>OZ012614.1:9468568-10959123 GCA_963942555.1 Aleiodes leptofemur
AGAATCGATACCTTAGACTAACGATTAATCGGAACTCGTTACTTCAAATTCGAGATAATAATTGATTTTTTTCTCACATAGAAAAAAAAAATTGAATGCCTCGATATCGATAGTGAACGTCAGGTTTCGACTAATCGATTACCACACTCTACACGATCCGAGATATCGTTTGCACCTTTCAACGTTACGTCATTTTGCCATTTTCCATATTTTTCTATTATTAGTTGCAGAACGCTTATTGCAAAATGTCGATAGTGATAATCGACTTTCGATTAATCGAAACTCGTATTTTTCTCAAGACTGTATCCCGCTTAATTTCCGACAAAAATCTATTCAAAAATAGTGAAATCGATTGGGAAAAATCTCAACTTTCATTTGCGCTGAATCCCAAAGAGCTGTGATAATTAGAACTGGAGATATTGCAGAAAAACCCAAAGAATTCAAAATATCAAAATTTAATCTTCAAGAAAAACAATTTAAAAAAAATTTCCTTCATTTCCTTTTTTCAACGAAACTTTTTATGCTTAAATTATAACTTTCGATGTACCATTAACTTATCACAATTTAACCACAAAAGAAACACAAATTGTCATCCCAGCAAATTCCATAAATTGGTGTTGAATTTAACTCCGAAATGAAGAAAAAAAAAAAGAAAAAAATCACAAAGTCGACAATTTTCTTCTCGTTTGTAAGACATGCAAGTCTTCAATTTCAGTATTAACTCGTAAATGGAAAATTACATGTCAATTCCATTGTTGTGAGACATTCGAATTGACATTGTCACGTACTAATACACGTGTTAAAGTATTTAAAAAACATTGTCATTGTTGATTACAAATGAGTAATACACATTGAATCGATCTTACTGCTGAGTGTTGGTTGCTTTATCACTATTAAGAATTTTAACGTCAAATGTTAATTTCCTTTGAACTCAATAATCATTATTAATAATCAGTTTTCCAAGTAACTCGTGTGACAGAGCCTCGACCTAATTTGCAAGTATGAATGCGTGAACTGATCTCGCTTATTCGCTAATTATTCATTTGCGGAATCAATTTTTTCCCTCGTTTCGGTGAAACTGCTCTTTTTTTAACTTTCAAACAACTCTCTGTTCTGATTCGAAGATTTTGACAAGGTCAACAGACACTCACTTTTGCTGTGACTCGAGGGCAGTCAAAATACGATTGCAGTTGAAAATATTCAACAGTACGTAAAGATGTGCATTGTCAAGATAAAAGGACATCAGATGCGCACTCAGCAGCCTGGTCCTCTCCGTCATCCCGCCACAATTCAAATGTCTAATTTGAGGACTTCAATAGAGAATTGAATTGCCTGATGTTCACTATTAATATCTTGGCATTCCATTTTGTTTATCTTCTGCAAAAGAGATGCAATTATCATCTGAAATTCGAAAAAAATGACCTTTGATTGATCGATAGTTGATGCTAACCTTCGAAATTTCAACGTATTGATATTGATGCCAAAGATGTCAATTGTTTCCATCAGATACTGTTGAGATCCATTTTCTAAATATCTTGAATTCTTCATTGAGCATAATAGAATTCTAATTAAGATAAGAATCCATCGAAATTCGAATAAATTGCTTCTATATTCTCCTATTTCCATAATTCAATAAATAATTGCATGACTTGCAATTGGTCACAGCGAATAAATTAACAAAAGATGATAAATAAAAGGCATCATACAATGCTGATACAGTAGAAGCACTTCTCCCCTGAGTAGCCAGCATGATCTCATGTTACTCCTGTTCACAATGTCTTTGTTTCAATTTTTACTCAAGTGGATGGAAATTTTATCCCAGCTTCCGATCACCTGAACTCTCAAATCTATTGTACCTTCATTTTTCCCCTCAACAAAAATATCAAAGAGTTTTTTCTTTCTCTTTTTCATCATTCCATTTGAATAACACTGAGAAAAAACGGAAGATGCATCCTACTTCCACCGGATCTTCGGGAGCTCAGTCTATCGGAACAGAATTGTTATTCGATACCTGCTTCATCTCAAGTTATCTCTTTGGTAGAAGAGAATTGTAAAAAATCTTCGCACTGTACCAATTCAACGAGATGAGAAAAAAAATAGGTGCATACTCATCTTATACGCCCACTTCAGATGCTTCAGTAGGAACCTGCTGCACAACAATGAGCAGATGTTATTTGCCACATTTCATCTTAAGAAAAATTCTCGATGTAAGAATCCATTGGGGTCACATGAAATTATGAAAAAAAAAAAAGAAAAGAAATTTAACAAAACTGAAAAAAGAGGAAATTTTCTAGGGAAATTACAAACCAGTTGGATGGATTCCTGGTGACCTTGTAATTTTCTATCTAATGATGATGTTAAATTGATGGACAATGGCTGGAGCAGGTCACAAGTCAAGAAGAGCTAACGGTAAAATTTAATAAGTAGATTGTTACCTACGAGGATAATTCAACCGTTTGAATTAGGCTGTAAAATCCTTTTTTTTTGTGAATTACTCAAAAACTATGAGAGATGGAGAAATTTCGCAAATTTCTTATGAAAATTTTCTCATTTCCAAGAGTTTTGAAGATATTCCACAAAGAGTGAGAGGTCAGATTGCTTCGATTTCCTTTTCGAAAGCTGATGGAAATAGGTTTCCATAGGAAAGAGGTTTTTGAAGAAATAACACTGAGTTCTGTATTCTTTGTCTTTAGGTTTCATTCTTCATTGGACATTTGGAAGGGACATCTTTCTTTTAGCATATATTAGTCAAGACTCACGAGCTGCAGAGACCGAAAATAAGGGATACGTTATTCGTTCAGCACTTATCGCTTTAGAGCTACTACACGAGTGTAATATGACCATGAACAATATCGGTTCAACATATTAGTAGGAAGGATCCAACAGAATTTCAAAAAATATCGTTGCCTTAGAAACCAAGTAGCGTAAATGCTATGCTTATACATAGCACTTATGCCACTTTGCTTCACTTTGACGATATATTTTCCATTGTTGACTTTTTGCCTAGCTTTCTAATGAAAGCACTATAAAATCCGAAAAATCTCCTATTTTCCAATAAACAACGAAGTCTTGTAGCCGCCATGTTTGTTATTCTTTCTTTCTTCTGTTTCCTTCAACGTCCCATGGCTTTTGCCTGTAAGTAACAACACAACATCGTCTAAACTGAAAACGTCGTATGAATTTTACCTTCCTTCTTACTCGAGTGCTCTCATCCATGACGCCCTACCTTCACGTATACAACGTCATATAAGTACTACTGTATGATAGTCTACTTGAATATAATATATTCACCTCTGTCCTTTTTTTTGTTCCTACTTTATATTACTTTAATGCTGACGTACCATTTGAGCATTCTGTGAATAATAGGATTATGGTAATTTTCAAAGGAGATAATGAAATGCTGATGAAACAATTTTCGTCAAGATTTACAAAATGAATTAAAATATTTTAAAACTTTAAATTTTACTCCTTTCACTTTGTTCTTATTTCTCAATTCATTTGTGTTTTTTTTTTTATTTTCCATGGTGTAGTCAATTATTATTTTTCTTGAGTGTAAGCCTTTGGCTTCAGGAACATGTGTTTCAAGACACAACTCATGAACTATCAAAAGAGCCATTGTCAGTTCAACTGCCAATGAAGCATAGTCCTGTGTTATTATTATTATATATATGTTTTGACTTGAATCATATATATATATTTGGTCTCTGTGGACTTTTATACACGCGCAAATTCCAAGGGTATGACTTCAGACAGTGTTAATGTGACAAGAATTGAGCTGATTGATATCTACAACATCTGTCTGTTACGAAAATATTCTCGTGAGACTGTTTTTATTATTAAAATTTATAGCTTTGAGTTTATTTATAAACTTTTGTTCAGGAGTTTAATCGTTGAGGAGTTGATTGGAATTACGTGTTTCTTAATATGTCGAACTTTCTCTTTCAGTTTTTTTCCCCTGCTTCAGTTCTACGGCCTTTCGAATCGAGGCGAAGAGCACAGGGATCTGTCTTATCGACAAACCCACCGATAAGTAGACTGACTGTTGATAAAACAGGACTCAGTGTTATTGCCAGTCGGTAAAAGCGAGACTGACTGATCAATGGAGTTGATTTTGGGGCTCGAAGTTGGTGAATTTGACGGTAGAGCTTGCGGTGACCCGGCAGCATTGAGAATAACAGGACGAGGGAAAATGATGATTACTCTCGAGAAGAATGCTTATTGCAGTTTTGAGGAAAAATGCGGGGACTTGTGGAATTTAAATGGCTAGGGAAACTGGCACGGTCAAATTCCTGAAATATCTGCAATGAAATTCTGCTGAAGAAAATGTTATGGGGAATAGCCTTGAACAGAAACTGGTGAAACGGAACAATCAGATGATATGCGGTATCTCGAATTTGATGTGAGATATCGCATTGATTAATCGATGTTCGAAAATGATCGATTGGGAATTGCTGTTCTCGGAAGAAATTTTGATGCTGGTGGGCGTAGCGTATTTTTAATTGCTAGTCCCCTTAAATTAAAACAGGTGAAACGAAACTATTGGATGGAATGCCATATCTCGAATTCAGTGCGATATAATGTATCGATGAATCGAAATTTTAAGAATGACTGATTAGAAGTTGTCCTCTTAATCTGAAAGAGATGAGATGGAACTATTGGATGGAATGCGATATCTCAGATTCAATGCGAGATATGGCATCGATTAATCGATATTTGAATAAAGTCAATCAGGAGTTGACGTCATATTTTTTTTTCTCATCAAATTAAGTTAAAACCTGGTTGCTTTTTTTAAAAATGTTTCTTTGAAGAAATAGATGTAGACGCACTTCTAATTGCGAGTTAACCAATGTTCGAACTCGTCCAGTGATCGAATCCTTTAACGTATTTATCCTAGAAAAAATTGTAGAAATCCAGCAACATATAATATTTCTAATTTTTGAAACACAATATAATGTTCATCAACTCATGTGAAACCATCAAATATATCAGTAATTATCGAATTTCTTGTGTTCAATCACTGGTATTTGACAAATCTTATCCGTTCGACCACTGGACCACCCACCCCAACTTGATGAGAACTAGGAATAAATCGTGGATTTCTTCAGATTACTTGGTTTGTTTCGGATACCTCTAAAACTCGTAGATTCAGAGGAGAATATCAAAAGATCTTCACTGTAGAGAATTTAATTCCCACCGAGATATTCGCAAAGAAAAAAGAAAAAACAACGGTTATCGGAGAATTCATATCTTGAACTCACTCTCAAATCTTGTTCCCAAAAATATTAAAAAATATTAAGACCCAAATCATGCATAACGAATCCCCTTAATTTCGTAACCCTCAAAAATCTATTCACTCAAAAAAAAAACTTGTTCAAGCCATTAAACATTTTTTTTCTCGACTAACTTTTTAGAAGTAGAGCGCCCGTAACTAATCGCCGGCTCTTTGGCTACGATTTGTCCCGCGTTATACAACGATATCTCACGTTCATTCCTCCACTCGATATTTCACCTTCGTCCAAGCGGAATTGAAGGTCAGTTTACATAGTTTCAAGAACCCCAAGTACATTGGAAATAAAAAAAAAAAGAGAACGTTTAATATAAGTAGGAATGAGTGAAATTCTTGCTCAACAGAATTTATCCTTTAAGGCTTTTGTGTTGTTTCTTCTAAACGGTTTAACGCATCTAATAATCGTTGACTCTGGAATTTCTGTGATTCCCAACAACAACAACAATGCCAAAGAGAGATACAACATGGTAGCTTGTGTGAGCAGTATAGTTACGCTGATTTCAACACTGAAGACAGAAATAATACAGCTCCTTTCCAGCCTCTCTTTTCTTTATCTCTCTCTCCCTCTTTCTTTTTTTTTCTCTCATTTTCTCGCCGCTTCAGTTTCCTTTTCTTCTTTTTATATTCTTTATTTCTCTTCTCTTTTGACTCTCTCGGTGTGCATGCACGTTGTGCTCTCGCCCCAGGGCTGTCGGAGGTCGACGGCCTTCGTCCAGGATCGAGAGACAGACGTAGATTTCTCTCCTCTTCTTGGAGTTTGTTTGGTTGTTCAACAGCATCACCTATCGGATCCAGTATGAAATACAATTCTTGCTCGTTTTCAGTTATAATCCGGATTCTGCGCCAGAAAAGATCCGTTAGGGAATGAGGCTGTATGTTCAATTCGAAGAGAGCATTTGCGGAAACTATTCGTTATGTTTCTGAAGAGAATTCGGGGTTGAATGAGATGAGTCGTAGGATTCGGACATCCGGGTGTCAATATCTTTGAAACGAGTTGATTTAGGGAAAAATAGCAGGAGACCTTTTTTGTGGAGAATTTCAAGAATAACAAACAGGATCTCTTGACCTTTCTGATAAACCTATTAATTTTACAGATGTTCTTCCGGAGAATCTATAAAAGATTTGTTTTCTTCTATTTTTGTTTCACTAATACTCTATATTATTTCACAACTATCTTTAATATGAATGAGTTTAGGGAAAAATATCAGAAGACCTTCTTCCTAGCTCCTTTTTTCTCCACAAAAAATGTTATTAAATTTTCTATCCCATCTCCCATATATTCCAAGAATTAAAAAGAAATCATAATACTGAAATTCATACTTTTCACACGAGAAATCAGAATTTATCATCAAAGCCCTAAATTATCAAAATTAATGAATAATTGAAACTCGTTAATTTATAAAAACAATATTCCAGCATAATTAATGCAGCCTCATAATCCTTCGTATTTTCACCTTGAAATATTTTAAATCCGTAAAATGAAGGAAAAAAAATCAAAACAAATCCCCTGGATTTATCTTTTGCTCCTGCACTCGAATTGTAGATGGCGTTGCAACTTCACAGGGCATTCTGAAGCACGCGGGGCCAACTAGAAGTGGGGGCAATCCACGTATCCTCCAAGGTCGTCGGCTTTCCCGTCGAGAAAGGGGTCAAATCCCTTGGTGCCCCCTTGCTCTCAGGCTCGTGCTATACGTATACATATTTCAACCGAGAGAGATAGAAAAAAAATGAGAATAATAACCTCTCTTTTCTTCTGCCTTTTTTTTAATGGTTTTTTTTATTTTTTATTTTTCATCGACACAATTACTTCGAAATACAATTGCTCATCAACTTCTCATTACGAAGTACTTTATTGCTGTAAATGAACGGATAAAATAATGCAGACCGTTAATAATAAGGGAAAAGAGGGGGGGGGGGTTGTGTGGGCGATGAAAAATAATTTGAAATTTGAGAGATTGGTCATGGGGTAGGATAATCGATTGTACAAGAGTGTAATTTGCTACAGTGGCAAATCAAAAACAACATTCCTGCTGTGAATTAGCGATACCTGTCATTTGATATATTATTTTTTATCTTCATTTATCTATTTCTTTTGAATTTTATCGTTTCATTTTGTTTAGTTTCTTTATCTTTATTTTTTTCTTCATTTCTGTTTCTTTTCTTTTTTCTTTACAAGTTCGTTTGGTATAACACTGTGTAGTGGAAATGTACAGCCATGTATGGAATCTCGTTCCAATGGCCTATGATGCATGGCTAATTGCCTCTAATGGCCGGTAGTTTTTTTTTTTCCTCTTTTTTTTTTACTTTTCGAAAGTAACATCTGCGGTTAGGCAAGGGATTTAAAGCCAGTAGGTTTATACCCATCGTATTCCCTATCCTTTTTCGTGTTTCTTCACAATGAAATGTTAGCACGCGACAGTAAAACGTTTCCTTTGAATCGCATCTGTTTGTTCATTGTTATTTCTTTTTCACATCTCATTAAATTTGTATTTAAATTGAGAATTGTAATTTATTAATTTACGAGAGTGATAGGTCCCCGGGAAGAACCAAATTGGACATAATTACGCTCTTTGCTGAAATCTTTGGATAGAGTATTTGAATTTTGGTGCGAAAATGATGAGGTCCGCGCTGCTGCGCACGCATCTTCGGTTACATTATCCGTGTTTTTGAGAAAGGTTAAGAAAAAATACAGTTTCCATCAATTTATATAATCGACTGATAATTTCACCCGATACGTATCCAAAAAGAGTGAAAAATCAATCACAATTTCCCAAAGAACAATTACCGACCTATATATCAGTAGCGAAGAGATAAAACAGGATGAGTGCATTTTTTGTCATTTATTTTTCTGAGAATATCGTGGAAACTAATGGAGAAACGCCCTTTTTTGTCTCATCATTTTTCATAGCTTTGGGGCCGTCCATAAATTACGTCACACCTTGAAGGGGAGGGGGAGGGGGTCCTCAAATTTGTAACAAAATGTGACAGGGGGGTCCGGGGGGGGGGGGGGGGGGGTCTTGAAGATTGTGATGTCACAGAAGTCAAATCTAAAAAATTAGGAAATTTTTAAATATATTTTTGAAATTCCAGGTTATTCCAAACTGACAATGTATTGTTATTATTAAACGATATTGAATGAGGGCTGTGCGGCATGAGGGGGACAGTGATTTCATCAGTGCTCCAATCCCTGGACATGAAAAAATGAGTTTTTGAATTCCTCATTAAAATTATTTTCAGGGAATTATGGAACGCTGCGGGTGTTCAAATATTATATTATTATCATTACTAGGGCCCCAGACTTTAGTTATTATTTCGTCCGGTTGAGTTGCTAGGCAACCGTTCGGATTCCAAATGTGTTAAATGTTAAGTTGTCAGACTGTTTCACACATTTAGGTAATTAAAATGAGAATTCCCCCTAAGATTCTCCTTTAATTCCCTCCAAGATCACCTCCAATTCCCTCCAAAATCTCCTCCAATTCCCCCCAAGATCCCTTCCGATTCACCCTGAGATCCCCTTTCAAATCCCCCTCAAATTCCCCCTAAGATTTTCAGCATTCTGACAAATTTAATTCTACACATTTGAAATTTTGCGAACGGTTACCTAGCAACTATACCGGACGAAATAATAACTAAAGTCTGGGGCCCTAATCATTACATTTCATAGATATTTTTTTTATCCTTCATTTAATTAGTTTGAAAGTTATTTCGAGAAAAGCGTTGCATTCTAGAAAATTCTGGTGACACAAATTCGCAGCACTTACGTGCGAGTGACAATTTTTCAATCATTTTTTATTAATTTTAATGCCAATCATTGACCCAATCGCCGTTTAAATATGGAGCGCTAGTGCGGAGGGTAATTTCTCACCTATATCCGAAGTTTCATCCAATTTGAAGAATTTTTCGAAAAGTTTCTTAAGCTTTCGTGAATTTCCCATAAGAACACATGTTAAACGATGGTTTTCAAAGAATTTATAACTTTTAAACCAGGTATGAAAGAAAATCCAAAATTTTGCAGACGCTTTCTTGATGAATTGGAGAACCTTGGAAAAAAATTTCATTGAATTCATACATTTTTAAATTTTGATAAAATACCGGTAAAACATCCTTCAAGATGTTACTAAAAATGAAGTGATACTTGAAGTCCATCAAATTGCTCTAAGATTAATTCACGTAAAAAAATCCTACAATGATTGAATCTGCGTTATAAAAGGGATAGTGTGACGTCACAATGCAGGAGGGGGGGGGGATCAATGAAAATGTGACAGAATATGACATGGGGCAGGGGGGGGGGGGTCTGAAAACCTCGAAATTCGTGTGACGTACTTTATGGACGGCCCCTTTTGTACTTCTCTATAAAAAAAAAAAAAAAGTAGAGGTCAAAAAGGCGTATCCTGTTTAGTTTCCGAGATATTCCATTGAGAAGGTTAATATCATTTCATTTTTCACTGAAATTTATTTTTTGAAAAAAATGTATTATCCATCAATTTATACAATCAACTAATAATTTCACCTGACATATATTCAAAGAGGATAATAATCCAAGTATAGTTCCCCGGAAACAATTGCCTCACCTTTTACTGGATCTTGCAAACAAAATATTTGAATTTTGGCGCGGAAATGATGGGGTCCGCGCTGCTGCGCGCGCACCTTCGATCACGTAATCAATTCGTCCTGGAAAAAGAATGGAAAGAAATACAGAAATCCATTAATTTATGTTATTGACTAATAATCTCACCTGATATGTATTCAAATGGGATAAAAATCCAATTACAATTTTCCGAAAACAATTACCTAACCTATCCAGTTCATTTTCTTAATATTCAATTTATCTGCATCTCATTAGAGAGCATTAAAATTCAAACTTAATGCAGTTTAATTTGATAAAAGTAGAAAACTAATTATAAAAAAATCCAGTTAAAGACAATTTGTGAATCAAATTATGGTGATTCTCTCGGTTAAACTCAATTTATTCTGATCAATATGCATTGAACGAGCATCACCGTAAAGTCATGGAAGAGTTCATACTAGTGTACGTTAAGTGAATGAATAAAATGTTGTAATCTAAAAGTTAATAGAGGCCACAGGTTGATTTTATTGCTAGTGAAAAAGAAATAATTTTAAATGGTCTTTTTGCTGTTGAAGACATCGTGGAATTCAAGAGTTTATCCAAGTGCATTTTCGTGTTTTCATGAGCAAATAATTCTGATTCTTGAGCTTTTTTTTCAGAGGTGATAATGGCAAATATTAACTGTTAATATGTGTGCTTTTTTTCAAAGGGGGAAGTTTATTTTTCAATTCTTTTTTGGGGTGATGATGCGCCTGGTCGGCACCAAAAATGGGTAGCTCCTGGCGCCGGGCTATTAGTAAGACCTGTCTTACCAAATTTAGATGACAAGGAAGAGTGTTTAGTGAACATGTAATTAACAGGCGGCAATTAATTTTTTATTGTAATTTTTCACGCTGAGAAAAATCATGTTCTTCGTCAAATAAAAATTCTTTTATTTGATATTTATACGAGGGAGGGGGAGGAGGGATTAATTCTCAAGGGAAATTATTTTCAGGGATTTTATTAGAAGTTTCTGCCAGACATGTGATCTGTGGGGGAAAAGATAGATTTTTTTTGAAGATGAAAATAAATTGAGAATAAATGTTCTTTTTTGAAAATCATTATAGATGATTTAAAAAAAATCTAGATTCTTCTATTAATGTCTTTGGAACGAGTGGGTTCAGGAGAAAATGTCAAAAAAGCTTTTATGCAGAACATTTCAAGAGCTACAAAAAAGATTTCTTGATAAGCTCTCCCCTAAACCCAATAATTTTCCATCCATTTTCAAAATAATCCACCCACAATTTTTCTTCTCCTGCACTCTCCTATTCATCTTGTTTGAATCAAATTTCGAATGAGAAGAAAGGGAAAAAACATGTCTCTCTCAAATTTCATGAGGAAACAATTGAGAAATTCACAAAAATTATCATTTTTTATTTCTCCCATTCTTTTACTGTCAATTCATTCAGGAAATGAATAGAAAGGTATCTTGAATGTGTAGAAATGAAAAGAAATAATTTGTATGGGCGGACAAGCTTTAACACCTGGATGAAATCTACGAGATTTTTTTTATTTATTTTATTTTATCTGTTATAAGTGGGACACGAGTCGAAATATTCTTTAGAGATTGAAAGAAAAAAGAAAGAAAAAAAAGAAAAATTTGAAGAATAAAGAGCAACAAAGTTACGTGGGATGAACGCGTCTGTGACTTCTACTCATTCGATAATGATTTCAGGCATTTGTAACTGAATTGACACGACCAAATAATTTTTTTACGCTTTTTCAATCAATTATCAATTCTTTATAACAACGATAGCCAAAGCACGTGCCTCACTGGAGGCGTATCTTTTTTTTTTTCAAATGAAATACTATAATCAATAAGATGTTTCGTAGTCGTTAAAAAACACTTTCCTCAGGATACAATCGAGATTTGATTTTCAACAGTCAATTTATCGGTAATTTTTCAATACTCAGAATAAATTGTCAGGTGAAATACATCATTCGTTTCGTGTGTTGGGTAATACATGATCGTTTATTATTATTGTGAAGAGATGGAGATGAAACACCTACTGTAAAAAACCAAATATAGGAACGAAGAGAACAATGGAGAATTGTTTTGTTGTATTGAAGAAAAAAATAGTAAATTCAAGGCTTTTTGTAGCATTTTTGTTTTTCAATTTGTAAGTTTACAGTTTTTCTTAATTCTCAATTTTTTTACCGATTTTCTCCGGAAAATGTACTCGAGTTTATCAGAAATTAGACAAAAATTGAAGTGTGTTTGAGTATATTTTGAAAACAAGTAGGCTTAGAGAAAATCGCAAAGAAACATGGTTTGTTCAAAATTCAATTCTCTACGAAAAAGATCTCGAAAAAATTTCCCGTATCACCCTTGAATTCCGCGATATCTCCTAAAAACCAAAATTCAATCTAAACTCCATTTTTAAACTCCACCTTAGGATCAAATAAATCCTTCAATTTTTTGAAAAAATCGTCTTGTACCTTACAACAATTTCCTTCGTCAACACCAGCCCACTCCAAAGCCGCACAAAAATCTCCGAGGTCCCACGCTGAAAAAAAAACCCTCCATTTAATAATAAAATTTACCAAAAGTAAAGAAATTCGTTGAATCCCATATTAAAACGGTTTCCTGAATTATAAAAGGCAATTAATGGAGAACCGGTAGCCAGATTATACCTGTGCCATGAGTTCAAAAAGATGGGCGTCGAAGTAGGTGTGTTTTCTGATGAGATCCTTCTGGTTATTTTCAACCAGTTTTATGTTTTATTACACTGAAAGAAGAGGAAAAAAAATGAAAAAAAAAAATAAACAACTCTGTTGCTTTGCCTGTTTTACCACGTAATGTCGCTCAAGATTGTAAGATAATGACGAAACATTGTATTTCTTTTGATCCTAGAACACTTGGGATGTTCTTGCATCAACTATTTCCATTCGCAGCATTGCCACATATAAAATCTGTCGAACTCTCTCATCCGCAACGGGTAATCGATTATCGGTGTTATTCACTCGAGCAAAAACGATTTTTTTCTACTTCTTTTTGATGTTAAAAACTATTAGATGGAGATACAGTAGCTGGATACGCTCCAGTGAGTACGCTTCACGTGAATTATGTATTCATGGTAGAAAGGGGTGGGGCAGAATGGACCGAACTAGGTGAACTCGAGAGGGTTTTTGCGATGTTGGAGGATCGAGGGAGTTTGTTTTGGTAAATTTCCTCGGAAATTAGGGGGTTTAGAGGAAAATGTCAGGAGTCCTTTTGTCGAGGTTAACTTTTTTCCATCCGGGAAATGTGTGTGCTATTTTTTTTTGACCAAGGGGTGAAAAACTACGTTTTTGACCGACTGAAGCGAGGGAGTAAAGTGAGTTCTTTACTCCTTAGGTGTAAATATTTACTTATCTGCAGAAAAAGTTTTTTTAAATTTTCACGTTAAGCTGATAGTTTCTGCGATATTCACAAGATAATCTAGAATTTTCGTGATTTTTTATTCTGATAGTAGAATTTTGAAATCTGGTTGGAAATTTATTTGTTAATATTTTGAGAATTATTGGGTTTACGAAAAATTTGTTGAAGATCAGAAAATCTCTACAACAAAGATTTCTTCATTTATTTTTGCTCAATCCACTGATTTCGGAAATATTCGCAAAATAATTGTCTTTTTCTTCATTTAAGGTAGTTTGATCACTAGACGAATTTGAAAATTAAAATTTGAAATAAATATTGAATAAAAGTTGTGGAAATTTGAATTGTTACAAATAAATACACAAGAGATAAAAGTAACACTAGATCTTGCCCTTTTAAGTTAGGCAAAAGATCAAAATGTGGAAAATGTATTTAAAAAAAGGAGAAAAAAAATAACAAAAATTTACGATCCAATATGTAAACCATTGACCGTCTGATAACTTCGTCATAAATGATTGTTGTTGCTGCATAGGAAAAGATGTGAATACGCTAGTCGAATGGCATAGCATCGGTTAAGTAATAAATTGGAAATGATTAATATAATTCACTAATTCTTCTCCGAATTCACTTTTAATGCTAGGAAATAGGCTTTTAATCATGAATATTAATTCTCGGGTGTTTTTTCCGTTTGTTTCTTACAACACACTCAACGACTCATGTGATCTATGATAGAGCTACTTTAACCGGAAAGAAATCGAAGAATTGAATGAAAATAATTTTTTTATTCTTCTTCAATATCTCGAAAACCATTGGATTTCGGATTGTCAAACAGCTTATAAAGAAAAAACTATAAATCACACAACTCACTGCTGAGTACCCATCGATTTATCGATGTAAAATCACACCCACAGATGGCGCATATCGCAAATGGCCACTCAGCTTGATGCTTGAATATTGTATTTATTTACGTATTGAGACTCGAGTGTTCCATGAAAAAGAGATAGGAAATTACGAGTCTCCATGAGGACTGTCCAGGAGTGCACAGTATAAGAGGGGTGATAAACGTGACTGCTATCTCGTGCAAATACAATGCAAGACGGTTTTATCGCTCCTCTCCATTGCTAGCTCAAGATAGATTGGTGAATGCTGCTTCTGGATAATATATCTCTTTTTTTTTCTCAGAAAAGAAGAAAAAAAAATAATAAAGATTGTTTGAACGAAAAACTACGTTTCTTCAACGGCTGTAGATTTTTTTTCTATTATTCAGGAGGGTAGAAATTCTTCGGAAAAATTCAAAAAAATCGAGTTTATGACGTTGATTGTTGTAGTATTATTTTGAAATTGGAACTTCATTATGTATTAACTGAAAAAAAAACTTTTCACGTTTTTTTTCAGAATAAATTTGTTCAAAAATTTGGTGATGCGACTATCTCCGAAACCCGTGGGGCTTAGAGAGAAAAGTCAAGATACCTTTTTTTGTGGAGAATTAGATTCTGTACGAAAACGGTATCTTGCAAATTTCTCGTAAATCCAATAGTTTCCGGGATATTCTCAAAATAATCACCGCAAACTCTCATCTACCCGAAAAATCAATTCCAACAAAATCTAAAATAATCACTAACCATTAATTCTCCAGATGCAATGAAAATGGCCGTCTTTTTCGTTGCACCAAATTCATAAATAATGTCTAAAGACCTCTTTTTTCGAGAAAAAAAAAAATCATTATTCAACGATGCCAATCGCGTTGAATCGAGACGAATTTGTAGTCTTTAAACCTTTTAAGGTTTTTGCTTGTAACCGCTCTCGTTTAGTTCCCCCTCCAGCATCCACTACTGATGACCAAGAGAGCCAATGGTCATCTCCAAGGTCCAAATGTGTCCCTCGTACTGAAATTCGAGTCCCGAAGAACGAAGATCGTTACGAAAGATCCACAGACTTATAACTTTAACTTCAAAATCCGACATTCTGACGTATTTCAGAGTCCACCCCCCCCCCCCCTCTCCTCTCTCACCCCTCCATTCCCCTGACGTCTTGGACAATCTCGGAACTACTGAAAATTTACCTGTTTCACAGTCGAATACTTCTACTATAAAAGCCGGTTTCGAGATCATACCAACGGATAAGAATGATTTTTCGATGGTTATAAACGTCGAAAAAAAAAGGCCGAGTAAAAACTTTCATGCGCGTGTTTTCGCTCTGACTCTGGGTTACTGTCTTTTTGTTTTGCGTTTTTGATTTTTAAGGAGGAAAAAGAATTCGAAAAGCGGCTTTGGTAATTCTATACAGATCTCACTGAGTTAATGGTAAAACTGGTTTTCACGGGGTAAATAAGAGGAATGAGGGATTTTTAGCTGTGGGGAAATTAATAATGGTGGATATTATATGGGGGAGGGATGGAGACGTTTGTGGTGGCCATTGGAATCAAAATAAGGGAATTTGGGGGGATTTGATGAAGTTGTTTTTTTTGTGGTTTTTTTTTTTTTTTAGGAAAGAAAAGATATTTTGGAAACTATTGAGTTTTATGG
Source organism: Aleiodes leptofemur (assembly GCA_963942555.1). Lineage (NCBI taxonomy): Eukaryota > Metazoa > Arthropoda > Insecta > Hymenoptera > Braconidae > Aleiodes > Aleiodes leptofemur. The sequence continues at coordinate 9,484,345 of OZ012614.1, forward strand.
GAAAATGGGAAGAGACCTTTTTTGGAGAGAATTCAATTATCTACGGAAAAGATATCTTGAGAAACCCAATGATTCATTATAGAACCTTTTTTATAGAGCAGAAAATTTTCCCTGAAATAGGTATCAACACATTTCCCCTTGAACCCTTCAATTTTGGAGATATTCAACGAAAAAACAAATTTAATTGAATTCTATAAAATGACGTAATTTAATTTCATCAAATTGCTCAATTTCCTGTGTTTTCTATTCGAATTTTTTACTTACGAAGTGAGGGCAATAGGTGCGAGTGTCACGACCCATCCCAAAATTCAATTAAATTACTATTCTTCTCCCTCCTGTAGATAACCTCATCGTAAATTGACAGTGGTTCATTAAAATTTCAAGTTGCTTAAAATTCGTCGAGAACTAATTCGATTTGTTGTCTTTCAGGGCGGTCGTGGCTCGGCCCACTCAGTCCAATTTAAGTCCGACTGTCTCAGACGATTTCTATCAACGATGCTGAACCACTTGCATTGTATTTAAATCGATAAATCGCGGGGAAAAAAACAGCCAAATTTATTTCTCTTTTCGTTTAAAAAAAAACGTTGATGAGTAGTTATCACGATGGAAGTAGAATTATCTTGAAAACCGCTAGGAATGCGGTGATGAAAATGGTCTCATTGGAAAACCAGAGAAATTTCGGATTCCGTTCACTATAATGAGACCCCTCTGCGTCGATTATTTCTGAAATTACATTTTTTTTTCTCGAACAAGCGATTTTTCTTTCTTGTCTCATCATAGGATTTTTTCTTTTCTTAACTTTTCCCTATGCGAGATATTCTCATCAACTCCCCAAAGCAGATGCATCTTCCACAAAAAGCGCTTAAATATAAATAGAAAATCCCACACAGCCAATTAAATATCATTTCCTTAGAATTAAAGTGGCGTAAGTGCTATGCTTATCCAAAGCACTTACGTCACTTTTTTCCTAGAGCTAAAATATGTAAAAACCCAAAGGCAGAACGCTATGCACCTTATATTTAGTCTTATAACTTGTAAATATTGTGAAGTTGACTGTATTCACTGTATTTATATTGATAAAATTCTTAAAATCGTTAGAAAAAGCGATTTTTTTCCTTGAAAAATCAATTTTGTCCATTTTCTGAAATTCAATCGAGGAAAATCGATGCTGCGGTATTTTTCATAGGAAATTTTCTCACGTTTTCAATAAAATCATCAGTATTATCCCATCTCTTTCCAATCACAAGATAATCACAGAAATATCGAAGAATAACGATTTCCTCAATTCCTCGAATAATCGATTTTTCTTTGATTGAATTTCTTCGATAAAAATTCAACGAGACTCACGTAATCACCGTATTTACCTTTGTTTACATCGTATAGCTACTTGAGTGACCCAATAAAGTCTTTACATCCATCGGACCAATGAGAAATCGCGGGAAAATCTAGTTGCCTCATTGTGAATAATAAAAACGCATTCCAGTAATGCAGAATCAAGTGAAGGACGAAAATAATAAATTGTGGTGCAGATTCTTCTGCAAATATCTCTGAAGTGGGAGGGTTTTATGGGGAATTGTCATGAAACTTTTTTAGTAGGGAATTTAATTTCCTGCAAAAAAGCTCTCCTGACATTTTTATTCAAAATCACTCGTTTCGGAGAAATTTACAAAATAATGACTACGTTCTCTTGTAATTCATTTTTTCTGATAAAAAAAATAATTGAAGAAATATCAGGCAAATTCAACTGCAGATATCTTTGGAGGGATTGGATTCAGATGAAAATATCAAGAAACCTCTTTTGTATAAAATTCAATTCTGTACAACAAAGATCTCTTGAAAAATCCTCATAAACCCACTAGTTCCCGAGATAATTATCAAAATAAACAACCGTTAATTTTTTCCTCAATTCTTCTTTATTTTTTCTTCAACTCTCAATGCATTAAACTGCAAATGTATCTCATTACATAATACGATATTATTATGTGTAATTTGTAGGACAGGTTGTGCCTGAGTCTATTGCATTTCTCGCTCTTTAATGACCCCATTTTGCCCCTCTCCTCAGTTCTTTTCTCCTTGTTTTTTTTTCCTCCAGTACAACAAAATATCAATTCAAATGTGAATGAGCGATCAGCTCCTTTTGCGTGGGCGTTTCCGTGTGTATTCTATAAGCGCACGCACACATAGAAAAGTGAGGATGACCGAAGACTTTGGGGAATATACATTTGCATGCGACATGACACCAGAATGCGGCACTGAGCTTCTTTTCTACCATTCGTTTTATTTTTATTTTTATTTTCTTTACGCTTTTATTTTTTGTGTTTTGAAGAAGAACGCCCTTGTTCACCGACCGCAGAAATCTACCAGTAGGTATAAACGAACACATCTTGGAAGAGTTTGCAGAAGATATGGCGAAACAGAGCCGTTGGTTAGCGAACTTGTATTTTTTTTTGTTTTTTTCTAAGATGAGCGTTAATTATTCTAATTAGACTGCCCCTGCGCTTCTTTTTGAAGGAATTTCTGGACTTTTTCAGGATTTTCTTCTACTTTTTTGGGGGTACAAGGACGATTGGGTGGAGAAACGCGCGTGTTTTTAAAAAAATTTCGATCATTTGCACATGTGTTTTTAATGATCGCGACGATTTCTATTGGTTGAATGGAACAATTAATAATAAAAAAATGAGGAGAATAAGTGTGACAGATGAATCGCAACAATTTTCGATATATCGATGATTTTCTTGTTGCTCTTTATAAAGGAACAAGCCACTGAAGCCTCTGCTTCTATCTTTCCTCCAAAAACGTCAACTTCCGATCGATCATTTTTAAACATCGATTAATCGATGCGATATCTTGCAGTAAATTCGAGATATCGCATCACTCTCAATTGTTACGTTTTACCAGTTTTAGTTGAAGGGGATGAGGGGTCCAGGCGATTCTCGAAGGGATTTTGTATTTTTTTGTTGAAGGGCTTCCTCAGTTGCTGGTGAATATCTCATGAAATTATGGAAAAAGAGAGATTTTTTGTGGATACCTCTTTTGAAAGGGACGAATGAGAGCTACCTAAAAGGTTATCACGAAAGCTGCTCTATTTCTCATGAACTCCGAGATATTCACGAAACACTCCACAATGAAATTACAACATCAGAAATCCCAGTTTTTCGTTACATTCTTTCTCCTCGAATATTCGGATATCGAAATTTTCATAATGATATTTTTTGTAATTTTTTCTACTTCCTCTAAGAAAGATCTCTACAAAAATTCCTATATTCTCCCTTGCTGCGGAAATATTCTCCAAAAATTGTAACAAGTCATCCAACGATTCAAAAAAAAAAAATTGAGCAGTCTCATATTTTCTCTAACAAAAAAAAAGCAAATTAAATGAGAATTCCAGTGAAAGTTCAGTGAAATCTGTGAAAAGTCTGTAATTAAAACTTTTCAATTCCACGAATTTTTCTAGCAAAAGAATTTTCATATCTTCATAACTAATTGAGCGAAACTCATAAAATTATAGTATTTCTCACTAGAAATTTATCGAAACATCAATAAAATAATAATAATTTTTTACTGGCAAAACGAAATTATGGGATAAAATTATAATTCGCAGAAAATCTTTTTTCGCTGAAAAAAAAAATGTCACCTTATCCAGTCTTGATAAACCGCTATTTTACTAAAAACCATTAACCGAGCACTCTCACTAAAAATTCGCAAATAAAAAAAATCTCAAATGTTTGTTCATCGCTAATGCTCATTTTATCAACACAAAAACTCGTGAAAAACAGATTTACAGACTCTTCGAAGTATCTGCACAGTGGTAATAAGCACTCCGGTTTGTTTAAAATCACGAATATTCGTGACGTTATACTCCAGTGGAATTAAGTTAAAGTCCCTCAGGGCTGAAGAATCGAGGAAAATAAAAGAGAAGAAAAAGAAATTAAATAAAAAATAATGTAGGGAAAAGAAGAAGGAGATAACATCACGAAGAGTGGCTGAACGGTCACGATTTTAGTGGCGCAGAGGTAGGATGGAGGGGGGGGGGGGGGGAGGTATGCAGGCTGAGTGCGGAGTGCTCGAACTCGGGATCACTTCCAAATGGCACTTTACCGGTTTCAACTCACATAACTCTGATGCATGTGTTTGAATTTTAAGAGGCAACGAAGAATGGAAGAATGAGAGAAGGCATTGAAGTCTCCATTTATTTTCTATTTATTTACTGTAAAAAATTGAATTATTTGTGGAATTGATTCTTTTGTTTGCAAAAAAAAAAATCATAAGAAATTATTAATTACTAATAATTAAACATAAAATAAATTAAAATTACTCATCATTATTATTGTTATTATTTCATGTTAAAGGAGATTGCATTAATTTTTTTTTCTGGGGAGAATTTTTAATTTTTTTATTAATTGACTTAATGAGGGATAATAAATAATATGGTAATTTAAAGGCGTATAATTGTCATTAATGTCTCAATTTTTTTTTGTGATTGATGAAAAAAATTTTCCGTTGATTTTGTCTCGACGACTTATCACACGGCGCCAGTCTTAATTCACCGTGCTTCTGCAAACTTACGTAGCGGTATTAATATATGTGATTACATTGGAAAATACATGGGAGTATCACTAACGAGTTGTCAGGGGAGTTTCTGTATCTTGATTCGGTAGAGGGGACAGGTTGACGTTTATTTAATGCACAACAATTTTCTGTCTACTGGTTTTCCTATGACAATTTGTATCACTCGGTTAATTAAGATTTTTTTCTAATTTTTCTTGCAATTTTTCATAATTTTCAAGAAAATTTCATCAATTTTGATTTTTTTGTTCAATGTTCAAACAATTATCAATTTGATTATTTACAAAATTAAATAATTAATTAACCAATGTTTCTTTTGTTTCAGGTGAGTTACCAGACAATTCAAGATAATCATCAGCGAGTTCGTTAGCAAGTACTAAAAATGCCAGAAGAAATTTAAAAAAAAGAAGAGAAATTATATTTTTATTTTCATTTTGGGGTAAAAGAATAAAAGAATTAAAAATTATTTAATCGTTGTGCGGTCTTCGGCAGTCAAAAGGGAAGAAGCACTGACGGTAATTTATTGGTAGGTAAGAAGGCTGCTCACCACGGGGCACGTGAAAAGGGGGCGCCTTCTTTTTTTCTTTTTTTTTAAAGAAATCCAACAGTTATGAGATCTCTGGGGTAGATTTCAGGGAACACGTGTTTTACCAGGACATTTTATCCTACCAAAAAAAATTGTGTTCATTTTATTTTGTAGAATTTTTTTCTTAAATTCCATTAAAAAGAACGAGAAATTTGAAGTGAAAAATACCATTATAACTCTTTTTTTTAGACAATTAATTAATTTTTCAATTCAAATTGCCCGCATTTTTCATGGAATTTAGAAAAAAATATTCTCTCAACCTCTTCAACTCGAAGTTCACAAGAAAAAAGAATTGAATTAGAATAAATTTCGTATAAAAATTTATCCAAAAATAATCAATTGACTTAATTCAATGAATACATGAAAGTTAAATATCGAAATAACCCCAGTGACTTCCAAAATAATTTATCCGTAATTATGCAATTCACTCGGTTCCATTGTCGAAATTTATTCTTTCCTCAATTTTTTAAAAGACAAGAAAAAAATAACCAATGATTATAAAATACGAACAAATGAGAAGGACAGAGTTAAACACAGCGCCGATAGATTTCGACGAGATGATAAAACTCGATCCATTCTTTTGGCGCATCCGCGTTTTACAAGTTGTTCAACAAGAATCATTTACAACGCAAGCTTTAGCCCCAATCCTTCCCAATGTTTAGCAGAAATCTACTCGGCGCTTTTTCTTTGTCGTCCTAGTAAAAGAAAAATCGGTTATCACGTCCTCTAACCGTACATCCTCGATATCTCGAGATCTATGAAACTTACATGAAAAATGTTGCTCCAAAAAATGTTTGTCTTGAAGAACAAACAAAAATGGTCTCGTGATATTTTTTGATATCTCGATTATTGACGAAGTTATGATCGATTCGATTGCGAAAAAAACGCACGAAAATTCGAAAGTTCCGAACAGATTTATCGTTTGATCTGCAGTTATCTACCGATAACTCCGTAAAAAATTGAGATATTGAAGAAAATGAAGAGACCGTTTTTGGTCATTTTTGAGAGATGAACATTCTTTATCTCAATAATTTTCCTCTAACTCCAACCGCCGAAAAGTAATGATGATTTGAAAATTTTCTTTTTCATCTTCTGATTTTCATGCACAATCTTCCTTCCAAAATATCTCAAAAACTAATGGGGATACGGGACATTCGATGAAGACTTTTTTTGAAGGTCTTTTTTAGTCCTGCAAAGAAAGTGTTCATGAAAATACAGTTATCTCCGTCCAATCCCGAGATATCGGCGAGAAACTCCGGAAGGAAATTGGTTCGACTCGTTTTACACAAAAAAAAGCTCTTCGTTACGAGATTTAATTGATAATAACAATACAAAAGACGAATAGGGGAGAGGTCGGCAATGATAATCGTTATTTACAAGCCCCAATTAGTGAAAAACCAATTAATTTCCCCGGAGACTCATAAATGAAATATAAAATATATAAATTGTATTTTTTTTTGTTGAGATTTTTTCTCAAACGGAAAATAACGAGTTCTTTTGATGTTCGTAATACACAAAGGACTAGTCACGAATTGTTTACAAGATTATTTGTAAACTCGCTTGCGTAACTGGACACTTTATGTTCGGTTCGAGTGGAGAGAGGGCTTTTAATAGAGCAACCGAGTTTATGACTCGTACCACGCACCAAACGAGATTTTGAACTTGTTTGGTTACTTTTTTTAAGTTTTATTTTATTCTTTATTATATTTTTAAAAAAAGAGGAAACAAAAAAATTCCATTCTGTAACCTTTAAATTAAAGGTCTTCAGATTTAGTTCAGATTTTTTTTTTCATATTATTTATTCAAAATAAACGATTTTTTAATTTTTGTAAATATCTCCAAAAATAGTGGGGTCAGAGAAAAATGTTAATATACCTTTTTTATAGAAAATTGAATTGTTCATAAAAAAGGTATCTGGACAAATTTTTGTATCTCTCATTGCTTGTGAGATATTCACAAAATACTTGAAATACCGATTTTGATCTTCGGTTGAAATTTCCACGAAAACCATAGGAGATACAAAAAAACTGTTGGAACAAAAAATGTTCGTCTCTTTAAACCGAACAAATTTTGTTCAATAACTTTTCCTCGTATTTTAATTATTTACCGAGATAATTAGCACTTGAACTATGAACCTCGAAATTTCCAAAAAATTTCCATAATTTTAATTCAGAAAGTGACGTAAGTTACAATAAAAAAAAATAAAAGCGTTCCAAGAATTGTCGTTTGACCGTAATCATCATGACTAAACCGTTTTCTTTTCAGCTCGTTAAATCACCTGAATTTTTCTGAGACCACCGCTATTTTTTTTACCCAAACCCAAAAGCCACGAAAAAAAAATGAAAAAAATTCACGGATGTTCAACATTGATTTCAACACCGCCGAAACTTAAATTCTTTTTCATTGTTTTATTTATTCATTGGTCGAAGCGTTTAGCGCACTTTTTATCCTCAAAAACATGAGGATAATTTATCGTTTGGTCCTCAAGTCAACCCTTATTTTCGTTTCGCTCAGTCTTTTACAAATTATTCATTTCTATCTCTCTTTCTCTCTCTTTTTTTCTTCTCGAATATTCCCAGGATCCTGGTGATCTCGGTGTTTTCATGGGGGCGCCCCACACAGTAACCGCAGGTATTCCCTTTTCTGGCCCATCTTCTTCATCGATTTTCAATCCATTCGTTTTGTATAAAACTTTAGATTTCTCCTCTTTCTCTCTCTCTCTGTCTCTTTTAAAGGACTTTACACGCATATGCCCGATGAAACGATCCGAAAGATTCTTTTGTCTCAGCCAAGAAATAACCAGAGTCATGGAGATCCTATCTTGTATAAATAATTATCCCTCGTGGCTACAGATGCTCGAATCATTCACTACCCCCACTCCACCGTCTTTTCCCTCTGAAAATTTCACCTTAATAAAATATCCAATTTTTTTCATTTATTTTTCTGTGGCTTTAATTTGTATAATGTACGAGAATTTTTTCAATTTTAGACGAATATTTTTGATAATAATGAAGATACGTCTTTTTCTTAAAATTGATCCTTGAAAAAAGCATTTCTCCATTAATTTCTGAGATTCCTGAGAGAAATAGAGAAAATAGTGGAAATATTTGTGGTCTCAGAAGAAAAAAATGAAATGAGGAATTTTTTTTTAACAAAAATTTTATGAAATTCCTCATTTCATAAATATGTTTTTTTTTTTAATTCTTGAGTTTTTTGATTACAGATAATCTGGAGTGATAAAAAAAATATGTAAAATTCTGTCAATATCCCGTGATTTATAAACCCGTTGAAATCACAGTAATTGGTATCGATAAGATTGATATAATTTAAAAAATTAAAAAAATAAATAAGTAGTCACCAACTAGAAAGATCACATTATAAATTCATTTTGATGGCGTGTGGATCATTTATATTCAGCAGTCATGGATATTTCACTGTGATTTTTATCGACATGATAATCTTATAAACAAATTATATGGTATATACCGTAACTGGTAAGAGAGACCAGGTAAAATACTCGAGGTCTTTTTATCCAGTGATTACCTCTGGGCGACAATTTTCATAGTTTTCACTGAATGTTAATGCTGAAAAGGAATGGCACGAGGAATAGGCACGTACCATGCTCCAGGGAGAGAATTGTTCAGCGGCAGCATCAACTACTACGTGACACGATCGCCTGGTGGAGTCATCACAATGCTTATCGGTGAGTGTTAATAATATTTTACGATTCTAACGTACTTAAGAGAACCTCTGATTTTCCATCTGCACGTTTTCGTGAATAATTCAAAGGCGAGTGGAGATAGAAAAGTGCGAATGATTCCATTGGAAAGCTGAGAAAATTTACGATTCAGATATAGCAAGAAACACTTTTCTCTTTTTTATTATTTTAAGAACGTTTAAAACAAGAATTTTATTCTGAAAATTCGGTTTATCGATGTCGTTATTTCTCCCTTCGGTGTATCTCGAAAACTAATGGAGGGAAAAGACTTTGATTATACCATATGGAATCGTGAATTTCCCGCTTCTTCCGATATCACCTGTTTCATCTCCCAACCCCTATACTTTGCGAGGTATTCTCCATTTTCCAAAAATCAAAATCTGTTGATGACCTCAACTTCGATATTTCCGTGAATAACTTGCGAACAATCAGAGATAAAAAAATATTAATGGAAAGCTGAGGAAATTGAGCGTCCAGAACACCCTAAGACATCTCTTTTTCTTCCAAAACTTATTCTACAATTTCAGCAACAAAATTCTCCCCCGAAGAATGTTCCTAGAAACGATTCAATCGATATCCCAACAACCGCCTGTTCAAATCGACTTTGATTACACCATTTAGAATGGAAAATTCACATAGATCTCAAACAGAACCGATTTCAACCCCCCACCCCCTACACTTTCCTAGATCTTCTCCATTTTCCGAAAAATTCATTCTTTTCATCGTAGGAAGAATCTCACCTTTTTGATAATATTTTCACTTTTGATCATCGCACAGGGTTGCAATCAATCGCAAGTAAGAGTCATGGAAATTCCCCATCAATTTCCCACAAAAGCAAATCAATTTCCATCTCCTTTCCTCATAAATTACTGAAAAAAAGAGGATTTTCTCCAAATTCGTGGTCTCCCGAGATTATTCCATGATTTTCCAGAATTTCCAAGAATTTTCCAGAATTTCACAGAATTTTCTAGGATTATAAAATATATCATCAACTTAGAACCAAAGTGGCCTAAGCACTATATTAATACATAGCACTTGCGCCACTTTGACTCCAAGGAGACGATATATTATTATGCCAGATAATTACTATTATCCAGGAAAAAATAATTCTAAAAAAATCCTCCGTATTTTTTACTCCCCTCACTTGCATGTTCGGCAGAAGATCTCGACAAAAGAAGAGGAGCGTGAGAGGGGGAAGGGGGAGGAGATGGCTAGAAGGGGGATGCTGTGTGTCTGTTGCGTCGCCCGCGTTGATTTACGATCGTACGAGCGGACTACTCTGTTCTCTCCTCGCTTCTGATCGTTCCAGCAGCCCAACAAGAGAGCAAAAGAGTTGCAGAGGACTAAGATCGTTCACTAAGATTCGCCAGCTTCTCTCTAGAGTTTCTTATTCCCTCTTTTTCCACGATAAGAAACGTTTGCCGAGAGTGTAGATGTTTTGAATGGAGTGTATGTGTATTTAACTGACACAAACGTGAAGTAACATACCAATGTGGTAGATAATAATGGCTGGATACCGATCACTTTGTGTTTTATTGCCACGACAGATGTGTCGAGGCTCTTTATAACCGGTAAATTTTATTTTTATTTTTTTATTTAATAAAATAAATAACGTTGACAATAATTATCCCACGAAGTGACCAAGTAACGCGGATTAAGGTAGTTCTATCCAAGAGGGATGTATGAAGAATAAGGCACTGGGGCCCTTCCTGGAACGGATTCTCGATGCATGTATTACATATTAATTTACATCCTCATATATCCAAAATTAATATATTCGATATTACAGTATGAAATTTTGCATCTAATTATGAATTTATCGAAAATGATATTTTTTTTGGAAAGCTCTCGATATTCCCCAAATGATACGGTGCTGTAGACACACACGTAAACATCCATTGCACGTATAGGACGGTAGAGCCCATGCACAACGATCCCAAATAAAGCAGCCAATCACGTTTAAGCTGCGATCAGCAATATTGCCTCACGCAATCGTGGATTCTATCAAATTCTCCTGTCTTCAAAATAAATAGAAAATACGAGGTGAAAAAATCTGAATTAATTTAAAATTACTCCGAAATACTGGACAAATGCCTAGATATTTTTTTATCGATATTCGATTGAATTTTGAGAAAAAAAAAAAACCTACCGAATTTCATCGAAGTTTGAGGTTTTGCCACTTACTTGGTGTTGGAACTTCTAGATTAAATATCTCATTAATTAAGTGGTAATCAAGAAATTCAAATTTCACACAAAAGTTGGAAATAGCATAATTCTTTATTCCACAAAATTTGAAGGAAATCATTCGATGATTCCAAATCGAATAGACTACCTTGATCTCAATTTGATTTCAAGGGATTGTAAATATTTTTTCATGATTTATTCAGATTTTTTTATTCTTTTTGGAAGAATTCGGGGGGAAATGGCTGTAAGGGCATGAGAAAAAGATCGACGATAATACGACACTTTTTTCCATTGTAGCTATCACCCTGAGTAGTCTCCCGTGGAATTAGCAATTTTAATCCACTGGAAGGTAACATGCCGTTCGAGTTAGGTAGACACCTATACTTAGACAAAAAACTACGTTCCTCGAAGGTGAAGAAGGAGGAAAAAACGATTGTAGGTTAGAGTATAGGGGATTTTTGTGTGGAAAGGAGATGAAAAGTATTTATCTTGAATTACAAAATTGGGAATCTGGGAAATTTTACTTTCATGAAGCTTCTTGTTTTATTTGGGAGGAACTAATGGATTTTGTAATTATGGGAAGATCAGAACTACAAAATTTTTGGGTTTTACAAAAATTCAGCTATTAAAAAAAAATCATTAATTCATAGAGCAAATTTAGTGATGACGAGATATTCACCGAAACTGATTGTCAGTGCCATGGATTCTTTTTTGGCCTATCAATTTTGAATCAATAAATCCTAGAAAAAGGAAAATAACGGAATAAACTCATAGATAAATTTGACAGCTTTCGAAATCAGAGAGAAAGCAATAGAGAATAAAATTCTCCTTCCTTCGATTGTACAAATAAAAAAATTTGGAACTCATGTTTTCCCTTCAAAATTAAACGATCAAATATTTCTCTTTTTTTTATCAGTGTAACTGAGAATAGAAGCCCAGCTCCACCTACGTTCTCAAATCCATCATTACACCGAAAAACCGTTAGACTTTGAAACCAACGGAAAAAATATTATCCTCTAAAAGCCTCTTATCCCTTTTTATTTTCTTGGAAAAGTCCAATTTTTCATGCAACGATTTCTTCACTTCACGGTGGTCCATGAGGTTCAATTACATTGGCTGCCTTTCGGCTGGGAATTAACGTAAAAATACTACTCATCTGATCCCGAGAGAGACTCGCTCTCACCTCTGAATACACATGGCTGCTGCAAATAATTTCGAAATTTTTTTCACTCCTCACGCGATCGATATTTTTACGAATTTTATACAATTTTTATACCATTTTTTTTTTTCAATTATATCTGGAAAAAAGTCATGTTAGACTTGTTAATCACATTCGATTGTCAGATGTGGATAATTCTAGAACTTTTATTGGCGTTGTATACATATGAGTCAACTGATAAAAGAGCAATCGATTGTGGGAGTGGCAGAAATGTTAATTTTTATGCTCTTTTTTTCGATATTGCGATTTTTTTTAAACTTTTTTTTATTTCTATAGCTTTGAAATCTCTTTGTTGAGACTTACTGACTGACAATATTTGTGGGGGTACATTTACATACATGATTATCATTTTACATTATTGTTTACAGATGTTTACAGTTTATATTTTCATATTATTATGTTTTGAAATCTTGGAATAAAATTGTTGAAGAGTAGGAGAATGAGCTAAAATGGGTCACTTGAAGGTCTAAAATTTGAATACCGATTTTTTTCAATCGAAAAAGATTCCTTTCACTTCAAAATTGACAAAAAAAAATGAAAGGAATTTTTTTCTATTTTTCAAAAATCGGCGTTCTTTTTGAAGGAAACTTTGGTTCTTATTATCGCACAAGGTTGAGGTTTACTGCAGATGAAATCTGAGGACATTTCCGATCGATTTCACTCAAATCAAATCGATTTTGACTGAAAATTGACTGAAATATGACAAAGTTCGGACTATAGTCAATTTTCGATAGAAATCGATTCGATTTAAGTCAAATCGATCGGAAATGTCGGGAATTTATTCAGCTCCCACTCACCATCAACCCCAATCCTCTGCGTCTACTAGAACCGAAGATATTCCAAACAAAAAATCGAAAAATATTTGAATTTTAGCGTTAAAAAATTATATTTTTGAAAGAAAAATCAAAAATAGATTTTCTCAACGAAAATCTGGTCTGAAATTTTTCCGACATTTCAGTACTACCATTCGAGACTACGGAAACGCAATCACATAACCTCAAATCTCAAAAACCTAACCTCGACAAGTTCAGTAGTGAAAAGATAGAACAGGATAATTCTATTCTTTTGATATTCATTATTTTTAGAAATTTTTTGGAAATCAAGCAAGATAGCGCGATTTGATCCCAGTTCATTTTTGCAACTCCTAAAATTCTCTACAAAAATGCATTAGAGAAAATCTCCATTCCTTCCTAAGATATTCTTAATTTCATAATAAATTCTCTCGTTTCATAAATTCTTCAGACAAGACAAACAATAGCTTTATCCAACTGGCATTGATGTCTCCATGATGTAAAAATTAAATGAAAATACACGGTCTAACCTTGAAATGCAAATGGTGATTTACTGAGAGGTAAAACAAGATTAAATTGCGTCTGACATTTTGCTGATTTCAGCGAAAAAAATAAAATGTAAAATGAAAGGAAATGAAAGCAAGAAAACAATACCAGTTTAGATCGTGTTACGGTACAGACTAACGTATGTAAACAAATGCCCGATAAGGGCCAGTCTCGAACTCCCCTCGGGGTTCAACTATATCACTTATCGCCGAGGTCTTAACGTACGTATTTCACACAAGGAACGTTAAAAATCTCAGACCAGCCAAGACCATGAAAACATTCCAGTCTTGTAGTTTGCGAAATACACAGGAGAAAACAAATATTTAAATTCTCTCGGTTTTTTTTTCTTTTTTGCTACTTTTATTATTGATTTTCTGCAGAGTCTTGCAGAGAAACTTGGAAATTGAAAACAATCAATTCAATTGTAGTCACGTGAGGAAGGTCGACGGGTAAGAAGACGTGGATATTATTCAATTTGTGTTTTATAACTGACAGCGATGACTCAAAAATTACAGGAGTGTTAATGAAGAATAAACAATATTTTTCCATTGCTAATGAAATTTTTGATTTATTAGAAAATGAATTATTTTGAAGATCCTTACTTTTTAAATTCAAATATGAAGGATGAATGTTGAGGAAATTTGTAGAAGTAAGAAGATTCGATAAAATGTATATTTTTCAATTTTCTATAAAATATATCTGTTAAAAATAGCAATAATCGAAATTTTTGTTGAACATCTTCTTTTAAAAATCTTAATTTCGAAAAATTCTACTACTTTTATTTTTGAAAAATTCAATTTTCATAAGTTGCCATGGTCGAATTTTTTGAATATTTTTCCTTCTCAGAAATTCGGAAATGAAAAGCTTACACCTGTACAACTTTCGAAAAAAAAATGGCATTGTTTTTTTTCCCCGAAAAAAAAATGGGAGGTACAACATTGTCTAAAGAAGAAGCGAGTTAATTGCTTAGCAGGAGCTCATCTCAGAGCCGGGTCTCGCCCTGAATCCACCCAAAAATTCCCACCTTCCATTTCAAAAGTTTCTCCATCACCGACCTCGAGGAACTTTTACACCTTTTGTCAGTCCCATTAAACACATTCAGTCCCGCTCCGATGCCTGTGGTGAGGACGAGCAAATAATAAATAGAAGATCCCAAAAAAATTCCATCACCTCCATCAAAAAAAAATCATTTCAAAACTCTTGAAACTCCTATCAAATGTGTTCAGAACTATCTGGAACATTGTAGAACATTCTTAAACATTTTGGGATCGAAAATCCCTTCGAGAGTGCAGCACCTTCTGGGACATTCTTGAACCTTCTAGGACATTCTAGAACATTCTGGAACATCTTAGAACAATCTGTACGTTCTGCAATTGTGTAGAACATTCTGCAACATGCTAGATCATTCCACTTTTCATCCTCTTAACTCTTTAAGGCTCTTGTAAAAAAAATTCAAAAAAATAGTGCAATAAATTAATAACAATTTGAAAAAATAAATGTTTGTGGTAAGAATTGCAACTAAAATGGTAAATTATCAAATTACGTGGAGCTAGGCTCATAAAAATGATCAATCAGGGTTCATCAGGGTCGCTGATTACGAATCTGATGTTAGATTTTCAAAATTTGCAAACCCCTATATACAGAGTGTGACAGAAATTACGTTGCTTTGAAAAAGTCGGGCCTTAAAGGGTTAATTTACCTCTAAAAAATCTCCAACCACCACCAGGACCGTTGCCACCTCCATCATCACTGTAATGGAAAAGATCTCAAAGCTGTCAAAAAAATCCTCTTAATTTAGCCCCAAAAAACTTAATCCTCCTGCATTTCCAGAAGCCGCATAAACTCCATACCTTTCGCTTCAAACCTGCTCGAACATTTCGCAATGACTTCTCGAATTATTCCGACATATTTATCCCCTTCAATTTAAATTGAAGTGTTGGAAATCCAAACGAGCGCATCGCGTGTAAATTTGCAACATCCTCGCAGTACTCGCCAAAGTAAAATAATAATAACAATAATTACGATGATATTTCAAATAATAAAAAAAATGCGAAAGGTTATATGAGTAGATGGTTTTTCAGTTCATGATCAATCACCCGGATCTCAGTGCAAACATTATAAAACCACAAGACGTCGACATTATTTTTCCGCTTCAGGCTCAATATACTCCAATTGCCTTCGACTCTATAGTTTCTCGCTCGAGGGGTCATATCAGTTGGTTACGATAAGAGAGACGCGGGATTTTAGTACAGAACATGTTACATGTCAACGTTTCTAACTTATATACATACACGTGTCAATGCTTTAAAACTTTGCGTTGCACATACGAAAAAAAACGAATTATTTTGAATTAATGAGAAAAATAGAATGTGTAATAATGATAATAATAATTGGGTGATTGGAAAGGGGGTTAAATCAGTTTATGTTTCAAGTTGATCTCCTGCTTCTTCTTTAGAATTTAGTGGAAATTTCGAATTTCTGGAAAAATTAAGAGAGTAATAGGCTGAATGCAAATCGAGGGTGGAAAAAAAAGTTGAAGTTTTGTGATGCAACAAAAAAATCCTAATTTGTTGTAGTCATCGAGAAATGTTTGTCAGTGACTGCATGCATATTTATTGTAATGCCTAGAAATTCCCTTTCTTTTTACGTTTTCAGCCCTGTTCCTTAACCAAAAAATCAATTTTTTCCCACCAGGGAGGGAAAAACTACGTTTATCGCCTACCGTGCAGAAAGTGACCACTTGCCGCACGCTATGCGTGTGGTCAGTCGTACTTTCTACGCCTTGTAAAATAACATGCGGTATCTTACACGTGTGGGGAACTATTATCTGACGAGTGTGAGGCTGCAAAACGAGCCGAAGGCGAATTTTGTAATCAAACTTGTTAGAATTTCTAACTCTTTGCTTCACTCGATTAGAAATTTAGTTTTTCCCTCTCTCGTGCCGAAAAACATTGTATGCACCACGAAAGTAAAAAGTTAACTTCGACCAAAAATTTGCACCCTCGCATCGCTCGGAAGAAATAATATACCATTCTATTGCACGGACATCAGAATGTGTGCTCTGAAGCCAAGAAAAGTTAAAATGACAGTCATTGAGTTGTTAAAAACAATGAATTTTTTGGTGTTTTTTTCTAATAATGTTGCTTATAATGTTGAGTTTAATGAAGTAACAATTTCCGACTCCTAATTCTTATTGGATGAACTATTGTGTGGTCATATTGTATCAATTTACCAATATCTTCCACAATTCCTTGAAAATTAACCTAAAAATCAATTTTTTTTTCTCTACATTACCGATCTTGTTCCTTAACCTAACAACTAATTTTCTTCAATAATATTAATTGTCTCGAGAAAATCAGTGCACATAAGTGCGTATGAACTCGACACTGTGGTATTAATGCTCGAGTGAGATAGATGAAGAGAAGTGAGAGATGGTAGAAAACCGGTCGGCGTGGAGACAAACACGCCGAGGTGACGTATTCCCCTCCCGACCATCTTTCCGAGCATTTTCTCACTCCACCAATTCTTCTCTTTTCTCTTATTTATTTTTCCCCTTTTTCTTGTCATTTACTGGACGAAACACGGCAAAAGAAGAGGAGGAGGATTGTGTACTCTACAGAGAGGTTAACCTCCTCCTCCCCCACTTTTTTTTTTGTTGGCATTTGAAGTGACGAAGCACTGCTCTACCCATAAATTCCAGAGTTACGGAACTAAACTCTGTGCTAACACGAAAATTCTGTTAATTGCCGTTGATAATTCATTCTATTTTCTTAATTTTTTTTTCTCCTTTATTCGAGGCACTTGTTTTGAATGTCGTGAGTTATGTGAATATAATTTTTAATTAGAGGGTTCACTGGGTTTTTGAATTTTAACATTTCGGAGAAAACTTTCTAGTTCTTTTGTTTATGGAGTGGAAAGAATTGAAGGGAAAATAGTATTTAATATTTCTTTCTGAAGATGAAAATTGAACATAATGAGGAAAACTAAAAATAGCAAACATATTTAATCCTTGAAATAATATGTATGTTGTATTGCATGATATTGTACTATATTTTTTTTTTTTGTAAACTCATGTATGAGTAGGTCCACTCCTTGCTATAAGAGCAACTGGGCCTCTGCAGAAGCAATATATGATATATGAATAATTAGAATATATTCCTGGACCTATTCGTTTTAGAGATATTGGCAAAAAAATTTACAAGAAAATTTCGGTCATTTTGCACTATGGCAAATCCTTGAAAAAAAAGTTAATTCAGAATTTAATTAAAAATTACGAATAATTAAATTCACATGAAATATATGTTTTTTTTTCTCTCGAGACATTTCGAAATTTCAAAATTACCTGACTTTTACTTAATTAACTGAAATTTTTTTTATTTAATTTTATTTCTCTCCTGAATGACCACTCGAGTCGTTTCACTCAAATATTGTCCATCGTAAGTAAATCCTCGTGACATATCGAAAGGGAAAAAATAAAGAGAAAAAAATAACCACTCTTCAAAGTACTGGAATAAAGAATTGAAAATAATGTGTAGAACTATACTCAAGTAGTCACGTACTAAAACTTCTCCTACACGCAAATGGACTAAATAAATAAATTTGATTTTCTTGGAACGAACTGCTTTCTGTCAATAGCAACGTCATCTCCTCTTCACTGGAATCGGCACTTAAAATACTATTGCATAATAATTTTTTGGTAAATATACGTGGAATTGAAGGTAATGAAATGCGAATTAATGAGAGGTAGAATAACTGGAAATTTTTCAGTCAGAGTTTGTTGATTAGGTTCGTAAAATCCAAAACTTCTGAAAATCTCGAACACTTTCAGTGACCTTTTGTTCAAACGTAATTTTCAGTCGAAGAGAATAACGATTTTTTAGTTTAAGCTAGTGTCCTAGGATAAGATGGATACCATAGAAAAAAAATGAGGATTTGTAGATGAATTTCCAATTAATTGCCTTAATTTATTTGAAATAATATATTATTTAACAAGTGCGGTAAAGTAAAACTCGCGTGATTACAGAACTCGTCTTCAGCTCGTTTCACCATCTCATACTCGTCAGAAAACATTTCCCGCACGTATAAGGTACAGCATTTTATTGTACAACGTGTGAAAAGTGCCACTTTCCGCACGGCGTGTGATAAAAGTGATTAAACTCTTCAAAAGGCACATCTTCAGCTTGTAAATATAACTTTTTTTGTTTCTTGACTTTTCTTTTCACATTACTAATCTCTTATCACATGCATGAGATACAGAGAGGCAAATAGTTACGACTACCTTCTAATTGAAACTTCTCAATAACCGTACAGAGAACTGAATATTGTTTTCTTCTATTATTTAGTTAAAATGCTGTTTCCTTCGCCAATAGTTTTCAATAATGGGTCAAGTGTGTGGTTTTTTTTAGTAATTGCGTTATTTCTGTCCGATTTGGAGCATTTGATCCCCACCACCGATATTTTCAGTAACTTTGATAATTCATATCTTATAAACTAGACAAAAAAAAATTATGAAAAAATTCAGAAAAATGTAAAAAAAGAAGAGGTTAACTGTACTCGAGTTCACTGGGATACCCACCTTAATCAACCCAATTACAACAAATTGAAAATTTCCATGATCAACAACTTTTCCATTGTCGTTAGAATTTAAAAAAAATTAATTAAATTCAATGGTATCAATTTTAATTCTTCACTCAACTCTTGACAATTGAAAACAATTGAAAGTTGAAGATGTCGGCTCAACGAAAGAGTGACAAACGAATCTTGCCTCTTTTTGTACTTGAAATTTTGTTGCATTGTTCTGGCCGTGTAATCCCTGTTACCGCGCGCGTACATTCAAAAGGAAAAAGAAGGAAAGAGTGGAGAGAAAAAAAAGGAGAAATGAGGGACAGGGAGAAACTCCCAAACAATGTAAAAGAGCGAGAGGATGAGGCGCAGAGGCTGGAGGGGGAGGAGAAAATGGTCAAACCACTTGAGGGAGACAATGGCTGGGAGCTCCAGGGGTGAAGATACGGTCCCAGGAAGGTCGAGGGGATACAAGGAATTTTTTGGGGTCAGACCACATTACAAAGCTATCGAGATGGGTCTATAGGTGAATTTTACAAAGGCACCTGCTAAAAACCGTATACACCCCAATCTTTTTCTACGGGGCCTTTGCCTCACAGTCAGGGGTGTTGAGAGACATTTCGGCCTCTTCTCAGGATGATAAATAAAAATAAAAGAGATGAATAGATACCTCCACTCGACTTTAAACCATAAAAAAATTGAAGTCATTTCTAAAAATTTTGAATTCTATGAAATGAAAGGTGATTTAGAAAAAATGCTCAATTATTTATCTTTTGTTGCAAATATTCAAAATTTTGGAAACAGACTTTTTTTCAATGTTGAATGAATTTCATTCCGATTTTAGTTAAAGATTCTGATGTGAAGATTTTTAATTTTTCAACAATTAATTTGAAAAAATCGGTTTTATTCATTTCATCACAAATTATATGTTTTCGAAAAAATACATAATCATCCAAAATTCTCTGACGAATGTCGAACAACCTCAACCCCCCCCCCCCCCTCTTTATCTAATCGAACATATGTTTTTCCGTCTATCCATCTTCAAACTCACCTTGATTAGATTCCCAGTCTCAGAATGGTTTTATTTATCTATTTTTTTTGAAATTCTGGAAATTTTGGATTCCAACTTTTTAAAAAAATTTAACGTACAATTTTTCAAAAAAAATTTCATTTTTTAAATTTTCCAAAAATCTATTTTCATCAAAGATTTCAAATTGAAAATTTCGATAATTTCCGAAAAAATTCTATAACGATTTTGACAAAAATCTATTAATTTTTTTTTCAAGTTTGTTTTTTTTTAGATTAATCTTTTAGAACAAGTTATTTTTTCAATTTCATCAAAAATTGAATGTTCTCCAAAAAATACATAATTTACCTCAAATTTTCTCACAAATGTCCAACAACCTCAACCCCCCTTTATCTAATCGAACACATGTTTTTTTCGTCTATCCATCTCCAGATGCACCTCGACTGGATTCCTAGTCTCTCCCTCCCCCCCCTCCTCCCCCCAAAAACTGGACCCAAAAATGAACATCGTGCCCTCGTCTACATCTACCTGAGTTTTAGAAGATCCCAAGAGTGGGAGAGGTGCTCCACTGGTGGTGGTAGAGACGACGGTAAAGCCTCTGAGTGCAAGTGGTGGTGGAAATTCTGAGGAGAGGGAAACGAGGGCCCCAGCGTGGACCTGTACTACATGCCTGTACCCAAAGACTCCGCAAGGTGAGACGCGCGCGGATCCAACCCGGAATTATAACATTTTTTTTTCCGACAAAAACAATACGCGTTTCGTTTTCTCCGTGTTTACAAGAATCTCATGTTCCGAAATCCCACGAGTAAATGAAAAAACTCAATAGATAGTGCATTTAAAAAAAAGGCGGGAGATTTCAAAAAGTGTGTTGACATTTTTTCGTGACAGTAACAAACTGTCACGTTTGAATATTTTTTTTTTAAATTCCCAGTGCTTTAATTGTTTATCAATTTGTGAGTGCAGTGGTTTTTATCGGGATTCTACATTTTTTTGTGTAAATACGACTGATTGGATACTTTCTTCAAATCGGTGAGTTTGCGTACCCAAAGACTTTTCGTTGCTCTTAACTATATTTTTGTTAAAAAAGAATATTTAATCGTTAACAATAGGATAATTTGTCTCCTGCAAAATATTATTCCCATTTTTTCCTTTAATTCAGAGACTCCGGTCTAATGATCGGGATGAAATTACGCAAGTCTGGAATTTCTTTTGGGCCCATCGCGTAGAATAAAAGGGAACTGGAGTGGGGGCAAGGCCCACGTTAGGCAGAATGGTTAGTACAAAAGTTGGGGACTTGAACGACAGGGTAAGAAGCCAGGCGTGCGTTGGCGGCAACTGTACCTTTCAAAAAACATTCGTGCTCTTTTCATCGTCACTTGCCCTTTTTTTTTCTTCTTATTCTTCTTTTTCTTCTTCTCTCTCTTCTTTCCCCAATTTCTTTTTTACACTTCGAGTAAACCCGTGTTGCTTCCTTATGACAACATCTGCGCATCCCTCTTGTGAAGTGGTAATTTTTGTATTGATGCGCAGAAGAAGTGGAGATAATGAGAGCACCGGGCTGAAGTGAATTTCTTTTGTATAAATTCTTCGGATTTTGAGGTAAAAGAAAAAAGGTTTTGCGTTTTTTTATGGGAAGTTACGTTTGTAGAGAGAAAATGAAGTTCTCACGGGTTTCAAAGGATTTTTGAAGTTTTTCAGCCTTGTTTCATTTTTATTTCACAATTTTTCAACCAAACCACATTTTTTTTAATTTGAAGAATGAAAATTGAAGAAAAAAATGAAGAAAAAAAATTCGTTGTTTTTCAATTGAAAAAAAACAATTTTCCTTAGAAAAATAAAAAAAAGAGATTTTTTTTTAATTTTTTGAAAAATATTTTTTGATTCTTTTTTCAAGTCCTGTAATTTTTGGTTTTTGATTCTGATCACGTGACAAATAAAAATCATGAATATCTCATGTGTCTGTCACTAAAATTCACCATAATGCCCAACCCTATGAAGAATGATGAGGGAATAAAAGAGGGCGAGGTTATTCTCAACAGTCAAATCGAGTTAGATCCCCACCAGGTATGGCCAAGACAAGTGAGGATAAAACGAATGATTCTTTCTATCCTTCCTCGTGTTTTACTTCTTCTCGCTTCATCATTCCTAGGTAGATGGGTTCTTTCATTTTATATATAAACGGCAATACCATCTTTGGATTTTGTTGCATTATGTACCTGTATCATGGAGTGGTTGTTTTTGTGCCTGAGGCTAAGTTTCAACGAGATTCACATGCTGGTTACATTTTACTTGGATACATAATATTGCCAATTGGATACAGTCACTCATTCCAATGAATTTTACGAATGAAATTTCATCGTTAGAGCTTCATAAATAATAATTGGACGTTCAATTGAAGTTTTCTTTAGAGAGAAAATATTTTTGTAGAGAAAATTCCTATAGAAAAAGGTGATTACCAAAATTTTTGTATTTCGCTTAGTTTCCGAGATACTTTGAAAGAATTCATAAAACGGTGAATTTTGAATTTTTCGATGTTTTCTTTTACCCAAATATCTTTTTGTGATTTTTTCTTTCGCAAATCTCTCAAAATTTCCAAAATCACCAAAATTTCTTTATCTCGCTTAGTTTCCGATGTTTTCTTTTTTTGCAAATATCTCAGAATCTATTAGAATTATCAAAAATTTTATAATTACCTTTTTTATCGAGAAAATTTCGATTTAAGCAAAAGGTAATCACCAAATTTCTCTATCTCGCTCAATTTCCGAGTTATTCCCGCGACTCCACGAAAATCGATTCATCTCATCCTAGTCATTCCCAAAGTCCTTCCAAGCCCATAAAATTGCAAAAAAATTCATCTCCAGAAGAGCCTACCAGTCGGTGGTCCCTTTTCATTATCCTCTCCTCCTCCCGCGCTTCTTCAAAATTTAATTATGTTTTTTACGTGGAAAGCCCCCCTTCCCCACTACTGAAAGAAGTGTGTCACGTATAATCCCCCATTGAGGTGGAAAGAAAAGATTAAAAAATATCTTTTTCACGTTGAGTATAACGAATGGCATTAAGCATTCTTGGTTAATTAATATCCAAGAATCCTTTCTCTTCTGTCTTTAATGCACGTGGGCATATATAAAAGAAAAAGAGAGAGAGAATAAAGAAGAGGGGAGGTTTAAATATATTGCCTGTAGTTACATTAATACTATGAAGCTTAGGTGTCTGTACATCTTTCCTGTCTGTTGGGATGCTGGAAAGGTCCTCACTGAGACACTGAGGGAAAGGCGATACTGACGTCAGCCACGAAGGAATGAGGTTAAATACGAAGGCAAAGTCGAGATCATTCAGTCCATGTATCTAGCATAAACTAGAGACAAATATCATTTCCGGAGATGCGATTATTTTCATTTTGGGGTCCAAGAAGTAATTAAAAAATTCGGAATTGTGGTAAAATGATTCCGGTTTAAATTTCCCGTGGTTTTTGATGAAAATTGAGATAAATAAAAAATTCTTATCAATGTGGAAATTTTTTGTTAGTCGACTTTTAGGGATATCTTGGAAAATAAGCGGGATAGAGCGATTTTCCTCGGATTCTTCTTTGTAGCTCTTGAAATTCTCTACAAAAAAGGATTAAAATAAGAATGACGTATTTTCAGCATTTTCCGAGATATTCTCAAGAAAATAACAATGACAAAAAAAAGACACTAAACGAGTCAATTTTTGGTTTTGTTGATTTTTTAAAGAATATTTTTAGAATATCTCGGAAATTAAACGAGATCACGCGATTCTATCCTAATCCTTTTTTGTACAAGATCTCGCGAGCTACAAAAATAATTCAGATGAAATTATGCTATCTTGCTTAGTTTCCAAGATATTTTTCCAAGAAGGTTTGAAAAATCAAATTTTCCTGTTTCACCTTTTCTACTACTGAATTTAAAGAAATCCATTTTTCGTTAAAAAAATATCGATTATCTGTCCTGCGGATCCTTTGTCTTCTCACGAGTTGAACGAGTATAATGTGCATTACCCAGAGGCCACAAACAGTATCGTTCCACACACGTTTATGTATAATACTTTGTGAGAGAGGCCCCACGAGTCCCAGGTACAGACCGGACTCACGAAGAACTCTTCTCTATCTCTCATGGATCTTTTTCGAGGCCTTAACGTCGTGGAACCGCTCTCGTGGTTGACCCCCGGGGGCTAAAGATTACGAGGGCTTTCGTGGCTCTCTCGGTATTCTCTAGAATTCAAACCATCTCTACCTTTTTAACCTAACCTCTCCACCATTTTTATTTCTTTTTTTTTTCTTCTTTTTCTTCTCTCCTTCGTCAGAAATGCAACGCTGCACTGATATATATCCCTACCTGGTCTTCAACTACTGCGTTTCTTTTTGTTCATCTTCATGTCTTTATTCTTGGAAAAAGATAGAAAAAAAAAGAAAAAAAAACGATTTGAAAGAATAAAAAAATAATGGAGATAAATAAAGTTGAGAAGAAGAAGAAACGTGTGGGTAATATGAGAGTGCTACGTGAAATTATATGCTGTGGAAATATTTCGGCTGGAAGAAATGAGATTGTGTTACATCTGGGAAAATTCATTATTAAGGGAGAATTGGATTTTAATTGGAGTTTCTTTTGGAGATTGAAAGGAAAATTTGGAGGTTATTTTGGTGGGATGAATTGCAGGAGGAGTTTCGATTTTTTTTCTTCTTTTTTTTTGGATTTCGCGGGGATTGTGGGTTGTTGGGGGTTTTAGGCGAGGGATCGAACATTCATGATGGAAATACTCGAGTCATGCAGCCAGTGGAGAAATCGCGTGGGGTGCTAGCCAAGGACTCGGCGAGGCGCTAGCGCAGACGATAGAACAGCCATAACTGGAGAAGCAATGAGAGAACTCATAAATAATGTGAAAATATTGAAAATATCGATTTTTTGTAACAATTCTTAATGTCCATTTTTTCTGCTTTATTTAATTTTTTCAGAAATTAAAAGGGAAACAAGTTTCTTCGGACTTTTAAAAATTTCAATTTTTCCCAAAAATCTAAAGATTTTGAAATTGAATGATTAAAATTCATGAAAATATTCATTTTCACGAAAAATTGAATTTTTTTCTAACAAATTCCATTTTTTCAAATATTTATGATTATAAGCGAAAAATTTAAAAAGCAAAATTTTCATTAAAAAATGCAAAAGTTATAATGAATAGAAACTCTGCATATTCGCTCAAGAACTTCGCACTCCAAATTGTCGATATGAACCTTTTAATCCCTAATTTCCCTCAAAACTCCTCAATCTCCCATCCCAAAGCGCCTCCATAAAAAGTGAAAACCCTGAGTTTTGATTAAGACACTGAAACCCCAATATAACTCTGTTTCGACGTTCGTTTAATTAGTACCTCTCGTATTAACCGCCGCGAAAGGCGTTAAACTCGATCGATTCCAGTTAAAACCATTGGATTCCGTCCATTTTACCCGAAACTCTAAACCTCACTGAGACCACGAAAAAAGAAAACTGCCTAAAATCACCGATTTCTTCAGCTACCGTTTGTGTTTTACTTTTTGCTCACTTTTACCGGTATGTTAATGTCATTCTTTCGAATCCCACCGGCATCGTGAATTCAGGGAGAGAAAGAGAGAGAGAAGCACACGCCCAAACCTCAGAATGCGAGACTAGCCCCGTCTGGTTTTTTTCCCCTTCTTTCTTTCTCTCTCTCGCAGCTTAAAGGGGGTGATGTTGTTTCTAATTGACAAGGAAGAAACCCACCGAAGCTTGTGAATTGCTGAGAATCGATCGTGTCCCTCGACATGTGTCCAAGGTGTCTGTGATCATTTCTTTCTTGTCTTATTGAAAATACAGAATAAAACTTAATATTAATTCATTCATTTTAATCTCCACTTTATTCGATTGATTGGCACATCTCATTTCAGTCAGGAATATTCAACCAAAAGAAAAAACTCGTTTAAAAATGTCAATTTTATCCACAAATGGTTTTTTAGCTTATCAGCTCAAACACTACTGATAAGACTATTAATGCATTTTCAAGAAAAAATTTTAACATAATCATTACAACAGGTAAATCAAATGTAATTCCACTTTACTGCGTATCTTTCAACACCTAATTTACCATTTTAAAAGTCACCCACACGTACACCCTCGTCAGACGTAATGATTATGTTCAACTGAAAACTTATCGAAACAAAGAAGACCTACACGAGAAAGAACTATAACATTTATTGGTAAAGTAAGTAAATGTTGTGGGCGAAATCTGAGGAAGCAATTAAGGGAAGGTCAATTCTTGCTGATTCGTGATTGAAACATTATAATAATAATGAGAGAGGGAATAAAAAAAAACGGTACATACTGATTGAAGTTTTCTGACGTTTTGAGTGTAGGCGGTGAGTTTTGCGTTTCGAGTGGAAAGAGAAGAGAAAAAAAAATGACGTGAGGAGGATAGTATATATACAACTGCAACTGGTGACATCATCTGTAAGCGTATAAAGTCAGCTGATGCTGTCACTACTTAGATGGAGAGAAAGAAAATCAATGCAAAAACTCATGCGACTGGATCGGTGGAACGACCTCGCTGGACCGTGTTTGCCCACTTGGTAATTCAACAAAAAATGAACATTTTCAGTGGTTTATTATGGATTAAACGAAATCCCTAGTGATTGAAAGTCGGCTGATCCAAGTCTAGGAGATTCTACGTTCGATCAAAAAGTAAGCTATTGAGCTATCTGTGAATATCTCGGAAACGAGTGGGTTTAGAGGTGAATGTTTGAAGACCTCTTTCGTAGAAAATTTTGTGCCCTAAAAAAAGGGTCTCTTCATAAATTCTCTTGATCCTAATAGTTTCGGAGATATTCATAAACAACTGAAAATTCGATTCTTAGACTAGTCACGTTCGATCAAAAGTAAGCTACAAAGTTATCTGCAAGTATCTCGAAAACGAGTAGGCTTAGAAGAAAGTGTGAAGAGACTTCCTTTGTAGAGAATTTTGTGCTCTACGAAGGAGGTCTCCTCACAAATTTTCCCAAATTCAACGGCTTGCGGAATTTTCGTTAAAAACCTAAAATTTGATGCTCATCCTCATCTCGCTTGACCTCCAAAGTCGTAAATTCCACCATAAATGTCAACTAACTTGAATAAGAATCTCGATTAATCCCGAGGCATCAATACACTCCAACCATCCACAAATTTATTCATCACCCTCCTGAATAAATTCCCAATAGCTCCACTGATGATACCGAATGAAGCAAAGAAGAAAAAAAAACTGCTATAATTCGATCAAATAATGTGACTTGTGTCGTTCGTTTTTTATCATGTTTACATGATCGTGACCCAGTGACTCACGAAAAATACAGCACGATGTCCATAACGAGATGCCAAATAAGGCCGGTAGGTTCTCCTTTAGAAGCAAACACACATTTTCTTTCCGCCAAAGACTAAAAGGCCAAGCATCTTCTGCTCCTCAACACTTTTTCATTCTACCTTTCATTCTCATTTAAAATTGTTTCTGTAACAAGAAAGTTCACAATTATGGCTACGAGGAACAGTAAATTTTGCGACTGAGATTGTTTCATCAACAGTGGTGGTCCATTCTTTTGTACAAAAAAATGATCGTAATTTGGAAAATAAAAAGAAATAATCCAATTCTATAAATAATCCTGCAATGCATGAGTTTTCGTGGAGATTATTATTTGTGCAAATTCTTTAAATTTTATCGGTCTCTCATTGAGAAATAGTATTGCGTGCAGTTGGAGATTTATCCAGAGCTATTATCTTCGGTTCTTCGGGGCAGACAAGAACGCGACGATAACGACTCAAGTCAATTGCCCTGTTCAACTTGTACAGGTGTACAAATAGACAACTGCAAAATAAGTTGAGAGAATAATTTCATGATAAAACATATAAATGTTTGCTAGTCGTAAGTCATTCTTGGCTAGTGTCAGAAAGTATCTTTTAAAGTAATAATATTTCGTTTTTTACATTTATTCTACTAAGAACTCGTTTAAAAAATACTTGACCGCCATTTTGTAGATACTTGGATAGCTCGCAAGAATTTTCCGGAGGAAATCATCTTCCGTTTTACAAATAACGATTGCTTTAATAACTCAACTTCGATGATGGATAATTGATGGAGTCAGAAATTATTTGCAGAAGTCGGCAAATTTTCCACAAAATTCCGATGATTGTTAGAATTTAATGGACAAACGAGGAACATGAGGTATTTCATTAGTTTTTGGTCAACGAATAATTAGTCGCTTCTGTTGTGGACCACCGAGTCAGTTGGTCTGAAGAATTGCGAAGAAGCTGTGGAGGCTTGAAAGAACCGGGAGTTGTCCAGGAGACGTGACAATGCACGATTCATTATTTCACTCTCAACACCTTCATGAAGGACGCAAAATGAAGGAAGACAAACTGCCAATACATTTGTCTCTTCGGGTACTTTTTAGCTGCAGAGAGAAAGCAAGAAGCATCTGGAAGTGATGAGATAAAGGGGATAGATGAATGCTAATGAGAGGAAAGTAGGAAATGAGAATTTTATACGACAATGCAGTTTTTCAAATGAAAATATCACTGAAATTATTGGTTTTAAGAGAATTCATCAAGAGACCTTTTTTGTAGCTTTTGAAATTCTCTAGGAAAAAAATCTCTCGACATTTTTTCGTAAACCTTCTCCTCTCTAAGAGATTCACAATAAAATCAACGCGACATTTTTCAAACTCTTCTTTGTACATTCGTCGTTCGTTTTTAGAATGTCACTTATCTAATGAAAATGTCACTGTTTTTTTTTAACCTCCACAATTTACTTTACGATTCACGTACACATTGAATTACCCTTTTCGTTGAGTATTCAGTTTCTTCTTCACCGGTAAATGTCGAATGTCGGGGAGAGAAATAATACGCATACACAAGAACGTCTGAAGGATGTTAAAACTTCGTGAGTCTCCGAAATGGCAATTGCGAAGTACATTCCAGCGGTATTATACTGCAATTGATTTATCATTAAGTACGACATATCAATGTGCACTCAATTAGCGCACAAGATCATTGAAGTATTTTTTTTACCATTTCTCCTCTTAAAAAAATCTCTTGATCCATTACTTATTGTTTTCACTCGTCTGAAATAATCAAACGCTCTAATTTCCTGACGCAATTTCACCAAGAATCCTAATTTTCTAATAAAAAATATCAGAAGAACTTTTTTTTGTATAGAATCTTGTATTCTACAGAGATGGCATCCCAATAGTTCAATTGGTAGAGCATCAGACCGCTAATCTAAAGGTTGTGACCGCTAATCGGAAGGATATTTTTTACAATTTCTGGGCAGTGAGTCTGTTCATTGTTGATATTCACTAATTACTATTTCACTTGTTAGTATTGAAAGAAGGTATCTACACAAATTCTTCCAAATCGAACGATTTTTGAGACATTCGTCACAAACCTGAAATCTGATTCTCATCCTTATCCTATATAAGATAAAATATATCCAATATAGTCACATATGTAACCTATGTAATCCTCGACCTCCAAAATCACGAACGTCAACTAACTTGAGTAAGATCTCGATCAATTCCCAAATCTCGATTAGTTCCGACCAATACCGTCGAAACATCCGCCAAATTATTCACTCAATTAGTGCACAAGATCATTGAAGTATTCTTCAACGATTTTTTTCTTAAGAAATCTGCTTATCCATTACTGCTTGTTCTCACTCGAAAAGAATCAAACGCTCAAATTTCCTGACACAATTTCTCCGAAAATCCTAATCCTCTAATATAGATGGTAAAACCGTTGCGCTTAATCGGCTTAAAGATCTTCTATTTTTTTAATTTTGAAAACTGGTTGAATTAAAAAATGTACATGATCACGATTCCGATAGAGGCATTTCTGCCTAAGTTATATCCAAAAAAAAAAAATCATTAATCCCTGGGAATGTAAAAAATACGGGGATTAAGTGGCAGATATGATAGAGAGTGGGACGGCCAGTTTACTGGAATTTCTCAATGTCGAACGGGATTATTATCATTCTGATTAATAAAAGTTTCCTCGAAAAGTACGGAATAAGGAAAAGTCAAGACACATGGAGATTATAAATAGATTTCGTGAATATCTCCGAAACGAGTAGATTTATGAAAAAATTTCAAGTGACATTTCTTGTAGAGAATTCAAAGAGCTAAAAAAATGATTTGTCCAAAAAATTTGTTATCTCGCTTAGTTTCCGGAATATTTCCAAAAAATGAATTATAAAAAATTCACTCGTTCTTGTTTCATCTTTCTTCTCCTGAATTCGTTACTTTCCAGTGAAAAAAAGGAATGAAAGGAACAAAAGGAATTGGAGAACCAGTCGTCCTTGCTAAGGAGATTCTCTGAGACGAATTCACACGTGTCAGGAATAAATAAGAAGCAAAGAGCAGGGATTGGAAATGTTTGCTTTTAAAACACAAACGAGGAATGATCGTTCATCAACTGTCCAATTTAATTCGCAGTGTTTTCCAATCTCCAATACACAAGTTCATACATCAGTGACTCGTTAACACCATTTTATACGTAATCGATTCTACTCAACGCCATCTAGTTTAATTTCCAAATGATGTCACGTTTATTTATTTTATTTCATTGATTTTTTTTTTTAAATTTATTTTAAACTCATAATACTAATTACGAAATCGTACATGTTCCTTCGTTATAGAAACTACTACCATCGTGAAAACAGACACGGGGATTAACGATTCGGTATCACGAAGTCATTAAGGTGAAGCTGTGCCTTATATTTAAGGCACTCGTTAGTGCATACCTGCGGATAAATGTTTGCGGTTTGTTAAGCTACTTGTGCAATGGTTTCATTCCTTTTGGATTGATTAGTGATTTTTCGAGGATATTCCGAACAGAAGGATTGATGGGCATCATGCTATTAAGAAATGGAACATTTTTTCCTGCCTCAAATGGAGAGGAATTGAAATCCGAAAATTTGGTGGGGATTATTTTGGAAAAATCTTAGAAACTATTGGATTTACGGGAATTTTACAAAAAATCTTTATAGTAGTTTATGAAATTCTCTATGAGAAAGGTCTCACAAGATTTTTTTCCTAAACCTACTCGTTTGAATTATATCAAACCCTTCAAATCATCTCTTTATTCAAATTCCTTTCTCTTCATTCAAATAAAAGCAGGAAAAATTGAGACAAAAAAAGGACGTACGTAACAAATTATTACAAAAATAATGAAATATGATAGAAGTTAAAAATTTATGCTCCCGAGTTGAGGAATTCACGGAGTCTTCTCAGGTATCCCTTCCCTCTCTACCGTTGCTGAAGAATCCTTTACCGCAGGCAGAATGAATTTTTCTCTTTTGGATGAGCGATGAACCTACGTGGTACGTTTCAGCGGCGATATATTTATAAGTCTTAACGTGATATAAATCAAAGTGGTCTCAAGGGGGGGTCGAACCGGTCGCCCGGAGGTCAAATCCTTGATATCTAGTTCTCTTCCAAAGGCTCCACTCTTATTTATATTTTTTTCCCCCGAATAACTTCTTTTTCCTCAATTTCCATTGAAAATCGCGCAAATGTCCAGTGGAATTTTACTAGACTTCTTCGAAATACATTTGCCACGTTCATATTGTCTCTCTCTCTCTCTTTCTCCCTTTTTAACCATGAAACGCGTGCATGTAATGATGGGTTACGCTTGAGCGTGATATCCTTCTTACCTGGCGGGCCCTTTTCGAACGAAATATGCTCGAAGCAGTGACCGGTAACGACCGGTTATCACATGCCTACCGTCTTATCTTGCCCGTCTTGCAGAATTTCGAGGGAAAAATCAGAAATAATGAAACAAGGAAGATCGAATTTTAGGTTTTATTTAGAAAATATAAAGGGATATAAAAAGCTAAAGATCTACAAAATTGGGCCTTTTTTGCATTGAAAACGTCAAAATACAAAAATCTTCCATCAATGATTCGATGAAGAGTTTTTTTTCGAAATATCTCCAAAATTAAGAGAAATATACGATTTTTTGTAACTCTGATTCCCTTCTACAAGGAAATGTAAGTAACAAAATTTTTCTATCTCCAATAGATTCCAATTTATTCGTGGAGAACAAAAAAATCAACTTTATTAGTTTTTGTACTAATCTTTCTCAAATATTAGAGAACGAAATTTGGGCGGATGCCTTTTTTGTGGAGGAAAATCACAGCTACAAAAAATTTCTTTATTTCCCTTAGTTTCCAAGATATTCCCCAAGAACTCTGATTAATTCAATTGAAATCAGTAGCAAAAAGGTAAAACAGAATAAGTTGCTTTTTTTATCTCAGATTCTTAAAGAATATTCTAAAAAGAATCGCTCAAAGGAAGAACCGACGTATTCCGTTTCACCTCTCCGCTCCTGAATTATCTCAGAATTTATCAAAAATCCTAATCATCCTTCTTCCCCTCTACACTTCCTGGTTTATCAATAACCTTGACCTCTTCATTCCGATTATTCAACCAAGATGAATAAAATATTTTCTTCACATCATTTTCCTTAATCTCCCCATTACTCAATGGCTCCATGGGCCATCTGTTACCACCAGTATCCGCATTCTTCTCTGTGTCACGATCAACAGATCTCTGGAGTCTCATTTTGAACTTCCGCATCGATCTCGTGCCAGGAGTACCCAGAGCATTAGCATCCTTGATTTCAACTTTATTTTTACTATCAAATTCCCTAGTATACGTTGAATACCCGGATTTGCCTGGGGTCTTCGTGCCATTCAAGGTTACAAGACTGTTACCATCACTGCTTGAACCCTCTTCAGCATTCTGACGCTTCAACGTACCTAACTGAGCATTATTATCTCCAGTAACCTTTGAATTCTTCGGTGAATTAAAAGGATCCTTCTTCACTGATTGATCGCTCTTTAATTTTGATTTTACATTAGCGCTCTTTGCCCTCGTCGCTAGGAATTCCGCAATTGCCCCGGTCTCGTGATTGAAACCTGCCGATTTCACCGATTCGTTGCACTTGCCTAACCTCCCAAAGCCTTCAGCCACATCAGGCTTCTTCGTCCCCTGACTTTGCAAATCCGCTCTTTTTTCCGATACTCTGACACCCAAAATATCCGCTGACCCATCACGTGCCGATTTCTTTCCGATTTCCTTAAGTG
This sequence comes from Aleiodes leptofemur, assembly GCA_963942555.1. NCBI lineage: Eukaryota > Metazoa > Arthropoda > Insecta > Hymenoptera > Braconidae > Aleiodes > Aleiodes leptofemur. Next base: position 9,517,675 of record OZ012614.1, read on the forward strand.
CCTCGATCCTTCCCCTTTCCGTAATTAATTCCTTCTTCAATCGATTCTCCTCAGCCACAAACTTCCCCTCACTCACCTTAACAATTGGCAAATAGTGACCCAAGTCAACCAACTTCCCCTCTTTTTTCCTCTCAACTGGCTTGACTCCACTCGCTAATTTAACCTCAATATTCTCCAAAACTTTCTTTCCAACATTTACCAATTTCGATGGCAACGACATTGATGATTCATCCTTCAACTTTTCGAATGCGATCTTCGTTGTCCTAACCGGTATTTTCGACGTGGGCGATGACAATTTACTGCCATTTGGAGTCATGCCGATTGTTTCCTCAGTTTTCTGATTCTTGAGCATTGGTGCGTAACGCAAATGTCCGTCATTCAATCTTTGGGGCAATGGAATCTTGCTTCTTGCAGCAACCGGAAGTTTGACTGAATTCTGTAACGGAACTAACTTGATAGCTTTGTCATGCTCAATTGGTGCAGGCTCCGCTTTTGCAGTGGAAAAAACTTTCACCGATTTTCCATGATTTGATTCATTATTTACTGCTGTTGATACGGATTCCGATTTCAGAATCTGTTTTGCTTCTTTTGACCCACTCCCAAGGGCACGGAACGACTCCAAGGTCGTCCACCAAGGTACTATCCTGCTCATCACCGACTTCTTCTCACCAGTCACTCGGTTTAATGAAGCCGCACTGTCCCTTCTCAACTCTTCTAGCAAACTATCAGACAGCACGAAATTTAGTTTTGATTTTCTTTTACTTTTAATTGGAATTTTAATCTCTATTCTGTCCGATGAACTCGTGACCCTTAGGTTCGATAGTTTTGGATTGGTTTGATGAGGATTGAGACCGTTGATTCGAAGGTCAACGCTTCCAAATGGAACCGATGATGCTATTTTTTCACGTACCGTTATCATCATCATGCCTAAGTCATTTCTACTGGGAAAATTTGACGTGACGGGTTCGATTATCACGGAAATTTCGTTTTCCTCTTCTACAAATTTTTTCGTTGACTCGTCAGGACTGTTCGGACCACTTCGGGAGTCCTCGGGGCTCTTCGGGTCGCCGAACATTCCCGAGGCCTTTTTCTCGTTCATCGCTGATACTTTTTCCGCAATCTCTCGGCTGTATTCCTTGATTATTTCCGGATATGTTTTGTTGGTTATTTTTATATCCGCGTCCTTCGATTCTTCGGAGTTACTGGAATTCTCGGGATTCTTCGGGGAATTCTTCCCGCACATGAAGAGACTGTTGTCCAATGATTTTCCGGGGTCTAAACGTTTTATTATGTCGAGCGGAATCATGTCGAATGACTCTCTCCTGGAATCCCCGGGGACACTGTCGATATGCCAACGTGAATTTTTAACGAGCCGACTACCGCAACTAGTGTGCAAGACTCTTTCACCTCGTGTTGCAATACCTTTAATTAATATTTAAATTTTTTAACTAAGATTTTTTTTGCTTTTTAATTTTCCTCTCATTTTTAAGGGAACATTTGCATAATGATATAACGTACTTGACGACATTCCTGAAGGCACGGGAATTACTAATATACGATTTAAACGAATCATTTTTGTAGATTTATTTTGATGTTTCAATCGGTGGCCCGCCGGAAATTTTGATTACATCAGAATCTTTTAATAACCTAATTAAAATAATGTATCGTGTGAAGTTGTCTCATTAGGGTGTAAAAATTCATGAAAAATTTCATATTGATTTTTCGAGGGATTTTGTGGCTGAAACGTTTTTTTTTAGAAATATCTTGGAAACTATGGAAGAGAGGGATTTTTTGGTAGCAACCTTTTTTGGAGCACTTGTTTTTCTCTACAAAAAACGTTTCTATAAAATTACCCTATCTTCCTTAGTTTCTGAGATTTTTCCAAAAAATTAGATTGATATCTGGAACTGATTCATTTTTAATTAATAATAAAATATTGAAAAAAAATATTAGTTTAATGAGAGAGAATCAATTGGAAATTTAACGAGACAGAGTCATAGGAAGCTGCAAATATATCTCTGACACACCGCAGTGAATTACGACAACTTAGCTTTCACGTCGACAATGTTGGCCTCGTACGCATATATAAAAAGAGAAAAAAAAAATATTGTCGAGTGCAGCCAATCTCGAATCGACGTTTCGCATTCACGCATTATTATGCTCAGTGATTTCACTTGTACGGCAAATTAAAATAACTTGACAGAAAACTTGAGTAGAAAATTTTTGTGAATAATTTATCGCAATTTTTTTTTTCTCCCATTCTGAACAATAATTTTCCAATTTTTTCCTTTTTCCACTTGAATTACTGAAACTTTAGCAAAAATTCCATGGAGTTTAAAAAAACATTTTATTGAATTCCAAATGCACAAAAGGTAGTGCACTTAATCACCCACGATCCAGAATTGCAATTCGAATCGTTACGACGCTCACGTTCTCACTTTATACCGTTAACCCTCACGACATTATATTCCAGGATTTTAGTCGTTCTTTTACCTTCTTTTTCCCTCCCCTCTCCTCTTCTTGTCTTTATACCACATTTCTTTTGATGTTTCTTTCGACGCTTCTTGCTCACGTTCAACCGTCCATTACTGTGAGTGAGAGTCCTAAGGATAATGTGAAACGATGAAGCAATTTATATTCCATTTGGTGAATAAAGAAAAAAATTTCCAAAAAATAAAATAAAAATATTCACTTATTTATGTCAAAAGTTGTCAGCTTCAGTTTCGTTGAAAAATCAATTATTTTTCAAAAATTAAGAAGAAAACATGATTTTTTGTTCAATAGAAGAAAAAAAAATTTGATTAAGAGGAAAAAAATGGATAGAGATGAAAGCTGAAGGAGAAACGAACGGAAAATTCCCAAAAATTATTAATTAAAAAAAAACTCAAATTTAGCAGAAGAATTTCAGGTTCGGAAAAAAAAACAAAATTATCAGAAAATTTATAAACCTTTTTTCACAAATATAAAGGAAAATCATTAAAGAAGTTTTAAAGTATTAAGAGAATTTCGAAATTCTCCAAAAAGTCACAAAATTCGGACTAATTTCAAACATATTGGGACAATTTTCAAGAATCTCGAAAAATATTTTGAAAAATCGAAAATTTCTGAAATTTTGGAAAAAAATGCAAATTTTAGAAAAATTGTAAAAAATTCAATATTTTCATTACAAACTCATCAATTTTTATTTCTCCAAGTCGTGTGGAATATATTTCTTTTAACTGTTAAAAAATTATGCAGACAATTCTGCAATGAACTCAAAAAACGGTGAGAAAAAAAAATTTGTCCAATTCCCCCCTTTTTGACCCCCCAATTCCCGAATTCCCTTTTTATTTCTCGCCATTTCAAAAAAACACTGATACTTGCATTGTTACAATTTCGTGGTAACAATCGCTACAATTTTATGTACACGAAACAAGGATATGAATGCATAAACAGAAACAGTTAACACGAGAGGCACGACGTGTCTTCGATCGCAGCGACTTTTTACCGGGTGTATCCACCCTCAAAAGATGCCGCAACTAGCCGCCAGTATAACCATCGTTTGTGTGTGGCAGAGTGGGTGGGAGAGGGGAGATGAGACCGCGAAGGAGAGACACGGTGTCGATAAATACGAGCGATGTCGCCATGCGAAGAGCCTCGTTCCTCCGTTTTTAGTCCTTTGTCTACTTTTTTTTCCTCCATTTATTCCCCTCGAATGCTTCCCGCTGTTTTTTCCATTTGTCTTAAAAAAATACAAGAGAGAATGTCGCGTTTTTTTCTCGATAAATGACATTTATCCATTAAAATTGCAATTTCTGGAGTGAAAGTTTTGCTGTAATTTCCACTGCTAAAAGAATTGAATTAAAAAATTTCCTGTTTCATAATGCAGATGAACAATGAGTGATTGTTATCATTGTTGAATTTTAAATCACCTGACGGATCAAAAATTTTGATTTTAATCATCATATATTCAATTTTTCTGCAGTGAGTTTACTATTTTAAAGATATCTTCAGAACAAGTGGATTCTAAGAAAAATGTCAAGGAACCTTTTTTATAGCTCTCAAAATTCTCTACGAATAAGATTTCTTGATATTTTGCCTTAAATCCACTAATTCCAGAGTTATTCACATCACAATCTCCAGGATAATTTTCCCAATAAAAGTCACTGTTTTAAATTGACTCTAAAATTTAATTTCCAGCCATTAATTAAAACGCGAATAAATCCTAAAAAGAATTCTTTCATTCCAAAGAAACTAACATATCTACCAAATTATCCTAATTATCAATTTTTTGTTAATTAAAAATCAATTCATTCTGAAATACTTTTGGGGACAAAATTTCTCAGAAATCAGGAAAAAGAAAAGCCGCGAGTTATGCTACAATTTCAAATAAAACAGACAGAAGATATATATATATATAGAGAGAGATAGAAATTACTGAAAAATTCCAGATTTTTATGTTCCCATCAGCAAAATTAAATACTCTGTCGAATGGCGCCTCTTTCTCTCCTCTCATTTAATTTTATTTGTTCATTCCGCTATTGGAATGTCCACGGGACAAGTTCTTCTAACTCACCAAAAATATTCTACCGATTTTATTAAATACCATAAATTAATTTCCCAATGTTTTTTTTTGTTTGCAGATAAAAGCAGAAGAAAGAGGGATGAGTGGGGACTGGTAGATTATCCACTATGGGCCCGTCCATGGGGATTTACGTTGAAAAAATATTCAACAACGATTGAAAATTGTCCTCAATTATTTTATAAACAACGAAAATTCAGTTATCAATGAATTCATGAGGAAAGAGGGAATGATAGCTCATCATGTTCAGCCAGCGACACGAGCCAGGACTGGCACTGTCGATAACACATGCATGCTTGGTGATATTCATTATCGTTATCGGAGGTAGCAACTATGCTGGCGCTGATCTCAGCTCCGAATTTGTTAAAGGAAAAAGTGAGTTTTTATAGTTTTAAAAAACGGATTTTTTTCTCGTGGGTAAAATGTTTTGTAGGTGAGCGTCAGGAGGAATGAAATGGGAGAGAGGAGGGGATTGTGTTTTGGGCAAGTGCCTAAGATGTGTTTTTGAGAATCGGTGATGAAGTAAAGAATCATCTGTTGGTAATTTCTGGAGAATGCATTAATTATTCATAGGGATATTGGAAAAATAATTAAAAACATCAAATTATTTTTGCAATATCCCTATGAACAATTAATCCATTGAATTAACATATGAAAATTAATCCAATAATATATTTGGAGAATATTTTGAAATCTAGAAGGAAGAGAAAATTTTTGTGTAGAACTTTTTTGAAGAGCGAAATCGGAACTACAAAAAAGATTATTACAAATTATTCTTCTCTATCTCTAATAGAATTTGAAATATTTGTCAAAAACTGATGTTTTTTAATGAATGATGGAAAAAGTTGAACTTTGTCATCAGTTTTTGAAGGATTTCTCGGAATCTATGAGAGATAGGAGATTTCTTCTAAGGACCTTTTTGTGGAGAAGAAGAAAATCTACACAAAATGTCTCTCTCAAAATCGTTCTATCTTGTTTAGATTTCGAGATATTTTGAAGAAAACAGTAAATAAAATCAAAATTTCTCCTTTCTCCATTTTTTTTCACCGAATTACACAATTACCTCCCACGCTCAAAATATTTGCCCACGATTTCAAAATCCACTGGAATGAAGTGATAAGAAATGTGCGTCCGATGGAAAAAGAATTATGTCAACTCAATAATGCTGTGCTCATTAGATAACTCTCGACGATTACGATAACAAAGTAAACAAAAAACATTTTTTTTTTTATTATCATTATTTATAAAATCTTTTCGCTTCATTCCACTGCATTGCTCATTATCAGAATTAAATTAAGTTTTACAATTACGATCAAACGACAATTAGGAAACGCTAATGACCATCGTCATTATCATTAATGAAATAGAATAAATTAAATGAAAAATTAATGGAAAAAAAATGAGGAAAAAAAATTACTTCATTTTAATTCAAACAAGATAGAAAGTCCAACTGTGCCATTGCGACACGAGAAAATCATATAGAAAGATTATAACACGTGGGCGAGGAAGTCTCGGTTGAAGACGCTCTTTTTTCCAGGTAAAAAAAAATAAAAAAAAAAGAAGAAAAAAAAATTTAAAAAAAGGTAAAAAATTCCGTTTCTCTAATTCCGTTAGGAGGTGGAAAAAGCATACAAATGACTCGAAGGAAAAATCATTTTTTTTCCTCTTTTCTTATTCAAGAAATAAAAGCAATTCTCGTTTCCTCTATTTTCACCTTTCACTTGGCTTTTATTGTCACCTGAACTTAAAATTCAATCCCCGATGACTCGCTCCACGCCCATTTGTACTCGACACAATTACCATGATTTTTCTCTTCCCCCTCCTCTTTTTGGCTCGTTACTAGCGTAGGTGGTGACACATGGAAATTATACTAATCAACATTTTTGTTGAGGGAGAAAATGAAAAATGTTAATGAAACCTGTTTTCTTGAGGGAAACAGTCATTTTTCTTGGTTGAATGTTTTTTGGGGGAGATTTGTTGGTCAGACAGGCTACCTGGGGCTTTGAGGCACAGTTTTATCCTGCAGTGACGTGGAGGATAAATGAAAAAAAAACTGATGGATATTGAGAGAGAGGAATTTTGATGCTTTAAGAGTGCTAGAATATCTTAAAATCCGAGAGATATAGAGAAATTTTGGCAATTATGTCTTTTGGAGGGGGGAAATAGAGCTTCAAAAAAAGTTCTCGTGAAAATTTCTCAATTTCTCTTGGATTTGGAGGTATTTCTTGAAAACTAATTAAGTGGCATCAAAGATTTTGATTTCTCTTTTTTTTCATTCTCATCGTGGAGTTGAAGGGAAATGAAAAATATCTGGAATAATGTTTCTTGTAGAGAAAATCAGAGCTACAAAGAAAATTTCTAGAACAATTTCGCTATCCTCATGAAATTCATTTTTTTTCTCATATATTGTGTATCTCTCTACAGAATTACCTCTACAGAAAAGATTTCCAAAAAAAATGTTCTATCTCCTTTAATTCTTAAGATATTCGTGAAAATATGAAAAGTCTCCTCTCTGAAAAACATTGAACATTCAACTCCCCCTCCACCTCGAAAGATCCCAACCTTATCCAAAAAATTAATCTCTCCATTCCCCAGCGTGACTTTCAAAAAAAAAACCCGAAATTTCCCAACGTGACTTAACAGCTCACATCCCGAAAGAACCGGAACGTCACGAATACATGATTAATCCCTGCTCCCCATTGGTCGCCCCTCTCCGATCCCCCGCATTAATAACCCAAAAAAAAAGAGAAGACCGCTGAATAAAGGGGGGAAATACCCCTCCCTTGGATACCCTCATTGCACTAAAAATAACGCTCGTAGTGGGAGATCCACAGCTGTCAGTGTGTTTTCCACGTCGATCTGACGCTCCACGAAAACCGGAAAAGTTAATTCCGAAAATCGCTTGAAATAACCCCAAATAAAATTCCCTCAATTAATCCGCGCATTTAATTATTAATTAATTAATTGTAAAAAAAAATGGACAGTTCGATTCCGTTGATGAACATCGACTCTCTGGGGTCATCAGTGCCAATCGAAATATTGTGGATCAATAGTGCCGAAGACATTTGGATTCGTCCGGAATTAATGCAACGGAATTATCAGAATTTGTTGAAAGTCCTTTATGGCTATTACGTCGAGTTGGAGCAAGGAAAGAGATTAAAGCAAGAAGATGTAGTGAAGGGCCGAGCTGTTTGCGTCCACAACTTCGGTGTTCATCGGGCGATAGTCAGTGATTTTGTCGATGAAGAGGAGAGAGAAGAAGTGGAAGTGTGGTACGTCGACAGCGGCTGTCGGGCAACTGTTAATTGGCGAGAATTAATTGAATTGGAGGACGTATTCCGGAGAATACCGCGGATGGCAGTGCACTGCGGTCTTGTGGACGTGCATGTGAAGGAAAGTCTGTGGAGTGACGCTGGAAAATATTTGAGAGGAGTTACGTTTGGTAAAAATGGAGTTTTAGAGATAGTTGATAGAATTGGGGACAATGGCAGCGTTTTGGGGAGAATATCGATTGATGGGGATGACATTGGGGAGCTTCTGGTGGGGGAGGAGTATGCCAAGGGGCGCAGGGATGTTTCTGCGAGGCCTGGACAGTGATGTGCAATTTTTGGGAATTTTTTTTTTTGAAAGGTTTCTTGGAGTTTTATTATGCAGTGAGGATAATGTGGGACTTAATGGTGGAATATCTCGGGAACGAAGGTGCTTAGCGGAATTTAGCAGGAGACCTTTCTTGGAGATTATGAAATTTTGTACAGAAAAGGTCTCTTGACATGTTGTGCTAATACCATTTGTGTTAGAGATATTTGCAAAAAAAGTTCAATGTAATTTTTTTTAATCTTCTATTTTATCGCTTTACTGATTATTTTGATCTTAGATTTTATTTCGAGGAGAGGGGAGGGGGATTGGAGAGTTTTGGTGCGGCCGATTGATATCCGGATACATTTGATAAACGAAATGATATGATGCAATGCTTTTTTTGAGCGATAATTAGGGTATTATTCCAATGAAATTGGGAGAATTGAAAGAAATTCTGAATTCTTGAGTGAAGATTTTATAAAATAATTTTTTTTTTATATTGCAATTGTTTTTAAATTTTTGAGTGATTTTTTCTGTGAAAAACTAGCAATAGTCATGATATTGGAGTGAAGATAACTGAGATTTTTGTATAAAGAAAGAATAATATATTGAGTGATGTGCAATTTATATTTTTTATAAGTCTAGTAACGAGTGAGATTGTCTATACTCGAAATATGTCAATTGTATATGTTCTGATAAGAAAAAAAATTGAATGCAAAGAATAATGAATTCAATGCATAATTATGAATTAAAGACAATCTTCCCGAATATAATTAGTATTCTGTTATTCAAATTCATCTTTCCTAAGCAAACAGAACTTTTTTTTTTCATTATGAAATTCTAGGAAAGCAGTTTTTTTTTAGAATACCTCGCAAACGAAGTGAGATAAAGAAATTTTTGTGATAAATTTTTGGAGCTCTCATTTTCCTCTACAAAAAAGGTGATTGCCAACATTTCTTCCGAGATATCCACAAAAGAAGAAACATCAAAGAGAAAATTGAATCCTGTTATTCTTTTCAAATATATCATCACCTTAGAAACAAAGTGGCGCAAGTCTTGTGCATAAGCACAGCACTTACGCCCCTCTGTTTCTAAGGTGAGGATATAACATCTCAGAATTGAAGCGAGATACGCAACTTTTAAGACACCTTTTTCATAGAGCGACACGAGACCTGCAAGAAATAACACCACAGAAAAAGTCATATTTCCATTACTTTCCTGAATATACAAAAAAAAAAAAACTTTCTAAATAAAAATCCACCCATCTCCTGGTGTCTTAAAATGTCTTCGACCAAGTCCCATGCAGTCTGCAAAACAATAGTCCTGTGACCATGAAACTCATCCAAAAAAAAAAAACCATCACCTGTCTCACCCCGAGATAAAGCCACCAGACTCAATCGACAACCCATAATGGATAAAAAAGAAAGGAGAAAAAAATGGTTATTCGAGAGTTTCGATAGCCACCCAGAAATAAGCGAACCCTCTAAAAGGTTTCCATTAAATTGATAAGGGAATATCTTCCATTACCCTTATTTAGAGAATATTTTAAAATTAAACAAAAAAATTTTAAGAAATCCCCAACAAAAGAAAACTTCAATTAAATTATGAAAAATTAAAAATTCACAATTTTTTAATTTAAAAAAAAAACTTTCAAATCCTCAAAAAATTCCTTCTTCCAAATGTGAATCCTTGCGGAATTTCTGCCTCAATTCGCCCCATAAATAAACAAAATCAATAAAACATTTGTTATGCAAAATCCTCAATGTTTTTTTTTCAAACTTCCAAAAAACAAACAAATGTAATATTTATATTTCGTCGGCATATTTGGTAATGTTTGAAATTGAACATGGGCCAAAAGACATCTGCAAAGGATGCCTTAATTGACCGCTCCCTGTATATCGAAAACCGCGAGGCAAACTTGGACGGATTGAGACGTTGAATTTATCAGAAGAAATAAGAAGTTGCAAAGGAAAAGGGTAAAAAAAATTGACCGAGAGAGAGAAAGAGAGTGAGAGAGGAGGATGAATGCACAGGGAACAGGACATATTCAACTGTACTGCTTCTTCTTGTCTTTTTTTTTCTTTTTTTCGTCAGCATGAAATATAACCGTTCGATATGCCGTCAGATATTTATGTACTGACTGTGTGGGTTATGCCGCCGACATAGATTTTTCAGTACTTATTTATGCCCGACGTTCGAGCATACACGAGGCTCATCCCCCCCTCCCCCCTACAACCCCACCATTCTGATTTCTGGATATATTCCAGTGCATATATCGGTGAATTGAAGGAGGAAAAATGAGAGAGAAAAGGAAATTTTTTTAAAAATAAATATCAGACGTTCGTCAATTCAATCGTAAAGAAACACTGAATCGATGACATTGTGACAGAATTCTTATGCCACATGATGTAGAATATGTTTCTCGGGTATTTCATACACTTGAGTGAAGAATTCAAAATGAAATGATGGTAAAAAAAACTGTTGGATAATTATTTAAAGAATTTGAAAAATTATTTTGTTGAGTTTATCGAAGGTTTGACAGAGTTTTTGGAGAATATCTCGGAAAATAAAGGAAATGGGTGAATTTTTGGTAAAAACCTTCTTCATAAGGGAGAATTGAGGCTCTAAAAAAGGTCATCATCAAAATTACTCTATCTCGCTTAGATTCCGAGATATTCTATAAAAACGCTCAGAATAAACTGTCAAATAAAAAAAAATGTTAAAAACGGAATTTTACTTGAAAAGATTTTTCCTCAATCACCTAATTAAAAGCCAGACAGATTAATTCATCCAATTTTCAAATAAAAAAGAAGTGGTAAAAAATTAATTATAAAAGCCAGTAAATCACAATCATAAACCCATACAATCACGAAATCGAGCAAATTAGATTTATAATAACACAACTCCACGAACCGTTTCGTCATTTCTCCCCGAGGGCGAGTTACGAGCCCACACGATTGGTGCCCCCCCCCCCCCCCCCTACTCCCACCATTCGAAGATTGAGGGGTCCAGAAAACCAAAGCTAGCACGCGCGAAAGTGTCGGCAAAATGCACTTTTATGTTTCCCCATTAAAAAATAAAATCTCCTGGGAAAAAAAATCAATTATTTTCTCTATTCTCTCGTATTCCGATAGTTTCGGAGAATGACGGTGTTCGTTAAATCATTAATTTTCTCTAATTTTCCCGCAATTTCGATAATTGCAACAGGTGGTCAATGGTGACGCCATCTGGATGCTGCCAAGTGTTTCGTGATTTTCACAGGAGAAGGAATAAAACTCACAGTTGGAAGTTATGAATTCACGAGAAACAGAGAGCTCTGTAGCATTTTGAATAAGTTCGATCTTGTGTCTGTGACTCCATTGATCGATGGTAGGCGTTGATCTGTAGGTGGTTGACGAGGGTATAGAATGAGAAAAGGAAAAAATCCATCATCTTGCCTTTTTTAATTTTGAAGAGAATGAAACTGAGGGCTCGAGGAAGAGTTTCTTTTCATTGGAAATGAAATTGTGGGAATTTTCGGCAATTTTCGATTTTCGAGGGGAAAATTTGAGCTTTAGAAAGCCGTTCCAAAATATCTAAAAAATTGCCGTTTTTTGTTGTTTTTATAGCTTGCGATATCTCGAAAACTGTTGAATTAAAAGCAATTGCATTATACCACTTTCGAATCTCAAATTTCCCGCTCTTTCCATTGGCGGCGATGAAATTCGAAAATTCCCACAACTTCGGTCTCACTGAAGTAAATTTTTCCCAGGACGAGAAAGAAAAAGATAAAATAATTATTTTCCATAAATAGCATCAAAGATATCGAGAAATATCATGAGATAAAAAAAAATTTTATACCCAATTTGATGATGAAGAATTTTTTAAATGATTTCTCTCAGATGAAAACCCGACGATCTGATACATAAGAAATTTCTTCTGGCGATACTTGATGGTTTAATTACACCGTAATTGTCCCATCACTTCCTCCCCTCTGTTGAGTTTCATTTCAACGCCATATAAAGTGTCTTCACCCATTCAGCCATTAAATTTATTCGATAATTGCATTTAAAGTTTAAAAATCAAACTAAGTTAAACCTGAAATTCTTGTTATTATTGTTTCAACATTTAAAACGTCTTTATCAATCATTTATGAATTAAGAATGCAATAATTGACTCTCCAATCTTCACTATTCGCTTTGAATAATAGTCCAATGATTAATAACAGACAGTGATTTTAGTGATCGATAAAAAATTTCTTTCAAATCAGTGATGACTGAAATTTTAAAGAGATTTCAATGCACTGATTTCACTCAGAGGTGGTCTTCACTCAACCAGGAACGATCGATCTTGATTGCCATCGATTTTTTTTTCATTCTCTCTTAATCCCAACTTCCCCATTGGCTTCTAACGTCTACGATCTACAGTCACGCTTGTCGATTTACATACACGCACGAGTTACAGTCCCTGCGTGTTTTTTCTATCCATTTGAATGCACATAAACCGAGAATTTGAACGAAAGAGAGAAAGAAAATCGATCGGGGATCAATTTCTTTAGATATTCAGTTTTGGAGAATATCGATGGAAATAAGCGAGATAGGGCCATTCTTGTATCACGGAGAAAAAGCTACAAAAAAGGTTCTTGCAAAAAAATTTTTGTTCCCAATTTAGTTTTCGAGATATTTTGATGATAAAAAAATTAGATGTAAAAGATTAGGTTGAGAAGTTGCGTTTAGGTACGAAGTTTCGTTTTCTATTTCAAATCTTTATGTAACCCTTTACATTTTTGACAAAAATTGTCCGCATAAAATTTCCCTTAAATCCACTTGTTTCGAAGATATTCACGAAAGGAGTTCTGTCATAGAATGAATTTTATTGTTTCATGCTTTAGTTGGTGAATTTCGAATGTAATTCCCAAATATTTGTCGAAAAATTAAAAGGCCCATATTCGAAATTCTGAAAGAATGGTATTGCACTATTCAAGAACCACATTCAACGCTTCAGACCCTCTTTTTTCTTCAACTTTTCACAATTTTATACAGAATTACATGAGCTAGAGAGAAAGGTAGACGATGCTAACTGCCTCCGGATGAGTATTCATCACAAACCGTGCAGTGAAAAATCCTGAAAATATTCAGAAAACAATAAAAAGGATAATCTTCAATAAAAGATTTAAAAAATTACCCATTGACCTTGGGAAGCACCCTTTAATCCCCATAATAAGTCGTAGCATTTCATCAACGCCATCTATTGAATTTCTTATTCAAATTCTTCGCTAAAACGAAAGAAAAAAAAAAGTGGCATTGAAGCAGAACAAAGCGCATTCCACGTGCCATCATTTGTACCTCTCGGGTCCTTTATTCCAGCTCCTCTCCGTCCTTACAGAGGAATCATCTTCCAGCAATTTGCATGCAATCTCCCCCCTGCTGCCCAATAAATGAAATAAAGAATCTGAAGGGAATTATTAGGGAATTTTGATAGCTTTTTTCTTTTTTAATACTACAATTACGTCCGTTTCATTTCGTTGCGAAATTCAATTTGGAGAATGCTATAATCTACCCCTTCTTTACCCCCCCCCTCCCCCACCAGTTCCGAGAAATTCGAAAATCCATTTTTTTATGATTATCGATTTTTTGCGATATCTCAAAAATCACTGGAGCAAAATCGATTGCACCATAACATTTCTAGTTCCAATTTCCCGCTCTTTGAGTTGGCGGGAGAATTAAAAAATTTACCTTCAAATTAAAATAGATGCAATGTGAGATATCGCATTGATCAATCGACATTTGAAATTGATCGTCCCCACACACTTGAACAGTTGAAACGGAACTATCGAATGGAATGTGATATCTCGAATTCAATGCGAGATATTGCATCGATTAATCGAACATTTGAAGTTGATCGATTGGTAGGTGATTTTCCCTCAAACTGAAAGTGGTGGAATGAATCCATTGAATGTGACGCGATATCTCGAATTCAATGCGGGATATCACATTGATTAATCGAAATTTTGAAATTGATCAATGAGAAATTGACGTGATATTATTTTTTTCCCGTCATTTTTTTCCGCAGCGCACTTTCAATTGCTATCAATTTTCACTAAAATGCGAATTTTCATAGCGAGAAAGTGAGCGTTGTCTTACAAATTTCATGTTATTCATTATTTTTGTTTCTTTTTTCAATTTTATTTCTCTGCAAACCAGAAATTTTATTACGGTTATCAATGTCATCATGATTCAATGCACCGAATGGGACGAGACTTGAAATACAAGTTTGCCAATGGTACAAGCATTGTTCCATAACCTTTATTCTTTCATTCTGTCTTGTGAATTATTGTTTCTGCTCCCAAGCTACCACCTTTCCACTTCTTTTTATTCCTACACTCCAATGATCTTTCTTTTTTTATTTTTCTCTCGTTTATTTCTCTTCTTCTTCACTTCGTACTGATGGCTCTTCTGTGTCTCGCGAGCGTTTATTTCGGTCAAGTTATTTTTACGGGACTGAGAAACAAAAGGAAGGGGGCGAAAAAGAACAGAGAGGTAGAAAAAATTTATAAGTCCTTTTTGAAGAGGTATCGATGTTTACGAGCTCAAATAAACGACGCCGCAGTGCCACGACTGCGGTTCCATCGTATTACTTTTGGCGAGGGTGTCTCTTATAACCGCCGAGCAAAAATTGAGGTAGGAGAAATTCTTGGAGTAGTTTGAAGAATAGAAAAATTGTAGGGCAAATGTAAGATGCATTTTATTGCAAATATCTTGTAAACAAGTGGGTCTAGAGGGAAATTCCAAGAGATTTTTTTCGTTAAGAATTTTATAAGCTATAAAAAAGGTTTTTTATCGAATTTTCCTCACACCGCCCATTAAAAGATATCCACAAAAGAATCTTTGGTAAATCTTTCAACTTATCTGATTTTATTTTCGACTTTTTCAAAATCATTGAAATTATTTGAATAAAAAAATTATGAAGATTTTTATCTTCAGTACAATTCAAAGTATCATCCAATGCCCACGTACATTGCCTAATAATAAATCTTTAATGAAAAAAAGGGTAGAAAGAAAAAAAAACAAATCGCGCCTCCTTGATTTTCGTAAAACTATCGTGTAATTTTCTCTGTTATTTGTTGCCAAGGGATAATCATACGTTCTCGCACACGATAGAGGATGATCGTACACACTCGCTTGTAAAACATTCACGAATATATTTTTTTCGCCTCCGGAGATTTCAAAAAATGAAAGAAAAAGAAAAAATAGAATGAAAAAAAAATAATGAAAGTAAAGGAAAGAATTATATATTTGTGTGTAAATTCGTTGCGTGTCTACCCTTCGCCGGGATTGTAAAAATTTTTGTTTCCCAAAGGTTATATTTTAACCAGAGTCTAAACGACCACCCTTTTATTTTCACTTGGGTGAAGGGATCACTAATATTCGCCAACACTTTTGCCATCATTATCGCTCCTCTGGATTTAATGGGCTACGAGGAAGTTGCAGACACCTTCGGGGTAAAAATGATGCTGGTTGAATTTTGGGTAAATAAAATTTTGCCAAAAAGAAATCATTATAATTTTCAATCTCATATTTTCCCACATTTTACTAATAAATAACTTGGAAACTAAACGAGATAGCGCAATTTTTATACTAATCCTTTTCTTGTGGCTCTCAATTTTATCTACAGTAAGGGTTTCTTCAAATATTCGGCATCTCCCTTACTTTCTTCGTCAACGTTCTGGAACTCTCTACCATTTTCGGTAACATCTGTTAAAGTTACACAAATTTTTGAACACTTTTATTTCAATTTCTCATGAATCGAGAATGTTCGGAAGCTTCAAGATGTTTTGGACCATTTACTATTATTTCTTTGTCGATCATATGCACAGCAGGTAATAAATCGCCATTATTTATATTTTTCTGAAAGTCTGATAGAGTCTATCAGGCTTTTAGAGTCTATCAGAGACACTCTCTAGTCCAACGTTAGTAAATATTCCTATTTATTATCTGTTTTCCCGAAATATCCCCTCAGCAATGATTGCAAGAATGAATCGACTCGCCTGATATAATCTCCTCCCCACTGAATCCATTGAAATTTCACCAACATCTCTAGCTGCCTCACAAAACGCGAAAAATCTCTACATCGTAGTCTCCCAAATAAGTTCACCCGTCCGTCTAGGACCTCTCGTTAAAGTTTCCGTTTTGCCCTTACCCCTACTCTTACCTAGAGCATTCTCCTCTGCGCAGTTCGATGCGCAGAATGTATAAATATGTCCAAACGTATACTTGCCCGTTAGGGAATTAACGAAGAACTTTAACGGAAGAATCCTGAGAACTTCAACGAAAGAAAAACTCTAATGAGTGGAACTTCATGGGAAATCTATGGCACTTCCCTGAAGATAACAGCTTTCTCTCTCGAATCGCGATAAATTCGTCATCGCTCCGACAAACTCCAAAAAAAAAAACGAAACAAAATTTATGATTTATTACCCGACAGATACACAATCTCCTTCACGCAATATCTCGATATTAAATTCTTTTATTATGTTTTCTTTTTTTCTTCCTCCCTCGAGACTCTCCAGAGCTCAGCTGAAAATGAAAAAAAAAATGGAAAACTGCCGTAGGAAAAAACGAAAGAGAAGAGGCACATGCCGAGCAATTATTTTTGCGTATGATTTCGATCGCTGAGAGAGATTAACGCATCCCAGAAGTGCACGGCAGTGTACAAGAGAACGTGGAGGAACGTAACGAGGCCGAAAGGAAGAAATCCAATGTTGTTTATATATATAGAGAAGATATCTTATAGGGTGGCCCGTATTATACTATGTTGTATCGATACTTCAACGACCGCCCAGGTTTTTCGACTCAAGTACATTGGCACGTGCGCTTCTGGATTTATGCTAATCGATGTATGACATTCATTCCAATGGCGAGAGATTTAATTACACTCCATTCTTGATGAGACGTTGAAATTATTAATTTAATTTTTTTTTAAATTTCATTTATCATGATTTATTTAAAATATTTCGGTTCTTTTATTTTTTTTTCATTCAATGGATGCCTTGATATTTCGTCGTGTTAACGAAAGGGCGGGAAGATTTGAGTGAGAATTTTTCTTTTGAAAATTTTTGAAGAGTTCCTGAGAAGAAAGAAACTCATGAAAATGAGAGGAGAAATGCGTAAGTTTGAGATAAAAGTTTATTGTTAAATTTTCATGTGAATAAAAAAGGGTAAATTGATGCTATTGGAATTAACAATTGGAAGGGGATGGGGCAGAATGGATCGAGGAGTAGGAATGACGAATTTTTGAAGTTTTAGGCTCGAAGGCTAACTTGGAGTAGAAGTACAATACATTTTATTATCTCTCTTAGTTTCCGAGATATCCAAACAATTAGCTTTTTTCACCAAAAACTTCAAGAAAGCCAAATTCCAATTATCGTTAGAAGCTCCATTTTGCTCCAGTCAGCTAAAAAAAAAGGGGTCCCAGCTTATCTTAACGCTTTCCCTCCTGATGAACACTGAAAAAATCAAATAAGTTCCAAATAAACTTGAAACTCCCGGAAGAAGGGACACAAGAAAAAGGAAATAGAAAAATCTCTCCTCGAATTCAGCGATGACTAGTCACTTGTAATATTGCACAAGAAACAACAACAACAACAGTTAAAGAGACGCGTGTCTAGTTATATATATATATATGGTAAGTGGTTCGCCCACTTGCAGTCCCATACGTACATCCGTTCCCTCTTTCCTCCCCCTCCTTTCTCTGTTTAATGCCTAAGAAGACTATCCCAAGTTGAGATAAAACTGACTTTCGACTTGTGCTGTGGGTGTTAGGATTTCACTGTTTTTACATGAATTCAGTCAATATACAAGTCATTAATATTATCTCCCTCATTTTATCCACAATTCTAGTGGCCTCCAGGTCGGGTGAATTGACCCGTTTGAAGAAACCCGAGAGGTCTTTTCATTAATACACAATGAAGACTTTAACGAATGGAAGAGAGGCTCTTCCCAGTGATTGAGCAATCAATACAGAAAGATGTCCATATAAGGACGTGCAATTGAGTGAAATAATTTTAATTGGCTCCATTCTGCCTTTAGTACAAAAATAATTATTAATTTAATTGATCCATTAGATAGAATAATTGGTAATTTTCGTGGATGAGAAGGCATTTTTAAAAGTATTATCTCCAATTAAATTCTTTTGTTGCAGTATGTATTGGAACAAATGGACGTATGTCAGTACCATCGAGCCAGCATCATCACTATCGGAATTTACGTGATAGATACACAAATTGTACTTATGTGGATGGTAATTTGGAGATAACATGGCTACAAAATCAGACATTTGATCTGAGTTTTCTACAGTACATAAGAGAAGTTACTGGTTATGTACTAATAAGTCACGTTGATGTCCGTGTTGTACTACCGAGACTGCAGATTATACGTGGACGTACACTGTTTAAACTTAATATACATGATGTTGAATTTGCACTGTTGGTTACAATGTGCAATATGTATAATCTTGAGATGCCAGCACTCAGAGATATACTTAATGGAAGCGTTGGAATGTACAATAATTACAATCTTTGTCACATCAAAACGATAAATTGGGATGAAATTATAACTGGACCTGGTGGAAAATATGTTTACATATATAATTTTACGAGTCCAGAGAGAGTCTGTCCAGAGTGTGATAGTGCATGTACACAGGGATGCTGGGGCGAGGGACCAGATAATTGTCAGAAATTCTCTAAAACAAATTGCTCACCGCAATGCTGGCAGGGCAGATGCTTTGGTCAAAAACCACGTGAGTGCTGTCATCTTTTTTGTGCTGGCGGTTGTACAGGACCAAAACAGAGTGACTGTCTTGCCTGCAAGAATTTTTTTGATGATGGTGTTTGTACACAGGAGTGTCCACCAATGCAGAAGTGAGTTGAACTTTATTTATGTTTTTTCTTTTTTTTTTTTCTTTATTATTTCTTCCTTTCTTCAACATGATCCACAAACATTTTGTATTTCTTTATTTATCCACGAAAAATTCCCACCTGCATACCAAAAATACAGTGGAAACAGAGGTTACTGAACGTTAATCGATTGCTGGAGTTGACTTTGTAAAATTTACTGTGTGGAATTTGAACGGTGAATTATTCAAACCATTTTGTTATTAGTTATTGATGATAAAGAAATTTCATGGCTCCTTCTTTGGATTATTAATCTTTATTTTTACGTTCTAAAATTTTTTAATTTGTTCTTTAGTTTCATTTTTGTTTTTATTTGTTTTCATTGCAGATACAATCCAACAACGTACTCATGGGAAGCGAACCCCGACGGAAAGTACGCTTATGGTGCGACGTGCGTGAGAAAATGTCCAGTTCACCTGTTAAAGGACAATGGTGCCTGTGTAAGATCTTGTCCGCCAAAGAAGAAGGCACAAAATGGTGAATGCGTACCGTGCGATGGACCATGTCCAAAGACGTGTCAGGGTGTCGATAAAGTGCACTCAGGCAACATAGATAGTTTCAAAGATTGCACGATAATCGAGGGCTCCATAACAATCCTGGACCAAACATTCAAGGGATACGTTCATTTCTATTCAAACTTCACATCGGGATCAAAGTACGAGCCGATGCATCCAGACCGTCTTGAGGTGTTCAGTACACTGAAAGAAATTACGGGATTCCTGAATATCCAGGGTGATCATGCAGACTTCAAAAACCTATCCTACTTCAGGAACCTTGAGTCGATAGGAGGAAGAACGCTGACGGAATACTTTGCCTCATTGTATATTATCAAAACATCACTTACTTCTCTGGGTCTCCGCTCACTGAAGAAAATTTACTCGGGCTCGATCGCCATTCTGGAGAACGAGAACCTCTGCTACGCACAGAGTATCGACTGGTCGAAGATAAGGAAATCAGTGGAGCATGGAAGTCTCTTGTCGAATAACAAGAATGAGTCCCTCTGTATCAAAGAAGGCCTCATCTGCGACAAGCAGTGCTCCAACGAGGGTTGCTGGGGTCCAGGACCGACGCAGTGCCTCTCCTGCAAGAATTTCATACTTGGAAATGTCTGTCTCGAGAACTGCAACGCTTTACCAGGGTAAGTTCCTTTCAACGTTTTTTCATCTCCTCTAAATGATATTCTCATTCCTTTAATTCACATTTCCTGCCTTCAACAATAGGATTGGAGGTAACACTAGTTAACTATTCTTTACCCATTTCTCATACTAACGGTGACTCTTTCACTTCCAGAATTTATCAGGCAGACTCAAAAACCTGCAAACCATGTCACGAAGAGTGTGCAGGTACTTGTGTGGGTCCCCGAGCTGAACACTGCACTGAATGCAAACACTTCCGTGATGGTCCATTCTGTGTGCCGCATTGTCAAGAATCCAAGTACGAGGAAAATGGCCAGTGCAAGCCGTGTCATCAAAACTGCGTGGGTGGATGTACAGGACCAGAGAATAAAATTGGATCAGGTGGCTGTAAGAGCTGTGAGAAAGCTATTATTAATGATGATGTACCTGGAGAGTGTTTGCAGAAACGTGATCCATGTCCAGATGGTTATTACTACGAGTGGATTGATCCACAGGAGATTGGACCGCTGAAGGCACTCGCTGGTACTGGCGCATGTAAAAAGTGTCATCCACGATGCAAACAGTGCACTGGCTATGGTGTACATGAACAGGCATGTCAAGAGTGCGTTAAATTCAAACGTGGTGAACACTGTGAGGATGAGTGTCCAGCTGATCACTACGTCGAAACTGATACTCAGCTCTGTATTCCATGTGCTTCTGAATGCCGTAGCTGCTATGGAGCTGAGCCCAATCAGTGCTACAACTGCCGAAATACGAGGATTTATGTGGACGGTTATCCGGTTGATAATACTACTTCATTCAACTGCACGGCCTCATGTCCAACGGAGTTCCCTCACAAGATTTTTCCACCTGACGGAGAGCCCTACTGTTCTGCTGCACCAATTCTGGGATTTCAACTTGAGAACGAAATGCAACCGGCTATTTTAATGGGAGTTGGAATTCTTCTCGCTATTATTCTTGTTGTTAGTGCTGTGATTATATGGCAATGGAGACTGAGGACTAAAGCCAAGGAGAATACTATGAAAATGACAATGGCACTCACTGGGCTGGATGACAATGAACCACTTCGTCCAACTGGGGTCAAACCGAATCTTGCTAAGCTCAGGATTATCAAGGAGGAGGAAATGAGGAAGGGTGGAATACTTGGTTACGGTGCTTTTGGCAATGTCTATAAAGGCGTCTGGGTTCCTGAAGGCGAGAATGTCAAGATTCCAGTAGCTATCAAGGTTCTTCACGACAGCACCGGTGCCAATACGTCGAAAGAATTTTTAGATGAGGCGTATATAATGGCAAGTGTGGAGCATCCGAATTTGCTTCAACTACTTGCCGTCTGTATGACCTCTCAAATGATGCTAGTTACTCAGTTGATGCCACTGGGCTGTCTACTAGATTTCGTACGGACTTACAAGGATAAAATTGGATCAAAGCCATTACTCAATTGGTGCACTCAGATAGCACGCGGTATGGCATATCTCGAGGAACGCAGACTCGTTCATCGTGATCTTGCTGCGAGAAATGTTCTGGTTCAAACTCCCAGTTGCGTGAAAATCACTGATTTTGGCTTAGCCAAATTGTTGGACATCAATGAGGATCAGTACAAAGCTGCTGGTGGAAAAATGCCAATAAAGTGGCTAGCACTCGAGTGCATTCAGCATCGTGTCTTCACCCACAAATCTGATGTTTGGGCATTCGGTGTTACCATCTGGGAAATCCTGACATACGGCGGACGTCCATATGAACAAATTCCTGCCCGCAATGTCCCAGAATTCCTGGAGAAAGGTGACAGACTACCCCAACCAGAAATCTGCACAATTGACGTTTACATGATAATGGTTAGCTGTTGGTTCTTGGATGCAGAATCCAGGCCTAGCTTCAAAGAGCTCGCCGATAATTTCGCTAAAATGTCGAGGGATCCTGGTAGATATCTCGCCATCAAAGGCGACAAATACATGAGACTACCTTCCTACACAATCCAAGACGAGAAAGAGATGATCAGAAATCTGGCATCAGCCATGGATGGTCCAGAGACACTACTCGATGTAGACGAGTATCTCCAACCAAAGTCACGAGCACCATTGCCACCAGGACTCTCAGCATCCAGTCTATCAGGATCACCGCCAGCTACACCAATGAAAACCTGTTGGCCGAATGGAATGCCCTCATTGGCCACAGACTCTCCGACACCCCAGAATCAACAAAACTGGGACAAAGAATTGCTGAGGTACAATGCAGCTCGTGGAGCTACTAGTATCTCCAACGAGGCCAGTAATTCTAATCAGCATCCTCATTATTCACATCCGAACAGCCATTGCAGACAGGTCAGCAACCCCGATGGCACAAGTCGCAGATACTGCTCGGATCCTCTGAAGATGGTTGGTGTTCGAGGTAAGTCGTGATCGATATGAGCATATGAAATAATCTAGCAAACATTAATTACAACAAACCATTAATCTAATTTTTCATCCCACAGATTGCGATGTAACGGACGACTGTTTCAATCCCGAAATGGCTCCAGTTCATCAGCAAGCACAGATAGGCAATCTCAAATTAGATCTTCCATTAGACGAAGACGATTATCTCATGCCATCACCACAATTACCTGCAAATGTAACACAGTACATGGATCTCATTAGCGATGTTAAACCAACTGGTATGTACCAATAAATATCCCAATTGATTCGCATTTATTAAACCACATTTTCTTATAATACTATTAAATATTGCAGAATCAGAACCAAAGAAGCTGCCTAATGGATACAGAAAATATCCAGAATTTCTAACAATACCTGGTAAAAATTCACTCGACAATCCTGAATACATAATGTCACAGGACGATGGTCCATTAACACCACAGACAATCGGTATACCAACACCGGATCTCGATAAAGTTCTGATAAACGGTGCGTTTGGCTCGCAAGTGAGACAACGAAGCTCCGAGGAAGAGTCTGATCACGAGTACTACAATGATTTTGACAGACTCAAGAGAGAACTCCAGCCGCTGAAACCACTGCGAAAGAATGAAACTACTGTTTAGTCTAGTAGGGAAGCGGTGAAACGAGATAAAATTTAGTAATGAAGTCTAAAAGACAAGTTTTAAATTCTTGGTATTTTTTTGTGAATATCTCTTTTCGAACTATTAGGGTTAGAGGGAAATGTCCAGAGATCTTTTTTTATTATCTCCCTTCAAGAACCAGTTATCCAATCAAAAAAGATTCCAGAATAAAATCGAATTATCTCGTTTCATCTCTTCGCTGAAAAATTAAAATTTGTTTATATTTTTTAATGTATTCTATAGTAGTTTCATCGAAGTACTTAGAAGCGGAGGAAACTCAAGAATGTGATTAATTTGATAAATGAACAAATAATCTATTTTTTAAAAGACAAAAAAAAAAAAAAACTTTAGTGCAAAATAATGAAAAAATTGATTTTTTCTTAGATGTGCCATTAAAATGTGGCTTGTAGATATAAATTAATGAACAAAAAAAATTTATCATAAGTAATTAGTCGATACATGTAAATTGCCGAGTATTCAAGTTTTCTGCGGGGTGTAGGGAAAATGAGGAAAAAAAATTAATATTTTTACGAACGTGAGAAACAAATTAATTTAATTTTTTTTAGATAGAAATGAATCAATGAATTTTCTTCTCTCTCGCTCCACGCAATCATTGAACATGTATTTTTCTAATTTTATACCATGAATTTATACGAATCAGTAGCGAAGTATTAAAACGAGACGAGTTAATTTTTATTTGAGTAGTGGAATGTTGAGGAAATTACAAAACATTTTTTGGATTTTATTTCGCTCATATCTTTGGAACTAATGCGTTTGGGAAAAAAAGGCAGTAGATGTTTTTCTGTAGAAAATTATGTGCTCTACAAAAAAAGTCTCTACAAAAAACATTCTATCTCGCTTAGTTTCTGAGATATTTTCGGAAAATCAAGAAAGAAAACCTCGAAAATCCACTGCTGAATTTATAGATTTAATTTACAATGAAAATCGACAGATTGTCATTGATTATATCAATAATAATTTATGTTATGATTGTAATTGAGGTTTCTACAACGAATTACATGTACAGAGAGCCTCTTTGCGGGTAACCGCCGACTGTGATAGGATAAAAAAAATCATAACTTAAATAAATGTGAAAAAAAAAATTGTAAATTCTCAAATCGTTTGCAATAAATTAAAATAACTCAACGGGAGTTGATGGCAATACTACTTAAATTATGTAAAGTCTTATGCCATTTCTACTTTTTTTGATACAAAATATTAATTTGGGTTCAATGCAATTGAATCGTAAAATTTTCTTTGAATTTTTAATTAGAAAAAAAAAATTAAATTTAGTGAAGAGAATTAATTCTTATCGAGAATGATGAAATTAGGAAGTGCCATGCTCTCCAGGCGATTAAAAAAAATTGTGAACATACGAAAACAATGTTGCATTTCGGAAAAAAAAATAAATTATAATAATTTGTACATTTTAAGTGTTACTAATGTAATTTTTACGTAAATTGTATTTTGTAATATATTTTGTGTTATTCAGAAAATTATGAAAAAAATTGTAAATTTTTATACTTATGGAATATACTCAAATCGTGTCTTTTATATGCTAGAGAAATTTATTAATTATAGATCAACTTGTACATATAGACTGTTGCTGTAATAAAAAAAGTAATGATTATGAGAATTAAAGAAAATTGTTGGTTTATTTGAGAAAATTTTTCGTATCCCAAAACTTTCTCTGAAAAGGTGAAGGGATGAACGCACGCAGTTACGCTCAATCAGTTTTCTTCGGGAAAAACTTCAATTTTTTGCGTTTCGTCAAAAAATAATGACAGGAGATGATTTTAAAAAGGCCATGGGAGTTGGATTGCAAATATCTTCAGAATGAGTAGATTTAGGAAATTTTGTGAGCTACAAAAAGAAGACTTTCTGATAAAGTTTCTTAAATCCAACGGTTTCCGAGATATTTAAGAATTTATTGCAATAAGAACGAATTATTCCAAAATTATGTGTAGATTATTCCGCAAATCAAGAGATATTTCTTGTAGAAAATTTTACAGACTGTAGAAGAGATTTCTCAATATTCCCCTCTAAGCCCGGTAATTTCGGTGAAATCCTCAATATAATGTGCATTTAATTAATTTACATGACAATCATTATGCATTTACATAATAAAAATAGACTTCTAAGAGAGTATTTTCTTTTGTCTGTTGCAGTATGTATTGGAACAAATGGACGTATGTCAGTGCCATCAAATCGACAGCATCATTATCGAAATCTTCGCGACAGATACACAAATTGTACTTACGTCGATGGTAATTTGGAGATAACATGGCTGCAGAATCAAACCTTCGATCTAAGTTTTCTGCGTTACATCAGAGAAGTAACTGGCTATGTATTAATAAGTCATGTTGATGTACGTGTTGTTCTACCAAGACTGCAGATTATACGGGGACGTACACTATTTAAACTTGATATACATGATATTGAATTTGCTCTGCTGGTTACAATGTGCAATATGTATAATCTTGAGATGCCAGCACTCAGAGATATACTTAATGGAAACGTTGGAATGTACAATAATTACAATCTTTGTCACATTAAAACAATTAATTGGGATGAGATTATAACTGGTCCTGGTGGAAAATATGTTCACGTATATAATTTTCCTAATCCAGAGAGAGTCTGTCCAGAGTGTGATAGTGCATGTACACAGGGATGCTGGGGCGAGGGACCAGATAATTGTCAGAAATTCTCTAAAACGAATTGCTCACCGCAATGCTGGCAGGGCAGATGCTTTGGTCAAAAACCACGTGAGTGCTGTCATCTTTTTTGTGCTGGCGGTTGTACAGGACCAAAACAGAGTGACTGTCTTGCCTGCAAGAATTTTTTTGATGATGGTGTTTGTACACAGGAGTGTCCACCAATGCAGAAGTGAGTTGAACTTTATTTATGTTTTTTCTTTTATTTTTTTTTCTTTATTATTTCTTTCTTTCTTCAACATGATCCACAAACATTTTGTATTTCTTTATTTATCCACGAAAAATTCCCACCTGCATACCAAAAATACAGTGGAAACAGAGGTCACTGAACGTTAATCGATTGCTGGAGTTGAGTTTGTAAAATTTACTGTGTGGAATTTAAACGGTCAATTATTCAAACCATTTTGTTATTAGTTATTGATGATGAAGAAATTTCATGGCTCCTTCTTCGGATTATTTATCTTTATTTCTATGTTCTAAAGTTTTTTAATTTGTTCTTTATTTTCATTTCCGTTTTTTGTTTTCCTTGCAGATACAATCCAACAACGTACTCATGGGAAGCGAATCCCGATGGAAAGTACGCTTATGGTGCAACGTGCGTGAGAAAATGTCCAGAACACCTGTTAAAGGACAATGGTGCATGTGTGAGATCTTGTCCGCCAAAGAAGAAGGCACAAAATGGTGAATGCGTACCGTGCGATGGACCATGTCCAAAGACATGTCAGGGTGTTGACAAAGTGCACTCCGGCAACATAGAGAGTTTTAAAGACTGCACAATAATTGAGGGCTCCATAACAATCCTGGACCAAACATTTAAAGGATTCCAAAACATTTATCCAAACTTTACGTTTGGATCGAGATACGAGCCGATGCATCCAGATCGTTTGGAAGTTTTCAGCACGCTGAAAGAAATTACGGGATTCTTGAATATTCAAGGGGCTCATGAGAGTTTCAACAATTTATCATATTTCCGAAATTTGGAAGTGATCGGTGGAAGAACGCTGACGGAGTACTTTGCCTCACTTTATATCGTCAAGACTTCGCTTGTTTCACTCGGCCTGAGTTCGTTGAAAAAAATATCTTCTGGCTCCATCGCAATTTTAGAGAATAAGGAGCTGTGTTATGCACAGAGCATCGATTGGAGCAGAATTAGAAAATCTTCAGAACACGAAAGTCTCTTGTCGAACAACAGGAACGAAACTGCTTGTGTTAAGGAAGGATTGGTCTGTGATCCGCAGTGCTCTGACGAGGGTTGCTGGGGCCCTGGACCCTCTCAGTGTCTCTCTTGCAAGAACTTCATCCTCGGAAGCGTTTGCCTCGAAAGTTGTAATGCTCAACCTAGGTAAGTTCCCTCTTTGTATTTATAATGATGCCAATATCCTTGATCGTTCAGTATCAATAATTCTTTTGATTCAATGCCGACGTTGTTAGGAATGAAGGTAATAATCACGAAAATGATTGAAACTCGTTGTTACATTGATCATGATGCTTTCAGAATTTACGATGCTGGTGTGAAAACCTGCAAACCTTGTCACGAGGAGTGCGCCGGTACATGCGATGGTCCTGGAGCTGATCACTGCACTGAGTGCAAACACTTCCGTGATGGTCCATTCTGTGTGCCGCATTGTCAAGAATCCAAGTACGAGGAGAATGGCCAGTGCAAGCCGTGTCATCAAAACTGCGTGGGTGGCTGCACAGGACCAGAGAATAAAATTGGATCAGGTGGCTGCAAGAGCTGTGCAAAAGCTATTATTAATGGCGAAGTACCTGGAGAGTGTTTGCAGAAAAGTGCTCCATGTCCAGATGGTTATTACTACGAGTGGATAGATTCACAGGAGGCTGGACCGCTGAAGGCACTTGCTGGTACAGGGGCATGCAAAAAGTGTCATCCACGATGCAAAAAATGTACTGGTTATGGTGTGCATGAACAGGCATGTCAAGAGTGCGTTAAATTCAAACGTGGTGAACACTGTGAGGACGAGTGTCCAGCTGATCACTACGTCGAAACTGATACTCAACTCTGTATTCCGTGTGCTTCGGAATGCCGTAGCTGCTATGGAGCTGAGGCCAATCACTGCTATGACTGCCGGAATACGAGGATATATTTGGATGGTGATCCAACTGATAATTCTACAGCGTTCAATTGCACTGCCTCTTGTCCAGCGGATTATCCTCATAAAATTTATCCAAATGGCGGAGAGCCATATTGCTCTGCTGTAGCAGCTGATATTAGTTTCTCAATGGAAAATGAAATGAGACCGGCAATCCTCATTGGCGTTGGTAGCATATGCACTGTTTTCTTGCTTGTCAGTGCGGTATTTATGTGGCAGTGGAAGCTGAGAACTAAAGCCAAGGAGAATACTGTTAAAATGACAATGGCACTCACTGGCCTGGATGACAATGAACCACTTCGTCCTACTGGGGTCAAGCCGAATCTCGCTAAGCTCAGGATTATCAAGGAGGAGGAGATGAGAAAGGGTGGAATACTCGGTTACGGTGCTTTTGGCAATGTCTTTAAAGGCGTTTGGGTTCCTGAAGGTGACAATGTCAAGATTCCAGTGGCTATCAAGGTTCTTCACGACAGCACTGGTGCCAATATGTCGAAAGAATTTTTGGATGAGGCGTATATAATGGCCAGTGTAGAGCATCCGAATTTGCTTCAACTACTCGCCGTCTGCATGACTTCTCAAATGATGCTAGTTACTCAATTGATGCCACTGGGTTGTCTACTAGATTTCGTACGTACTTACAAGGACAAAATTGGATCAAAGCCATTACTCAATTGGTGCACTCAAATAGCACGCGGTATGGCATATCTCGAGGAACGAAGACTTGTTCATCGTGATCTTGCTGCGAGAAATGTTCTGGTTCAAACTCCCAGTTGCGTGAAAATCACTGATTTTGGCCTAGCCAAATTGTTGGACATCAACGAAGATCAGTACAAAGCTGCTGGTGGAAAAATGCCAATAAAGTGGCTAGCACTCGAGTGCATTCAGCATCGTGTCTTCACCCACAAATCTGATGTTTGGGCATTCGGTGTTACCATCTGGGAAATTCTGACATACGGCGGACGTCCATATGAACAAATTCCTGCCCGCAATGTCCCAGAATTCCTGGAGAAAGGTGACAGACTACCCCAACCAGCAATTTGCACAATTGACGTCTACATGATAATGGTTAGCTGTTGGTTCTTGGATGCAGAATCCAGGCCGAGTTTCAAGGAGCTCGCCGATAATTTCGCTAAAATGTCGAGGGATCCTGGTAGATATCTCGCCATCAAAGGCGACAAATACATGAGACTACCTTCCTACACAATTCAAGACGAGAAAGAGATGATCAGAAATCTGGCAACAGCCATGGATGGTCCGGAGTCACTACTCGATGCAGAAGAGTATCTCCAGCCAAAGTCACGAGCACCATTGCCACCAGGACTCTCAGCATCCAGTCTATCAGGATCACCACCAGCTACATCAATGAAAACCTGTTGGCCCAATGGATCGCCTTCACTGGCCACTGACTCCCCAACACCTCAGAATCAGCAGAATTGGGACAGAGAAATGTCGAGGTACAACGCAGCACATGGAGGTGCTACTAGCACCTCCAGCGAAGCCACTCATTCCAATCAGAATCATCATTCGAATAGCAATTGCGGACAAATTAGTGTCTCTGACGGGTCTGATTTGAGGTATTGCTCGGATCCTGTGAAGACCGCTGGAGTGAAAGGTAAGTTCCATTAAGCATATAAATCATCAATGAAGACTAATTCTTTCTATTTTGCAGACTGTGATGTCACAGATGATTGCTTTGATACAGGCGCCAGTCCAGGACATCAGCAGGCCCAAGTAGGCACTTTAAAACTTGATCTCCCACTCGATGAGGATGACTACCTCATGCCATCCCCAAAAATACCCAGCAACGCTACTCAATACATGGATCTCATTGGCGATGCCAAACCCACTGGTATGCATTAGCAAGATTAAAGATGATTCTCATCGGGTATCTCGGAAACAGAGAGAGATAATGAAATTTTGGTGAAAAGGAAAATGAGGACTACAGAAAGGGAACAATTTAGATTGCTCTATCTTTCTTAGATTCCAAGATTTGTCAATATTTCGTTCATCAAAGAATGATTCATGAGGTTTTCGTAGAATGACTTTTCTTGTGAAAGATTTTCATGAGAATTTTCTTGGAGTCCTCATTAAAAAAAAACGATTCCAGGGAAAAATTTCTCTATCATTCTTAAATTTCCTAAAAATATTCCAGAATTTATGAGGTATCAACGAATTCTGATGAAGACTCTTCTTGTAGAGAGAGAAAAAAACTCAGAATTCCGTTTATTCTCCATTTCTTTCTCTCTCCGATATTTTGAAATATTTCACAAAATTTTACTTTCAGTTTTCAATACTTCATTTAAAATTTTCCTCAATGATTCCAGACACAGAACCAAAGAGATTGCTGAATGGAACCCGGAAGTACCCAGAATTCTTAATAATCCAAGGTAAAACATCCTTGGACAATCCCGAGTACCTGATGTCACAGGACGAAGCTCGCACAGCTCAAGCCATCGGATTACCAACGCCAGAGCTTGACAAAGTCCTCATAAACGGTGTATTTGGTTCGCAAATACGACAGAGGAACTTGGAAGAAGAATCGGATCACGAGTACTACAATGATTTCGATCGTCTACAGCGTGAATTACAGCCACTAAAACCGTTGAACAAAAATGAAACAACAGTTTGAGTAGAAAATAGGAAAATGAAGTTCGCATTGAGGTTGTTGGCGTGGCATAAGGTCCGAAGAAGGTGATGCAGGGTTGTTTCGGAATGTTTCCAATCTTAAATATTTTATTTTATTTATCGTCGCTCTAGTGCTGAGGGATATTATAATCAGCGACTGGGGATTCGTGGTGTGTCAGTGAATAAATTACATGTGAGAATATTACAGCGAAGCTTGTGTGAAATCGGCAAGGATCAGGTTTTGAACCCGAACCTTAGGATTACAAATCTATCGTTCTCCCGATCGAACCATCACGGATCTCACCCCCTCCCCTTTTTTTCAATTGATATCGGAACAATATCTTGCATATAGCTTCATAACATTATTAGAAATCAAACGCAGATCAATTCAAAAATATCTTGGAGACTTCTGGGTTTTCAGGAATTCATTAAAACACCTTTTTTTTTTTTAGAACAACCTTAATGTGAATGTGTCTAAAGTACTTAGGGAATGACAATTTGCCAGTGCGTTTGTTTGTGATTGGTAGTCGGTGATATGTACAGTGGCATTGACATCAATTTAAAATTAATGGAAAACAATTACACGTTAAATTGATCTTCTTTTCAATGTTATTTAACGTCGCTATATTTATGCTTCCATCATGGTGTGTTCATCAGCGACCGGTGTTTGTGGTGTGTCTGTGGACGAAGCACATGTAATGAATTACAGTAGTGTTTGTGTCATTCGGCAGAGAGTGGATTTGAATTCGGAGCTTTGAGTTACCAATCCGCCGCTGTGCCAGACGAGCCACCATGAACCCTCTGTTGAGGAGGTTGGTCAGTAAATGAGTCTAATTGAGAACATTCTGGGAAATTAATATGTTATTCTTAAACCTCAAATACGACTTGTGTTAAATTTTTAGTTCGTTCTTGAACCTAGTTTGGAAGTAATTAATGAATTTTAATTAATTAAAAATTCAACATCTCATGAATGGTGATTGAAATCTGATTGAAAAACTGATCAGCACATTCCTTGAACTATCAGGAAAAGCAGACTTTTTACTATTGCAATTTATGGGTTTTCATTGTGCCCCTCTAGTAACTGACATGGTAAAACCGCGTGACATTACGTTGTGTCCATAAGAACTTTGTATGTATGTGTGGATGAAGTTCGAACTATGTTTCAACTGCTGCATTTTCAAAATTCACGAGCCCATCTCGCAATAATTTTTTCTTTCTTTTCTATGAGACTGGCAACATTCGAGGAGATTATTTATCTTTAAACATAAGAAAAGGAAGTGAAAAAATGATTATGATGATTTTTAACAAGTAATTAGTTTACTAGTGGTCAGAGAAGTGTTCTCAATTTTCGTGTTCAGGAATTGGTATGAGCTTAGGATCTCAATGCTGAACCATAGGCATTTTGCTCTGCCCGCGCGTTCTACAAAAGTGCTGACCAACCTCCTTAATTGGATTATCTTTCATCAGTTTCTTGAGGATATCTCGGAATTTATAGGAAATAGCGTAATTGTTATTGTACCCTTTGTGTAGCCCAAATTCTCTTCTACGAAAAAGGTTTCTACAACAATTTTGCTATTACCCTCAGATTTCGAGATATTGACTCTCGAAGTTGAATCCATGTCATTGCAAAACTTATGGCAGATTTCAGTGCAAAGAAAAATACAAAAAAATATAAAATAAGCAAAGAAGAATATTCTTAAAGTGCCATTCTGCAGTGGCCTGTAAATAATATAATAGACAGAATTATATTGAAGAACAAAATGTATAAAGTTAGGGAAAATTAATTTCTAAGTAATTATTCAATATATCCACGTTATTGTAAAGGATCTCAATCACGAGATATTTGTCTTTTCTAATTTTACGATTTGTTTATTATTGAGAAAAAATAATTATAAAAAAAAGTAACAAATGTATAATTAGACTCGCGGGCTACCGCTATCTGTGATAGGATCATTTTCCTTTCTATCAATTACTCATCAGATGAAGAATCAGGATTGAAGGGATAAAGGCAGATTTTTCAAAAAACCTTGTCTGCATTGTTCTGCATCCAACTCCGAAACGACGAGGTTCACGACAATTTATTAAGAAATCTTTTTCTGAGCTTATTAGATTCTCAAAAAATAAGTTTTGTTGCAATTTTTCGCTAAAATTACGCGTTTCGGAGATATTTGTAGATGAAACTGCGAAAAAAATTGCAGCGCATCTTCCTTTATCCCCTCACTACTGAAATGTAATTGAAATAAAAAGGCAACGATATGCAGGAAAAATTAGCTACTCAAAAACATATTAGAAGAAATATTACTTAAATCTGTAGCAAAGTGGTGAAGGTAGTTAAGTCGTAAAATGGTAGTTTTACAAGAAAGGCGAAAACTGATTCCACATGTTCAAACATTTTCGTCAGGTCCATACCGACGCCTTAGAATCAAAGTAGCGTAAGTGCCAAAACGCTCGATTCTGGAGTGAAAGAGGTGTGTCTCTCGAAACCACGCGAAAATGTTTTTTTCTGGTGTCCTTGACGTTATTTGGCTAGTTGAAAATCAGAATAACAAAGTAGAGTAGTTGTTGATATTGAAGTGCAAGGAATCGATCTCCGCACCTACGTCGCTGTGTTTTTTTTATGATTATGATTAATTTTATTATGATTAAAAATTTTGTAGCCTTCAAATGCTGTCTGTGGTGGCTACAACATCAGATACAGATGTTATTTTCAGCATAAACTCATTTTTTTAAATAACTCAACTTAACTTCCATTTTACCACTGCGCTACTGAAATTTTTAACCATTTTTTTGACTGAAACTTGTGCTAAAAAAATCATTCTTCATAAGGTCCAATTCAATTGGATAATTAGGATTGATTTTCTATTATTCATTCAATGGGAATAGAGGACAAGATAATGTGAGAAGAGAATTTTTATTATTACGGGAATGAAGTACTTGACCTTTTCGTGGTAATTTAAGTAGTAAGTGCCATGCTGTAGGCAATTAATTAAAAGAAATTAGTGGAGTAGAGGAATGAGGAAATTGAAGCGATTATTTTAGTTTTGAGGAATGTCTTAGGATCTGTAAGAGATAAAGGAAAATCCATAGGGACGTTTTTTAAAGAACGAAATGCTGCCTACAAAAAGATAATTACAAAAAGTTCTCCATTTCCCATAGATTTCGAGATATATATATTCAAGGAAAACTGAAGAATAATTAAAATTCTACTTTATCTCTTAGATATCACGATATTTCGAAAAAATTAGGATCTACCGGGATTAACTCATGTTATCCCACCATTTTATCACTTAATCTTCATTCTTCCCCAATTAAAAATACCCCTAACAGAACGCTCAACTGCGAATCAACCGTAACTCGACCATCCAGTGGTGCATTCACTCGACTGCTATTCGACTGCGACTTCTAAGTGTGCTTGGATTGACAACACATCCAAGTGGATGTTCGGAAGTTTTAAATACTGTACATAAGGAATTGATCAATTTGTAACTTATATTCCATATCATTTGACATACAATCG
Source organism: Aleiodes leptofemur (assembly GCA_963942555.1). NCBI lineage: Eukaryota > Metazoa > Arthropoda > Insecta > Hymenoptera > Braconidae > Aleiodes > Aleiodes leptofemur. Next base: position 9,551,897 of record OZ012614.1, read on the forward strand.
TGTTATTCTGTGTTCGATTAAAAGTCAACTCTTGAAATATTTTTAGATCCGCGCAATCTCATTTGGAGTCATATCATTCAACAGTTAGTTTCTGGATGCAAAAATATATCAGTCGAAACGGTGTCAGTTTTGTCCCAAACTCAACTGAGATTCGATTGACAAACGAATTACCAGAAGAAACCATGCGAATTTATAAGATTGATTTCATGTCATATCATGTATTAGTCACTTTTTATTTGAAAAAATATATCAGTCGAAATGCACTCGAAAATCCGACATCCAAAAATCAGTTTTTTTTTCTAATAACTAAATTGTTTCAAATTATTGAATAACCTCTGAAACAATGTCATTGCATTTAATTTCCTAAGAGAAAATAGACGGTGATGTGATTATGAAAATCGAAATTAGAATACTACGTATGTAAGTTTCTGATAGCGTGGATGATGGATAAAAGTGGGTTCGATCTCGCTCGAGCACTTTTTTTTTTCATTCAAATAAAATTAATTTCCGTCAATTTTCATTTACATTAGAAAATTTGAATGTTACTAATTTATGGATTCAATAGCCAATTATATTTGAGCATTTTTTGCCGTTTTTTTTTCATTTTTCTGTCAGTCGAGTCTCAGTCAAATTCAAAATTTCAGTCGAGTGAGTGAATCATTCGACTCCATCGGTCGAGTGTTCTGCTAGGGGCATTCTCAATTTTTTTTCATTCAAATTTTTATCTTCTACAAAAATAAATTTTATTTATCACGAATCATGAAATTCTGAAGGATCGATTGACCTTTCAAAGGGAATAAAGTGCTCCTTGGAATGATTGAATTTGAATTAAAGTAAACGTATTAAGTTAAACTAATTATAATCATCCCCATAAGCCAGGGGGAATGGGGTGAAACGAGACACGGGGTAAAACGGAATGTGAGAAAAAAAGATATACAGTATAGAGTAAATTCCATTTTGCCCCAACTTGCCTTATGTACATTTCCAAAAAGTTCAACGAAGATAATTATATTTTTATACTCTTGGAAACTTTGACAATTAAATGGAAAAAGAAACAAATTATGGAAATTATTAAGAAAATATTAAAAAATCATGTTTTAGATAATAAGTATTGCATATGTGTAAATTCAATTACCACATCAATCAATTAAGAAATTACACATATGTTTATGTAATAATGTAAATACATTGTTAATGTATTAAATAAAGTAAAACTCTTTACAGCAAAAAAAAAAATTGATTTCATTGTTTTTCTCTCAATTTTGATGTTGGGTATTAGAAGCAAGTCAAGAGATTTCAGGAATTTAATAAAAAATGTTGTAAAGCAATCAATTTCATGTCAATATTTACACGAATATTTTTAAAAAATCGTTTTGGGAGGTGCAAATAATCATACTTAAATGATTTTTAGCAACTGAATATTATTTAATAATGAATTATTATCACTTAATATAATTCATCAAAAATTGTGTCTCCACTTTCATTTAATAACAAATTGAGTATTATAATAACACTTTATTTGATGATTTTCTTTCGGATATTTTGTCACGTAACATTTTTTTCATGATATTTTGTCTATGATGAATTGTCGTAGCACCGTTTCGCGGTGAAGATGATTTTTTTTTCCTAAAATGTCTCTAAAACTATGAAAGGTAGGAAAATTTTCAAATGGTTTTTTTTGCAAGAAAAACGTGAGCTTCAAAAAAAAATTGCCAATAATTGTTCCATTTCTATTAGATTTCGAAATATTCGCTATCGCAGGTGTGCACACATGTGTAGACGTCACATGTTATTCGAGGAAAGAGACCCTGAATTAATGGAGTCAATGGAAATTAAAGACAAAAATATTGATAAATTGGGATATTAACACTCGATTCGGCAGATTTTGTAACAGTTCCACCGAATTCGTATGTAGCCCAGTGCGCAGCAAACGTCTAACGCAAACAAGATGCTAAGATATCGAAAGTTTCCATACCGAGTGATTCTTTGTTTAATCTGTTCATTGAGAAAGTAATTGACGTCATTCAGAATTTTTGGGTTAATTAAATTCATCATAAATGTATAAAAGCAAATTTTTATGATGAATTTTCATTACCATTTACTTCAGCTTAGTGCGAGGATCTAAATTTACTAAAAACCACCGCTCATCATTATCAAGATGTCAGGAATGATTAAATTTTGTTTATTAATTGTCATTATTAATATACTTGGAGCATTAGCAATTGGTGAGTTATTCGAATTTTATTTTCCAATAAATTATATGTTGAAGAAGAAGTCGGTAATTGATTGGAGCACGAGAAAATTCATTTCCCCTTTGAGCTGTATTTTTCTGCATTATCAAGCAATCTAATGAGGATAAAGAATGACGAGAGAGCCTATGGATTTAGGGAATTCCCTATCTTGAAATAATCCAGAAGAAATTTCGAAAATTTTCCTCTTAACCCTTCAAGTATGGGGCCTGGGATGCGCAGATCTCCCAGGTGCCTAGCATTACATTTTGCTGAAGTGGCGGGACCTGAGCATCTTTTATATTTATAATAATTGAGACCCACAAAACTATCAGTCTTCAAGAATATCCATTCACAGATTGTCGAATAAAATGGAATGATTATAAACTCAAGGCTAAATTTATATATCCGTTGGTGAAATCCTTTTTTTAATATTATCAATAGTGGAGGGGGGTATTAATGCTATTTGTCATTTGTTATAAAGAGAAGCAGTCATTTTGTTTTTATAAAAAAACTAACAAAGACAAAGACCCTTCAAAAATACACAACAGAGTTTAAATTAAAGCTGGCACTTTTTTCTTTCCATATCTTTTTTCAAAATCCAAAAATGTTACTTTAGTTTCAAGGATATAAGAGTTTGAGGCGCGACAAAGCCCATATATATATATATATATATATATATGGACATCGTACTTGAAGAGTTAATGATTAATCAGGTGAAATGCATTAAAATTTGAAGTGACAATTGAGAAGCTCTTCTGTAGTTTTCATTCGGTCCGAAGAGAAAATTCTTCGAAAAGTTTCCGAATCTTTTTGAACCCAATAAACTTTCGAAAAAGTAATTTTTCAATAAAATTAATTCTTTTGATTTTATTCTGATAGAAATGGATAAAATCACTTCACCTACTTTTTCATTAACCCTCTTAAGGAAATTCACGTAAACATTTTTTTTTAGTGCCAGGAATCTCCAATGTCTGCACGGACCCCAAAGGCAGAACGGGGGAATGTAAGGATATCATGAAGTGTTCTGCATTAGTGCATTTCATGAAGCCAGAAATACTGGAACATTTCAAGAACAAAGTAGCCCTAAGTAACTACTCCTGTGGCAAATCAGGAGACATTTTGGAAGTTTGTTGTGTCCACTAAACTTGATTGTCAAGAAAAAAAAATCGATGGGCTAGAATTATGATGCACGTTTGAATTGACCCTACAACTGTGAATTGTAAAAGATAAATAAATTGTATACATATTAGAAAGATTATAATCAATAAAGCTGTGTTTACGTTATTTCTTGAGTTATCCCCTTCAATCACATGAAATTCGAGACATCGCCTTTTTTTGTTTGAGTTTTGACGTGCTTTCATGAAGTAGTGGAGGGATATCCCTCTTAGGACCAATAATTTACAATTTTCGAAAAATTCGAAAGAGACTCTTCCTGTGCGGAACCCAATGCCCGATAGGAAAGCCATCTCTATACATTTTCTTAAGGACTAATGAAAACCTAGTAAATTTCAAATTTTCAAACCCACTGTAATTTTTCATCAATTTCACATAAATGCAATCAATTTCCTAGGATATTGTAATTATTTGTCCTTTGAATCGAACTATGAATTGAACTTTCGATTTATACACTTCATTCATGTCCAGATTCCATTGGAAAATAACAATGATTGAAACTACGCATCAAAATTTCTTCATATATGATTGAACATTTGATGACCTGCATCATTGCAATAGCCTAATACATGGCCCAATATAGGAAGTTCGAGAACTTCCTATAAACTTAAATCAAGATGGACCCTTTCCTCAGGTCCCCTCATCAAGTCGCAATCCCAACATCCCGAAAAGAAAATGTGGAACTCAAAAATTAAGTTCCTCGCAACGATTTGCATTAAAAAAAAAAAAAAAAAAAGAGTTAGAGCAACTCTAACAACGGCACCAGCACCTACAACAGTACCAATAGTTCCTCCGACTACCCATCCTGTTTGTAAGTATCTGAGATAAATGTTACTGATTCATTAGAACGATAAAGCTATCCAAGGAATGGAAATAGGTGCCAGTACTCGGAATTTCACATTTTTGATAAAATTAGTTACCGACTGATTTGCTCGATTCTTTGAAAAAAATCAGAGTATAAAAGCCCTGATGTTTTGACTGGGGATCACAGAAGAATTCATGTGGTCCCCTTGTGGCTGCCGGAGTTCAAATTGGTATTGTGTCTTACGGTAATCCCTGTGGTATAGGATATTCCGATGTTTCTACGCTATTGATCCAGTGATACCACGCGATGATTGCATCAGCGAACAAATAGAGGGAAATCAATCGAAGATCCGATAAAAAAGTTAAATATGTAAAAGGCACTTATGTATTTGGTCTTCCATAATGAAATTCATATTTTGAGGGGGAATAGTAATGATTTATCCAATGTCCCATTCAATGCACCAATGCCGGAATTATTAAATGAAAGAAAATATTAAACGGAAAAATCTATTGATCGAAATTTCTTCATCTACGAGAGACAATTTTATCAGTTGCTACAGAGCAAGTACTTCACATTCATGCCGGAATATCACATTTTCAGCAAATGGAGAGAAAAATATAATCTTAGTAACAATAAAGTTATAGTTGAAGGAGACCTAAACCATTTAGATTGGTTATGCTAACTTTGGACATGAAAAGTTAGTATCATCATATCAAGTGGTGTTTCGAGAAGAACCGTTTTTTAGTGCCGGTGGCGGCCTGGAAAAGGTGATTTTGGGAAGAGTTTGGTTTTAGAAGAAAAACACTGATTTTAGCCACAAGGCGTTGTCATATATTGTTACAATTCATAGAATAGATAATATGCACTTTGTCAATTAAATTCACACTGAAGTTAATTCCGTAATTAGCACCGAAAATAGTGGACTGTATTTTTGCCGAAGCCGAATACCGTAGAGTCAGTCTAGAGATCGAGGTGTAGAGTCTCTATCTCTAGCTTTATCTATTACCGAAAACTATTCCTCTTTCATAGACTGCCGCCGATCAAGTCAAGACCTTGCCCTTGTTCTTCCACAAGGGGGGGGGGGGGGGGTCAAAAGCCGAATATTGTCCGAATTAATCCGAAGACGACAAATTGGCAAGTAATTGCCCCAATTCCCGACAGGTGCCGGGTCATTGACCTTTGCCTTGTCAAAAACCAGGCCCTTGCCACAACAAGTGGTGAATCAAACGACCCTAGCGAATTCGTTTCGACCTGAAAAATACCCAAATTATCCTCCGAATTTGGGTATATTTTCAGTGATTTTTCTGTATAATGCTGGAAATATACCCAAATTATACCCAAAAAATACCGTTATTTTGGGTATGTTTGTGAATTTTCCCTACCCAATTTATACCGTCTTTTTTTCAAATCAAATTTTAGTTTAACTGGTACTTCTGTACTACATGGGACGTTAAACGATTATGAAGTAACATTTATAGAGGGGAATAACAAAAAAAATGGAGTAATCTGCGGGGATCGAACCCAGGACCTTCAGATTAAGTAGTCTGCTACTCTGCAACTGAGCTGCCGAGTATTTGGATATTCTTGAATCTAATTTCAATGGTCACAATTTTATTGCCACTTAGATGCTCAGATATTAGATAAATGGACCATGGAGTATATCGTCGCTTTTGGAACAAAAGGGTGTAAATTCTATGTATAAGTATAGCACTTGCGCCTCTTTGATTCTATGGCGACGATATTCATACAGAATAATTAAGCGGACCAATTCATATTTTTTTTAATCACACATTGTTTTCCATTAAAGAATTTCACAATTCTTTGTTTGAAAATTAACGATATTTTGATTTTAGTAGTGGAGAAAGGAAAACAATGGCGTTTCGTCGGAATAATTTGGGTATAAAAATTTCACGAATATACTGGAAATATTAGGATTATTTGAGTATGATTTGGGTATAATCTGAAAATTATACCAGAATCCTACCCAATGTCTACTATACCGAAATTATACCCAAAAAATACTCAAAGAATCGGTATAAACGAACTCGCTACGGTATATGAATCTATTGCAATAGGAGAAGATGATCACAATTTAGCGATTACAATTTTTGCATAGTGAGAGTATCAGTATGATCATTTGTCAATTATGGAAACTTTCATACTGCATAGAGTCACGAAAGTAACTCCAAACGAATTGGCTTATTTTTGCAAAAGGAAAATCTCATATCATCACGACGCTGGAAATAGTTAAATTTTAACAACATTAATGTTGTAATATTAATGAATAGAGTTGTAGTGGCATTTGCCATTGCTGTTTTTACGCATCAAAATTTTTGCATAAGGACTTGATGACATTCACTGAACATTTAGTACTGTGTACTAGAATAAGTTGTGATTATTACAAGAATGACCTCGACAATAGTCTTTTTGTTAGGAGTACATACAAAATTTTCCACGGTGCACTGATCAATTCCTTATTAGGAAGTTCTCAGAAAAGATTTTGCCATATAATAATTTATCGTGTGAGTCAATTATCCGCGATAGAAGAGTATGAAGCAGAGTTGTTTGGCATTCATGATTAGAACGGTACCATCTTGAATTTTTTCATTTTTTTATAAAAATTCTTGGCACGGTCCTTATAGCTAACGGCCACTTGTTGAATGATCATTCTTTCTAAGAAATTGATTCAAACGTTGCGCATTTTATTCGAACGTTGAATTCAAATCTTGTGAATAGCTCTTCCACCTCAGTGATTTGTTGGGGGTGAAAATGCAGAAGATGGAGAACTTCTGTATCAAGTATCTCTGAGATGGATAGATCCCATACAACATCATTGTGGTGGTCTAATTATAAGCAGACGTCACATTTTAACTGCTGCACACTGCGTTCAATAGTAATCTCTTTTAATTTCCAATTCAATAGTCTAGGAAAAGAAGGATTTTTCAGTGGATCTATTGAAGGCCCGAAGAAACTCCTACTAGAAACAATGTAAAAATTGATCCCTGAAAATCCTTTGGAAATTCAATTTTTTGGGGAAAAATTAGGCCCCTAACCCGGTTCCACAAGCGCAGCGATCTGAGGCCAGTCTCAAACGAAAAACAAGACTATTCGCCATCGATTCATGTGATTCTCGAAAAGAAAATGATCGGCTTTCGAGGCTTTCATGAGGCAAAAACCGATTTCCTTACAATGGCTCATAAGTACCTCAAAAATCGATAATTTTGTTTTTTTATTGTTGAAATGAAACTTCTTATACGACATTGGAGCGATTTGACGTTTGCGTTAAATTTCCACATTTGCGTCTCAAATGTTTCTCGCCAGCTTGTATGAGGTAATGGAGAGAGAAAGAGAACCGAAAACAGTGAGAGAGTAGGGCGGCCTCTGCGCTCATGTTGCGTAGTGTATTGTTTTTGTTTACTTTAGTGAAGTGGATTTATTGTCCTTTCTAGTTTCGAGTGTGAATAAGAATCGTGCTGGATTAGTGATTGATAATTAGTTATTGAAAATTGAGATATGAAAGACAGTAGTGAATAGTGAAAAATGGCAGATACTTGGACTTCAGAACAAGCGTCAAACACTAGGTTATGTGACGGTACGTTTCATTTTATTTCAATAATTCTTGAATATCTTGTCTTATTGTCTTTATTGACTCTAATAATTGATGAACGATTGAAAGAAACACAATTTCGAATTGAATGTCAATTCTCCGATTATTTGATTATGCTTCCACATTTTCTGTAGATAAAATCGTTAATTTTTTATACAAATTCTTTTGGAGAAATTTTTCACATTAATTTTAATCTCAATCATTTTTGGAGATATTTTGTAAAACTCGTTTTCTTTGAATTTCCTTTAGTTCCATCAGTCACTGTTCAAGTGAATAATGTTGAACATCCAAATGTTTCAACAGGAAGGAAAACTTATACAGCCGAGAAACGAGCTCGACTTCAACGAGTTTCATGTGATGATGGGAATTTGTTTGAGTCGAAAACAAGAATTCGTGGAGATGTTGTGAACGCTAAACACGAAAAAGAATGGCCCGATTCAAGCAATGTAGATCTGTCATCAATTCCTCATCCACCTGCTTGTAATGAATCATCTACAACTGCTGATCTATCCATAAGTACAGGCTCATCTACCAGTAACGCTGTAAGTGCGAGTGATCCGAAAAAAAGAAGAAAATCAGCTGCACAATATCAACGGGACTATAAAGCACGTAAAAAAATGAAACAAGATAGCAGTTCTTGTAATTGTACGACCACTGAATTAGCTGCAAGTATTTCTACATCAAACAATATTGATCTATCAGCCATCAACAACCCGTTGACCCGCGTCTGTTCAACGGCCAACCTCGATCAGTCCACAAGTGAAGTGACTGCAAATGCTCCTTGCAAGAGAAAATCGGTGCAACCATTCCAACGACAGTACAGACAACATTTGAAATCTAGACTGGACTATTACTTATCAATTGTTATGAGCACTTATTGCTCTGAAAGTCCTGCACCATTTTTGGATATAAAGAAAGTAAAGAATGACTACGAGAATAGAACTGTTGGAGATATTCATACAGGAAATATACGAAACATTCTGCGATTACTTTATACTACATTTCATCTGAATCAAAATGCATTGGATGATTTTAGAAAAAAAAATACGGATGATCCTTTCGGATTAAGATGCATGATTTGCGATCGATTACATCAAAAACAAGACTCAGTACAGTTATCTCCGGTTATTAATCGAGTAATACTTGATAGAATTTTACCTAATGTTGCAATTAAACGTATCATGTCCTGTTCAACATGCCTTAGATCATTACGAGGAAATGCTTCAGCTGTTTCTATCGACCAACAAAAAGTGATAATATATTTGAGCTTCCTTGCCTTGGCTCGTGAGTTAACAATTCTTGAATCACAGGAAGGAACGTTTGATGGAGTGGATAACTACTATGAAAGATTTCAATCTCAACAGCTAGCTTACGTCACATTATTCCAAGCCATCTCAGTTGAAAGCCCGTATATTATTTCAGTCAATAAACAGAAGAAGTTCTTCTACGAACACAGAAATAATAATCGTTCGTGTGTAACACTACGAAATGAAATGTCCAAATTGCGTCAAAATCCACGGAAATTGTTAGAACAAAATTTGTACCACTTCATGTGTTCAAGACAGCGAAACTTGTCAGTGATTGCGTTCAACAGTCAGAGTCTACGTACTCACAGCAAAAACCTCTCGGATAACGTCATCAAACATTCAAATATCTTCATGCTATCGGAAACTTTCATGGACGACAATGAAACAGTCATATCAGTGCCTAACTTTGATTTTATGGTCAGATTTCGAAGAAATGGAAGAAGAAATTTCGGAGTGGCCATTTATCAAAATAAAAGAGATCAATACCATATTGTAAGTCCTCATTTAGAGGTCAAGACCCCTTACTCGAGTGATGCGGAAGTCACTGTATCAACTTCAGCAAGAATCGGAGACATATGTGCAGTGCAATGCTATATTATAGATAGTGCGGGTCATCGTCAAAAATTGATTTTAATTGCAGTTTATATATCACCCAATACTGCAATGCGAGATATTAAATTATTCCTAGGAAAATCGTTACTACCATTATCAAAAGTAGGTTCCGACGCTCTCGCAGATATTATTGGAGAGCCTGTAAATGATTATGAGCAACCTGTCATTCTTGCTGGAGATTTTAATATCAATTTTTCACTGCCAGAAACTCAACCAGTACTCGAGTTCCTTAAAAAAAAGTTCTCATTAGACATTATCAACGGTAGGGATGACCCAATATCGAGGAGGACTACAATTGATGCGGTTTTTGCACGAAATCTTGACAGAATAGATTTCAAAAATTTCGTATCTTATTTCAGTTACCACAATCCCACTGTTAATATTATAAATTCAAATTTCCCTGTGATAATAGACGATACTTAGTCATAAAAAATGCATTTACATGAATAATTCGTAAATATTTTGGAATATATTTCCCAACAATTAATAAATATTCATATTTTGCAAATCTGAAGTAACTAATTTCCATTACCCTCTATCTAATTTTCTGTTCCTGAACGGTACTCTGAAAATGATATAATAGGTTTGTGATGACAATTATGCAGAAAAAAAAACAATTTCGGTTTATTGGGACTCCCTAATAACCAGTCTAAGGTTAAGGGGTATTGGAAATTCCAGTGGATTCAAAATTTCCAAATCCATAATTTAGCGTTATTAATGAATTTTTTCATGGAATAAGAGTAACATCGACTTCCTGATTATCTTCCGTAGTCTTTGCCACTCTTTTATTCTGAAAAAAATTAATAAATATCGTGAAATAATTAGTTTGCAAATTCAACACAAACATGGTCTTCCGTTAACCCTTAGCTTCAATAGTTGCCGAGGTATTGAGAAAAAACTACAGAACTATTTTTCAATATCACACTGTAGTGGAAATTCCAATGACTTCTTAGAGGCGCTTGTTTATCTAAATATATGTATACGTCATTACGCTGGGTGTGAGCAATGAGGGCTGAGTAAACGGCTCAGTCGCCCACGGAACGTTGCACTGGGCATTCCATTACAGTGTTGTATCACGAAACATTGTTGAACTTTAAACCATCAGTTTAATAGATAATTCAGAATTATTATTGTATCATAATATAACTGTGTCGAAGGCAACGAATTGTGATAATTTCTTATTCTAATCAAATTCGTTATTCCGAGTAATCTACGCAGTGTAATGATTTTTATTTGCTGACAGATTAATTACTCTTTAGATTATAATTATTAACTTGTTAACTTATCTCTGACGTTATATCTTTTTCATGATCATCAAACATCATTTTTTCCTGTTCAGATTTCCGGTTAAAATAATCAGTCGAAATTGTTTATCAAGTTTTAATGAATTATTAAAGTGTTCAGTGAAAAGTACAGTTTATTTTTCTTCGCAGTTAGGGACATATACAATGACGGAAAATCAGAAAGTTGATGATCCGTATTTCCGGCATCTTTTTGATGGTAATACACCGTTCAATGTCTATAAAAAAGACATAATTAATTTATCAGTTGGCGCACCAGGCCCTGACCTGCTCAAGAATTGCGGACAGATGCTACTCAAGGCGACGAAACATCGAACGGTAACAATAATGCAGTTCTGAAGGGTTTTAATATTTAAAAAGGCTATAGTGAAGGAACATCTGACATCAGTGTTATTCAGTAGAATATCTCGGAGTATGGGGGGAATAGAGGAATTTTTCCAATGACATCTTTTGGAGAGGAAAATGAGACCTCTAAAAAAAGATCATTATAAAAAAATCTTCTATCTTTCATAGATTCTGAGATATTCTGGAAAAATAAAGTCAAGTGAGATTGAATTCCAAGGAAATATTCTATTTGCATAGAAAAATTGACAGAGTTCAAATTTTATCTTAAATTTATACTAAGAAATGAACGAGAAAAAATCACGTAATGACGTATTTGTATGTGTATCAACGTAGGAAGAAGAGGAAAAAGAAGGAATGCACTATCTTTATCAGTACGGTATAACCGCAGGTCTCTGGGAGTGCAGAGATGAATTGGCAAAATTCTTGACAAGGCGCTATCAAGATAGCGTTACCGTTACTAGGGAGAACCTAGTATTAACTTGTGGGGCAACTCATGGACTTCAATTATTATTGACAACAATTCTATCACCAAATGGAGTTATTTTCGTTGAGGAAGTCACTTACATGATTGCACTGGATGCATTCAAACAGTTCCCTCTTATGAAAATTGTCACTGGTAGCTATTAATTTACTTGGGCATTATGTAATGAGTAATTACTCGTAATCACGTGGTTGAGAAATGTTCAAGGCTTCTTTTCTTTTTTAGTTCCGATGAAAAACAATATTGTTGATCTTGAAGCTTTGGATAGAATTATCGCTGAAGAGAAGAAAAATAATGGGGATTTTTATGTCAGCGGTGAAAAAATATTCTGGGGAATGTTTTACACTATTCCAACTTTCCATAATCCCACTGGAATGACTCTGCCAGAAGGTAAAGTATTCTGGAATTATTTGAATTATCAGATGAAGGAAAATAAACAAAAAATCAGTTGAATTTTTTTGCGCATATCTCTGCAGTGAGTGGGTCTAGAGAAATTCATCAAGGAATATTTTTTGTTGGAAATTCCATGATCTAAAAAAGAGATTTCGTGGTAAATTTTCGTAATCCCCATCACTCTCGAAATATTCCCAAAATAATCTACATATGATTTCAAAGATGAAAACTTGAGGAAAATTATTTTCTTGTTCATTTCAGATAAGTGCAAGGAGCTAGTAGAGATTGCCAGGAAACATTCCATTGCTGTAGCTTGTGACGATGTTTATAATCTCCTCTGTTACACTAACGGTTCACCACCAAGAAGATTGCTTGCATATGATTCTCCAGCGGATGTCAATTACAAAGGTGGCAACGTGATATCAAACGGTTCTTTCTCGAAAATTTTGTCCCCTGCAATTCGAGTTGGATGGATCGAGGCTCCTCCACGAGTCGTCAATATATTGCGTTCATCGTAAGCATTGACAGAATGACAAAATTGAATTCATAGAAAAGTTTGCAAGTGCCAATTAATTATAAAAAAACTCAAAAACATCAAAAATCGATTATGTTGTGGATTTTTCGGGAAATTTTTAGAAATTTGAGCGAGATGACTATTTTTTCATAGATACATATTTTGTAAAACCGGATAACGAATTACGTAAAATTCAGTTCATCTCATTCGAACACTTAATTATCGATTAATCTTAGAATATTTCGGGAACAGAACAAGATTCCGATTTTTTTGAGGAAATTTTTTTGTAGCTCTGATTCTTCTCTATAAAAAATGGTCCTTAGAGAAATTGCTCTATCTCACTTGGCTTTAGTCATACTTGAAAAAAAAAATATCCTCCATAACAATCAATTCAACATGTTTGACCACTTCGATGCTGAATTAATTTCCTTCTGTTTCACGACACAGAGGAATTCTGTGCAGTGGAGGAGCAGTCAATCATTACGTCTCCGGCATCATCACAAGTCTTCTTCAGCTTAAATTAGAGGACGAATTCTTGGATTTACTCATCAAAACTAATGGCGTGAGTAAAAGTGGACAATTTCAAGGATGAGAGAATTTTTCTAATGAAGTTTTCTGGAGCTTCGAATTTCTTATCCAGAGATTGATTACTTTAATAATATATATATCGATTCTATTTCTTCTGACATATGATAATAATTCATTTTTGATGAAAAAATATTATTTCAGGAACGTTTGGGGGCCATTTGTAGCACCCTGGATCGTTACCTCCCTAGATGCTGTTCTTACAAACGACCAGAAGGTGGATATTTCGTTTGGATTCAATTGCCATCAGGTAAAACAGGAAGAATAGATACAAGACCGTAGCGAAGCAAGGAAACCAGATAATTTCAATTTCAGATCATTTTAATTTATTTTTTCCTTCATATCGCTTCAATTGAATTGATTAATTTTCTCCAATCACGAAAGACTATTTCATTTTTGAAAATTGTTTTAGACTGCGATGGACGAGAATTTTTATCATGGTGTAGTGAGAAATACAGAGTGTCTGCATTACCTGGTTCACGATTTTCGAACACCGGAGATGCCAAAAATTACCTGAGATTCAGTATTGCATTTCATCAAACCGACACATTGGTAACAGCGACGAAAAAAATGTGCGAGGGCTTGTTGGAGTACTTAAGAAATAATTCTCTAAAGTAAATGAGAATTGTCTAGATTGTATATTTATAATTATTTTTTCAAAAATCAAATTGACAAAACTATGTACAAATAATAATGATGAGCATATAATTCGTTGGTTCACTCAGTTGAATTGAGCAATTCCTTTTGTTTAGTCTCTAGCAAAGTCTCAGCATCTTTCACGTATTTTTCACAAATTGCCTCCAACTGATTGTGAACTCTTCGAACCTCATCCTCGGAGATTGATGAGACTTTCTTCAGGCTCTTTAATTCTCGGTTTTTCGCGTCTTTCAGACTGTCTCGACACTTGATATAGAGAGCCTTTGCATTTTTGGCGAGACCTTCCCTGTGTTCTTTGGTCACTCTGAAAAGGAATTCAATGATTAACAGTAGGATGAGATGATCTGTCAGTGAATCTTGAAATTTATGTTCTTTCACCAATTTATTATTATTAATATTATGCTGATTATTTTGTGAATATTCTATTGAGAGATCTTTTTTCTAGTCCATGAAATTGTCTACGAAAAAAGTTCCTGACTTTTTTTTGCCGAAACCTACTCGTTTTAAACTTCTTAGCTACTCGTTGTCAATTTTAATAGAGATTAATAGTCAATGATCCCGGAAACAATCAGGTTCACGAGGTTACATTATGAGATCTCTTTCGTAGTTCATAAAATGGTCTACAAAAAATGTATTCATTTATTTATTTAATATGTGCATAAATTCCATTCTCTGTATATCAGCTCAAGACATATCTTCATCACTAATATCTCTTGAGTCTCAGACTTTTTGTGTTTCACTTGGCAGCTATTTTAAGTTATTTTGCTAATATCGCACTTTTTTCACCGAAACAGTTCTTGGATATTAGACTCTACATATCTGAAGTTCAGCTTCCAATTGAGGAGGGACTTCAGCAAATGGATTAAAAACAAGGAAATGTGGCAGAGTCCCAAAACTTTCTGAACGAGTTCAGTGAGTGATTGAAAATGTACACTAATTTTTTAAAATTGAGTTATCGTTGATTTGGGAAAAAAACAATTATTGAAATAAAATCTTTTGCACGAGGTGATGGATAATTGCAGCACAATTATGTCATTAGTGACTGAGCGAATATAGAGGAATTCCACGAAATTGTCTGACCGCCCATATAACCCTACGTAAAAAGACCAGCTTTGATATCTATTCTCTCCCTTATATTGACGGTAGCTCAATTCCAAAAAATTAGTGCATATTTTTGATCACTCGATGAACTTGTTTAGAAATTTTCAGGAGTCTGCCACATTGGAGTTCCTCTTGAATACACTGATGACAATTGAAGCAATTGTATTTCCTCCTGTATCCACTCACTCATTCACGTACGTCTCTTTTTCATTTCAGCTTTTTCAGTCATAACAAGTTTTCAGTCATAACCCAGTCCTCTCGCAGATATTGACAAAATCATTCACTTACTTTGGTATTGGAATAAAAAGCGTTGTACCATCTTGCTGTGGATTTAAATTCAGTCCACTCTTATTAATAGCCTCAAGCACCTGAGGTATAGCTTGTGGAAATGTCGTTACATTCAGAACGACCATCTTCGGTTTTCTTGAAATTTGTACGAGCTCCTGAAGCATATATTCTTCACCCTCAAAAGTAACAACGAGTTGTTCGATTGAGCCGACTGAGGAGCGTAGAGTTACATTTGCTATGAAGCTCTTCTTCATTTCCTCAATGGGATAATTCATTTGTTTCAAAAATTTATCAATATTAATGACA
This sequence comes from Aleiodes leptofemur, assembly GCA_963942555.1. Classification (NCBI taxonomy): domain Eukaryota; kingdom Metazoa; phylum Arthropoda; class Insecta; order Hymenoptera; family Braconidae; genus Aleiodes; species Aleiodes leptofemur. Next base: position 9,567,603 of record OZ012614.1, read on the forward strand.
TTTGCAATTTCATTCATATCAACATTCGCTGCTTTTCCTGGTTTTTTCTTCTCGCCTTTTTGTTTACCTTTTGCCAGAATAACGGATGAAACAGAAAATGTTCGCTCAATTGTGTTAATTGTTGTTTGTCGCAACAGTTGTAGTCCATTGTCAGGCAATTGTTTCAAATTATTTTTTGCAATTGTATGTAAAGAATAGCTACGAACCACGGGACGTAGAAACGCAGGAAGAATCGCTGATTTCTTAAGGATTTTCGATGTTATTAGTGTCAAAGAACCTCTCATCTTTGTTGTTGTGATCAATAAACTCGTGGACCGGCGAGATAGGGATTTTTGTCGCCATGACAGTTTGACGGAGACAATGTGACGGAGATGTAATGAAACTGAGAGAATATATTGGTTGATAACTTATCTGTAGAGAAAAATTCCATGCAGAAATCAATGTACCATTGGAACAAACGCGCAGGATAATGAAGAGATCTGCATTTAATTTCTATGGGTTTAGTATTCATAGAAATACAATGCTGGTGTTGGAAATATTTCAATTTTCAGACATTTCTATTCTGCTATTTTGAGCCAGTTGGATTTGGAATGTATATTACACTGAGATTTTTTGGAGGCTTGAACTTAACAAGTAGAACAAGACCTTCACTATAATGATATTATTAATGAATTATTTTCTCAATTTTTTCGATGATTATTTTTCGAGCTAAATTGAAAACTATTACGAATGATCGTTAATTATTTCGAGAAATTATTGTATTCTTCATTTCTATTGTTTTTTGAATTGAGCGCGCTATGTTGGTCAACCAATGAGAAATGGAGAATAGACGTGACAGTTTTAGCGTTACATTCGACATGTATGAACTTTTTAGAATAGGATAGTTGTAATACAGAATTAGTTATGATAACTCGAAGGGTACAATTTATTATTGTCCACTTTTTAAAATCTTCCAATGTTTTTAACCCGTCAGCGGTCGCGCCCTCTCACCAGCGTTCTTCAGTCGCGCCGTGAGGGATTCTCTCACACACAAGACTGACACACGGGCGATCGGGAGCTATAGATCAGGCCAAGAAATTGGGAAATGGATGGATTAAAAAACGGATTAAATGGAGAAAATTATTTATATCTTCGTTTCATAAATTTATTTTCATAATTCAAGCACTTTTTATTTTTTTTTTATTATCAATTAACAGCCTGTTTCAATAACCAACTTTGGTAAAAATGTCATGTCATAAACTCTTTAGAATCGCATTTTCCGATTCTATTATCAATAGAATAAGAAAAAATTTTGGTTAAGCTTTAAAACACAATTAGTTTTTCTCATTAAAATTCTCAAAACACGTCAACATTGAGCTTAAAACAGAAAAAAATTACTTGACTCGCGCCATTTTCCGAATGTCACAAATATAGAACAACGAAATAATTTATCTATAATTTAAATTGTTGAAATGTTAAAAGACTGAGTCTAAAATTTGTTATATTTACCGAATCATCACATTAATTATTTTCACTTGGTGCCGGCCCTTATCCGTCAGCTGCTCGAACGAAAACCTCCTCCCCAGACCACGAGCGTGCCGAATATCGCCGTCCGCAACCGAGGTAACCCGAACGATGCCCACTCCCCAACCGACTGTAGTCGCGCCGTGAGAGAAACCCTCACGTCACGCGACTGCCTCGAATAAAATAATTTTTTTGGAAATGAAAACCACAGTAATGACTGACTTTTTCAATTTGAGAGGCAATAAAGATAGTTTTCTAAGGCATACCAAAAATCCCCGTTCATTTTTCTGCATTTTTATAGTACTTTCCTGTACCCTGAAAAAAAGTGTGAGAGAAATGCTCATAGCGCGACCGCTGAAGGGTTAATGATTTTTTTCTGCTGAGGAACTCATCAAAAAAAATTGACATTAATGAGAAATTTACAGAAAGAAAATTTTTCATTCTCGCAATCATTAGGAGATCAAATATTAATTCATGGATTCTATTCTGTCTCAGTCGAATAATTCCTCTCAAAGTATGGGTCATAACATGAAAGATCGCTAACAGGACGAAAATATAACAACGGGTATGCTACATCTTGATTCGATGTAGTGATCTCAAATAGTTACCCTAACTATTTCCTAAAAGTTCATTTTGTTCTTGACTTTTCAACAGATAGTCATGGCAGTATGGAAAAATTTCGTCAGTGTAGTATTTCAATAGTATGTTACCTAAGAAGTGCAATAAAGATTATAAAACTCGCGTTGTCAGTCATGCAAAATTTGTGTGATTACAAGACTCCCTTTCGGTTTGTTCGGCAACCTCACATTCGTCAGAAAATACTTTCCGCACGTGTAAGGTACAGGGTTTTATTGTGCAACGTGTGGAATATACTAACCACACGTGTAGCGCCGTGCGATAGAAATTATTCTGGCCCAAATTCGGACTAGATCATATAAATCATATCATATGATAATTCGGCAAAAATGGTATCGACTTAGGTACGAATAATTTCAATTTTCAGATATTCTCTTTGTCAGTCAGGTAACTTCCAGAATTCATGGAATTCCATCTACGCATGTTAATGTCATGAGAGAGATCATGCTTCAATATTTATGGATGAATTATGGTTAATGCGAGTAATGTTGACTCATTGATCTTATCTTTTTCCTCCTTTTCCTCCTAATTTATCATACATGATTGAGTCACTCTATCAGTTAGCGCTTTATTTAGAATCCAGGTGTAGAATACCAAACGATGGATTTCATTGCATCCAAAATTCTTCACTCAATGTTTCTGAGGACCAAGGCAGGGAAGAAAATGAATAAATTGTTTATATTCCAATCGAAAATATTAATCGACTTCCGCCTCAGAAAAGCATTATTATTATATTAGAGGATATCTTTCGATTTTTCCTGCACAAATTCAAGAATAACTGAAAGTAAGTCATCATAATTGACTAACAACAAAGTTCAGAGGAATTGGTATGAGCTTATGGGAATAGTGGTCTAAATCTGTTGTAAACGAAGGATGGATTGGAAGCCCGCCTTTCATTTAATTGTATAGCAATATCGACGATCCCTGATGTTTGATAGAAATCCACTGCGACGATATTAGCTGTTGCATTCCATTCTTCAATGTACCATTGAGGGATATATTTACCCAATTGTTCAGCCCAATGGCGAAGACTCATGTCTCTTTTAAAGACATCCTGAACAATAGTAGTAGCGGAATGTGTAAATTCTACCATAGCAACAAAAGGCATGTAATCACTGAAAGAAAGTAGCAGGAGAATTCCGATACTTATTCAAATACCTAAATATCAGACAGTATATATTGATAAAAAATTATTCGAAAATACTAACTTTCTATAGTCCTGATGTAATTTGCTCAAGTAAGAATGTAATTGTCCGATTGTTTGAACATCAGCCCAGTATTGAGGAGTCGGAGACCACATATATTTAGATATTTTATGAGTTTCGTGATGGTAACTTAGAATAAGTCTCTTGTCTGCCCTCCAAAATTGATTCAGTGAATATGTCCAGGTGGTATACGGATGGATATGTCTTGAGAATGATAATTCAAGATAGGCTATAAAATCCATATGATCCTGATTTGATTGAAATCCTGAAATTTCGAATTTTGCATACATATTATATCAATGACTAGATAACAGAAAAACGTATCAGCTGCATATAAGCATATGGAATATTTGTTTGTGTTATTGAGCTATCGATATTATTTAGAAACGATCCATTGAGTAGATCATTTCACATACCTGGACATAATTAGTCATAAGTTTGGAAAAATAGATACTAGAGTGGGTAAGTGTTATTCATAACTACAGTGAAGAACTAATCATTTCCGAAATAATCAGATGAATGGATTTTCATAAAAGGTATCAATTTCATGATGAAAAAAACTCATCAGATTTCTTCTCACGAATTTCTTTTCATAGTTGTGACATATGAAGAGATACATTTAAAATATCAAGAATAATTCGCAATGTTTCATGGAAACCCTATTAATTATTATTATTATCAATTAATATTATTAATCTCAGTCAGAGGCCACTCTGGAATTCCCCCTTCGTCTCCGTTAAGGGAGGTCCATGGTGAAATTGGAAAGTCTTTGATTGATGAAAGGATCCATTGACTGGAACTTGGCACATGATGGGATGTATTGAGGATTTTAATAATTTTTTGCACTTTCTCGCTTAGCTTTCGAGATACTACCAAAAAAGTAATGATAAAAAAAAAACCTTTTCTATTCACCTTGTAGCTTTATTGAATTGGTAAGAGACTTTTTCTTCAACCCTTTCACCCCGAAAAAATCCTCTCAGCAATCCAATAAAGCTACAAGGTCAAAAGGGAAGATTCATTTTTTTGTCATTACTATTTTGGGAATATCTCGGAAGCTAAGCAAGATAGTGCAATGCCACTTTCGTACTATTCCATAGCTCTTGAAATTCTCTATAGAGAAGGGTTCAAATAAAATCATCGTAGCGCTTGATCTCGGAGATATTCTCGAACAATTATTGAAATAAAAAGTCTATCTACACGGAAAGAGATTCTCAGTAAAAAGTACCGAAAGGTCTTGCTAAAAATTATTGAACCGTCCGGAATCGTGGGACATTTCGCGATGTGTACAAAATATTGAAAAATTAGGTGGCAATTTTTCGCGAGAGTCCATCATAAAATCACAGGCGTACATGAAAAATGGCGCTGGCAACGCGTAAAAAATTAACGAACATGGTTCAGTAATTTTTGACGAGCTAACGGTGCCATTTTTGATGTACTCCTGTGACTTTGTGATGGACTCTTTTGAAAAATTGCCACCTAATTTTTCCATACATCACGAAATGTTCCACGATTCCGGAAGGTTCAGTAATTTTTACTCAGATCTTTCACTATATTTTCGTCAGAATTTCTCTCCGTGTAGGATAACTCTATTTTTCTATCACTTTTTTTTGCTGAATATCTTGAAAACTGATGGAGATAGCGCAATTCTCTTCTCAATCTTTCTTATAGAAAATTTCAAGATCTACAAAAAAATATAAGAGCAACCATGGCGTATCGCCATTCATTTTCAAGATATTCTCAAAAAATGAATGAAGAAAAAAGTATAATTCTCTGGCTTAACTCCCTCTTTTCGGAAATGGAATTTGAGAATTAATGAAAATATTATTGATTTGTACTGAAAGCAGGTGGTCGTATGTCGACTTTTTGCCAGAAAAATGCCCATTTCGGTGCATACGATTTTCTGCTCCTAGACTTTCCAGATATTTTTTAAATGTCACCCTTAATATTATAATACCGTTCCACTTCTCACCCGAGTTCCACATTGCCCCACCCTCCCCTATATCAATATTATCACGAAATCAATATATATTTTAACCTTTCCAGGTTCAAAGAATTCTTGGACGACTTTTGTAGTTTAGGTTTTAGAATATTTATATTATGGTATATGAGTTGTATACCAAAAAAGATGGCACTGCGTGCGCACCCCTGTAGTGGCTCCCGGTCCTGAAAAGGTTAATTATCTGTGACTCTTAACTCATTCCGAAAGGAATAATTTGTAATATTGTCTTCTTTTTTCTTAATTTCCTGATATATTTTCGATTACTTTCGCGAAAATTTAGCAGATGTTCAGTAACTGATCTATCAATTAGGAAGATAAAGGAATATAGTACTCATTATTAATAGTGAAATGTAAATTATTCTTTTCCTCCACGTTTCCATTTCGTTCCCTTGGACTGTAAACTATAATTATTCAATACCCAATCGCCACTAATCAAAATTTTTAAGTGGTAACACCACTCTGGGATTTTGAAAAAATGATTTTTTTTAACGGTACTCTAGCTGCAGGCATCGTAGATTACAGCTGAAACAAATCTTTTGAAGATTTGAGTATTTATAAAACTTTAAATGCGTTTTTCTTGAAATGAATTTTTGGTATTTGTGCAGAAGAGCGCCCATAAAATTTAAATAATTATCAAAGTCAAATCTTCGGAAAAAAATATGGAATGCGCAAGCAGGATTTGAACCCACGACCCTCTGATTACATGTGAGGTGCTCTGACCACTGAGGTAATTTAAATTAAATTAATTAATTTTATTGTGGGCTCTATTATACACAATTACCGAATTTTTCAAACTGGGCGGTTCGAAAACCGTTTGATGGATCACTTTGAAATTTCGACTGTAGCTTCACAATGGCATTATCTAAAGAAGTTCATAGCCGTTCTATGATTGAAAGTGATCTTGTTTTTTTATAAACAATTTGAAGTGAATAGCATGTACTTCAAGGAAAAATCAATTTTTTTGGTGACAATAATTAATAATTATTTCAACAGTTTCCTGGAGAGAAATTAGAGTCAGTGATGAACTCAATTATCAAATAAAAATATGAATGATGATTTACTACCGGTATCAATTTATCAGCACAATTATCGAACATTGAGTGAAAAGAGACAATTATCATAAAGAGACAATTATCATATTGAGATAATATCTAAATCCAGTGCGGACGAATCATCAAAGAGTTTACACTAGTCAATAGTTAATCAAAGAGTTTATATTTTTCAAGAAATCACGTGTTAGCAATCATTGAGAGAATTCACACAAATCTTTACATTTCGCGAGAATTATCATGACGAGTTCTTTCTGGAGAACCGGCAGGGAAAATAGTCTGTCAGAGAAAAAATTTGGGGAAACACGGCGAGCTGCATCGGTTTCTCAATCAAATGGGAATTAACTCAAAAAATGGGGAAATTCCTAACCCTCAGTAACTACTAGAGCGATTTTGCCCAAATTCAATACGAATTTTTTCGTTCATGAGATATACTAACTGTAGAGAATTTGCGGTCTTCAACTTAAGTATTTTTCGAGTAAGTGCGACAGCAAAATCCAAAATAAAAATCACTGAAATTGAGATTATCTGCAAACCAAAACTCGGAGCAAAATTGACTCAGAGTCAAAATTATGAGTTCAAATGAAATGAATCTCGAGATGATCATCGCTCAACGTGGGGGCCATGAATCAATTTTTCGCGGCGAAAACTCGAAAAAACGACACAACATTTCGCTCAAATTTTACTGACAGCATTTTGTCAAATCCGAAAAATGTCGCGTTCATATGCCCAGAAAAAATTATCAAATTTCGGCCTTCTTTGCTGACCCCAGAGTGCACACCATGGTGTTACCCCTCACGAGAAAAGCACTGGGAGGGGCGAAAATTCATGAATTCACCAGTGAGACCCTCGAAATTCGCGATTAATATCCAAAGTGACTGATTACCGAGTACTCATGTACCTTTAGAAAATTCTTTGAATGAAACAATCACGATATCTTTCGATATATTCATGAAATCATTGATTTGTCTCACGGCATCATCCATCGAAATCAGATTGAATACATTATGGGTTATGATATATTCTTTTCTTCCATCTTTATTCAGGAAGCCTGGTCTTAAATCCAAATAGCGTATGCCATCCATCAATTGACTCTTTATAGATTTCGTCTGTGAAATTAAAAAATTGTTTACATTATAATTTTTTTTCCGCATTAATTTTTGCAACTTCATTTTCCCACGTGGAAAAACTCTGATGGCCGCTGCCATAGCTCGTGCCATGGCCCCCATTATCACAATTTTGCCGCTCCCATAGCGTTTCTTCCAATAGATTTTTTTCCCATAGTGGTTTCATCCATGATGCTTCTTCTCATGGCATTTGTTTCATATTGTTTCCTCTATATATAGAAAGTTTTTTCTAGAAAGAACAGCATGAAATAAATGCCACGGGAAAAGAATACCATAGAAAAAACTGCCATGGGAACCAAATTCCATCGGAAAAAACTTTAGGGCAAAAGAAGCCATGGAAGCGGCAAATTTGTGATGATGGGGGCCATCAGTATTTTTCTACGTGCCTTTTTTAAAACTAACACTCATGTTAGCGATAGGATCAGTGTGAGAAAAAGAGAGAGAGAGAGAGTTATAGTGCGAATGTATGAGTAGAGAAGAGCGGGGAGAGACATATGAGAGGATGCACAGGGGAGAGCATAGACTCTCCTAGCGAATGTGGATGAGAGAGGTGTGTGTGTGTGTGAGCGAACACACAGAAAACACTCAGCGTAGAAGACGCACAGAAGTGCGTAATCACTGCACATGTGTGCGTACTTCACGTTCTCACAATCGAACGCGATGTACGCACAGCAGTGCATAATCTACGCACAGCTGTGCGTGATATACGCACAGTTGTGCGTGATGTCGACACACGGTAAATAAGCGAAATAGACGTTAATATGGGATCAGGAGGGAGTTTTTCTAGTTTTTCGTGATTATCTCGGTGCCATAGTTTAGATACAAATCGCTAAAAACAAAAAGGCGTAAGTGCCAAAATTCGGATGAAAAATCCTAAAAACAAAAGGGTGTAACTCCAAATATTCTCATGAGATAAAAAAAATTATAAAAACAAAGAGGCGTAAGTGCAGAGATACGTCCTTTTCACTTTAACTTCAACAATTATATAACTTTTAAAAAGGAAGTAACAAAAGGGCGTAAGTGTGGAAATGCGTCCCTTTCATTTTAAAATTGGTAATTACGCCACTTCGTTATTTCAATTTTCAACTATCCAAATAATGTTCCAGAGGCCATAAAAAACATTTTGGAGTGATAAGTGGACATACGCCCCTTACACACCAGAATTTCGTGTTTTTGGCACTTACGCCCCTTTCACTCTAAGGCGACGATATCAATATTGAATCAGGAGAGAGTTTTTTCAGTTTTTCGCTATCATCTCGGTAAATAAGCGAGATTGAGCGAAATGGACGTTAATTTGGGCTCAGGAGGGAGTTTGTCCAGCTTATCGCGATTATCTCGGTGAATAAGTGAAATAGAGCGAAATGCACGTTAATTTGGGATCAAGAGGACATTATTTCATGTGAAAGCTTCCTCATAATTCCATATGTCCACTTCGCTCTATCTCGCTTATTCACCAATATAGTCGCGAAAAACTGAAAAGACTCCCTCCTGATACTGAATTAACGTCCATTTCGCGTTCTCTCGCTTATTCACCGAGATAATCACGAAAAACTGAAAGAGCTCTCTGGTGATCTCATATTGACGTCCATTTCGCTCATTCACTGAGATAATCGCGATTAACTGGCAAAACTCCCTCCTGATCCCAAATTAACGTCCATTTCGCTCTGTCTCGCTTATTCACCGAGATAATCACGTAAAACTCCCTCCTGCTTCCATATTAACGTCCATTCCGCTCTATCTCGCTTATTCACCTAGATAATCGCGAAAAACTGGAAAACTCCCCGATGATCCCATATTAAAGTCCATTTCGCTCTATCTCGCTTATTTACCGAGATGATAGCGAAAAACTGAAAAAACTCTCTCCTGATTCAATATTGATATCTATTTCGCTCTATCTCGCTTATTCACCGAGATACTCACGAAAAACTGGAAAAACTCCCTCCTGATCCCATATTAACGTCTATTATGCTTATTTACCGTGTGTCGACATCACGCACAAGTGTGCGTAGATCACGCAAAACGAGTGCGTACATCACGCACACGTATGCGTACATCACGTTCGATTGTGAGAACGTGAAGTACGCACACATGTGCAGTGATTACGCACTTCTGAGCGTCTTCTACTCTCAGTGTTTTCTGTGTGAAGAGAGTCAGAGGGGCTTAGGTGCGAGTAAAGAGAAGACATCAATTTACCGAGTTATTATTAGATTAATTGTATCTTTGAGTTATAAAAAAAAGACACTGAGTAATGAATTGATCGAGTTATTCAGAACATTGAGGTATGAATTTTGCGAGTTTGAGTCAATGAGTTCGAGAGTTAATGAGCAATTGAGAACGCGTTATCGTGGAGCTACCGAGTTATTCTTTGATCAAGTTAATTTTGAGTTAATTAATTCTTGTGTGTTTGCGTCAAAAAAAGAGAGAGAGTAATCGGGTGAAACGAAGTCTACGTTGCATTGAGTTTATTAAACGATTAATTACATCCAACAAAACTTATCCTTTTAGTACTAATTACCCTGACATTCCTGGCAAGTAATTAGTAACAAAAAAAAAATTTCAGCCTCTAACACTCATCAAGAAAATTAATGAAACCTGACAAAGTGTCCAACGTGAAATCAAGCTTTGATCATCCAATGATTCATTATCCGATTTCGCATATGCTGCTGATTGATGAGTGCCAGGGATCATCAGGTCTCTAAAGGAAAATAATTTCAAGGCTTCTCGTCGATTATACATCCACTGAATTTTTGACTCATCAAGACAATTATCATCTAAAGTTCGTCCGTCGGAGAGTATAGCTGCACAGTATTCATCTATAACATGAATCTCATTAGCTTCCAGTTATAGTGCATACACGGAGAGAAAAATTCATGAAAAGTTGTGGTGAAAGTTCCAGAAAAATTACCGGACTGAGCAGTAACCGTGGGACATAGTGGCCTCAGTGTGGAAAGGTGCGAAGCCAGCCCGGTAAAATTTGACACTGACGGGTTCCACACGGAGAGAAATTCTGACGAAAATATAATGAAAGATCTGAGTAAAAAGTACCGAACCATTCCGGAATCGCGGGACATTTCGTGATGTGTACAAAATATTGAAAAAATTCTATGGCATTTTTTCACAGGAGTACATCAAAAAGTCACATCTGAACATCAAAAATGGCGCTGTTAGCGCGTCAAAAATTACTGAACCATGTTCGTTAATTTTTGACGCGGTAACAGCGCCATTTTTCATGTTCAGATGTGACTTTTTGATGTACTCCTGTGAAAAATTGCCATGGAATTTTTTCAATATTTTGTACACATCACGAAATGTCCCGCGATTCCGGAGAGTTTGGTAATTTTTAGCGAGACCTTTCGGGACATTTTACTGATAATTTCTTTCCGTGCAGTAACAATTTCAGTCTCAGTGAATAAAAATTCAGTTCTACTGAATGAAAATTTATTGAGACGTCACAGTAATAATTCAAATTCCCAGAATAAAAATTTTAGTTTTTCTAAATTTTAGTATTATTAGTACTTTTTCATTATTCTCATTCATTTTGTATGCAAAATATATATCATAAATTTCATAATATCCCATGTGCTGATCTAGTATAAGAGAATTAAATTTTTTCGCAATAACAATTATTCTGCTGTTTGATACAATTAAAAATTTGATTTTATAGATCTGTGGTCCATTGCTATCACGATGACAGATCCAATATGGCGATTCTTCCAAATTTCCCATAAGTCCTTGCGATTCACGATCGATTTCAAAAACACCCGAACTGAATCGATAGACGACGGGTGCGATAGAAATTACTACTCAGTCCGGTAAAAAGTAACCCGCGGACGAGAAAATGAACATCATAGTTCCACAATTTATTGGTTTTTTACAATAAATTTTGTGGGATACATGAATAAATTTCATGAATGGAGGCACAGTTATGGGAAAATTACCGACCAATCCAGTATAATGCACTCACTTATTTGGTACATATTATGAGAAGTTTTTCACTTTTTCATTTCTATAGGAGGACTTTTTCACCCACACGCCTTCATGTCCCACGATTACCGGACTGGTCCAGTAATTTTTCATGGATTTTTCTCTCCGTGTAGAAATATGAACTCGACGAATTCTCGGAGGGGCGAAATATGGGTTTGATAAGTTCTCTAGAATCGAAATGTGCTGATGACGATTCAATCTATGAATCCTTGTCAAACCAAATTATTTTATCTAGCTTCAATTTTGTTGGGCTCAATTTATACTTTGAGGGATCTTCTGCAGAATGACATGTCACAAACAAATTTTTTTATCAATTTTTTCAATTCAGATTTCATCAAAATTCATATCGTTTTTGAATAAACATTGTAGATTTTATTCGAAACATCGCCAATGTCAATTGATACATTTAGTTAAGGTTCAATAATTAATATGAAGTACGATTACCTGGGTTGTTGTGCTGCTCTATGATTGGACCTGGCACTTCATAAGTCCCAGCATATGATTCAATCTCGAAATGCTCCGTGTACTGGTGTTCGGAATTCGAAAAACGAAACCAGAACTGATCACCTTTAGTGAAGTTTGGCTGATACCAATAAATATTAATTGGGAACGAATTTTTATTTTCAATAACTCCTTGAGTGACAACAATGATTGATTCTTTTCGATATGTAAATGCGCAGAAAAATAGAGTTGCAAATGTAAGAATCAAGAAGAAAATTTTTATTGAAAACATCCTCCCAAGATTTGCTTCAAAGAAAGAGATTTCAGTTGATAATTATAGTTCAAGCTCGAAGTGCTGACGCTTATCTGCTGAAGATGTCATGATAACAAAATTTATGACATTCATATAGAAACGATAGAGGTCTTTGATCTTTCATATTTCACTAGAAGTATTTGAATCATGCTGAATAAAAAAAACGAGTGATTAACACATATATCAGAGTAAAGTTAACTCCATTGGAAAATATTTGTAAGGCTGAACTATGATTTCTATATTCATCTAGCTTTGCTATTCTGTAGCTTAATATAATCTCAAAATTGACTTGAGATTATTTATCCTATACTATTCGCATTCACTACATAACGCTTGCGGTATGTTTATTGAGCAATTTCCTTAATGAGTCATCACAGTGTAATGGCTCGAAAAATAACGGATTTTTTATAGATGGTTAAAATACACTAATCAGTCTGTTTTTGCTTCCGAATGGAAGCATTGTAATCGTCATTTTTTTCGAGTTTGAGATTTCATCGGATTATGACTCCAAATGATCTGAAATGTCGGAATTTTTTTTTTTTCAAATGTCTATGTGTATTGTAACGTACCACTTTTGTACGAATTAATGGAATGAGGAGTGGATGGGTCTATGTCCACGAACCAGAGAGATTTATGACTAGAAAATTGAATAATGTAGTCGAAACGTTTGGTTTATGCTCAAAAGAATCGTATTCATTCAAATTATTTACAAGAGAGTTTTAGAGGAGTATTTATCCTCTGATACAGGAAAATAATCTTAAAACGGGGATTCGTCCAATCCCGTCACACTTCCGGCCATCCCTTTCCGCACACACGGTTCAATAGCATGGGCGCCAGTTCGTACTTTACCGGAGGAATAAACAAAACTCACTGTGTGCTGGTTTTCCCTGGGCTCACCACGCTTAACCTCTTAGGGCGGTTTCGGGCTAACCTGCTGAACCTTCGGTAGTAATTACTCGGGGAATTACTAACCCCAATGGATGGAATGGGCAATCCATTCCCGGTAACCCAGTGTGCTGGTTATGGTAGAGGGGCGTGGGTCTAGTCACAGTCCCTCTAGCGAGAACAAGTCGGAATTAGGTATTCCGCGATAACCTCTGGATGAGCACGTCCGCAGTATTCCTCTGATCTATCGTCACCCAGGGAATACCGGACGTCTCCATCCACACGAGAAACGCCACGTAGCCACGCTACAGGCAACCAACGGTAACTCTCGCCTAAGCGAGCGATAGAGGTTCCAGGGACGTCTCCCGATCCTCTCGAGTCTGCCGCCCAAGGCAGACTAACTGCTCACCATGTCGTTGGGTCTATTTATATCGGCTGAGGCTGCTTCTCCTCGTCTAGAGGTCTCTCCGCGCGCCTGCGTGGTTCTTCGTCTCACACCACTGCCAGGCCCGGACATAACTCTGACATTCTTAGTGGAGCGCCAGCATTTCAGCTGGGCTTCTGCCTTATCCTCAGCCGCGTATAAATCCCACTGACGTGACAGTTAGATTACGGTAACTTTAAGGTGTCATCTTACGCAGATGGCACCACGGTATGAATTGTCTAGCTGTTCATGTGTGAGTCTTCTCGAGCTCTACACTTGAATAGCTTCACCCGAAGGTGGCATAAGCCGATGCGATAGCTGTAACGAGAAACCTCGTTACAATCTTTATTCTTGGAATTTTATCTCGATATTTTAGGTTTATGAATGATTAACCCTTTTATTTTACGATTTTAATAGTCATTTCATTGATAAATTGGAGTCTATGGTGATGTCCTCTAGGTCCTGATCCTGGTCCTCTTCTGCGTTTTGGAAGTCGTTTTCCTGAGACCTGGAGCGTCCACCTACGTTTGGAAGCGCTCTCATAGTCTCTCCCTTATTTCTATAGAATATTTTACAAACTATTTACAGAGAATATTTCATTAAATTAAATCGCGCGGGCTCTTCACCGTTGCGGGAAACTCGCTCGGGCTTATCACCGTCGCTTAGTAAGGAAAGGGTTTCGCTCGGGCTTATCGCCGTCGCGTGATGAGTCTCCTTCCGCAGGCGGCAGTCGACTGATGATTCTCTGCGCTGGGGGCTTCTTAATGGGAAGCGGCTCGGCCGGCTGGTGCACGGCTTTTGCCGTCGTAATGGGAAGTGGCTCGGGCTGTTCACCGTGGCTTTCACTCGGGCTGCTCACCGTTGCTTACGCTCGGGCTTATTCACCGTTGTTTTCGCTCGGGCTATTCACCGTTGCAAGGGATTCCTCGGGGCGTAAGCTCGTTGGAGAGCCTCGGGTGTCTTCCACCGTTGGCGAGGGAAGAGTGACGTCGGTCTGCGCTGCGAGCTCCTTATATACCCGCAGCCCAGACCCTACGTGCTGGCTTTACCCCCACCCGCTCTCTCTCGACCAATGGGAGCGCGCGTATGCTTCCCTTTCACTTTTCGTGTTTCGGAGCCACGAGTTCGTTCCCCCCGCCCCTTTCACTACCGTCACAGTATGTATGTGTGTGTATGTGTGTGATGACACATTCCATCACTTTATTCGAAAATGGCTGCATGTATCGATATGAAATTTTGAGGGTATATTCACTACGCGAGCGCAATGTTCTCAGCGAAATTTCAGCTAAATCGGTTCAATGGTTCTCGAGAAAAAGCGAATTGTCAAAAAATCAATTGACAGCATCTATCCTTCGCGAGGAGATGCGCACTGATAGGGCGCACATTAAACCCCAAGGGTGACCAGTGCTCCGATTTTTGTTTTTTTTATTATATTTTTTTTACTATGATTTTTGAAAAATCGCGGTTATTGCGATAACTTAAGAAATATTCGAGCTAGAGACTTCAAATTTGGTGTGTTTGTACATCTTATGAGTGCAAACTTTGCTATTGAATTTCAGCGAAATCGGCTCAATGGTTCTCGAGAAAAAGTGAATTATCAAAAAATCGTTTTTTCGAGTTTTCTCAGCGGAAAATAAAATTACAGCATCTATTCTTCGCAAGGAGATGCGCACTGATAGGGCGCACATTAAACCCCAGGGGTGATGAGTGCTCCGATTCTTGGTTTATTTATTATAATTTTTTTACTGTAATCTTTTAAAAATCGTGGTTATTGCGATAACTTAAGAAACATTTGAGCTAGAGACTTCAAATTTCGTGTGTTCGTACATCTTATGAGTGCCAACTTCGGTATCAAATTTCGGCGAAATTGACCCAACAGTTCCTGAGATATTTGTGAAAAACTATTGGATGAAAAGAGAGTATATGCACGGAACTGCTTGTCTGATTACATCCAAGCTGAGCTGAAAATATCAATTTAGATGAGCATCACCAATCCTGAATATGTTAGATTTTTCAAAGGATTCTTCTACAAGAATGCTAAATTTTTTTTTTCATAAAATGAAATTTTTCTCATTTTCTTTAAAGAACACTAGTATTTATTATTTTATCATTAGAGAGTAGATAATTTTTGCTAAAAAATAAGAGCGTACTTCCACTCTGAACGATGGCTCGAAAATTTCTGCATATAATTACGTATTTTTGAGAACTTTTTCATATTTTTGAATTTGGGCGTTTTTTCTTTAGGTAAAAATATTCTTTTCTCGACAAGGGTTATGTGGAAAAATCTGAAAAAATTTCGGGGTGTCTCTCGAACTTGATATAATCATACAAAAAAAACTGAACCAAATTGGCAGAGGTCAAGGAAAAGTCCACCGATTTCACGTGAAATACCTCATATTGAAGTCTTCTTTAATAAAATTTATAACCAGCGAGAAGTTCCTGAAGACTGGACTCCGCTTCATGCCTCAACGATCCACAAGAAAGGTGATACTCAAGACCCAAATAATTATCGGTGCATCTCTCTTGTTAGCGGTATAGCCAAAATCTTTACCCAAATACTCTGTAGTCGGCTGACTAAATGGGCAGAGGAAAATTATAAACTACCGGAATTGCAATCAGGATTCCGCATGCATCGACAACATTTTCTTTCTCACATCACTAGCTAACATACATCTGAGCAGATCCGGGGAAAGAATTTATACATTTTTTATCGACTTTGTGAGAGTTTTGTTGGAGCAAACTCGCCTCCCTGGGAATAAGCTCCAAACTCATTGAAACCTGTATAAGTCTCTACAGTCGTGCCAAAATCTCCGTACGCGCATCCCTGCGGCTCTCTGATCCTGTGGATGTCACTATGGGCGTTCTTCAGGGGGAAATTCTACGCCCTTTACTCTTTTCACTATTTATCAGCGATTCCAATGACTTTCTTGTGACAAAAAATATTCAGGGTGTTTCTATTGATTATCAGAATGCTGTTTCTTGTATTGCATACGCTGACGACCTGGCATCGTTTGCCGATACTCCTCAGATAATGAAGAATGCTATGAAAGATGCTACCGAATATTTCTCGAACAACAAGCTCGGCGTAAATAAAAACAAGTCGAAAATCCTAATATTTCATAAAGGTCACCTCCCAAAGAACTTGAAATTCCTTTATGACAACGAACGACTTGAAATTGTTCCTGAGTTCTGCTTCCTGGGTTGTTCCTCCAAATCCAATCGATCCTTTGAACTACAGTTTGAAAAATCCAAAGCCTGTTCCTATAACGCAATCAACTCGACACCCAAAATCCTCTACTCTTCTAAATCGCACGCTTGGGACACAGTAAACCAGCTATTCAATGCTCTAGTCAAAAGGATACTTTTATATGGAATTGAATGCTGTGGGCCAAAATACCACAACCAAATCGACTCCCTGTAAACCTCCTTCTACAAGAAACTACTAGGTTCCCCCCTCAAGCCCCAAACTACGCCACTCGCTTGGAAGTCGGTGCAGTAAAAATATCGCACATGGATAACTCCCGTTTGCCGAAAATATACCTCAAACGCCTAATAGCCCTATCCAGGATCTATGCCTCCAAAATATAACTGGTGCTCTCAATTAAATGAGATTATTCTCGAGTACTATAATCTCGGAGTTACAGGTTTTTTCGAGTCTGCACAGAAGGAGCGAATTACCAAGAGCATAATATCTAAGCATAATGAGCCGATCAAATCGATGGACCTTTTGAAAATGGTTCTCTCCCTCTTTTGCCTAATCTTACCCTCTCTCCCGGTACTCAACCATACCTCAAACTCCCTATAGAGTCGTAAAAAGTGAAAGTAATAGCCCAATGTAGACTCCTGACTCCGATATCACCAAGATTGTTATCTGACAATCCGACTCCAAGGTGTGTCCCAACTGTCTTATTGAGTCAGATAACTACTTAATTCATCTTCTTCCAAATTGCCCTGTGCTGAGCCCTGAAAAAGATAACTTGTTATCCTTAACTAATTCCTCTACGCGATGGATCATAAACACACTTAATATCAATAATAAATCTGAACTTATAGAGTTTTATGACTTTTGGTAAAAAGCACACAAAAACCTAAACTGTTTATAACTCAAAACATAATACACTGTAGTTAAGAAAAAGAAAATTTATTTGTAATATTATAACTGTAAAAAGCAACTATCAGAAAACCATGTCAGATTGTCTCTCCTTTGTACGAGATTTTGCATCTAAACAAATTATGAATAAATAAATAAATCCGAGAGAACATAGACGAATGGTCTGTTTTATCGGGAACGACAAAACTGTCATGGCGTATCGACTTCTCACATATAACTAGGGCCGGAGACTTCATTTAAATTGGAGTTTTTTTTTTTTTTTAACAAAGTTTATTTTTAGAATAGGTTACAGTATTTACAAGTATGTACAGGATGTCTTGATTAAAATGAACATGTTTGAAACAAAAATTTTTTTTGATATGTCTCAGTTATGACTGCTAGTCAAATGGCTTATGAAAGCTCTCGTGACTATATATTATTGATCAGGGAATTAATGATTGTATTTATATGGGATTTTTCATCAAGTTATATGATTTTTTATTTTCTATTGTAGAGAATAATGAATGGAAAAAATGATTTAAATTGGAGTCTCACTAAGTTGCTAAGCAATTAGGATACTCGAATCAATCAATAAATTTGATGATTGAGTGAAATTTTAAATGTCAAAGTGACATTTGTGAGATTTTTCGCGCGTTTGAATTCTGAGGCGATCTCTGAGCAGAACTCTGAGGGGACCTCTGAGTGGAACTCTGAGGAGACATCTGAGCGGAGCTCTGAGGCGAACTTTCAAATGCCTGGAAACTCACAAATGTCACATTGACATTTCAAACTTCATTCAATCATCAAATTGACTTATTGATTCGAGTATCCTAGTTGCTCAAAAACTTAGAGAGACTCAAATTTAAATGAAGTTTCCGGCCCTACATATAACATGTTTATTCTATTGTTTGATTGAGTACGTTCTTAGACTCAACTAATTGAGATATTCATCCATCAAACCTTAACGAGTCAATAAGAAAATTCAGAGGAATCGGAATGAATTTATTATCAGCGGGGCTTTCCTTATTTGAAATCGTAATTGAAATTCTGGGCTTATGCTTCATGCAATTTCATAATCATATTTACGATTCCTGATAGCTCATGGGAATTGACTAGACTCTTGACTGATGAGAAGAATTCACATTTGAAATCCTCTTTTCCTAATTCTATTGAAATAATGGTGATGTAAGATTGCTTCTTTATTGTCAGTAAGTAACCCATTGTACAACATTCGTTCTTCATTTTCTAAACATAATAAACGAATCAGTAATCATCATAACTATCTAATAACTTCATAGGTCAACAGCAAAATCTCAATTTCTTGCGACAGTATTGCGGATCTGCGGCACGTTTTTCATTCAATTGTATAGCCAAATCAACGATCCCTGATGTCTGATAGAAATCCACCACTACAATATTAGCTGATGAATTCCATTCTTCAGTGTACCATTGAGGAATCTCTTTACCTAATCGTTCAGCCCAATGCCGAAGACTCATGTCTCCACTAAATACATCCTGAGTAATAGTAGTCGCCGAATGTGTAAACTCCACCATAGCAGCATAGGGATTGGAGTGACTAGAAAAATGAAAGAAAATCTACAATTATACTGTGAAAAACTAGACATTTGGTAGAATATGTAGCATATAAATTATTCGATGATATTAACTTTGCGTGGATTTGGTGTAATTCATTCAGCCGAGAATGTAATTGGTTGATTGTTTGAACATCGGCCCAGTATTGAGGAACTGGAGGCCACATATAACGGGATGCTTTATATGCATCATGACCGTAACTTAGAATGAGTCGTTTATTTGCAGCCCAAAATCGATCTAATCTATATCTCCAGGATTGACGTGGATGAATGTACCTTGCAAATGAAGATTCGAGATAACTTATGAAATCCTGGTGATCCTGATCTGAGTGAAATCCTGGAATTTCAAAATGTGCATTTACATATTTCAGATTAGTTTCTTGCACGAGAATGATTGTAAGTGCTAAAAGTTCTAAGGAATAAATATTTGAGTACGTGACTATTGTTCATAACTGAATTGAGGAAACATTTTTTCCTGAAGAACTGACTTGATGGATCAATTCTATTCTAGAAAAATTCCTTCCAATTTCTATGAAAGAATGATGACTGATCTGTTTCGGTTCATAATTATTCTATTATTTATTTCACATCTCACGCTACTCTGAATATTTTACGGCGTTTTTGTATCAATTAGGGGAGTTGAAGCAAAATGAACTGGTATTATTCAAGAGTTAAGACCTTTGCAGAAAAATTTGGAAATAGTACCCAGCAATGTAGACATGTTGGGAATTTTCCTCACATTTGTCCAGATTTTTTCACGACATCCTTTACTCTGACGAAAATTCCTGAATTATTCTGCTTCAATCTCTCTTATTATTATATATTCTCACGTGATTTATGACCGAAGCACCTTCTTCACATACCTTTCGGAAATTCTCTAAAGGACACAATCACTATATCTTTTGATAAATCCATGAATTCACTAATTTGTTTCACAACATCATCCATCGAGATCAGCGTGAAGATACTATGGGTTACAATATAAGTCTTATTCCCATCTACATATATGAGACCTGGTCTCAAATCCAAATAGCGTATCCCGTCCATTAATTGAGTCTTTATGGATTTCGCCTGCGGAATGAAGGATTTCTTATGTTAAGATTCTCATCAAATTTATTTTCAAAGCTCCTCTTCGATTGTTAAAATTATTATCTGCCATGAAAACTAATGAAACCTGACAAAGTATCCATCGTGAAAGGTAGCTCTGATCATTCAATGATTCATCATCTGATTTCCCATAGGCTGCTGATTGATGGGTACCAGGGATTATCAAGTCCTTTAAAGCAAAGAATTTCAAGACATCTTCTCGATCAAACATCCATTGAATTCTTGGATTACATAGAGAATTATTTTTTAAAGTTCCATCTTCGGATCGTATTGCTACACAGTATTTATCTATAACATAAATTAATAGTAACAATGATAGTAGCAAAGATTTAAAAACGAACGGGCCCGTCACATATAATTCATTCTATTCAATGTGGCCTCAACACTCTCAACAGACTCGAGAAGATATAACATATAATTACCTGGGCCCCCTTTGCAGTCTAAAGCTTTACGTGACAATTCATAAAATCCGGTATATGATTCAATTTTCAAATCTAATCTTTCAGGTTTTTCATAATTGTAACAATAAACCACTAACCACACTTCCTTAGTAAAATTTGGATAGTTCCAAAAAATTGAAATTGCTAATCTATTCTCATTTTCAATAACTCCTTGAGTTATCACAAATACTGGTTTTTTTCTGCACACAGATGTATGGCTGATTGGGATTATGAGGGAAATAATCAAGAATGAAAATATGATAGAATACATATTTCTTAGTTTCACTGAATAGATGAAGATCGCCAAAGACATTTAGAGCAAATGATTGAAGACATAATGTGGATGTGGTAGAGGCAAGATAATAATAGATTTTATTATATTTGCGTAGATTTGCTGACATAGTTACCGCTATTATTTGACAATACTATTTATCTCAATTATTTCAATGGAGCAACGACCGATTAACACGTCTACTGAATCCAATATTTAACGAAGAAATAATAGAATTAAATTTAGAATAAAACGCGTAGATTTGAATGAGTAACAAAGCGATGTGAAATAATGTCCTTTCGCCTCATTTCGATTCACTTATTATGAAGGATTATACACAGTCAGGAGGCCAAAAAAACTATTTTTGAAGATTATTTCCTGGAAATACACTTTAATTCATTAACGTACAGATTTATATACAATTTTTTGTTGAACTTTGTTTGATATTTTTTTCTTCAAAAAATTATGATTTTTGAGGCTTTTGTAGCCGATCTCTGGGTGGTCCTCTAGGAAGCAGCGTTTTACGGTGGACACGACATTTTTGAATTGGATCATAATTTAGTATTTACTCGAAGGAATAAGCGAAATACACTAGTCAAAAAAAATTGAAAGAATGGGAAATTAATCCATTTCTTAAAGCAATTTTCGAAAGGCTGTAACTGCGTGAGAAATGTTGCGATCAGAATCTAAAAAAACCTTTTTCAAACTCGAACTGTCTAATTTCGAAATGCTGCAATGGAATTTTTCTTGAGCATCACTTATGGTGCGAAAAGGGGAATAAATGACAAGAAAATAAAATCAGTATATACATTTGTCGAAATGGTAAATGGCTTAAAAAAAAAAATTCTCGACTCAATCAATGCCAGAATCGTTTAACCCATCCTTGAGATTCAATTTCGTTTCAATTTTCTCAACTTTTCAAATTTCGTTCGTCAATTTTTTTCTCATCGATATCTCGTGAAATACGGATCGTATAGCGAGCGGGTGGTGGATTCCATAAACTTGAACAACGCTCTGTGAGTGTCCTTTGAAGTTTTATTGAATTTTTTTTTCATTTTCAATATTGGTTTGAAAAAATACCATAAAATGAAGTTTTTCAGTGTTTTCGAAAATCGACCTCAATTTTACCAATATTGAAAAAAACAAATGGTTTCAGTTTTTTTCGTAGCTCGACGTATGCCTAAATACCCTATAAATTATTGAGGCAAACGGCTGGACCGTTTCATTCATTATTATTAGTTAATAAAGAAAAATAAAAAAATTGAAGAAACACTATGATTGTTCCTCAAACGGCAATAAACGATGTTCCGTACCAGATCTCCGGAAAAGAGAGAAAAAAAAGGAAGAAAGAAACTGATATCATTACATTTTTTTCATTAAAAATCAATCGGATAAAGAATGAAATTGATCAAGTAACTTTAGTATGCTTGCAAATTGCGTATGAAAGACAATTTGGAGTATGCAATTTTTCATAAATGCATCTACAGAAATTATGCTGTGCTACGTAAGCAATACGTTGAACGCAGAAAGTGAATTGATTTCAAATCGGGGAAAGAAAAAGTATCGATATTAGTTTTTTTCAGATTGGGGAAGCGTTTAATGCAAAAAATGCTCTCTCACACTCATAAATTACAGTCAACTCTCTGAAAGTGTCCGCTCTCGGGAATGTAGGGGAATATATTGCCCAGAAATACAGTTTCCTCACTATTATACTGTTATGCTTCGTTGTGCCATGGATTTTATTAGTAGAATTTGTGTCCAGTCTCTCCGTGAGTGTCCACTCAGAATATTTATATACTATAGTCAACTGCAGTCCTCCACGCGTACATACATGACTATGATTGTGTGAATGTAGAATGAAAATTGACGGAGACCCTTGAAAATTATCCCCAGAATTTGTATCACTGTGAGATTATTGCATGAATTTCAATTCGTGAATTTGTCTATAGAATGAATAAATCATTCATTCCTGAAAAAATGTATCGATATTCAAAATGAATATACTGAATTTATGGAACCATTCAAAGAGAGTGAAAAAAAACTTGTTGCGCATATATGCAAAGCGTATTAACCAATTTTTTTTTAGTCCATTAGTGGGGGGGGGGGGGGGGTGGCGCCACATGAAGAGGAGGGACACTTTGAGAGTGGCCACATAGAGAGAGCTGACTGTATAAGAGATGAATGTCATTTACAGAGAATTCTTCTCTAAAAAATACATTGCCAGATTTTATCGAACTTCGAGATATTTAACCCTTTAAGGAGCTGGGCGTTTCTCCCACCAATTCACCGAGTAGAGTTAAAATAGAGTGGGGGTGCTCAGGGACCAGTCCAAGCGAGAGCGCGAACGCCGGTAACAGTACCGTACTTTTCAAATATAAAAAAATGTGGGGTTTAATGACGTGAATATACACAATAAATACACTGGCATGAACACTGTAATTTATTGTTATGACGGAATAGAATTCATTAATGGGAACAACAAAATAAAATTTTATCATAACCAACAAAAAATATGATGATATGTAAATAGGGGTGAAAAACCTCAGTTAGTACGGTCCTGGGCCGACGAATATAGCCGCGCGATTGGCTATCCTCCACTCTATAGCCCCAACTACGTTTTACTACGACTTGTGGCTTAGACCCAGGTGTATAAAGCTCGATTAGCGCTAATCGTCGATCAACTGATGGAGCTGTCGCAGTTATATGTATGGTTAACTTCAGGCAGTTAACTTCGCTTGGTGATAGTTAAAGATGGCTACCCAAGTGGCAGCTGGAATCATAACCAATAACCGAATGGAAAATTTGTTTCATTCAGCTCCAAATTAATGAAAACGAAACAATTCATTCAGTTATGGTACAGTGGTCATCAGTCCGTAGCTATTTTGAGCGGTTTTCGACCGTTTTCAATCACGCCATCTTGAAATTTTTCAGTCGCGCCTAGTTAACTGACTGAAGTTAATCGCAGGAAATTAACTCCACCTCTCGCTTAACTGCGGCAGCACAGTTAACTGGCTGCTACTAATCGGTGATTAACCTTATGCACCTGGGCCTTAGAGGGTTAATCTGAATTCTGCAGCGCCTAAATCTTATTGGTTAATCGGAACCAGGAGTTGCGCGGGACATTCAGAATATCTGTTGAATTTATAGAAAAACAATCGGAGCTACCCTCTAGTGGCACATTTGAGGTTCATTTTAACCTAATCGCAGAAAAATAAAAGTAAAAATTTGGTATTCGAATATCATGCATGATATATTACATTTCGTCCCATTAAGAAAAACAATCATTTATCATTTATGAGACGAAAAATTTCCTCTTTAGTTTCGAGAAATGACGCGCATGACAACATATATAAATATTGGTTAGGTTAAGGTCACGATTCGCAAGGTGCAGGCGAAGCGCGTGTCATGATTTAGTTCATCAAAAAACTGGATGTAATGCAACTTCAAACATATATTCTCTCAATCTTCGTCTGTTGTATCCATTAAATGTTCATGGATTTTTTTTCCCGGAGCATTTTATTCATTAGCAATTTTCATCCCATTTTGATATACTCGAATTCAATTCATTAATTGATCTTTAATGAATAGTGAGAAATTGGTATTCCGTATAATCACCTGGGTTTCCACCAATCGACAAAGCTGTATATGGCAATTCATAAAATCCAGTATCTGAGTAAATTTTAACAAGCTGCGTATATTTTGTTACTTTATTAGAAACATTAATCTTTAACCAAGTGCTATGAGTGATGTTTGGATAATAGCAAAATACAGAAATGGATAACAGATTTTCCTCTCCAATAACTCCTTGAAGGACTGCAATTACTGGGTTATCTTCATATAAAGATGTACGAGTGATCGGAATAATAAGTGAAAGAAGCGAGAATAGAAACGTGAAGAAATACATATTTTTCAAGTTTACTGAACAGAGAAAGCTATTTAAGTACATGTATAACAAAAGACTGAACTTATTACCCGAATCTGGTGATGGATTCATGATATTAAAATTATTCTATCAACAAACCAATCAAAAAACGTCTTTTAATGATCGTTATCAGTACCAGACAAAAAAATTATCAGTACCCTTTATCTAAAAAAAAAGACAGATTAAGACATGTGCTGAGGCCAACATTCGATGTAAATGATGAAATAAATCCGAATTAACAAATTATTATTGCTCTCTCCATTATGATGATGATAGATGAAGCATGATTCAGTATATATTATGGATATTGGAATCGAAGGGCAGCTGAGATTAGAATTTTTTATTTATTTTTAAAGTGGATTCATTACTAGGGGTAATGGTAGTATTGATAATATTAACAATTGTAATAGTAGTATCATAACTTCATGATTATCCATCAATGGTCAGCAATAAAATTGTGGAAAATTGGAATAAATTCATGATAACTGCGCTTTCAATTTTTCATGCTCGTAGTGTGCATCCTCAGCTCGTTTTTCATTCAATTGTATGGCAATATCTACAATTCCCAATGTTTGATAGAAGTCCACCACAATGATATTAGCCAGTCGATACCACTCTGTGATATACCATCCAGGAAGATACGTAGCTAAACGTTCAGCCCAGTACCGAGACCTCATGTCTCTGCTAAATACACCCTGATCAACAGTACCTGAGAAATGTCTGAATCCTACCAGAGCAGCATAAGGTATCAAATCACTGAGGAGATAATGGGTAATTTAATATAGTTATGCAAATACCTAAATATTTGGCAACGTGTATAAATTAGGAATTAATCGTAGATACATACTTCGCATGGCTACGGTGTAATTCATTCAAGTGAGAATGTAATTGACCGATTGTCTCAACATCATTAGAGTATTGAGTGATTGGAGGCCACATATAATGAGATACTATGAACGTATCATGATCATAACTTAGGATGAGTCTTCTGTCTGCAGCCCAAAGTTGATTTACTGTATATGTCCAGGCTACTCGTCGATGAGTATGCCTTGCAAACGAAAATTCGAGATAAGCTATGAAATCCATATGATCATCATTCGATTGGAATCCTGTAATTTTAAAGCTCGTATATAGGGAAGACTGGGGCAAAGTGGGGTACCTAAGGGAAGGAGAGGGCTTTCAGGGCTCAAAATTTGATGTCATCTCTATTTTTACCTATCTTTTTGATTTTTCAATCAATGAAGTCACGTCGATCATGTCGAACCCATTGGGGCAAAGTGGGGTACCCAAAAGAAATTAAAATTTTAGAAAAAGTTGAGATTTTATTTTTTTTTAGTAATTGATCATTCTGTTGAGTATTTGAAGCATTTTTGGAGAGATGGTCCGTTTTCATCGCAGTTTGGGGCAAAGTGGGGTACCAAAAAAAAAATTGAAATTTTATGAGAAGTTGAGATTTTATTTTTTTTCAATAGTTGATTATTCTGTTCAAAAGAAAACAAAAAATGAAGTTTTTGTTTTTTTTTTAATTGAGCTGAACTCTGCTAATTTTGCAAAAGTTGCAAATGTTTTAACGTTTTTGACCTCAGCTTCATGTGTACCTAAATACCCTTTAAATTTTGGAGCCGATCGGTTGGACCGTTTTTCTTTCCGAAAGATCGAACTTTTAGCAAAAATCACAAGAACGCTCTTTAGTTCCTTAAACATCAATTAACGATGACAAAGACCAAAGATATTTTTTTTAAGACACTTACAGAGCACTGATTCAAGTTTCCGAAATCCACCATCCGTTCGGTGTAACCGATATCTCGATAAAAAATATTCGTAGAGAGACGAAAATCAATTAAATCAAAGCTAAAGGATTAGGCAGGACGACCCTGACACGGGTTAAGTTGAATTTTTTTTTTGAAAACCGTGCACTATTTTGCAAAAATGGAATTGTCTTTGCTTTTTTTCTTCACTTTCATTCCTTTTTTGCGCCACACTAATGCCCAAAACATCATGGAAATGAACACTGCAGCATACGTTGATTGCTAAAAAAAAAAAAAGTGCCTTAAAAAGTTGGTACCCCACTTTGCCCCGGTCTCCCCTATTTATTAATTAATCTCGTGTCCAGACGAGAAATAATTGTTTATAATGAAAACTACAGAGGTAAACAACCGCTGTTGAATAAAACCAACTATTATCTATATTGACGCATTTTGGCTAAAAAAAATTAAATTTCAAAAATACTGCACTTCCCCCAATTTCTCTCACTCAATAAAGAATGAGCACTCGAGCAACCATCTTTGACAAAAAAAAATGATCCAAAAAAACAGGTACCCCACTTTGCCCCGGGTACCCCACTTCCCCCCCTCCCCCATTTCCCTTATGCAGTAACGAATGGGCACTCCAACAACAATTTTTGATTAAAAAAAAAAAAAAAGTGCTCCATAAAATTGGGTACCCCACTTTACCCCGGGTACTCCACTTTGCCCCGGTCTCCCCTATATTATTCAGAACTGTTTCATATAATTGATATTTCTACATACCGGAACATGATTAAATCTGAGTTTGAGGAAATTAATATCAAAGTATAGTGTTATTCCTGAAAAGTACACTGAGCTAATATTATTTTCCGGAATAATCTAGTTAATTGATTTTCTTTACATGTATTAATTTTGTAGTAAAGAAGTTATAATATTTCAAGGGGTTAGACCACTGTAGAATTTTCAAAAAATCGATTTTTTTTTCTTTGGCTTTAAAAATAATTCGAACCCTTAAGAATGTGCAAAAAAAAAATCAATACGGAAAGGCGCTCATTTCTATCTGAAATTTGAATTTTATTCCGAACGTGTCAAACTGTCCGGAAACGACTATTTCCGACCTCTACCGGGAAAATTAGTTCAGGTGTTATGTTTGGAGTTTTAACTGTTCTGATACATTCCCAGGTGTCACTGGAGTATCAGAGGAGTGTTTACAGTCAGTTTGGAGCATGCCACAAATAAAAATAGGTTAATATAGTATCAGTGCTCAGAATACATGTCAAAACTTTAAACGCGTTTATCTCAAAACACGTTGTTTCAAAACTGCAAGCAGCATAACTCAAACAATTTTAATTTTTTTGAAGTGAATTTTTGACAGTATTTTCGAAATGACATTTCAAAGCGAAGTACGTGGGATTTTTTCAAAATTTTCATTTGCCCCTTTTTTATTAAGAAAAAATGACGTTTTTTTTAAATCAAAAATTGAACGTTTCCATTCAAATGCCCGCCAATTACTAAAAAATCAATATTTTCAAAATCGGCCACGTACTTCGCTAGATATGAGCATGTAGATTGAGCCAATTTATTTATTTTTTTTAGGTCGACATTTACACCTGCTATACTGCTTGCAGTGGAGCTCCAAAAATTTTACGAGCTTCGGGAGAATGCCTGTCATGGCGCCATTTCTTGGGATTTCGCCATGAAATTTTGGATTTGTAAAGTCAAATATATGCCCAATAAGTCTACGAAATGTTATCCCTTTGCTACTTTTTTTCCCCTTCAAAAAAAATCCTGAAAAAACCCTGTTTTTCACGAGTCTACAGTGGTCTAACCCCTTAAGCCATTTTATCAGTCATTCTTATTCTTGCATTACTTTGATGTTATCGATGCTAATATTTTATTTCGAACGATTGATAGCTGTACAATATTACTGAATTAATAACCGAAACAATTATTTTATCTACCTCTGAAAAATTCTGTGAAACACACTATCACTATATCCTTTGACGAATCCATAAAGTCATTGATTTCTCTCACTACGGCTTCCATCGAAGTCACATTCGATGCATCATGGGATATAATATACTCTCTGCTCCCGTTTATATCCATGGAGCTTGGTCTCAAATCTAAGTAGCGTATCCCACTCCTCAATTGAGTCGTTATGGATTTTGTCTGTGAAATGGCAAGTTTTCAACGCTATAATTCTTGAATTCATAAATTCTTGAACCTTTTCCGCCAGTTACTGGAATTATTATTCGATCTAAAAAATAATGAAACCTGGCAAGGAATCCAAGGTGAACGTGAGCTTTGGTTATTTGATAATTCATCATCGGAGTTCACATGAGCTGCCGATTGATGAGTGCCAGGGATAATCAGATGCCTCAAAGAAAAGCCTCCCAAGACATCTCGTCGATCATACATCCACTGAATTTTTGACTTACAGGAAGGATTATCGGCCAACCATCCCTTCGCGGTCTCCATCACCACACAGTAGTTATCTATAAATATAAGTCATGTGAGCTCTCAGTGAAGTAGTTATAGCCATGTCCTATTACAATATGTAGCAGCTGGTAAGCGTGGTCACGTTCCTGTCCTGGGCGTGCAAAATTTCAATTAATTCATTACTCAAGGATCATGTCTCAATACATGATGGGAGGCGGATCACACATTCGTTAATTTTCAGACAAATAGATTTTGTTTTAGTCTCCATTTTGAAGAATCCTACAGCATGCATGACGAACTTTAAACTTTTTGTATGCATATTTCCAAAATACGGAAAAATGGGGAGATATGGGGACTTTGCCCTCATCCTTTTTCCTAGAAGTTTTCAACAGCTATAGAATAGGTTCTAATGAAAAATTCGCGCTTACTTTCCGAGATATTTTCCACGGATCAACAGAAAAACAGAGACAAAACAAGAATTTTGTATACATCACGAAATGTCCCACGATTCCGGAATGGTTCGGTAAATTTTACTCAGATCTTTCATTATATTTTCGTTAGAGTTTCTCTCGGTGTAGGTACTGAGCGGCGAGAGTGGGGATGGCACGCTCAGGGCCGTGTGTGTCTTGGTCTTGTTCGAAAACTTTAGGCGTTTCAACTTATAAAGGAATGAGCGGGAAAAATCGCTTCAGTTATTTTTTTATTGCGGTTTATCTATTTGGTTTGTTCTTGAAGAGCCGCGGAGAATGAGGGTTTTGGTTGTATCTACATTTGCTGATCAAAACAAAAGCAACACAGCAATCACGGTCCTGGCGTGCAGTGAGGTGGGAGCGATACGCACGCACCAACACACGGCCACAGCCACACACAGTGATGACCCGCGCTCTCGTTGGTTAGCCCCCCTCTTCCACGCTCACCGATACTTCTCGTGAGCTTGGTCCAGCAATGGATTGATTATATCAGTTCGTCTTCTCTTCTCTCATTACAAAATTAAGAAATTCATAAAATTATTGTAAAATCATGAAATTTTATCATTATTATTATTTTATCAATTCATCGATCGTGGGAGTGAATCACCGCGTAAATCTATCGCCATCATGTCAGTTCCTCTTTTCTTCTTCCATTCTTACAAAAATTGAAAACCTAGACACTTATTATTATATTATTATATTATAAATTGCATTATAATATACAACACCATAATATGTTATAATATATTATATCGTAATATATTACGATATATTATATTATAATACATTATAATGTATTATTATCATTTTTATTACTAGTATTATTATTTACATTCATATATTGACTATATTAATTACTGAGTAATCTTCGGGGGCTCCGACACCCTTCGACGATCACTCAGCAAGCGAGCGAAAATATATTCAAACGCTCTACAACAGTGACCACTCCCTCCAACTGGAGGGTGAGCAATCACTGCAGCCCAGACTCAAATTGTCGTTGAAGACGGAGAGACCCAAGAATAACAGCCTTCTGCATCTGCCCAGCTAGCTGGTAAGCACAGGACTTACTGGCTGGAATGATGGATAATTCAGACACAAAAGACTGCTTCATGCCTCTAAGAGAACCGATAATGAGGACCACCAGCTTCACGCTGAAGCCACGGTTCATCCGACGAAACTGGAACAGAAGATCTTGATATTTTTGCCACTTCTTCTCTTCGTTCCGCTCCATATTATTTTCAGCAGGAGCAGAAAATTCAATGTCATAGATGATCTTGTCATCGAAATCATAGAGGACGACATCAGGTTTGGTTGCTCCAATCGGCCTGATGGTAGCGAATGAGAAGTTCCAATATATTTTACATCTCTCATTCACCACAACGGACTCAATCTCTCCTGGTACATACGGCAGCACTGGCGTCTTGTCTATCGCGTAAGAGTGCCGCAGAAAATAGTACAGCACTCTTAAAGCCGCATTATGTCGATGGATATATCCAGAGACTGCTCTCACTGGGCACGCTGATAGAATATGCGTGAGCATCTCTGGTGCCCTCTTGCAGGCCCAACATGAAGTGTCCGAACCTCGAGGCCCATAATACGGCTACGATAAACAAGGGTATTTATGACACCATCCTGGCACGCAGAAATGAATCCCTCCGTTTCTGACATCAGACCAGCTGACTGAAGGAAGTTAAATGTCAGCTGGACAGACAGACCCTGTCCTTGCACATTCCTGAAGAACATGCCATGCATGGGCCTGTCTAAGTGCTGCTGAAACAACGCGTTTTATTCAGCAGCTCTGATGATCTGCTTACGCTGGAGTTTCGATTTCCGCACGATGGAATTCGCTTTGTGCTTTCGATATAATGCGAAAACTCCGGATGCATTTCACACCACAAAGCCTGCATTCTGGCCATATATCCCCTCTGATGCGGCACACTATCTACCCAACATTGCATGAGGTCTATCTTTAGATCCTCCGTCTATCTACTGCGTCCATTGACAAGCCAAGGTCGTTCCATTGGATCCGGTCGTTGACCCCTCCCAACTGATCCATGATCCCCATCCGAAGGGGACCGGTTGTGGTGGGCCGTACTGCAGTTCGTTGATGTAACCGAGTATACAGCAAACCAGGGGGTAAGCCTGATCTACCGATGACTATTGCGAATGGCTCATATAAACCATCTGGGCGATGAGTGCGTCACATCCTCTACGCCAATTTATTATTATTATTATTATTATCATTATCATTATTATTATTCCACGATAAATAAGCGATAGAGCGAAAAGCACGTTAATTTGGCACCAGGAGGGAATTTTTCCAGCTTTTCGCTATTATCACGACAAATACACGAGATAGGGCGAAGTAAACATTAATATGGGATAAGGAGGGAGTTTTTTCAGTTTTTCGCTATTATCTCGGTGAATAAGCAAGATAGACCGAAATGAACATTAATATGGGATAAAGAGGGAGTTTTTTCAGTTCTCCGCTATTATCTCGGTAAATGAACGAGATAGAGCGAAATAGACATTAATGTGGGATAAGGAGGGAGTTTTTTCAGTTTTTTGCGATTATCTTGGTACATAAGTGAGACATCAAATAGACCTCGGAATGGGACCACCCCTCCAATTTCTAATCAAATTAGCATTCGCAATGACAATTAATGAGAGTTAAGGACAAACTTTCGATGAAGTTTACTTAGATCTCCGTAGAGATATTCTCAGCAATGGACAATTGTATCTTACATTTTCGAGAGTTCTTTGATTCGAATTTTTCAAAATTTCTATGGGTAACCAAAGAGAATCTCATTTAATAAAGAATTTCGTGCATACCGAATTAGACGCTTCATAAAAACTCCAAAATTCCTCTCTGATTCCTCTATTCTGAAATTTTTTTTGCATCGATATTTCTTCGGAGATCCAAAATTTTGTGATGAAGTCATCATTACATATTCAAGTTTCCCATCAACACACCTAAGCGAATAGCATGGAAGAGCGCGTGTGTAGCACACGCGGAATATTTTCGTCTTTTCAAAATATCTTGGAAACCTAACGAAATGAAGCGATTTCGCTCGAATTCTTATTAGCAGAGAATTCCCAGAACTACAAAAAGAAGCTCGGAGCAAAATCGCCCTATCTCGCTGATTTTCTGACATATTTTCAGAAAGCAATTTACAAAAAAATATACTTATCTTAATAAATTTATTCCATTTCTCTTATTTTTTTTTTTGAATATCTCAGGCAATAATCGACATCAGGCGATTTTCTTTTGATTTTTTCCACAGAATTTCAAGAGCTATGGAAATTTCGAATTTTGAGAGCTACGAATTTTTCGTTAGAACCTATTCTACAGAGTGTTGGAAAATAGATGTAACACCAGTTATCAGCAGTTAGAGGAAGGTGCATGAAACACAGGAAAAATGGGAAAGAAAATATTCATTCAACTATTTTTAAATACTTAAAGATTATCGTGAGCCAATCGATGCACCGGATTTTCCCACCAAAGCATAAGTGGGAGTAAGCGGGAGATGCGGAGCCATATTGGGTGAGAATCACTGTGTGGTACCAGCTTTTCGGGGCATGTACTGCACTGACATGGCTCATGCACTGCAAATGTATGGCACCACCATAGCGAGTGCATGGCACATGCATGTGGTGTGTCGTGCACTGTGAGTGCACGACACAAAAAATGTCAAATAACATGCGAGACGATTAAGAATGAAACCATACAGTGCTTCTCGCTCAGCATGGCTCCGCATCATCCGCTTACCCCCACCTATGCTCTGGCGGGAGAATCTCTTGCATCGATTAGCTTACGATAATCTATAATTATTCAAAAATAGTTGAATAAAATTCACTCAGAGTACGTACATCATATACTCAGGTACGTACATCGCGTACTCAGAGTACGTAGATCACGTTCCATTGTGAGAACTTGGAGTACGCCGCGCAAGAGCATCGCCTGCGCTCAAGTTTTTCTGTATGATCTTACGTTTCTTCGGAACATCCAAATAAAATGATTCATTTTCAGAGTTATAAACTACTGTTGTGATCTTTCCCTTTCATCGAAAGTATGGAAGATTAAATAAATATATATCCGAATATTTGGCGAACATACTTGATAGAACGTAGTGATATTACTTTGAAGAGTCTAAGCTACTCTTCTCACGATCTGGTCTGATCGAAATACCTCAATGGCTTTTCTTCAATCAATATCATTTGATGATCTTGGCGACTTTTTCCGCAGACAAAAGCATTTATTTGAAAAAAAAAGTTAACAAATTGTTTCGAAATTTTACATCACTTCCAGGAAATAGGAGAAACAGGCGCAGGATGGACCTGTGGAGTAAAATGATCTGAGAGTTTTTTGAAAGTGAAAGCTTTCACTAAAAAAATGAAGAAATTATTCAACAATGTAGACATGCAGGAGCATCTTCCTCATTCTTCCCATATTTATTCATGAGCTCTACGTTCAGAAGAAAAAATCCCAAATAATTTCGCCTCAGTTTCTCCTAAGTTGAAGATTTTATGAGAAAAATTTGCTATTGTCACAGAATATCATTAATAATAATTAATATCTTGACTAGAGAATGAAGAACTAGTATGAGATATAATTACCTGGACTTCCACCCCGCTCTAAAGCTGCACTTGGCAATTCATAGAATCCAGTAGAAAATGCAATATGAGAACTAACCTCCAGTGTTTTTTGCATATTTGACGAATGAATCACTAACCGATCACCTACAGTGAAGTTTGGATAATACCAAAAAACCGAAACTGGTAACAAATTTTCCCTCTCAATTAACCCTTGAGTAATAACAATCATTGCATTGTTCACATATACAAATTCATACGTGATCGAAATTATGAATGAAAAGGCGAAGTAGAAAAATATGATGAAATTCATGCTTGATGAGTTTACTGAAGAGAGAAGAAATTGAGACAATATTCATAGCCAGAAACTGAAGACGATGTGCCATTTCTCGAGAAGAAATAGCTATCACGAAAGATAAGCAAGCTTATGGTATTTGGTTAGAAATGATAGCAGATTTTTGGTGCCAGTCGTCGCTGGAAAAATACCTCTTAATAATGATAATAAAAGGAAAAAATCGGTACTAATCATTAATATATATTTGAATTGGAGAACTATTGAGGTTATATTTTCTTTTATTACATTTAGAACGAATTCATAACAACGTGAAATATTTTAGAAACGTAACACGTACGAAAGTACTTTATAAGGAATATTTTTCTATAAGGAATTGAAGATTTTTTTCATAAAGAATCAGAACTTTTTTATAAAGACTTCATAAATACGTTATAAAGTCTTTATAAAGTATTTTCATATGTGTGTCAATTGAAGAATCCCGTATCGTGCAATCCAAATTTGGATGAAATTCGTATTGAAATGGACATATTTCAAAATTTGTTTACTCTCGTAACCAAGGTATCAGCTACGGTTGGCGATATTTTTGGATGTACGAAGTTCCGGGCCTGGTTATTGCATATTTATCTGAAAATCTGAAAAGCAGATCTAGTCTTCGAATTCATTTGCCCCGCATGGAAAAGAAATATCTTGCTATGAATATATCCAATAATATCGGATTAATAACGGGTGATATAATGCGGCAAAAATATGTATGATGTTCAATACATTATGTAATTATAAACATAATTATACTATTCCAATTATATAGATGTTGATATTTCATCATGTAAATTTCTATATCTGAGTCATTTGATATTGGAAAATATATTTTTTATTTGCAATTCATCACATAATAATGACAGTATCTTTTATAGTGTTCTCCTGTTTTGTATGGGAATAATTATAATTTTTATTTTATATTTGATCATATATTTTATTGAAGATAAAATATATGATATTCCATTTCACATAGCTACACTTTATGATAACTAGATAATTTTTATCGTTACCCTAATGCGAATTCCGCGTAATATACATCTCCAATAATTTCAAATGTTCTCATGATCCATTTAGATATTGTGGAGAGTACGTCACGTAGAGAGCCTCCTCTATAGAATCAATTAAATTTTTTTTTGTTTCAAAATTTTGAAATTATAATATTCTTTCTTGGAATTTTATGATTCTTATAAACTATTTTTAACTAATATTTTGCTTCCGAATGAAAGCTTTGTTTTCGCAATTTTTTTCGAAATGCCAATTTTCATTGGAAACTACTCAAAATGATGCAAAACGTCGAGAAATCATAAGGAGAAAAAAAGTAGACATGTATGTATGTGTGTCTGTATGTACGACTTTACGACTCTCTATTACTCGAGAACGGTGAGAGATAAAAATCTGAAATTTTGGCAAGATATCAGTTTTGATGAAGTGTATGTCCCATAAAAATTTCAGCAAGATCGGTCCAATGGTTTCTGAGACATATCAATTTTTTAAAAATCGTATCTTTCGAAATTTCTCAATTTGTGTGAGACGAATTCCGTTCAAAATTTTACTCAAGATTTGCAACCATAATATCTAACTTTTGGTGAATTTTCATGAATTTAATCCCATTATTCTATTAGTTATTAATTTTTTTGTGCTTTTTTTCAAAAACTCGGTTTTACGACGATAGCTCAATGAATAATTGACTTGAAGACTTCAAATTTTTTCTGTATATGTAGTTTCTGATGAAGATGGTTGGGATTGAATCTGAGGCATATCGGCTGAACGGTTCTCGAGATATTTTGAATCGAAGTTTTTCCGAAAATCGGCTGTATCTTCCAAACTACTCATCCGATTTCATCGAGACGGAGCTCAAAAGATTCGTGTTCATGAGCTGAACAAACCCTCAATTTTTCGAATTTTTAGATGAAGTTCTCCGCTTATTATATTGAAAAATGTATTTTTTTCTCAATATTTCCAAAAAAAATCCGAAAAATTCCATTTTTTTCGATTTTATTGAATGGACACCCCTATTTTTTATTTGGTTTTTTGAAAGAACACATTTTTCTCTTTCAAATGAGCCTCTACTCACCTTCGTAGGACAATCAGAAACTGTACCCAAAAGGGAACATTAAAAGTGAAAAAGTGATTTTTTACGTAAAATTTAGCATATATGATTTTTTTTCGAGAGAGATGATAGAAAGAAATCAAGGAGAACCATTCGGAAGCATCCTGCTAATTCATTAGCAGAAATTGAAAGGAAGAAATAGCAATTTAAAGGATAACGTAGAAAAAATAGCAGCCAACCCAGCGAGGAACGCCTGCTTGTTTTATCATATCTTTGGAGTATTTATTTCATTATATGCCAATATTATATATTTCATTATATTCTGATCGTATATTAATATTATAAATAGTATCATTAGCTGGAACATATCCCAAATTTATAGTTGCTATAATTATATGTTCCAATAAAAAAGAATTATAATGAACCATTATATCTTTCTCATTATCAAATCATATAATATTCCGGCAAAAATATGCCTATGGATTCTTATATTAAATTTACAATATTATATAGTTAACAGTTACTCAAGATTATATTTTTAACAATATACATTTTTTCCATGCGGGGCACTTTGTATTTATATTTCGAAATTTTCCGCTCATTCACAAATTTTCAAGCAATAGCGAAATACTCTCTTTTATACTTGAGCTATAATAAACAAATGAGGAATTTTTATAATTTTATTATCATCCTCGACAACAAAATACAGAGCGATTATGATCATGGTTTTGATGTTTTTTGGTAGAAATGAGGATTCTCGGCCCGTTTTTCATTCAATTGTATGGCAATATCTACGATCCCTGATGTTTGGTAAAAATCCACCGCAATGATATTAGCACTTGAATGCCATTCCTCAGTGTACCATGGAGCAATATATTTACTTAATCGTTCAGCCTGCTGCTGAGGACTCATGGCTTTGCTATATACATCTTGAGGAGTGATCCTTCCAGAATGTTTGAATACTACCGAAGCAGCGTAAGGCACAAAATCACTGAAGGAGAAAATCGGGAAAGATAGGACAGTTATTCAAATACTAAACTATTCAGCAATATCCTGGCGGACCCGTTGTTGGGCTATTGATTGTTGGCCGTGTACCCATCTCGATACGTTCATTCAGTCGATCTTCCATCGTTCGATGGGCGATACGAATTCTGAAATCTTTTCAAGAACAAAAATGATTGACTGGCAATCGCCACCTGTCCAAATTGATTTATTTCCTTTTTCCGAAGAAATTGAGAATTTGTATCTACTGTTGACTGATGGGAGATCGATTGAGTAAACATATCGATCTAGGTCATCAATGGGTCCGTCAGGGTATATACATGTTGATTAAGAATTATTGGGAAATATTAACTACTTATGATTCCGATGTAATTTATCGAGGTGAGAATGCAATTGGCTAACTGTTTGAGCATCAACCCAATGATTGGGAATTGGAAGCCATGTATACAAAGATGCCGTATACATAGGATGACTGTAACTTAGAATGAGTCTCTTGTCAGCAGCCCAGAATTCTTTTAATGTCTGTGTCCAATTTCTGCGCGGATGAAGACGAACTCCAAACGAAAATTCAAGGTAGTTTATGAAATCTCTATGATCCTTATTTGAACGGAATTCTGAAATTATCATGTTTTCATATTGATTATTAGAGATCGTTTCGCGTACTAGAATGTTCAACACATCCGAGGATAATCGAATTTATGATTGAAGGCATGATCATTTCCGAGAAAAAATATTTTTCTCGGGATAATCGAGTCGATAATTTTCTTCGGAATGTATCAATTTCATAGTGAAGAACGCCTTGCAAAAATATATCAGAAAATACTAGAAGTTTCGTTTTAATGCAAAAATTTTCAAACTGCTAATTATATATTCTGATATGAATGACTATCAAAATACTTATTTGACATACCTCCGGAGAATTTATTGAACGACACAATCACTATATCTTTCGAAGAATCCATGAATTCATTGATTTCCGTCGCAACATCTTTCATTAAAAACAGATCCATCCCATTCTGGGTTATGACATATTCCATTCGTCCATCTCTCTCGACGTGACCTGGTCTCAAGTCCAAATAGCGTATACCATCCATTAATTGGGTCTTAATGGATTTTGTCTGCCAAGTGAAATTTTGTAAATGTTATGTTTCTTTCCTCTCATGACTCTCCCAAACTTCTCCTCCATCATTAAAACTATTATCTGCTACTAGAACTAATAAAACGAAGACTATAAACTGATAATTTGCTAATAAAACCTGACAAAGTCTCCAGCTTGGAGCTGAATCTGGGTAATTCAATGTATCATTGTTTGGAATCAAATAGCCTGCTGACTGATGGGTTCCAGGGATTATTAATTTTCCCAAAGAAAAGGATCTCAAGATATCTCGTCGATCATACATCCACTGAATTCTTGACTCGCAAGAGGGATTATTATCCAAAGTACCTTCTCTGGACTCTATCACTACACAATATGCATCTGTAATACGAATCTTATCAGTTATCAAACCTTCATGGATTGGTCTAACAGTTGACAATTTTTGGGGTTTCTATTTAATAACAATTGGTAACATTTGATATACGTATCGTTTATACTTTCATAATATGGGTAATGTCAATGAGCATTTTTCTTTACTTTTCATTTTCCAGAAGAGAATGACATATGATTCTCAGTAATGACTTCATGTCGGGATAATTTCTGTAGGCTGCTTAAGTTAATTACAGAGTCGGTAAGTAGGGAACTTAGGAATTTCTTCACGGATGTGGGGAATGAATTTATCTTGATTATTCCACTGATAAGAAATGGATTAGTTCAAGTATTTCAGATATGACATTAAATTACAAAAGCTCAAACTATTCCTTTTATTATCAGTGGAATAATCCAGAAAAATTGATCCCCTCGATTAGCCAAAAAATCCCTATGTTTCCTACTTACTGACTCTGTAATTAACCTAAGAAACATGCAGGCATCATCCCTACATGAAGTCATTGCTAAGAAACGTGTGTCAGGCCGCGGTCCGAATTGCGCTAAAAGCAGCTCACAGCGCGAATTTTCTACAGTTTTCGTGACAGAAACTGTACAGTGTTCGCGCTGTGAGTGCAATTCGGACCGCGGCCTCATTCTTTTCTGGAAAATGAAAAGTAAAGAAAAACGGTTTACGTAGAAAAATTCTGATGGCCTTTGCCATGACCTCTACCATCACAAATTCGCTGCTTCCATGGCGTTTTTTTTTCATGGTGTTTTTTGCCCGAAGAATTTTTCCGATGAAATTTTTTCCCATGGCGTTTGTTTCATATTGGCTTTTCTGAAAGAACTTCCTGTGCATGGAGGAAAAAGCATGAAACAAATGCCATGGAAGGAAAGAATGATGGGGAAAAATTTCATCGGAAAAAATTTTCGGGCAGAAAACACCATGAAAAAAAGGCCATGGAAGCGGCAAATTGGTCATGGCGCCGGCCATCAGAATTTTCTTACATGTCAATTAATGCCTCCAATCATGAATGGAAAATGACTATCAAATATGATTACCTGGACTCCTGCCACGCTCTATCAGTGCAGGGAATAATTCATGAAATCCTGAAAATGAAAGAATTGGAACATGCACGCTGTCTTTCGTTTGGTCGTGGCTAAGATACACTTTCAACGTATCTCCTATTGTTAAGTTTGGATGATACCAATAAATATAAATTGGTAATACATGACTATTTTTGATAACTCCTTGAGTAACAGCAAT
The DNA here is from genome assembly GCA_963942555.1 of Aleiodes leptofemur. Classification (NCBI taxonomy): domain Eukaryota; kingdom Metazoa; phylum Arthropoda; class Insecta; order Hymenoptera; family Braconidae; genus Aleiodes; species Aleiodes leptofemur. Next base: position 9,607,956 of record OZ012614.1, read on the forward strand.
CACCGGCTTATTTTCATATACATAACCATAACTGATTGAGAATATGAAGATAAAAATGGAGGATATAAATTTGGTGAAATCCATGTTCTTGTATTTACTGGAGAAGAAAGAAACTTCAGACGATATTTATAGGAGAGAATTGAAATTACTTCTTGTATCTAATGAAGGTGTCATGATAACAGAATTTATGATATTGATCTAATGAAGGATTGAGAAGAAGAATTTCTGATATTTGGATAGGTGTATTTTTAGACTTTCTGATGCTCATCGTCAGCAGTATTTATCTTCATAATCTTAAGGAAAAAAAAAAAAATTTACATTTGTTTTAAATCGTATATTTGGAATTCAAATAATGGGAGAAAAGGCAAAGTTTCTGCCTTCCTACGTCGAAAAAAAGTTTTGGTAAAATTCACTGAGCCATTTTAGTAACCCCGGAACATTATGATGGTGGAGGAAAAATTATGACCTCAAATTACTAAACGCCGTTTTAAAGTTTAGAAGACAGGATAGACACTTATTTCTATAAGTGCATTCGAAATTTCTTCGGAACGTAATCTTAATTTTCATAAAGGATTTCATAATCATAACACATCAATTGTCAATTAATTCCATTCGCTATTCATTTTGAAAGCGTTATCAAACATTTCTTCATAATTTCCTTCTGTGGGGAATGATAAGTTTCTAAATGCAAATAACAAAGGAACTCTCAGTAGAATCGAATATTTGTCACGAAAAAAAAATTCCATGCTGAAAATAATTTTTATATTGATAGATCTTCTTCTTCGTCTTCTTTTTTCATTGGGCTGCATGTGGCGCAGCTGACCTTTAGTCTACTGACTATACAGCCATCTTGATATTGATAGATCAATTACTTACAAAAAAAAAAGAAAATAACAAAAACTCTAGAAAGATATGCAGACGCCATCTTCATCTTATATTAAAGAGAGCACATTCCTCCTTTATCGACGAGTAACAAGGGAGATTCCCTTGGATCTCCACGGATATCGGGAGGGGATCAGTTAGAGATGTTCCTGTTACATTAGCGGAAAATTCTCCACAGATACAGTCAAATATAACTTCATCAGAGGTCTTGCCGCGACATTCCCGGCAATCAATTGCGGTAGAAATAGACAAGCGGGACTGTGGTCCAGTCAGATTAATCAAAGAGTTACTTTTTGTAACTCAGGGCAGCTCTTGGAGAATTTTACGATAGGGTTCAAATCTCATAATTTGAATTCCAGAAAATGAAAGTAAACAATGAAATATTGAGATGAACATTTAATTTTCAGCAACACCATGATCTAATTGCTTTTTCGGTTTCAAATTAAACTTTAGTCTGTTTGAAAATCAAAACCGGAGATATTAAAAAAAAAACAAATTTTAACAAGTGGAAAATCGCATTCCATATGTTATGCATATAGTTTTTCCTGCTAATCACTTAGCAATTTCCTTCCGAATGACCATTTTTTTCAAATGTCATTCAATTGCTACATATGATATTTTGAATATTTCGATCACATTACTATCGAAATTAATCATTTCAGCAAATTTTTAACACTTGAAATCACGTTCTTTAACATTCAATCTTCCATATTCATGCACGAAAAATTATAATAAAGTGTTTTATTCGTTTGGCACGTAAATATTTTTACGCTGGCTCAATTGATGATTGTACGTTTGTCGAGTATAATTGAAATTTTTTTTGTTGATTCTTCTAAATTTTTGACCACACTAGATATCAGAATGATAGGATACTTTCATTACGTTTTTCAGCCTTGTTATGGCATTGAAGGAATTCACGATCGATCTTAAACTTTTATAGATGAAATTAATCAATTAATTAATTATTAATGTTATGTGACAAAAGCGATCTTGTTTAATATATATGATTCTTTTAGTGGACGTGGTAAAGGATAGACATTATCCAGTAACAATACCAGGCTGTAGACTCAGAACATCAAGTTATAATCCAAATTCGAAGCTCATATGTTCATTATTTCGGTTGTTATCGAGAGAACAGCATCCTTCATGAAATATCATTAAAATCAAAATAACTCTAAAGCAAATAACGACAAAAATCTGGAAAAGTTCACGCAGTTACATAATATGGTGCATAATTCTATTCCTCAGTCTGGACAAAATCGATCAAGTATTTATTCTAAATTTCAAGAAAATTAAAAAAATTCAAATTCAGTCAATCACTTATATCTCAAAAAAATTTCCATCAATATTATCGAGTAACAATCCCAAGTTGTCGCTTCAGAAGACCAATGTATGGGCCGAATTTGAAGTTCCTATCTTTATTATTTCGATTGTTATTGGGGAACCAAAATTTTTCATGAAAATCTATAGGGATCAAAATAACTCGAAAACCAAGTATTGAAAGAATGTGAAAAAATTCACGCTGCTCGAGAATATGATATCAAATGTTATGAATCAATCTGGATGCAATCGATTGAGGAATTTTTGAGGAATTAATTTTCAAGAAAAGTTCGAAAATTCATCATATCTCAAAAGATACTGAATGGATTCCAAGCAACAAGGTCACAAAAGACAGAACTTATCACGAGAAATATACAGCCAAAATGAAATCTCAAAAAAATCTTTTCAAAAAATTTCTTTCTCTCTGATGGAAACATCAAAAAAATTCTCCTCTGTTTGCTTTAAGGATTTACCGTTATTTTCCGAGAACGATCAACCCTTTTTTTATGATTTTCAATGAATCTCTTTCGGAACCCAGAAATTATCTCGAAATACCCACTCATATTACCATTAACAAGATACTCTGCCATTTAAATCTTCTGAGAGATGATTAATGTACCGAATGAATTACCTGATGAGTTAAAACTTCTCAAAACTAGAATGAAAGTTTTCGGGATTATATTGCAGAGTGAGATTCGTTGGTTTCTAAAGTGGCAAGTGCAATAATTACGTGGAGATTCTTTGGAATTGAACTTTCGTGCTAATGAATAAAATACTTGACAAGGGTTTATTCAAAGTAGATTGTTCTCATTTAAGAGACTAGTTTTGGAAGGAAAATGGAATGGAGAATTGTTATGAATTCATTGTTGGAATTTTCGAATTCAGTAATAAAATGTTTCCATATTTGATGGTTTCTAATTTTCAAATTGGACCTTTTCTTAAGAGCATCCTTTTCTCTATAATCTAGGACAAAGGACTGGAGGAAAATTTTGCTATTCCGCATCAGCATGGAGGTATTCGACGAATTGAATTGAAAGAAAGATTGAAGAAAATAAGTCCAATTCGTGAAAAATTTCGAGACTTCTCCATAAGCAATGAGGTTTTGGAGAATTTTTCGTGTACGGCGAGGCTGGAGAGAATTCTCCGTGAGAAGATATTTGTAGAGACTGCGGAAATTATGTTTCGTAATTGCTATTGTATCGAAACTTTTCAAAAACGATACGATTTGCGGAGTTTTATCAAGAAATTTTTTTCGTAGCTCCTTCAAAATTCTCTACAAAAAAGGTCTCTTAATATTATTCTCCAAATGCCAAATGTTGTTTACTCACTGGCTTTGAAAATATTTGAAAAAATATCTCCCTGAAATCATTAACATTATCCCTTTGTATCAAAGAAGCCATATTAAACAATTGAATGCGAATCATTTTGTGAATATCTTGGAAACTACGGGAATTCATAGAAATTTATCAGAGGAATTTTTTCGTAGCCCTTAAAATTTCCAGTAGAGAAAGTCTCTCAACATTTTCCTCTAGACTCAGTAGTTCCAGAGATATTCGAGCAGTTAATTTTTCTGAATTTTTCAGATAGCGGCAGTACTGAAGTGGCAGAAGAAAATAATTCAGAATATTTACTGCTGATTCTCTTGTAAATATCTTTGAAACAACGAGATTTATGGAGAATTTCATCATCAGTCATTTTTTTGCAGGCCATGGAATTCCGTCCAAAAATGATCATGTGAATATTTTCTCCAAGTCCACCTATTCCAGAGGTATGTACAAGAGCACATCTAACAAGTTTTTGTTAATTTTCTATTACCTCCTTTCATCACTTCACTACGGAATTAATTTATCTCAGTTTATCTGTCTCATTTAATTGCTCTCCCATTCTCACCTGAATGGCACCAATGCACTTCAATAAATCAATACTCCCATTCATTTCTCAATGATATCTGTATTAAACAGGACTGATATTCATAGCTGTTGTACCATTGACCCGAGTGCATGAACCCTACGTTATTGATAATCAATAAAATGTGATAATGATATTCGCTAGAAATGCATCTGTGAGAAGTCAATTAATCTCAATCAATAACTCTTTTACGGATGAATGCAGACGTTGATGGCTTCATCACGTCTCAAGTAATATGTCTAATTTTTTTTGCATCATTGATGTCTAAAAATCTGATCAATTCCTAATAAACTTAAAAATTTGTTTAGATCAACTATGGCGAAGTTCCAATAGAGAGAAAGAAAGAAATGATCTATGACATACCATGTAAAGATTGTAGCATGTGGTATGTCGATCTGGCGAAAAAATTTTCTGGGAAAAAAAATTAAAGAACATATAAGAAATGGAAAAAATGAGTTCAATTGTCATTAAGCATTAGCTCATCATGCGAAATTGAAGAAACATTCGTTCAATTTTGAAAAAGCAAGAGTTTTAAACACAGTTGACAATAAATAAGTTCGAAGGACATATTTATGGAGTTTATCATATTTTGAAAAATTTATCAAAAAACTGTTGAACATGCAGTAGGTAGTATGAAACTAAATAATATATATGATCAAGTGATTATTTTACAAGAAAAAGAGAAGAAAAGTGATGTTAATAATACTAATGTTCAAAATTGCGTTCATATATGAATCTTCTGACTGAGAATTTCATTTGAATCTTCATGTCCGACTAATTTCACGAAACTCATATGATTGGATAAAAACATTAATGACCAACATCAAGTCAAGGATCCGTGCTTAATCTTTGACATTTGTGCCTGTTCCATCTTATCTCATTCGTCGATAGAGATCATCAACGATGATCGTATAATGAATATCATTACATTAATTGTGACTTTTTAATTGAATTCACAAATATATGATATGTTATCATGATGTTTGAAATTATGGAGGACAGAATGGATGGATATTGATTGTAGAAAATATTCTATTGATTACTTATCTTTAACGTATCTATTTTGACTGTGATGAAATTTTCAATCTTGATTTAAAAAGAAAGAAGAATCACAATAGGCTCATATTTTATTTCTATAATCCAATCATTTTAATGTATTCAAACCCAGAAAATAGTTTATCAATGAAAATACCCTGATCAGGGCTGCACAAAGATGACCGAAATGTTCCGATATTTGATAATTTTCAATTTTGTGTTTTTTTTTGCTTTGTTCATTTCTGTAATGACCGATTTAGCCAAGATTTTCTAATTAGATTAAGAGGGGTTTTTTTTACGGATTTACTTTTTTAAAGGCAAAGGAGAGGCATGTGTCTTTTGAATTTTGAGAAGAGTTGTAAGAAGCCAGGGAAATTAGCACTGAAAAAGGCCATAACACAGCCAATTTTAGATAGATAGTTTTTGATATATAGTTGACTCTCGCAAGTTGCACTCTTGCAAGTTCCTTGTGATTCCCTAATTCTTTTTTTTTCCCGTCGTTCGACTGCTTCTCCCACCACTACACAACGAATCGCTTCTCCTCTTGCGGTTCCGATCGCCTTTTGCCTCCTAACTATGAATATTTGAGGCCCATTCTACCTGGCCCTTTAAATTTCTTAGAATGAGGGTCGAAACGGCCGTAGAGTGGGGACCCTCGCAAATCACATTTTTTCCAGAATTCGATTTTTCCACAGCCCCGTACGTGAGCAACTGTGGGAGTCTACTGAATTTTCAAAAAATTAGTAATTTATCAGGAAATTTCCTCATTTCTGGAATATCTCAAAAACAAGCAAGGTAACGAATCTCTCATAATGATCTTTTTCATAGCTATCACGTTTTTCCACAAAGAAGGGTCCACCATAATCTATCTATCTCGCTTAGATTCCGTGATATTTGGTCATGTTTCATTACCATTTTTCAATGCAAATTTCCAAATTGTCCTCTTGAAACTTCGAAAATATCCCAACTTCATCATCTCAAAATTATAATTTCCCTCCGGGAATAAAGGGGAACTGAGATACATACATAATAAACTCCTGCGTCATCGTTCAACGCTCTCAGTCTATTTCATGCTATTATCTCAATTAATAAACTTCTCACTATTCTCGTCACGCATATAATGTACGAACTAAATTGATGTCGTTTTACTTGCCGGATATAACACATTCCTCAACAGTGTAAAATTATTTTTAATGTTTTGCTGTTTTTCTAAAAATAATTAACAAACATTTAAAAATAATTGGCCAATTTTCAGCACTGAGAGAAATTTCAACAGCAAAATTGAACGAGTTAAGTCAATTCATCATTACAATTATTTTAAGAAGAATGAATCGGAATCTACGAAAAATGATGAAATTCTCGTTGGGCCTTTCTTGTAGCTCTCATTTTTTCCTATAAAAAAAAATACTCCTAATAAATCTCCTCTTTTCTCGTTTTTCAGATATTTCCAAAAAACAGAGTGCAATTTACTGTGACGAGTTTTTCATTAATTACCTCTAACACTAAAGTGTAGCAGAATTTTTATGCAAATATTTTTCCTAGCTCTTTCTTGTTACTACAAGAAAAGTCATTACAAATATTTTGCTATTTCAATTATTTTCTGAGATATTTCATGAAAACAGTCATAATCCATCATTTCTTTTTTTTTGTGGCTATCTCGAAATATATGAGAAATAGAGAATTTCCTACAGTGACTTTTTTTGTTGCCCTTATTCATCTCAACAAAAAAAGGCTCTGTGAAAATTTCGCTATCTTCTTCAGTTTCCAAGATATTCAATGAAAACCGATAAAAAATCGCTATCTCGTTTTACTATTTGACGTCACATTCAAATTCTCCTGGAATGTCGAATTACTAAGTAAATTGGATTTATCATCCACTTGGTTATAATGTTCGACGAATCGTTACTGAAACACATTACTGCTTACTTCACAAAACAAAAGATAATTTTCTCCTGCTTTATAGTTTCAACAAGTCGTTTATGATCCAATAAACATTAATTGGCATCATTTTCAAGAGCACCAATCATTTTGCACTCGACTTGAAAATACGAAATTTTTTTGTTGAATGGAAAAAAAAACTATGAAAAGGACAATCCTCAGAGTTATCTTTTTCTATTGATACCTCAAAACGACGAGCATAATTTTTTATTTCTGTGTCCTGCTATTACATTTTTTACGCGATCGTAAAAGAGTCACTGTTTTTTATGAGTCTGAGGGGTAAAATAAACGTCGAGAAGTACAATTCTTCCAACCCTTAAATAAAAAATGAAAAAAAAAAATGAAAAATTCAAACACAAAGAGAAGAATTTGGATGAGAAATTGTGGAAGCGGTTTACAACTTACGAAAGTGATTCACATGAAATTTTTCATTTCTCTTATTGTAGAGGAATTGACGTTGCGTTTCTGAGTCATTCGAATGGCTTTTTTCACATTAATTTTTTTATAAATTAAAAAATTACTAGAGTTTTGAAATTATTGAAAATAATTGAGAATTAAATTTTTTCACTTTTTTCTAAATACTACGTCATTAAATGACCTTGGCTTAAAGGTTTTCCTTTTCAGAAAATTTAAAAAATGACAATTTTCATGAAAAATAAGAATGAGAGAAAGAATCACGAATGTCAATTATTGAATATAATGAAAAGCTAGTTGGTTAATAAAAAAAATAAAAACTTCAGTTTTATCCTAAATTTCTATCATTCCTCTCTACTTCATGTTCTCGCTACGATGATCTCAAGAAAAAGGACATTTGAGGAAGTGTCATCATTGCTTAGTATGGATTGAAACAAATAACATGTAATTATTGATAATTTATTAAAAAGTTGCCTCAAAGTTCTCATTCTTCTCTCCACTACCTAGCGAACTTGAATATAATATATTAATACTTTATACAACACCTGCAACACAATCAAGGGAAGTAACGTAGGAAGAGTTGAGAAAGTTTGTTTTTTTCTTCTCTTCAATTTTCTGAGGAGCTACACTCCTTCGCCTAGCGGGTACTTAGTATCAGCTCATCAGTGCCATCAATATCCTGGTCTTTTTAACAATAAGGATGCCACACATCCGGTTGTTTTCAGTTACCGCCCAGCCTTTCCCAACTGTATTAACCAATACTTGACAAATTTCTCTCATTCTTACTTCACCGGATGAATTCTACCGAGTGTCCTTCACGAGGATCAGTAGCTATAATGTAAAAAAAAAACTCGCTCCATTTTTGGTGTGCCAATTTTTGAGAAATAATGAGAACTTATACAAAACTGTATTTTCATGAATTATTTCATCAAACTTTTTTTTCACAATTAATAATTTGATTCGATGGAAGATATAAATTAGATTGAAATGTGCCAGCTGCACTAGTTTCCTGTCGAAATAGGTTTTTCATGCAAAATTTTCCTGATGAAATGAATAATAGAGATGAGAATATTCATCTCAAAGAAATGTATTGGGGTAAATCGACATAGCTCGAAATACATGGAAACATTCAATTATCGTGACATTCATCAACAGATGTTGAAATATATCAAATTATATTTCTTTGAACATTTTTGAATTGAAATATTTACTACATTTTCGATGGATAGACGTGATTCCTTTCCCAAAAATAGCATCATACAAGTCAAGAATCTTTTTATCCCTATGATTGTGTATGGAGCATCCCATGCCAAATGATTGAGCTCGTGACCGGATCATTTTCGATTTTCTTAATTTTTTGTATTATTCAGTGACTGTTTGGAGTAGCTTTCATAAATTTCTTCGAATTTTCATCCCAAGCCTTCAAGAAGTCATGAACATTTGAATACTTTCGGTACATTATCTGTGAAAGATTAACATTCAAGAAAAAGAAATGGAAATTCGAAAAAAAAATTGAATGAAAAAAGATTCCACTCTCGAACCCCTCTCTTAAATTTGCATATTCGGGGACGATTTGTTAATGATTTTCCGAAGAACAAACAGAAGCTACACTACTTGTGGGTAATTTGACAACCCCACTATTCATGCAATATTTATTGTTCTGCCAATAAGATTGGCAGAACGCTTCCGAATGGAACTTTATAACAAGTCAATTATAGTCAATTATAGTCTACAATAGAATAGAGGAAATGGAAATTTCCAATAAATTTTTATTTATAGCAATATATGAATTGAAGATGTAGGGAAAGTGCTCCTATTATAAAAAAAAATTTTCTAAATCAATTTTGTCAATTCTATCCTGAGATTTCAAAATCTGATAACTGCAAGTCGTGCATCAGAGGACTTCTATCACTCTTCTAACCGGCAGATTAAAGTGACAATGGGGCTACTTCATAGTAAAATTTTTCGATATTCAGATGCTTAATTTAGAAATAGTTGCGTTCTCAGGAAAAAATCAAGAAAAATCAAAATTTGTTAAAAAATTGACTTTTCGAATAGTTTGATAGAATAAATTCTTGAAAAAACGTGAAACTCATAGTACAAATTACACATATTAAAGCCCTTTTCATGCGCTGAACTCCAAGATAATCGATCAAATAGTCTTGGAGATATAGCCTTTTTTTCTTCCTAATGGAAGCATTGTAATCGTGATTTTTTTTGAATTTGAGATTTCATCGGAGTGTGACTCGAAGTGATCGGAAATGTCAAGAAATGATATTTTTTAAATGAATGTCTGTATAGATGTCCGTATGTGTGTATGTGTGTGTGTGATGACACATTCCATCGCTTTTCTCGATGAGGGCTATATGTATCGACCTGAAAATTTGACGGTATATTCACCACGTGTGCGCCATGTGCTCATTGAAATTTCAGCTCAATCGACTAAATGGTTCCCGAGAAAAAGCGAATTATCGAAAAATCGTTTTTTCTAGTTTTCCCAGCGAAAAATCAATTCACAGCATCCATCCTGAGCGAGGAGATGCGCATTGATGAGGCACACATTAACCCTCTAAGCCACAAGTCGTAGTAAAACGTAGTTGGGGCTATAGAGTGGGGGACAGCCAATCGCGCGGCGATATTCGTCAGCCCAGGACCGTACAAATTGAGCCTTTCACCCCTATTTACATATCATCATATTTTTTGTTGCTTATGTTGAAGTTTTCTTTTGTTGTTTCCATTAATAAATTCTATTTTGTAATAACAATAGTGACAGTGTTAGTGCCAGTGTATTCATCGTGCATATTCACGCGCATATTCATTGAACCCCACATTTTTTTATATTTTGAAATGTACGGTACTGTTGCAGACGTTCACGCGCTCGCTTGGACTGGTCCATGGGTACCCCCACTCTACGTACGCTCTACTCGGTGACTGGTAGGAGAAACGCCCAGTTGCTTATAGGGTTAAACCCTCGGGGTAGTGAGCGCTCAAATTTTTAGTTTATCCGGTACATTAACAAACATGTAATTTTTTGAAAATCCTGGGCAACACGATAACTCAAAAAATATTTGAGTTAGAAACTTCAAATTTTGTGGGTTTGTATATCTTATGAGTGAGACTTTTGGGATTGAATCTGGGCGAAATCAGTCCAGTAGTTTCTGAGATATTCTTGATAAACCATTAAATGAAAAGACGTTCCATCCCTAGAACTACTGGTCCGATTTCACCCAAATCTAGCTTTAAAAAACTCGTTCAGACAAGCTTAACCCTTGGCTGGCACCCTGGGGTCGTTCGCGAAGGTAAATTTTTCAATTGTAATTTCATTTGCTTAAAAGTTTTAAATTACGATTTACAGTGTCATCTGCCGTTGGAGTAGACATGTCGCTTTCCTTTCACGTCAGTTTTACCAGTGGAAGTCCATCAGCGTGTCCGGCGTAGTGCTCCAAACTAGACGTTGGTCACTAGCGACCCCAGTGCCAGGTGTGATTTAAAAGTGTCTCGCGGTCCGAAATTCTTTACATCCTGTTTGGTAAGAGAAGTGAGGATAGGTATAGCTGCTATCTTGAAATTGGACAGTGACAGTATGAGACCACTCGAAAAGATTCAATCTGACTACAGAAAACGATGCGATTCATGTCCAAGAAGGGTTGATACAAAAACCAATGAAGGCGGCTCATCTTGCCGACAACCTGCTTGCGAGACCAACCGTTTCTCAATATGCTTCGATTGTTGTATGAAATGAGAATGAAGAAGTGAAAATGTGTTTTTCAATAAATGAATGACATTATTTGGAAAATAAAAAGAAAAAATTTGTCCCTGAAAATTTTCATTTTCATTTTTCAAAATAAATACCTTTTTTCAACAGACGACTAAGAGTCATAATTTTTTCTTCAAGTATGATATTTTGATATTATACTCCTAAATTTTTAGCCCTCAATAGTGAAAATTGAAAAATCTATGAATTTTTTCATGAAAAAGGTCATTTTCCAGTATTTTTTGAAGTTCGGAATTTTTTTAACCACCTTAAAATTGAAAATCAATGTAATGAATCAAGACAATCCATGAAAGAGAGCTCAAAGAATACCTCTGAAAAATTTCAAGTTAACATAATAGATTGCCTATATACAATGAGCACTGTATTCTCCGGTCGCAAACGACCCCACAGTGTCAGGAAGTACAATGCGGAATAGGGGTGCCAGCTAAGGGTTAAACAAAGCTGATAATTTCAGATTTTTCCTTCGAATTCTCCTATACAAGTGCTCAAATAAATAGTTTTTTCAGAAATTTCAATTTTTCTCCATTTTTTTCCTAGGAACGCTCGTATTTTTTATTTAATAATTGAAAAGTAGACAGCCTTCCCTAAAAAATGACCCCATTATCATTCCACTATGGCAACGAGAAAGATTAATTAAAACCTGAAATTCAATTTTCAAATTTTTCAGTTTTATCGTATGATCTCAATTTTTGTATAATATCAAATTTTTTCATGAAATGTGATTGGTTTTAAGATGGACAGATTATATTTAGACCTCTTTTTCAATTCTGGAGTAGAATTAAAATATCACGATCAATGTGGAAAATTTTTTTAGTAACTTGTTCTATTCTATCACAGTGATCGACGATTAATTTGAAATTCAGATGCATCAGGGTAGTATTAGCAGATGATTATTTTGGTGGATAATTGGCCTTGCGGTCATTAATTCAATAAACTCAATTAATAAAAAGTTGAATTTTTATTGTCATCGTTTCGGCTCATAAAACATGAGCCCTCATCAGGACATTAAAATTCATCAATTCTATCTGTAAAAAAGACAACATTATGAAATTATCAATAAATGTAACAAATTTGAGACATTAGAAGTTGAACAAACGTTATACATACAAAATTGTGTCACAATAGTGACAATTAGGGGTTATGATGGTCATAATACTGCTGTAAGAATGATTAAAATACTGATAAAACACTGTGACTGAATTTTATGATGAAAAATGAAATTTGTGATCTTTTTAAACTTGATCATGTTTAACTGTTTAATAATTATAAATGTAAAAGAACTTTGTTGATGATGCACTTCATAGCTGTAAACAACTTTATGTGTGCCATGAACTATGATGGGTATCTGAGAGTGGTTTCGTACAGTAGTAGCCACGAGGAGGCACTAGATGTCGCTGCTCCCGTGTCGTTAGTAGTTCTCTGATTTAAATGAGCCCATTCTTGATTAACTAATCAATTATTACATTATACACATTGCTCAGCCCATCCACATCCGATCTAAAATTCACATTATTGTGGTCTTTCGCAATGTGAAACATTTCGAGTAGATTCCTCTTGCAACAGTGGTCTTTATGGCCTAAAACCTTGACTTTCTCGAAATTAAATTGATGATCCTTGTCAATGACGTGTTGAGTTAGTGCTGTATGTTTGTCAGGAGGCTTGCTGATGTTCTGGCGGTGTTCTTTAATTCTCGTTCCTAACAGTCTTTTCGTTTGGCCGATGTAAGTGCCTTCGCAGTCATTGCAAGGAATGGAATATACACAGTTGTTCTTGTGTAAAGTGTCAACGGGATCTTTAGATCCTTATATTTTCATGGTAACATTTAAAAATAAATATTCATTTTATGCTTTTTGATTCTTTTATATAACTACAAGTATAATTTTTTTTGAACGGTTAAATAAAAAGCAATATGTAAAATAACATGTGAATGAGTTTTGGTTTAACAAAGAGTTGCTTCGTTTTCATACATGTATGAAAATAAAGAAATTCTTTGGGGGGGGGGGGAGGGGGGGGGGAGCTGTAATGGAGCAAAAGAACCCGGGAAAACAAACGTACGCCTGATTGGCTGAGAGTGAACGGGTGGGGGAAAAACAAGTGCGCTCGGTCTGGGCTGTGGGTATATAAGGAGCCCGCGGCGCAGACCGAAGTCAGTCAACTGACGCCCACGGTGGAAAGCTCACCACGCAACGGTGATAAGCCCAAGCTATTTCTTTTACAAGACGGTGATGAGCCCAAGTGTTCCTCATACGCGACGGTGACAAGCTCAAACGTCTCTCCGATCCGTAAACCCCACTTCCCGCCAAGCAGACGAGAGGCCCAGCTAATCCAAGCCCAGCGGAGAAGACCGGAGGAAGGCGAAACCCAAGAGTGGGGGATTGGAGCCCCCGTAGATGTTGTCAACACCAGTGTTTAGATATGGCATTTGCCCCTCTATGGGGATATAGCCAATTGGAATTGGAATAAGAACACCAGTGTTGATATTTTTTTCTGTCTTTATTCTTTCCTCTTTTTCGTTTATTTGGAGCACATTCTGTGTACGAAAGGTTTGTATTGAATTTAGTCTTTCGATCAGTTTCGAAGTGTGAACAAGTCGGTTTGAGTATGGAAATTATAAAATCCAATAGAGGAAACCCGAAGCTATGTGATACAAGTAATGGGTTCATGTACGTGGTGAAACGACGTACAGAACGTTACACTGAGTGGAGATGTAAAAAATTTGGTGCTCCGGATAAGGTAAGTCTATCATTATATTGGGAGGATAAAATAGGAAAAGTTTTGTTTATTTTGAAATTTTCCAGAAATATTTTGGAGCAATGATGAAAGTAATGTGTTATATTGTTAATAAATTGATACTGATAAATACTGTGTTATTATTTTAGTGTACAGCGAAAATTAAGACCGGGATTGATCCAATTAGTGAAGAAGCGCCAAATCATAATCACGTAGATGATATTGAGAAGGTTAATATCACTATAACTTATCAGACGATGAAGGAACGGGCCTCGACTTCACAAGTTGTTCCCGCTAAAATATTCGCAGAAGGTGTTCTCCCTCTTGCTTTGTCCACTCGATCCAGGATGCCGGAAGAAGGATCTGCTAGATGGACATTGCGAAATCATCAATGTCCGAATTCACCGTGTATGCCAACTAAAATAGATGATCTTGTGATTGAGGGTAAATTAATCCATATCAATTCAATAACATTCAGACTCACATTCTATGTAGTGTAACCGTCCCCTCACTCAACTCCCCCACATCAACCATATCAACCACCCACCCACTGTCCCCCACTTCAACCATACTAACCACTAGCCCACTGTCCCCCCATCCAACTCCCCCACATCAACCATATCAACCACTCGCCCACTCTCCTCCATTCAACTCTCCCACATCAACCATATTAACCACTCACCCACTGTCCATTTATCTAATTCCTTCTCATTTGGATTATCTAATGTATTATATGTTCTTTTTTATTAGATGAGTGGATAAAGACGGGAGGGGAAGAGTCGACGCATTTTCTTCTTGTGGATAATGAAAATAATGAGTCTCGGATTATCATTTTCGCCACCGACCGTATGTTGGAATTATTGGGCAATACTCCTGATTGGTAGGAACCAATGATGGCAATTTCAAGTTGACTCCCCAATTATTTCAGCAGTTATATGTAATTCGAGTTTCATATGGAAAGATTATGGTTACTGCGGCTTATATTTTCCTACAAAGAAAATCGGTATTTGTGCAGAAGAGCGCCCATAAAATTTAAATAATTATCAAAGTCAAATCTTCGGAAAAAAATTATGGAATGCGCAAGCAGGATTTGAACCCACGACCCTCTGATTACATGTCGGGTGCTCTGACCACTGAGCTATTGCGAGTTCCTATACTTTCCTTCAAATTTCTGAACAAGATATATTGCATCATTTTCGCCACCTCCCTTCCTGAGGTAATTTAAATTAAATTAATTAATTTTATTGTGGGCTCTATTATACACAATTACCAGAAAATCTTATGAGACATGAAGAATTATTTACTCTATTGATGGCGGAGTGCAGAGAAAAGGATATTTTTCCAGATCCTGTGAATTTTTATATGGATTTTGAATTGGATGTAATGAAAGCTGTCAGAGAAATTTTTGGGGCTGAGTCACAAATTCGGGGGTGTTTTTATCATCTTTGCCAGAGTACTTACCGAAAAATCCAAGAGTTAGGATTAGTTGAGGATTACAAAAATGATGTAGAATTTAATAGATTCTGTAGTGAATTAGATGGATTAGCTTCTTCACCCATTGGACATGTTCTACAAGGGATGCAACACTTGAAAGCAATTGCTTCTCCGATTGCTGTGCCATTGGTTGAATATTTTGATCAAAACTACGTTTCTGGAACCTACAGGAGAATTGGGAAAGCCAATCAATCTGGAATAAAAATGAAACGAAATCCCCCGAGGGTCCCTCCAGAGACATGGAATGTTCACGAAAGAAAACTTGAGGATGCACCGAGGACTAACAATTCCACAGAAGGATGGAATAATCGATTCAGACATGTTGTTAATAGGTCCCATCCTTCTGTATTTGATTTGATCATCAAAATGAGATAAGAATTGGCAGCAGATTATACAAGACTGGATCAGGAAGAGTCAGGAGTCGTATCAAGTAAAAAAAAAGAATAGCGGTTGAGGACAAACATCTTAGGTTAACGCGATTGTGTGGGCAATATCTCAGAAAGGAGTGCGATATTACTAAATTTTTGAGTTCAGTGATTGGAGTAATTCGTTTCAGGTGTTTGGATTAAATGAAAGAATAATACATTTTGAGATAAATGATAATATGGGCTATATTTTCTTTGTCTATTTTTTTTCGGTCTATTTTTTCCACTGGCTATTTTTTTCTATAGACTATTTTTTCTTTGTTCATTTTTTTGGTCTATTTCTTCTATTGGCTATTTTTTACATGTCTATTTTTTCCGGTCTATTTTTTCCATGGGCTATTTTTTCCTAGATTCCATCTTCAAGCTCTGGATCATTTCCATTGTTTTCAGTAGTTCTGGTATCCTGACTATTTCCCCTAAGCATCAGGTTCTCTCCTCTCGTCACATTGCTTGGGTCAGTGATGTGCTGCTCCGAGCCAAGCTTGTATCCGATTTATTCCAGCTTTTCCTGGCGATTGAGGTGTTGGACATTTGCTAGAGCAACTTCTATCACAAAGATCTGTTTTCGCTTCGTCGTCTTCTTTTTACATTCATTCAGCCAAAATTCTGAAAAATAAACGATTTCACAGTCATTCTGCTGGTTTTCGCCTTCGAATGAAGGTTGTGTGATCGTAATTTTTTCTTGATTTTGAGATTTTACTATAATATGACTGCAATGACCCGAAAATTTTAAAAAATATGTGTACGTGCATTCGTGTGTGTGTGTGTGTGTGTGTGTATGTGTGTGTGTGTGTGTGTGTGTGTAATATGACGCATTTGTCGCTTTACTTCGAAACAGGGCTAGATAGCGATATGAAAATCTGACAGTATATTTGCTATGTATACCCCAACCCAGGTAAAAAAGATCAAGACTGACGAAGGAATCAAGCTTGGTTCTAGTTTGCTCTATCAACACTGGACATCCAGGCTTGAAATAAGCTAGGTTACCTCGTCATATAAACTCAGGATACATCCTGAAGACCGATATTCCTTCGAGCAGTTCTCCAAACTTGGTAGAGCCTGCATAGATCAAGGTTGAGAAATCCATATTCGATCAATCTTGATTCCAGAATGGAATCATTATTGGATTCTACCTCGATCATTAATGCTTCTTCAAATGCTTTCACGTACTTGAAGAAGACTGAGTCTCCAAACATAAGTATTCCAAGATTGACTCAGCCTTGGTTCTCTAGTCATCGCGAAAACTGATCCAAGCCTCAGGATCAGTGTTACTTGCCCAATTTCTTCACAATTGATACAGGCTGCATAAACCAAGGTTGGGGAATCGCTGCTGGTCATTCTAGATTCTATCTTGATCAGTCTTCCAATGGTTAGGAGACTTAGTTCTACTACTCATAGTGGAGTCATTTAAGCAAATGAAATGCAAAAAAAAAGGGGAGTAATGAAAAATATATCAATCGATAGATAAAAATTCCCTCATGAACATATCAAAAGATCCCACGGATATTGTTATCCGTTTAGTTGTAATTAATTAAAAACAAATGAGAATTCTGACAAAATATACTTTGATCATTCATATCTTTTATTAAGTTGCAATTAATCAGTAAGCGAAGACGCCATTTTGTAGCTGATTAAATTTGCTGCGAAAAGTGAGCGAGAACCACTGGTCAATAATGCTTCGCTAATTCAATATTAATTTTTTAATTATTTTTTCCCGATATTCACCAAGCCATCAGCTGAGTTTTTAGCTCCGCCCCTTCGCCACCATGATCGGGTCACGTGAAGCGCGCCGAACACCCGAAGTTCAAACATCTTTCGTTCGAATCCTTTCCTTTTTTCCTCTTAATTATTATTTATTTTAGATTATTATTATTATTATATTATTTATTAATTAAATGATAATAAAGAAATAAATCATTAACTCAATCGGAAAACCAGTAGTTTTTTGGGTAATGCAAAATTATCTATCAAATGAATTGAATGAATAATTATTAATGTTTATTTTTCATGAATTTACACGGAGAGAAATAAATTTTTGTGGTAAGAAAATTTCTTCGCAGCAAACTTTCCCTTCGCAATTCTTAGATCTATATATATTGAACTAAGTTATTTTTTTTTGTAACAAACACCTATTTTTTCTGTATACTCTAGAAACGATTTTTATCAATAAAAAATGTGCCAATCAATTTTTTGAGAATCCCCGACGTATTTCTGTTCGAAATTTTGTTCTCAAGATGCTGTGGGAAATTCAGATGAAAATAATGAAAATTATTGGAGTTATGCTGCGTGCCAATTTGAAAAATCAGGTTTCCAAAAAAACGCGATTGAAGTTCCGACTAAGGCTATGAATATGAAAAAATGCCTTGGGGAAAATTCAAAATTTCATGAGAAAAAAAGGGTTTCAGGAGATAACTTTTCATGCCCGTATTCTGGGAGGCCCAAAGTAATTTTTAAAGCACCAAAAAAAAATTGATTATTTGAAATTTCGACAGTGGTGTTACCCCTTATTTAATTGATTTTTTTATTATTATTTGTTTAATAAGTGATCAAAAATAAATAATGATTGAGAGGAAAAGAGGAAAGAATTCGAGCTCAAAAAACTACTCGTGTTCCCCATTCAATTAATAATTTATTTTTTTATTTATTATTTAATTAATAAGTGATTTAAAATAAGTAATAATTGAGAGAAAAACCGGAAAGGATTCGAGCGAAAAATGTTTGAACTTCGGGTGTTCGGCGCGCTTTACGAGACCCGATCGTCGTGGCGAAGGGGCGGGGCTAAAACCTCAGCTGATGGCTTGGTAAATATAGGGAAAAAATGATTAAAAAATTAATATTGAATGAGCGAAGCATTATTGACTAGTGGTTCTCGCTTACTTTTCGTAGTAAATTTAATCAGCTACAAAATGGCGTCTTCGCTTACTGATTAATTGCAACTTAATAAAAGATACGAATGTTCAAAGTACATTTTGTCAGAATTCTCATTTGTTTTTAATTAATTACAACTAAACGGATAACAATATCCGTGGGATCTTTTGATATGTTAATGAGGGAATTTTTATCTATCGATTGGTATATTTTTCATTACTCCCCTTTTTTTTTGCATTTCATCAAGAAAAAATGCGTAGCCTGCTTGAACTATCAGCGCTAGGGGCGCAATGTAGTGATTCTCGGCCCCAAGTCAAGTTTCATCCTAAAAATCATAAGTTCTAGCGAGCTACCGGTTTCGGAGTAGCAATAGAATATCAACTGATCGAACTAGACTTCAGCCAATCGTAAATTGAAAAAAATTAAATGAAAAAAAAATAATTAAAAAAAATTAAATTGGAAATCTTATCACGTGAAAAAGCAAAGTAAATAAATTTTGCAAATCTCAGTAATTGAGAAAAAAATTGCAGCACAAAGATGATGTTAATCACAACAAATTGGGAAAATATGTTACACATTCCCGATGTAACGTTGAAATTAACTTATGAATTTCAACGCACTTTTTAAGTATGTATTAATTTAATTTTGCGTTATTCGGGCCAATGCTATTCATTGAATATTATTGGAGCCTCATCGGGCTAATTATTCTCAATAGGAAAGGTGTTCGGGATATGACTATTTCTGAGTTCACTGTTCGGGCATACTTTGAAAATGATTAAACAATTGAGATATTCAAGTAACAATGTTTATTCAGTAAGAAATACTTTTTACACACCCGGTACCTTTTTACACCGAGTGTACCACGCGTTTGGGATATGCTGCGTCCAGCAATATCCCCACTCCCTCGCTCTGTCTCTCTCACACCTGTATACGATTCTATCCGGATATTCCAATGTAATATTTATCGGGGTAATTATGCAGGAAAGGGGCCTACATAAAATTTAAATAATAATCAAAGTCAAATCTTCGGAAAAAAATATGGAATGCGCAAGCAGGATTGAACCCACGACCCTCTGATTACATGTCAGGTGCTCTGACCACTGAGCTATTGCGAGTTCCTATACCTTCCTTCAAATTTTTGACCAAGATATATTACATCATTTTTGCCAACTCCCTTCCTGAGGTAATTTAAATTAATTTCAATTAATTTTATTTGGATAGACCGCTTTTCTGCATATTTACCTTTATCGGCGAAAATAAATATTATTCCCAATGAAAATTAGTTTTAATACCTTGCGATAAATATTCGCGATTTTTCCGGGCATGCAGTTTAATTGTCCGGGCCGAGGGGTTACTCACTTAAGGATTGAGAGACACCATGACTTCAAAATGAAATCAAATTCACGTGAATTCAGTCGCTGACTTCAATCACTTCAACAAAATGTGAAGTCAATGACTTCGAGCGTTGATCAACGTGACTTCATGACTGCCAATGACTTCATCAATTTGTAGTCAGTGACTTCAAATAGAATGAAGTCGTTGAAGTCACAATAAATAAAATTTTACAAATAGAAGAGAGTGGGGGAAAACGGGTTTTCATCATATTGAAACAAAAACTTGCTATATAAATGACTCATTAGAATATTAGATGTTTTTTATTGGAAATATTTTTTAATAGCCCTGAAAATATTATCAGGTAGTTTTAAATCCCCACTCTCAGTTATCACAGGGGGTGAAATAGTTTTTCGATACTGTTCAATATTGATGTACCCATGCACATTCATTGGCTCTAATTTCAAACAATTTATACTTTCATCTAAAATATACCAGTGGCGAAGAACGCTGATCTTTTTTTTATTACCATGTACGCGAGCAAATTCACTTGAAAATTCTCTGCTACGCAAAGTTCTCCCTTCTGTATATGCGAAATTCAATATAAACCCCGATAAACATATGGGGTATTCATTTTCTTTCGAAACTTGAAATACGTAATTTGAGTGACTTCAACTGATTTCATCGACTCCAAGTGACTTCAGTGACTTCGGAACTGACTTCAGAAAAATGAAATCACCTGACTTCAATGACTTCACTGACTTCGATGACTTCAGCTTGACTTCAAATTGACTTCATCGCGGTGTGGCGCCATGACTTCACGAGTGAGTAACCCCTCGGTCCGGGCAATAACGATTGCAATATCCGGGCTTTCCCAATCATTCGCCACATGGCGATGCCCAAATGGGCAAAATGGCGTCGCCAGGGAAGCCGGCGACGTCGTAATCTTTACAATTATTATTCGGTAGTAGTTAATATTTATTCCGGGTTGGGCCCGCCGTAATTAATCACGCTGCGTTAATTAATCTAAATTATCCCCCGCGATTGGGATGATTTCACATTCACACGACACACCTGTCACAGTACAATATTATTAATTACTCACTCAATGCGCTCTTGAGTCTTTTACTCGATGAATCAGCTCGTTATGGAATTTCCGGGCAATTCTGTGGGTCCTTCACGTCAAGGGTTACTTCACGTAGTTTATTTATATAATAATAAATAAACTACAATATTATTTCACGTAACAGCTTCTACGAAGACCAGGACCAGAGTGATGTTGTCGTACGTTATGGCCCAATCGTGGCTTTCGTCTTCCGGGTTGTAGGCTTTCGACCAATCCGCGTCGAGCATTCCCCTTTGGCCCCTCCTCATTGGTGCAAGTTGTTGGGACATCGATCAAGGCGCTCTGTGGCGCTAATCGATACTCCTGACCTTGTTATCAGTCGATAACAAGGTCACTGCCACGACAGATGGTAATCGTCGTTTTGGCCTTGACTTTCGGGCTCCCGGGGGGGGGGGGGGGGGGGGGCAATGGCCGCTTGCTGCTGCTATCTGGCTATTGGCGCGGGTTCCCTGTCTTCTTTTGAATCTGTGCCTGTCTCCGGGATCAACGGCCAATCTTCTGGACCTAGCGCGGATTCTCCAATAACGCGCTGCTCCACTCCCCTGCGGCTGCTATTCCTCTCTCCGGGTGTATTTCTCGAGCGCACTGGGTGATCAGCCATTCCCTCCAGACTCACACACACTCATTCGGGGTAGGGAGGTAAAAAGGGAGATACTCTCAGAATCTCTAATCAAGCCTTGCCCGAGTGTTAATTCCAACCTAGAATAGGAGACTAATCATGGTCCATTTTTTTACGCAGTTGAACTATTGAATAACGCTACCCAGTTCAATTGAAGGCTGCATCTCAAATCTTGAGAGAAGCTCCAGTTCGAGTCTCCGCCGAACCTTGACATTCAAGCTTTATTGAAGCTAGATTGTCGATCCTTGATCAAGCCTTGACTCTCACGACTGGATTCAATATTCAGCTCTGAGCCTTGGATCACTGTCTCATTTTCGGCTTCCAGAAAGCTTGCATCAGGCCTGAAGATACAGGCTGCAGCAAGGCTCATCAACCTTGATTCAAGCCTGGACCAGTCCAGAATCCTTCGTCCGTTCCTACCAGAGACGCGTTCACCCAAATTTTAACTGAATCGGCCCAATAGTTCCTAAACCAAATGAAAATGTCGAAGAACCTTTTTTTCGACTTCCCTGGATGAAAAAATAAATCTCAGTTCCCACACTCAGCGAGGAAATACGCGCTTATGGGATGCATCTTTAAGTCCCACGGTGATGGGCGCACTGATTTTCGTTTTATCCAGTATACAACTTTTGGGAAATTTTTCGTAAAATTCTTGTTACCTCTATAACTTAATGAATAATGGAGTTAAAGACCTCAAATTTAGTGGGTTCGTACATTTAATGAGCATAATGTTTGGTATTGAATCTGAGTGAAATCGATCCAGTGGTTTCTGAAATATTTGCATAGTACGATTCCGAAAAAACCAGCTACATCTCCAAGACTCTTCAGTCAATTATCTTGGAGTTCAGTTTAAAAGAAGATCTCTATTATGCGCAAGTTATGCTATGAGTTTCGGACTTTCTAAAGAAATTATTCCAAGAAACTATTGAAAAAATAAATTTTTCCATGAATTTCGACTTCTTTCTTTTCTTCCCTGAGAAGGCTCATACATCTGAATTCGTCATATCAGGTAAGTAAACAATTTTTCCTATGCAATAAGCTCATCATGATTTCGATCCAATGGTTGAAATAGTGATAAAAGCCCCTCGATACACGACGTTCTATTCTTAAATTTTGTTTCAACGGAGAATTGCTAGAATTGATTCAGAAAGGGTTTTATTCGGTAATGACAGTACTCTTCCTACATTTCCCATTTATATATTGCTATAAATGGAAATTTATCAACAATTTCGATATTGTTTATGCTGCTGTCGACAATATTCGATTAGTTACAAAACTCCATTCGGAAGCGTTGTGCCAATCTTATTGGCAGAATAATAAATATCGCATGAAAAGTGGGGTGGTCAAAGTACGCATAAGTAGTGGGGCTCTTACTTGTTTGTTCTCAAATAACTCAAAAAAAAAAAAAAGATAGTGAAATTTCTATAAAGACCATTTTTTATAGAGCTCGCTTTACTCTACAAGGAAAAGCTTGTTATATATCTTTATATCTCTCATAGATAACGAGATAATTTGGAAAAACTGGAAACCAAAAAAGTTAAACATGAGGATTTAATCCCTCCCCTGTTCCATTTTTGTTTAATATTTCAAAAACGAAACGGGATAACGGGTTTTCCAGAAATTCGTTTGCAGAGGATAACGAAAACTATAAAACAGGTCATTACAAAGATCGCTCTACCTCGCTTAGATTCCGAGATATTCAAAAAAGACTGATATGACTACAAAATCTACTTAATTTTCCATAACTACTTAGATCCACGAATAATTTCCATCTTCATCCGAATTTTTTTTTTTTTATTCTTCATCCGAATTCATCCAAAAAATTTTCAAATTAAAAATATTTAATTCTTAAACAGTCCCAAAGTATTAACTCAACAATTTTATAATAATTCATTAGTAACGGTTTTTGTTTTCATAAAATTCACCAACAATACCGCACTCTGTGTCTCCGCAAAATTATAAATTCCGTTAGAAATTCTTAATAACAGTATTTCCCTTTCTTCCATGAAAGAAACAAAAGGGGAACTTCTCCACAAAATCAAATAATCCATCATTAATCACAATTTTTCAAAGCCAATGAAACTTGCGCGCTATGAAAGAGTATCACCCAAGTGTAAATACTCTTTTTAAGCACAAGGGGAGCTTAATAAAAAAAAAAAACTAACCTTAAAACACAAAGGATGGAAAAAATGGAGGAGTTTGAGATGAGTGGAGGAGTTTGTCCGTGTTCATGGGGGAATAAAAAGAAATAAGAGACCGAAACTGGCGAATTGAACGACACCACACACAAGAGTGCATTATAAAATCTTGGATTTTCTTGGTGGCGATGATGGCGCTCTGCCGGTGGGAGGCAAACCCGTAGAGCGAAGGGTAAACGAGGAAGAAAAAAAATAATAAAAATTGTCTACACTTGTGTGTGCGTTTCTTACTGTGTATAGAAGGGTATGCGCGCGCAGTGGCTTTGTCTGACTGTTCGAGACGAGGGTGGGGCGAGAGAGGAGGGGGTAAGCACTGTGTGTGAGTGCGGAGCGACCACGAGGGGGCAACAGAGGTCCACGGTGTAAACCCATGGCGGACTTGCAAAGGCAACTTGCATCCTTTCAGTGTTTCAGTCGGCCGCTGAACCCGCGTGCCGTTCGGTCGTGTCTGTGATTCTCCTTTTTAATCGTCTTTATTGTTTTTTTTTCAACATTTTTTTTCTTCTTTCGTTCTCTCTTCCCTCTGAAACTCTATGCTATTCTGGATTTTTGTGTCGTGGGATTTTTAGACATAATTTTCATTGGCACAATGAAAATTATTATTTAAACGTGAAAACGTGAATTTTTTCTAGTGATTTTATTTCTTGATCTTCGAATGTTGTTTTAAAAAAACGGAGAAGAGGTTGAAATAAAAAGTTTTTTTTTTTTTAATTCTTGTGGACTGGTGGCAAATCTTTGGTTTACCGAAAGGATTCTTCACTGGAGTTGGACAAGAAATTTGCATGCATGGTAAGTTAATTTTTTATTCTTTATATTTTATAAAGTGTCAGTATGATTTTTTTGTTCAAATTTTTGGGGAAATTAATAAATGCGCACGCGTTATTGCGCGAACGTTGACAGCGCATGGACGCTGTGATTTTTTTTCTTTTTTGATGTTTAAGCCGTGTGGGAATTGTCTTTGTTGGTTTTTTCGGAGCTTTTTTTTTTGGTTATATTTTTTTTTTATTCTCTTTGGTGAAGGATGATGTTGAAAGGTGGATGACAGAGGCGGGCTGAATTGTTGGAAACAAGAGTAGTTTTAATGGGTTTCAATAGAGGTTTCGAAATATGCGGGGAGAAGAGCCCACTGGGTGGAAAGTGATACGGGTACTGTATAACTATTGGCACATAACAACAACTATTGGAATTGAAAGTACGGCACGAGTTGACTTCAATCGTTTCGTATAAATTTTGAAAAAAAATTTACGATAAGCATTTTTGAATGTTCCAACTAAAATTGCTTAAATATTGCCTAATTTTATTTAGGAACAACTCAGTGATGTAATGAGATAAGGAAATTTTCATATAAACCTTTTTTTGTACTTCTCGTTTCGTTCTACAAAAAATGCTTTTGTGAAAATTTCGATATCTCGCTCAAATTTCGAGACATGCAAAAAAAAAGTGGAGACCAAAAATCTGTATCTTGAGAATCTGATTCCTCTCCGCTTTTAGAATTCTTTAAATATCTCGACAACGTAGGGAGATAGTTAAATTTTGGTGGTAATCTTTATTGCAGTTCTTGTTCTCCTCTAGAAAAAATCTCCATGAAAATCTTTCTATCTCCCTCACCTCCTAAGATATCTTCACTTGAATGAAAAAGTATTCTAAAAATAGAGTGTTTCAGCAATGAAATTCATTCTCTCAAAACCTTATTATTAATGTGTATATTTATGAAAAAAACATTGTTTATTGAACTATGAAGTTGGCTGTATTGGCAAACACAACGTGACTGATTCATGCAGATAAGCGAGAGTATTTATGCAACAGATAATTTATTTTCTTTTCCTTTCTTAATTCATAATAAAAAGCCCTATTGTGTGTGAAACACAAAATTATCGAAACCTCGTTCTATCTTTAACGTTAATTTTGTAATAACCAAGGTCATGCTTCATCAATTGGCCTCAAATAATTTTTTCTTTGATACTACATGAATGACACTCACAAGACTCTTAATAATCATGAATTATCTGTGTATTATTATAACATTGTTAATATTAAATTGTTAGCGTGTAACAGCATCCATTTCGCGTGTATGAAAAACTCTACTCTCTTTCATGTTTTCCTTTTTTCCTCAGTTTCTTTACGATGAAAGAAAAGAAAAAAGAAGGCAAGGGCTCTAATAAATTACAGGTGTTTCGACTTGGGGCCTGAGTCGAAGAGTTGAGAGAAAGAGAAAAACAAAAAAAAATAAAGACAAAGTTGAAGTGAGGAGGAGGAGGAAAAAAATGGGAATTGAAATAATTGAAGTTCAGAGAAGCCGATACGTGCTTCCGGTGTTAATCACGAACGTCTGGAGATGAGGCAATATTTACATTCGAGTTTTTTTTATTGCCCTGGAATAAAAAATAGTCACGTCATTCTTGCTTTCGAAAATTTTCTTCCAATTTAATTTTGTAAAAAAAGGAAATTATGCAATATTCATTTCCTTTTCGATTTCGGTAGATTTTCTTGTTTTCATTCTGTCGAAAAGTTTAGGATAATTGAGGCGGAAAATTTTCTAATAGAATTGCTTTCGACACTATTGTTTGCGAGAGACAATGAGAGCAATAGAGAAATGAATGACAGAATTGTTTTTTGAATATCTCGAAAACTGCTGCACCAAAATTAATTATACTGTATTACCTTTCAGTGGAAATTTCCAGCGACATTCTATGAAGTCGATAAAAATTCACAAGTCTAATGATTTTTTTGGAAATTTTTTAATTAATTGTTGAAAAATAAAAAGGATCTGCTTAATTTTGAACAGAAATATAATTCGGTCCATTCACAAATCATATCCGACTTTCTCGATGACATTTTTCGAATTTCCATCGAATTCCGTTTGGACAGGAGATAGAGAGAGATAAATGATATATGGATGCCTTTAAATTGGGATCTCTCGATAATCGTCCGGTAAATTAGATATTTTTTCCTCCTACTACACACCTTCAACATTGTTCTTTCTAGTGACAATCATTAATTCATCGACTAACCCTGCAATTTAACCGTAAATCAAACATTTCCGGTCAATTCAGCAATTTTGCAATTCCTTAGATGAATCAGTTTTTTTTTAATATTTCGGAAAATACTGGAAATACGGAATTATTTATGAGCACCTTTTTTGTAGGCCGGATTTTTTCCCGCAAACAGTCGCAACATCTTTTTTTCTCTCAGTCTCATATTCCGAGATATTTCATCAAAACTGAAAGGATAATAAGATTTATTTTTTTACGGCTTCAATCCATTTCTCTTTTTTTGGTGAGATTTCAGGATTTAAGAAAGATAGCGAGAATTTTGTGAGAACCTTTCGCGAAGCTCGTATTATTTCCTCCAAAAAAGGATCTTTAAAATATTTCGCTATCTCGCTTCAGTTCCAAATTATAAATCAAAAATGAATTCCTAAATAAACTAGAGTCTTCGCTCTTGAATTATCCCCCAAATTTTGCGGTGAAAATGGTCCCAGAAAATTAAAGAGTAATCCATCGTTATTCTCACATTGAAATTACCGGAAAATGGATTAAACGTCAATTTCCATTTTTTTTTTCTCTCAAATTTATTGTCAATTATTTTACCACTTCATTTCAACCCTCTCCTCTTTTTCCACGAAAATTGAATCTGTCAATGGACGACGTGTATTAATCGTAACGCTGGTGGATCGGTAAAATTGAGCGGTTTTTCGAGCAAGGGGAAGGGATGTCAAATCCCGCCATACGGCCGAGTCGTTCATCATCGCACATCCACTCCAATCGTATTAGAAGCAATTGGAATCGAGCACTGGTGACAATTCAATGGTTAAAAGGGGGAGGTGGATGCTCAATGAGAGTGCTGTATTGAAGTGGGAGAAATGGGGGTGGTTGAAAATTTGATCCCCTGAAGCGTTGTAGTAGACTGCTGGCGTTCAGAAACGCCTGACTCGACCAGTGCCAAGCCCAGTGCTCCTTGTCGCAGTACGACAATCGATATTAGTTACTGCACTAAGAAAAATTTACTAATAAATACATTATTATTTATTTCTTTCAATTTCCAGATTTTTCCCATCAAAATACTCACTTCTTCGCCAATTTTAAGTCAATAAAATATCTTCATGATTTATCACGAAATTTATCGGGTTTTCCCGTTTTCTTGATGAAAATTTTTTTTTCGTGCAGAAAAAATCATTTGATATTCATAACAATTCCTCACATTAAAATGGCATATTACTCAATACAGCACGTTTCCCACGTAGACAGGAGTGTCCCTCGACACCTCCATAAGACTGCAATATCCGTAGACTCCTCTTTATTTAGTTTTTTTTCTTCTTCTTTCATCCTTCTCAGTCATGAAGAAGAATTGCATCCCCAGTACAGCCTCATGAGACAATGATTCTCCCATTGTTTCTGGTTATTCAGAGACTGATATGTGTTGCTCACACCCTCTTTATTTATTTTGTTCTCTCTTTCTCACTTGTTTCTTCTTCTGTTGAGAATGTTAGAGGCCGATCGATTGTCTGCCAGTACAATGTACATCAAAGTATGTATTTTATGAGGGAGATTGGCCCCTTTCAGTTGGCCCATGCTGGTGTAGGATGGACGTTGCGAATCATCAATTTTAATGCCTATTTTGTTCTTTATTTTTGAACTTGTCCGGAGGGTGAAAAAAAAATCGATAGAGCGAAAGCTACTTTGGCTGCCAATTCATGCGGAAGTAAATTAACTTGGACTTTTTTCATCTGCACATATTTCTCAAGGGAAAGATGAAATGTAATTTATAGAATGTAACTCATTCTGCTCTAATGTTCAGATTTTCACGTGATCAAAAATTGATCAAGGAAAAAAAAATTATTTCGTACATTTTCAAAGAAAAAAAAACCCTTCAAAAAAAAATTGTTAAATCTTCTCTGATTTCTGTATCAATAGATTGAGTTTCAGAATTTGATTTATGCTTGGTCCTCTCATCCAATATGGACCAAGCTGCAGAATCATTATTCTCAGTGAGGAAGTTCAAAAAAGGAAGACAGAGTGGGCAATGTTACATAAAAATTGAATCACGTACTTTCGATCAAATCTCGGCTGACCCACATGATTTTTTTTTTTACATTGTAATGAGAGAAGCGGTGGGGGGCCTCATGTTTCCTGGGAAGTGACATTGATAAATTGTGGGACATTTTTTATTATTATTATTTTATGTAATTTTCGCGAGGATTATGTCAAATGAAATGGGGATTCGTTTTTTTTTTTTCTTTGAGTTATGGATTGTGTGAGGAAACATTCTTGTTTCGTTACCAATTACTGGTGATTGGGTAATTGATGACTATTAGACGAATCAACTGACCATTCAGCTGTGGGATCACTCCTTTTTTTTATAAGGAATTGATTTATTCATTATGGAATTATTGATGGGGCGAAATCAATCTTCGTGTAATTCAATTTTTTTTAACCCATTTTTTACAACGATTTTTTCAAATAAAATCATTAATTTATGCAAAATATTGAAATTGTTTTTGTCCTAATTTTCCCGATGATAAACTCTTCAGCATCTTGACTATAAAAACAGGGACAATTAACGAGTCAGTGAATTATCCTGGCACCAGCAATGATGAACGAGGTCGCTGTACTTTTTCTCCACTCCAGAAGTACATTACCATTACCAGCGTCATTACCGTCACAGCTTTTTCATATTTTTTTTTAACCTCTCAAACGACCCGTTGTGCAGTTAAACTCATTGGTAAATTAGGAAGATCCATTCTTTCTGTTTTCTCTTATTTTTATTTCGAAATTCTCGAATTTTTTTAAATTTAATAGTAAATTTTAGTTTTATCATATTTGGGGGAATAGCTTCATGCACGAGACGTTTTATTTGAAATAGATTCCTTGTGTGCCAGAGAGACATCATTTTACGTACATGATAGGAGGTCTGGATAATAAATCATAAGTTTAGTGCAGTAAAACTTCAAATAATATAAAAATACCCATATCTTTTTTTGGTAAAAAAAATCATATTTTTAGTTTTCCCAAATAATATGTTTAATTCATATAATACAATTTTTTCCTTTCTATTCAAAAAAAAATAAATGAAATTTTTTTTCTATTTTCTAACGAAAAATATCTCATTTTTAAAAAATGAAAAATAAGACAGTGAGAATCATAAATTCTTCCAACATCGATCTAAAAATTTTCAAGGCTATCGCTCGAGTATCTTGTAAACTATGTGGGCGTAGAACTTCAGAAACAATTCGAAATTACTTTCATCGGTTGAGTCGCCTCACTCGTCACATTGTCAGTCACGTTGAGAATCTGAAAATGTCGGAAACTTCGAGGGTAAAATACAGCAACTACAATATATATACTTGGCACTTATTTTGGTTTTAAAAAGTGAGCCAAGTATCCTAGCCAGATGTTCACTTCCTCCATTCATTTTCTACTTCTTTCTTCTTTTTTTTCCTCCTTCCTATTATCTCGGTTTATTCTTTTCTGGCATCCTCGTATCAGTCTGAGTACCATCGACTCGCTGGTCAGCCACTCAACACGAACACCACTTAAAAACATACTCCAACCTTCACCCGATGATTTTGGGAATGATACTTCAATAATTGTTGGGAAAAAATAAACAATGTCAATTTCAACTGCTTTATTCTATTATGGAATCGATTTTAAAAATCAAATGCAGATCATTCCGTGAATATCTTGAAAATCATTGGATTTGAGGGAATAAATCAATGGACCTATTTTGTAGTCCATTAAAATTTCTACGACAAAGGTCTTATGTAGTTTTTCCCTCAACATTTTTCTTTCAGAGATATTTTTAAAGGGAATTCCAGCATGTTTTGTGAATTCTCCTGTTTTCCTACATCAGAAGTGAGTCAATACATGGGAATTAATAGAGAGACCTCATTTGTGAAGAATTTTATGGTCTACAAAAAATATCTCTAAACATTTTTCTCTAAATCTGCTTGTTCCAAAAAGATTCGCAAAAACATGTACGCATCATTTTTCCAAGTTTGGTTATAAATTAATAAATGAATATAAATGTAAATGAAGATCAGAAGTGCATTTCTTCGCAAATATGTTCGAAACGAGTGAATTTAGGGAAAAATATCAAGAAATCTATGAAATTCTCTACGAAATAGTCTATTACTTAACAAGTCTGAAAATCTTTACCGCCCCGTGTAAGGTACAGTATTTTATTGCACAGCGTGCGATAATGGTACATTACGCAGCTAGGGCGGAAAAAGCCAATGAAGTTAATTCTTACCTTTGCTTCACTCGGGAGGAAAATTTTGGCGAAATTATCTTTTTCCGCCCATGGTGCGTAGAGAATGTCTATGCTTAAGGGTGCCGGAAAAAGGCATTTCAAACCAAGCAAAGTGAGGTTAGAAACCCATTTTCCAAGCACCCTAGGCGGAAAAAGGTCATTTTCTATTTTCCCTTAAGCCTACTTGCTCCAAACATATTTAAAATATAATCTACATTTAATTTTGTTTATTATCTCTCTCTATTCCACTACTCATTTGTGGGTTCAAGTATAAAAAGTCCAAGTTTCTTTTTCTTAAATTTATGTTTCGATTTCAATAATTATTATACCAAAGAATTTAATTTTTTTAATGAAGAATAAGTAATCGCAATTTCTTTGGATTTTTCTCATACAATAATTACTGGAGGAAATCAATTAAATGATAAAGATGGGAAAAAAATGAAGATGCCAGTGAACGGAAAATTAATTACTCCCTCTGAATTATCACTAGTAGCTGCAATTGCATTTCGTAGTTTAATTGAATTTATACGATTTCATTTATAATACACGCTTCAAGTATTTCTCCATTTACCAATTTTTTATTCGCAATTATCTGTTTACTCTCATTCGCATTGCTTTGTTCTGGATTAGATGCAGAGACCAATGACTCTTACAATTTTCTCTGAATAAAGATGAGTCACTTGCTTTTTCTCATTATTCTCAATTTTTTTCTTTTTTTTTTGGCTTCTTGTTCATTCGTGACTACTCGTTCCCATGAAACAATGACCGGTATTCTGATGGTGTTGTCATGACAATTTATTTAAATCTGGAAGGAACAAGTGCGTCGTATATTTCAAATATAAGAGAAGTCTTGAGTTGTGCATGTGCTCCACCTACTTGGTTGAGAGTAGTTAAATATATCGTGCTTCACTTGTAAACTTCCATCCTTCTGCTTCACTCTCACTTCTCTTTTTCCATGCATCTCTATTTTGAGTGAAATATTGGTATAAATTTACTATTTTGTTTCCATTCTATTTTTAGTTCCCCTTATCTATTTTATGACCTTTTGGCCTTTTCCAATTCTGACAATCTCCTCCCCTGTAACTCTCCCATCTTGCGACTCCATGGGTCAATTTTTTAGTTACTGTACTGCATTCGTCGCAGATCAGGAGAAACCGAGGAAAAGTCTGATCAGTACAGACAGTCGATTATGCAGGTCCCCAGAGTAACTTTCTGTCACACTAACAAGAAAGACACGGTAGCTCCTTTGCATGTGTACCTCCCGCTCAGCTAGTTATTCGAACCCACGAGCGAAATGGTCATTCGCACATAGCCGAACAGCCAAACTGTCGGTTCTATAAATTTACTATTAAATTCGGTCAAAATTGCGATTTTTCTAAAGTCACATAAGGGAAGGGGAGAGTTACATCAATTTCTCGATCGTAATTAACTAATGATTGATTGATTGATAACTCCAATTCGATAGTCGAGTGACATGAAATAACTGCAAAAGTTACTGATGGATTATTTTGCAAATATCTCGAAAATTATTGGATTTAGAAGAATATGTCAAATGATCTTCTTTGTAGAACTGGAAATTCTCTACAAAAAAAAGTCTTTTAATTTTTTTTGCTAAACCCACTCGTTTCGAGGATATTTGCAAGTGAATAATCAATCATTTTTAGTTTCAACCGAAATTTTAAATTTTAATAAATATCGCTGAACTTCCGGTTAAAAATGTAGGGAAAAATTCAGAAGCATATCATTACAATGAAAACCAGTCATTTCTGTTGTCCTCAGCTCACCCCCCGTATTTCCTCCATGTTTTCGTCCCTTCAGTCTCGCAAAATAAATAGATTTATAGTTTTCCGTTCCCCATTTATTTTTCCTCTAAAAAATGGAGAAAAAATAATTCTCAATGCAATCACATTTGAATATTTTTAATGGAAAAGCTCTGAATGCGAGGAAAAAAGCACTAAATGAAAAGTGCAGAGGTTTTATCGTCTGCTGCGAGCATTACATAAAAATAATAAAAACAAACGTTCGAGTGTCAATAACAGGCAACACGAGACTATAACAGTGAGAGAAAAAAAATTGGAGTGAATCGAACAGAGTAAAAAAAATATTTCAGTCAAGTTGAAAGATTTTATTGGAAAAAAAAGTTGCAATACAATAGCTTAAAATGACATTTTTTCTTCTGAAGATAAAATAAAATCCCAATTCTTGTTTTTTTTGTTCTCTCAGTAATTCCTCTGAATTGACGCAAAACACGGAATTTTCCGTAATTACCTTTTTAATAGTTTTCCACAATCTCTTGATTTCCAAGATTATTTTATAAAAACTGACCAAAAAGTAAAACTTTCATTTTCTATTTTCACGCCTACACTTAAAAAATCATTGAAAAAATTGATAAATACAAATTCATAATTTTAATTACATAATTGTCAATGATAATTCTACGCAATTCGTTTACGTAATTTACATGGGTGGGTAGTAGTGTTAAGCATGGCCCACATAATCGAAAAATTCGATCGTCTCACAGTGAACCAACCAGCAATTACCTTCGCTCAATATTTCTCTCCTTCTTTTATTCTTTTTTATTTATTTCTGTCCTTATTATTTTTTCACATGAGTAGAACACTCTCGTTTTTACCCTCAGGCACAAATACATGTTATACGGGGCAAACAGGAGATGTGAATAATAGAGGTTGATCTCTGTCGATTATGTTACGCTTGACAGACAAATTTTAGTGGCTAAAATCTGAGATTGGGGAGTTTTTTTTTTTTTTTTCATTAAAATAATGCGGGGGAACATAATTTCATAACCTGCATCGATGTTAAATCATTAAAGATGGAGGCAGGATAATTATTATGAATTTTATCATTAATTTTTTTTGTCAATTTTTTTTACTATTAAATTATTCAGCGAAGTTTTATGTTTTTTTTTTAAAGAATGATTCACAATCTATCGGAGATAGAACATTTCCATACAGACCTTTTTAGTAGCTATTTTTTCACTCTACAGAAAATATTGCTCCAAAAATAGCTCTATCTCGCTTATGTTCCAAGATATTTACGGTCAAAATTTATCACTGAAAGTGAAATTAATTTTCCTCACTTTCTTCTCTTTGTTGTTTTTACTTTTATATACTCGGATAAAGAATTTTCGTGTGGAATTGTTGACCTTACGATGGTATGGGTAGTCATCGTACGGGTGAAAATGTCGTGCCGGAAATAACAGAGGAGTATCTCTTTCGGTCACTAGTGTGTCTGCTTTTCGCTTTTCTCTCTTCCTCCCTCTTTTAAATTCCATTTGTAACATATACCTATCTTCAATTCTGTTACTAGTTGCCAAATAAGCATCACAGTTGTAACGCACAGTACTCAACTACTCTAAGTACTCAACTTCGTATTACTGTTCTTGGTAGTGTTATCTTCAGGCGCTTGGAAAACGTGAAGTTGATAATCAAAAGTACAGAAGTTTTTTTCAAAACTTTTTCCTCTATCCACTAAAACTTCTGGTTTAAGGGGTAAGTCTTCCTTAGTTCTGTAAAATTAATGAGCGACGTCTGATATTCTCGAGATTTTCGAGAGAAGATTAAGCTTCTAAATTGTATTTTTTTCTGTTATGTGATAGGATCTCGAAAATGAAGAGACTTGGCAAAATTTTCTGTATAACCTTTTTTGTATAGAGAATTTAAAGAGCTACAGAAAATGTTTCTTGATGAGTTGTCGTAAATCTAACGGTTTCATAGATCTTTGCAAAGAAGTGCTCCGGAAATGAGTAATAAAGTGTCAGAAGAAAACTAATCGAAAAATCTTAGTCGAATTTTTTTTGCGAATATCTTTAAAATTATCAAGTTTAGTGAAAATTATGGAGAAGAAAATTTTATGATCTACAAAGAAAGGTTTTTCGAAGAATTCTCTCAAATTCGGTAATTTTGCAAGAGGAGATATTCGAAAAATAGTTAAAATTCTTTTTCCCACATTTTTTTTTTGCATTTTAATGAGTTTTCCGGAATATATTTCCAATGAATGAATCCATGTCTCTAAAAAAACACATTCAGTCATGATGAGATATTCAGGTTAAATCAACTCTAATTGCTCCGAAACATCAAACACACTCGTCAAGTATTTACAAACTATTCAACTCAATGTAAATTTGAATGTAAAAAAAAAAAAGTTATTCACATTGCTGCTTCCAGTGAATCTTTCATACGACACTGGTCACGAAGTAGAACTTTTGACATTTATGAATGAGTTTATATAGAGCGAGTCTGTAGACGCGTTTAGATTAGGTGGATCCTATTTTAAAAAGAATTATGGGGAATTTTTAACACGTGTTACAAGTGTACCTGTATTTACTTTGGGATTTATATTTGAAAAAAAAGCCGCTAGGTTAAAATAGATGAGTGCATCGTTTCCTTGTGTGTTTGCTCGACGAATTTTCATCCTTTGAGTCATACCCAAGAACTTATCCCGGAGGGGAACAAAGTTTTATCTTTTTAAATGATATTCAACCGAAAATAAGAGATTTAGAAGTTTACAAAGAAATTCATAAAATCATTTTTCTTCTAGACTGACATAAAATTTTTGATAATATAAAAAATTTCAAAAAAAAACAAATTTTTTTTCTCATGAAATTAAAAAATCACAATTTTTCTCAAATGTCGCAAAATTACACTTATTTTAGAATATCTATTTTTTATTGAAAATACAAATGTAAAAAATTAATTCTTGAATAAAAAAAAAGGGATTTTAAAACGAATTGAAAAGAAGGGATTCTTTTTTAAATAGGCCTTGCCATAGGATTAAATTGATCTGAAAATTATTCAAATGACAATGATTACGTCGTGCATAATTTTTTAATTTACCACTACACCGTGAAAGCTATCACTAACATCCCGATATCCGTACGAGGATTTAGTTGAAATGAATTTTATTTAAGACATACCCCCTAACCCGGTGTTTCACCCACGCTCGTATATTCCCCGTCGAGAGACACCTTCTCTCCTCTCACACACACACACACACATGGATAATTATGCGATGTCGCACGTGCGCGTAGCACGAGGTGCCAGAGATTAATGCCGTCCATTCGTTACAAACTTTAATGCTTTTACTCTCTTCTCCTTTCTTTTTTCTCTCTCTCT
This sequence comes from Aleiodes leptofemur, assembly GCA_963942555.1. Taxonomy (NCBI): domain Eukaryota; kingdom Metazoa; phylum Arthropoda; class Insecta; order Hymenoptera; family Braconidae; genus Aleiodes; species Aleiodes leptofemur. The sequence goes on from OZ012614.1 coordinate 9,644,400, forward strand.
CTTCGATGTGTGCTTTGAAAAGATGGGCAAAAAAGGGGCAACGATGAAAAAAAAAAAAATCGGTAAAAAAAAATCCGAGTGAAAATAATCAAGCTTCCTTTGCGGCTCTCCTTCGACGCCCGTATAATGCACCACTGGCAGACGCACTCTCTCTCGAGGATCCACTCGGCTGTGGCACATCGTGCGTGGCGCAGGGTCACGCGATTTACGATCCGGTCCTTTTCAAAGAATCTCGCTCCCTCCAATGCTGCTTATTTTTTTTTTATTTTTTTAATACTCCCTCTCACATTTGTGTCCCTCCGCGTGAAAGTAATAACCAACGCTCCCACGGCGAGGAACGTTTAATATGTTCTAGTTATACTGCAAAGAAATTCACTTTAATCCTCGGTTTTGTCAATGAGTTGAGATATTATGCAGGACTTGGCTTTCAAAGCCCATCCTTTATCTTCATGGTAAAGCTTTGAAATTATATTTTTCCAAGTGAATGAAAAAAAAAATTAAAAACCAGAGAAAACCGGTTTTTTCAAAGATTATAAGTTTTGAAAGAAGAGAATCCTTAGAAAGTCCAAAATTTTCAGAAAATTGTAATTAAAAGAGGGAAATATGAATTTTTTTTGGAAAGGAAGTCAATCATAATTTCAAAAAAAAAATGAAAAAATGAGATTCTTAGAAAAAAATCGAACTTTGATTCCTCGGAATAATAGAAAAATTGTCTTTTCTATTCAGAAAAATGAAAATTTGTAAAGTAGTTGAAAATATTGAGTCTCGAATGAATTCAAGATAAGTTTAATTCCAGAACAAATTGAAAAAGAAGCAATTCACTGCCGTACGTGGCTTCTCCAACTAATTATCTATTTTAAATAAACCTTGAAAATCATATTTTTCTTTATTTTTCACCTTTTTTTTTATCTAATCGTTTACGAGATATTGATAATCAAACACGTTGGAAATCGCTGTAGTGGGAGTAAATCGCCTCAAACTCAATAGAAATATCTCATTTACATAAAAGCTAGCAGTAAAAAGACTTCTGCTGTAAAGTATAGAAAAAAATCATACAAAAAATAAAAAAAATTGAAAGAGATATCACTTGAAGCTTGAAACATAATTTCTAGATAGTTCAATTTTAAGAGAGTCACTCACAAATTTTCACTTTTCTCTCTATTACCGATCCAACTCCTATATAATATCTTGAATCCTTGAATATTTCATTTTTCCCGAGTTTCTCAGAGGGAAAATTGTGGGTTACAGCAAAGGAAAAAAATTTATTGGAGGTCGTGAAAACGCCGGGCTTTATTCGCTGGCCATCCGACTCCTCTGAATGGGTGTATAACTCTATGAACTTGAAAATGAAATAAAATTTCAGAATGAGGGATAAAATAGCCTTTTCCATTGGAAAACGAAGAATTCTCTCAGGCAACGAGCAATTGAAATTTTAAACTGAAGTTTCCGGGAGAATCAATCGATGAAGATACGAAAAAAAAAGTTAAAACTTTTGTTTAAAAAAACCTTTGTGTCTTCAAGACGAACAATTCTCTTTGTATCTTCCTTATTTACAGCGATATTCGCAGTCAATAGTGAAACCAAAAGAACGCTCCGCGCGCCCTCTACCCAGAGGATTCCTTTAACGTTGCATATCTTCTCAAATAATTGAGATACGAAAACGATCGTCAGAATCAAATATCTTCCTCTCTTCGAGACAAACATTTTTCGTCCAAGATTTTTTTTTGTATCTCCAATATTTTCCACGGAAATGCTCATTAAAAAAACTGAAAAATCTACCGAAATTCAATGACATTTCCATCTCAAACGCAAAATGTCAAATTTTTAAAATAATCATTTCTTCGCATTGAAAAAAATTGGATAATAAAATCAAAAATAACCGGTGACACCCAGTGAAAATATTGACTATATCCACGTAATACCATAAAGTCCTCAACGCACAGTGTAAGTTTATAGGTGGATGAAGAAGGCCACTTTCGTTGACTTATGTGTGTAGCAGCTGCATTCGCGGTGAACATTTACAAACACACTAGTGCAAAAGCCACCAGTGTCATTGACATGCTGAATCCTCTCTCCTCCTATCTCTTCTTTTACGTGTATAAGAGTAGTTGATTGTGTGTATGAAAACGCGCACGCTCTCCACTCAATCTCTCTCTCTCTTTCTCTCTCTACACGCGCCCGTCTCGAACTCTTGTCCTCCTACCGATCTCGTATATAGCCCTGTAGCGCCCCCTTACACGCGAAGACGATTATAGCTCACAACCGCTCAACTGTATATTCTGTTTTTATACCTGTGTATGTGTGTGTCTATGTATATTTGTGTGTACTAGACACGCGAGTTTAGTCCCTTGATCTACGACTGCCGCAAGGGTTGTCTCTTCCGTCAGTGTCACATGTGCTATTGGAAGAAATTCTTGTGAATTCAAACTTTTTTCCGCAATTAAAATTTTAACAAAAAAACGAGCACACGTTAATGAGGGAAAATAAATATCTACGATGTAGAAATTATAGTTTGAAAGTTATGGAAATTGGTTGGATTTTTTTTTTTTCGGTAAAGAATTTCTCGGAATATTAATTAATTTTTCATATAATTAATTCCGTGTTTAGATTTTTTTTCAATATCTCGGAATCTATGAGAGATAGGAGGAGAGTTGTGATGACCTTTTTTGTATAAGAAAATGGGATCTATAAAATAAAAAGAGTCATAACCAAAATTAGTCCATCTTTTCTAGATACCGAGATATTCTCTAAAAACCAGAAAGTGTCCGAAACATAAAATTTTTATTAAATACGACAATTTAATAAAATTATCCAATTCAAGAATAAAAAAGAAAACATTTTTCTTCTTTACTGTCCCTCATCATCTATCTCTCTTATTTTTAATTTCTTTCATACAATTGAGCTTCATTAAATGTTCATGAAAAGTCGACGTCGGCAAGACTGAAGAATTCATTTCTCAGTCCTCTGCCTCTTTTCACTCTCGATCCAACGATCTTAATCCCCCCCTCCCTCTGCCTCTTCTTCTTACGGTCTTCCCCTTCAATACCGAAACTTTGAATGAGACTGTGCCCGGAGGATACAACTCCTCAGCATTGCACGGCTGTTGCCCATTTGTTGTCGTTTCGTCTCACTTTATATACCTATCTCAAACGCGTGTTACAAATTATGGGTCTCGGAGTTGTATTCAAATTACTGCGGATGCGCTACCATTTCCTCCCCTCTCTTCCTCTCTCTCTCTAGTCCTCATCTCTGCTCCTCCCCATTTGCTTCTTAAAATCGCGGATGTCGCTGCAAATTACGGTGAGACGTCGTGCCTTGAATTGCTCACGTCAATTTCTTTACCAAAGTACCAAGTAACAACTTCTAGTAACATTACAAAAGTCTTTTATGATTTTTTAATTTCCCCCTTTCTTAATTTTTATTTTATTGAGGAAAGGGTAACATGCACAAGCCGGTGCCATATTTTTTCCTCAGGAAATTATCGTTATGTTTATGTTATAGTTGTGTTTAAACGTTTCAGACAGAATGAGATAAGGTTTTTTTTCTTCATTTTTTAAAATAAATATTTCGGGAAGTGATTGCGATAAGATTTTTTTTGTTGGAACCTTTTTTTTGAGCTTTTCCGCTTTACAAAAAAGGTATTCATGAAATTTTCCGTATCTTGCTGCAATTTCGAGATATTTCACGATGAATTGTAATGATTTATTAATTATTTATAGATTGGGAATTTTTCAATTGGGAAATTCTAAAAATCATCTGTACTACCAGACTGCATGACGTCATTTTTTATTTTTATTTTAGAGAGATTCTAAATTGTTCCTCTTTCAAAAGTTCATACACGTCAAATGTAATGCTAAAACTGTCACATCTATTCCGCATTCCTCATTGGTTGATCAAAATTGCGCGCTCGATTCAAAAAACGAAATAGAAATGAAGGATAAAAAATTTCTTTAAAGTAATTATTAAACATTGGTGATAAGTTTTAAATTTAAGTCGGAGAATAATCATTCAAAAAATTCAGGAAATAGGTTTGAACAAAAAAATTATGAGATCATTTTCCGTGTGCAGAGCGCGCGATCAGTTTCGTTTAAAAAAAATGGTTTATCCATTCATCCAGTAGTGATGTTAATATCTCGGAAACTATAGGGCTCCATGAAAACACCAGGAAACCTTTGTCGTAGAGAATTGCATGATCTACAAAAGCGCTCCCTTGACATTTTCCACTAGAGCCGATAGTTTCCGAGATATCATCAAGATAATCCCTCGAGCCCCACAAGAACAATTATCAAACCTCATCATCCATTTACCCAACCATAAATTCATTATCTCCCCGTAAACTTGAGCAATGTTCACAAGTTTCAATAACTCAAAATTTTATACGTTCCTTCAATTCTATATATCAAGAAAAAAAATCCCCAATTACCTTCATAAAGTAAAAAATAAACAACCAGTAATTGTCCCCATAAACTGTACCCCTGCCCTCCTTCCTAATTACTCCAACCACGAAAAAAAATCAGGCAAAAAAACCCATAAAATCTCTCATAAAGAAGCACTAAAAAAAAAAGTAATAATACCAACAAAAAAAAAGGTAAATAATTTTCATAAATTAAACTTTAATTTTCTCACTTTTTATTTATAAAACGTAAAATGTCTTTCTGTATTGCGTGGGCAGTAAGTTTTCAATGGTTACGTCCCTGGTGGACTCAGCTGGATCCCCGGACACTGTTGCCAGATGCACTACTCACTCTTCTCTCCCTTGTGTTTCTCCTCTTTTTATATTACTATATATATTTTTTACTCTTTTTTTTTTCCCTTCTTTTATTCGCGTATCTTCTCTATAAATGCGAGGAAGCGAATAAACGCCTAGGCGCAAGCCGGTTTCAGACGGAGATGTTCAGGTTCTCTGTTTGATTTTTTTTTGTTCCTTCAATTTTCTATCTCTGTCTTTTTCTCTGGCTTCCTTGTTCATCTCATGTGGCTGGAAATGTACCGATTGTGCGCCAATGGAGTGGGAGGGGGGGTGGGAGAGGGGCAACATCCCCGGAGGACCTACCTCGGGTTCTGCTACCCTCCTGGCCGACTCGACTTCTCTCTTTCTCTCTCTTTCTCGCATACATTCTTTTTGAGGTGCTCCTTGTTACCAACTCCTTCACTTCTCTCGTTGCTCTCTCGCTCTCATTCTGCCAGGGAGAAGCGCACGGGGGGAGGGAGAGGGATAAAAGGGGGGAGACCTCTGTTTTGCCGACCTGTCGGGAGCACTCGAGATCCTCTTTCTCTCTTTCTCTCTCTCTTCTTCTCTCTGGAAATGCACTTGGCAAAACCTGTTTCAATGTGTCGCGTGGTGACTCTGGGATTCTCGCCTTATCTATTCGCATGACTTTTATGGGCCTTATGTTAGGTTAAATATTTTTTAAACTACATTGTTTCAGTTTTTGGTGGTAGTGTGAATATTTCAACGATGGAATTAATTTTTTCTCATCATTAAAAATGTGATGGATGTTCATAAAAAAAGTTATCTTTCAAAAATGTCTTTGAAATGTCTTGAAAGGAGTTTTATGAAAGGGGGAAAATTGAAATCCTCATTGTGTAAATTGTTATAGTTATTGCAGGAATAAATAATGGAAATATAACCTATCCATGAACTTTCATGGGTCATAATTTCAATCGAATATTTGTCCCTCTAAATGGGCTATTTTTTTTTTTCTTCTTTTCTGTAAATGAGAATTTATGTTAATAGATACACTGAATCGAGTTATGAGAAAAGAATGGGATAACGGATTGAATAAAGAAGATATTCTGACCGTTTCCGGCTATTTGAACTCATAGAAGGATCCACATTATGCACGTTTCATTTATTTTATTTGGGAATCGGATTTTTTGCTTGAATTAAGGATATGGCTTCGAGTTTCATAAAAAAAGGAGAATTTTTTTTTGGGAACATTGTGGATCTATCCATTGCATTTTTAACCCTTCGTTGGTTCCTTAATGAGCCTTTTATTTTCATTTTTTACTCATAATTTTCAGAATCAAAAAATTCTGAAAAATTAGAAGCTTTCTCGAACTTCAAAAGTTCAGAATTTATTAACTTGTCCAAAAAAATAGTTAAAATCACTGAAAATGAAGTGAGATTGACTTAAGAAATCTGATATTTTCACAACTTTTCCGAATTTCATCGGAAAAAACGGAAAGTAGGCGCTAAGATATTGGATGAAAAAAAGTCTCATTGATGAACTCTTTTCAGATCATTAAATAATTTAGAGACTATAGCTCCAAAATAAATTAAATTAAATCATTCTCTGTTTCAAATCTCCCCTGAAATCATAGAAATGCGAAAAATGTAAATTCTTTTAAAAAATCCAATTCTCGGTATTTAAGAAAATTAGCATTATATCTACCAGTGAATTGCCCATCATTTTTTTTTCCCACAGAATAAACCGGCACGCGCTCATTCCTTCGAAAATCCTCCACTTCCGTTTCGTTAAAGAGGGAACTTCATTTATTCTCCCTTCTTCATCCTCCTTTTTTTTGTTTAAAACCTCGTTCTTACCTTTTATTCTAGTTATGTTAATTGCCATCATGCTGTCCTATTATGGTGTATCTGTATTTACACGGCATTAAATGCTAAAATTAATTGCAATATGTGTGGAATTTTTCAGCTCATTGTTACTCATTTCTTTTTAATATTAAAACGTATTCCGTAACGAAGGGGAATGAAAAAAGGATAAAAAATCGTTTTATCCGAGAAAGTTGTGACCGTATATGGTGCGAGGGCTTCTTCATTTTCATTATTCATTTTTTTTATCCACGAAGGGAAAGAAGAAATATTAATTACAATTGAATGAATAATGAAACGAAATGGAAGAAAAAAATTTATCCATTTGAATCTAATAGTGAATTGAGAAAAAGGCCAATTTTTATTCTAAAGAGCTTATCTTTTATAATTGAATTGAAAATTTTATGCCAAAGAAAAAAAAATCTCTTTTTAACATGTTGTGAAATGTAATTATTTGTGAAGTTTGTGTGAAGAGGTACATGCGCTTGAAAATAGTTTAATTGGAAAGCAAGGAAAATTTTCCCAACGAAAACCACAGTAAACGAACTCAACTTGCATTAGCCTTTCTGCAGACGTAAAAAAAAAAAGAGCTAATTTTTTTTTTTTAACTGCGGAAAAGTTTTTAGCTAATTTCTCGAGAACGGTTGGAGTGAATGAGGTCTTTTTATAGTGTTTTGAATCGGAAATTTTCCCGGCAACTCAACGAATCTCGTTTCAACATTCTCCTCCTCTTCACTTGCAGGATATAGGGGGGAAAAAATGGAGAATTGTTTTCAGTTTAAATTAATTTTTAAATTTATGAAATTCATGAATTTTCAATTAGTAAAATTAACTTTTAAAAAATTCTTAATTTTTGAAACTTTAAATAAAATGTATGCGTAAAATGAAACAAATTTTTTGTAATTTTTCAAAATTAATTAAAAGATAATCCCAAAACTTTCCCTATGCATCATCAATTCACCTATTGCATAATTCTCGCAACAGAATTTTTCCTCGAAATATTAATTCGAAAAATAAATCGATACACCAAAAATGATAATATCCTTTTTTTTTCATTTTAATTTCATCACGGAGATTACAGGATTACACCTTTTATTACCTCAGCGACATAAGTGCGCCCGCACGAGGCTAATGAACATTGACACTCGTTATAGGGGCGTCGCAACTTCCGATCATTCCCTCTCCTCCCTTTGCCCTCCCCTTGCGTATTATTCATGCAACCGGTTAGCCGGTTATGTGTCTGTCTCAGGTGGCACGCAGGTTCTCCACGATAAGGATTCGAAATGCCATTATTTATCAATGCAAACAAAAAAAAAATAAACTCGAGATATTTAGTTTTACTTTTCTTTATTCATTCTCGTCTCTCTTTCTCTCTCTCTCTCTCGCACTCTGCTTTATTCACATCCACTGCCTTTTAAGTACGGAACAACTTTTGTGTTTATGTGTGAGGTTATTTTTACTTTCTTTCCTCTTTTTTAACTCTTAATACGACAACTTAGATTCGTTAACACTCACGCTTGGGAGAATTTCGCAGAATAAAACAGTGCGGTTTGCCACGATTTTGCCGCAGCAAGTCTAAACGACATTCTTGCTGAAGAAGTACGCACCCGATGTCGTAGCAGTGGTTTAGATGAACAAATGGAAGTCACGGGAAATTGTTTAAAAATTCATGGATAATAACAATGAAATATTTCCATATTTTTTCCTTACGGTTTTTTCTTCGGCCGGTTTTGAGACATTTCTCGAATGCGTACTTGGCGACAAACTACCGCACCTCTCGACTTAATTCTTCAATAATTCATTTTTATTTCGAGAAAAGTGGAGCAAAATGGTAGACGCTGTAAAGTACATAGAAAATGGTCTAGGGATAAAATGGATCAAGTATTGCCATGAAAATAAGTCATTATTTATTTGAAAAATTGGAGAGAGAAAAAATACAATTTTTTTTTCCTCAATTTTTTTATTGATTTAATTCAAGCTGTTGCATTTATGGCGACACGGAAGAATTTCATGGGATGTTTGTATAAAGTGAGTGGCTAGTAGAGACCGTTGTACGGGCTGGTATAATGTTGATTGATAATGCGCAGCCAAGTAACGAGCTACGGGTGGACATGGCGCAGTGCCCAGCAACGGCAATTTCCCGGACCTTTATTCTTCGATACTCCTCCCCTGTCATTTTTTTACATTCATTCTTATATTTTTTTTTTTTCATTCGAGTTTTTTTCTCTTCATCATCACCGCGCCTTTCTACTCCACCTGACAGAGCGTAAATGCTTCTCCCGAAGGTTTGTGAATAAATTATGAAAAATTTTCCAGTGCAGCAATTTTTTGAACGAATGAAATTAATTAAAATTCTTTTCATTCATTTATTTTCATGATTTTCGTTATTTTACTTTTTTTTTTGTTCTTGTGGTTTTATGGCGATAATCATTGGATTTTTATTGGTCAGTTAGTCTTTTATTAATTGTCAATCATTTCCTGCTACTTGTTTTACTCCATCCAGTCAATTATCATTATTATTATTGCTATTATTGTCGTGCTTTTTCTTTTATTGTTAATTTTGATTTATTAAAAAAAAGAAAAAATCATTAAAAATTCTGTAAAAATATTGAAATATGAAAAATATCAAAATAGCGTTCAAAAAATATATTTAATCTTAAGAATTGAGAAAAAAAAATAGACATGAAATTCTTTTGCTTCTAATATTCTCACGGAGTTCAGCAAGTAACCAGATAATGATGAAATTTATCGTCAACCAATAAAAAGAGGAAAAGAGTGAGACAGAGTTTGGAAATTTGATCGTATTTCGGAAACAGGTGGTCATATATAAGTGTGAAGGAAAAAAAAAAGTGCAATGTCATGGCTTCTATGGACGACAATATATGCATGATGAAAAGTTACACGACTAACAATAAACATTGCGTGTGTCGATATTTTTTTTTTCATTTTTTTTATTAAAAAATCTTGAGTGTCGCTTGCCACATGGCGATTTCGAAAAATCGAATTTTTTCATGGCTCCTCTCTTTTTTTTTTCTCCCTCTCTTTTATTACTCCGTTTTTGTCCACCGAGTGATGTGTCCGCATGAGTAGGATTTCTTGTGCAATCTTTCTCTCTTCTGGGATGAGTCACAGTGGGAAGAAGACGATGAGAAAAAGGGATTCTGTTTTATCCCAATTAACGTTCGGCCGACTCGAAATCTTCTAACGTGACTTGGGAGGGGAAACGGATGAAAGAAGTACAAAAAAAAAAAAAAAGAGACGAGGAAAAAAAATGTATGTATAAAGGATAAAAAAAAAGAGAGGCAGAGTTGGCGAGCCGGAACAAGGTCTCGCTGGCGTCTTTTCGGTGGTCGTTTCACTGAAATAATTTATTACGTTCAACGAAAACGAAAAGAGTGTTGCTATTCTTGTTTTGTACAAAGGAAAGATTTTTTTTTCATTCTCCATTCAAAATTATCATTTTAATAATTTTACAATGTGGAAGAATTAGTTGTTTTTTTTTTCAAAATCAAAACTTATTTTTGCCGATGAATGACTCGGTTGAACAACTCGATTTGTTTCAAAGCGGAAATTACTTATTTTTTAGTAATGAAAATCGATTTTTTTCCACAAAATCACTCTATTTTACTAATAGCAGAATATCTTTGATAAAAAAATTATGCATTCGAAAAAAAAATAATTTTATCAATTAAAAAATTCACTTTTCTGCCTAAAATTCATGTCTCCACTCCAAGAAAGTTTTTCTCCATTCAAAAAAACCGGATCTCCGTCTTTTTTTTTCGACAAAATAAATTAATTCAATTTATTTTTTCCTTGATGATGAAATAGCCAAAAAAAAGAAGACTTTTCATTGTGTATATAATACACCATCGCATCCTCTCGAACATGTTGAAACCCGCTCGAAGACGGAATAAGACGATAGAAGAGCGCAAAAGATGAGGAGCGAGGGGGTGGAGGGGGTATAAAGAAAGAGAGAGGAATGACGCGATAAAAAGGAAAAGAAGAAAGGAAAAAAAGAGAGAAAAGGATTCGCGAGGTCGCTAGCCGGTAAACCGATTGGTTCTGGCCTCGCGCGTTGGAATATTGCTCCCAAGGTGATACTGCGACCAGCCACATTAGCTCGACGCTTCATATTCGTTAAAGAGGTGCGATGACCCGAGGCAATTTCACATTTTTTTTTTCTCTTCGTTCATGAAAAAAGAGAGAGAGATAGAGAAAAAAAAATCGGATTTCGTCAGTTTTTATGGAAAAAATTGAAATCAGTTGAATAAATTCTAATTAATAGCTCAATAAATTAATTAGATTTATTCGTCAATAAAAACAAATATTTAATGCTTTTTTTTACTTCAATGAAAATTATTATTTTGCGAAATTATTATCGTTCACTACAAAAATAAAATATACGCTTTCCCTCTCTCTCTCTCTCTCTTTCTCTGTCTCCTCTTCGCTCTCTTCATCATGCAAATACGAGTGGTTACAGTCTCGTGCACGCACGCACGTGTACATCGTGTATGTTCCAGCCTCGATTGCAATCTTGAGTATTCATTTTACTGGACAGTTACACCCTGGGGGTGCGTTTTGTCTCGTTTAGCCCCGGTTGAAAATAATAATAATAATAAAAAAATATTTTGCTTTTTTTTTTTTTGCAAAAATATTGTGGAGTAATGTACGGACTGACCAATGTCCTATCTGTATTACTCTGCCGGTAGTCAATGCACCCACAAGTCATTACGATGATTTGATCTTCACTACGGGTACATTTATTTCCCCCGGGGCAAATATTCATTCGTTATTCAATTATTTTTTTATATTCAATAATAAAAAAAAATAATGGAAAATTCAGATTAATTGGATTTTCTGCATTTTTCTCCATCGGATAAATAGTATTTTTATGAAAAAAAATTAATTTTCTGAATATGAAAAATATGTTGAAATTTTTTTTTTTTTTTTTATATGTTGAAATTGATTGATAAAAAAAAAAAAAGATTGAACGGAAAAAAATCTATAATTTCAATTTGAAAAATGGATTTTCCATTTAAATGATTGAAGCACTCTCTTCCTTCTCAGCATATTATTATTATTAATTTATTACTTTATTTTTTTTTTTTTTCATCAATCTGACAACTCGACTCTCATGCTGGTATATCCAGTGCTTCACATTGCTGGGGCCACTCAGTACGTGTGTCTCACGCGCGGTTACGCCGATTTGTTATCCCCGTCCCAATCGCTGTACGTATGATCTTGATTACAGTTCGAGCATTCGTGAAAGAGAGGGAGAGAGAGCAAAGAAGAGAGGCAACGTAAAATGTTGAGAGAAAAAAGGAAAAAGTTGAGATGAAATTTTTTGTAATGACACATGAGAGCCCCCATGTATTCACGGACGCGATGAGTCAATGGTTAATTAATTCTGAGCGGTTTTTTTCATGTGGAAAATTATCGGTAATTTGTGTTTGTTTATCTCGCTTGAATGTTTTTTTTTTTTATTAATATTGTCGGCATTTTTCACAGCACTTTTGATGCATTAATGCATTAATGCTCGAGAGAGAAGAGGGGAAAAAAAAGAAGAAGAATTTGAAATAATAAAGATACTTGAGGCGAGTGAGAAGAGGTCAGTTACGCTGGTCACGTGAATTCGATGAAAACCGGAGGGAAAAAGAAATAAAGTGTGATATAATGAGACACGTGAGGAGACGGTCAATACACGTACAATAGATGTCTCCATTCAAGATTATTTACAGTCTTTACGTGTCGCATTTCTTTGGTTCAATGAAATTGAGAGAATTTTTTTTAATTTGGAGAATGTTGAATAATTGTTTGGAGTCAATTAACGAAAATTCGACATGATTTTTGGGAATTATCTTGGAATCTAAAGGGGACGGAGAAATTTTAGTTGATCCTTTTTTTTTTGTGGAGAAGAGTGTTTCTTGTAGATTCTGAGATATTTGAAGAATTGAATTTTGAGTTGATCCATGGATTTTGTAGTGGAATCAGTTTCTGGAGAATATCTTGGAAACTGAGCTAGATGAAGCAATTTGGGTAAGGGCCTTTTTATAGCTCCCGTTCTCCTGTGCAAAAAGTTTATAACAAAAATTCTCGTAACTTCCTAAGATTCTGAATTATTTCCGAATAAAAGAAAAATGATAAAAATCCTAAGATTTTAGTTTGCATCGACTTCTTAACAATTATCTTGGAATCTGAGAAATCGATGAATTCCCCTAAAGAAATGAAAAAAAAATCAGTGATATTTTACTATTTGAGATTTTTCAAAATTTCCAAAATCGTTTTTCGAAAATTTTCGGAAAAGATTTCCATAAAAATTTATATATCTGCCGCAGATTCTAAGATATTTCCGATAAAATAAAAAAAATTCAAAAGCTCGCACGTTCACTCTGCAATCAATTATCGTGGAAAATCTCGAAATCTAAGAGAAATAGTGAAATTTTTGTTAAAACTCTTTTTGTAATCCTAAGTCTCCTCTCCAAAAGAAGTTCATATCACTTCTTTACTGAGAGAATCCCGACAAATTGAAAATAAAGTAAATTTGTTTTCTCCCATCGATATTCACATCCTCAAAAATGCAACAAAAATATTGACATTCGTTCGCTGTCGAATGAAAAATATTTTTTCAATTTACCAAAAAACTATTGCGAATAGTTCAACGAACCGAAAAAAATACCAAATACTCAGTTGAGTCACGCGAACCGTGGGAAAAATACAGGTTTGTGTCAAGTTTATGAAAGCCATGAAAAACAAATAGTCTTTTATTTTATTTCTTTCATACTTACTATCAACTATTTTCAATTGAAAAAGAAAGAAACACGCTGGAACAGATGTCAATAATAGCACAATAAAAATTTATGACTGCATTGAAGAAGAGAGAGTAGATCGGCGAAAATGATTTAACACACATGTATTAATGCCTGACGTTGGCAAATTATATATAGAGATTTTTCAAGTCCCTACGGGGCCCTTCTCACTCGTTCTATATAAACCCCAATGGCTTCATACCCATCACAAACTATCAGGATGTGAGCTATTCTGTGTAATTGCAGTGGTCATTTCATTTTACACTGAGTAAAGTGTACTTGCATGTGTATCAATACTATGGGAACGCGGTTTCGCCTGGATAATCATTAAAAAAATATGAAAATATGGAGAAAACGAGTCTTTATAATTTTAGAGGACGTGCGCGATGAAACGTATCGAAACACTAATTTTTAGTGAGAAAACTTGGGTTTTTTTTTTAAGTCGTAGAGGAGGGAAATAATGAAATGAAGTAAATGTAAAAATGTAGGAATTTTATTGGGAATATCTTTGGAATGAGTGGGAAAATGTCAAATGACTTTTTTGTGAAGAATTTTGTGGACTACTAAAAAGATCTCTTGATAAATTCTTGTTGTCTTAATAGTTTCTGAAATATTCACAAATTAATAGAAATAGAGAGAAATGATTCTAGAACTTTCATTTTGATTATTTTGCGGATATCTTCGAAACTTGTGGTTTTGGAGAAAGATGTTAAGTGATGTTTTTTGTAGAATTTATCTATCATTTCGTGACATCACTTAAACAGCGATTTTCGGTCATAGAAGCGCTTGTTCATGGAATTTCAGCTAAACTCGATTATAATTAATTCAATTAATTTAATTCTCCAATTAATTAATTCATTTAATTCTTCAAACTTTCATCACCGTGCAATAATATAAGTATCAACTAATATAACCTGAATAGGTTAAAAGTTAGACTTGACCAAATTTGAAACTTCTCTCCATTTAAGTTCAGCTGGAATCTCATGAACGAATGCTTTTATGACCGAAAATTGCCATTAAAGTGATGTTACGAAATAATAAAAAAACTTTTTTATGGAGAAATAAATTTTCTACAAAAAAGTTCTCTTAGTAAATTCCCGTAAACTCAATAATTCAGGAAATGTTTTCAAAATAATGTGTGATTGCACAGAATTTCAAGATGTTTGTTTTATCTCTTGAAATTTTCTCCATAGGATTGATTTAATTCAGTACCAATATGATGTTAAATGACAAAAGTATTCACTCCATCGCCTAAACGGCTGTACAACACGTGTTTGCCTCATAGTCACGAAAGTCCATTACCTGTCGTATCTTAACGGCATGTATGCGTGTTAGGTAGTCATTGTTGACCCCCCACTCAGCATAGTGTAGACATTCGTTCGATTTTCCTGATATTCTTAACGATCCGAATTACATTTGTTGAGTAGAGAATGTGTCTCCTCTCGTTTTAACTACTCGAAGGAAAGTTCCCTTATCTACGAGAGACCAGAAACGAAAAGGAGTAAAGTGGAGCAATGAATCAATCTTATCACGATAATGTCAACGTTGTTTTTGTATCAAGAAAACTCTGGTCTTGGAGCTACTGAAATTCTTGGAATTTAGAAATTTCCGTGGTTCCATAAAAAAGCCTGGAGAATCCTCATCCGAAAAGTACTATAATACAATTCATCTTGGACCAATGTCTTCTGAGTTATTCAAAAATCAAATTTTCATGTTATTTTCATTGAAAATTTGATTTTCAAATAACTCAATGAGTATTGGTCCAAAATGGATTGCATTATAGCACTTTTTGGGATAGCATTCTACGAGCTTTTCAATGATGCTATCAGAATTGGGAAAATGAAGGAGAACAACTAATTCCATTCTCTGCATTATCGGTAAAACAGGGCAGAGATCCCAGTCGAACACTTCAGGGTTCCAGTGAATGGTTCATTGTTCGATTTTCAAAACAGCAAGAGTACAGATTACTCATAGAATTGAATAAAGCGAATTTTTAGTTCGTCAGATAGTAGAAGTAGAGTGAAGAGGGGATAGAGAGAAGGTTTACGGTGAAACAATTGGCATGGCCGATAGCTGGAAGACGTGGGAGTTGACCAGAACGGGCGTGATCCTCACCCGTACACTGCCCGAGAGTATTCTTCCTTAGTTTAAGCTAGTCATGGGTCAGTGAATGCCCGTTTCCTAGTCACGTATCTGAATACTGTACTGTAAATTTACTCTTACCTTGTTCTTTTTTCTTTCTAATTCTCTTACTTTCTTTGATTTTTATGTTTACTTTTTCTTAACAGAAATTCACTCAGCTGTACTTTTTTTCTATTTATTTATTTTGTTGAAGTAAAAATGTAAGAATTTCAATTTATTTTGAAGTAATTATATTTTCTATTAGCTCATACTGTGTAGTGTAATGTTTTCTTTCATTTCCTTTGGACAGAATTTTTTTTTTCAATTTTTCCGAATTTTTTCATCAATTTTCACCACTTGATTAACGAGATATCGGTTGAATTGAAGCACATTTTCCCGAATCATTAGCAATTAATTGGGAATTATCCTGCAAGTTCTCTCTTTTTTCATGTTTTATCGGATACTACCTCAAGATAATTTGATCACTACACGATTTTGAAAATTAAAATATGAAATAAACTTTTAATAAAATATTCAGTTTTTCAATTTGTGTATTAATTTATTAGAGTGTTATTGCATTTGATCGTATAGATGAAGCAATGGCAAGTGATAGGATGTAACAAAACTGTTCTTCAAGTTTAATAATATTATGACAATTTACATGGATCTAATAGGAAGCTCCTAATCAGAAGCGAAACATTGCGATTTTAGGAATAATGAATGTAGAGATAGACTTGCATTATTTCTCTATCCGTCCAATATCCTATTAACCTCAAAATTCAATTTTTCATGAAATTTTGAAGGAATTTGAATTGTCTTGTGAAATTTTAAATCGACTAATCGGTTTGTATTGTCAAAAATAAATAGACAAGAAATAAAAATAAGACGGTGTCTTACGAGCCAATGCAAGATTTTGCGCTTCTAGGTTAGGCAAAAGATTAAAATCTGGAAAATGTCTTTGGAAAAAAGAAAAATTTATGATGCAATATGAAAATCATTGACCGTTTGATAACTTTGTAATAAATGATTGTTATTGCTGCATAGGGAAAGACTTCAGACGTTTTAGGGAATACGCCAGTCAAATGGCATACTATTGGTTGAGTAATAACTGATCAATAATTAATATAATTAACCAATTCTTCTTCGAATTCGCTTTTAATACCAGGAAATAGATTTTTAATCATGAATATCAATATTTCGGGTGTTTTTCCCGTTCGTTTCTTACACTCAGTGCCTAGTGCGACTACTCTAATGATTGTCCAGTATTTTTTCATCTGCATTATCCAAAAAATATCTGAATGTTCAAACAAATTGACATTTTAAATTCTGTCTTTACGAGCTCTAGTTTTGTGTGTTGACACGATCTTATAGAAATTCACGATTTCTTAGTAGATTATATTTAGAGTACCAAGACAATGCCGGAAGGTAAATGCAGATCCGTGAGAATTCCGTGACACGTGACCAAAAATAAATGCACACATTTACAATATGTGAATTAACATGTGTGTATGTGTTTGTGTGGGCCTTAGTTGTGGATGTTATACGGGTTTATAATGTCTGGTAGGGCTCGTTGTTCAATTAAGCGTCTATTCATGACTTAATGCACGCTGAGATTAAAACTCATGAGATTACATTTGTCCTCTGGTTAGTGAAAGAGAGAGAGAGAGAGGAAAGGAGGAGCTCGGGACAATCCTGTGACACGTAGAAAGTCAATTCAACTGATTTTTAGGATTGATACTGTCTCGCGGCTTTTTATGGCTCTATTGATGATTATTCTGATGGATTTTTTTCATCGATACGTCTTTTCATCCAATTCTTTAGCGATTCATCAAACTGAAGATTTTTCGATTATTTCCGGTCAGTGGTTGAGCGAAAAGTATTGGGGACTGGGGGAAAAAATGTTGAAACGAGAAATAATTCTCTTTCTAAGATTAATAAATTCGGTTATAATAATTTTTGGTCTTTTTTTCAATATTCATAGTTATTCACGATTATAGGAATCGATAACTTATTACGATAAATGAACATTTTTTTCTGTTGAACTTCAAGGGAAATTATTTCTCTTCCTTTGGAAGAGAATTTTCTTTTGAAAAAAGTCTCTTCGTATTTTCCTTAAATCCACAAATTTCACAGATATTTGCAATAAAACGTTGTATCGATTTTCATGAATTATCTCAAAATTTGAGGGAAATGATGACATTCCCATCACAAACAAATGTATCGCCATAATTCCTCTATCTCTCTGAAATTCTGAAACAAATTACTACAAATTAATTTGAAAATTAATTACATTTCTCTCTTTCACTATTATTAAACATTGAAATCCTTTCGCATTTCGCAAATCAATTGGTGAAAAAATAAATTTCACTCGATTCACAAAATAACAAAATTAATTTTCACAAAAGTAATTTCACTTGATAACAATAATTACTAATTATTAATTCTCTCTAGAATTAATTAATCAACAAAAAATTTCCCCTTGAGATCAGAACTTTCTTGATTTTTCCTCGTTAATGAAATAAATGCGCGAAAAAAAATGTGTGAAAAAAAAAATGAAAGCGCGGAAGCACGCAATGTCCGGGTGAAGATGACCACTGGGTGGTATTCATCGAGCTTAAGAATTATCTTTTTAATTGGACGCTTTCACGTTAAATTGAAAAGTCGTTGATTCCTTCTTTTTTTTCAAATAAATAATGCGCACTTTCCCCACCTTTCGAGTTGTTCGTTTTGATGGGTGACTCGATAGCACTTGCGCGTGCGTACGACAGTAGGACCATCACAAAGGAATACTTAGGAGGGGGAGGAGGGGGTGAGGATTACGAGTAGGAGACACGCACGCCCGCGTATGCCGGATCTAACGAGCCACTCGACACGCAAATCTAATGCCCGATCTTCTTACCTTCGTCCTCTTGTTACAATCTTGTCTCGTGCTCACTGCGTCACACCGTCCGATATAATTTTTTTCTCTTATTTTTTGTTTTTTTTTCTCTTCCTTTTGCATTTCTTATGCACCGTGACTTTAACACGACCTCCTCATTACTTGCTCATTTTTAGGGGGAATTAACAAATTTATGCTGAGCTCAGGCTGGAATTTAATTTAATCATAATTTATTGCTCTGGGGAGTATTCATTGATTTTGCTTAAATTGAGGAATTGAAGAAAGTGATTCTAGATTTTATTTTTCATTTTTTGGGTATTTAATGGCTATTTTAGCTATTCTTTGCATAACTTTTTTTAAAATCATTTTCCTAATTATTAGTCTGTAGTTGGACAAAATAGAAATCTTAATAATGTTTCAACCTTATCAGAAACAATAAAAAAAAACCTTATTAAAAAAAATAACAAATTATGATAGTACATGAGTTTTCAGTTCAAATTATGCTAATTTTTTGATCGAGAAACAATAAAATTTTGTAAATCGTTTCCACTTTATCTGAGAATTTTCTTAATTTTTTCTGTTACTTTGCAAAATTCTGTATTCATCATCATCATTTTGTGTCTTCCATTATCTCAATTGCCATAAATCTAAAATTAATTATATCAAATAATTGTCTATTCCAAATTCTATAAAGTTTTCCAAAAAAAAATCTCAAAAATATAAAAAAATGAAAATTTCGATTCACGAATAGTTTTTTTTCTATTTTCAAGAAAAAATGGCAAATCTTAAAATGCTATTTTTTTCCTTTATTATCTGTCTGCAATTCTATACTGAAGCTTCACCCATAACCGCTATACTGTAACCAGTATTATAACATTATAACCCACGAATAATAAAACCTGCTTGTGTGCAGAATCACGAAGGGAAAATATAGACAGACGCGAGATGCACTGACGAGGGGGTAGAGAGAAGCTGTTATATAAGATCGTAAATGTGTAAAAAAAAAAACTGGTAAGATAAAGATAGAAAACTGTATTTCAGCCTGTACAAAACCGGAAAAGACCGAGAGGGGGGGGGGGATTCCCCTTTTTCCCCCTTCGCGCTTCGCTATTCAGTCGCCATATACTCGCCGATGTTAGAAGTGGCAGGTGTTATCCATCGGAAATCTCTCGGACGTAAGAAAAGGAAATGATAATAAAAAAATAAATCGTGAAGAATAAAAAAAAAAAGAGAAAAAGGAGAATGCGGCATTTAGAGGTATCACTAAGTGGCGCGCGTGGCCTTGCGCTCACAGTCCAAATTACACTGTTCCGGTATCCGGGGAAACGATTTGCGGTCCTTTTTATAACCCAAAGAAGCGTACTTCTTTTCCACATAAACTTCACCACTCCTAAATGAGCCTCGTTATGGAGTAAAATTCACGGGTTATTTCATCGAGTTCTCAGAGATTTTTTTCGAAAGTAGAGAAGCGATGGGATTCAATGAAAATATCCCGTTAGATTTCTTCTTATAATTGTAATGTAAAGCAGCAGAGAAATTAGTGATTTTATCATTGAAAATGGAAGTGAAATTTGAGGGAGGATTATTTTGAGGATATTTCGAGAACAGTTGAATTTAGGGGTATTTGGCAAGAGACCTTTTTTTATAGACAATTAAATTTGCTACGAAAAAAGGTTCTTCAATATTTTCCCTTAGAACCACTCGTTCCTGACTTATTTGCATTATATTCCGCGTATTTCACAAAACCCTTTCCTATAGCTCTGAAACAGATTAAGGTTGTATCCCAGAGTACGGTGGGGAAAACAGAAAAAAAAATGAGGATTTGCAGGTTAGTTTCCATTTAATTCCTGATAATTCGGGAAAAAGTGCTTTAATTTACCCGAAAATTTTATTAAATTACCCGAATATGCATATCTTCAGTTTGTGCATATAGTTATTTTTGTTTCTCGATTTTTTTTACATCATTAATCTTCTATCACATGCATGAGATAGAGAAAGGAACAAATAGTTACGACTCCCTTCCAATTAAAATTTCTCAATAACCATACGGAGAATTGAATTTTTTTTTTCTATTATTTAGTTGAAATGCTGTTCTCTTCACCAATTGTTTTTAAATGATGGGTCAACTGTGTGGTTTTTTAGTAATTTCGTTATTTCTGTCCTGTTTAGGGCGTTTTATCCACACAACCGGTATTTTCAGTAACTTTGATAAGTCATATCTCATAAATTATGCGGGCAAAAATGATGAAAAAATCAGGAAAATGTAAAAAAATATCATCTTTGATAAGGCATCCAAAAAAATGAGGGTTTAACTGTACTCGAGTTCGCTGGGACATTTCCTTATCCCTTTAAGGCCCGACTTTTTAAGAGAGTGTCCCGCCATATTAGATCCGCCATTTTGAATTTTGAAAATCTGACATCAGATTCGTAATCAGCGACCCCGAAACGCCCCCCCCCCCCCCCCCCTCCCCGAGTGATCATTTTTATAAGCATAGCTCCACGTAATTTGATAATTTGCACTTTTTTTGCAATTCTTACGACAAACATTCATTCGTTATTGATTTATTGGACTCTAAATTTTCTTTACAAAGTAGTACAAATTTGCGGGTCGTTGGCGTTCAGAAATGAAAAGTATATTTATTTTAGACAAAGTTATGAATGATTGAACCCAAAAGTGGTTTCGATCGAAACTGCTCGGCCTCGAAGGGTTAAACCATAAGAAATTTCTCTAGTCTTATAATCCAACAGGTTTCATCCAAATTCCCCCAGTTTTTTCCTGAACAAATTACCAAATTCAGGAGATTCGTTACTCTTGAACCCCGACATAATTCCTTTATTTCTGAAATTTCTCTTGCCCTACCGGTACCGAGAAAACACCCACGCACTTCAGGGAATTACAGATACGTACCCGAGATCTCAAAATATATCGCACTTACCAAACGAGATAATGCGAAAGAGACGCCTCGTGTCTCAGCCTCGTACACCCGGTGGTACACCCACGCATATATATATATCTCCCCCTTTAACTACGTACATTGGTCTTTTTCCACCTCTTATATCCTTCACGCTGCATCGAGAGCTCTCTCGAGGAGTACTCGTTTTTAATGTATACATACACCAATCGAACGGTACAAAGGAGCCATTTACGTCATAACATTATTTTATTTTTTCTCGCCTCTTTTTTTTTTACAATTTTTCTTATTTTGCTGGGTTTTTTTCCCTCTCAGTTTTCGCTCTTATCTGTGCCGTTAAATGTGGAAGGTCATATATTATTAATAATAATGTATCAGTTCTCACGTTCCAATTAACTTATCTCATTTTTCACTTCTATTTATGATCTGTGATAAAATAATAAACCTTTTCAATTTTTTTTCATATATTTTTTTTTTTAATATTTTTCAGTTTCTTTTTTTTGTAGACGAGAATACGAGCTTTGGAAGGAGATTTTATGAAGCTTCCTGTATATAGTAGGACCAATAACTTTCGGGATATTTTAGAAATAATCCTCAGGTGGAGAATTTTTTGAATTTCCCGATTATATTAAAAATATCTCTGAAACTAATGGGCTTAGAGAAAAATATCAAGAGATCTTTTTTGTAGAGAATTTCAGGAGCCACCAAAAAAGTATCGTGATAAATATTCCTAAATCTCACGGTTACCAAGATATCTTTAAAAAAATCCTGAAAAGAGATGATTTCGAAAAGTTTAGTGCAAATATCACCGAAAATAACGGATTTAAAGAAAAGTGTCAAGAGACCTTTTTTTGTAGGGAATTGAATTTCCCATAAATAAAAGTCTCCTGACGAATTTCTCTAAGCTCACTAGTTTCCAAGATATCACCAAAAAAATCCCAACAAAACCAATGACCCTCCAAAAAAGTCGTTAAAAGAATATGAAAATGATGAAGATAACTTCCAACAGAGATCCCTAACATAATACCCCGAAAAAACAAGCGGCTTATCGATTTTATTTCTCGATCTAAAATAATCATAAATACATGACGAAATACCGGATTACATCGGAAAGGTCAGAGTGTAAATGTCCCTTTATTTCTTCTGCGTCAAGGGCTTAACGAGACAGAAAAAAAGAGGTAGAGGAAAAATTGAAGGAAAAGGAGATGAAGTGAACGAATGAAAGGAAAGAAGTCATGGGTATATCCGATAACCAAACGAACCGCTACGGTGTTGAGGGGTCGTACGAGGTCATCGTGATATCGATCTCGATTTATGCCTGGGGAATATAAAATACCGTGACAAATCGATATTAGGTGTATGCCCGTGCATATGACCTGTTAACACTACCGGGTAATTCAGTTCTCTTTTCTCTCCCTCGTCCTTTTAGGGGTTATTTTTTTCTCATTTTTATTTTGCTCATTCCCGTTAAATCGTGGGCTTTCAGGAAGGGCGTGAACGAACGATTTTCGCCTGGTGATAAGCTCTTTTTTTTTTCAACGAAAAGGCACTTTTTGGAGCTCAATCGGGAAAAGGGAATTCGACGATATTGAATTCAATATTAATTCATTTTTCGAGATGGAGACGTATTGAGTGTGAAGGAATTCGATGAGGATTTATCGATACGAAAAATCGGAAATTCTCGAGTTTTTCCGGGGAAACTAAAAAGTTAAAGTCATCCATATTTTTTCAAATTTTTTTAGAAAATTAAATTTTTTCTTTGAAAAGTGAAAGGAATCTGAATTTTTGAAAAAAAAAATTCAAATATTTTTTTAATGGATTTGAAAATTATTGTTAAGAAAAAATTGATATTTGAGCCATTTTGAGGAGAATGAGAAAATGTCAGAATCATCAAATTTTGGGGAAAAATCTTCATCTCGGAAATTGGAGGAGTTCAAAGAATTTCATGCACTGAGAAAAAAAAGTGGTAGGAACCATCAACTATTGATGCCATTGGTCCTTAGTAAATATCTTGTTGAAATAATTGGAAAAAGCTGTTGAATTTTCTGAATTTAGTCAATTTAACTAGTTAATATGTTTGAATTAACTTAATTCAGTAACTTCAACCACTTTTTTAATTATTAAAAAAAAAATTGCTAAGGACCAATGTTATCAATATTCGATAGTTTTTACCACTATTTTTCCCTCAGTCTGATAATCTTTCTTCGTAGAGGGAAATGACAGCTACAAAAGAGATTATTACCGAAATTTCTCTATTTCCCTTGAGATTTCAAGATATTTCCAAAAAAGTGGAATTCAAACTTTTTGCTGAATTCTCTCGTTGTCTGATTTTTTTTCTTTCTTTTTACCTCAGAATTTGAGAGAATTGAGGTAATTTTCGTGATAACCTTTTTTGTGGAAGACAATCAGAGCTGCAAAAAAGGTTATCATGAAAATTTCTCAATCCTCCCTAGAACGGTTCATCTCTATATTTCCTGTGATTTCTCAATTCCAAATGATTTTCTTTATTCACAATTTAATAATTTCCTCTCTATCAAACTCGAGTAACTGTATCTCTTCATAGAAAATCCTTTTGATACACTATTATTTTCGAGTAGAGAATTCCCTCTAATATCCAATTCTCTCTATCTCGCCACCACCTGCAGGAAGTTAATGAATCTAGATACAGTAAACCTACATCTCACCGAGACGCTCGATGGAACGTATTATACCTTCAAGACTTCAGGTACTCTGTTTCTCCATAAATATGTGTATATTCACAACCATATATTCCATATACATGGATAGTGTGTGTTCATTCACCTACATATTTATGCCTCTACTCCTCGGTAGAACGCCTTCGTGTGGATTATGAGCAGTGACTTGCTTGTTCAATTAATAATTTTGAAAAATTTCAAAAAATTGAACTCTTCAAAAATACAGAAAATAATTCTTTTTGAAAATTTTTGGAAAAAAAAGAAATTAAGTTTTTTTTCTTTTTAATTAAAATTTATGGGTTTCGGAAAAATGAGAATTACAGGGAAAAAAGCAAATGATTCAATTTTTTAAGGATCGAAAAAAGAAATTTGTTTTTTATTATGGCTTCCGAAAATTAGATCTTCGAAAACACATTTTTTCAATTTTCGAGATATTTTCAGGTTTTTTAATGGTGTGAAACTTTTTGACAAATTTTGTAATAAAAATCTTCTAGAAATGAGAATTTTTGCAAGAAAAAGTACAGAATTTTCAATAAAATGTAATTTCGAAAAAACTCTAGGAATTACATTTTCTAAAAGAATACAATTGAATTTCCTCGGAATCATCAAAATTCTACATTTCCAAAATAATTTTCCATAATTTCGAAAATCTGGAACCAAAACAAACTCTGAAAAAGCTTGAAAAAATTGGAATTTGAAAAAAAATTAAAAAATTACAATTTGTTCAAATATTGAAGAATGACAATATTCCAGATATTTCATTTCTCCATAAACCTGTATACATCCACATGCACATATTCCATATACTCATAGATTGTGTTCATTCACCTACATATTTATGCCTCTACTCCTCGGTAGACCGCCCTCGTGAGGATTACAACGAGCAACGTTTCGCTCGTTCGGTAATAGTTTTGGGCCACTAAAAACATTTCTCAAGTTTTGACTCGCACCAAGAGACAACTGAGACACAGCCTACACATTAACTGTAACAACACGCTCAGTAAAATAAAATTGCTGACCCAAATTAATCTAGACTGCGCTAACTATTCGTGCCCCTGTGTCTCGCCGCAGTTCTCCCCCCCCCCCCCCTCCCAGCCTCCTCCCTCTGCGTCTCATTTCTTGCTCATTGTCACTTGAATGTGATTTATCGGCACAGTGGCTTAAGTTCAACTTTTTTCAGTTCAATTGATGATATTTCGATGTATTAATGAATTTATGACGTAAAAAACGTGGAAATGCTTTCATTCTCGTTTTCAACTTGAAATTTTTTTTTGAAGATCATTTTAAGAATGTCTCTGAAAAGAGTTGGTTTAGAATAAAATTTCAAAAAAATTTTTTGGAAGCAAATTTAATTCTCTACAAAAAAGGTTCCATGATAAATTCTCGTGAATCCAATAATTTCTAAAATATTCTCAAGATAATCTGCCTCAAATTTTAGGATTTATGTAAATCTCCTAAAAAATTCGTATTTTTAATTGATTAATTTTTGAACTAATCGAGTTTATAGAGTTTCTATTTCTCCTCGATGTCACCAAAAAATCGTTTTCATGCAGCAACAAAATTCAAAATGTCTCAAAATTCATTGCTTTCAATTTCAAAAATATTAAAAAATGAATTGAATAACTATCAGAATAGCCGCGACTATTTTTCCAATTCAAAAAAAAAATTCCATCTCCAACAAATATAATTGTAAAAAAAATATTGAATTACATTGCAACAGAGCGTTAAATAGAAACAATATTATTTTTATCGTCAGATTATAACCGGTTGCGCTCGATCGAGTTTCAATAGAGATCTTACGTGCCAACCGTGGATGGAAACGCTTCAGCGCATTAATGACGCCAGCCATACAGATCCCATGAGTATCGAAACACCGCCACGATAATTGTCATTACACCCCTCCTCTATCAGAAGATACATTAGTGAAGATAATAAAGATGAGAGAGATGAAAAAAAATAAAAAAATTCGCGAAGAAATTATCCTGGATTTATATTCCAACTGTTTAATGAGACTGCTAATGATTCACTTCACCTCCGGGCTAATGCCCGAGTGGGCACGATGACCGATTGAGTAATAACGTTCAATGCTCTCGGCCACTGAATTTTGAGATAGTTAATCTTTTTTTTTTATAACGAAGTTATTTCATTACCACACAGTTTGGCAGTACGACAACTTCACATTTATATGTTATACAAATTTCAAATCCACCTCAGTGTGATGATGATGATGATGTGTTTGAACTAATTTAGTTACGGTTTTAGACATGCATTTGGCAACTAAAATTATTTGATCATCTAGATCAATTTTTAGTTTAATGAGTTCGAATCGAGAGGGAATTGAGGTTTTTGGGTTTTTCTTTGGTTTTTAGCGAATATCTCAGAAGCGGTGAGGGATAGAAGAATTCTTGTAATGACCTTTTTTTGAGGGGAGAATCAGAGCTACAAAAAAGGTCTCCGGGAAAATTCCGCTATCTTTTTTGGATTACGAAATATTCGAAGATAACTGATCAGAAATTTGAGGGATTTGAAGGAATTTTTTAGGGAATTCGAGTACAGGTAAACCCTTAGTTCTTTGATACTATATCAAAGATGATATTTTTTTTACCTTTCATTGAATTTTTTCATAGTTTTTGTCCGTGTAGTTTATGAGATATGTATCTTCAAAGTTACACGGAGTAAAAAAAGTGGTAGAAAATATCAGACATTGATTTCATTGGTCCTTAGCAAATATTTATTCAGGATAATTGAAAAAATTGTTGAATTTACGGAATCTCGTCAATTCAAACAGATGATTTGTTTGAATCAACAAAATTCAGTGAATTCAACAACTTTTTTAATCATTAAAAAGAAATATTTGCTGAGGACCAATGAAATCAATATTTGTTAGTGTTCACCACTTTTTTTCTCTCATTGTACTGAAAATTGCAGTCGGGGGGATGCGTCCTAAATCGGACAGAAATAACGAAATTGTTAAAAAACCACACAGTTTACCCATTATTCAAAAACTATTGGCGAAAAGAACAGCATTTTTAGTTTGCAAATATTTCAGGAATTGAAAGAGTTAGAAAAATCTTTATGAAACCCTTTTTGTCAAAAAGCTAATCATGAAAAATTCTCTATCTCCCTTAAATTCCGAGATATTCTCCAAAAACTGATGACAAACTCAAAAATCGAATAATTTCAACGAACCTCTCTTTTTTTTCCCACTCTAATTAAATCAAAAATACTTCAGCGAAACCCACAAATTAATAATTTCCATAATTAATACAATTATCTCCCCCTAATTATAAAATTCAAATAATAATAAAAAATTTGGTGTATCGAATGATTTATGGAGGATTCCCATTAGAGAATAATTTCTAGTCTCTCAGGATTTTCAATTCCCTCTAAAAAAAAAAGGAAAGATTCTAATCCGATAATTACTAGCGTCGTTAATAGCCGCGAAGCCACATGAACGCACTACATATGTTTCCGCATTCGTAACACAATTTTTTTTTTCATCATTATTTCTATATCTCCAGTCCCATTGTATTCACAGCAATTTTTATTGGATTTTCACTTTTTTCTGAGAATTTACTCGAATTAATTCGAAATGAAATGAAAAAAAAAATCTCCAGATTTCTAATTAACAGGATTTCGCAATTGATGAGTGACGACCTCGAGTGAAGAAGGAGAAAAAAGTCAAAAAATCTCTATTGCACAATCGAGACATTTGAAATTTCTCATTCGAGAGATCCCTTTTTTCAGTCGAGCATTTTAATTTCTTCTTGTGCCTGTGACACAACCGAAAATCCTTTCGAGTGTGCTAATTGAATCAATCAATGGGAAGAATTCAAATTCACTTTATTTATTTTTTTTTATTGTGGTAATTGAAAATGCATTTTTCCTATTTTTCATCTTTTCAGAATATTTCGAAAACTCAGCGAGATAGAGTCTTTTTCGTTAAAACTTCTTCTGTGAAGGAAAATCAAAGCTCCAAAGAGATCATCACCAAAATTCCGCTATCTCCTTTAGATAACGTGATATTCCATGAAAACTGATAACAAATCCTTTCCCTTATATTTCTTTCGTGAGTATCTCGAAAATAAAAAAAGGTATCAAAATTCTCATGAAATCTTTTCTGTAGAGAAAAATTAGAGCTACAAGAAAGGTCTCTACAAATTTTTGCGTATCTCCCTTCAATTCCGAGATATTTCCAAAAAAACGATTTCCACAAAAAATACGTTTTTTCCAAGTCATTAAAAATTCGATATAAATTTATTTTATAATAGAGAAATTTTTGTAATTGAAGTACTTAATGCGAAGATACACAGTGTAATTCAGTCTATGACACTGTGTTATATACTCAGCATCACGTATTGCTCAAGTATAATAGCAAAACCGTAAATTCAACACACACACATAAACACATACACAAGTTTAAATATATCGTTTGCATAAGCCCTCCTTTTCCCTCCCACTTGTCTCAACCGGCCCAGTATTCAAAACATTATACCTATATCGTATTACGTTCCGCGTGTGTCCAACAAACCACATTATATCGCATTAACTGGATATATAATGTGGCCTAAGTATTCTTCTCAATTTCAAACTGAAAGGGGAAAAGAAAAAGGAAAATAAATAAATAAATAAATAATAAAAATTCAACATTTCCAAGTGAATGTATTATACATCGCTAGTTTGACAGGCCAACCACTTTCGCAGTGAACGAACAGAAGAAATTAGAACCCAAGTCTTCCTTCTTCTTCTTCTTCATTTTTTTTTTCATTTATTTGAAGAGGAAAAATAATGAAAAATACATTTTTTTAATAAAAGAAAAGAAATTATGAAAAATTTATACACATAATTTCCGTGAAGTGGAGAGTGGCGTTTTCTGCTCGTCTACCCACAGTGATTTCTAACTCACGGACTGATGATTCCTCCTTGATCATTATAAACTGGTATTTGTAATTTTTATGGACTTTGTTTTTTTTTCTGTCTTTTTTTCATCGTAGAAAGTGATGATTTTTTTTCGATTATTCGAGATTTCTTTAATTAAGGCAATTGAGATTTTTTAGCGAGTGGGAAATGTGAGGTGATAGATTGGATTGGAAGAGGATACATGACTTTCTTTTGATGAATTTTTTTTTCAAGCAAAGATTGGTTTTCTGTTAGAGTAGTTTCTGGAGAATATCTCGAAAATCATGGGAGATAGGAAAATTTTTGTAGAAATATTTTTGGAGCTCTGATTTTGCTCTATAGAAAAGATTCTTACCAAAATTTCTCTATCCCCCCTGAATTCCGCAATATACAAAAGATGAAAAGTGTAGAATTCATTTTAAAAAATTACGACTTTTCTGGTTTTTGGTGAATATTTAGAAAGTTATTGGAAATATAGAAATTTTGTGGATATTTTTCCTGAAACTCTGACTTCATTCTACGAAAAAATAAGCTTACCAAAATTTCTCCATCTCTCGTGGGCTCTGAAATTTTCTAAA
The DNA here is from genome assembly GCA_963942555.1 of Aleiodes leptofemur. Classification (NCBI taxonomy): domain Eukaryota; kingdom Metazoa; phylum Arthropoda; class Insecta; order Hymenoptera; family Braconidae; genus Aleiodes; species Aleiodes leptofemur. Next base: position 9,673,843 of record OZ012614.1, read on the forward strand.
ATTAAAGAATATAAGTGCTCCAAAAATTTTAATTTTTTGGTTTTTAGTGAATATTTCGGAATTTATGAGAAATGCAAAAATTTAGGTAAAAACATTTTTCTCATTTCTGTTTCCACTCTACAAAATAGGTTCTCTCAAGAATTTCGCTATTTCCCACAGATTTTGAAAAATTCCAAAAATCGAAAGTATAAAATTCCCCAAAAAATTGGAAATTTTCCTATGATTTTCTTTGCAATTAATAATAACGTAAAAATTCAAAATGAATTCATCATTCTACCTGAATAATTTCCCAATCCAAATAATACCTGCTGCATTTATCTCTGATAATTACCAAATAATTAAATCCTCAAAAAATCCCAATAAATTCAAATAAATTCGCGAAATTATTTCACGTAACAATAAACTCGAAAATTAATTACTCCAAATGCGAACGATTGTGTTACATAAATAAAAATGATGTTTAAACTCCGTTGAATCATCATAAAATGCCTGTGAACTGAAATTAATGAAAAAAAAGAGTTAATTACTTTTTAATCCCCGATGGACCAAGTTTTGTAATTGCCGCTTCAATTAAACACGTTTTCCCCAGATTAATGAGTTCCCCTATTCATTCACCTCTTTCTCTCCCCCCCCCCCCCCCCCTCCACCCACAACTTAGAAGTCCCATCACAAACGTACCGTCATTCCCACGGTTATTCGTGAAATGTGACGTAAAAATCAAAGTGAATAAAGGCAATTGAAAAAAAAGTCAAAATGAGAAGCATTTAAATGTTTCAAACAAATTTTAATGCTGTCCTTCGGCGACAACTTGCAAAGGCGATATCACGAATATTCGAATGCTATTCGTTACCGTGAAGGGCGAGGGGCAGTCGGTGGAAGAGGGGGGAGGAGGAGGAAGTGGATTGAGCTTCGCGTGACCAAATAAGCCAAAGAGCGAGCAGTCCCACCGAGGGATGTCACCTGCGCTTTAACCGTCCATATAACTCTCATACAGTTTCATATTTTTTATTCAAGGGGAAGAAAAAATATTTTATGGAGAAAATGCTTTTCCAAGATTGGAATTGAATTTATGGGATCAGCTTCTTTTTTTTTTTTTTTTTTGGAAAAAAACAGAAAATTCTTGTGCTCAATTTTTATAGGCGAATTTTTTTGAACGAAAATTAGTTTTTTTTAGGAGAAAAAATATCGTCTCCCTAGAATTAAAGTGACGTCAGTGTTGTGCTTACACACAGCACTTACGCCCCTTTATTTCTTTATTCCTAAGACGACAATATATTTTATAAAAGCCTTCATTATTGAAAAATCCTGTTTTTTGCATTGAATAGAAATTTTTTTAAAGAAAATAAAAAAATTTCGTGTTTGAAAAAACATGATTGAATGACAATTCTTTTTTCTTAAACATGAAAAGCTCAATTTTTATGAGAAAAGCGGTTAAAGTAATTTTTCAATTAAAACAAACATTCTTTCAATTGACAACTTCTTTTTTAAAGTTATTTATTGATTTCGAGAATTCCCTTTTTATTCGACAGAATCCATTTCTTTATCAAAAAGAAATCTTGAAATAAAATTCAAAAAAAGCATTCAATTAGTCTTCAACCCAATAAAAGAAATCCATTCCTCAGCATTAAAACCAAAATTTTAAACCATAATTCCCAATTAATCAAAAAAAATCCATTCGAAACATTTATCAAAAGAAATGAAAGAGAATTAAAAATGAAGAAAAAAAGAAATGAAGACATGAAAGCTTTTTCAATTACCTGAAAATTCCACTGTGGCCTTCTGATTAAATGAAATCTGTCTGCGACTATCTGAGCGACAAATTGGCCTCTCCACAGTTTTATCCCTTTTATTTTCTTCTTTTCAATTTTTCACGAAGGATTTTCTCTTCATTTCGCTCCACGTCTCTTTCCAAGTTACTTTCAGCATTTTTCACCGACTACTTGAAATCAGACGTCTAGAATATTTTTTTACATTTTTACCTTTTTTTCTTCTTTCTCCTTCGTGCCTTTTTGATTTTTCATTCGTAACCAATCAGTTTTACCCAGGAAGAGAAGCCAGACTACGTAATAAAAACTTCTCTACTTCATATTTAATTCAATTTCTTTTATTTTTTATTATTGTACATTTCTCTTGAGTTTTGCACCTTCGTATTGCCGGCTCGTATTTCCCACTCACAATAATTCGCTGTTTACCATAATATCGAAATATATCGATAAGTTCGTACACGAGTATACACTCAGAAGTTCTGCGTTCGTGACGATGCTTTTTACTCATGCAATGTGATCATAAAAAAGTCAGTACAGAATTTCATGAATTTTGCAAATCAATACAAAAGGGAAAAAGTTGAAATTATTGATTTTTTTAAATTTGAAAGAAATTGAATTAAAAGATTTATGGATTTATCTATCGAGATTCCATTGGAAGATTTTTTTGCGAATATCTCGGAAAAACAGCGAGATACCAAAATTTTTATGAAGATCTTCTTTGTAGAAAAAAATTAAAGTTACACAAAAAGGTCCCACGAAAATTCCATTATTTTGCTGTATTTTTGAGATATTTGCAATGAATTATCAACAAAAAAATGAACTTATTTTGGTTGACCTTTTAATTTTTGCATTTATTGACTATTTAATTTTTTTTATATCGTCAATTTAGTAACAAAAGGGCGTAAGTGCTGTGTAGAGCTCTAATACTGAAGCCCCTTTGTTTCTAAAGCGACAATATTTCGTGAAACCCATGATTTTTCTGAAATTTCTCTATTTTTTGATAAAATTTATTATTCCGAGAAAACTTTCAACTCTTTTTTGGGAATAATTTTTTTTTTTTTTTTAGTGCAGAAAGATTTTTTGTGATTTTTACGGTTTTATGCTGAAGTAATATTGCGGATAAATGAAGAATTTTTCATTATCCTTTCATCAATTGTACAAAACTATTTTTCTTATCGAATAAATACATCTGCGTGGCACAATTCAAAATGAGTTTAAGTGGTTGCAATTCTTTAACGATTTAAGAATCATAATTTGAGTTGAAGGCAGTTGGAACTAAATACGACGAAATATTCAGTTTCACAGTAATTCGTCTTTCAAAATATCAATTTTTTCAAAAAGATGTGCGGATTAAATTGCGAATATTTCCAGAAGGAATTGATTGATAAAAAAATGTCAAGAGACATTTTTTGTAGAAAAATTTGCCAATCATCAAAAAATGTAACATGACCATTTTTCATAACTCGACTAGTTTCAAAAATATTCGGAAAAAAATCGACAACGAATATATTGAGTTTTCCTTTTTATTACTGATAACAGAAAAATCTGTGTGCATCATTTCACAACTATCTCTGAAACAAGTGGGTTCATCGAAAAATATCAATAGATTTTTTTTATACGGATTTAAATTCCATACAGAAAAGCTCTCTTCCAAAATTTTCGTAAACCCAGCAATTCAAAAGTCCTTTTTCCCTGTAAAAATCAATAATTGATGAAATCGGCAACGAATCGGTGTATGGAAAAATTTCAAGCTACGCTTTTTGTAGCGAATTAAATCCCCCAAAAAAAATCTCTTCGAAAATCCCCGTAAACGTCAATTGTTTCATTCCAATTCTTTTCATCAATGCATTTGAAATCTCATACATTGATTTATCAGCAAATACATATATACATATCCATTTATATACAAAGAAAAATAATAATCATAATCATTTCAAAATGCTCAAAAAAAAAGTTTTTTTTTTCGTTCACTTTGAAATAATTCAACAATTGAACAAAAACGGAAAATCGTTTTCTCCCATCATTTTTACGCATCAAACAAGCCTCTATCGATTCCAGACTTTTCGACTTCGTTACAATACATGTAAACACAAAAGCCCCAGTGAATGCCCATTTCGCTGCACATAGTCTATGAAAACTGAAAAAAAAGCATATTGCAGTGAAACAAAAGCACACGAGAGATTGAACACAAAGGACTTCTAAAAAAAAACACATTTTTTTGTAATTAATATCTTTTTTTCTAACAATAGTTGTATGTTTTATGATTAAAAAAAATACGCATTGCAATTAGTTTTCTTTCACTCGCAAAAAAATTGGAGCATTGCATGATAACGTAACACACATATCGTTCTCTCGATAGTCAAACAATTAGTTACGGTTTTTTGAAGATTCATGCCAATTATTATTAACCAGGTTGACTTGAGTTATACAGAGCGCATATATTCAATGATATTACGTACATCAAATTCCTCGTTACGCGCTCATCCGTTCATCAACACTAACAGTCAGGTTGCCTTTTTTTTTTTTTTTTTCCTAGACGGTAAACAATACACATTGCTGAGGAGGTGTGAGAAAACATGATTAATCTGCAGCCGCATGGTGTCTATTTACTCATGAATATTTATGGGATTGAAATATTTTAAGCATTATTAAAATTTACACTGCATCAGATTAATTATTTCTTCAAACGCCAGTTAAGTATGCGAAGTAAACATTTTCATTGTAATTATTAATGGTCAATCATTAATTTTCGAGGGGAATGCATTTTATGAGGTTTAAAAATTGAGGAGAAATTCAATTTAAAAAAATTTATGGATTTTCGCAATTTTTTTCGGAGAAAATATTAAAAGGCCTTTTTTTGTAGAGAATTTAATTTTCTACAAAAAACTCTCAAGTTCTAAAATTTCTAGATTGAATCATAAATATCTCTGGAATTAATGGATTTAGAAAAACATGTCAAGAGACCTTCTTTATGGAGAATTAAATTCTCTACAAAAAAAGTTTCTTGTCAAATTCCCCTAAGCCCCATAATTATCGAGATCCCTTCAAAAGAATCTCCCGTTGATCCTCGAACTCTTATAAAACGATCAGGGCAACTATCGAGCGCGCCCAATGATGAAAAAAATAAAATAAAAAAAGAAACATTTGAATTCTATTCTTATGAGGCACTCGAGTGCCATTACACGTCATTGTTAGTTGCGACAGTCGTTGTGTTGTAATAAAATGCAGCAAAACTTTTTCTTTAATCCCCCCTCCCTCCTCCCTTGCTCCATGTTATTGGACACATTATCCAGGTGAAATACACCGAGAGTGAATAATCTCGAAGTACCTGAAAGAGAAATACAGCAGTAGGCCACAAACGGCCTTGTCTTTTCCATTTGCCGCAATCTGTATTTTCAATAAATGTATTTGTGGGTGTCACTTTCCTGCCTGAGTACCTTTCACCAATAATATCAAATGTATATTGGTATCTGTGTGTGTATGCATTAAATTTGAGGGGAAAGGGGTGAAACAGACATCTACCAGACAAGTTGACTCTGAACATTAACAATTTCATCATTTTTCTTTCTTTCTTTCCAACTTCAATTATATCGAATGATTTTATGAATAATTAGACCACCCAATTTGCATGCTGATTGCTGTCTAGACACGATAATTGATGGATTTTTGTTGAGCCCAGAAAGAACATAGCAATTATTCAATTAAATACTTTGTTTAATTGCAATTTTTGACATCCGGAAAAGGAAATTGACAGATTTTATGGTTTTTGTAAATTGTCTTGGAACCTAAGCGAGATGGAGCAATTTTCGGTGATGACCTTTTTTCTAGCTTGTTTTCTCCGCTACAAAAAAGATCATCATGACGATTTCTCTATCTTCCTCAGATTCTGAGATATTCGAAAGTAAAGATAAATAGGACAAACAAGGGAAAAATGATCCAGAATTTTTTTTGATAAAGAAGACTTTTACGAAAAAAATTGAAAAAATTATCCAACAACAAGGATATGTTGCAGCATCTTTTCAATTTTTCTAAGATTTTTCATGATGTCCTGCATTCTAAAAAAAAATCCTGAATCATTTTGTCTTAGAGGTTCATTTTGCCCTAATTTATCCTATATTTGACTGCACTTTTTTTCTCAATTCTTTCAAACTCCCGCTTATTATATGCTTTCGTAATTAGTCTCGACTCAATTCACGCATAATTATCACGCACATTTTTCAAAATTACATCCCTCGAATTACCGATAAAACCTCTCGTTTTCGTTTCAAATCCCTGCTTGTTATATTTGATTTAAAAAAAATGAACCCTAAAAATAATTACACGTCATTCGTAGACACATTACCAACAATTGTGTTTTCTGTGATTAAGTAAAACACACCGTAAGTCATCAGCCTCACCAACTCGTATCGTTCACAAGTATCGTTAAATTATATATATCTATATCAATCTATCTAATTAAGTACCATAATCAATCATAATCATAATTCATTATGTAATTAGTAATTTTGTTTTGAGTTGCAATACCCGAACCCGTTCCTAATTTGTGTTTCAGATCCTTCCACCAAAAATAAATTACAAAAATCAAAAAACCTCACAAAAAAAAAAGAAAAGAATATATAACATAAATCAAATGCCGAGCTCACCAATCGACAATACAACTCAGTCTACCTGCCACTAAAACCTAACGCACACGAATTCATAATTCAAAATAAAAAGCCAATCAACACTGCCTAAATCAACGAATTATGAGCCTGAAGATGTTCCGGATAAAAGGATTTATCGAGCCAGAAGATAAGCGAAGATGAACTCAGTTCTGCTAAAGCTGTAGAATAGTTGATTAACCTATTGATGTACCAAAAAAAACCAAGTGATCTAAAATAAAATAGTAAAAATGTTGGGTGTGAGTCAACCGAGCAATCCACCGTCGAGTCTGCGTCATTCTGCGAGTTTCTCCTGTCTGCAACGGACATCTGGCGAGACAGGACACCGTGCAAGAACGTCGACGCTTCCGCAACAACCAAACCTCCAACTGTCCACCGTCCAACAGCACTACGGTGGTCCGACGTCGCTGCAACAACCGACTGCAGTACGACACGTCGACACCGACTGTCTGCCCGACTGCAACGACTACGGTTTCGTCCGAACTCGTCCGCGCCTGCGCAGTACGAACTCGACCGTCCTGCGTGAGGAGCAGGAACGCCAGTCCCAGTCGAAGTTCTACGACAGTGAGTGCGTCTACTCGCAGTCGTCGAAGATCAAAGACCGTGAAATTCTGGAGGCCTCGAAGAACCGAGAGCTCGTGAAGAATCAAAATCCTTTGAGAGGCGCTTTAATACTGTTTACCGCTTCGACATCGTCCTGGTGGAAGGCGAAGCAGAGGGAGGAGCTGTCAGGGACGCTGATGACGCCACTGTCCTGTGCCTCTGAAAGCAGCAGGAAGTGGTCCAACGGCTCGACGATGACGCCACCGACGTCGGAGAGAAAATGGCTGCCATTGACGTCAGGTGTTCACTCGGAGCGCAAGTGGTCCTGCAATTCGATAGCTTCTCCGGAAAACGACAGGAAGTGGACGAGCGCGTCCGTCTCACCGACGTCGAACAGTCAGGACCGGAAATGGAGGTCACTCGGGGCCCTGTTAAGGACACCGGTGACGCAGACGCACAATACCAGTTCGTTTGGACAGAACATGAGCATGTCGATGATCGAGAATCCAAACGATCTGCGTGAGTGCACGACCGGTCAGAAGACAGTCAGGTATCCGCAGCCAACTTCGTATTCGGCGAGAGTATCTAGGACTAGCAGAGACACTTACAGAGACAGTGGTGATTACTCTCAGAGGTCGTCGAAGGTCAGTAGGCGGTTGTATCAAGAGTCGAATGACCTTTCGGAGAGCGAGGAGCAGCGTCGGAAGGCTCGGAACTCGGAGGACGAGTCTCGGGAGAGGGGGAAATGCCAGACTATTGAGGCACGAGCTACGTCAACACGATCAGGCAGGGCTCAGAGCTTCTATTTGCTCGATGACTTTCTGAAGCCGCAGCCCCAGTCAAAGTCGATAAATCTCCAGCTACCATCGCACTACAGAAGCGACAGGAACTCGAGGGGGAGCGATAGCAAGCCTGTTAGTGTCAGGAATCTGAGTAATATCACACCACCGAGGCGACACAACTCGAGTTCGGACAGTCTTGAGGTTGCAACGAGTCCGTTGCCACCACCTGTGCCGCCACCACCACCGCCAGAGGCCACTGGGGGCTTGAATGGGGTTAGGGATAGGGAGAGAATTGAAAATGGGAGAGATAAGGATGGATGCCCGTGTAAAATGTGCTGGGCCAATCTACAGCAGCAGAGATCATTTCGGGATGAGGTGAGTTTTTGCATTTTTTTTTGGAGGAGTTTCTTTATGGGATATAGGCTCGTTGCAGGAAAAGAGTGGTGGGGGAGGTGAATTGGGGAATTCTTCCATGCCTGTTGATAGGATTTTTATGAAGCTGCTAGAAAAATCTTTATGAAGTTTTTTAAACTTGATAGTATCTTAGAAACGAGTGGGTTTAGAGGAAAATGCCTGGGTACCTTGTTTGTAGAGAATTAAATTTTCCTCAAAAAAGGTCTCTTCACGAATTCTCCTCAACCCCATAGTTTTCGGAATATCTTCAGAAGAATTTCCTTACGATTTTTGGATTCACCTCCTCCGATCAGTCAACCATCGATTTCATCGCTTTCCTTTTTCTAATCTGCAAATGAAGAAAGAAAAATTTCATAAAATTGTTGGATTTCACCAATAATCCCGATTTTGTAATGTCGTTTGCTCCATATATCGTGAAATCGATCACATCTGGCGAATAAAAAGATCGTGAGACAGACATACTGTCGTGGAGAGTTGTTAGGTAGAGGGGGGGGGGGGGGGGAGGACATCTCAATAGCGATGTATGGACTATTGCAATGCTTTTGACGCTCTTTGCTTCGGGGATATTGTGTCTAGACGTGCATGAGCTATTGATGGAAAAAAAAAAAGCTTAAAGTAGTGGGGGAAAAACGAGAGCAAAAGTATTGGAGAAATCGAAAAGTGAAGCCGACGGTGATACTTCAGGAATAACGAGTCAATTACGTAGGCAAATTTTTGACAAAGTTAGACTGTCGATTTTTTCAAGGTTATTGACACTTGGTTCAGTGATTTTTATTGAGGGGAAATTTAAGGGTTTGTGACAGAAATGAGATTGAACAAAATTGATTTGTCAGTTTTTGTAGAATGTCTCGAAATCTAGAAGAGATAGAGCATTTTTTGTGGGATTTTTTTTTTGTGAAGACAAATCAGGGCTCCAAAAAAATGTTATCATGACAATTTCGATAACTCTTTTAGTTTTCGAGATGATTGAGAAGAAAAAAAATATTCAATGGAAATTGAATTTTATTTTTTCATTAGATTTTCTTATTCATCTTGAAATTCAAGGGAAATAGAAAATTTTTCGTAGAGACTGTTTTTTTATAGCCCAGACGTTTCTCAAAAAAATTGTTTCATCTCCCTTTTTTCAGAGTTATCTCCAAAAGAAAAACTGGTCACAAACCAAAAGTAGCTTATCTCGTTTTACCGCATCACTATGAAATCAATAAACCCAAGAACTTTTCCGGACTTTCTTCTCGATTACTTACGATGCCTCTCTAAACATTACATAAAATCACTTTACCCATTACTTCCTCCTCTCTTTATCTTCAGAGAGATATCATGGAAGAAAAGCGAAGATTTTATCATTGAAAATAAATATCGAGCAATTACATTCGATTAAATTTTTCTATTCCGATAATGTAGATCCGGGAATTGTGTGTGTGTATTGCATTATGAAAGCTATTACCTTGCAACGTGTGACGAAACGATGATGACTCCAATTATTGTCAGTGTTTGTCATTATTTTTTCAACTCTTTTGATTAAAAAAAAAAGAAAGAAACAATAAAAAAAATTGAAATGAATAAGCTTCATTCTGAAGTGGTTAGTGTGCGGTTGATTGGTGAAAGGCGCCTATGTCTTCGTGCTAAAATTTTCATCAAAGTGGACAATCAAGTGTTCCCGAGTCGAAAAATTTAGTCTTAGACTAACTTCGTGAGTTCATTGGTTTGTAGTCTGGATTTCAAGTCGGTTGCAGACCTGGGAATGCAACTTTGAGGACACAAACCGACGCTATTTTCGACGAGTTTTCAGGAGTTTCGTCGGTATTTAGTCACCATTTCAATCGGATTCATCGGTTTTTGGCCTAAATTTTTTCAATTAAATTTTAAAAAATCGGATGGAAAGAATAAAAATAGATGTGCGTTCGGGAATTAGATTCATATATTGCTTCTTATTCATTTTATTAGTGAAAAATCCATTATGCGTACATATCAAAACATAGTCAACAAAATAGGCTTATACCTATATAAATCATACTTGATTCACATTTTCACGTGAAACACTTACATTTGAAATACTTAAAATGCAACAATATTAAGAAATGCTATAACATTAATATATATCAAACCATCAATCTAAATTGGCTTATATTATCGTAAATGAATATTTGATAATTTTCACCTAAAACACTTACACTTGAAATACTCAAAAGACAACATAATATTGATCAAAAACTGATGATTGAACTATAAATAATAACAATAACGTTTCATCCAAATATACGTATACCCTAGCGCAAATAATACTGAAAACTCTGCGCGTCACTGAATATCACTTGGAACCTCAAGAGGTACGTCCACCGGTGGTTGACGTTGAACTGAAGAAATTTTTCTTCGAATTTCAACAGAAAGCTGAAGAGTAACAGAGAAAGAGCAGGCAATTTTCAGTGAGTTACTTAAAAAAAATTGTGGGAGAGAGAGAGAAAGATCAGAATAACGAAGCCTACCGGAGGCAACATGTGTTGTTTTATTACTCTGGCGTACTCGAACGAGGGAAAAGGGCATTTATTACAATTTTGGGAAATACCCATTTTTCCACTGCTTAAAATTTATCCAATAATTTTCCATCTCCTTTTTACTCTTTATTGTAGAGTGATATCAAATATAATTGAAATCATAGAAATGACAATCAGAGAAAATCTTCACTATCTTCAATGAACTCGCTATAACAAAGCTGAGATTAATTGAATTCAATTAAAAATATACTATTCATATATTTCAATCAATTTAGGGAATAAATTCGTTATAGGATATGCGTAATATTAATCGCTGAAGTGTTATGATCTTTTTCATTCAGTGTGAGATATTAATTATGTAAAGCCATGATCTACTTTCCTAAAAATGTAAAGGAAAAAGAGAAATAAGTCAATTTGGACTTTGAAAAAATTGACATCAAACTGGACAAGCTTGAAGGACTTAGAAGAAAAATCCGCAGTGACGAAATTTTTCCAAGTTTATGAAGAACTTAGAAAAATTTCAGCACCCAGAGACTCTTGTTTTCGTCGGTATTTCGTCTTCCCTTGAAAGTCAGTGGAGACGACGAACTCATCGGAAAAAAGGAATGGACTTGAAACCGACTTGGTCATTTTCGGTTGGTCGGTTTTAGTTCGTAGAATGCAATTTTTAGACCTTTTCCCGATCATTTTCACGTGTTTTAGACTAAAAACCAACGAAATTTTTCGACTCGGGTTGTCACTGATCCCCGAAGAAAATTCTCCATTTCAATTTATTTTGCGATTTTTCTGACGAAAGAATTGCGGAAAATTCAGTCATAAAATGATGAAGATAAATGGAAATTTTAGCCTATTTATATTATGAAGATATCTCGGTAATCGTGAGGTTTAGAGGAAAATGTCAAGAGACCTCTTTTGTAGGGAATTCAATTTTCTACAAAAAAGGTTTCTCAACATTTTCCTCTAAATCCACTCGTTTTTGAGATCATCATGAATGAATGAATGAGAGACAAATTCGAATTATTTTTCGCTCATTTATCGATTTCACTGAAGTTGGAAGCGATGGAGGACGAGCGTGTCGTTGCGATAGTATAATCGATCGTCACATTCACCAATGGAGAAATAAAAGAATGAAGCAAAGAAATGTGAAAAGTACTGGCACGATACAAAATAGAGAAAAATAAATTATAGACATGGATTGCATTGAAAAACTCTTTCAGTCCTATATTTTGTGTTAGGTCGTAGAGAAAGAGGGGGTGGGCTTCTTTTCTGCGGTTACAAATTGTGTGATGGGTGACAGACAACAGATTTTATCGATTTTATAAAAGGAATGAAAGGGGAGACTAGTTGAGATGGCTTTTGAACTTTCGTACATTTGCGAAATATTTGATGAAGGAATTTTGATTTGGAAAATTATAATTTCGGTTTTTTAGAGTGAGATTTTGAGATTTTAAAATTTTTGACGATTTTAAGAGGAAGAACGGGAGATTTTGGGTGAAAAGTCGTGTAATTGATGGCAATTGCGAGAGCATTCAGGAAATTGTTAAAAAATATTTTAAAAAGGCACTAAATTTTGTTTTTTTTTGTGATCAATCAGTGAAGATTAGAAATTTTCTCGCTCCTTCCGTTCGTTTTTCATGTATCTTCCAGATTGTGGTCCATTCTTCAAAATTTTGCATTCAATTTTTAAATTTTCCACAAAAACGTATAATTCTTCAAAAATTTTCTTTTTCTCACGAAATTTTTGATTTTTCAAGAATTATTATTATTATTTCTTTTTATTGTGTTTTAATCTTTATGATTATTTGATTCTTACAAGAATTTTTGATTTTTTTGTCCCTTCCATTTTTTTGTCTCTCTGGAAATTCTCGAGTTTTTGTTTCGAATTTTTTTTTTTCAATTCTGCCATCTTCATAAAAAATTTTCGACATTTCCTTCGCAATCCCCGCTTTTTCAAAAATTTACTTCCTCAAAAAAATAAAAAAATTCAATTTTTTCCGAATTTTTTCGATTTTTCATTTGAAATGTTTGAATTCTGCATTGTTTTATTTTTCGGTTTTTTGTCGAGTAATTTTGTCGGAAAAAAAGTGACATCCATTGAGTTAATGATGAGGTGAGAATAAACGTTAATAATGGGAAAGAAAAATAAAAGTGAGTGAGGGTCTTTTTAGCCATTGAATTTTACAATGAATTCTCCCAGTGAACAATGATTCTAACGAGGTAAATGCGCGAAGGCCTCTCTCGTGTAACCATGCCAGTGAGAGAAGCAGAAAAAAATCTCAAGTAACATCAACTGTGCGAGATACCTCCCCCCCATAAACTGTCCTACTCTGCTACATTTTCATAAACAGTTTACATAATAAAACGTGAAATTACTTGATATATTTCTCCATTTTTCTCTCACATAATTTTTTTTTCACTTTTCATTGTATTAATAACAAAAGAATTGGAAAAAAAGGATTTTCACGAAATTAATGAAAAATGAATTGCATAAAATGCATTACTGCGTGAGGTGATTAGGTAAGTCGGTCACGTATGAAAAAAAAATTAATTATTCTTACATTTTTAATGGCAGATTAATAATTAAAGTGCGAGTGACAAAATGTCACGAAGTTTATTCGTAGAAGATTTTTTCTTGGAGAATATTTCGGAATCTATCAGAGATACGGAATTTTCGGTAGAAACCTTTTTTGTAGCTCTTGTTCGTCTCTACAAAAAAGGTTTCCATCAGAATTCTCATATCCCTGATAAATTCCGAGATAGTTTGGAGAAAAAGACAATCTCATTAAGAATGTTGGAGTGAGGTGGTCGGACATAACCTTAAGACAATCTCAATCATTGAGATATGAAGCGGAAAATGTCCATTTTTAGCAGAAAATGTCTATTGTTAGTGTAAAAGGTCTAGTCCTGGCGGAAAATATCTAATCTTAGCAAAATGACCTATTTTGGAGAGGAGAATAAGAGCTACAGAAAGATCTTTACCAAAAAGGATTCATCTCCAATGAGATTCCAAGATATTACAAAAAAATCAAATTAAAAACAAATTGACTGAGATCATTACTTGCGCTTTCCAATTGACAACAAAATCTGTAGCGAAGAGTTAAAGGAAGATAAGTCTATTTTTTTCCATTAACTTTTTCGAGGATATCTCGGAACCTAAGCGAGATAGGGCACTTTTGTCCTCATCCTTTTTTCGTTGCTGTTTTTACAATTTTCGACAAAGAAGAATTCGGTGATAATTGTGCTATCTCGTTTAGTCTCCGAAATATTCCACTGAAAATCATCACAAAAATAAGTCGATTTGTCTTGCTTTACCTCTTCACTACTGATGTGTTACGGTACGTTTGCCACGAGCTCTGTTTACCTTGTATCTCCAAAAGGGAAAGTGAACGATAAAATTAACGATCAATTCCACCACAAACTCAAGAATATCAAATCTAAGTGTCGCAATTAATGCATCCACTTATTCATCTGCGAATATCTCGAGAACGATGATAGGTGAAAAAAAGGCGGTTACGTTGATTGGAAATTTTCCACTAGAATTTTCAATTGCCTATTCATTTCTTGAGTTTTCAACATTTCTTTTTCCTTTTTTTTTCTCAATTCTCGAGATTTTTGTACAGACTCTTCATGTTCTTAGAGATTGTGCATTTTTTAGTACTGAAATGATTTTCTTCTCTCGTTTTATTTCATTTTCTCAAACTCTAATATTTTTAAGATAATATTTTTAATATTTTCTAATATTTCTAGTATTTTTTCTCATTTTTTTATATTTATTGGATTTTTTCAATTTCTTTTTGATATTTTTAATTTTTTTTTTTTTGGGGGTATTTTGTACTTTTTTTTGTAGGAATTTTAGTTTATTGGATATGTTTTCCACTTGTCTGTCTCTCCTCATTCTCCGGATATTCGCGCAAACGTGAAAATCGATTCATCCAATTCTTTTAAATCGCTCAATCATCACCATTCATCATTTCTATTCTCACTCACCAATCGAAGATCAATTTTATCAATTCATCAAATCTAAAGTGACACTGTGTAATCCCATTGTGTAACTCTGACAGGTCTCAGTGCACTGAAAAAAATTCTGTAAAGATTAAAGTGAAAAGAAATATAAAATTCATTCATTAAAAAAGAATCTCCATCAAATAAGAAAGAATTATAAGAATGAATTAATAAATAATTTAATTAGTTTGAAATGATATTTTTGAAAACTTCTTAATTTTTTTATGAATGAATTGGGGGAAAAAAATTCCTTTTTTTTTAATTTTTCTCATTGTTGTCAATTGTTGGAAAAATATTCAATTTTTTGTAGAAAATTTTCTTTTATTCAGAAATTTATCAGCGATTTGGTGTTTGAAATCCTTCAATTCTTCTTAAAAAAAGACTTTTTTGTGCAAAATTTTGAGTTTTTTTGCTTTTTTTATATTTTTCAGAATTTCCTTGTTTTCTAATTTTTTTCCACACAATTATTGATTTTTTTTCAGAATTCTCCATTTTTCCTAGAAAAATGCCAATTATCAGATTCTTCCCTTCTCGGAACGTGATTTTTCAATCTATTGTGTAATACTGACAAGTGTCAATGCTCCGAAAAGAATTTCTCGAAGATCAGAATGAGAAAAAAAAAGTATAAAATTCCTTCAATCCCAAAAAAAGATCTCCATAAAATGAAAAAAGAATTGTGATAATGCGTTCGTGAATTTAATCGCGATTGTTTCAAAAACTTTTCGGCATTTTTTTTCCATGAATTAATCGGCAAAGATCGAAAATAAGAGATAGGAGTGGACGGTTACGTGGATATCTCACGGGAAAAATCTTCGGGGTCGTTGCCGCACCTCCCCTCCCCCCCCCCCCCCCCTCCTTTATATCTCAGTGTTCGGTGCGTCGAACACAGGGTGATTTATCGTCATTGAAATGCGTTGCTGTTCGGGTGAAGAGACCTCGTTGCTTATTCCACGTGGCCCCTCACGTTTCTTATTTTATTTTTCTTTATTCGTCAACTGGTGGCCATCTCATCTAACCTATCCATCGCTCCAAGTGTTGGATAATGATTTTGAAATACTCCTTTTTTCTATCCCGAAGAATCCATTATCATACGGACTCATTCAATCGACATTTATCATCGTAAATCACTCGAGAAATATTCTGAATTCTGAGAAATTACTTCAATTAACGATTTTTTTTTGTTTCGAAATTGTGAAGGTGGTGGATTTTGGGAATTTTGATGATTCCATTCGATAGAACGGAAAATTTGAGCTCGAAAAATGCTATAATGCCCACGATTTTGGATCGATATTTTACGAGATAATCGATATTTTTTCCTTTTTTTTGTTATTTTAAATTTTTTAATTATCTCGCGAACTACTTGTCCAAAATTGATTGCATTATAGTACTTTTCGGGGTAAAATTTTCCGATCTTCACGATGACATTCCCAAAATTTCAAAAATCCCAAAATTTTGGGAAATAGTTGAGGAAATTTCAGGCTAAACACATAATATGTGTCCTCCCTTTCTCTTGGTCTTAGAGTTGGAGAAAAAACTTAATTTATCTCGAAAACATCATGAAAAATTCAAGTTTTTCATTCGAACCATTATTCAACCCTCAGATATGCATCCTGGAATTTCCTGTCATCACTGTCAAGACTCGAATTTCTTTCTCAAACTTCCTACAAAAATATTATGCCTCGTCACTGTCTCGTGGAGTCCGATGTCTCGGTGAAAGACAGAGAGAAACAGTAAAAACACAGTATATGCAAGCCAAAGTGTTTTCAACCCGGTTGGCTCTTAACGACACACACAACTTCTCCAACTAAACTCTCTTGTAGATAAAAAGCCCAAACCAAGCAAACAAACATTTTCGGTTACACTAAATATTCCACATTCCAAACAACTTGAAATATCGGCTGTTTTAATAAAATTTATGTAATTGTTATGGTTTTTTGCTTCCGGATATAATGATAAGTTTATGAATCATAAATAAAAAGAACCTTTTTTTTTCTTCACAAAGAAATTTGGTGGCCGATTATGTTAGTTTTTTCTTCGAAATGATGATTTTTACCATTTTTTTTATTTTCTTTAAAAAATTACGATTTTGGTCGAATTTCTGATTTTTTTTTTTGCTAACACTTTCGTAAAAAAATCAGAATTTCTTTTTTTGCGAAAAATTTTGTGAAAAAAATCAGTTTTTCTCGTTTTTTTGAAAATTCCTCAAATATTCCAAGATTTTTTTTTTCATCTCAATTGAAATTCATAGATTTTTCGACCAAACATTTTTCGTAAAGAGTTTTTGTGATTATTCAACTTTATTTTTCTAATTCCCTCAATTGTTGCAAAAAATCATTCATTTTTCATTTTCGACATTCCCCCTTTTTCTGGAAATTTGTTATTCATTCGTAAAAATTCTCTATTATTTTCAAAAATTTGAAATTCTTCCCGAAATTTCCCATTTTTTCCTCGATTGCCCTCCATCAATTCTCCCAAAATTTTATCATTTCCTTTTTCAAAAATTTCCATTAATCCTCAAAAATTTCGTCGTCATTTCTATTTGAATCTCCAAATCCCCCCAAAAAAAATCCTAAACCCGTTGATTCCTTTTTCGCCATATCCCCCAAGTGTTTCGCGCCTTTCTTAGAAATCGTAGAAAGCCAGGAAAAAAAAAAGACAAGAAAAAGTAAAAGATTTAGATGGGCGTGTTGGGGTTCTGCAAATAAGATGCATACCAAGGGAAAGTGGAGTAAAGATGCAGGCACGAACATTGTGACCCTTCTCATGCCAAAGTGGCATTCGGCCTAACTATTTCTGAACCTCGCCCGTATAGAAAATAACGGCCCCCTGGATTTTACTCTCGTGCAACTGAGAGTCTTCCCTCGTTCCAACCGAATATAGACCGAATATTATTTCATTGGTGGTAAGCTAGAAGTTGTGTACACGTGGATTTAATTCTGTATTCTCCATCCATAAATAACCCGTTTTTACTATAGATAAGGAAGAAAAACGATATCTGTCTTTATTACGATTTTATTTCCGATAAAGGGGCAGAGAAACGAGGAAAAAAAACGAGAAAATCGTAGATAATTTGATGTTTATCTGTCTTTCCATTTGTCAACGATGAAATTACCAGTTATTAAAAATAATAAAAAAATATGATTTGTTCTTCAAGAAAAGAAAAAAAAATGGTTAAAATGAAAAATAATTTTTTTCAGATCGATCGATTTGCTCTAATCTGTTAAAGAAATCTCGGAAACTAAGCGAGATACGAAACTTTTCGTAGAGATCTTTTTTGTGGAGCGGAAAAAGAGCTACAGAAAAGGTTTCTATGAAAAATTCTCTATCTCGATTAGTTTCCAAAATATTCTCAAAAGACTGAATACTCAAGTCATTACGCAATTTTGATACTTTTCTAATTTTCAAGTCTTTAATTTCTATTGGATCATTTCTTATGTATCCACGATTAATTGCACTCGTAGTTAGATGGGATTTGGTAGCTGAGTTAATCGCTCAATAATCGGTAGGACTTAATGCATGAACTGACAAACCGCAAAGTTGATGACTCTACGAAGAAATTCGTCTCGACCGTAATCCGAGTGAGTTTAATCACCCGTGATCCATCCCTTCCACCCACTAAACTCAAATCTTTTTTGTGCAGGTTTTTTTTTGTCGCGAGACTGTAGTGCCATCTAGCAGGGAAAGTTATCGACGATGAAAATTACAGGTTTCTGTCATTTTTGGGGAGAAGTTACCGGGAGATTTCGGAATTACCGATTGAGATTTTGAGAGTTCGTCTGTTTGATGGCAGATGGCTCTGACTCCCAAATTGAAATTGTCGAACATTTTTCATTGATAATTACCTTCAACTTTTTCATCTTTGATGGAAAATTTTTTTAAGAATGAATTTTTTAAAATTCATTTACAGAACATTCTAATTTTTCTAATATTAGAAAATATATGATTTTTAATTATTTTTTTTGCAGCTCATGAAATTAATGGATTTTGAAAATCATACCGATTTTATCAACTTTCAAGGCAATAGTTCACGAATTATTTAGAAAATGATCAAAAAAAAATATTGTCAGAACTTTTTAAATTTTTTATTTCAAAATTTTTCATTTTTTTTCAAATGTTTAAATTTTTTATTCCTCAATTTGACAAATTTGCAAAATTTTTCATGGTTTTTAGAATGCACCGAAAGTTTCCATTTCTTTCCATAATTTTTTTCCTTCGTTCTACTGAAGATTCTGAAATTTTTCATTTTTTTTCCACAATTGTCGTATTCCTTCTAGAATTCACTTCTCAAGTCAATTTTCTTAAAAAAAGAAAAATCCCAAATGACTAAAGCTTTAAAAAAAATTACCTCTTTTTCTTTAGAAAACCTCCACAACTTCCACAGCATATTCTCTCATCAAAGTTTTCAAAAAATCCATCACCTCTCTCATCTTCTACAAAAAAAAAAAGAAGTACCACAAAATTTATATAATGGAGAAAAAATTGTGAGAATAAACTTTTCACATTCTCTGTTGCAATAATTGTCGGAAAATTGAGAAAAAAGTTGAGACCGTGAGATTAACCATGAACTTTCGTCTTTTATACGTGATGTGCGCTTACTCAAGAGCCCTTGGAACATATACATCGTTTCAAGTTATTGTCTGACCTCTTCTGCCAGGGGTATTTTTTCTTTTTTTTTTTCACTCTAAACACGAGATGAAATTTTATTGCATCTCTTCTTTCACTATTTATTCTCTCTCAAGGAATTCTATTTTATCACAACAAACGAGGACGCATTATTTAATGGAAAAAAAAATAATCCTGAAGTTAATTTTTGTTGCCAATTTAATATCAGTGGATGAAACTGCAACTTGCCACGTGTCATTTACTTTTTAACAACCTTGAGCAAACATTTCAAATAGAGATTCCATGTGCATAATATGGTTAATTAATGTGTGTTTATTTTATCCAGTTAACGATAAAAATATATTTTTTTTTTAAATTTAATTTTCAAAGTCTTGAAATATATTTAATTGTGCAATTCCTCAGTTTTTTTTGAAATATTTCGAAATCTATTGGAGATAGAGAAATTCTTGAGGAGACCTGTTTTGTAGAGAAAAATTAGGGCTCCAAAAAAGGTTTTTACAAAAATTGCGCTATCTCTCTCAGATGCAGAGATTCTTTTATAAAAGTGCAAAAAACCCGAGATTGACTCATATTTCTTCTGAATTAATTAATTCACTTATATTTTAATTAACTCATTGCACCAAGTGCAGTGCACTCGATCGATAAAAGAATACCATTAAAATAATTCACATGAAAAATTCATGAATTCATCGAATAATTAACACTATTATGAAACAGATTGTGACGAAACTTTTCTCTCTCTTTTTTTTTAATCTTAATGACAAATAATTTTTAATTAATCGTAATTAATTACTTCAGTACTGATCCAAAGTTCGATATTATTCAGTGCTAAATTTTTATTCCTCTCATCGAATATTTTTAAATCGAGTAAGATAATATTCAATCGTGACATTAATCGTAATTAAATGTTCTTGAGGAGATAATCTGATAATGTCAACGTTACTTGAGAATCTAAATCTTTTGTGCAATAGAAAAGCCAGGATTATTTTTCAATTTATTACATTTTTTTATAACTGTACATTAGAATAATTTTTTCTTTTTTTCTTTTTAAAACAGTATCAAGTCAACTGAGTTTGAGAATTAACGATCGGGGCGTGCAATCGACATTTCAGAAATAATTGCCAAACAGCGCGAACTGTTTCAACGATTAATCTCCAGTGGTTTCACTATTTTTCTCATTTTCTTTTTTTCTTTCTTCATTTTGTTTGATTAAATAAATGAGATTAGGATGGGAAAAGTAAATTCTTCCTAAAAAATATATTTCATTTTGCCCCAATTTTTTAAAATAAATCCAATTTCAATTTTTTCTATAACGCGAGGAAAAAAAATCAAACATTTCAAATCTCCTGTAAAAAAAAAAATTCTTGATTTTTGTTGATTTTTTTTTGTACGTCATGAAAATGCAATAGGGAAATCCAATCACTCTTATTATTATTTATTCTCTGACACTTTTTAATTCAACTTTGAAGTTGAATTTGACCTTGGTTATGTGTCAGGGCTTTTGTATCCACAATACTGGGGGAGTAAGTGCTTGGTGTGCTCCTTGACATTTCAGTATCTTCCCAGAGGCATTTTTACAAGTAATAGAGAAAGAGAAAGAGGGATAGGGATTTCTTTTTTTTTTTTTTAGTGAGAAACGTGAGTGTCCTATCCACTTTTTTTCGCTTTATTTCCACATCTCTCTTCTTTTTTTTTGTTAGTCAGAAACGGGGGATGAATTGAAAAACTGGACAATAGACTACACCCGTGTCACTTGTATAATGCAGAGAAAGGCCACCGTGTCAGACTCAAGGGGAAAAGAAAAAAAAAACATAAAGAAAACGAGGTGATTTCACTGTGTTAATAAAATAAGTTTATTCATGAAATACATTTCTTTCTTTACGGCTCAGATGAAAATTTTAAGGGCTAATGCAATTGTGGGATTTTTATTGGACGCTTCTATGCTGGGGGAGGGGAAATGATTGTTATCATCGCATTATTTATGAGATATGATTTTTTTAATTAAAAAATTAGTGCATTATCGTGAATTTGTGAGGGAATTCTTACTCGATTCGTTGAAAAGAAAAGATTTTCAGTCTTAATATTCTACGGGTCGAAAGGGGTGGAGAGGGGATGCAGACGAAGTGGGGAGGGTCCACTGCGAAATGGTGCAATGAAGTCACTTTGAAGTTGTTTTTTTTAGAATAATTTTTCGCGGAATATCTGAAAATCTATTAGACATAGAAGAATTTCGATAATCACTTTTTTGTCAAAATAATACGAATTATGAAAAAGGTTACTAGGAAAACTGTTTTATCTCGTTTAGTTTCCGAGATATTCTATGGAATCTCAATTTTAAGTAGAATTGGTTGATCTTTCTCTGATAACTGCGGATTTTTGGGAGAATATTTCGAAACCTAACAGAAATACCGAGTTTTTGGTAAAGAAATACTTTTACTCTGCCAAACTATAACTTTTTGGATCCTAGCTCTATTTCTAAGACAATGTAGACAGACTTCACTAAAAAACGTATGTTTAACAGATATATAAGCAGGAAATGCAGCACTCTCAGATCTACCCAAAGCCACGAATTAGGACGTGGTGGTGCGACATCTCCAAAAGAAGCCCCTAACAGCATTTCCCAAGTGAACAGTTGCAGACGAAATTGCGTAGAAAACGACTTCCTCCACTCACCTTTCTCGAGCACTAGTTAATCATCAAAAGATGTATAATTAACGCCTACCACTTTACATTACGCGAATAGTATACACATGTGCTGACAAGTAAATTGTGATAGTGAAGTGGATGTTAATTATCAACTAACAACTAACAGCAGAATTTCAAGATCTGTACTAAGTACATGAACCCATTCAGCACAGATAGTTACTCAGGATTTTCATAGATATCAATCAGGTGAAAGGATGCTTGTATACGTTCAGCTACTGGCTAGATTATTCCGAAAATGAATTTCCTCATTCTCCTCGGAAATCTGACCAGTTTCATCCCGTATTCCGGAATAACATGTTGCAATCAACAGAGACCGTCATCGTATCTCATACCTTCATACATACATAATACATACAACCATTCATACATACATTTACACAGATACTATTGATGTTAACTTCATTGAACTACACAGGACTGTGTTCACTCTGAAGAGCAAACGTGCTGATTTAGGTTCATCAAAGTGGTTATCATAGATATTGTATCCTATAATTATCAATCATAATTCCTACGATTCCCAACATAGAGCCAGGATCTGTTATATATGCTCAGCCTCTTTTCAACATGTATATATGCCCAGTTTTGTAGGTTCACACGGTGCGCATTGTCTTTCACTCTTCGATAGTGGTAACCCAACTGAGCCAAACCACGATATGCTGGCCAACAGTCCGACTGGATTACTAAACTCGGTCTTTTGTGTCTTTGCATAAGCTGTAGCAGAGTCTTAGCTGATAGATTGGGAACCAGGACGATGACTAGTCGCGGTGTCTCTCGAGACAGCCAAACACTCATCCTTCTTTGATCGGTCGGCCTTCAATTAGTTCCTTCCCACCTAGTTTCGCCTCATCGGTTTCAACTACTGATCCTCTACCTTCTATTTGTTCATTATTTACTTCACTAGTCCATTGCACTAATCTATCGTTAATTTTCGTAATTCAGAACCTTACTGCTTCTATGGAAACTTGAGTTTCAGAACTCAGTAGCTTCTGGATGATCTTGTCATTATTCAAATATAAGTTGATGAGTTTCAGTGTGCTTTTGATATTTGTCCTTCGTCCAACAAACCAAGAATCACCATGAATAATCAAATACGTTGAACATCTTACCCTAACTCTTCGATGGTGTTTGTCTTGTTCGTAACGAAAGCTGTTGCAAACAAACGCGGTTGTAGCCTTGTTCATAAACTTCAAGAGTCTATACTTTTGACATTTAGCTTGAGTCTTGATTACGTTATGTGTTTGCAAGAAAAATGATAGTGTTTATCTTGCTATTAGCTATTTAGCAAACCTCGTCGTACCTCAATCTGAAGGTTAGAATGAAGTATAAGAGTTCAAGTATAGAGTCAGCTATCACATATTTATATAATTGCTATTTGAATAGGTAATCAATGCGTCGAGATAGAGAAATTAACTGATTTTTTATTTATTTTTGGACTGTGATTATCTGAGTTCACCCAACAAATCACGGTCTGGGGCCAAAAATAACCCAATATTGGAACTAGACCGAAAATATTCAAACAAAACTAATAATTTCAACATTTTTGAGCTGAAAAACCACACGCAAGGTGAAATTAACGTATTTCACTCGCGACAGCCACAGCCAAAAGTAGAACCTTGTGTAATGGTCCACGTATTGTTGAATTAGATGAGCTGGCAAAAAGTTGAAAGCACGGTGAGTGCAAATGAATTCCTCTTCTTGAAAACATAACGAATGAAAATTATCTGACAACTGCAAAGTTGCCGAGATGTGATCACATAACTCCACCACCCGTTAATGATTTTGAAATGATCTGTATTTTAAAAATCAATATTTTCAGAACAAAACCATCGAAAATTTTATAGTTTGGCAAAAAGGTTTTTTTTCTCGATTTACAATGCATTAGTTTCTGAAATAAATGCTGAGAACGGTTCCCAAGATATATCCTTCCTAAAAAAATAGATTACGAGATTTTATCGAACTGCGGTAATTGATATCAAATATAGTGAAATCTCGTAACGCCTGAATTTCATTGGTTGACGAGTTGCGCGGGATATTCAAAATACAAAATATCTGTTGGTGAGAACAACTAGAGCTACCCTCTCGCGGTCCATTCGAGGTTCAATTACCTAAAGCAGATGATGAAGGAATACATGTTTCGTATTGAAATATCGTGCATAATATGTTAACATTTCTCCCCATTAATAGAAACAACCATTCATGATTTAAGAGAAGGGAAATTTCTCTTTTTCGTTTTGAAAAATGATGACACATGAAAACATGCTTAAATTTTAGGTTAGGTTAAAGGCATAATTCGCAAGGTGTGTGCGAAGCGCACGTCATAATCTAGTAAAGAAAAATAAGCGTTTTTTGTATACTGGATTGACCTCCTGCATGCTAATTATGCACATTTTCATCGTTGATATCTCGCTTTAAAATCAATGAAAAAAATTCTTCTTTTCAAATTACATGCAGGAAACTGTTATTTTATCAAATATTCCAATTTTATAAAATTCCTAAGTAAATTCGTTTCGCCAATAAATTACTTTAATTGAATTTATATCTATAATTTTTCAGTTTTTAGAAAATATCTCAAAAACCGAAAGAGATAGAAGAATTATTGATAAAGTTTCTTATAGAGAAAAATTAGAGTACAACAGACTTTTTCTTATTTTTCAGATTTTTTTCCATCTCTCTTGGTTACTGAGATATTTACCAAAAACTGATTTTCGATCATCATAATTTTCCAGTTTTTTCAAAATGTCTCGGAAACTTAGAGAGATAGAAACTTTTTTGTTATTTCCTTCTTTGTAGCTCTCCTTTTTCCTTCCCTAAAAAAGAGGATGATGAAAATTTTTCTATCTCCGTCAGTTTCCGAGATATTCTGTAAAAACCAATCACAAATTGACTCATCTGATTCTATCATTTCTCCATCGAAATTGTTTACCAAATGTTCGTGACATTTGAGCAGTTAATGTGCGGGGAAAATGGATCGTCATTCGTATTAAGGGATCGGAAATTTTCGTGGCTTTCCAATGAATCCATTCGCAACCCCAATATCCGATGAAATTGCTCGTATTCAAAGGTCAAAATTCTCTTTAATTGAAATTTCAAAGTAATTAATGAATAAAGTGAAATTATATTCTCTAAAATATTCCATTTCTCTCAGAATATCAATGAAAGAAACCATTGTCACATTGTGCAATTACTTTTCCCCATTTTCTTCATTCTTGCAAAAATAATTCGACTTTTGTTATTTCCATGAATATCCCAGTGATGAAGAACAGAAGGTGAATATACTTTTTATTGGACAAACGAGGAAATATTTCCAGTTCAAAAAATTCCAAAGGAAGCATTTTACTCCAATAATTCTAGAGAGATTGGAAAACGCCACTTTTTTGTCGGTTGGAATTTATTTTTAATAGCTTTTTTTTTGTGCAATACAAGGAGAGAATGAAAAGCCACGAAAAAAATATGAAATGTCTTTTTTTTTATTTGAAAGAATTTTAATTCCTATTATTTTGCGAATATTCAAAAAAAAAATGGATTCGTTGTAATTTAGTGAGAGTCTTTTTTTTTGTAGAGAATTTGAAGCCCTAAAAAAGGGATGAATCTTCCTGAACCCAATTTTCCCTGAAAAAAAAACTAAATCCCTCAAATTTGATTTTTTTTCTCCTTCACTCCAAAAAAACACTTTTTTTAACATTTCACTTCAATTATCTCTGAAATGTGGAATTGTATGAAAATGTCTCGGAAAACTTTTTTGTAGAGAATCAAATTTCCCACAAAAAAGGTTTTTTAATCAATGCTCCTAACTCCAATAGTTTCCAAGATATCTCCAAAAGAATGCTCGCGAAATTTTTGATTCTTGCCTCTTGATCTCATTTTCCCTAAAAAAATCCATAAATAATTGCACCCTTCTCAGCTTCATTGATGAATATAATGAGAGAAAAAAGAGGTCAATCAATCTACCAGTTCTCTCTTGCCTCCACCCCTTTATCCATAACCGTGGAAAATAATCGACGAAAGAATGAGTGGATGGTAACGAGAAACGAAAAATCATTTTTTTTTTATTTTTCATTCTTTTACGCCCTCAAATAAGAAAAAGTATTGAAGTAAACGAGTGTGTATTGAGGGGTGGTAGGGCTAGTTCTCTTTCTTTCTTTCTTTACAATAAAGAGGGTGGGGCGCGTCCACACAGTCAGTGATAGTGCTTAGGGGACCTGCGCGCAAATTTCCCGCGTTCAACCAACCTCATATTGATCCCACCCTCGTTGTACACCCCTCTTCTGTACCTTTCCTCCCTTCCATCTACCCTTCTTTTTTTTTCCCACCACGAGTTCATCACACACAGAATCGCAGAATCGTGGACTACGGGCGGTCCAGCTACAGCTCCCGTTTCTTCTCATCTCACGCGAGAGAACATTTCCGGAAGAAAAGATTTTCTGATTAAAAAAATTAAATACCAAAATTTTGTCATTTAAATTGAATTAATTTTGAATGAAAAAATTTTAAAAAGTGGAAAATTCTCGTTTTTTTGTTAACAGAAAAATTCGAATTATTTGAGCTTTGGGAGATCAAAAATTCGTATTTTTTTTCAGAGAATTTTGTGGGACATGTGATTTGTGATTTTGTGATTAGAGTTCGGAATTTCGTTATTAATATGTGTCAGTGTAATTGAAATTTTCGTAGGTTTGTATTGTTATTCAATTTTGAATTGATGAAAAATGAACGGAGATAATTCCTTTTTTTTTTTTACTAATTTTTCGAATTTTATTAGTGACAGGTGATGTGTCAGTCACAAATTAAATTTGAATATTTGATAACGAAATATTAGGGATTGTTGTGTTAAATCCAGTTTAATCTTCTTCAAACACTTATAAATCACAACAAATAGACAAATATTTGTTCAATAACATTGTATAATACTCTGTACACTGGAGAGAGTAAACAAGAAAAAATCTGTAGATTAAATGAGGAATTAAATTAATTGAGGTATCAATCATTGGAGATCCATTGTAATTGATTGATTGAAAAAAAAAATTTGTTTCTTTTTTTTACTCACTTCAATATTAATTGGAAAATAATGAAAAAATAGAGGCAATTCTTTTTGCTAACATAAATGCATCAATGTCCTCCTCTTTCGCTTTCATCTGCAGAAAAAGAAAAACACATTTTATCTTCATTCAAAGTGAGGGAAAAAACTTGAATAAACAATTCTTTTTTTTGAGAAAAAGGTTAATGAAAAATAAACAGACTTGAAGGCATGTAAAATGTCATCATAATTAACATTAAGTGCCAGCCACCCCCGCCCCTTCTCCCTCATAACAGAGTACAGAATTTATCACTTCTTTTTTTTAAATGGAAACATTTCAAAATAAAAAATGCCCATCAATTTTTCTTTGTTATTGAGATTAACGAGTGATTATTTTTATTAATTACTTCTTTCTCTGACAGATTCTCATAAACTGTTGGGTTTAGAGGAATTTATCAAGAGCCCTTTTTTGTAGACAATTTAATTCTCTACAAAAAAGGTTTCTCGATATTTTTTTCTCAATTCACTAATCTTCGAGATATTTTCCAAATAATCTGAAATATCAAATCATTTCTTTTCATCAATAAAGACATTTCTTAAAATAAAACGCAGACTTTTGTGCAAATATTTCGAAAATTATGGGATTTTTGGAAATTTATAAAGAAACTTTTTTTGTAGAGAATCGAAGTTTCTATCAAAGAAGGTCTCTTGGTGTTTTCCTTTCAACTCATTAATTTCGAAGATATCTGCAAAATAATTCACCTAATTTAGTAATGAAAGAAAATATGTCAAAATGTTCTTGTAGACTTTTTTGCCCATAGCTTTGAAACAGCTGGATTTATGAGAAATAGTCAGGAGACCTTTTTTGTGGATTATAAAATTCTCTACAAAAAAGCTATCTTGACATTTTCCTGTAAATCCACTCGTTTCAGAGATACTCATAGTTTAATCTCCTCATAAATTTCAACATAAAAAATTGAAGTTCCCTAGTAAAGATAATACATAAAAAAAAATTCTCTCAACATTTTTCCCAAATATCCCCAAAACTACTCAATTTAGATCATTATGGGCACTTTTTCTGAACAATTAAAAAATGCACAAAAAAAATCTCCAAAATATTCCAAAAATAATCAACAACCCACTTTTATACTCACCCCCCCCCCCCCTCCCCCACTCTACCCTTCCACCCCCTCTCCACATCTCCACTATCTCCATCATGAAGCTCTTGCGTGCAGGGATAGAATTTCGATTGAAAAATCAACAAAGCCCCAATTTAAAATGCAGCTCACTTGAGTTGTCTCGTGTTACAACAAGATAACTGAAAATATGTTTTTATTTCCTTTGCCGAATAAACATTAATTTCCCTGCAGTGCAATTCGCCAATTTACTCACACAAATAAAAACGTTTCTATCATTTCAATATTGATTTTTTTTCTTCTTCAACCCTCAATGGTCCTCTTAATATTCAACAAAAATGCATTGAAAACCCTAAAAAAAATAACAAAACGGGAATATTAAAAAGAAACAAAGAAAACATTTTTTTTTCATAAATAAAAAAAAAAAAAAAAAGAAAGTGAATGCAAACAAGATACGGGGCAAAATGGGACTTCATGTCAATTTTCCTCATCGAATTTTTTTTCAATTGAAAATATATCGTCGTTTTAGAAAGAAAGCGGCGTAAGTGCAATTCTTATACACAGCACTTACGCCACTTTTTTTCTAAGGAGACGATATCTATACTTTTTTTTTTCAATCCAGGAGGGATCGGGGCAAAATGGACCTAAAGGTCAAAATGCATCGGATTTTTTTTTTGAGTGAAGGCTTCTTAAGAAAAAAATAAAAAAATTCACTAACAATATCCACATATTGTAGCATCTTTTCAATTTTTTTTTTAATTTTTCCATAAAGTCCTTCGATCCGAAAAAAACTCACGAATCATGTTACTTTGAAGGTCCATTTTTTCCCACTCTCCCTTATATTAAAATTTTTTTTTTTTTGGAATATCGTCATTTTATCAAATTCTTAAACGATCTTTCTGTCTCTCTCTCATCTTCATTCGTTAATTTCAAATGAACGAGATTAAAATCAGTAATAACTGCAAACGTGTTCGAATATGAGCGATAAATTCATTTCAATTTTTTCCTTGTCAAAGTGCCTCTTTATTATTATTTCTTTTTATTCGTTGGGAGGAAAGAAAAGTGGGCGTTCAAACGCGTGGGACGTAGGCCCTCCTGGAGCCTTCGTAAATACCTTTAGCCTCCCCCCCCCTCCTCCTCTTCTCCCTTTTCTTCTCTCTTTCTCCTCGCGCTTCTTACGTTCTTCCTTTGCCACCACTCTGCGACTAATGGATTCAGGAGCATACACACAGCTGAGCGGCACAAAGGCTCGTTCACTGCTGGGTGCATCGTCCTGGAAATAAAAAAATCCCTTTTTCGTTGTTTTCCTTTTTTTCTTTTTTTTTTTCTTGCCTTTTTCCTTCATTCTCCATTGGGTATGCTCTTCTTCTTTAGCTTCTTTTTATTCTGATGCATCGAAATCCTTGGAAAATAACATGCCAGCCGATTTTGCTGAGTACAGTACATAATTTGAAATTCAATTTTTTTCTTTATCGATTGAATTATTTTATTCGGACGGAAATTTATTTGATTCATCAATTTTTTTTTATTGAGTGGGATAATAGAGAAATTTTATTATAATAATTTTGAAGATTTTTGTAGAATTTCCTGAAGGAACGAAAAAAATAAAATTTCAAAAATTTTGAGTCCAAAAATTTCCAAAAAATTCCCAAATATTCACTAATTCAAATTTTTGATAGTGAAAAACTGAAAAAAAATTCAAAAGCAATTACCAAAATTGCTCTATCTCTCTTAAATTTCGAGATAATCACTAAAAACTCAGAAACATCTCGCGATTCCCCAAAAAGGAGACTCCAATAATAAAAACAACTCCATTTGTTTAACGATCATAAAATTAACACATTCGATAACTTTAAAAAAAAATTTAAACAAATAAATTATTTTAAAAAATTTGCACTTATAGTTTTGCAAATTTTCCACACGTGCAAATTTTTTAATTTTTGTTATTTGTTTACCTGCTCAAATGCCGAGTCAATAGAACAATAAAAATAATACCATTGACACTTCCGGTTTATTATTGTTTCAATATCACAATTTATTATTGAATTCCAAATTAATCACCATTAGCCCAATTTGGAATTTAATACGAGTGAATGTACCTTGCGTGTATTTGTAAGCTATAACTCGTCTCTTTGTTGGCTCCTCCTTGGTGTCCTTGACTTCCAGATTAGGTCGGGCCACCTTGATGCGCTTCCAAGAAAGCAGAGTTGTGTGTCTGCTCGAAAAGTTCTTTTCTACTCTATCACAGAAGCAAGAGTGTACCGACCCTTTCTCCTTACTCATAGCTATGTGAAACTGAGAACGTGTCTGACTGATGGATGAGTGATTTTTCAACACAAATTAGTGATGTGTCAAGTCGATTAGAGAATTGAAAAAAAATTATTTCGATATCATTTTCAAGGCATATCAAATAAAATAAAAAATGAAAAAAAAAAATTCATCAGAGGGAATTTTTATAATTTTTTTTTTCCTTTAATCTTCCATCTTTTCTGCATCTCGAGATATCTTTCCTTTTTTTTTTCTTCATTTTTCGTGGGCTTGTCTCTGATTCTTTGAATGAAGGATTTCTTGGAAGGATCGAATTTATAAATTTGCAAACGAACGAATGCAAATTGCCCTGACCTTTCTCGTTCATCCAGGAAATACATTTTTATTCGTCACTCGAGACACAATAGAAAATTGAGAATTTATTGGAGAATAATTAAATGGATATTGTGTTTTTAGTCGTGGGAGTTTTGCGTGATGGGGTGAATTATTTTGGGGATATCTCGGAGGGCAATTGGTACATGGCACAGCTGATAACCAAAAAAAGAACAACAACAACAACAACATTTGGGAAATCGTGGGGCTTTGGGAATTTTGTCAAGGAACTTTTTATTTTGAGAAAGTCACTTGCTTCGGAGATTCTTGTCAAATTATTTTGTCAATTATTTTGCGAATATTTCGAAAACTATAGATTTTAGAAAAAACTGTTAGGTGAGCTTTTTTGCAGAGAAAAAAATTAGCTACAAAAGAGCGATCTTGACATTTTTCTCTAAATTTACTTGTTTCGAATATATTTTGGGGAGAGTGTAGAACAAATCAGTTTTTGTGGAAAATCTCGAAATTTAAGAGAGATTGAGAAATTTATGTAGGAAATTTCCTGATAACTCTAATTCTCAACTTAGAAAAAAGTCTTCATTAAAATCCCCCTATTTTCCATGAATTCCGAGATATATCCTCGAAAAACTGACGCAACACAAAATTCGACATATTCGATTCACACAAGAGAATCAAGGTAGTATCTCGGCGAACTAAAGTACAGTTAACGCCTTATCTGTTTGATGCTGTATCAAAGATATTTTTTTACATGTTTCTGAATTTTTTCTATTTGCCTCTCTCTCTGTTTCATGCATGCGATAGGAGATTAGTAATGTGAAAAAATTTCGAGAAACCAAAAAAAATTATATTCACAAGCTGGAGATATGACTTTCGAATAGTTTAATCACTTTTTTTGGAAAATTAAAGCACATTTTTCCGAATGATCAACTATTAGATGAAAACTGACCTACAAATCATCATTTTTTTCTGGTTTATCGTACTCTGGGTTACTACCTCAATTTTAACAAAAAACTCAGAAAATCCTACATTCGTCTTCCGAACACTCCAAAAAAATTGACTCACCACTTGATTCCATCACAAAATTTCCAAAACCTTCATTTCAATCCAAAAAGTGAATTCAAGACCTATTGAATCAATGATTCTGCCTCAGATGCAATTGGCAGAAGCACTTGGTCACGCGATTTCTGAGCTGACACTTGCGTGTCTCAATGTTCTTGAAAAATTACAATTTACAAAAAACTATTACAACATTGACGTAATCAGAGATGGGAGTCCTTGAATATTCAATAGGATCAGAGAGAAAACCGAGGAGATGAATGTAAAAAAAAATCATTAAAAAGCAATTTGCACTACCAACAATTGCACAGACCTTCTTAGCAATTCCCTGTCTTTGAATTTAAAAAAAATAAAAGAATTTATCCGCATTATCTCCGTTCATTATTCAGGATTCGCATTACGCAAATTGCTTGTAGATATCAACGGATGATAATCACAAAGAGAATTTAAAAAAAACTTCTGAAATGTAGACTGATACTTGAATCTCTATCTCTCGGAGCAAATTGAGTCATCATAAAACAGTGTTTTACATAAATTTCTTGTGAATAATTGAAAAGTGTCGCGAAAGAAGATTTAATGAAAATTTTATCATACCTTATCTCTATGAAAATGCTAAAACTTCGTTCGACACGAAATTAGGAAGCTGAAAAAAATCAAAAATCTTTTCTCCTGTATCTCAGAGGCTACTGGGGGAAAATGGGTTCGAAATGAGTGTTATCAGAGGTCAAATTTCCCGCACCTTCGAATGAGACCAGTTTCATCAACCAAATCCATCGGCTTCCAGAGATATTCACGTTTTTAAGAAAATTCATAATTCGACACGAACTTAGCGAACTAAAAATCATCGAAAATCTTTTCTCTCGTATCTGAAAAATTAGTGGAGTAAAATCAACTCGAAATGAGTGTTTTCTGGGGTAAAATTTCCTCGCCTATCGAATAAGACTGGTTGCGTCGAAAGAATCCACCAACTTCCGGAGATATTCACGTTTTTACGAAGATTCATAAGAGCATCTTTATTGTCGGAATCCGAGGACCGTAAGAAGCTGTTCCGAGAGGTCGTAATTGAGTGGAAAAAACGTTGAAGATGTCCTTAATTTTTTTGGTGACGTCCAGCTGGCACTGGACCAAAGCTTAAAGAGGACAATTTTCGAGACTTGAGAGCCAAAAGAGGAGACAAGGAATTTTGAGAAATTTGGAAATTACAAAAAGAAGAACAAAAATGGATACACTTGGTCTGCAGGCAGCCCTTGTAAAGTTGGATCCAGCTACAACTGTAACGCCAATTGGTACAAGCGTTAAAATCCTGCCACGTCATCATCGTGCAACTTATGTAGATGTTGATGAAAACGATGTTACACTACAAAATAAACCACCAGCTACAAAAGTACATGATACACAATCACGAAAAGTACAAACTGATACAATAATATCCGGTTGTCCTAGTCAACAACAGCAGCAGTCCAGTCAGCAACAAATCAGTGGTGGAAAAAATACAATTGCCGAGGTGAGGTGACGCCAGCCCTGTTTTGGGGTCAACATGATTTATCACACTTATCCACCGCATCGTGGTGGTAAATCACATGGTAAACATCATCATACTAAAGAGAAGAGACATCATCTTCATCATTTAACTATTCATCATCAGCATCACAGGCCGCATGTGGTGAGTTTGATTATTGGTAGATCTTTATCTAAATTTTAAGTGGAACAATATAATTGTGGTAATTTCATGCATATTGCTTTCAAGATATCTCGGAAAAGATTTGGTTATTGGTAATTTCTCGAAAATGCTTCTTTTTCGATAAAGGGACTGGGGTTGGAGATATTTGCGAAACAATCAACATGTGATTTTTTAGAATTTGATCTGATTCTTTCTTTTACTTGTTCTTGTAAGAATATTTCGGACATTATGAGGCTTCGGAAAAAAAGTCAAGAAACCTTTTTTTGAAGAAAATTAAATTCTCTACAAAAAAGGTCTTTTGACTTTTTTCTCTAAACGTAATGGCTTCGAAGATATTTCCGAAATAGAGAAATTTTTTATGAAAATATCTTCTGCGGCTTTCATTTTTCATCTCTAACAAATGATCCTCACAGTGAAAATTGACTTATCTCATTCTATCCCGTCATTAAAAAGTAAAAACTCGGGTTTTCATGCCTGCAGAAAGCGCACAGATGCGCGCGCATCTTTTACCTATCGTCGCGCATGCGCAAACGCTAAAATCCGATGAAAACAAAGAGATAATGCCTGAGTCTCTATAAATGACTCGTCTCCCAATAATTTCCGGAATATTTCCGTTCAAAAATCGATCTCCAAATATATCGAAAATTAATGAAGAGCATTGCATTGTTTCACTGTCTTCTCGACCAGAAATTTTGCAACCCACGCAACCAATTCTCAATCCCTCCAGCCTCATTATTCCGATCTCATTAATTCCAATTTTTTTCTTCCTATTCTCATTCGAAAAAAAAATTCGCTGAATGTCCAATAGATCTTCGCCCCTTTACGAGCCTCCTCCATTCATCCATTCCACTGACCCAATGAATCGTTTATTCTGACCATTAATAGCGCTATTAGTTAGCTTAATTCTCATTTAATTGCAGGCGCATTGCGGTTGAATGTCTCAAAGACATATTTTTGGGGACAAAATGGAGCAATTTCGGGCGAATGAGATGAAAATTTTCGTTGAATATTGAATTTTCATGCTGTGGTGCAGATATTCTCAGTAAATAAACGGAATATGGGAATTTTCGTGATAACCGTTTCTGTAGCTCTAATTCTCCTCTACAAGGAGTGGTTTTCATAGAATTTTCTCTATCTCCACCAAATTCCCAGATATTAACAGAAGAAAAAAACGAGCGAAAACACGTCATTTTTTCTTTATAATTATTTAATATCTCCGAAAATAATGAAAATAGAGAAATTTTGATAAAAACCTTTTTTAAAACCCTGACTCTCCTCTTCAAAAATCGATCCATCTCTTTTAGATTCCGAAATATCGGTAAAAGACAAAAAAATGAGATTTTTCTCAATTTTTATGAATAACAATTTTCTTTTTCAAATATCTCGGAATTCAAGCGAAATAGCGCATTTTTCATGAAATCCTTTGTCGTTGCTTTAACTCTTTTCTAGAAAAAACTGTCTCCACCAAAATTTCTCCATCTCGCTTAGATTCCGAGATATCTTTTAAGAAATTGACAGTGAAATAAAATAAATTTTTCTGAAAATTCCAGTCATAAAAAAAAGGGTTTTCACACCTAAAACTTTCTTACTGACTTTTCCGTAAATATTTTTTTTACAAAAAAATGGAAATATTATTCATGAATTAAAGGAACAAATTAATTGAACATTGAACTACTGTCATGTATCCCAGTTGCCTTACATACCGAGTGGTACACAGTCGTGCGATCGATATAGCGTTGGCGTGTCTCGCCCCTTTACATACACACAGCCATGACACGTACGTGGTCCAACTCTTCGGCTGCTGTTTTTTCCATCTACATTTTTTTTACTCCTCTTTTTTTCTTTTTTTTTTTCTTTGTAGACCTGAATGTTTTGTTCCCCCCATGGGACTCGACCCGGGTCAGCAATGCATACATTTATATCCCCAAATGGAAACACTGGGGTGACCTTGAAATAGATTACCCTCTTTCTAGCCTTGTTTATTAAAGCATATGAGACTGTTCAGGGGATATTTACGGATTTTCGTTTTTTTTTGGGGAGGATTTTAGGGCGTTGGTGATAATGAGGATCAGAGATTTTTGGGGGAAAATCCCACCGGAAAATGCTTTTTATTCCAGAGCATTCTTTCAAAATGAATTGTGAAGGAATTTTTTATTTTGACGGTGATTATAAAATTTGAAAAAATGCAGTTTTTGTTGATAAAAAATTTAAAATTGCGGTTTTTTAAATTTTTTATTATTTTTGGTGAAGTGAAAGGATGATTAATCACAATTTCCGCCACTGCACAAATGAATTTCAACTAATTGTATCCACTCCAGTGCGAAAAATACAATGAATTAATTAATTTTTTTTGATTATTTCGAGTTTGATGGAAATTCATTGAATTTTACATCACGTCGAGGAAATAATTCAATATTCTACCAAACTTCAGATAAATAATTTATGAATTTTTTAAAAATAATTTTCAAAATTTCTGTTAAATTTTCCCCAGTTGAGCGAATTAATTTCTGTTTTTTTTTTATTTTCGAATACCGTGGAGATTTTTCGGTTTCTGACACTTTAGATCTAGTTTTTGACAACATGGATTGAAGAACAACAACTATTTGCTTATTGAATTAATTTAATTATATTGATACATATTTGTTGCATTAAACGAATTGAGCAATTGGATATTGAACTATATATATTGTACATTTAAATATAATTGAGAAATTTGCAGAAAGTGTCAGTTACTGGGGCACTGTCAGAAACCGGAGCAACCCAAAATATCTCGGGAAATAGTTGAGATAGGAAAATTTCTGCAGAAATCTTTCTTGCGGAAAAAATCGAGAATTCGAGAAAAACAATCTATCAATTCAAGATATTTTGAAAGAAAAACTTATAACTCTAGAATTTTTTGCTTCTGTTCTCTTCATTTTCTTTTTTTTTGTGAGGAACTTTTTTGTAGAAAAAATTTGGCGCTACAAAAGACGTCACAATGAAAAATTTTCTATCTCCCATAAATTTCGAGATATTCAATGAAAAAACAATGAGAATCAAAATTTATCTTCACTTTTGAATTATGAAGTAAAGTTTTCTGATTATTATTCAATATCTCGCAGAATTTTATCGCCCACAAGAATCTCGTTACTTCACTGCACTTCAATAATTCGAAGCAAATAAATTTTCTCTGATTAATAAAAATTGAGTTCTTGAAAGTTAAGAACATTGAAGTTAAATGAGTTCTAACGAAATAATCTTCATTATTCTTAGGTGAAGGAGTTATTTACAGAACGAAGAAACTTGTAACGAATTCCTAGAGGGGAAAGAAGAAAATTTTCATTCGCTAAAACTTTTTCCAGTCTTTTTTTCTCATTGACCCCTTAAAATTTCTTCCAAAATGAAAAACATTGTTTTAGGAAGTCACGTTCTATAAAATTTTACGCCAGTTTTTCCCAATTATCTCAGGAAATAATGGAGATGAAGATATTTCCGTAGTTACGTCTTTTTGAGCTTTGATTCTTCTCTACAAAAGAAGCTTCTGAAGATAATTTTGTTATCTCGTTCAGATTCTGAAATATCGCTGAATGACAAAGAAAAAGAATCATTCAGAAAAATTTTCGATAATTTTTTTTTCATTCTTAAATATCTCGGAATCTAAGCGACATGGAGCAATTTTTGCGATACCTTTCTTTGTAGTACAAACTTTTCTCTTCAGAAGGGGTCTGCACGAGAATTTCTCTATCTCCCTTAGACTTTGAGATATTTACAAAACCAGAGAAAACTCAAAAAATCTCAAATTTCACGACGAATTAATTGAACGATTTCATTTGATGAAATATTTTCGACTTCGAGGGAAATTTAAGCAATTTTCATAATTACATTTTTTTGCAGCTTCAATTCTCCCCAACAAAAAATGTTTCCTCTACAAAAATTCCCCTATCTCCCTTTCATTCCAAGATATTCCGTGAAAACTAGCGACATACATGATTTTAATTAAAAAATTTCTGCCAAACGACTAAAATACAAAAGGCGTAAATTCCTGTTTACACACGTACAACATTGAACGGTGAAATTACAAGTGAAACTGTCATACATTTGACCCACTCCTCTTTAAAATGATAATAAAAAAGAAAGAACAGATTTCGATCAGGTTTTAACGAGATTCCTGAGGCTTCGGACTCATCTCAATTCCATTTCTCTCTTTCTCCATTAATTTCCAGTATTTGAAAGAGTGAAAGTGCATCCTCATGACCCTCTTCCATATTATTTTACAGCTTTCAAAGAATTATTTTCCACTCTTATTTTATTGCGTATTTAATTCACTATTGAAGATGTAAAATGATTCGCCAACTTGTTGCTATTCTTTTTCATATTCTTGTGAATGTTTCCGAAACCTATTGAGTTTAGAGAAAAATGGCAGGAGACTTTTTTTTGATAGAGAATTGATTTATCTGCAAAAAAGGTCTCTTGTTAACTCCTTCTGAATTCAACCATTTCCAAGATATTCTAGAAATAATCTGCATCTGATACTAAAATTAATTTTTTCTGATAAAAAGAAACAATATCAAGGCAGAATCCTAGCAAACTCGAGTACAATCAACCTCTTATTTGATGCGTATCGAAGATGATATTTTTCTACATTTTTCTGAACTTTTCCATAATTTTTTACCGTATAGTTTATGAGATATGAATTATCAAAGTTACTGATAATACCTGTGGTGAGGATGGAACGTCCTAAATCGGAGAGAAACAACGAAATTACTAAAAAACAACAAGGTTGACCCGTTATTTAAAAACAATTGACTAAGAGAACTTTTACCTAAATAATAAAGGAAAAAAATATTCAATTTTCCGTATAGTTATTGAGAAATTTTAATTGGAAGGTAGTCGTAACTATTTGCCTCTTTCTCTATCTCATGCATGTGATAGGAGATTAGTAATGTAAAAAAAAATTCGAGGCAAACAAAAATTATATTCACAAGCTGAAGATATGACTTTCGAATAGTTTCTTCCCTTTTTCGGGTAAATTAAAGCACGTTTTCCCAAATTATCAGCAATTAATTGGAAACTAACCTACAAATGCTCATTTTTCTCTATTTTATCGACCGTACTCTGGCATGCTACCTTAATTTGCAGATATCTTCAGGATGAGTAGATTTATGGAAAACTATTATAAATCCTTTTTTTGCAAAAAATCTAATTCTCTACAAAAAAAGTCCCTTAACTTTTTCTACTGAGCCTCATAGTTTCTAAGAAATCACCAGAATAAACTCAACATGAATAAAAAAATTGAACATTTTTTGATTTTATCCGATTCTATAGTTAAACATTACACGACTTTTAATTTCTAAAATTGAAACGGGAGACTAAGTACACGCACGTAACAGGATGTGCGTGACTCCGTTTTGTTCGCCCAATTCTTCAACCCTTTTTTTCTTCAATAATAAAAACTGAAACGGTTGATAAATACAGTGGAATAAAAATATGGGATAAAATTCAAAGAAACACCTCGTAATTTTCATTAAATATCATGGTACACAATGTTGTGTATGTCTGCGAGACGCCCTGTCGCGACGGATATGTGAATTATTATAATCCTCGGCTTCTCTTCTCTATGCTTCCATGCAGAAAAACCGGACTTTGTTGGAAGAAATTAAACTAAATAAAAAAAAATTATGAGACAAGAAAAATCCTCTTTTAAAGTTATTGATTCGCCTTTAAATTCTTGGGATTTTTGGATTTTTTTGGGATAATTTATCGACTGCTTTGGGACATCAAAAAAGTTGTAAATAATTTTTTGAAATTATTTTTAGTCGAGAATTTGAATATTCAGATATCTGTCTGAGTACTTGGAATCTAAACGAGATACACCAATTGTTTGTGAAAACCTTTCTCATAGAGGAAAATGAGAACTACATAAAATTGCTCTATTCCACTTACATCTTGAGATATTTAGAGAAAACTGAGATCAGAAAAAAATGACTTCTACTGACTTATTTCTTCATTGAATAGCAATTGAGAGTTCGTTTTCTGCACTTCGACTAAAGAATTTTTCATAATTAAATTTTTCATCTTGAGTATTATAGATATTTCAAAAATTCTGGAAAATCCTAATGAAAAAATCCAGATTGAAAAGTATAACATTGATTTTTCAAAACCATGTGGACAAAGAATGGTTAGCAAAGTTTAATTTGAGAGAATTTTAGAAAAACCTAGAAAGTTCTGGAAAATTTAGGGGAAATTTTGAAAAATTACAAATTGTAAAATTCAAAACCGATTTTCCAGAAACCATGTGTGCAGAGGAAGGCTGCTGTTTAATTTGGGAAAATTCAAGAAAATCATGGAAAATTCCGGAAAACCCCAAAAAAATTTGGAAAATCCTGAAAAAATCCGAATTGGAAAATATAACATTGATTTTTCGGAGAAAATAGGGGCAGAAGAAGGTTGCCGAAAATTAATCTGGGAAAATTCGGGCAAATTTTGGAAAATCCTGGAAAAACCTTAATTGGGAAATACAACACTGATTTTCCAAAAACCATGTTGGCCAAAAAAATTTTTTTTCCAGGTACAAGAAATATTTCGAGCTTTATTTAGGAGACTCCTAAAACATCCCCAGAACATCTCTCCTCCAAAAAAAATCTCGATGTAATTTTTTTATACCTGAAATTAGAAGAAAAATCCTCCTAGTTGGTTTCAGCGGTATAAATTCTCATATTACATGTCCGACTCAAAAAATTTTAATTCCTCTTTCTTCGAGCAGCTGCGACGAAAAATTGTGTGAATAGTATTCAAAAAATTGTTCTGCAGTTTAGAAAATTCTGGGCAAAAAAGGCAAATGTTTCCCTTGCTTAAAAGAAAAAGATTCTTTCAGAGTAAATTTACGCGCATTGAATATTTTTAAAAATAAATTAATAATACATCGAATTAATCATTGAGATGACTAATAAACTCGACTGATGATTCCTTCCGACACTTCTGTCTATCAGATCTCTTTTTTTCGAGAATAAAAAAGAATTACATAGATAATCATTTTTTTTAAATTCAATAGTGAATCATCTGAAATAAACGAGAGACTAAGAAATAAAAATGAGAGAATTCTTTTTAATCAATTCAGATTAAAATCGGCGACACTCGCGACATGTCAATGTGACAAACAATGACTTCAATAAAATGTTCATTATGAAATTTACTGACTCATTTTTTTAATGAATAAATGGATTAGCAGTGAAGTAATATGAAACAAGTGTATTTTTTTTATATAATCACTTTTTCGAAAATATCTCAAAAACTATGAGAGATAGAAAAAGTTTCGTGGAAACCTTTCCAACTCTGATAATTTTCCACAAAAAAAATTTCTACAAATTTTCTTTACATTTGCCTTAGATTTCGAAATATCGATGCTTTGAGAAAAAAAATATTAAAATAATTGAATTTTATGTTGAAATCATCTTTTTCATCAAATATTTCGGAATCTAAGTGAGATGGAGCGATTTTCATGATCACTTTCTTTTGTCGCTCTCACTTTCCTCTGCAAAAAAAAGCTTCATCCTGAATTCCTCTATCTCTCTCACTTTTCAAAATATCTCCAAAACAAAAAGAAAATCGCAAAAAAATTGAATTTTAAGAATTTTTATGAATTTTCCATTACGAAATATGTCTTCACCATTATGGCACAATAAATTGCGAACATGTGCGAATGAATGTCGTTGCAAAGGGTTGGAAAAAAAGAATGTGTGCTGGATTAAGTAAACAAGATTTTCGAAGCCCCGCTTTAATATTCTCACGTGTACTGTCACTCACGAGTAAAACTTGAGTGCTCTACTCGTCGATGCGCCAAGTCAGCTAAAACTCCGCGTGTTCTTCATTCTCATTCCTCAACGAATGCGTAAACAATACTGAAAAAAAACCAGAAAAATAGGCAAGAAGAAGCGCTGGAAAAAGAGAAATTTTTACTTCACTCCAAATAATCAGTGACAGGCGTCGACGTCAATGGCACTCGATACCAACGAGATTAACGTCCCTGACTATATATATATATATACATATACATATATATATATAACAAGCCAGTATATCTGATAATACCAGTGAGGATGCCGGTCACGTTTGCCCGGAAAACCTGTACCTATGTACAGACGATGCGCAGTAAAGTTTTTACAAACGTGAATTGAACAGAAATAGATTTAAACTTGTTTTCTTTATTTGGTAAATGAAAATTGTTTCATTAATTTGTTTTCATTCTGAACTTGTGTATTTTTGATAATATTTATTTAAGGTAGTATCGCACAGTACGGTCGATAAAACAGGAAAAAATGAGAATTTGTAGGTTAGTTTCCAATGAATTGTTGATAATTCAGGGAAACGTGCTTTATTTTACCCGAAAAAGTGATTCAACTATTCAAAAATCATACCTTCAGCTTGCGAATATAATTTTTTTTCGTTTCTCGAATTTTTTTTACATTACTAATCTTCTATCACATGCATGAAATAGAGAGAGAGGCAAATAGTTATGACTACCTTCTAATTAAAATTTCTCAATAACTATACCGTGAATTGAATATTTTTTTATTCTATTATTTAATTGAAATGCTGTTCTCTTCACCAATTGTTTTTAAATAATGGGTCAACTGTGTGATTTTTTTTAATAATTTCGTTATTCCTGTCCGATTTAGGGCGTTTCATCCCCACTACCGCTATTTTCAGTAACTTTGATAATTCATATCTCATAAACTACACGGACAGCAATTATGAAAAAATTCAGAGAAATTTGGAAATATATCATCTCAAATATGGCATCAAAAAAAAGGGGTTGACTGTACTCGAGTTCGCTGGGTATACTACTTCAATTCGCAGTTTGAAATTGAGTAAATTGAGCGAATTGTTTGAAAACAAATATGT
This sequence comes from Aleiodes leptofemur, assembly GCA_963942555.1. Taxonomy (NCBI): domain Eukaryota; kingdom Metazoa; phylum Arthropoda; class Insecta; order Hymenoptera; family Braconidae; genus Aleiodes; species Aleiodes leptofemur. The sequence continues at coordinate 9,716,197 of OZ012614.1, forward strand.
AGGTTATAAGCACTTGCATATTATTTTGGATATTTTTTTTGTAGAAAATTAAAATTTCTCCAAAAAAGGTATCTTTATAATTCTTGATCAGTCCATTCGTTTTGGAATTATTCAAGAAAGAGAGAATTGTCAATTGAAATTTATTTTTATTATTGAGTCTATTTGATATTATCGTCTTGGAGATATCTTGAAATGTATTGGACTTAGAAGCATTTCTCGAGTGAGCTCTTTTTCTGGAAATTTAATTCCCTATAAAAAAAACGTCTCTTGACAATTTTCTCTCTCTCTAAATCCACTTGTTTTCAAGATATCTTCAATGAAAGAAATGGTAGAAATATCCTCAATTCTTTTTCTTTACTGTCACTTGGAAATCTTCTGGTAAAAATATCTCCTAAACTATCAGGTTAACGGGATTTTAGAAGGACCCTCTTTGCAGCCCTCAAAATTCTCTACAAAAAGAGTTTCTATGAAAATTTCTCTATCTCCCTTAATTTCCAAAATATTCTTCCAAAATTGAGAAAATAACCAAAACTCCTCGAAAAAAAAATCGAATAAATTTCAGAAAAACGCACAATGTGTGTCAAATTAATAACGTAAAACAGCGAGAATTCCGGATGATTGAAACTTTCAATTATAAATTAACATAAAATGAAACTTTATCTACATCCCGTTTGCTGCTGCTCATTCTGAGACACTACTTCACTCCCCCTCTCTCTCCCTGCGCTTTTACATTTAAACCAATGCTCGTGCTGGATATACAGAGACGTTTATTTTTTATTCAATATGATATGCGTGACGCTTATATTAGCAGGCACGCACCGATCAGTGGTGATTTGGACTGACAGTCGTACGTTTCGACTCGTCACTCTGCGCGATATTTTTTGTTTTTCCGTTTTTCTTATTTTTCCTCAATTTTGTTTTCGTAAATAGAACGAAGTCCAGTGACATTATCCTATTCGTGAACATTTTTTTTTTTAAGAAAAAAAAATTCATTGTTCCTTTTTTTTTGAAAAATATTGTTTTTTTTTGAAAATTGTTAAAAAAAAAAAGAAATTACTGTTTTTTTTTCTTTATCCTTCGGGATTTGTGATTTTTTCTCAACGGAGTGGAACTGAAGACATTTCATAATTCACCTGATTCTTACAAGTATAATAAATAAAAGAGGGGGGGAGGGTAAAAAAAATAAACAAAGAGTCAGTTTTCTTGTATCGAGGATCGAGCCATTTTCCGGTTGGTGCCTGGCCTCGAGCCAGTATCGAATTACAGTGAAACAAGAGTGGTCTGACCTCCTCGAGGGCCTTTACTTTTATTTTATTCCATAATTTTCTAGTTTATTTGTTCTTGTTATGGAAAAATGAGGGAGTTTGCGCTTGGAAAATTATGAGAACTGAAGGGATTATTCTGTGAAGGGTTTGTTGCCTTCGGCCAATGGAATTGGTTATTTGTATGATTTTTTTAATAAAATATTTGAGAGAAAGGGGAATTTTTTGTAGGAATCTCTCTTTGTTTTCGAGATACAGGAAAAAAACAAGAGATAATGTAGGAAAACGCGAATTTCCCTCTAGAGTGATAAACTTTTTACAAAATATTTTGAATTTCATGGAAAATGAGCAAATAATCATGATAATTTTTTTTGTAGATCTAATCCCTCCTCATAAAAAGAGGTCCCAATAGAAATTCTGCTTTTTCCCATAAATTTCGAGATATCAGAAGAAAAAAACCCAAGAAAAAAGTCGAGAATTTTTCAATTGCGCGAGAAAAAGGAACTCCTTGAATTTGCCCCAGGTTATTTCAATTGTCAACTGAATTTTATTTCCTGAATATTCATCGAGGTACGGTTATTAAATTTTCTGCTCCTGAGGCCCTCAAGAGTGCAAGTTTACGTTGAATTTCACGTTTCATCGGTTGACTGAATGCATCGAAATATCGGTTCAACCTTTTCATTCAATTTTTCCGCGTCTCAATCCATCATAGATTGTCATTGAGGAGAAAAGACGGATATACATACGAAAAAGAAGAAAAAAAAGAATCAAATTTATTCATCTTTGACTTAATGGAAAAGCACAGTATAGCGGGTGAATGCACAGAATTAGTATATTATTTTTATTATTTCTTTTTCATATTACGCTGGAGTTTATCAGCCTGGAACGTGAAACGGTGAACCGGCTATTCGGGACATAACTTGTTTGTTGGACTCTCTTAAATATATGGTGAAATAGATAACGATTAGTATTAAGAATAAATTTATGTTATTTTAATTAAATCAATAAATCGAGAATTTTCTTTTTTTTTTGATTCAAACTGAAGTATTTGAGTTTATTTGGAACAGTTTGGAATCTAGGAGAAATCAGGAATTTTTGTGGGATATATTTTTTATGGAGAATTTCGAGAGCTACGAAAAAGATAATGACAAAAATTCCCCTATATCTCATAATTTTCGGAATATTCCTAGAAAAAACTCCAGAAAAAACAAATTCTCAAGTTTTTTCAATCGCTATTTTGGAATCCAAGCTTAGTAGCGAAAGTTTTCTAAGGACCTTTTTTTAGCCCTCATCCTCCCCTACAAAAAAGACCCCTAGCAGAATTTTTCTATCATTTAAACTCTTTTCGAGACCCAACAGCTCATAGCCAATAACATCACATAAAAAACAGAACAAAATTAATCATAAATATGTACCATAAATAATTTCATTAAAGTATATTTAACAAACGCACACACTCAATATTAGCATTTATGGTCTAAATTTCAAAACAAACAGTGAATTCACAATTGATCCACTTGTGTATCTAAACTTGTCTGTAGACTCGCCAATAAGTGCATCAATTAACGAAGAAAATAAATCTAAATTCTCATCACAGTTTAGTACACTGTTAAAAATTTTCGTCTGAATTTTTGTGCACAATCCAGACAATTTCAAACGAGTCACATTTCTACTGAAATTTCAGATAATTACGTCATTGAAAAATGAACACATCAGTGATTTTTAATTAATTCCACGCCTGGATATCAATGAAATTTGTAAATATCAGTTTAATTGTTTTTTAAAAATTTAGTAAAAATAGGAAAAATTGAAAATTCAAGTAATTTTGATTCTGAATAATCATGTTCAGTTGAAAATTCAAGTGAATTGTAGAATTTCCATCTCAATTCTACTCAAAACTCATGAATTCCTTTGAATTTCCTCTGAAACTCACAGAATTCATAACTATTTTTTCATGAAAAAAAATTAGATATCACATTTCTGAAAATTCCCATCAAATTGTCTATGAAATTTCCATTTTTTTCTAACAATGTATCTCATATCATCAAATGCATTACAAATTCTGTAAAAAAGTGGACGTTAGAGGAAACTTTGAGTGAGGGAAGATAAAACGGTTAAAAGAAGATAAAAAAAATTTACAGAGGAAAAAAAAATGCCCAGAACAATGAGAATTCGCAGAAAATCATTGAACCACCCACTCGCCTTTAAAATTTGTGGCATTTGATTTAGCTGTAGTCGTTTGGCTAGGCTAAACCCTCGAGGACGTCGACCACGCGACCAACCGAAGCCAACCCGATATTGGATTATGCTTTTGCCTTTATGACAGTAGTATAGGAGAGGAGGGAGGGGGGAAAACGGGGGGGGGGGAGACAGGGTAAAAGGGAAGAGAAACGTGCAGTGTTGAAGTGAGAGAGTGAAAAAGGTAGTGAAGTCAAACACACTGACTGTACCTTAATTTAATATAGGCAAAGAGGAGGCGCACACACTAGTGCCCACTCGAGGTTTGCGGAATCGAGAAGACGGACAGTGTCCGACCGTCTGGCCGGATGCTAACAGTACACATAACGCAAAATTTACGGTTCTTCAATTATTTTAATTAGTGAATTTAATCATTTTTTTTTCTTCAAATTTGAATTAAATAAACTTATTTAATCACTGAGAAATTAATTTCAGTGGATTTTTTAAGGGCTTTCTATTTATTTAAAAATTGATAATTGTGCCTCGAGTCTTAATCCGGCTCAATGATTCACGGGATATACGTGAAAGTGATTCGGAAAGCGTGAAGAGGATTTAAAGAGCGGGGAGCTCAATCAATTTTATTTGGATTTTTTTTTCTTTCTTTTTTTTTCTTTTTTTACCTTCACATTTTTCAAACGAGGAAATGTCAACGTGCTCACTCATGCCGGTCTCTCTGCAGGATATTTTGGTAAATATTGAGGTTTTTTATTCTTTTATTGGAGCATGATTCATTGGGCTTCTTTTCTTGTCACTGGATTTTTTATTCACTGGAAAAGTGCAATTGAAAGAAATTTTCATGTGAATTTTGTTTCTTGATAATATATTGATAGAACCTTTTTTTTAGAGCTCTTTTTTTCTCTATAAAAAAAGGGATCTTCAATCTTCCCCGTATCTCGCTTAATTTCCGAGATATCTGTCAAAAAACTGAAGATTAAAATCGTTGGAAAAATTGAAAAAAATAAAGAATAAAATGGAATAATGAAATTTTTCAACTTTTTCGAACGAGATAAATCCTAAAAAAATCAGTCATGTCCGCGATCGTCCAAATTTCATGTCGCGACAATTTTTCTTTCATTGTTATCATTATTTTGTTAATAATGGAATAAAACAAGGTGAGTTGGTTTTGTGGAATTAACAGTTTTTGTGGCATATCCTGGAAACTAAGTGAAATAGAGGAATTTTCGTGATGACCTTTTTTGTAGAAGAGAATTAAAACTGCAAAAAAGGTAATCGTCAACATTTCCCTATTTCTTTCAGCTTCCGAGATATTCAACAAAAATTGATGAAAAACCCGAATCAACTTATCGTTCCTTCTATATAAACAATTTGATTCATTTGAGCTCTTTGTCTCCCATTTTTTTCATTCTCTGAAATCAATCCCACGGTCGATTCGGGATGCACCGGAATTTTTCCAGAATTTTCCAAAGCTCCTACGTTATAAAAAAATGATAATTTACACAAAAAAATCGGTTATCATCAATTAAATATTACGTAATTAATGGAAAATAATAAAATAGAATTGAAAAAAAAAATTAATAGTATCCTCGACTGTTTAATGAACTCGCTCATCACCTAATTTATCAAAATAATTTTTAATTGCCTCTTTTTCAACGCATAATATTCTATTTTTGCCATTAAATAAAATTCTTTTATTCTGTTCAATAGTTTTTTGATTTTTTTTGTTAATTTTATTTTTAAATACTCGCAAGACTTGTTCGGTTTCTTCTTGAAAAGGAGACTGACTCTGCAATAAAGCCCATGAGAATGTGCAACCCCGTGTTTCAAGTACTCTTGGGGATCGATGCGCTGACGAAAAACCGGTTTATCCAGCCCAAAAGAAAAGATACATACAAAAATAAAGAAATTAAGAAAAAACGACATGAAATGTTTAAGAAAGAAAAATCAGGGGGGAAAAAAAAACGAAGAGAATTGCGAATAAAAATACATACGTGAGATGGAAGAGTGCGTTGTACTCCCGAATGGAAGTGAAACAACAAAGTGCATTAAATTGGAGAAAAAGGGATAAATGAAAAATCACCTGTTTTATCTCACAAAGAAAATGATTAATTTATACGAGAGACTGAGGCAAATGGGATAATGGGGCAGAACGGATATGGGGAGATATTGGATATAACGAAGAATTTATTCCGTTTTGTCCCAACTTTTATCAATTTTTTCAATAATTTTTTATCTTGAAAAAAAAAAGTTGTTTTTTTTTTATTTGTGGAAATAATAACACCTGTTTTCTCAGCGAGTGTGTTTATACTTTAAGGCTATTAGCGGTTGATATTGTGGGTCTTCACGTGTAGTTTCTGTATTTAATTTTGTTTTGTTTTGTTGAACAACTTTTTTTTATTTCATGAATCGATAAATTCTGAGATTTTTCACGTTTAGTTGAACAAATTACAGATTTTTGAGAATATCTTGGAATTTAAACGAGATAGGGCAATTTCTTACAAAAACCTTTTTTGTAGGGTGAAATACGTTCTGGAAAAGAAATTTATCAGCAAGATTTTTGTCTCCTTCAATTTTCGAGATATTCTCCAAAAACTCAACTTCAACTATTTTCAGAAAAATCGCATTCAAAAAATTATTTTCCAAATTTATCAATTAAAGAAGAAATTTCCACAATTATTGAATTGAAAATAATATCACAATTTGCATCAAACTAATAAACAAAATCATATCGTCACCTCAGAAACAAAGTGGCGCAAGTGCTATGTATAAGCATAGCACTTACGCCACTTTGTTTTTAAGACGACGACATAACTCATAATTTAATATAATTTCATGAAATTTCCGTGTACGTCATAAATGAAATGATAAAGTGCTCGTAATTTCAGTTGTAACCTTTGTTCTTGCATAGTGAAATATTTGAATAGTTCGCATAGTTTGTAATTCCATTGCCTCCCCCACTCCCACTCCCACTGTATCCCCTCTTGCCACCACTTGGAATGAATCCCAGGAACGTTTCTGTTTGAATTTGTGCTTGGATCCTTTTTTTTTAATTTGCTTACTACTACGATATTCCAACTTGGTCTCACAAAACCGTTAGAAAACGTTCTATCGCCTGTGATATTTCCCGAAGATTTGCATCGACACACGCTGCATCTTAATTACTTTCTGCCCATTAAATCTTTTTTTTTTTCAATATTTTTTGATTGAAAAAAAAACTTTTATCAAAAACTTTGGTTTCTCCTCGCAGTTTTACTTAAATATGTGGAAAATTATGGGAGATAGGGAAAATTTTGTAGATACCTTTTTTGAAGAGAAAACAAAGGGCTACAAAAAAGATTATCATAAAATTTCTGCTATCTCCTCTCATTTCGAGATATTAATGGAAGAATTTTAAAAAAATGAAAAAATCACAGCTTTTCTTTCGTTTTTCCTTCAACTTTTCTCCGAAATATCTCAAAAACTGGGAAAGATAGGGAAGTTATGCAGAAACCTCTTTAGTGGATCTTAAAATTCCTTAAAACATATGGAATCTGAAAAATTTCACTATCATCAATATTTTCCGAAATATTTAAAAAAAATTAAAAGTGAAAAGTGAAAATTCGACTATTTCAACAGTTTTCTTGAAAAATCTCATAATTCATGAGAAATAGAAAATTTTTGGTGCAAATCCTTTTTTTCAAAGCAAGTGAAGAGCTACAAAAAAATATCATAACAATAATATCTCTCTTAAATTCACAGTTATGAAAAACATGAGAAAAAAATGAGAAAACTGCAGTTTTTCTCATATTCTTCTTTAAATATCTCGAAAACCATGAGAGATAGAGAAATTTCCGCGACGACCTTTTTTGTAGCCTTCGATTTTCTCTCCAAATAAGCTCTCTACAAGAACTCCTCTATCTCCATTATTTCTCGAGTTATTTCCAAAAAAAATTCATGCAAACGCAAATAACACCTCAATCTTCAAAATTCCTTCGATTGATAACATGAAACATCGATTAATAATTCATTAACAAACAGACTTCAAGGGACACGAGTTATCCAACACTTGGCAATGATTCAATGAACAAAATACGGCACAAGTATAGAAGCAACAGGGAACACGTACAGTGACCGATGCAACACTGTATAACACTCATCCCCCCACCCCCCTCTCTTGCTCTCTTCTCTCTCTCTTTATATTTTGAGTTTCTGGCACAGGCCTGAGACCTATATTATTTTGCTACACTCTGCATTTCCTTTAGCCCCATATGGAATGGCCGAATTATGCAAGAAAACAAATTCCACCTGTATCCATTTTCATATTGATCATAAAATCAATAATCAATAGTGAAAAAGTAAAAAGTCTATTTTTCTTGTTACTCCTAAGAGTATCTCGGAAACTAAGCGAGATAGATCAATTCTACCTTTATCCATGTTTGTAGCTCCTGAAATTCTCTACTAAAAAGGATTCTAGGAAAATCGCCCTATCTCGTTTAGTTTCCCGTATATTCTCAAAAAAAGATCAGAAAAAAAGCGATTTATTAATTTTTTTTATTTTCAGTACGAATTTAATTTTAAAAAAACTCGCATCCCATCTTGCCCCTTTTTTTTGTCAATATTTTTATTTCGGATATTTCGAGAACAAGAAGATTTGCACAAATGTTTCAATCAAAATGGAAAAATTCAAATGATTATTTAAAAAAAAAATTATTATGTCTTCTTAAATATTATTAACAAAAATATTATTATTGTTGAATAAAATTTATAAAAAAGGCGGAAGATTTTTAACACTTAACAAAAGTGTCTCATCACTCGTGCAATAGGTAAACCCGCAAATAAACACGGCGAAGCAGCAATTGCGTAACACAGTGGTATGTAGCACGCACGAGAATGCGTGCACATTGGTTATTCCTTCTCTCCCCCGTTTTTCTTTTTTTTTTTTTTTTCTTTATTTTCATTTATTCTGTCTTTGCAAGTATTCGTGTGTGTGTCTCGCGTATACGTTACTGAGCGTTGATCTTAACTACTTGTGTTTAGTCACGAAACAAAGTCGACGCGAGTACATTTATGTGCAATAACAATTAAAAATAATAATAATAATAATTGGGAGAGGGAGACCAAAAAAAAAAAGAAGGAAATTCTGTCAATTGGGATAAATGTGTGGAAACAGTGGAAATACAATGAGTTTAATGGATAATTGTCAGTTTGTGTCATGGAGTCGTGCAGTGAATGTGTGTTATTAAATTTTTAAATTTCAAATTTCCCGCCAGTTTTATATAATTTTTTGTTGTTGTTGTGGTTAGTGTTATTTCAACGTAAAATGCCGGATCGGAAAAATAATTTTTTTATTATTAATAGCGTAAGAATTTGAAAAATTTAGAAAAGAAGGAAATATTATTGTTATTTTTTGGAGATAATTAGCTTTTTTTTTAAAAAAACGAAGAAAAAATCAAACAAATGATGACAATAATTTTTTGCACAATTTTTTATTGACCTTCGATTTTTTTTTGTTTTCAAAGCATACTTTTTCTCTTTCCGTTTATTTCAGGATATTTTAATGAGGTCAAACCTCAATGTGGTCATTTAAAATTTGAAATAGATTGAAATTGTGCACGGTCAAGTAATTCACATGATCTTTGATCCATTTAATGTCCCGAAACTACTGAATTTTCAATTGTTTATAAAAATTTAAATGCGTGGAAAATTTGTGCAAAGTTTTAATTAATTTTTCATTTTGCAAAAAAACAGCAGAAATCATTGATCGTTGAATCAACGAGTGTAACTACAAAATTGAAACCAACAAGTACTATGAAGTTTTTGGTCAAATATTTCGAGTCAATCAGCGTCAAATTTACACCGGTGAGACTTTGTGGTTTTTTTATGCTTGATATTTATTATTTAAATTTTATTTTTCCATTTAACTTCGTCGTTTACATTTTTAACGTCTTTCTTAAGTGACGAGTAAATTGAATTAATGATAATGCGCATTAGTGAGATTAGCAGAACAAAGAAGTTTATTAAATGTGCGCATGAATGAATGTCACTGTTTACATAATTTTTTTTCTTTTTACGTATTAATTAATTTAAAAGATAATGAAAGAAACATGTGATTTTATTAGGATTATTTTGAAAATGGAATGCCATGGGAAATTTGAAACTTTTATTTTAAAAAAAAAATCAACCCTTGCAGAAAATAAGAAAAGGTGTTTTTTTTAAATGGGGAAGTGAAATTTTTGGTTTTGTTTCGAAAAATAGAATTCTATTTGGGGAAATCCCCGAAAGTCACGGAAATTCCCAGGAAAACTCAAATTGGGGAAAAAACTTGAGTTTTCGAGAAAAAAAGTGTATGCAAAGGAAAGTTGATGCATTTCTAATTGGGAAAATCCCGGAAAATGCTGATTATTCTTGGAAAATACCGGAATTTCCTGAAAACTCCCGGAAAATCCAAAATTGAGAAGAAAAAGCCTGATTTCTCAGAAATCGTGTCAGCAAAGGAAAGCTGCTGCAGTTCAATTCGGAAAAATCGCGGAAAATATCGGCAATTCTTAGAAAATCACGGAAATTTCTGAAAAATCCCGGCAAATCCCAAATTGACAAAAAAAATCCCCATTTCCATTGCCATCCATTTCTTTAGTCCTTTTCAATGAATCAAAATTTATCTTCCCTCAATTTTGATTTTGTTCAAAAAATGGTAAATATTCATTCTTTTAAAGAAATTTCAATTTCGAAATTTCCAAAAAAATTACTCACCTTGGAATTGATGACTGGCAAAATCCTTCTACTTGTTAATCACAAAAAAATGTAATTTCATCAACAAGAATCGATCAGCAATTATTTTCCCCCTATCAGCAAAACCCGATGAGTAAAAAAAAGGGGGAAAGAGAAAACTGACACGTTAGTATTTTTCTCTTGAATGGCGCCATATACCCTGGTCCATTAAATGCATGCAGGCGCCTCTATGTACGAGACATTAACATATTTCCAAGGCGACGAGGCGCATAATATTGCCATTCGATAGAGAGTGTTGTAGTGAATTGCCAGTGGGGAGCCACTGGACAGGGTACATCACTTATATTCGAGCACGCTCTATGTCTTCACCGAAGACAGGCCCTCTCGAAACAAGATACGTGGGGCCACTCCAGTAACTAATTTTCCACTTGAACGAAGAAATATTTCTTGATTTATTTCGGCAGATGAGAAGAAATCGATATTTTTTTTATTTTATCAAACCTTATCTGAAGGAAATCTCGGGAACTATTGGATTTAGGAGAATTTTATCAAGAGACCGATTTTCTAGAAAATTGAATTTTCTATGAAATTGGTCCCTTGACCAATTTCTGGAAACCTCTTCGTTTCGAAGCTCTTGGAGAAAGAAGAAGTCACGAATTTAATCAATTTTTGAATGATTGAAAATAGAGATATTTTTTTTTACGTTTTTCTGAAAATAATCCAGAAACTATTGGGTTTGAGAGAATTTATCGGGAAACTTTTTTTATAGAGCATGAAAGTCGCTACAAAAAAGCTCTCTTGATGATTTCCTCTGAACCTACTAGTTCCCGAGTGCTTTTCAACAAAAGGAAAAAATGGATCTGACTTAATTCTTCAGTTGCGAATATCTTCAAAACTATCAGTTTTCAAATATATTTTTTTTGTAGAGAAATAAATTCCCCTAAAAAAAGGTCTCCTGACAAATACTCCCAAGTCCAACTCGTACCGAGATAATTACAAGAAATTCATTATTCTCCATCTCTAAGACATTTTTCATTCATTCAAGTGCCACAAAGGACTCGAAAAATAATAACAAAATCAAAGTTCGATTGTTTCTCTCAATCGTCAAATTATCCTTTTATTCCCCTACGAATGATTCAATTTTTTCGCCTTTGTTTTCAATGAAATAATTGGATCAATACAATGAAAAAAAAAGAAAGAAAAACAATTGATTATTTGGAATTTGTAATTGTGTTACGTACAATGTAAGAGAACACGTGGCCGGATATCGGTGCTTACTTGGTGAATGTTTTGTATCAATTGAAAACTTTAATGCATGAGTACCAAAGCGTTAGAAATTCTATGAATAGTTCGAATTCACTGCAGAAATTACCTCATATATTAAATTGAAATGAGAATTGTTTTCAATGGATTAATTAATTCAAGAGGAGTGAAGAAATTTCTTTCCAGATTATTTGAAAAATTGAGAATATCTCTGAAACGAGTGAGTTTAGGAGAAAATGTTGAGATACTTAATTTTTAGAAAATTTCATGGACTACAAAAAAGGTTTCTTGACAATTTTTCATAAACTCACTCGCTTCAAAAATATCTGCAATAAAAGCAGGAAATAATTTGATTTATTATTATTTTCAACTTTATTACTTAATTTAAAGAAAATTCAGATTCATTTTTTTGCAGATACCTCTCGAACTATCGTGTTTAGATGAGAATGTCAAGAAACCTGTTTTGTAGACAATTCAATTTGCTTGAAAAAAGGGTCTCTTGATAAATTCTCCTGAACTCACTAATTTCGGGAATATTCTCAAAATAATCAAAATTCGTCTCCAAGAACCTATTTTCAAGCACCTCTTCACCACGTGCTATTAACTGCACTCGAGTAATTACCGTTGTAACGAGTCAATCTCTAATCAGTGCTCAACTATTACAGCAATTAATGATAATTGAACAATTAAGCGTCGTTTGTTAAGCGTCGTTTATCAATTAACAACTGAATTACTCCAAAAATCCTTTTTTTCACCACAAAAACCCATTTCCTCCCGTATCTTCCGGAATAATGGGGCAAAATCGATTATGTTATAGCCTTTTTCAATGTACAATTTTCTCACTTTTTTAATGAACAAACTTTCGTCAACATCCGCCCAGTACTTGCCGAGATAAATCCGTTTTTTTTTCTTTCATTCTGACCTTAATTTCTAAAATTCCCGTTAACGAAGTTTCTCCATAAAGTGTCAAAAAGAAAAAGCCAAGGAAAATGGAGCTCCCAAAGGATGCATTACTCTTTATATCATCTGACAAAGTGCAAGTACCAAGCTGATAAGTTCTCTCCCTCATTTCCGTAAACCAACGACGTGGCTCGTTATCACTATCAGGGTCACTGATGATAACCAAAAAAAAAATTTAAAGGAAAACAAAAAAAAAGAAGAATAATTCATGCTTCGATGACGGGAAATGTTGGATTTCTTATTTCTTTTTTTTTCCATACGAATGAAATTCAACGACGTAAATCTCGAGGAATATTCATCTTTTGTCTGCAGAAGAATTGGAGATTGAAGAAAAAAAATGGAATAATTGCGATTGAAAAGTCTCAATGAACGCGCAATTATCGGCATGGTTAATTAGCCAGTAATGGAGTAATTAACGTTGAACTAATGAAAGAGTGAATGCACTCCAATTCCCCTCCAACGTTTGCCTATTGCAGTTTCTCATTCGCATTTTTTTTTAAATGTTTTTTTCTCAAAGAAAATTCGATTTTTTTGAGGAACTTTTTTTTTTGGGGAATTATCTTGGAAGCGGTTGAAAATATCAAAATTTTTGTCGAGACCTTTTTTGGAGGGGGGAATCAGAGCTACTAAAAAGGTCCCGACGAAAATTTCGATATCTCGAACGGATTTCGAGATATTCTAAAAAAACAAATCACGGAATGCAACTGATTTATTAAACAAACCATTTTTTTTCATAAAAAATGAAATGAAAATGTTACAAAATCATGAGACATTTACCCAGCAAACATCTCAATGATTTCCCAATTATCATTATCATCATTATTATGATAATAAAGATAAAAAAAAACTCTCTCTTAAAAAAAAGAGGGGGGAGATAAATTCCCTTCGATCACGACAAATTATCACGATAATAAAAAAAAGGTCGTCAAAGTTTTACGATTGTGACCGCAGTAACAGTCTTCAGTGACATAAGTAACACATGATACGAGTAGGTTAATGACCTCATTTTTTTTTCTCCTCGATTCATGTTATGGAAATAAAAGAGAGGAGAAGCCAACAGAAATTTAATTTTTATGAGGCAATATTGTGTTCATCAGAGCTTCTTTGTGTACTATCAATTTTAATTAACCATTTGTCGTGAATTCACACTGAGTGCCTCACACTTGGGGACTTTGGGACTTTGGGAATTGGTTCGATCAAGGACTTTAGCCATCGATTAATCCCTTATCAATTGATTAGTTAATTAATTAAGACAGAGGGAATAATGAAGGAATTTTTGAGTAAATTGAATTGCGCATATCGAGAGGAGTGGGTTTAGAAGAAAATGGAAAGAGACATTTTTTATAGAGAATTCAATTTCCTACAAAAAAGGTTTCTTGACATTTTCCTCTGAATCCAATGGTTTTGGAGGTATTTGCAAAATAATTCAAAATATACTCATTTTTCATTTGAATGATAAAATTCAGAATGATTTATTTATTGGAATTTTTTTGGTTTTGTTACAGGTGAGTAGGAGATCGAAAGAACGTGCGTCCATTCACCAAGATAAGGGGAGGGTGAGTCGTAGATAACGTTCGAAAGTAGTGGATGCTTCAGCGAAAAAAAAAAATTCTCATTTCTCATTCACAAATCATCAAAATAATCAAATTATTCTCAATTTGATAAGAAAACTTTTTCAATTTTTTTTCTTTCGATTATCTCGGAAATTATTGAATTCAAGAGAATTCAATGAAATATCTTTTTTTTTATAAAACTTTCGAACGAAATTGGTGGAAATAAAAATCACCCAATTTTGATAAATTAATTAATTCAATTTTGCAAATAAAACAATCGGAATTCTCTCAATTAAATTAAAATAACAAATTGGCAAATTAATTATTTCCGAACAATTAATCAATCATAAAATGCTCGCAACTATTTTCGCCCAAAAAAAATTAAAAATTAAAAATTCAACCATAATTACTCTGACAAATTAATGAATAAATTAGATGATAATTCATGCTCATTAAATATGCAATTTACCTCATTAACGTAATGAAGGTGAATTTATTATTCACTCTATTTAATTCGGAAGTTTTAATGATTTTCATTAATTTTTTAGATTCATGAATCAATAAATTAAGATTAAAAAAAAAAAATTTCAGTCTAGAGAAAACAATATGAGAAACATGATGAATCATTTTGGGGTTGAGAGGGGGTGGAGGGGAGGTAGAGATGAAGGAACAATGGACCACTCAAAGTTGCGTTATAATAGTTTTATGCACTCTAGAGTGCCTTTTGCATTTACGTATACGTATACATATCTATATACAATTTTTTTTCTTTTTTTCTTTTCTTTTGAGCGTAGGTGGAGAACGGATCTACGGATATTCGACGTCGCGTTCTACTTATTCATAATGATTAAAGATTTTTTTCTTTTCTTTTCAATCTCTCTCTTCACACTTTTTTCCCTTAATCTTGATTGGAAAAAAATATGAGTGAAATGGAAATGCATTATGAATAAAATTAATAAATATTCATGGTTTATTTTCCTTTTTTTTTTTTTTTTTATACGATGCATCATGGAAAATATGGGCTTTGGAGATAATGGAAGATGATGGATTCTGAATTTAATGAATTTTCCAGAAACTAATAAAGGGCTTGAGGGGGAAAATGATGTGATAAAGCCATTAATAAACTTTTAAAATTATCAAAACAATAATAAAATTTCTCAAATTAAATTTAATGGAATGAAAATCGAATTGGAAAAAAAATATTTGGAGTTTCAGAAAAATAACAATTCGTAATTTTTTTACAATTAAAAAATTTGAATCGAAAAAATTATTTTTTTAAATCAATTTTTTTTTCAAATATAACAAGGTGTCTCTAGACATTTTAATGGCACTAGGTTAAATTTAGAATATAATGATTGAATAATGAGGATAATAACGTTCGATATTAAAGAAATCGATGATCGCGTGGGAGGTCACGAGGCCTACGAATCACCTCTACGCTAGAGTTTCCTTTTCACTCGTGTTTGATATATACACACACACACACGTACACAAGATCCCATTCACAAAGTAAGACTTTTGAGTTAACCAACACAGTCAAATTGCATAAACCGTCAGTCTATACGTATTGTATATATACCCTAACGTATATTGCCACCTGGTTGAGTCATGACGCGCGTTTCGTGTCAGGCTCTCCTTCACGTTGCGTCATAATTTTCATTCATATCCCAGCATCACCTATCCATATACCCAATGCCTGCACATATATATTTATAAAGTATCTATTGCTTCACCTCCGTTCATTTCTTCGTAACGAGACCGATCAACTCCCGTTAATTTGCATGTTTATTGTCGTGCGAGAGTAATAAAAAAATATATGCCTGACTCACCTGATGACTTCCAGCTGAGTATCATCGGAATTAGCGGGAAATACTCGTGTCATTCGTTGACGTTTGCGATTTCGAGAAATTCGCGATTTCGAGAAATTCCCAGAGGAGAGAAAAACGGCTTCTGCAGTTGTTGTTGAACATTTTAGAATTTGTGAGAAATGGGAAAATCGTGGTTGGGACAGTTTTTTTAAGGAAAAACAAGAGCTAGAAAAAAGGTCATTACAGAAAGTTCTCTCTCTCTCCCTTAGTTTCCGAGATATTCAACGAAGAACTGAAACACATCGTTTTTATCACAATTAAGGCAGTGTCCCTGCGAACTTGGGTACATTTAACCCCTCATTTCTCTGATGCCGTATGAAAGATGATATTTTTTCGTGTTTTTCTGCATTTGTACATATTTTTTATCCGTGTTGTTCAGGAAATATGAATGATCATAGTTACTGAAAATAGCGGTGTTGGGGATGAAACACAGTTGACTCATTATTCAAAAACAATTGGCCAAGAGAACAGCATTTTAACTAAATAATAGAAGAAAAAAATATTCAATTCACCGTATAGTTGTTGAGAAATTTTAATTAGAAGAAAATAAAATTATATTCACAAACTGAAGATATGACTGCCGAATAGTTTAATCACCTTTCTGGGTAAATTGAAGCATGTTTTCCCGAATTATCAGCAACCAATTGGAAACTAACCTACAAATCCTCATTTTTTTCTGCTTCATCGATCGTATCCAGAAATACTACCTTAAGAAATAAATTTTTATCGTCCAAAAGATAAAATCCCGCAACAAAAACTGCGTATTAAGATCATCTTTTATTTCTGGAGTCGTCTGCATTTGTTCTTAATCATAATTTGATCTATTTAAATCTCTAGTATTCTTTTATTCATCTCGTCATCTAATATCGACAATGCAGATTAATTATAACACTTGTTAATATCCAGACGCTCGAATAAAATCAACTATGCAGACGTGTCGTCTCTGTAGATGAGATACGATAAATAGCCAAGGTTCAATGAACCTTCTTCCCTCACATGGAATACTAATGAACCTATTCACGTTTCTTCTTTTCTTATTTTCTTCAATTCTATTCTTCTGGCATTATCGGATTCTCTTAAAAATTCGCACAATAAAAGTTCAAAAAAGAGAAAAAAATTGAATTTATTGCTCATTCATCGGTTACGTAACAGATTGATAAATCGTATTTTTTTCATTGAAAAAAAGCAACAGGATATTGTTCTTTTTCTTCAGTTTCTCAACAATATTAGAACCATAAAAATCGTTTTTTGTAAAAAAAAAAAAGTAGTTTAATTTTTGAATAAAATTATACTTAAATTCAATTATATAGTGGGCTTAGAGAAAATTATCAGGAGACTTTATTTATAGAAAATTTAATTCTCTACAGAAAAGGTGTCTTGATAAATCCTCCTTGAGCCAACTGTTTTCAAGATATCCTTGAAAAACTCAAAACTGTCTCACACTTATTTATATCAATCGTAAAATAAATGAGGAAAAAAAGAAACTGCTACTGTATGTGGGCCAGTAGAAAGTGATTTGAAATAATTACAACAATTGCAACGAGAAGTTGTATTCGCGCGTGTTACGATTTTTGTAGAGTGAGTTGAAGACACGTTAACCAATAAAATTAACGTTACTAATAAAAATTCAAGTGAAAGGTATTTCTCTTCACTTATTTTTTTCCTCATTAAGAGAGAAAAAAAAAAGACTCATGCATTTCTCGAAATCGAAGAGAGCCACCTGAATCATCTTTACTCGAAGATACTTGAGATATTTTATTTGCTTCTTTCCGGTTTCTCTAATGTTTATTTTGTGTCATCATTTCTTCCAGACGTGAAATTTTACAGCTTCTTCTCGCCATAAAGGTGGAATTTTTATGTATCTTCGCGATTCATATGCGACCTACTTTGTCAAGTGACTGTTATCAGGAAAAAATAAATAAATCTCCTTTTGTTCGATAAAGAGAAAGAATGAAAGGTGAATATCGATAGCACTTTGATTGTTATCACCGGAATTTTCCGTGGCTGCTTGGGTATCGACAAATTCGAGCTTATCTAAAATCGAAATGTTTTTTAAGGTAGTTTCCCAGAGTACGGTCGATAAAACAGGAAAAATGGGGATTTGCAGCTTAGTTTTCAATTAATTGCTAACAATTTGGGAAAATGTGCTTTACTTCACACAAAAAAGTGATTAAACTATTCGAAAGTCATATCTTCAGCTTGTGAATATAACTTTTTTTATTTCTCTATTTTTTTCACATTACTAATCTCTTATTACATGCATGAGATAGGGAGAGAGGCAAATAGTTACGACTACCTTCTAATTAAAATTTCTCGATAATTATACGGAGAATTGAATATTTTTTTCTTCTCATATTTAGTTAGGATGATGTTCTCTTCGCCAATTGTTTTTGAATAATGGCTCAACTGTGTGGATTTTTAAGTAATTTCGTTACTTCTGTCCGATTTAGGACGTTTCATTCTAACCATCGCTATTTTCAGTAACTTTGATAATTCACATCTTATAAAAAACGCAGGCAGAAATTATGAAGAATTTCCGAAAAATTTAGAAAAATATCATCTTTGATACGGCATAAAAAAAAGAGGTTAAATATCCTCAAGTTCGTATAGACACTACCTTAACCTAGAAATGAGTCCTATCTTGAGAAACAAAAGTGGTAAAAACTATTAAATATTGATGCCATTGATCCTTAGCAAATATCTATTTAGAATGATTAAAAAAGCTGTTGAATTTACTGAATTTAGTCGATCCAACTAGTTAATCTATTTGAATTAACTAAATTCAGTAAATTTTACAACTTTTTTCACTGGGTGCAGAGAAAGATGCCTCTTTTGTAGAGAATTTCATGGGCTACAAAAAATGTTTCTAGCTAAATTCTCGCAAATCCGAAGGCTTCTCAGATATTTACCAAATAATAGAAT
Source organism: Aleiodes leptofemur (assembly GCA_963942555.1). Classification (NCBI taxonomy): domain Eukaryota; kingdom Metazoa; phylum Arthropoda; class Insecta; order Hymenoptera; family Braconidae; genus Aleiodes; species Aleiodes leptofemur. Next base: position 9,734,929 of record OZ012614.1, read on the forward strand.
AAGTTCAAAAATCAGGGGTTGCTCATTCTAAGAATTTTCTGAAATCCGAGAGGTTCACAGGATTTCATCAAGAAACCTTTTCTGTAAAGGATTTCATGGACTAAAAAGAAGGTCTCTTGATAAATTCCCCTAAACTTAGCCATTTTCTAGATATTCACAAGATAATTCCAATGCGAAATTCTCCAAATGCAAAAATTTGAACTAAATCCATTATTTTACTTTCACATGAACATTCTCATAAAAAACATGAGAATAAAAATATAGAAATCGTCTCATTGCAGATTCAAGGAAATTTCCGATGCAAACCACTGCAATAAAAAATGTTTTACCTTCATCCGTTATCGTATAAAATTTCAAGAATGGACCAAAAGTTTATTCAAATTTTATCATGAACTCTCGATTTCTAAAACTCCTAAATGCAAATTTCATATTTCTCTTTAACCTTGAAACTTGACTGTAAAAAAATGTGCAAAACTTGGAGATGGAATAAATAAACCGGGACATCAAAAGTACAGGACATTCGTCAAATATACTGAGATTACCTTGAGATACATTCAGTCGTGAGAAATTTTCTTGTATTCACAAGAACGAAAAAATGTTCCAAAGAATTGACTTTATTTATATTTTTGATTTTTTTTACATAAAGTATTTTATTTTCAATTCGAAACTAGAAAATTCATAGATTAGGCTCCAAAAGTAATGAATTTAAAAATGTATGAATTTTCAATCAAATCATATGCGATATCTCGAATTTACTGCGAGTTATTGCATCGACTTTTAGAAAATGATCGATCGGAAATTGGTGTTTTTGGAAGAAGAAAATATTCGAAGGAAAAATTTGAGTCTTCCCCTTCAACTACGAAAGTGAAACGCAATCGAACTATCGATCGATCCAAAATTCGATTAATCGAATTTTGACATCGACTGGTCGGAATTATGAAATCGATCGATTGGGAGTTGATCTCCCCGAACTAAAACCGGTGAAAGCAAAATATCGAATGTATTCCGATGTCTTGAATTCCTCGCGAGATATTGCATCGATTAATCGACGTTTGAAAATGATTGATCGCAAGTTGTTTCGAGAATAAAGAAACATTGATGCAGACGCGCTCTTAATTACTAGTCAAAAATATGATTTTGTAAGTCAGTCGAAAAATCGAATATGAAGAATCGATTCTTGATCGATTTTCAAAATTACAAGTCGATTCTTAATAATCGATTATTCCGACAAAAGTTGATTTTTGAGAAGAATCGCAAACGATTTTGTCATCCCCCATAGTTCAAATGCGTTGGAGGAGACTCGAAATGCTGGTAATAATCTCTGAGATCAACGGGAAGCATTGGGACACCTTGAATTTACGTTGAAAAATTTCGTCTCGGGGGGTCAAACGAGACGGAAACAGGCGGACGCCGAGGACGTCCGGGTTCCAACTGCACGACGCGCGAGACCATGAAATGCAGAAAAATGTGGAGGAAAAAGAAACACAAGATACATTATCGTATTAATGAGTCAGAGGATAAGGAGTCATGAAATTCTGATCAACATCGGGTATTCAGTCATCAGCGACTCACTGCAGTTTACACAAATTACTTCCGGTAGTTAATGTCTCGTTCATGGTTTTAGGAAATTGCGATTTAATTGACAAATAATTTTTTTTTCTCAATTTCGGGAATGGAAAAAACTGAATCATTCAAACATGACATTAAGCATTCACAATAGAATATCTCTCGGAAATTAAGCGAGATGGCACAATTTCGCGCGAGTTTCTTGTTTATAGAGAATTTCAAGATTTATAAAACGGGATGAGGGCAAAATCACGCTATCTTGCTTAGTTTCCGACATATTTTGAAAAAACTAGATGACAAGAACTGATTCATCCAATTGGTCAAATTACGATTTCTGTCACAAGAACCACAAAATGGCGGATCATGTCCTGAATCCTTAAGACCAATTTATGGATCATCCAGAAAACAAATAAGACATTTTCCAGCTTAATCGGACATTTTTCTGCCAAATCAGACTTTTTCCATCTAAATTGGACATTTTTCAGCGAAATTGAACATTTTCCAGCTAAATCAGATATTTTCCAGCTAAATCGGACATTTTCCAGTGAAATCGAACATCACAAATAGAAACATCACCATAAATCGTCTAATTTGCCATCGAATTTCCGGCTTCTTGATTCAGATTCATTACCAGTGACAAATAACCCCTGACAAGTACTTGAAAAGCACTGAGTGCTCGTTGAATTTTTTTTTTCTCTTCCAGATGAAAATTCGTGGCACGCGTACGCCGAGTTTTTGTGTTTGATATTCGGGTCACGCGTCTGCAAAGAGATATGTACGTACATGGGCCCCTCCCTCATTTTCCTACTGAAAAAGCGTTACAAAGAGTCCTCCTGACACAGCCTCTCTTGTTCCTCTATTTTTCACAGTAGTTTCGTTGAAATTTTTTCACGTAAAAGCGCGTTTCTCCTTGACTCGCTAATTATTCCGGATTATTTTATTTTTAGACCTCTATGAGCTGGGAAGAATTGTCTTTTAATGACTCCTTGTGAATCAAATAATTTTGTTGTTGATTTTGAAGCTAAGAGCGATTAAAAAGACAATTTCAGGGATTATTTGGATATTATTGTGAATAACTCGGAAATTAGTGGGTTTAGAGGAAAATCTCAAGAGAATTTTTTTATCAAGAATTTCAAGGGCTACTCAAAAGGTTTCTTGATAATTGTTCATAAATCTACTCGCTTCAAAGATATCGACAAAAAAATGCACGAAAAATATTCTTAGTTTTATTATGTGATTTCACTGAATTGAAAAAATGAGTAGATTATTTTGTGAATATCTTCGAAACGCGTGGGTTGAGAAAAAAATATCAGAAAATATTTTTTAAAGAGAATTTCAAACTCTGCATAAAAGGTTGATTGGCAAATTCTCCTAAACCCAACAGTTTTTAAGATTTGCCCAAAAAATTAAACTCGATTTTTTTCTTTGCACAAGGAAATTCATCTGAGAAAATTGAGAAAAAATACTGATCTTCAAGAAACCATGTGGACAAAGGAATATTACCGAAGTTCAATTTAGGAAAATTCCGGATAAAATTTAGAAAATTTTGAAGAGAAAAAATTTTAAGTTCCAATTTTCTCTCAAAAATCCAAGAATTGAGAAAAAATGTTTTTTTTTTTAGAAATCTCATGAGCAAGGAAGGATGCCAGAGTTGGATTTGAAAAAATTCTATGAAAAAAAAAACAAAAAGTCTGTCCTTTTTGAAATTTCCGAAAAATTCTGGAAAATTCCAATATTGAGACAAAATACTCATCTTTGAAAAAACAAGTGAGCAAATGAAGGTTGACGGTATTCAAATTGGGAAAAATTCGGAAAAAAGAATCGAAAATTCTGAGAAATTTTCAAAAATTCTGAAAAATTATCTCAAATACTGAAATTTATTCGAAAGCTCTGAAGAATGCCATAATTAGGAAAAAACACTGATTATTAAGGAACCATCTGATCAAAGAAAGATTGTCAGAGTTGAATTTGCGGAAATTTTGAAAAAAAATATATAAATTGAATAAAAAAAATTACAAATTCTCCAAAAATTCAGGAAAATCCGACAATGAAGAGAATAATATTGTTTTCCTTTCTTCCCCTTTTATTCTCGGAATTACGATATTTTTCCAGTTAATCTTATTCTTTATCAGTAGTGCCATAGATAGTAAAATACTTAAATTTCATCGCATGATCTGGCCTGATGTCATCGGCCGGGGTTAAGGCCAATGCAGGCCACATTGATCCTTCTAAGGAAAGAAAATTTTATTTTAAAATCATCATCTCTCTCTTTTCAATTCAGTGCGTAATAATACAATTCAAAGTACGTGACTATCGGATATAATAAATGAGAAGAGGTCGTTAAGAGAACGATGCTCCAAGACTTTGACCTGTTCATGGACAAGCTCACCCACTCGCGTCCCTCTTTGACATAACGAATGACCAAGAAAAAAAAAAGAAAAAGGATCAAAAAAGATTGTGAAAAGTGTAATTTGTTTTTTCGCGTCAATTCACAACGCGATTAGCACATTATTGATACTCAGTTACTAACAATTGATACATCGACACAAATTCCAGTTGAATTATTACTCAACTGTCGGCTTTTTCTTTTTTTTTCATTCGAAGAAACGCGGGGAACAGATGCGAAGTCTCGAGTGGTGTGATTTATCAGCAGCACGTCAAATTCAATCAATTCCATGGAATTACAAACTGTAAGGAGGAAATTGAAGTTATCATGGAATTTTTTGATTGCGAATTTTTTTTTTAAATTTCAATTCAAGAAAAAATGAATAATGAGGTTAGTGAAGGATTCTTTTATAGATATCTCTAGAAGAAGTAGGTTTAAAGGAAAATGTCTAGAAACCTTTCTTGTAGAGCGTTTCAAGAGCTACGAAAAAGGTTTCCTGACAATTTTCCATAAACCTAGTTATTTTGGAGATATCTATTCAAGAATATACAGTAATTATTGAGGTCGTTTTAATTTATTTCTGAATTTGTAAAATTTTGAGGTTATTCTCCTATCAAGATCTCCGAAACTAGTGGGTTTAGAGTAAAATATCTAGAGACCTTTTTTGTAGGAAATTTCAAAAGCTACAAAAAAGATTTCCTGATAAATTCCCCTAAACTCAATAGTTTCCTCAATATTCCTAGAAAAGTAATTCCTCACAGAAATCATTTCTCCAAACTTTCATCAAAACTTAACCTAAAAAAATAAACAGCATCTGTGAATCTTCATGGCCATTTCATTTATAGCTCTAGGCAGAAAAAAAAGAATACGAATTCAATGAAGCAAAAAGAAATGAAAAAGTTTGATTACCAATTCAGAATGAAGAGAGAATCAATATAACCCGTTTCTTTTTCTTGGAATATTGATTCAAATTACTGAGAAGTGTCTCAAACATGCAGATAAATTTAATTCGCAAATAATAATAATAGTAATAATCAGAGATATAATATCGTCAAGTCAGCCGAGAGACCTACGACCTTGTCCCTCCTCCTCCTCCTCCTTTTTTTTTCATCCTTTTAGTCGTTACCTCCTTTTTTTTACACCGTCAGAGGATAATAAACGTTTTAAATTGCCCAGTTACTTTCCACACGGTTATCCTAACGGATGACTCATGGTTGACATGTACATAACGGTAACGCGAAATCAACGGGCATTCGTTTCCACGGATTTTCATAATTTTTTACATGATTGGGGAATATCTATATAGCCTTTCATATTTATAGAGAAGAGAAATATGAAATTCTGGATTACGTAAAGAGAAAGAAAAAAAATAATCGGTTAGTTTCTGAAATACTTTGGGGATTATCGGTTTTACGAGAATTTCAGGGAACTCGAAGAATTTATAATTCGAAATGAGTGGAGTTTGTTTAGTTTATTTTTTTTTGCAATGGAGATTTTAGATAAGATTCTCGCGAATTTCGGTGAGGTGTTAATTTTTTTTTGGGAAGTTCGGAGAATTTTTCAACGGGACTCTAGGTAATTGGGGGTTTTAATGAGAAATTGAGGCAAAATGGGAAATATCACTTTTTTTGTGGGGATTTCCTTTTTTTCTGCGTCAAAATCAGAAGAAATTTGACTGTCGGTTTTTGCAAAGAGTTGAGGACGATCAGAAATTGATGCTGGAGCGATTTCTTATGGGTTTGACTCAAATGCAATCGATTTTTCTCAATAATCACCAGACTTATCGTTTAAAACCTAATTTTCACTGAATCAACTATTTTTACCCTAATTTCCACCGAAAATCGATTGCGTTTGTGTTGAATTTGTAAAATAAGAATATTTCCGCTTTCATTTGCGATCACCCCAGTGCGCTGCGCCGAATAGAACCGAAGATACTCGAAAAAAACCGAAACGTTCTGCTAACCTCCAAAAACCTTCTCTCATGCCTCAAACTGCCCCCCCCCTCCCAATATCTCGAGAAACCCTCTATTTCACAAAGAGTTATCTAGGAACCTTTTTCGATCCCTCAAAATTCTCTACAAAAAAGCTCTCTCGACATTTTCTTCCAAATTCCTTTTCTCGATCTCCTCAAAACAATCCAAAAAGTCCCCTCCCCCCCCCCCCCCCCCAAATCCTTCAAAACAACTTTTTTCCCCTCCAACCCCTCTAGCCCCTGTTTCTCAAACTGAAATAAACAAAGAAATCCTCAAAAGCCTCCATTCATTGAAAACGATGAAAAAACTCTTCGCCCCATCCCTCCCATTAAAATAATGACTGTACCCACATATTCTCCTCCAGCGCCCCAGCCACGTGCTCCTCCTCCCCCCTCCCGTCCCCTCTCTCCCTCTCTCTCCACAACAAAGAGAGCCGTGCAGCTGAGCGCACTTTGCTTCTCCACGCACCACCAAACCTAAAAAACCAAGAAGAAACGAAAACCCAGCGAAAAAAAAAAAATCGTCAAAAAAATCGTAAAGAACTTTTTCTCGACTTTCCGCACCTTCAGCACAATATAACAAAATTTGTGCCTAACCCCCATAAAAGAAAAGAGCGTATAAAAGAACAAGGGAGAGGGGCAACACACAAGCTAAACAATCCCCCTCCCCCCCTCTCTCCCTTCTCCTCCTCCTTTTCCTCCGAAGAAGAGAAGAGAGAAAGAAACACTCAAACTTCAAATTAAACAGAGATAAAACGAGATTCGTATGCGTGTCGGTGGTGTGTGCCTGCTGCTGGAGGCTTTGTCTCTCTCTCTTTGTGTCTGTGTGTATGTGTGTGTGTGTGTTTGTGCAGAAGAAGGGGCACCAGAGAGGTTGCCTACGATTCTACTCGGTTTCAAAGTGACTGCGAGTGAAAACCAGTCAGTCAGTCAGGCACGGTGAGGCGTAAGTGCGCCTACCTCAGCCAACAAACGGGCTTCTTCTCTCTTCCTCGTGTTTATATCCTCCAAAAAATAAGAGGCGAATGATTTTTGCCGTTAAAAATCCCCCTTGCATTATCGTAAACCAGTTACACTTTTTCACCGTGATATTAATTGTGATGCCTGCTTTTTTTTCTGTTAAATTCAAAAATTCAGTCAGTGAACACGTTGATAGTTTGTGATGTAAACACAGATAGAAGAGCCCGAGGAATCACTGCCACGAGAAATCCTAATATCTTTGGATTTGTTGTTATTTACAATCTACATTCCGGTTTTATTTTTGTTGACGTATTTGTTTATTTTTTTTGGTGCTTGTAATAATATTTGAGGAAATATTTGAGGAATTTCTGCGGTGAGAAAACAGAAAAGTGTCAGGGATTTTCTGCTTTTTTTCGTGGATTTTTGAGTATTTATCATGCCCAGTCAAACTACTACGATTCTTCTGAAGTGTTCAATGGTGGATGTACCAGCACTAAATCATGTGAAACTCAAGTCACTGTATAATGTGAGTTTTTTTCATTTTTTTTTGAACAAATTAAAATTAAAAGCGAAAAGGTAAAAAAGGATAATTCGAGTTTTTTACCGGTTTTTGATGAATATCTCAGAAAGTAAGCGAGATAGGAGGATTTCGCCTGAATCCTTATTTGTGGCTCTTGAAATTTCCTACAAAAAAGGGTTCATGTAAAATCGCGCTATCTCGCTTAGTTTCCGAGAGATTCTCTCTCGAATAAGATCGGCAAGAAAATGAATTTTTTTTTTTACATTTCCACAAATAAATTTAATTTTTTGAAAGAATTTTCTGTAAATTTCCACTTTTAATTTGCTAAAATAAGATATTTCTGAGATAATTAGTGATCGAGATATCGATCGAAAGCGATTAGCGAGTGAAAATCTCATTCTCTCGATATCTCTCTTAATAATCGATCAAAATCAATTCGATTGCAGTGTTTTGAATTGGAAATTTTCCCGATCATCCAACACAGTCCCATTCTGCCCCTCTGTCTTAATTACCCTCCGAGATAATGACGAAAATAGTCGGACGTGATTATCGGAGATTTCACTTTTTTTTTATCACAATCAGATAATTACCTCAGTTTTATATTATCGATATCTCCGGTAATAATCGATGAAAAAGAGTTCGATTGCAGTGTTTAGAATCGGAAATTTCCCCAGCCATCGAATCCGATGATTTTCATCTTTCCATCCCCCCTACTCTCCGAGATAATCTTCGTTTTATGAAACAAGTTTTTGTTTTTTTTTTCGTACGTAAAATTGCATTTTCATTTCTATGATCAAACAATTATTATAATATAATCTTTAACGATAATGGTGCAGTAAATAAGGAAAACAGGAAATGGCCTTTTGTCTCTCTGCATTTCTGTGTCACCAACACGTTCTCCAGTGATTAAATGAATTAGTAATGTCTATTTTTTTTTTTTTTTTAGATAATTAATAATTCTTTTCTTTTTACGAATTTTCACTCGTTGATCTATTTTTATCAGAGAAGCGACTATTGTGTTGCCTCAATTTACAACAAAATGGAGGCATCATTTTCATTCATTGACAGGACATTAGAATGACAGTAGTGGGTACACTCTGTATTACTTTAAAAAAAAAAATTGACGAACGAACAATGAATTCACTTGGCCGTGTAGCTGCAATGGTTCGTGTGTTATACAAACTGTATGAAACACCAGACACACTAGAGTCAAGTGAAAGAGTGAGCGCAGTCACACACGTGTGTGTGTGTGTATATACCTAAATACGTTAACGTTTCAACGGTGCATTAACCCGTCTCGTACGTTGGCACTGGATTTTACATATTAAATGGGGTGGGTAGGTTAAAAACAACGAAAAAGTAAAAAAAAAAAAAACTAAATCATCATTTTTAATAATTTCTTGTTAATTTCTTCAAAGTTTCAAAAAAAAAAAAAACATGGAAATAAAATTGAAAAAAATGAATTTGTTTTTGGGCAACTGGAAAATCTGCAAGTGCATTTCTCTAAATCAGCTCGTTTTTCAAAACAATATTTACTTTTGATATTTGATTTGTAGCAGAAATAATTTCTTAGACTTTTTTTCAACTTGGAAATTCCCTTTCACCGTTTTCTTAAGGGATCTCCGAGAATATTGGGTTCAGGAGAATTTGTTGAGAGACTTTTTTTGTGGAGAATCGAATTCTTCACAAAAAATGCCTCTTGACATTTTACCCTATCTTTTTTATTTCCAGAGATATTCACGAATTTCTCGAACTCTAGCGCTTAAATTTCGTTTTACACTCAATTGATTGACAGTTACTGAGTGCTGCTTGTTTTTTTTTGTTTCGCTCCTGGGGGTAGTGCATGGGAAAGAGATTTCCGATGAATTTATTCCAAGCAGATGGTATTTTTGACGATGGAAATTCGAGAAATGTCACGGCTGCATTTTTTCCCTTTTTTTTTTTTACTCGAATTCTTCGAATGCTATGAAAATGTAACGAATGTATTTTAAAAAAATGGAGTTTTTTTTTCTTTGAAAGGTGAACGTGAGACAAAGCGAGTGGGCGAGATTAAAAATTTTTAGGTAACGTGTGATGATTATTTTTCCTCTTTGTATTTGAGCACAATTCTCCATTTATTTCACCTCTATTTTCGTTATCTCTGAGCTCCGAGACGAGAAAAAGAGAGTGAGAGAGTGAGTGCGATTGTTATTATTTACTTTTGTTCGGAGACACGGGATAAGAAATCTGAAAAGAGAACAGCAGTGGTTCCGGCTTGAAAATTCCTCGAATTTTCAATCTTGAATTTATTCAATTCTCTCTATTTCTTTCATTTTTCTCCGTAATTCTGAATTTTTCTTGGGGATTTTGCTGTCTCAATTCGTTGAATTAATTCAATTGTCCTGGAATCGTGTCTCTATGCATCTGTCACTTGCTTCAGCTCGACAATTGTAGCGTTTTTTCAGGGGAAAAAATTGTCGCATAAAATTTTTTAATTTAATTGAGAAAAAATGGAAATAAAAAAAAAAATATTAAAAAATTGAGAAGAAAAACTTTTCCATTCTTCTGCGAATATCTTAGCTGCGAGTGGATTTAGGTGAAATTATCAGGAGTCTTTTTTTCTGGGGAATTTAATTCTCTACAAAAAAAAGTTTCTTGATAAATTTTCATAAACCTAATAGTTTCTGAAATATTTCCAAAACAATGAAAATTTTTTTTTTGGTAATATTATTTCTGAAGAATTTCATGTTTTATCTTCAAACGTAAATATCTTTGGAGTGAGTAGGTTTAGAGGGAATTTTCAAGAATCCTTTTTCGTAAGAAATTTGATAAGCTACAAAAAAGGTTCTCTAAGAAATTTTTCTGAAGCCACTCTTTTTTAAGATATCGTCCATGTAAAGGAAAATGTACCGGATCAATCCAATTTTCTTCAAAAAAACTCATTTTGTGTTTGAGATGCAAATATCTCCGAAACGAGTAGATTCAAAGGGAATTGTAAAACAACCTTTTTTTATCGAAAATTTCATAAACTCCAAAAAAAGGTCTTTTGTCAAATTTTCTTAAATCCAATATTTTCCGGGATATTTCCAGAAAAAGAAAATAGTTTCTCGTTGACTTTATTCTCTTCAAAAAATTATAATTTTCTTTCAAATGCAAATATTTCTGAAAAGGAGTGGATTTCTCAAAAATAACCAAGAGGCCCTTTTTTTTTGATCTTGTAGAGAATTTAATTTTCATCAGAGCCAAGAACATTTTTCTTCCATTAGATTTCACGTCAAAAATCCTTCAATAATTACCGTTCTTTCTTTCTTTTCTCATTAAATAACGAAATAATCTAGAAAATTAGCCCTGAAGCGAAAAAAAAAATCCATTGAAATTTCTCGATAACCCGTTTCTTTTCTTCACCAGAATCCAAAGTATCTCGTGAGACTTGAAAAGCCCCCATTTGGGCTGCAGATGTGCGTTTCGTTTTCTCTCGTCTCTCTTATATATATATTTACTTTTTTCTTTTTTTTTTTTTCCTCCTCTCATTCAACGTCTCGACCTTTTCTTTATACCTGACGGAGTGACCAGGTCGTTGCGGGCCCGTGGCCGTGAAAGTTCCGGCTTGGTCGCTTTGGGCTTTTAAACATATATATATATATATTTTTTTTTCTTCAACGCTTGCCAAATGCGTGTAAAGTAGCCAACACGCAAAACATTTGTAACAACTGTTTGAACGTTGTGTTTATAATTTTTATTTCCAGGCGTTCCATTTAACATAAATATGAATATTATCTCCTTCGAGATGAAAATCAAGGCTTTACAACGAGAAATACGAACAAAGGCGAAGGGAAATTACGAGCAAGATCGGTTCTTCCATTCGACTGACCGAAGAAATTTCCGGGAAAGAAGATTACAAAGAAAATTCCTGGAAATTGATGGATTCTCAATTTTTTTTCGAGCTCATCGTCAAGATCGGGAAATTTTACCCCGGAAAACACTATAATGCAGTACATTTTGGAGCAGTAGTTTTTGAGTTATTGAAAAAAAATCAAATTTTGCTAATTCCTATCGGTTTTCAATAATTCGGGAAATAATGAAGCAAAATTGATTGCATTATAGTGTTTTTCGGGGTGAAATTTTCCTGGCATTCGATTCCCCTCATTTTCATCAACCTCCCCCTCCCCGTTTCAGAAATATCAATGAAAACTCCAAAATTAATGATTTTTTTTCGTCGAATTCATTAACAAACCGCGAAACGAGAGAACTCAGCGTTATTTTTCCCCTCATTTCCATCATTATCCCGTTGAAAATGTCATCCAATGTGTCTGGCTACATTTGACATCCACGACGAGCCCATCGTCGTGCCCTAATGCCACTCGTGGAAGATACTTACGTACCAAACACAGAGAGGAGAACCTTTCGAGGAGTCTCTTGAGTGAGACACACGAGTAGCGTGAGAGGGTTAAAGGGGGCGAGAGGTGGGGAAAAGGAGGAGGACTCACGCTGTCGACCCTGTTGTCAAGTGAACCATGAAGATGGCCCCCATCGTTGAAAACTTCACATTTACATCGATATTCATAGATGTGCACGAAAAAAAAAAAATGTCATTTCGTGTAGAAAAAAAATTGATTGGAATTTTGATGAAACAAAAAAGCATTTTTTTAAAATCAGAATAGTCAAAAAATTTTGACAATGAAATTCACTTTTTTCAATTTTAATTATTTTAATGAGGAAATAAGGATAATTTTTTTCTTTTCTCATGAAAAAAAGTGAAAATCACGAACATGAGACCCTGAATCATCAAGCCAACACTCTCCATGCTGTTCGTTTTCAACGAGTGCGCCAATTAGAGCGGTGCGCATCGATCGGAGAAACCGTTGAACGCATTAGCAATGGACGGTTAAACTTCCGAGCCATTTGTGAATTGTGAAACGCCCGCACATTGTATATATACATGACTACCCTTTTTTTGTTTATTCCCCATCCATAGACCCTCTTGTGTGCATTGCACCACGATAGATTCGGTGGCGATAATTTTTTTTTTTGCGAAATTTAATGCTTTTAGAAGTGATGTGGAACGAAATTTTTAGATTCAACGAAAAATGAGAGAGGTGGGTTTTCGATAAAAATGCAAATATTTTTGAAACAACAGGTGGTAGACGTATGAAAATTGTTCCATTGGCTAGCCAGGGAAATTTTCGATACAAAACACATATGGCGAAGTCAATTTGGTTTCGTAGTTAACGAGATAATTGAGAATGTAATAAAAGTTGGTGAATTTGCCATTTTTTGGGGATTTAAGTTATTTTTGTAGTAGCTTCGGTAGTAATCGGTGAAAATCGATTGCATTATAGTGTTTCGAATCGGAAAATTCGTTGGCTTTTCAATGCCATCATTTTCATCCTCTGGCCTTTTTATCCAGCCGAGATATCCTCAAGAAACCGAAATAATCTCGGAAATGTGATAAATTTCTCCATTTCCTGAGAAGTAAAACAATTCCAATGCAAAGAAAATGAAAGAAATCGAGATAAAATCATTTCGTGGGAAATATAGACAATTTTCCATCCAAAACACATATGTGCCAAGTCAATTTGACTCATTAAATTAACGATATCATTTAAAATGTAATTAAAATCGTGAGAATCGTGATTTTTCAATAGTTCAACTTGTATCTATTATAGCTTGACTAATAATCGATTGCATTATAGTGGTTTGGATCGGAAATTTTCCTGACTTCCAAATGCCACCATTTTCATCCCCCTGCCTCTTCTCCCACTCGAGATATTCTCGAGAAACCGGTATAATCCCGAGAATGTAATAAATTCCACAATTTCCGGAGACGCAAAAAAATTCTCATGCAAAGAAGAGAAGATTAAAACGTTGAAAAATAGAAGAAATCGGAATAAAATCCTACCATGGGAAATCTAGGAAAATTTCTGATTCAATTTGACCCCCTGATTACTGAGATAATTAAAAATGTAATCAAAATCCATGTTTTTTTTACGATTAACGAATTTTTATTGACATGTGAGATAAGAGTTGGTACTTGCCTCTCCCATAGGGGAAATAACCAAACAGTAATAGAAGAACATGAGATATATGTACAGTGACAACATACAATATTTACAGAGTTACAACTACACAGTTTTATTTTATATATGCAGGTGCAGCCCTCGGGCTTTTACATATATTTCAGTAATGGAAATTCGGGGGTTGTGGAGGAAGGGGGGTGTGGAATTAATAATGGAGCTACGAAATAGAGAAAGAAATGCATTGAAAAGAGAAAAAAACGGTATATCAGGAAAAAAAACTCTATATCGTTGAAATCCTGATTCTTCAATAATTTGAATTGTATCTGTTGTAGCTTGACTAATAATCGATAAAAATCGATTGCATTTTTGTGATTTGGATTGGAAATTTTCCTGGCTCTCCAACGCGACCATTTTTATCCACCTGCCTCTTTTTCCTCCCGAGATATTCGCCATAAAACTGAAATAATTCTGAAAACGTCATGAATTCCACTACTTCCTGAGACGTATGCGGCAATTCTCACACAAAGAAGATGAGATGAGATTAAAAAATAAAAATAAAATAAAATCGATGACGTCAGAGGATGAAGGTCAAGGATGGAATTCCGGTGAATCAACCGCAAGTCAATTTCACCGGGACATAATAATTTCATCCTTTTATTTTCCCACAGAGTGCAACAGAAATAAAAGTGAAGGAATAAAAGAAAACGTGAAATGAATCAAATCAGACACAAAAGAAGAAATGAGAGAAAAAGGAAGAGAAAAAAAAATGTCGGAACAATTGAACCTAAAAACGGTACTTGCTGAGTGGAAAAAGCAATTAACCCCCAGAGCTGAGGGATATAAAACTTATAAAATTTTGTGTCGTCTGTAAATTTAATTCCATGTGAATTCAAACGAAAAAAAAAAGAAAATTATTTTCTTTCTCTCTCATTTTAAGTGCAGATGGCTCCATCTGCTTCAGAATTACTCGGGAATTTTCTAGTGTTTGGATGAGGAAAAAACACTGGAACACTTTCGTAATTGTGCACTGGTCGTTTTCCAACAACAAACATGACCTCAAATGCGAGCAAATAAAGAAGAGAAGAAAGAAATTTCGAGAGGCTGAGAAGAAATCTCGTGAGTTTGAGAGATTTTCGTTAGTGCACAGCTAAATGAGTGGGTTTAGGGAAATTTGTCAGGAAACCTTTCTTGTAGCTTATGGAATTCTCTGCAAAAAAGGTCTCTTGCAAGATTTTCCTAAATCCACTTCTTCCAAAGATCCTTTTAAAATGAAAATATGAAAACAAATTCTGAAATCTCCTCACGAAACTCCTCAAAATCTTTCAGCGATAAATATCTCCCAAATCGTCGGTTTCACGGAAATTCATCAAGAAACATTTTTTGTAGAGAATTTCACGTTCTACAAAAAAGGTTCCTTGCTAAAACCTTCTGAACTCATTATTTTCCGAGATATTCGCAAAAAACTCGCAAAGGTACTCTGAAAACCCATTTTTCGTCCACGTTGACTCGGAATTGTCCTAGTGTGATTAATGCACTCGTGCAGCTTCTCTGTAATTGTGCACTTGTCTTTTTCCAACAACAAACATGACCTCAAACCAGAGTAAATAAAGAAATGTGAAGGAAAAAATCTTTAAAATCGCTTAAGAGACAAAAAAGAAAACGATAAACGAGTCGGAGTTTGAGTTGTTGTTTTTACGTTGTGCGCGGCGATGCGTGAGACAATCGAGCCGTGTCCTACATTTATGTACTCAAGTATTTTTTTAATTTCTGGTTTATAAACTATGTTCATGTCATGTTAATTCACTCCGCAGTTGCAGCAATTTTTTTTTCTTTCGAATTCGAGTCTTTAATTAATTTGTGTTTGATAACCTCAATTTTAGGAAGAAGAGAAAATATTTTTATCAGCTGTCTTTTTTTTTTCTTCTTTTTAATCTATTAACGGAAGAGAGTCTTATATTTTATGTTTGCCAATCATATTTGCATGACCTCTGGTGAGTTCAATAGAAAATTAACCTCAATTCCAAGTAAATGTTGAGCATTTTTCCGCCTTTTATCGACTTTTTTCCTTTATTTTTTTCTTTTTATAGTTGGAAGTGAAGAAATTCAGTTGGGATGATGCAACTGGGCTCACTGGATGAATCGAAAAATTTCCGCTTCCGTTTTTGATATAATACAAACTCTCGCGGTCAATTGGCTCTTGGGATATCCCCGAGAAACGAATAAAAATACTTTCCTCCAGGATTTTTCTTTTTTATTATGGGATCTCGAGAGAAGTGGGGCACAACAGATTGTGTAGTGATTTTCGTTGGGACTTTTCGTAATTTCATTTTCAATTCTTGTCGAGATCTGAGCAAAAAGAAAATCGGCAAAAACTCCTTGTTTTTTTTATTTTTATTATTGACTGATTTTTTTTTCTTCATTTTTTTGAACTGAAAATTTTCAAAAATTTTAAGATCTCTTTTCTCGAAACTCCGAATATTGGCAGTTAACTTTTGCCTTTGTTTTGCAAATCATCTAAAAATCATATCGATAACACACGAAATCAAAACTTCATCAACCCGAGAGGATCCAATTTTGACATGAAAAAAAATCCCTGCATCTGCCCATACAGTATAGTTCTCATCGCGATAATCTCGGTGGCTGGCAGGTGCGAAACTCGCTGCATCTGCCAACCTGCTCTCTAGATGGAAACAAAAAAAAGCAAAGCGAAAAATCTCTACCCAGCGAAATTTTGACTGCCACCTGCAGAAGCCAGGTGCAGTACACGAAATTCGTAAGAAATAAAATAAATCGATGAAAATTCGACACTTTGCTCAAATCGCATCTGTTTCCTCCCTCTACTTAAAAAAAAAAAATTATGTAAAAAAAAAATCGAAATTTTAGGGAAAAAAATTCAGTCATTTTTCAAAATTCTCTCACAATAGAACACGATTTCTATTTTACCTCAACTCTTCATGATTTTTTTCATTTCTTTGGAGAAAAAAGTTAGAGCAGGAATTAAATTTTTTCAAAAATCTCATTTTTTTCATAATTTTTTATTGTGAAAAAAAAGTTGAAGCAGATATTAAATTTTCCAAAAAATTTCGATTTTGTGTCATAATTTTTCAACATTACTAATGGTCCATTTTACCCCCACCACATTTATTTAATTTATTTAAACTTGCATAATGCAAAAGAGAATGTCGCTCAATTCAAGTGACTTCATAAATCTCTTCATCGTTGAATTTCCATGAAATCACGAATCTCAAGGTTCCAATGAATGAAAAAAAAAATATCCATTGTTTCTCCGTTTCTTTCATCTCGAAAGGATTAATCGTTGCGCACTTATTTCCGGGACTGACGTTTCACGAGAAAGGTGCGAGAGAACTTGGAGTCATCGATTTGCTCATTGTGTTCACAGAAATCGTGCGAATGAAAGATGAATCAATTCATTAATTATTTTAATGGAATATTGATGTTTTAAAGGAGAAGAAGAAAATGGCTTCGAGAATTAATGCACTTTTTATTAAAATATAATAATAATATTTCGGAATGAAAGCGAGATAGAGAAATTCTTCTAAAGATTTTTTTTTGTAGAGAAAAAACTGACTTCAAAAGGAAGATCATAAAAAAATGCTTTATCTCTTTTAGTTTCCCAAATATTCGAAAAATGAAAAATAAATCAATTTTCTCTCAAATCACTTTTTTCTAAATATCTTGGAGATTTAGAGAGATAGAACATTTTTTGTAATAAACTTTTTTGTAACTCACACTTTCCTCTACAAAAAAAGTTTCTACAAAAATTTTCGTATCTCCCTTAAATTTCGAGATATTATCCAAAAACCATGAAAAGCTAATTTCTCCAGATGTAAATAACTTTTTTCTCTTCATTGACAAGTCTCAGCTGTCTTTCAACTTGCCTCAGACACGGTAAACGTTGTGACCACTGTCTTGAGACAGATTGAAAGTTCGATAGACAATTCTAACGGTTCTTCACATGTCACTTCTGACCCCGTCTAGACTCACTTATTAGCATTATTTCTGACTGAAAACACACTTGGAAAATATTAACAAACGAAAAAAAAAAAAATGAAATTTCAATGAATATTAATGAAAATTAATTGAAATGTGTCAGTCGAATAATTCCAACGGTATACAAAAATAAATAAATTGTTTCGATAAATTATCAGTGCTCTAGAAATAAAATTTATCTCATGATAAAATTGTGAGGAAGAAAATCTAATCGATAAGGGGAATGTGTATCGATGAAGTGTTAGTTGGTTCATTCAAAAATCATGAAAACATATCCAACCATTTGTCAATTAATTGCCGCATGTTTCGGAGTAAAGAAAAAGGTTTAAAAAAAGTCGAAAAAAATTTTTTCAAAAAAAAAATTCAATTTTTTCTTCTCAATTTTTTAAATTTGTTTTTTTCTATTTTTTTCATTGAGTTTTTCTGAAACTATCGATTTTGTTTTTTTTTACTAAAATGTTAATTGTGACTTGAAGCAACAAATTCCTGAGTAATTGTTGAAATTGAAATTTTTCACTGCACTATGATAATTTATCACGAAGTGCATTAGAGTTCACAGAAGTTGAATTAATGGAATGAAGTGTACAAGTGGTGTTTTGAATTGGTAAAACAATTTTCTTGTCATGCCCATTGTCTTGGGAGTAAGTGGCTAGATGTTTTTTAATCTATAAAATGGCGAAGACAATAGAGTTTCAATGGAGGCATGACACTGCACATCCGACCTTGAGTCTGAGAATCATTTTGCGATTGATATTTAATGGATTTTTTTTTTCTTACAACAATTTTTTTTCATTTCTTGCAGAGTCCTGGAACGCTTCACAAGGATGTCAATGGTGGCGGGACGAAGGTCAGTGGAAAACCCGTTGGTGGAGTGGGTTCAGCAACACTCACTGCACTCTCCTCCATTAATAATTCTACCAATGGTAACAGAAGCAAAAATCCTGCATCGCACGAGGTGAGTTTTCATATTAATCTTATCAATTAATTTTTTTTTTCAAATATTTTTTTCTGGTTTTTTAAAATTTTAATTTTTGAAAATTAGATGAATTTATTATCTTTCCCAAGAATATTCGATTTTTGATGAAAGAATTGAATATATTACTCCAAAAATGTGTACCCTATTTTTTTTTCGAAAAAAAAATATTTTTTCATTTCATTCCTTTTTTCTCTTCTAAATTCCATGTTCCGCTAAAAATTATGATATTTTTGAAGGGTTTTGTTATTAAAGAAAAATAATTCTACAGTTTTCTTCTCATTCAAAAGCTATTTTCTATCGAAATTTCCACTATTCTCTCAACGATTTTACTGAAAAAAAATTTGATTAAAAAAATTCCTCGATAAGTCAATTCTTTTCATTATCTAATTAATACTCGTGAACTAACGAAGCACTAAGCCTTTAATTAAATCCCACCGAATCGGAAAATTCCCCAGCTTTCTACCGACATCATGGTAATTCATAATTAAATAAATCCTTTTTACATAACTCTTCATTACCAATCAAAATATTAGTTAGTGAAAAATGTTCAGAAATTTTAATTCACCGTGTGCACCAACAGTAAAATAAAAAAAATTAAAAAAAAAACAAGAAATAACATTCTTTGCATCTTCAAATGAACGACTTCCAAAGGTCCTTGAGGTTGTTACTCCTTCAATTAGAAAAGATTGTTAGTTACCTCAGTTGCCTTGAGTTCTAGCTACGTAATTTTCCCTGCATTTTAATCACCAAACAATGAAAATGCAGCGATTGATATTCAATTGAAATGATCTTTGTCCTCTCAAAAAAACAAAAAAAAACCTTTGAACATGATTCACTTTTTTTTTGTTCATCTATTTTCAAATCATAGCTAAATAACAGAACCACACCTCAATGTCTTAATTCTCGCCTTGCACATGCACAGAAGAATTTTACGTAACTATCACCAATTGCGATTTACCTCAGAGCTATCACGAAGAGACTCACTGAGAATGTATGTCAGATCGATCATGAGGTTTTTCAAGGAGATGACTTTTACGTTCACATTGCATGTATTTGGTCGTTTCTATCCTTTATCATTGTATCTCGAATTACATCCGGAAAAATGTGTTCGCGGAAATAATTTTCAGTTATTCAAGAAAAAAAAAATGATTGAAAAATCGAAAATTTGTAAGTTTTTTGAGGAATTCTCTTTTCAGAGGAAATCCATATTTTGGAGAAAAATTGGAATAATCCAAAAAAATGAGATTTTTCAGAGAAATTGGAATTTTTAAAAGAATTGCCAATTTTTCAAAAAATTGAAATTCTTGAAAAAATTGAAATCCAGAAAAAATAACACATGTCCAAAAGGATTGAAATTCCTCAAAAGAAATTTACGCATTTCAAAATAATTGGAATTCGAAATAAATCAATTCTTCAAAAAAATTTGAATGCTCAGAAAAATTGTAACAAAAAAAAAGAAAATTCTTAAAAAAAAATGAAATCTTCAAAAAAACTACTGGGGCAAAATGGGTTGTCTTATTATTAATCAGTTGAAACTTCTTTCGACTTTCCAATGAGTCGTTTTTTTCCTACTAAATCTGCACTTGCGTATTATCGAAGTGATTGATATCAAGATTTTAGGTTTGATCAAAAAAACGTCACTGAACACGGTTAAATAAACAATTACGATTGAATTTATCATTGAAATTATCGTGACACGATCAAGATACAACCATTGACAAGAAACACCCAACAATCGACCTGATTCATTTTCAATTACCTCCACTACTGCTGACTGCGTCATTTTAAGCAGAAAAAGAATCATTGAATGATAAGTAACAAAGAATGGAGGAAAAAAATAGTAATAATTCATCTTAATGATATTTTAGTTGTGAATTGAAAAGTCCAGAGTGAAAATGCACAAGGAAATATCTCTCTCACGCAGCTGCACAGATATGAGTTACACAAGACGCACAATTAGGGAGTCACAAACACCAATACAAAACTATTAAACTTATCTCTCTTTTATTTTCATTCGACTACTACGTTACTTTCTAAATTCACGTATGAATTAGTCAGCGTAGTTGCGAGATAGAAAAATATATGAACGACTAGCTCATAGTGTGTTAACGGATCGTTGCATACTGCACGTCATAATATAAAACATCTTTAATTTTTTTTATTGACAAAAAAAATCGATTTTGTTCATCGGAAAATTTCCATATTTTTCGAAAATTGTCATTTTTTGCCAGAAAAAAGTTGTTCCTTTTTCAACTGATTAAAAAAAATATTTCTTTTTTTCGCGGAAATTTCATGTTTTTCAAAAAAAAAAAAAGATTTTCTTAATTTATTTGTTTTCTCTTGATTTTATGATTTTTTGTAATTTTTAATTGAGGAAGAAAAATTGAAGTTGAAACTGTAGCGGAAAAATTGTTTGCCTTAATAAAAGTGAAATTAACGTTAAATAATGTTGAATCAGTATAATTTTCTAATAAATGACGTAAATGAAATTTTAGAAAATTATTAATTTAGAAATTGCAAAGAAATATTTATTCTAGAGAACGTGACTTATCCAAGTTAAACTGATTCGTTTCACTTTCAACGATCGAATCTTCATAAATTCTTAATGATATTGAATCACGTGGACATACATGTAGGTTTTCTTGAAAAGAGTTATTAAGGTCATTTGTGTCTACGAAAAGTATTTGTGTTTTTCCAGAGTCAAGACTTGCGCTTATTTTCTTGTCAAAACAGTCTCAATAAATTCTCGTGAACCTCCCTGTTTTTAAGCCATCTTTCATATTAAAGTAAACGTGATTTTTGAAAGAAATTTACTTGATACAAGGCATTACCGGTTCTCTGAGTGAATTAGAAGTTTATTCCGTTAATATCTTTGAAATAATATCTCTGAATTAATATCTCGACAAATAAGGTCTCTTGACGAATTTTTCTGAATCCAATAGTTTTCTAGATATCATCAAAAACAAAAATTATTTTCCCTTGATATTATTTTGTTCAAAAAATCTTCATATTATCTTAAAACACGAATCTCTCTCTCAAGCGAGTAGATTTTGAAGAAATTGTTCGTAAATTTTTTTTTGTATGAAATTAATTCTTCAACGTAGAAAAAAATACAGTGGAATTCCTCTATATTTGACCTGCTCGTTCATGGCCATTCTCTAAATTTGACTCTTTTTTTTTTTTTTTTTTCTGTCCTTATTATATCACGATCATGTTTCATGTTCGTAATTTCATGTATCCAAGTGCGCAATGAACATCGTTTTACTTTGGAAATTTAAGTTTCCCGCCCAAATGCTTTTTTTTATTGATTGATTCGGTCATTACTAAAAATCGTAGTGGAGATAGAACAGTCAAAGATACAGCGAGAATCCAGTCAAATCAAGTTGTATATATACAAGTGAAGGCATAGTATAAATATAGAGGGACCAAGTATAGAGGAATTCTACTGTAAACGATGAAAAATCGAAGAAATCGCATAATCCACTTTACACATACAGCTCGTGACGCAGGTGCATAATTTTCAATGACACTATATGGTTGTAATTCGATTGTTCTTCGATAACAAACGTCATCAAAACAAACGAATACCCATAATTGTCATGAAAATACGTAACAAGATCTTATCTGCATTGTTTCGCATTAGTACGTGTCGTCTTCACATTAATTATGAAACAATCCTCTTCTCTTTTTTTCTCCTTTCCTCTGTTCTTTAACTATTAATTTCTGTTCATTAAACGTTGTTTAAAAGTTTTTTTCAGTAACAAGTTTTATAAAGTTGCGTGTTTCATAAGTTTCGTGGACGTTTTGAAGAGAAAAATTATGTTGTCTTTTCTGGAAGGTATAGAACAAAGTTTATTGAGTGACTGAGACGGGAAATATCGAATTTTTTATGAGAATTTTGAAGAATTCGATTTTTTAAGGTTTCAGATATTTAGCTGAATGAGAAATTCACGGGACATTAATATTGGAGGAAAAATAAAAAATTGAAAAAAAAATTGAAATTCTCGGTAAGATTGAAATATTTTTAAAAAATATCGAAATAAAGTAAATAATTTAAAATTAAAAAAAATGAGTTTTCAGAGAATTTTTAGGAAAAATATCGGAAACTAATCGAAGGTGTGCGATTTTCCTCGAATATTTTTTTTGTGGAGAATTTCAAGAGCTACAAAAAAGTGTTTTAACAAAAAATTCGCTATCTCCCTTAGTTTCCGAGATATTCTCAAAAAAAGATTACAATAAAAAAATCAATTTATTCCATTTTACTTCTTCACTACCAAATTACGTTCCTCCAATATTTATTCTGATAATATTCCTGAATTAATAACGATTAACTTTCTGTTTGCCTAGAGTAAATGTAATTTCACTTACTCCAAAAGCGAATCCATTTGCTGGTTTGAACTCTCATCGAACCCCCACGAAATTCCTGTAATATTGAAGCTCGATAACTCGAAATTTTAGTCTTCAATTAAGATGATCGTACAGTTTTAATCGAACCAATATTGACACTTCAAATCACTATCCAAAATCATTATATTCATCTGAAAAATAAATATTTATTCATTTTCCACCTGAAATAACATGAACTCTCTTGATTTCCATGTTGACGTGAAGAAATGTGCATGAAGTGAATGTTGCGTGCGTTCATTGTGGTCATTGCTCTGTTCAATTATGCACAAGTCGAACGAGACAAGGTCACGTGTTATAGGTCAGCGACCACCGAAAAGAAAACACAAATTTTCACTGATCAATAAAATTAAAAAAAAATCAATTATTTTAAATAATTAATTCTTTTAATTAGAAAAATGGGGTAAAAAGGAATTTTGTGGTATAATGACATATATTTAATAGCTCATCCCATTTTGCCCCATTTTCCCAAAATTATTTAAATTTAGTCCCAAAAAGATAAAACAAGATGAGTCCATTTTTTTGCCATTATCCTTATTGAATTGATGGGCCAAAAAAGTGCGAATCTCCTTTAATTTTCGAGATATTCTTCAAAAATGAATTACAAAAAAAAGAAATCTCTACGTCTTTGCTACTGAATTATTTATTTCATTAAATTATCTTTTAAATTTAATTGATCACCTGATCTTAAGGAACATAACTAATCAATTAATTGAGTGGGGTCACTATGACAGTAGTGTACAGCCTTGAGATGCTGTGGTTTACGTTTCCCAGGACTTTGTAGTACCGTTAGGGATATAATAGGAAATGTACATAGATATTGAGCGCATCGTAGTTATAACTGACACATACACGGATGAGCACACATGCTGTGTTACGCCCAAGTGCCTATTCCATGCATTCCTGTGTCTAATAGATTGGAGTGAGAAACGGGCGCTCGATAATACGTCAAATATCTCACGAAATTGAATCCTGCGTGATTGATTGAATTAATAGTCGCCCTTGGATCTTAGAGATACGGTGAAAGCAGTCATTTACATATGAATGGTCATCATGAATCTTTCGATCATTTGATGATCACGTGATGGATGGTGTTGCAAGCGTAGGGCCTTTTTGGAGAAAACTTGGAAACGCAAACTTGGTGCGAGACTCGACCGAGTCTCTAGAAGCATCAGGAAATGCAATTATTCATAGATTGATGATAACTGTGGAACCGATGGGTTTAGGGGAAATTATCGTGAAACCTTTCTTGTATGGAATTTCATAAGCTACAGGAAAGGTTTCTTGATGAATTATCGTAAATCTACTGGCTTTTAAGATATTCACACTTTAATAAAAAAAAATGGAGTTAAAGCAGAAAAGGAATAAATTTGTACTTTCAAGGAATTTTGAATGGAGACATTTTTTTCTAGAGAATTTCATAAGCTACGAAGAAGGTCTTTTGATAAACTCTCCTAAATCCTACTGGTTTCCAAGATATGTGGACTTTAATAAGAAAAAAAGATGGTAAAGTAGAAAAAAAGAGATAAATTGTCCCTTTTTGTTCACTATTTTTAGAATATCTCTGAAATGAGTGGGAGAGTTTATCTAGTGACATTTTTTGTAGAGAATTTCATTAGATACAAATGAGGTTCTTCCATAAATTCTCCTAAGTCCGCTGATTTTTGGAATATTTTGAATTAATTTCAATAAATCGATGAAAAAAAAAATGGATTGTACTCTTTTTTCATTCTTTCCTAGAATATCTCTTAAACGAGTAGGTTTTAGAAGAATTCATTGACAAACTTTTTTTGGTGAAAAATCCAATTTTCTACAAAAAAAAGTCTCTTGCAAAATCCTCGTAAACCCAATACTTTCTGATTCATTTACGCAGCAAAATTCTCCAGTAATTTTTCGTTCAATCACCTTTTCCTCATCCACTCAAAAAATCCTCAAATGAGGAAAAAAAGGCGGTGACTCAATCGAAAACAAGGTTTTTAGTCAAATAACGAAATAATAAATTCTCTGAATTACACGAGAAGATAAAAAATATTTTATCACATTTGAATTGAAATTTGCCAATAATTTATACCGTTTCACATTATTTATTTCTATTTCTTCTCTATCTCAAATGGAAAATAACTATTCATGAATATCGAGGTCATTGACCTATCGATCCATGTGTTTTACACCTTTTTCAGCTAATCTATAATGCGATCGTTGTTACAAAATGAAACACAATGTAAATCCTGTTTATATCATTTAAAAATCGTAATACTGCAAAAATAAAGAAAAAAAAATTGGATAGAAAACAGACACATTGACCTACTCGCACGTTTTTCCCTCTAGAAATGAAAATAAACGGTGAGAAGAAATTTATGGGTAAAAAACGCCTATCAATTGAATTTTCTGTTCGTAAAATATTGATTCACCGAAAAAACAATTTACGAGTGAAACCTTTTTTTTTTTAAGCAGAAATTTTTTTGTAGGCAAAATTCATGAAATTTGCTGAAATAATTTTCATTAAAAGGTGCGTGGGAATTTCCGTACTTCTGCCCTCTCGAACGGAAGTATTGAATTTCAGTTGTCCCTTAATCTACGCCCAAATGAGTTGGGCGTGTACGTCACACACATACACAATCTACGCACGATAATTACAGAGGCGAACTGAACGGAGAAAAATGAGTTTTTGAGAGGGGGATAAAGTTTGATGGATGTTTGAAATTTCGTTTCCAGTGGAGAGATTGGGAAATTCGAGCTGAAAAATGCTATAATACGAGATTATTTGGAGCAGTAGTTTAGGAGTAGTTTTCTTCGTTTTTCAAAAATTTTGGATTCTCAAATATTTTGGACTGTATTATAGTAGACTTTGAATGAACTCACTCATCCGTTTAGTATAGGACCTCTCGTTAAAGTTCCCGTTTCGGCTTTATCTCCATTCTTATCTAGAGCATTCCCCTCTGCGCAGTTCATTGCGCCATGGAGTACTGTCCTATGCGCAGTTAGATGCGCAGAATGTCAAAATATGTCCAAAAGTACATTTAAAGTGTCGCGTTCCTAATGTCAATTCTGATTGGCCTACTAGAGAATCAGAGTGGGGAGCTAATGAAGAACTTTGATGAAAGTTTTCAACTTTAATGAAAGAGCAACTTTAATGGGTGGAACTTTATTGGAAGTTACTTGATTCTTCGAAGAAGAGGTTTTTCCGTTTTCGTTGAATATCTCATGCTCCTCTAGAAAAACGGTCATTTCGAAAATTTCGAAATCTCGATCGCTCTTCGAGATATCGAAGAAAGAGAGGAGAGGAAAATTGAATTTTTGATTATTCATCGGTTTTTATAGGAATATCCTGGAATTTTCTCTACAAAAAATCACAAAAAAAAAAAACCTTTATCTTTTTTATTTCACAAGATATACCATGAAAATTATCCACAAAACTAATTAATCTCCTCTCACCTGTATCCTAATTCAATTTCCCTGCACTCTATTTATAATAACTCTAACCCAAACTGTTTCACCATGAAATTTAATTCTGACGTGAATTTTTCGAACACTCACCATTGATCCGAAACCACAAGCACTCAAAACGGAAATGACTTCTCTATTTCCGAAACATTCAATTTAACGGCTGATCAACGTGGAAAAAAATAAACTTTTATTTCCATTTGATGAACAGTAAATAGTGAAAAAAGAGCATTTCATCCATTCAAATGTTGGAACACTTTATTACGATATTCGGTTTTACGTTTACTTTTCCCCGTCATTTCCTGGTGGGAATATCCTCGTTATTGACATTTTTTTAAAAGACAAAAAAGAAAAATCGAGAAAAAAAACACATAAGTCTGTTGCTGGCATTTCTGTGTATTTATTGATAGTTATATGGAATCCTAGAGATACAGTGGAAGCGGTACTTTTGCATATGACTGGTCATCATAAATCGTTCGATTATTTGATGGTCACGTGGTCATTGGTGCTGCAAGCGTAGGCCTCTTTGAGTAGAACTTGGAACGCGAACTTGGTGCGAGACTCGACCGAGTCTCGAGATGCGTCGGAAAATTCGATGATTTTTTGATTGTCGATAACTGTGGAACCGAAGGGTTGAGAGAAAATAATCAAGAAATCTTTTTTGTCAGGAATTTTATAAGCTACAGAAAAGATCTCCTGATGAATTCTCGTGAATCCACTGGTTTTTAAGATATTCAGACTTGCGTAAAAAAAAATCAGTGAAGCGGTGAAAAAATTGAATTTATACTTTTCACTATTTTACGAGATTATCTCTGAAACGAGTGGGTTTCGAGGAATAGTGAAAAAAAGGCATTTCTTCCATTCAAATGTCGGAACATTCTGTAACAATATCCAGTTTTACATCTCCTTTTTCTCCGTCATTTCCTCGTGATAGTGAAAATAACGAGGGAAAAAAATGAAAAAATAGAGAAACATCGTAAAACAGAAAATCCTTTGTTTGCATTCCTGTGTATTTATTAGTTTTATTAATTTTTTTCTTCCTCAATGTATTGGAAAGCATAGGCTTCCGTCAATGTACATCCACGTGACTTCCGGTTGTCCCGACATATATCTCCATATATTCAACCATGACGCCTGCATACGAACGACTTTGGTAATGTCAACTTTGATATTAACTGTGGAACAAAACGAATGGAAATACACGTTATGAATGTTAAGAATGAAGCGAGAATAAAACATTTGTGTTTTTGTGTTATTTTTCATTTTTTTTTGTTGAGCCTGCAAGTGTTTTCTTCCTGTTTCCAACATTGTTAGATTCACAGTTATATTATTGTTCGACTGCGTGAATTATAATTGGAGAACTGTGTTAGTGGCGGATGGATGAGTTTATTTTGATGTTTCATCGGTTTTGCGGGGGTAAGGACCCTAAAAACCTCAAAATTATTTTTTGTAGAATTCCTAAAAGTAGATCATGACGCGCTTCAACCTAACCATTATTCATGTATATTATCATGCGTCATAATTATTCAAAACTAAAGAGGAAAGTTTTCTTCTCTTGAATCATAAATGGTTATTTCTATCAATGGGGAGAAATGTAACACATTATGCATGATCTTTTGATACGAAACATTTATTTTTTGTTGATCTGCGGCTAGGTAATTGAACCTCAAATGGATGGTAATAAGCAATAACGTCTAAACCAACATTAAAAAAAAAAAATTTCTTGACAGTGTATTTTCAGTAAACAAGCATTTCTGAACCCAAATATCCCATTTACTAAATTTCGAAAATCATGTTGGTTAAGACGTTATTGCTTATTACCATCCAAATGTGCCATGAGTGGGTCGTTCTGATTGTCTTTCTATCGTTTTGAAAGATATTTTGAATAATCCCGCACAATTCGTTGTTTCGATTAACCAATGAAATTTAGGCGTGACAAGATTTCAATTGAATATCGCGAAGTTCGATAAAATCTCGCAATTGAATTTCTTAGAAAAGGAATCTTTTCCAATTCTATAATAATGTCCCATTTTATCCCTTCTTCTGTCTTCTATACTTCATAAAAGTCTTACAAAATTCCGAGATACCCCAGCACAACAAAATTCTTCATAGCACAATAGAAAACCCAGCAAAAAAAACGATCTCAATAACTATGAAATAACCATAAATCTTTTACGTCTCTGTATCATTATTACAATTTACTTGGTTGAATTTCATTCCCCACTTTGCCATCAATACTCATTTCCAACATTCCCGTAAACATTCCCTGGATCCGTTCCAACTCCAGAGACAAAGAAAAACAACGACAATGTAAAAGGATACGATAATGATAAAAAGAGAAGAAAAAAAAAATGAGAGAAATAATAAAACTGTGTTCAGTGTCAGGAAAATATTTACTCGTGTGAGAAAACACGAAAATACGCCAATCGTTTCTTTGTTTGCCATTTATTTTCAATTAGAAATCACAAATCACTGGCATTGGGTGTCTGTGCAATCATTCCAAATGCGTTCACGGACACGTGTATCTCAACTGCACGTGTGGAACGTATCCGGTTCATGTGAATTCCAATTAAAAAAATATAAATCAAAAAAAATTGTAGCAAAAAAATGGAAATAACCTCAAAAAATTCGTTTCGCTTCGGGGCATTTGATTGATTTTTTTTATTCATCTCGTGTTTTTTTATTGGCTTTTTGATGGATTGAACACGATTGCGACCTTGAAATAGTTGCGAAAACATCAGTGATAACTGGATTTTGAAAAATTTCATTTTTGAAGATAAAATTTTTGCAATTTTGAAAAAAAAGAATTATTTTGTTGGAGAGATCGAGAAATTTTACTCCAGAGAACACTATAATTGATTTTGGACCAATAGTTTCTGAGTTTGTGAATAACACTTTTGTTTTCATTTTCTTGAAGAATTCCGAAAATAATGAAGTGAAAATGATTGCATTATAGTGTTTTTCGGGCTCAAATTTTCCGATTCTTTCGATGTAATCATCGAAATTTAGAAAATTTGTAATTTCCCATTACTGCAATTTTTCTTCCTCCAATTACATTTGCTAGTCTGAAAATACAATACCGTTACCGCACATCTTCATGAAGCGCAGCTGAGGTGAAGGTGATGCTGAGGCCTTCTCGGTCGATAACAATCCTACATTCAATCCTACTCGATCTCTCCGCTCCTCTGCTCTTCTCTCGTGGACCATTGTTAATATCCCTCGTTGACAAACAATTTACGCTTCAATGCAAAATCATACGCCATTGTATTATTCACTGCTGTTTATCTGATTTTCCCTTTCTAAACTATTTCTCAATTTGAATTTTTGCGGCTATTGTTTCGCTATTCGATATTACCTCGTGTTTTTTTTTATTTTTATTTTATGACAAATTGAATTCAAGTGAAAATTATTCAGTGGAGTGTTGAAAGATGAATGAATTTCTTGTGCAGTTTTTGTGGAACATCTCGATATTTTAGGGAGATAAAGAAATTTTCGTAATAAGCTGTTTTGTAGCTTGAATTCAGTTCTACAAAAATGATTATCTTGACAATTTCTGTATTTCTTATAGATTGCGCAATATTTGCGAAAAAAATGAGGAGGGGGGGGGGGGGAGAATTGGTTTTCCTTGCGTTATTATTCTATAAAATTTTCACAATTTTCCAAGTATTTTCCATGTTCTTAAAGAAACTCAAAATCCAAATCTCAATAAAACTTTTCTAAATACAGGGAAGAATGAGAATTTGTAGGTCAGTTTTCAATTAATTGCTCATAATTCAGGAAAATGTGCTTTAATTTACCTGGAAAAGTGATTAAACTATTCGTAAGTCATATCTTCAGCTTGTGAACATGATTTTTTTTTGTTCCCCAATTTTTCTTCACATTACTAATCTCCCATCACATGCATGAAATAGAGAGAGAGACAGACGGTTACGACTACCTCCTAATTAAACTATCTCAATAACTCTACGGAGAATTGAGTATTTTTTTCTTCTATTATTTAATTGAAATGCTGTTCTCTTCGCCAATTGTTTTTAAATAATGGGTCAACTGTGGGGTTTTTTGGTAATTGTATTTCTGTCCGATTTGGGTAATTTCATCCCCACCAACGCTATTTCCAGTAACTTTAATAATTCATATCTCATTAACAACACGCGTGAAAATTATGAAAAAATTCAGAAAAATGTAAAAAAAATACCATGTTTGATATCGCATCAAAAAGATAAAGGGTTAACTGTACTTGAATCTGCTACATTACTATCTTACATCTCAATAAAACTCTTGTAAATGCAGCATAAAATAAATTCAATTAATCCATGCTACTGATAAATTTTCAGTTGCACATTTAAGTGAAACCAGTGCATCCGGTAGTTGTCGTAGGACGATGGAAAACTCGAGGCCTGTCTACCCATTTCTCTTTTTATTTTCCATTACATGGAAACGTCTGCACAACTAGTTTAGGTTTATCCCCCTTAGGCTACGTGCCACTCGGTCTACTATAAATGGTAGTATGTCGGCCAAGGGACCAAGATTTTCTTTTTATTCACCTGAGTTAACCCCATTTATTTTCATCTTATCACAGTACCAATGGCACATACCATTGTCTTTTGGATTTTCTTTTATCCCCTTTTATTTGACCGCACAAGTGCTGCCCCTGCAATTCCAACTGGCTATTTCTATAAAAGATTACTTATATTAAATGTAGTGAAATTTGATAAATTTTATGGAATTTTTCTGTCTTAAATTTACTAAAATAAAAACATTTTGTTGGGGAAAACATTGAATCAAAGAAATCTCTGAAACGAGCAGATTTAGGAAAAAATTTCAGAAGATCTTTTTTGTAGACAATTTTGTGTTCTGCAAAAAAGGTCTCTTGACGAAATTCTATATCTCAACTCGTTTCGAAGATATCTTCTATATAATCGAGATGAGATTTTTCGATGTATTTTTCAATTCAATAGGACCTTCTTTCTTCAAGAGAAAGGATCTCGGAAAGGAGTTGGCTTATCAAAATTTCTCAAGAGACCTTTTTTGTAGGAAATTTGACGTTCTACGAAAAAGGTCTCTTAATAAATTTCCCTAAACCCAACAGTAATCGAGATATTATCAAAAACATTCGCAGTTTCAATTCATTCTTATAATTTCTACCGAAAAATTCAATTTCATTTCAACACTGATACTACAAGAACCTGCCAAACTTCTAAATGAAATTCATCAAGCATCAATAACACTGTTCCACCTCAAAATAATCCTCCCAGTTACTGGCACTCTGCCCCTCAAGCCCTCCAACAAATTTGCAAAACACTATTACCAAAATCAATTGAAGTACAGAAATTGCAGATGGCTGCTACGAAAATTCACCTGAAATCATTAACTGGGTCAGTGATAGTATATATATAACCACGTACATGCAGAAGTTCCAATAGCAAATGGCTTTGAGATACGACTGCATGTCTAGCCACGACTGGGGTGATGCTACTGGCACGTGCCCACAAATAGCCGCACCGACTATGGCATACCAGCTGTACTTCACTTATTCGTTTCATCAGAGTCCTCTTTCGCCAAAAATATCCAATAATCTGGGGTATTTTGAATTGGAAAAAATTCAAATTTTCCAAAATTTCGCATAAAAAAAGAAACGTTTTCTAGACACTAATGGTTCAGAGTTGATGAATTAAAAGGGCATAAGTGTCAGATCTTTTTAAATAACAAATGGGCATGTATCCAAATTACTTATATAAAATAGGCATACCTCCCTCACATACGCCTTTTAGTTTTTCAGTATTCCTTTAATATCTAATCAGTATCAAATTTGTCATAACAGAAAGGCATATTTCCGGTACATACGCCCTTTTGTTTCCAATTTTTTCTGCAATAGACAATTTCTTCAATAAAATTGATAAGAAAAAGTTGTTTCATCGTTTCTTTGATTTTATGAATTATTTTATTCCGTATTTACAGCCTTTTAACTCTAGGACGATGACTGATTGATTCATTTTTGGCATTTATTTTTGATAAATCTTAACATTTTTTTTGAATTTTTAAATATCTCGGAAACTAAGTGAGATAACTTAATTTTTGTTGGACTCTTTTTGTACAGGGAACTGAAACCGACAAGAAAGATTCCCACAATATTTTGCCTATCCCGCTTAGTTGCTAAAGTATTTTAAAGAAATAAAAAAAATTGGAATTTTTTCCTGCTACTGAATAGTTTTTTCCAATGAATTAAAAAAATTTGTATCATCTGCCTCATCTTTTACCTTGAATTTTTCTCTATTTCCAATGGAATCCGTTTCTTTTTTCTTCAATCTTAAAATAAACAAATTAATAATTCCATGATTTCTTGTTTATTATTCATGTCTTACCTTCAGTTTGAATTAAATTTACTCAATGTCAATCAATTTACAAACTCTATGAACTGTTTATGTTCCGTATCAATGGATTTGCCCAGTGGATTATTACGTAATAATTGACTTTGAAAATTATTTAACATGCATTTGACAATGACCAGTGATGTACAGAGATCGAAGAGATGAATTAATCTACTGAGAGTGAGTGAACGGTTCATTTAATTTTGATGCAATCTCAATCATCATGTTTATATTGGTAAATCAATTGTTTGTGTTCAAGGGAAAATGTACTTGGGTCAAAGAGTATTCGATCATAGGTACTGAAACCATTATACAGTCCATTCAGTGAAATCTTCCAATTGAGAAAATTGAATTTTTTCCTTTTTTATCAAACATTTTTTAATTACAAATATTTCTGTAAATAATGGAGATACGTGAAAAATTGAAGAAACCAAATTTATTCGTTTTGAAAAGAGGAAAATTTTTTGTTTCTATCATTCTTTCGTATCTTCCATATTTTCCTCAGAAAATCACAATAAAAGATAGAACAATTTGAGTTTGTCTTTTTTTCTTTTACTTTTTTTTCCAAATTTCCATTTAAAAAATTTAATCCATTCTCAAATAACTTGCAAATCCTCTGCAATTTTTTTCCATCTCATTGCAACAAGATAGACATAAAAAATGAAGAGAAATATAAGAGAGGAAAAAAAATGATTAGGGACATTGATACTCAGTCAATTCGATACGGAAATAAATCACTGGTTTTATATATACTGAAGTGGAAATTCGAGATCTCATGTAGTCATTTCACTACTCTTTGGTAGGACAGAGAAATTTATTTTTTTTCCCCCTCAACCGGAAGTAAATGCGTTAGAATTTCACGTAAATTCAATCGATGATCTAATGCCTCGTGAATTGAAATATGATAGAATAAAATTTATTGATAAAACTTGTAAAATTATTTTCAATGACTCTCGAATAAGTGCGCGCCCACGTGTATATTTATTAAAATTACTTGTTCACATGATTTATTTGAAATGATCGTATGTTTTGTTACAATTTAATTGAATTTAATTGTAACAAATAGAGAATTTAATGTGAGTCAGGGGCAGTAAATTCATGAATTGACCTCTTCAATCACTCTGTGAAAATCATTGGAGTCATGAAAAATTTATTCAATTGGGATTTCTTGGGAGACAAACCTTTTTTTCTTTTTTTCTTTTGCGAGGTGAATAAGTCGAGTTTGTGGCGCCAGTTTTTGTGGATTATCTCGAGAATGGAAGGAAATTAAAAAAATTTTGAGGAAACCTTGTCTGTCGAGTAGAGTGAGGGCAACAAAAAAAGTCTCTACAAAAATTTCTCTAGCTCCCATGGATTCCCAGATAATCCTTAAAGAAGATCAGTCCGTTTTTTTTTTCCTTTTATTCGATGATTTTTAATTTTGGGGTTTTTATGATGTATTTCGGAAAATAAGCGAGATACAGAATTTTTCATGAGGACCTCTTTCGAAGCTCTTGTTCTCCTCTTCAAGAGAGGAACTCCATTCCCCAAAAACGCTTGAACTTGGTAAAAAAAAAATTAAGATACATTGTTATTTTCTGGAAAATCATTTTGCGGATTTCGAAAAAAATTCTTCAAAAAACTTTCCTTCTTCCCCCACTCTTAACAAGCTCCTGTTTCTTACCCAACTTGCCCCCACAAAGTTAATCTACGTTTTCATACGTTGGCGTTGAACAACACCCACGTGTTAGTTCATTACACGAATACACGAGATCCAGTATGGCTAGGTGGGCTCATATGGTTATGTATATGTTGTATACCATGTTCACTAACTTGCACAGTATTTCGCATGCACCTAACCAGTATTGGTATTAGAAAGGTGGCTGGACAACGAGAGATGCGCCTCTGGTACACAAGGTAAACCGCATTTACCAACGGGAATAATTGCTCCATGAAAACTACCCACTTGTTCTCGGTTCCAACTAATTTATGAAAAAAAAATAATCATGTATTTTTTAATGAAGTTCATTGATTCATCCATGAAGATTTGATCAAATTTCCATCAATATTTCTTTCTTCCGAGAACAGCAACTTTCGATGGATCATTTTGGGATATCGATTAATCGATGCGATATATCGCATCAAATTCGAGATATCGCATATTATTCGATAGTTCCGTTTCCTCAGTTTTTGTTTGAAGGTACCAGTAATTCAAAGCGCGTCAATATTTACTTCTTCCAAAAAAAGCAGCTTCTACTCGAAAATTTTCGAAGATCGATTAATCGATATGATATCTCGCATCTAATTCGAGATATCGCATATCTCTCAATAGTTGCGTTTCACCAGTTCTAGATCAAAGTCCTGAAAAAAACCAATATCACATGAAGTTTCGATCGATTATTTTCTAATATCGATTAATCGATGCGATATCTCGCATTTATTTCGAGATTTTTCGAGGTTTGATGAAATTCTAGCAATTAAAAGTGTGCTACACGTGTCTGCATCAGAATTCATTCTCTCTAAAAATAGCAGCTTTCGATTGAACTATTCGAAACATCGATTAATTGATGCAATATCTCGAATAAAGTTCGAGATATCGCATTTTATCGATACTTCCGTTTCACCACTTTGAGTTTAAGGGGATTTCTCTAATAAAAATCGAAGCAATTCGTTAAAAAATTGAAACAAATAATAAAATCAATGAAAAAAAATTGGATTTGTTTCTTTTTTTTTCTCTTTTTTAAATCCATCAAACTTATGAAATGCCCAGAGCAATTAATGCCCTCAACTGAACAGACATTTGCCTTTAGAACTTTATAACAGTCCTGACCTTTCAATCCAAAACTTTTATTAGTTCGACTTTAAAAAAGGAATGAAAATAAAACGACACATCCCCTCTAGCCAAGATTAATTTGTTCTACACTGTGTTTGCATATTATTCTCTCTCCATTTTCCCTGGAGAAGAATCTATCTCAAAATGGAAAAGTTACGGAATTTAGCTGACCATTTACGTTCACAGACATTTTTCGTTATTAGTCTAGACAGCGGCACAGAAAAAAAAAGTTCAATGCATTTGGTTTGATTTCAAATAATGGTGTGTCCAGGATAATCGTAAAATGTTATCTTTAGTTCCTCCAACTTTTCATGACCATTTGATCTTCATTTCGTCTCGATTTATTTATAAGCTTGGAATGAATTTTCGGTTACTGTTGAATTTGTCAGAATCTATGAGAGATAAGGAAATTGTTATGGGAACCTTCTTTGTAGCTTTGTTTCCTCTCTACAAAAAAGGCCTTCATCAAAATTGCTCTATCTCCCATAGCTTCCGAGATATTCTCGAAGAAAGTGTCCAAAAAATTTATTGATGCAAAAAAAAGGAGAAATCGTTGAAAATTAAAAAAAAATCCAGTCATATCCTCACCTTTGACATCGATAAATTAAAAAATTAACATCATGAATTAATTTCTCCTGGGTCTAAAGATAAGTGGCCCAGTCGCGTCTGCAGTTATTTTAAAAGTTCACGATAAAACTTTGTACTTAGTTAAAACTTTCTTTTTCCTCACGTAATTAATTAAATTGAATGTTTCATTAACTTGTATAGTACATTTAATAAATTTTTTTTTTTGCTCTTATTTTTGTTTTCCAGAAGCTACCTTCATTAGGCAGCAACAAACAGTCGCGAGACACGACAGACAACAATGCAAATAACTCAACGTCAAATAATATTCACAATGTGCCCTTGCACGATCCACTCAACACGAGTCTTCTTACAGATGCTTATGGTATGTTTTCATTAATTTTTTAATTTAGTGCAAATAAGCAAACTCATTCATCTTCTTTTGCGAAATAAATGAGAAGAATTCGGGAGTTTAGCAAGAAAATGAGATATTCTTGAAAAATTTCGCAACTTACTATTTAAATAAGCAACCGATGGGCTTAGAGTAAAATGTCAAGAGAGCTTTTTTGTAGAGAATTAAATTCTCCACAAAAAAGGTTTCTTGATAATTTCTCCTAAACCCACTCGCTTCAAAGATATCTTCAAAGTTAATGTCCATATTTTTTTTTCTATCTATTTTTCTTTTTTATCTGTTTCACATTTTCAAAGATATCTCATAAG
Source organism: Aleiodes leptofemur (assembly GCA_963942555.1). Lineage (NCBI taxonomy): Eukaryota > Metazoa > Arthropoda > Insecta > Hymenoptera > Braconidae > Aleiodes > Aleiodes leptofemur. The sequence continues at coordinate 9,771,628 of OZ012614.1, forward strand.
CGACTAGACTCACGTGAATTTTCCAAGAGACCTTTTTTGAAGGCCACAAAATTCTCTACAAAAAACGTCTCCTGACAAATCCGCCTGAACTCAGTAATTGTCGAGATATTATCATAAATCCTATTTAATCATTTTTTTCCACAATTATTATCTCATTCTGCCCATAAAAAAAAAAAATAATCATATTTCTAACTTAATTGTTTAAAAAAAAACAGGACGCAGATTACCAATGACACCGCAAGAAGCAACCAAGTACTATGGATCACGGTTAACCGAGTACGAACGTACGGAAATTGAAAAATACTCAGAGATATGGTACTTGGGTTTGTCGGCATGTAAAATACATGGTGAAGAGGGATCTGAAAACAGTGGTTACGATGATGATACTGGTAGCTACCACAAAATTCCACACGATCATATTTCTTACAGGTAATTAAATTTTCTATGAATTTATGTATTTATATTTTCTTCAAAATTGTGTACAATTAAATAATTTTTTGCTTTTTTCAATTTTCTTAATATTTAAAAAAAAATTGAATTTTTTTCTTATTTCATTGTTGCAGATATGAGATACTCGAGGTAATTGGTAAAGGCAGCTTTGGCCAAGTTATAAGAGCACTTGATCACAAAACTGGACAACACATTGCCATAAAAATAATTAGGAACAAAAAAAGATTTCATCATCAGGCACTAATTGAAGTCAGAATTTTGGATCATTTGAGGAAGAAAGACTTGGAGGCTGATTCACAGCACAATGTTATACATATGCTCGAGTATTTTTACTTCAGAAATCATTTGTGCATAAGCTTTGAACTTATGAGGTAATTTATTTGTTTTTATTGTTAAATTTTGAATTGAAAAAGTCGAGTTTAGTTGATTTTGTCACTGGTTTTTGGAGAATATCTTGGAAAACTAAGCGAGATAGAAATGTTTTGTGGAAACCTTTTTTGGTGGAAAAGGATTAGAGCTAAAAAAGGGTCATCACAAAAATTTCGATATCTCCTTTAGATTCCGAGATAATCTTGAAAGAAGATTATGACCCAAGATCGTTTCATTTCATCCGACAACTCAACCTAGAGGTTTCATGAAATATCTCGGAATTTAAGAAAAATAGAAAACTTTTCGTAATTATCTTTTTTTGTAGCTTTCATATTGCTCTACAAAAAAGTCTCTACCAGATATTTCATGAAAGCTTGATCGTAAGATTCATTGCCGGATTTACTTGAATCTGAAAAAAATAGAATGTTTTTTAAAAAATATGGAAAAATCAGAAATTTTAAACTACCTACTTCCGGAAAAAAGGTGCAACTAAATTAGCCTCATGAAATAATAAATTACTCGTAATTGAATAAAGGAAATAGTCAGTCTTATTTTATATATTTCACTATTTTTCATTTCAACCAAGTGTCATTACTCTCCATTACATGTTACTCTGACTGACTGATTATGCAAATTTGTTGAAAGTGAAATGTTACATTAATTCTTCAAGAACTCAGTCAAGCATACATTTCCAACATATTTCAAGAAAGAAGAAAAATAAACATCATAAAATAAAAATTCTTTAATAATTTTTTTTTCTATTTTTCTTTGCAGTTTTAATCTCTATGAACTGATAAAGAAGAATAATTATCAGGGCTTCAGCCTGAGTCTAATACGTCGTCTAGCAAATTCACTGATAAATTGTCTACGATTGTTGCACCGTGAGAAAATAATTCACTGTGACTTGAAACCGGTAAGGAAAACTTTTGTAATTTTTTCTTTGCGTAACAATTCGAATAAAATTTTCATGATTTTTTTTTTTGTAAAATGTTGAAAAATATTATGGAAAAACAAAGGAAAAAATAGTGGCATATTTTTTCACGCTTCTGTGTTTCTTCCACGCCATCGTTTGCCTTTTTTTTCTCATAATATCTTTCATCCCCACTTTTAATTTCGCAATATTATATGTGCGTGTCCAATAACCGAGACGAAAGGCTCTCGTTTTTCCGCACACGCATTTAAATGTTTGCACCATTGTTTTATGGATTTATGCATAAGTCAATGGTGACGTAGAGAACTTCGCACATTATTTGTTTTGAGTTATTCGAGTCGTGACATTGTGATTGATTTTAAGAGCGAAAATTAAACGGTTTAATATGCAGAAATTTCTGGAATTTTCAGTGAATATGTTGGAATTTAAAGGAGATAGGGAAATTTTTCTAGAGATATTTTTCGTAGAGAAAAATCAGAGCTAAAAAAAAGCTTATTACCAAAATTCCTCTATTTTTCATAGATTTCGAGATATTCTGAAGAAACTGGTTTCACTTGCTCATCAGTTTTTAGAGGATGACTCGAAATTTATGAAAAATAGACAAATTTTGATGAAAACCTTTTTTTTCAGCCCTGATTATTCTCTAAAAAAATGTTTCCACCAAAATTTCTCTATATCTCTCAGTTTCCGAGATTTTCAATAAAAATTCTGGAGGAAATCCACTAATCTCCTTTTATCACTCCACCATTCAATTAACATCCATCAAATATTTATAAAGTTATTACAAACTTAAATGACTCAAATAATCATAAAAAAATGATATACTTGCAGGAGAACATACTGTTGAAACAACGTGGTAGCAGTGCAATAAAAGTTATAGACTTTGGATCATCTTGCTACAGTCATCAACGTGTTTATACATACATACAATCAAGATTTTACAGAAGTCCAGAAGTAATTCTTGGATTAACATATGGTACACCAATTGACATGTGGAGTTTGGGTTGTATTTTGGCTGAATTATACACTGGATATCCATTATTTCCTGGTGAAAATGAAATTGAACAACTTGCATGTATTATGGAGGTACTTGGACCACCACCTGAGTCACTCATTGCATTGGCAACGAGACGCAGACTATTTTTCGGTAATTATTTTCATTATTTTGAATTAAATAATCAAAGTAAAAAGAGACAATTCAATTAATTTTTAAAGATATCTTCAAATGGAGTAGATTTAGAGAAAAATGTCATGAAACCTTTTTTGTAAAGAATTTCATGAGCTACAAAAAAGGTTTCCTGCTAAATTCTCGTAAGCCTCATAATTTACGAGATATCCTTAAATAAAAACTTGTAATTTTTGGAATTGATTTAGCTACTGATTTTCATTTTGTTTTTTTGTTTTTTGAATATTCCGAAATTCATGAGAGATAGAGAAATTTTCATGGAGACCTTCTTTTGTAGTAGAGAATCAGAGCTACAGAAAGGTTATCACAAACATTCCTCTATCTCTCTTACTTTCCGAGATATTTCCAGAGAACTTAAATGCAAGTGAAATTGACGTTGTTTTCCTTTCTAAGAGATATTCATTCAACATTTGGCTTAATCGTTTATTTCTAGATTCCAAAGGAAATCCAAGGTGTATAGTCAACAGCAAGGGTAGAAAGAGAAGGCCTGGAAACAAGAATGTTGCCATTGCACTGCGCTGCAATGACACACTATTTGTTGACTTTGTTAGCAGATGTCTTGAGTATGTTTCCTTTAATTTTTATTTAAATTTAGGCAAATTTAGAAATGCTATAATTAAAACTGTGAATATTCATGTGCAATTCAACGCAATTCAACTTGAATACGATCATCCGAAATTTAAGGATATGATAATGAGAAATTAATGGATTTGAATTCGCGAAATAAGTGAAAAGAAGGATTTCTTTAGCTTTTTTTTTCCAATAACTCGAAAACTAAAAGAGATGAAACAGTTATTGTAATCACTTTTTTCGTAGCTCTCGATTTCCTCTCCAAAGAAGGTTTCCTCTATCTTCGTCGTTATCTCTCCCTGTTTCCGAGTTATTTCATGAGAACTAAAAGAAAAAAAAAAATTAACAGATTCATAAATTTTTACCAATTTCTCACTGAAATACTACGCTGATATCCGCTGAACTTTGTTTATTCATGCAATTATGATAATACGTGTAATTTACACAAATTAAAATTCATAATCATGATTACAAGTTTGCAGTAAATCGTGTAATATAATCAATGAAAATTCATGCAAAATATCCTTTCATTATTTTTGTCATTGAGAGATTTTCCATGAAATTACTATTTTTATTTTTTATTGTTTAGTTAATTGTAATATTAATTATAATTATACTGTAATGCATCAATTTGCGGGATAGTTGAGAACGTGAATCATAATTTTGCTGAAATTATTATTCATGTCTAGTTAATTCTAAAGCTGTAGTGAAGTGTTAATGGAGAATTTCGCGATTATCTCGAAAACTATTCAATTTTGAAATTGTATGGACTATGGAAAGGGTCTCTTGACCTTTTCTGCTAAACCCACTCGTTCTAGCGATATCTGCAAAAAAATTCTACCGGAATTTCTCCAATTTCAATTTCATGAAAATTTCCGCATTCTATTATTTTGCAAATATCTCTAAAGCGACTACTCCTATGAAAATTAACCAAGGAACCTTTTTTGTAGCTCTCGAAATTCCCCACAAAAGAAACTCTCTTGTCTATTTTACCCTGCACCCACTCATGTCAAAGTTATCCTCAAAACAAACAAAAGCCCCAATTAAATTCAATGATTTCTTCCAGATGGGACTCGAAGAAGCGAATGACCCCGGACGAGGCAATGCGCCACGAGTGGCTCAACTCATCTTCCTCATCTCATCCAGCATCAATGGCTTCATCGGTAGTGAGCTCAATGATAAACTCAGTGGAGCAACAGAGCCAGAATCAAACAAGTCACTCACAAACAGTAACTGTAACATCAACACGTCCTCGTGCAACAACTCTGGAGGATCCCCAACAGCAATACAGCTTATATCGTTTATATCGTGGTCGTAAATGCGTATCAAAAATAACAGCAATCGATAGTACAGAGAATGGTACAATGATTGTAAAAGGTAAATTAAATGGTAGTGCAAGTAGTCATGCATTGGCATCTGGTACACAACCAGCTGCATCACGTCATGCATCAACTGGTGATATTGTATCGAGTCTTGATCCAAATCTCGATGATTCTGGTACATTTTTACCTCCAATATTGTGAACAAAAACACGTAAATCAAGTGCAAGCCACTTTTGAATTGACGAATTGCCCGCGAAAATTGCGTCATTAATTCATTGTTAAACATTCATTTAGAAAACTTCATGAACGTAAAACGAAAAAATAATTATTATCAACGCAATCGAGCAATAAGCCGTATCGGGACCACAACTATCCAAAATTGCCTGTGAGTGAGTTCCGACAATAAAAGAAAAAAAAAAAATGAAAAAAGTCCAATAATCATGAACAAAAACATCGAATTATTGACTTAAATTGTGTTACACGAAATGGCGCTCAGTCTCATTAAAATGGCCGCCATTTGTGACGAATTCGAAATGGCGGAATTGAAGAATAGAATATTAATGAAAGAAAATGAAAAAAAACAAACGCGCCAATTTTGAAAGTAAATGATCACATTTTGGACGCGAATGCCTAATGATTCATTCATGGCTCAGTGAAAAATGAATACATAAAAAAATCAAGTAAATTTATTAAATTAGATGAATGAAATAAAAAAAATCATGAAATCGCTTTGACGATTAAATTAAGACTGCTAGGTGAAAAAAAAACAGAAAAAAATAATTAAAAATTACGTAATTAACAAATTAAGACTCTTGTGTTTTTTCCCTTCATTATTATTATTATTATTTGATGCTCGTTTTTTTTTGTTGAGATCTTCCGTTAATCGAAGGTAAAGTCAAATTTTTTTCTTTCTTCGCGGAAATGAAAAAAAGGCCCTGGGAATGTTTATGTACAGGTTTTTTTCTGAGCAAAATAATTGTGAAATTGTAGGGGAAGACAAGGGGGGAGGGATGCGCCCAATGAGTTAAATGAGGCCTGAGTAGTCTTATTGTGATATTAAACTACCACTGTCTTACTTAGATCTCCGATAATAAGAATTAACAATTTAATCGTAATTAATTATTTTTTTCTCTATTATTTTTTTTTCTCTCTCTCTCTCTCTATCTCACTATCTCCACTAATTAATCTTGTATTGTGTAGTAAGTTTTTTTTTTCTCCTTTGTCATTCATCAAATCGTCTGGGTATTTCGACACGAATCATTGCGGTTATAGAATCGATGTTAAAAAATGCTAATAAAAAAAATTATCGGGATTTGTCGATAAAAAAATTAGAAATTCGCGGTTTATAAAAAAAAAATTTAAATTAAATCATTGTCAACTTTTTTTTCTCTTGTTTATTATTGTAATATAAATTATGCAATTATACAGTCACTGCCTGCAACAATTAAAAAATACTCGGTCTATCGAAATAATTGTTTAATTAATATTTTTTTTCCAATTAAAAAAAAATATATATTTTTTTTTTAATTAAAGGAAAAAAAAAAAGTTTTGTTTGTCATCAATAAAAAGTCTGCGATGTTCATTTAAATTATTTGCATGACGTTGTGTTACTTACTTGTGTCTCGATAAATGGATTTTTTTTTTCTCGTTTTTTTTTTATTTTAAATAATAATTGCACAGCGCAACTTAGGGAAATTGAGCGGAAAATTTGTTCGATGAACAACGTGACGAGACTGAACAAATGTTGCGTTTAGAGAATTCAATTAATATCATGGAATAATTCATCATGGGGCAATATCTATCGTTTTTATTTATGTGGATTTTTTTTTGGAGGAAAATGCTGATCAATAAGATTTACAAGAGATTTTTGAATTTTGTGAGAGTTTTGAATTGACTAATAGAGGAAACTTTTTGGTGTTTTGGTGAATATCTTCAGAGTGAAGGGAGGTGGAGGGGTGGGAATGGTTTCGTTGAGAAGGTGGGGAAATTTGCGCTGAAAATCACTGTAATTGAAGTCGTTTTCCTCTCTTAGATTACGAGATTTCAAGGAAAAAGGAATTTTCAAGGAAAAATCGATTTTCTTGATGATTCGGATAATTATGAATGGAAAAAGGTATTGATGCAGTGATTTAAAAAGGAAATTTCCCGTGCTTTTTGATAGAATCATTCTCATCCTTGTGGCCCATCGATCCTTCATAAAAATAATCAATAACTCGATGAATCGAAGAACTTTAATTTCACTCAATTTACAGTTTTTCCTGAATAACTCCGGAAATAATGGAGATGCAAAAATTTTCCCCTATCTCCCACGAATTCCAAGATATTCCCAAAAAAAAACGAAAAACTCAATTTTCTCAGCAAGAATAATTTCTTTTATATTAATCTAAAATTAGAATGAAAAATCGATTAAAAATAACCGCTCTTCGAAATTATCGATCAATCGAAATCGACTGACATAAAATTAATTGTAGCCTAATCAAAAAGAAAGAAAAATCTCAACTAGCTTCCGATAATTTGGCGTTTGACATCGATGAAAGAAGGAAATCATCGTAATTAAAAAATTAAGAAGAAAAAAAACATTAATGAAAATAAATCATTTCCCCAAAACTCATTTCATTAAAATTAATGGAATAATCTACATGTAGCGAAATTATATTTGATTTTAAGTTAAAAAAAATAAATAATTACGTTTAGAAATTAAGCGACGTGTTTGCAATGAAACGAATAAAAAACTATATGAAGAAGAAAAAAAAATGATTTAAAAAAAAATAAAAAATACAATTCAAATAAATAAATGGAAAATGAGCAAAACATGAAATTAAGTGAAAATAAAGAATGTTGTATAAAATAATAATTATGATGAATCAGTAAACAATTAAAAATGTTTAATGGCAGTGATTGAGTAGTGATGATGATGATAATGATGGAGTTTGATTCACTAGTTTGATTAAATACGATTATAACGTATGCGTAGATGTGTAAAAAAAAATTACAATAGAATTAAAATGAAAAAAAAAGAAAAATGAAGATAAAAAATACTTCGAATTAATGAAGTTGCCAATTTAAATGGGCGAATACTCTCTCGTGTGTACAGTTTTACGTTTTTAGGTGTGTTCAATTATATACAGCGGGAACAAAGTATGTGTACAGAAGTTTCAATGGAAAAATAATGGAAAAATGGTAAAAAAAAAAATATTATGTATCTACGTACGTCTATACGACTTCTTACTATTTACATTATTGAAAATAAAATATTACAATTACACACACGCAGTACTAAGTAAATAAATTTTGAAGATTCTGAGGTTTTTGTGGAGGAAAATCAAGTCAGTAGGGAAATGGAAAATTGGAGTTGATGCTTTTTGTGAATATCTGGGGGATTATTTAAAGAAAAGATCGTTTGGTAAATTTTTATAAACTCAATAGTTTTGGGCTCAAAACTTGAATTTTCCTGTATTCTCGCATATAATTCAGAAAAAGAACGTTTCATGAAAATTCATCAAGAGACCTATTTTCCTTTGAAAAATCTCATTCTCTACAAGAAATGTCTCTTGCTGAATTTTGATAAACTTGATAGTTTCTGAGATATTGATGAAGACAGATAAAATGTGATTATTTCGACTAAAATACACTTTTCACTCCTTTTGCAAATAACTCGAAATTCAATCGTCTTGAAAGCATTTATCAGGAGATATTTTTTTGTAGAGATTGAAATTTTCTACAAAAAAAGGTTTTCGGATAAATTTTCCTAAACTCAATGGTTTCCGAAATATTCGTGAAACCATCCAAAAATTCCCAACTTACCGTTTTACCAATTCTCTACTGAATATTTTATTGGGAAAAGTCTTTTTGAGTTTGCACGAGAAATGGATCAACGGAGAGAGCTAAAGACACTTAGGAAAAATTATTAATTTTTCTGTTCAATATCGATGACTAGTCACCTTTATTTCTTCAAATGAATGACAACTTTCTGCTCTATTGCTCCAAACTAAAATGATTTTTAAAGTAATCATCAAAGTTGAGAAGAATTCCTGCAGTTGATGGAATAAAACGATAAGTAAAATTATTATTTACATCTTTTTTTTCAATGTTAATTCAATGATTTTTATATAATTCGCTAATTCAATGATTTATTAAAATTTACAAAAATTTCCGAGGAAAATTCCTCAATTTTTGCATGAACTTTTTTATTCTCATTATTAATTCAACTCGTCGTTTTATTTCAATTAATCGACGAAAAATTGCGTGTTAGTTAATTATCGAAACGAGTAATAAAATGGTAAAACCAATAATCTTTTTCTTCAATGGCTTTAATGGAATATCTCAGAATCTATGAGAGATAGAGAAATTTCGTTGAAAATCTTTCTGAAGAAGAAAATAAGAGCTGCAAGGAAAAGGTCAATAGGGTAATACGACCAATAGATAGACGGTTCAGAGGTAACCGAACACTCCATATTTATTGAATTTTCAAACCAATTGTTTGACGATTTTTATTAATATTTTTATCATAGAAAAGTGACAACGACTGGGGAAAGAAATCAGGAAGTCGGTGCTTCTGACATTTAATGCGAAAAATCATAATTATTACTAAATAATGGATTTGAAAATTTGAAATTTACTGGGTCTTCCGTTACCCCTTAAGGATGTACTGTCGCAATTAGTCATTTTTCATCATTTTTTTGGCAAGATTTTACAAATTCTTAAACTGATTGATCCGTAAAAATATAACGTTTTTCGGTGGTATCTTTATCCACTGACTCACAAAGTTTCATTAGCATACACCCATCTTTCTGCGGTTTTTATGAAATATCACAGAACTTTATGAAAAAAAAGCAGTAAAATCGGCGTACGGTAACGGAATTTTGTGCATTGGTAAATAGTAATGACACCAGAATTCGTTATATGTTTACGTATCAATTCCGATTGATGCTTTGTGAGAAATCTTCAAAAAGAGATTGAAAATGTCTAATTGCGGTGTACATCCTCAAGGAAGAGTTGGGGTTCACCGGAGCGTATAAAATAGGCAAATCACGTAGATGAACTGCAGAAGAGAGCGATGCATAGAAAAATATATGATAAAGAGTTAAAAATCAATTGAACTTGAGTTATGAAGAAATAATTAATGAAAATCTGAAAAAAAACTGGAATATACCGGAAAGCCCCAATAGATAGACAGTAACATGTTCGCAGCGCCATGATTATAAATTTTGATTAACCGGTATATGGGGCCAGTTGACCAGTGATCGAACTATTCAATGTATTTATTAGGGGTGAGCGAATAATTCGAAACGACGAATAATTTGGAGCGAATCGAATACGAATATTCGATTTGAAGTTCGAATATTCATATTCGAAAATTCTATTCGAAATTCTAGTATTCAAAATTTTTTACCGAAATTCGATTTTCAACTCGAAAATTCTCCTAACTCAGTGTTCATCTATTGGTCGAGTTACTCTACCAAAATTTTTCTATCCTTTTTAGATTTCGAAATATTTCATAACAAAAAATACGCCTCCAAATCAACTAAATTTGTTTTACCACTTAATTACCTAAAATTAATTCAATTTAATTGTATTTATATCTCGATGCGCTATAAATAAATACATTTAATGCTCCCCCTTCTCCCTCCCCCTCCTCACGCCCATTGATCGCGACCTGTAAATTTTCATCATCGAAATATTCGAATTCGAAAAGTCGAAGAAAAATGACGAAAAAAAATTCTAAAGAAAAATCATGAAAAATTCATTAGATGGCCTGATAGGACAATCAAATGCGCAATTTAGCGTTTATCAATGATCATTAGATTTTAAGAATTATAAAATATGATGAATTAGGTGTTTCATCGTGTACCGAGTGGGGGAGCAGATTAAAATGTAATTTAGCAGAGAAAATTTTTCTTGAACTCTCTAAATTCTATTGAATTATAAATATTCAATTGATTGGGTAATTTTTCCATCGGATTTCTAATTTTCATTTTCTACAATTTTATCAGAAAATTTTTCTCTGTTTCAAATAAAAAAAAAGAGCTTGTCCTCCAGAACAATAAGAAATCCTGAAAACTTCATTGAGATTTTTTTCTTTGAAAACATATGGAAAAATAAAATTCACTTTTTTTTTCTGAATTTTGAAGTTTTCATTGGGAAATGCGGGAAATTTGCGCGGGAAAATTCTATGATACAATCGAATTTGAACCAATAGTTTTGAAGATAATTGCCTTTTTTTTTGAAATTTTTATCCTCATTTTTTTGTTATCTCCGAATAACTACTGGCGCAGAAGTAATTGTAATATCGTACTCTTCGGGGTTGAATTTCCTGCTCTCATCAATGAAATCGATTAAATTTTCAATATCCACGAATTTCAATTACTTAAAGAAAAAAAATCTCAATCATGTAAATTGTGCAATTCCCATGTTCTCGATTATATAAAATTTGAATAAAAAAAAAAACGTCATTAATTATCATCTCATTGACGTGCGAATGAAAGTGTGTTTGTAGAAAATTTCCAAAATTCACTGAGTGAAGTAAAAAACTTAAAAAAATCTGTGTAATAATTCAGCAGCGAAGAGTGAAAAGAAATCAAGTTAATTCATCCCAAAAATGATTTAGAATTTAATATTTCTGGAGCTAAGAACGATAGAGAAATTTTCGTAATAGCCTTTTTTTTAGCTTTCACTGTTCGCTACACAAAAGGACCTCACGAAAATAGTTCTATCTTCCACATCTTCCGAGATATTCCCAAAAAAAAGTGAACAACGAAATGTTCAGACGTGATTAACTAATCTCCTAGTAATTCGTACTTCGAAAATATCTAAAAATTCGTGAGATATCAAAATTTTTGTGGATACCTTTTTTGTAGAAGAGACTCGGAGCTACAAAAAAAAGTCCAACAAAAATTCTCCTATCCAATCAAAAAGGAAAACGCGTAAAAAAATATTATACTACAAATAGCAGACATCTGATAATTTCTAGATTTTTTTTTCTTTTAACGAATCAATTATTTTAAAAAAGTGAAAAATATGGCACAAAATTCTAAAAACTATAAGTGCAAACTTTTTACATTTTTTTACAGTAATTTATTTGTTGAAAAAATACAAAAAATTGTCAGCTGTGTGCTAATTTCATTATCATAGAAAAATATCGTGTTATCTCTTCACTACTGAATTAACTGATGACTTTTCATTGAATTGAATGCTAAATCATAAATGAACAAAAGAAAAAAATGATTAATTGACGTAATTAAACAATGTTTATGATAAGACGACGTATTAGTGTGTAAAAACAACACGATAAACTAAATGAAATAAAAAGAACAAAGAAAAAGTTTTTCTAGTTTATTTTTATTATTTTATTTCTTCTTTGATTAATCTGTGCAATAACTGATTAATAATTGAATAAATTTTAAATAATGATAAAAGACACTTCTGCAATCTTTTGTGAAGTGGTAATAAAAAAAATGACACTTATGTTCTATTGAATACAAATGATAAATTAATTGATTAATTAAGAAACGAACTGTATACAATAATAATTAGAATGAAACAAAAAAAGAAAAATTGTGAGTTATTGGGCTGTTTTTCATTTTTTTAAATCAATGGGAGGGATATTATTGTCACTCAACATCATTTCCTGTTTTCAAATTATAATTATATAAAATTTAAGTCCAAGAGAAAATTTTCAAAATTCATTTCATATATTTTTATTTTCTCAATCATTTTTTTTTGATTCCACTTTATTAATTGCACATGAAAATCTCTATCACCTACTTAAATAAAAAAAAAATTATAATTATAAATTTTTTAATATAAGGAAGAGGGTGAATATTCATTTTGCTTAAATAATTTTTTGATTTTATTACTGTAATTGATTCTTTCAGAAAGAATCGACGATATCTCAGAAACGAGCGGGTTCAGAGAGCTGGACGTTCGAATACTTTTTTGTGGAGAATTTTATCCTCTACAAGAAAGGTCTCTTGATAAATTTGGTTAAATCTTGAAGTTTTCGAGATATTTTTAAAATAAACTAAATACTAAACTCATTTCTAATGAGAAAATAATTGAAAAAATCGCAGGTACATTCTCTCGCGAATATCTTTAAAGCAAGTAGGTTTAAGAAAAAATGTTGAGATACGTTTTTTGTAGAGAATTCACTGATCTACAGAAAAAGTCATATGAAAAATTCTCCTTAACTTCATAGTTTCCAAAATAGAAAAAAAAAGGGATTAAAAAATCCTCAAAAGTGCAAAAGTATATTTTTTTTGCATAATTTTGAAATTATCTGCGAAACTATGGGGTCCACGAGAATTCTTCAAGAGACCTTCTTCTGTAGCCCATGAAATTTTTTACAAAAAAGATTTCTTGACAATTTTCTCTAAAATCTACTCATTTCGAAGATGTTCATAAAAGAATGTTGAATAATTACTTTAAAATTAACTTTTTGTTACTTCGTTCTTCAATTCACTCATTACCTAAATTAATAACTAATCAAAAAGCATTTTGTTCCTTCCACTCAATCAAAGACTTCACTCCACAAAAACTTGAAAAAGTCAAGCTAAAAAATAATATAAGTATAAAGCTAAATATCTCGCGAGTATTCAATAAATTTTGTTAAAACCTAAAATTAATCAATTTTTGCTTTTGTTGTTTGAGAATAAAATCTTTTACGTAACATCAGTACGTTGATAGTGTCTAGAGTGTTGTCTTGATGAATCATGATAAGCAATTCCTGCACGTAATAGTTCACTGTGTCTGAATACATCGTGTGACGCTGATAATGGTGGTAGTGATTGTAAATTTGGCAAAAGACAGCTCAGCATACTCGCACTACTGTCAGTTGGATAAAGTCCATTGTTCAATGATCCTGATAATGTTGTGCTGCAGGTTGTTGATGGTGGCTCGCCAGATTGAAGACAATTTTGATCGGTTGAAGGTAAAACACTTGATCCAGAAGACATTAAATTTCCTGAAAAAAGGAAATGGATTAATTTATTAGTAGAGCCGAGATTTTGATGTGCGGTTTGATCTGAGCTAGATTGCCTATAGACCAAACACATTCCAAGTGTTTATGAATGTTAAACTGACATTTATAGACGTCAAACTGACTTTATGGACGTTGAAGACTCTTATGGAACCTCCAGAGGAACTTTTAGGGGAATTCTTAGAGGAACTCTTAGTGGGTTTCTCAGGGAAATCCTCTGAGGAACTCATCACGATTACAACTCGAGATGAATAATAATATTCAAAAAAAAAAAAAAATAATAATAATAATATCCAAATGGTAACCAATTCTTCAGATTATTGAAGAACACGAATTGGCCAACGTTTATGAATTCAGTTCAACGTTTATAAATTTTAGTTTGAATCCTCTTAAAGCCAATAGCTCCTGAACAATTCGTCATGAAAGTAGAAATGAATGAATAATTACCTGCAAGACTAGATGTTAACGAAGTAGATGAATAATCAGGATTATCAATTGATCTTCCTTGCGTATGTTCCATTCTCAAGCTGTGTGGAGTGGGTCTCGGTACCATTGTTGGTGAACGAAAATCAGTTTTACGTCTTCTAACACGTATTCCAGCTTTTCCATTGTTACCAGGTCCAAAATGTAATAATTCCAAGTGTCTTCTTAAATTCCTCGATTGACGCAAAATAGCACCGCACAATGGACATGTAGTTGGTTGATCCGAGACATTTTTTCCTCTGAGCTGGTTATCTAGAAAATTTGTATCCAAATATCCCATAAATTTGCCGAAAAAGTCAAAAATATTCAGTTGAATTCATTAAATCTTTGTTAGAAAATTACAATTCTGTAGTGGAAATAGTAGATTCTTTTGCAGATATCTCAGAAGCCAAGGAAGAGACATTTTTTTAAAGAAAATTTATTGAACTGCAAAAAAGCTCTTATCAAAAATTCTCCAAAGCCTTATGGTTTTTGAGATATCCTAAAAATGACATGTAATTGTTGGAATTGTTCTCCAGCACATTGCTTCTGAATTCTATAAAATTAATTAAAACTGATGCAATTTTTTTCGAAACTTTCCGCAGAATTTTATTTACAAAATCTTAAAATTCATTACAATTTACATTTTTTTTTTCATTTTCTGCAACTTAATTACGAATTTATCATTTTCTTTCAGTATATTTTTCAAATAATATCTCAATTATTGGACTCTAAAATAATTAAATGAGAAAAAGGCAAATTTATCAATGCTCCTTAACAATCAGTACCACTTGTGTTTTCTCAATTTAACATTAGTAAATAACATTCTTCATTCAATAATAATAATAATAAGTCGTATAATAGCAGATAAAAGAAAAATAAATTATTGCCTTATTCCCATCATTCATCTAATGATTTTCGATATTTAGAAAAAAAAAAAAAAAAAAAAAACTTAACGAATTTGTACGAGATATTATTAATAGTCTATGAGTACGAAAAAAAAAATTCTCTGTATTTTGTACAAAATTTGTAAATATTCGGAAAAATTCTATTTCTACATGATACTAGTGAAATGGCTGCTTTTTAAATATCTCACAAAATAAGGAAGATAGGGGAATTTTCACGGGGACCTTTTTTGTAGAGGAGAGTATTTACTAAAAAAAAGGTTTCTACAAAAATTTCTCTATCTCTTCTAGATTCCGAAATATTAGGAAAAAAAACTCAACTGCAAAGTTCATTAGTTTCATTTTTTTTCAAAGGAATTCAGGATATTTCATTGAATATCTCGGAAATAAGCGCGGTTGAGCATTTTTGAAGGAGTCATTTTTTGTAGAGAATTCCAATAGTTACAAAAAAGGTTTCTTCATGATCTCTCCTGAACTTGAAAGTTTCCGGGATATTCGATAAAATATAAAAAAAAATTTCCTAATTTATCTTTGCTGATATCAACATAATGCAGGATACAAGAAAGAATATGATTTTTAAATTCATAGATAGTAATGTTGACATTTTTTTTTCACCACTTCATAATTCGCTCGATTGATTCTCATTAATTATTATTATTTAAACTTTGATAATTTATTTACAGATAAAGTATTAAAATTATTAATGAAATCTCTGGAAATTGTCGGGTAGAAAAATATTTAGTTTCAATGATACTCGCGTGAGGGTTCATCAGACTTCTTATTGAATGAATTTTGATATGAAGAAAAAACATTAAACAATTTTCGTGAACAATTTCAGATTTTTTTTCAAGTATTAAAGACGAGTGAATTTTACTTCTGTCGTTTACTTTTGCTCATATCTCCGAAATGAGTGAATTTAGAAAAATTGATCAAATGTTCTTTTTTGTAGAGAATTCAATTCTCTACGAAAAAGGTCTCTTGACAAATCCTCCTAAATCTCACATTTACTGAGATCTTTATCCAATACATAATTGAACTTTTTCTTAATCAATAAGAAAAAAGATTTCTTTCTTTCGATAAAAAAGAAAAATTATCATCCTTCAATTTGGCACTTCATGATCTCCATCACCTTCATTACTCAACGAAAGCCTCACACGAGTAATTATAAAAATTATAATGAATCCTTGGTACAAAACAATGTATATTAAATCACTAGCAAATTACTAAAAACAGAATAATTTTAATTCCCTCAAATTTTCTTGAATATCTCGGAATCCATTGAAAATACTAAATTTTTCATATTTAGTTTTTTTTTTGTGAAACTGACCTCGCTCTACAAAAAATACCCTATCTCTTCTAGATCCCGAGATATTCTCCAAAAACCCTTATATCTCCCCAATCCTTTCCCTTCTCCACTGCCTCCAAGGAAATTTTTCAAATTTCCAAACAATCATCCATCTCACCATAAACCCAGCGGAATTTTAACCCGAAAAGTGCTATAATGAAACCTCCCTATCCCCTCGTTTTCCCCAGTAGCTCCAAAATGGAAGGAAAAATCCAAAAAAATAATTTTCACTATATCTTCGAAACGATTGATCCAAAAGCCATTGGATTATAGTACTTTTCGGGGTAGAATTTACCCATCTACCCACTGGGATTCAAAATTTTCTCAAATATCTTTCGTTCCGGGACTGAATTTCCCGAAACAAAAAATTAAAGATAGGAAAAAAACCTCCCAAAAGAAAAACCGCTGTTAAAAACACATTTACACTGAATCTGGACCACAATCAGCATCGTCTCATCTCGCTATTGTCGGTGATTGTCCATTCTGATGATTATTAACCACCTCACTAGTCCTCCCACCCCCACTCGATGCAATTGGACTCGAGCGAAATACAGCAATTTGCTCACAGCTATTACTACCACCAGAATCATTCATATAATTGTGTCCAATATATCCAGACATATCAATATCAGGTTTAATCTCAACAACCATTTGATCCTGTAATTGTTGAGTTGTACCACTATTAAATCGATATTTACATGAAGTTAACAAGTGTCTACGTAAATTACGCGCCTGTCTCAACGTAGCACCACACAATCCACATTGTCCTGGACAATCAGAAGCCCCTTTCAGTTTACCACTTGTTATAGTTGATGATGTTGATGCTCGCAAATAGTCATGCGCTAATAAACCACCAGTAAATGATGGTACATGTAATGGTGAATATTGTTGATTTAATCCTGGTAATAAATTTTGTAGATTTTTTTTACTATCCTGCAATTCACTTTGGCTATTCTCTGATTTAATTGATGCTGTTGATTGATTTCCTGGCCATTGATGATTTGAATTGTCCAATTCAGTACCTGTTAACAGACACAAACACATTGTTACCATTGCAGGGCTGAACTGTTTTTATTAAAATTGTTTTTTTTTTTTAGATAAAAGAAAAGAAAACGTTTCCATTGATTTTTGGTTTTAATTCAATCCAATTTTTTATGTTTTTTTTTCACATTCTCAGTTGGCAGTTCAACCCAGATCGATGGTTGTGCTTGTGTCCATTGAAATTTTCATTTTTTTTTTTTTTTTAAATTTAATTTTAATGATTTTTATTTTTCTCCTTTTTCAATGAAGTGATGATGGTTTTTGCAAGGACACAAAACACAAAATTACGATTTTTTCTCTAGAGTTTCAACGGTTTATTGGAAATATCTCAGAAACGAAAGGGAGGATGGAGATGGAGTACTTTTTTTAAGGGAATTTTGTGGCCTACAAAAAAAATCTCTTCGGATTTTTCTCGCAGAACTAGTAGTTTCTGAGATATTGATGATGCAATGATGAAAACGAAGTTCATTCGTTTCACTGTTTTATTGGTTTTTTGGGGATGTCTGGGGGAAATTTGGGAGATAGGAAGATTTTTGTAAAGAGCGTTTTCGCAGAGCGAAAAGGAAGAAAATTCTCTACAAAAAAGGTCTCCACAAAAATTGCGATACCTCTTTTACATCACGAAATATTCCGAAAAGAAGGACACTTTGAACGAATTTTTCCTCTTTTTCAGGTTTCTTTTTTCATGTATGTTTTTTTTTTTTTTTTTTTTGAGAATTCTTTGAGCTTACCGTCGTCTCCGTGATTGGTGTCGTCATTCTTCTGCTCGTAATCAGTCGTTCTGTCGTCGTCTTGGCGTTCCTCGGAGTCCGTTGCGTTGTCCAAACGCGGCCATTTACCAGACGATGATGAGGATTTTCTTCTTTTTTTTCTACGATGATTCGGGATACAGGAGTTCATTGCCTCTCTGGTTACTGGCTCGGTGCTTTCTGGTATCGCTGACGCTGGCACTTCTTCCCCATTCTGTTGAAAATATCGTGAAACATTCTCAGTCATGATTATAAAAAAATTTCCTATCAATTAAAGATTTCAAGACCAAAATTAAAAAAAAAATCAGTCGATTTTCAGTAGAAAATCATTATTTCTAGAAGAATATCTCGCAATCTATTGGAGATAGAAAAAAAAATCCTAGAAACATTTATTAGAGGTCTAATTCTCGTCTGCAAAAAAGATCTCCACAAAAAATTCCCTATTCCGCAAAGATTCAGAAATATTGAAAAAAAAAAACAATTAATACAGCAAAATTTGTAAAATCGGCTCCACATTGTTTTGCAAATATCTCAAAAACCATCATATCTAGAAGAATTTGTCAAGATACCTTTTTTGTTCCTCCTGAGATTCTCCACAAAAAAGGTCTCCTGACAAAGTCCCCGGGACCTACTCCTTCCCCAGAAATCTTTAAGAAACCCAAAAAAATCTACGAATTTTACCTCAGTTAGTACAGTTGGTGGTGTTAACCCGTGAATGCTCAAGCAATGAGCAGCCTGGAGCAACGAAGGA
This sequence comes from Aleiodes leptofemur, assembly GCA_963942555.1. Taxonomy (NCBI): domain Eukaryota; kingdom Metazoa; phylum Arthropoda; class Insecta; order Hymenoptera; family Braconidae; genus Aleiodes; species Aleiodes leptofemur. Next base: position 9,790,683 of record OZ012614.1, read on the forward strand.
AGCTGCGATGGCTCAACACTGACTTCACCACGGTAAACAAACTCGAGAAGTGATTCCAAATCATCTGAGCTTATCCCCGCGAGCATAACAACTGGATGTTGACATGGTGTGCTCTAAAAAATAACCATAATTAGTTGAAAAATAAAATTAATAAGAAGAAGATGCAGGATTTTAATTACCTTGAGAAGATCAAGCAGAAAGGGACTTGCTGCAGAGAGGACAATTTTGTGTGCTGGAAAGCTCCTGCCACCAGCAGCAAGTGTCACATCAACTAAATCACCATGTCCTCTCAATAATTGCACAGCACTTGTTAACGAATTACCAAATTCAGCCCACGATAAACTGTACAATTGTCCACTGCTCCCCATTGTTGTATCCTGCAAAATAATGATCATTTAATAATTGTAAAAAATTTAATCTCTGCAGATATATTCAGTGAATAAAAATAAATAAATAAATATGATATTCTAACTTTTGTTTTCACTTTTAATTATAAAAGAGTTAAATTTTTTATTTTATTCTTCAAAAATGAACTTTATTTTATTTATGGTTTTTAAATGGATTCATGATTGTTTCTGGACTGCAAAAAACCGAAAAGGCTGTACATGGAAAATAAATAATAATAATTGTGAAGAATTTGAGAAAATTGAGTGAATGAGTGACGAATTTTTGTTAAAACTTCTCATTTTTTTTAATTGTGGAGAAATTTAGTTTTTTTAAATGAATATCTCAGAATCTATAGGAGATAGGGGAAATTTTGTGGATACCTTTTTTGTAGCTCTACTTGTCCTCTACAAAAAAGGTTCCCACAAAAATTGTTCAATCTCTCACTGTTTTTGAGATATTTCAATCAGAATTAAAATCCAAAAAAATAAGCACTAAAGTGGTAAAAAGCTTATTTTTTTGTTTCATCTACGAATATCTTATAAGCGAGTGGGTTTACAGTAAATTAGCAGGAAATCTTTTTTATAGAGCACAAAATTCTCTACAAAAAAGATCAACTGATAAAATCTCCTAAACTGAATCATTACCGAGATATTCTCAGAAGAAATTGTGAATAGTCTAAAATCGCGAAAATGAGTAAAACAATTTTTTGTTTGTCCCTGATTTTATCTTCCCCTTCCACCTGTAATTAGCACTGGCCCCCTCCCCCACTGTCTCGGCGTCTTGAACGTCGTGGTCCAATGAATCCTAACCCAATTTTTTTTCTCATTTTTTTCTCCCTCCAATAAATTATAATAAAACAATGGTTTTGATAGAATAATTTTTTAGATGAAAAATTGTGTTTTTTTTATATATATATCAAAGGGAATTGGTTCTACCTTGGGCCTTTGTAGGTCGTAAAAATTCTGGTGAAAGTTCTGTTATACTCGTGAAATTATACGACACAGACAATCACTGCAGGTTAAAAAAGCATCACACACAGCTATCCACTTGTTAACTGTCTCATCGATTACAAAACTTCACATATATTTTATCCTTGTTTATTAGAAATTTTAATGATTGTTGTGAATTGTTTTTTTTTATGTGGAATTTGAGGGAAAAAAAAGAATCATTCGAATTTTCACAGCAAACTTTGGAGTAATACACGAAAACGTCACATTTCATGAACGGACTGGTGCTGCGACCGTCCGGTTGTAATTAGCAAATGGAGGGAGAAAGAGAGGGGCGAGACGGAGAGGGGGAAAGAAAGGAAGAAGGCTGGGAAATCTTGGCAGTGTGAAAGCACTAAAGGGGACTTTTCGAGGAGCTAGGGATTTCTTTGTTGGACGAGAAAAAAGGGGGGGTGGGGGCATGGTGAGAGGGCGGACGCGCGAGATTTGAAAGGAGGACAACCAAATGGAACTTTCAAAAAATCGTCGCTTTTTCGCTTCAAAAGATGCTCCAATATGGGTAGAAGACGAAAAATTTCATGACTCAGGCCAAAGCTCAAAGATCATGTTAATAATGTCAATTTTGAAGATTTTCTTTCATTCTACTACGATAGCCAAGCAAAGGCATACGAACTACACGGAAAGAAATTTCTAGTAAAAAGAACCGAAAGATCTTGCTAAAAATTACTAAACCTTCTGTAATCGAATTTTACCCATAGTGAATCAAATCACAATTTATCTTTTCCGTTTCTCAAGAAAAAACATTATTTTCACAAAAAATATGCACTTTTATTTTTCCAGTACTGTACATAGATTTCATTTTTTATAAATATCATCCCATTATCCCATTTCCGTTGCCAGTTTCCAAATACTCTACCGCATTCGCACTTAGGACTTCCGAAAAACCTCTATGAGGAAAACCTCAGTCAGTACAGGTGTCTCCCTCATTCTCCCGAGGGACTTCAGCTTAAATGTGACCAGTCGAAGTATGCAAACTTATCCGTGCAACTGGGATCGAACCCAGGACCCTCGAGTCAACGCTCAGACCATTCGGCCTCACTGTCAGTTCATTCAAGTTTAGGTATCAAATAGTATTTCTTTTAATCATAGAATAATGAATAATAGCGTTTCTGAGGAAAAATGGAAAAAAATCGAAAATTCTGAAAAAACTAATTTTGTGAATACTCTTATGAAAGAATTTCTTCAAAAAATCTGAAATCCTTACCATTTGTTGGGCTCATTGAGATGAATCTTTCAAGCTGAACTTGCATGTAATTGGATAGTTTTGGAGATATAATCTTCTTTCATAAAATGGTTCTTCACCAATATCTCAGAAACTACTCGAGTTCTTTCGCCCAAATTCAGTACCGAACTTTGTGTTCATTAAACACACAAACTGATAAAATGTGAGGTGATTTCAGGCCTAATATAACTGGACTATATGTCGGGGGTGCAGATGATATGGAGCGAAATTTTCTATTGAGAGTTGAGTCAATGTTGAGATTATATTAATATGCAGGATAACTTAGCCGCTTGGGCCATTCATGAGAAAAAGGATAAATTCTGAAATCCACAGACCAGTTTTGAAAAAGCTTTTGAATAGAATCAACTTGTGCTCTGATATATGTGTCAGTCAGTCGTTTTTTTTCGTAGAATTCAAATATATCGCTAACATGCGAAGACTGAAACCCCTGTACAAATATCATAAATTCTATTATCATGACATCTTCAGTAGATACGCGTCGTGAGTTTAGGCTTCCACAAAATTAATTAGTGGTTAATTATTTAGATAAGTCAGGCTCACCAAATTATTGTCTGAAAACTTCTTCTTTTAAGTAAATCTAGAGAGTATGTTTTCAGTCAATTTTTTTTTCTTAATTTTTACATCTATAACTTCATTTCCATACGCATTTACATACCTGAAGAGACCAATAACTGTTGTCACTCAGGGAGTTATTGAACATGAAAATTTGTTACCAATTTCCATTTTTTGGTATCATCCAAACTTCAATAAAGGTGATCGATTATGGATTCATTTTTTGAGTGAAAAGAAGACGTACACGGAGCACATTGAAATTCCATTATACACTGGATTTTATGAAGTACCGCTTTCAATCATGGAGCATGACGAAAGTCCCGGTGAGCGTACCTTCTATCAATTACTGAACCTTAATTGAATGCATTAATTAATATTAGAAATATTTTGGATATAGGAATATGCTTATCAAAATATTGGGGACCTTCGTGAAATCTAAACTAAAAAGACTGGTAGAAAAGTTATTTAAGGACATGACGGAAGATCTTAGAAAATGGGTTGAGTTCAATAAAATTGAAATTAGATAAAAACTCTCTATTGGTCAATGACTCCTAGATGAAATTGTCATCAACTTTTTCCGATGTCGAGAATGATTATTAAGAGGGGGGGGGGGGGGGGGGGGGTAAGGGTTTACGCGTGAAGAAAAACGCTTTTTTTACGAATTTTTTTTAGACGTATGGATTGAGCAACTTAATGGAAACCTTTGGAACATTATTAAGTATGGATTTAACAATATGAAGTAATTTTTTTATACGAAAATATCCACAAACAAGCCGGTGACGGAGCTTTTCTGAGAACGTCTATTGAAATAGACGATTAGCGGTGATCACTGTATCTCAGCTGGAAATTATCAGAAATAAAAATCCATTGAAATTTAGTCCAAGTATCATTAAATCCTCCCCCCATCGTTCTCTGATTATTTTTTTTTCATTTTTCAATTTTTGGTGGTCATTTAAAGTAAAAACTGCTATTTTTTACAAAAAATTGAGCCATTTTGTGGCACAATTTTGGTGGAAAACCCCTTTAATGTAAAAAAAAAAAATAATCAGAGAACGTTGGGGGGAGTATTTAATGATACTTTGACTAAATTTCAATGGTTTTTTATTTCTGATAATTTCCAGCTGAGATACAGTGACCACCGCAAATCGTCTATTTTAAAGAAACGTTATTGGAAAAGCTCCGTTGTTAGTGGATATTTTCGCATAAAAAAATTACTCAATGTTGTTCAGTCCATGCTTAATAATGTTCAAAAGGTTTCAATAAATCTGCTTAATTTATACGTCTAAAAAAAATCGTAAAAAAAGTGTTTTTTTCTCCACGCGTAAACCCTTACCCCCCCCCCCCCCCCCCCCCCCCCCCCTTAACCCTAGAACTACAAACCAATTTTTTTTTACTTATAAACTACAAACCGGAGTAAATATTTACCCCACGGATTTTTTGCTCGTAAAATCGTTTTGGAAGCAGTAATCTGACTCATAAGTACCTCAATCTTTTCGTTTCTTCATGCCAAAGAGAATGGTGAAGAGCAAATTCCATTTTATAACAGTTTAGTTGGTTAAGAATCGATTCGAATGACTAGAAGTGCTGAAAAACGATCAAACCGGCATTTAACAAAAAAAAATTTATAACTTTTTAAATAACCGATTTTCAAATTTTCAACGGGATTTTAAAGAAGATACATAAGGCTTCGAGGGAAAAAATACCATCATGATGTTCTGCCAAAAAAAATCTATTTATTTGGGACTCTGGAAATTCAAAAAAATTAGGAATATGATCTATAGGAAATTCAAATGAAAATTCATGAAATACTGATTTTGAAAAATATATTCCGGGTTCTGCCATAGGAAATGTATCGAAAAAGAGAAATTTGATACATATACAAGATATTCAAAAGTAAAGTTAAGATTTGACTGGTTTGAAGGCACCATAATCGCTTGTAGTTCACTAACGGGAACTACAAACCGGGGTAGGTATCAACCCCATACGAGCTTCACATCTTCACTCCGTCGCAGTAAGCAAGGAACTGAAGTGTCTCGTGATCTCGACCTCTTCATGGAACCTCGAACTGAATTATGGTATAGGTCTTCAGTCGATAATATCACTGACTCACTTAAAAATGGAGTCCAAAGCTTAGCTGGGGTAGATATATACCCCGGTTTGTAGTTCTAAGCTTAAAATTGAGTGCTTTGATTAGTTTGGTCACATTCCCCCGATCAAATGTAATACAAAACTATATTTTCTCATATAATTCGATCATCAAATCTCTATTTGTATACAGTACAACTGGAATCTAATTAAATTTATTTTATAGATAACTACTGTGTAGCTATACTCTCCGAGGGACGAACTTTAAGTGATGATTGTCTCAATACGTCAAAAATTCAATGGATGTATGATCGACGAGAGGCTTTGAAATTGTTTTCTTTGAGAGATCTAGTAATTCCCGGCACCCATCATTCAGCAGCTTATGCAAAATCAGATAAAGCATCATTGGATAATCAAAGCTTGATTTCACGCTGGATACTTTGTCAGGTGCTATCAATTTTTATGACATGTAATAATTCCCGTGATTAAAAATGAACTTTCAAAAATGTATAAGAAAGAGAAATTATAACGTAAGCAATTCTTCGTTTCACAGTCGAAATCCATAAAGACTCAACTAATAGAGGGTATACGCTACTTAGATTTGAGACCAAGCTTTCTGTATAAAGATGGAAAAAAGGAGTACATCATAACCCATAATGCATTTAATCTGATTCCGATGGATGACGTAGTGAAACAAATTAATGATTTCATGGATATGTCGAAAGATATCGTGATTGTTTCATTTAAAGAATTTGCCAAAGGTATGTAAGACTTACAAAGGGCCTAGTGTACTTCTCTGTCAATCCCCTTCAATATTTATTCTTTCGGACTCACAACTAATGATTTTCAGATATATAGAATGATCTATTCCCCGGAGCTGCTCTAAATGATATTTATGTAAACTTTGAAATTCTAGGATTCCATTCAATTCAGGATCATATAGATTTTATAGGCTATCTTGAATTTTCGTTCGGAAGACATATTCACTCACGCAGAGACTGGACATATGCGCTGAATGGATTTTGGGAGGCAGATAAAAGACTTATTATCAGTTACGATCATCATACGTACGAAACATCTCATTATATGTGGCTTCCCATTTCTCAATACTGGGCTGATGTCCAAACAATCGGTCAAATACATTCGTACCTGAGAGAGTTATATAAAAACTATGCAAAGTTAGTCTGTCTGGATAATTTCTGATTAACCGTCAGTGGTCGCGCTATGAGACTTTCTTTCACACTTTTTTTCGAGCTAGTACCTTGAACAATGAGAGGAAAATTTTAATTTTTTTTGTATTCCTCAAAAAACTATCCTAGTTTATGATGGGGGTCGCCAAATTCCAAAAACAAGTTCTTCTTTGAGAAAATTTTTTTTTCATTCCTGAGACTTTCTCTCACTGCGCGCCTAACGTCGGTCGGTTGGTACGCAAGGTTCGGGTTATCTCGATCGCTATCGATAGCGTTGATGATACGCCCTTCTCATTCTAATCGTTATTTATGAGATATTTCTTTGTAAACGGAACTGAATTCTTCAAAATACGAGAATTTTTCAGATGAATTAATTTAATTTTTCCGTCAGTTTTTCTTAATTTCTCGGAAAACTAGGCGAGATGCAGCAATTTTCCCTGTATCTTTTTTGCAAAGAATTTTAAGATCTACAAAAAAGCATTAGGGCAATATCACTCTATCTCGCTTAGTTCTCGAGATACTCAGGTATGCGAGAATCTCTCATCCCTAAGGCCCCAGACTTTAAGTATTATTTCGTCCGGTATAGTTGCTACGTAACCGTTCGCACAATTCCAAATGTGTGGAATCAAATTCGTCAGAATGTTGAAAATCTTAGGGGGAATTGGAGGGGATCTTGGGGGGAATTCTCATTTTAATTACTTAAATGTGTGAAACAGTCTGACAACTTAAGATTAAACACATTTGGAATCCGAACGGTTGCCTAGCAACTCAACCGGACGAAATAATAACTAAAGTCTGGGGCCCTGCTCATCACGCGCCTAAGGAACGTTGGCGAGGTAGCGCGTCTGCTGACGGGTTAATATATGCAGCGGAATTTTTATGTAATCACATAACTATTTTGATTCTCTTGAAACTTTTTCAGTGAATTTATGCCTTTTGCTGCTATGGTAGAATTGACACATTCTGCTACTAGTATTGTTCAGGATATCGTCAGGAGAGATATGAGTCTTCGTCATTGGGCTGAACAATTAGGTAGATATATCCCTCGATGGTACACTGACGAATGGAGCTCAACAGCTAATATTGTCGCGGTTGATTACTATCAAACATCGGGGATTGTCGATATTGCTATACAATTAAATGAACAGCGGGCTGCAGATCCACCCTTCTTTTACTACCGATGGAGACCACTATCATGATAAACTCATACCAATTCCTCTAAATTTTCTTGGTAATCGATTATGATGATCATCAAGTAATGATCATTACTATTTATTATATACTAAGTCCAGAACATCACTGACTCTTTGCAAAATTTTTGAATCAGCGCTTCGAGTAGGATGAAATCGAGGATATATTTTTCAATGTACTAGTAATGCTTTTGCGAGAAGTGGATTAATAAGAAAAATTTGATTGAAGCATCATCAGTTTCTCCATTTTCACCCCTTCTCTGGTTCTAAAAATCCTCACTTCAAATTGTAACTGATCAATCTATCCTTTGATATTCCACCTCTAAATTTGTCTCTTGGGAAAGAGAAAGAACACAGCAAGGGTGTTAGGATGCTCCGATTAGGTTAGTTCTCTACACTACTCCGGATAATGCAACAAATCGAAAATGCCATTATTAACATGTTCGACTTTGTCATTGCGGGTGCTATGGAAATTGCTATGACAGCTGCAATGATAATTTTCATACTTGAAATCTTAACAGCCTCGACAATCACTAGAGAGATTTTGACGTATCTGGCTTAGCTGATGATTTTTTGGAGCTCCATCTAGAATGTTCCCTCGAGCTGACATCAACACAAAAATTATATGAATTGTTACATTCAACACAAATATTGGAGAAATTTGGTCCAATATCTCGATTTGTCTGTTGTTTTTTTGTAGCTAATAATAAAGATTTTCGAGAAAGAACGAGAGCGGTATTCAATGGAGGAAATCCTCCCTCTTACTATGACAGAGTGGCATAAATGAAGTATTGTTCCGGTTATTGCAAGAACGAAAACTCTCATCACAGTCTAAAAGTGGGCCAAAGAATATAATTCATGTTTTTGAATTGACGAATTTTCATCCATTTGACCTTACAATTCAGGGAATATCACTGTTATACTAATGAATATACTGTATTTGGAGTAGTACATTCAATCTTATTCACAGAAGAAGAACAGAAAATTTGTTTTATAATCTCTTATTGCTTCCGAATGGAAGCTTTGTTTTCGCAATTTTTTTCGAAATGCCAATTTTCATTGGAAACGACTCAAAATGATGAAAAACGTCGAGAAATCATAATGAGAAAAAAAGTAGACATGTATGTATGTGTGTCTGTATGTACGACTTTACGACGCTCTATTACTCGAGAACGGTGAGAGATACAAATCTGAGATTTTGGCAAGATATCAGTTGTGATGGAGTGTATGTCCCATAAAAATTTCAGCAAGATCGGTCCAATGGTTTCTGAGATATATCAATTTTTTAAAAATCGTATCTTTCGAAATTTCTCAATTTGTGTGCGACGAATTTCGTTCAAAATTTTACTCAAGATTCGCAACCATAATATCTAGCTCTGGCGAATTTTCATGAATTTAATCCCATTATTCTATTAGTTATTAATTTTTTTGTGCTTTTTTTCAAAAACATGGTTTTACGACCATAGCTCAATGAATAATTGACTTAAAGACTTCAAATTTTTTCTGTATATGTAGTTTCTGATGAAGATGGTTGGGATTGGATCTGAGGCATATCGGCTGAACGTTTCTCGAGATATTTTGAATTGAAGTTTTTCCGAAAATAGGCTGTATCTTCCAAACTACTCATCCGATTTCATCGGGACGGAGCTCAAAAGATTCGTCTTCATGAGCTGAACAAACCCTCAATTTTTAGAATTTTTAGATGAAGTTCTCCGCTTATTACATTAAAAAATGTATTTTTTTCTCAATATTTCAAAAAAAAATCCAAAAAATGCAATTTTTCTCGATTTTTTTGAATGAACACCCGTATTTTTTATCTGGTTTTCTGAAAAAACACATTTTTCTTTTTCAAATAAGCCCCTACTCACCTTCGTAGGACAATCAGAAACTGTACCCAAAAGGGAACATTCAAAGTGAAAAAGTGATTTTTTATGTAAAATTTTGTATATATAATTTTTTTTTCGAGACAGACGATAGAAAAAATTCAGGAAGAACCATTCGGAAGCATCCTGCTAATTCATTAGCAGAAATTGAAAGAAAAAAAAGCGATTTAAAGGATAACGTAGATGAAATAGCGACTAACGTAGCGACGAACGCCTGCTTGTTTACTTTCGTTTTCACTTTATTTGCGTACACTTGCTTCACCATTCGTGAGAACGCCTTTTTTCAGTTGATGGCAGAGTGGGGAATTATTGTGACGATCAAAGGGTTAAGATAATTTAGTATTGAAACTAAATAAACCAAAAAGTCTTTATTCCACATCGTTTTGTTACTCATTTGAATCGATACACTTCATGGTAAACTCATATCTATCACTTCTCGGTCATTGCGTCATTGAGATAATGGAGATAGGTAGTACCGATAACTAATACTGAAATCTCTCCCAGCCCATCTGTGCAAATATGAGGAACTATGTCAATATTTAACCAGTTCGACATTATTACTTGATCTACTTGTTATAAATATCTCGTACGATCTTCTTCTATTCAGTAAACGTAAGTACGTATCAAAGTATGTATTCTGTCATATTTTCATTTTTGATTCTTTCCTTCTTAATCCCACTCAGATTTACATCTGTGTGTAGAAAAAAACCAGTATTTGTGATAACTCAAGGAGTTGTTGAAAATGAGGATGGTTTGCCAATTTCAATTTTTTGGTACTATCCTAATTACACTGAGGCAAGATGGTTAATGGTTCATTGTTACAATTATGAAAAACCCGATCGGTTAGATTTCAAAATTGAATCATATACTGGATTTTATGAATTTTCACAAAAAACTCTAGATTGCGATGGAGGCCCAGGTAAATTATACTTTATATCAATTACTCTTTGTCAATTGAAGACGTTAGTTAGCTAGCTTTGAGGATACCTCCAAGAGAATTCATTATACAGTGTTCGAAAATAAGTGTAACAGTTACCACAGTGAGAGAAAAGTGTATTTATTCAACAATTTTCAAATAATGAAGCATCATCGTAAGCCAATCGATGCACAAGATTTTCTCGTCAGAGCATAAGAGGAGCTAAGTGGAAGATGTGGAGCCATACTAGGTGAGAAGCATTGTATGGCCCCCTTCGTATCCGTTTCACTTGGTATGTGAAAGTGTTCGTACAATGTAGTCATAGTGGATGGCACATGCATAGGGTGTGCTATGTCAGTGCCATATATTTGCTATGTATGTTCCATGTCTACGCAGTACATGCACCGAGGAGCTGATACCAGACAGTGGTACTCATCCAGTATGGCTGCGCATCTTCTGCTTGACCCCATCTATGTTCTAACTGGAAATTCTCGTGTTCCATGCACCTGTCTCTGACTGTTGGTGACACTACAGTGTTACACCCATTATCGAATACCCTGTATGTGAGGAGCTCGCCTATTTTTCATTCATTGTTGCTATTACCGATGCAAGTAATTCTCATTGTCAACATTATGTTATAGATAAATACTGTATAGCAAGACGGTCCGAAGATGAAACTATAGAGAATAATTTATTATGTAATTCAAAAATTCAATGGATGTTTGATCGAAAAGATGTTTTGAAATACTTTTCTTTGAGAGACTTGATAATCCCTGGCACCCATCAGTCAGCAGCTTATGGAGAGTTGGATGATGAGTCATTGAATCATCAGAGCTTCATTTCACGATGGACACTCTGTCAGGTTTCATTAGTTTTGATGGCAGCTAAATAATTTTAACACTTGAAGGGAAGCTTTGGAAATAAATTCCACAAAAATGATAACGTCAGCAATCTTTCATTTACAGAGCAAATCCATAAAGACTCAATTGATGGAAGGTATACGCTATTTGGATTTGAGGCCAGGTTTTTTGTATGTAGATGGGAAGAAAAGGTACATTACAACCCATGGTATCTTCAATCTAATTCCGATGAATGACGTTGTGAAACAAATTTGTGAATTCATGGATTTGTCAGAAGATATAGTGATTGTGTCTTTTAGAGAATTTAGCAAAGGTATGCGGAGGAGATGCTGCGGCCATGAATGATGTCAGAATATATGATAATAGGGGAGACCGGGGCATGATCAGAAAAATGATTCAAACCGGGGAAGAATCATCGAGCCTGCTCATGCACGATCATGCGTTAATCCCATGCATTATCATGTCCCAATATTCACCAGCCATGAGCATGCATGAGCACTTGCATGCTTATCAAGTATCATCATATTTGATCAGGCATGATCACGCGTGATTAAGGCTGGCAAATATTCAGGTATGATCATGCTTGAATAATTGAATGATCAATGCGTGCTCATTCATGACTTTGCATGAAGCATGTGCGACTATTTCTTCCTGCTCATGCATGATTGATTATGACCTTGCACGATTCATGCACATTTAAATATAGTTTCGCACGATTCTTGCATGATTCATGTTGGACATGCCTGAATTGTGCATGATCATGCATGAGCCATGCATAATGAAGCATGATCATGCTTGCCGATTCCTTCCCTAAAGGAATTCTTGTCAAAGTGGAAGGATTTTGCGAGGAAATGTGAACAGATTGGAAAAAATGAGACATGTCTACATCGTTGGGTAATCTTTTCAGATTGTTTCGTAGAAGCCTTTTTCGGCAATAATCCCGATTAATTTTGCCTCAGTCTCCCCAAATAATACAACACATTTTGCCTCAAAGTACCCAGTGCAGCTTTAGATATGAAATGAATAGCAAAATAGTAGATAATTGAAACAGATCATTCACCATTCTTTACTTGAAATTTGTAGGAATTTCTCCACAATGGAATTGATTTATCAGCTTGGCTCTCCGGCAAAGAATGTTTTGTTAATTTAGTCAAAATAGCCACTTATTCAAATATTCACACTTTCAACTTTTTACCCAAGCAAAAAACTGATCTGAATAATATACGTGCCAATCTTGAATTTCCAGGATTTGAAACGGATCGGGATCATCAAGATTTCATAAACTATCTCGAAATTTCATTTGCCGGGTATATTCATCCACGTCAATCCTGGATGGATAAATTGCATGAATTTTGGGTTGCAAACAGAACACTCATTCTAAGCTACGGTCATAATGCATATAGAGTATCTCATTACATGTGGCCTCCAATTGTGCAAAATTGGGCTAATGCTCAAACAATCAATCAATTATATTCTCATCTGGATGTATTACACCGAATGTATAGCAAGTTAATATCATCGAATAATTTCTCTTTTACATGTTTTACTATATATCTAATGTTCTAAAGGATAATTATGTTTTTTTCGTATTTTCTAGTCCTTCCAAGCCTTACGCTGCTATGGTAGAATTCACACATTCCACGACTACTATCGCTCAGGATATATGGAGCGGAGATATGAGTCTTCGGCATTGGGCTCAACGATTAGGTAGATATATTCCTCGATGGTACACTGAAGAATGGAATTCATCAGCTAATATTGTAGTAGTTGACTTCTATCAGACATCAGGAATCGTTGATTTGGCTATACAATTGAATGAGAAACGAGCCACAGATCCGAAATATTGTCGCCCAGAATGGAAATTTTGTTGTTGACCTAGAAAGTTATAATATAGTCATGATAATTACTGATTCGTTTATTATATCTTGATAGAGACGAACGAATGTTGTACAATTGGTTACTCACTTACAATGAAGAAGCAATTTCACCAATTTCACATCACTATTATTTAGATATATAATACTCGCTGTCTGACCTAAAAGTCGGCCTAACTCGTACTTTTGCCGTCGGAGTAGGGCTGGCCAATCATATAAGTCGGTATGCTCCCACCACTAAGTTCTCGCGCTCACGCAGTACCGTTTTCTCAAGGGCATCTGTTTATGTTTAGTGGGATTAAGGGCAGTATATAAATATTTCATACATACGTCCCTGCCGTCGACGAACCTGATTGTACACAGTTCCCTTGCTCAGCAGATGGGAAAAGAGTGTGTTTGGTTATGGACCAGAAGTCAGCTGGCCCATACACTCACGCACACATGTATACTGCTCTGCTTTATCGGTCATCGGCCTCTCGACACTGACCTATTCATTTGGGCATCTGAGGCGCCACATGATGGACAGGTGTTTTGGCACGCGCCAAATTAGACACCTGTCATCTTGATTTGTTTCCTCCCTCTCACTCTTTTCTAAGAACTCTCAGTGCAAACATCGTGACAAGTGTTTTCTCGGAACTTTCTTAATTATTAATTAATCTCTTAAAACTATCGAACTTCTCAATCATTAAATAATAAACTCAGTAAAATCCAAAGTTAATTATAAGTGTTAAAATAATAGAGACATTTATTTATATTGTTAAATAAAAGTGTTGTGAACAAATAATCGTGTTCGCGCTCATTATTTTCACGCTCCACGCTCCATTATAAAATCCATAATTATCTCATTCATCTCAATAAAAATATATCAAAATCCAGGCATCTTATCGAGCAGAGTGGGAGAAACGCCCATTCAGACGAGAGGGCTAGTATTCCGTCAGCACGCTGTATGAACCCGTAAAAATTCCACCATGAAGAAATTCCACCAGAAATGGATAATTAATATTGCTTTTATTATACTGAAAAATGAAAAATAATACAGTGCGAATAAAGAATACAGAATTTTGATTACTCATCCAGAAACCATTCATAAGGAAAATTATAAATATTGAAATGGTAGTCCAGCCGTAAGGAGAGACTCCAACAAAATCAAGGAGATGTGGCAGAATTCTAAAATTTTCTGAGCAAGTTCACTGAGTGATTAACCCTTCAACGCTCGCGTGATTTCACCCGACTTCGTTGGTCGCACGGTGAGCGCGCTGCCGCCGTGTTAAATCGTATAAAGGCTATGCCACATAAGACGCAGGTGCAGCGTAAGCGCAGTGTTGTGCGTTACCACGTGAATTCATTCAATTTGAATATAATTTAAATGACAGCTGTCAAAATTTCAAAATCTCATTTTATTCCAAGTTGATCGAAGATGCAAGAAAAAGAATGGATTCCAATAGATTATCACTATTTATCTATGGTTGGATTTAACTTAATTCATTATTTCTTGAATTTTATATCTATCTTATGAATAAAAAATCGTTGTCGTTAGCGGGTTAGTCCTAGTAACCAAAAAGAAGATTCCCATGGCTTTTACACAAATATTTTCGTGGAGATGAAAAACAATGACCATGAAGAATCTTTCGAATTGAACGAGAAGATTATGACTATTTCTTTCATTTTTATCAATTGCGATTGTATTTATTTTTTAATATCTTTCCAGCTAATGGACTCGAAAGATATTAAAAAATAAATACAATCGCAATTAATAAAAATGAAAGAAATAGAGTCATAATCTTCTCGTCAATTCGAAAGATTCTTCATGGTCATTGTCTTTCATCTCCAAGAAAAGATTTTTGTGTAAAAGCCATGGGAATCTTCTTTTTGGTTACTAAGTCTAACCTGCTAACAACAACGATTTTTTATTCATAATATAGATATCAAATCCAAGAAATAATGAATTAAGTTAAATCCAACCATAGATAAATAGTGATAATCTGTTGGAATCCATTCTTTTTCTTGCATCTTCAATCAACTTGGAATAAAATGAGATTTTGAAATTTTGACAGCTGTCATTCAAATTATATTCAAATTGAATGAATTCACGTCGTAACGCACAACACTGCGCTTACGCTGCGCCTGCGTCTTATGTGGCATAGCCTTAAGAGCGGCGAACGACTTTGCAGCAGCGCAACTCGGACGGGGATTTTACGCGTAGTCGCACCGGGCGGTGGAGCGCCGTCTTTCAGTCCGTGATCCAAAAAATAATATTTACACTCAATTCACACGCGTTTTTATACTTATCAATAGTATCTATGCATTTGAGAAGGTTCAATGAGGGCATTAAAATTTTTTGAAATTTTTTCATTGGTAAAAATGCAGGTAAAACGGCAAAATGTAAAAAAGGCGGCGCCGCGCTATTGGCGCGAGCAACGAAGGGTTAATATTCACTACTTTTTTGGAATACAGTAACCGTCAAATAAGGAAGAAAATAAATATTGAAGCTGAATCTTTTACAGGGTTGTATATGAACGGCCAGGTAATTCAGTGAAATTCCTGTATACCCGACTCAATCGGCAATCGTGTAATTATACTACAATTATCTACCATCCATATAACCTCATGCAAAAGATTTAATTTTAATAATCATTTCCTTCCTTATTTCACGGTCTCTAAATTCCAAAAAATAAGTGTACATTGTTAATTATTCGATGAACTTGTTCAGATGGTTTGAGGACCCTGACATATTTCCTTGTTTTGCTTCAAAAAGCTGAAGTCCCTTCTTCAAAAAGTTTTCAAATGACGTTAACTTGTGCTCTGGTATATGTCATTCGGACGCTTTTCCTTCTTTCCTAAAATTCATATATATTTCAGTAACATGCAAATATCATAAATTCTATTATCATGACATCTCTAGTAGATACGCGTCGCTATTGCAGGCTTGAACTATGATCATTGTATGAGATTTCGTTCTTTCAAGTAAATCTAGGGAGTATGTTTTCAGTCAAACTTGTTTCCTTGATTCTGACATCCATAATTCCTTTCCTGTACGCATTCATAATATGAATGCGTACAGGAAAGGAATTATGGATGTCAGAATGGATGTCATATATTATATGAAGAGTAGCCAATAACTGTTGTCACTCAGGGAGTTATTGGAAATGAGAATTTGTTACCAATTTATATTTGTTGGTGTTATCCAAGCTTCACTAGAAGTAATCGATTATGGGTTCATTTTTCGAGTACCGGACGAATGTGCATGGAGCACTTTAAAATTGAATCATATACTGGATTTTATGAAGCGCCACGTTCAATCATGGAGCATGACGGAAGTCCAGCTGATTATACCTTATAGGAATTATTAAAGTCTTAATCGAATGCATTAATTGATATTGAGGATAGTTGGAATAGACTGGACGATATGTTTGTAGAAACGTTACGGACCTCCATAAAGTCTAAACTGGAAAAATTAATTTCAAAGTTTGTCAATGACACGAGAGAAGATCTTTCAAAAAATCAATCGAATCCAATAAAATTGAAGCTAGATAAAAATTCGTGGTTAGTCGATGATTCATAGATGAAGCTTTGATTAATGAATCATTATTAATATTAAGAGTTCTCATTAGTTTTGTTCTATTCATTTGATCTAACACAATGCTAAACTATCTTTTCTTGTATCTTTCAGTTTGTAGAAAATAGTCAGCGCCCGTCACAGAACATATGAAACTCCTATTTCGATAAGGTAAAATTAGAAGTTAGTAAAGTTGTATCGACCTTACCTCTGATTCGGTATCTTCACGCTACCAAATTAATTTCACTTGAATAATCTACGAGTATTGAATTTGTTGATTTGTTTATGCATATATTTAGGATACTAAGTTAACAATAGTTTATTTTTATTTTAGATCTAGGTTCATACAGCTTGAGTTTAAGTATTGGTTTTGTTGTAGAAGTTAGAAATAATTTTTATGATCCCTGCTCTGATCTGGTTCTTTTCATCATTCTGAGCTTCTTCGTCTGCATCCTCCACTGTTAAGCTTTGAATGCACAGCTCTAGATCTTTAATTATCTTGGGGATTGGTAATTCATTATTACTAACTTCTAACCCGAATTTAGGCTCTGAGCATAAGACACGTTTCACCTCTTCGGGCAAGATCTTTAGAGTAAAGTTAAAAATCGCTGTGTCTTGATGCGTTGAAACCTTGACTGAAGAACTATCAATTTTGAGAGCTTTGAGTTTCTTGATGTTGCTGTGTCTGATGGATTTGAAAGTTGTTTCATAAATTTCACTGATGTTGTATCTAACATCCTCAGACAAACCATTTCTCAAAAGAGTACTCATTTCATGTTCAATTTTACCAATACTTTCTTCTAATCTCTTTATTTTCCACACTGTTATTTTAATTTCCAGGTTCAAAATGGAATTTTTTAATCTATTATAAATATTGTCTGCTTCTCTTTTATATGGATGTTCTTCTAATTACAATGAGGTTAGAGTTTTGATGTTGTTACTTACATGTAAGTAACAACATCAAAACTCTCGTGGGTGTTACTTCATTCCTTCTGCATTCGAGTGAGAAAATTCTCCCATTTTTCATAGCACCAAGTTTCTTCATATTGTTCTGCCAGTCTTTCAATCTTTTGCACACTAAGTCAACTCAATTTAGTTCATATACACGTGTGAATATAACACTTCGTATGTTACGCGCGCATAGTTGCTAGGCAACTATGCCAGCCTCTTCATTGAGGGAAGAACTTTTCGACTCTGTTCATCACACACACACACACACTCATACAGACATTTTTTAAAAACGGCGGTTCTTGACGTTTTGGGTCATTTCCAGCCATATTATGATGGAATCTCAAAATCGAAGAGAATTACGATTATTTAACCTCAATTCGAAAGCAAAATGATCTGTAATTGTTTGTAGATTGAGGAATAAACGAATAATTCCACGGCTCAATATGATTCTTTAATACCAGCTAAGGAATCAAGCAATTTTGAGGCTTATGAAGATTGCGCAATGAGCATATAGCAAGTGTTATGTAACGAATGCGAACGGGATAGGACGAGTTTTTCCCTTGAGAGTTAAGTCAATTAAGAGATTATGCAGGGTGGCGACTGAAAACTAATTTTGAAATTCCCTGACTTTTCCATGACTTTTCCCTGACTAAAAATGAAAATTCCAGGACGTACAAAAAAAACTATCATTTAAATATCGGGGAAGGTGGGGCAATACGGACATGAGGGGTAAAATGGACACATTTGAGTTTTTATGCATATATTATGAAGAAATCCTTAAATGAATGAAAATATTGGAGATGGATTTTTTTTAATGATTCCATCGGAAAGCTGAGAAAATGTTCGTCGAGAAATATGTGACAGAATTGATTTTTTCCAATTTTTTGAGAATTCGATATTTTTGGTCATTTTTGAGGGGTAAAAAGCCTTTCGATTTTTGAGCACATTCAGTTTTTTGGAAATATCTCTGGTTTTATTGGTCGTGGCGACCTGGGACCGATTTTAAATGCAGGGTGAGATCATTTTCCATTGATTTATGGGGTTTTGAATTTGAAAATAGCGATTTTTCAAATAGTTATGAGAACTTCCGTGAAAAATTATGATCATCGGTTTTTGTCCCATAACTATCTGAGAAATCGATATTTATATATTTAGAACCCCATAAATCGATGGGAAATGATCTCACCTTTCATTTAAAATCGGTTCCAGGTCACTACGACCAATAGAACCAGAGATATTCCCGAAAAACTGAATTTGCTCAAAAATCGAAAGTCTTACCCCTCAAAAATGCCAGAAAATATCGAATTCTCAAAAAATTAAGAAAAATTAATTCTTGCACATGTTTCTTGACTCAAATTCCCTCAGCTTCCCGATGAAATAATTAAAAGAAATCCATCTACAACATTTTTATTACAATGTCCATTTTGCCTTACGTTTTCCGACGTTAAAATTCTTAGTTATTCTTGAAAACAATTTTTTTTATTAGAATTTTTCAATAATCCTCGAAACTGCGTTAAATTTTCATAATTGTGATTTTTCGTGAACCTTTTTGCAGATTTCAAACTGATCGGAAAGTTCAATTCTTTGATGAAATATATATCAATCTCAAAAATATGGAGATAATAAAAAATAAACTATGAATTTCCCTGACTATCATTAAAATTCCCTGACTTTTCCCTGACTATTCCAGAAATTTTAAATTTCCTGACTTTTCCAGGTTTTCCAGGTCGATCGCCACCCTGTTATATTGACTTGTAGGACTCAGCCTCTAGATCCCTTGATGAGAAAAAGTATCAAGATTGAAAGTGCAGGCCTGCCATAAAAAGATCTTCGATATATGTGTTAAGCAATCGTTTTTTTTTGTGAGATGTAAATATTTAAGTGAGATATAAAAGATAAAAGTTTCGTATCATTTCTTGACAAATGGCATAAGTTCTATTATCGTGACATCTTCAGTAGATACGTGTCACCATTTAAGGCTTCCAGTGTGATCATTGTCGGAAATCTCTTTCTTTTAAGCAGCTCTAGAGACTATGTTTTCAGTCAATTTTTTTTTCATAATTCTTTCATTCATAACTCCATTCCTCAGCACATTTATATTGGAAGAGAAACCAATAACAGTTATCACTCAGGGAGTTATTGGAAATGATAATTCGTTACCAGTTTCTATTTTTTGGTATCATCCAAACTTCGCTGAAGGGGATCGGTTATCGGTTCATTGTTCAAGTACTAAGAGGACGGAGCACTTTGAAATTGAATCATTTACTGGATTTTATGAAGTGCAACATTCAACTTCACATCATAACGGATGCCCAGGTGATCGCACTTCATATGAATTATTGAGCATTAGTTAAATACATTAATTGATATGGAGGACGTTTTAAATAGAATTATATGTTTGTGAAAACGTAACGGTTCGTTAAAAAATCTAAATTGAAAAACCTTCTGGAAAAGCTTGTCAGTGACACGAGAGAAAATCTCTCAGGGAAAAAGATTGAGTTCATTAAAATTGGAGTTAAATAAAAATTCTTAGTATGCCAATGATTCATAGACAAAATTGTTATCAACGTATCGTGGTTTCAATAAATAATTATCAATATAAGTAGGAGCTTATGAGTTCCATTATTTTCACTCAATCTAATGCAATGCATAAATATTTTTCCTTGCATTCCCCAGCTTATAGAAAGCACTCGGCTTCTATTACAAAAAATATCAATTTTCTGTTTCTGTACAGTACAATAGGAAGCTCATAAGATTCATGTTTTAGATCAGTACTGTGCAACTATACTGCCGAGAGGAAGGACATCAAGTGATAATTGTCGTAATAGGTCAAAAATTCAGTGGATGTATGATCGTCGAGACGTTTTGAAATTTTTTTCTTTAAGAGACCTGGTAATTCCTGGTACCCATCAATCAGCAGCCTATGCAGAATCCGAAAATGAATTATTGCATGATCAAAGCTTGATTTCACGATGGATACTGTGTCAGGTTCTATTCATTTTTGTGACGAGTTGATGATTTCAATGAATCAGAAGGAAATTTTCCAAATTTATAGGAAAGAATAATTATAGTGAGCGATTTTCTATTTCACAGACGAAATCTATAAAGACTCAGTTAATAGAGGGTGTACGCTATTTGGACTTGAGACCAAGCCTCCTGTATATAGATGGAAGAAAGGAGTATATCATAACCCATAATGCATTCAATCTGATTTCAATGGACGACGCTGTGAGGCAAATCAATGATTTCATGGATATGTCGAAAGATATCGTCATTGTTTCATTTAAAGAATTTACCAAAGGTATGTAAGCGGTTTGATAATCAATCCTAAAACGATAGGGGAGGCTGCGATGAAACAGATCTGAGGAGTTGAAATAAACTATATTTTCCTTCGGATCGGCCTTCATTATAGCATCGGGAGAAGTGGTGGAGATACTCCGGCGTATTTGCGTTATTGGCTAATCTTTCCAGTTTTCTTCAGTACTGGCTTCCGATATGAAAGAAAACTTTGGTAAAATGTTGTCCTGCAGGTCCGTTTTAGCAATCAAGCATTTGCTTCCATGAAATTTCAAATTTATTCCCTCACAGTGGCAACCGATAACACTTATCCACGCTAATATCCATTGTTTTGAACTAGCAAATCATGATTTTCAGATATGTAGAATGATCTACTTCATGGAAATGTTCTACATGATATTCATGTAAACTTTGGAATTTCAGGATTCGATTCAATTGAGGATCATATAGATTTCATAGGCTATCTTGAATTTTCGTTCGGAAGACATACTCATTCACGCTCAGTCTGGACATATACGTTGGATAAATTTTGGCAGGAAGATAGAAGACTTATTCTAAGTTACAGTCATCATACGTATGCAACATCTCATTACATGTGGGCGCCCATCTCTCAATACTGGGCAAATGTTCAAACAATCAACCAAATACATCGGTACCTAAACGGATTATATCAAAATTATATGGAGTTAGTATTCCCAAATAATTCCTGATTAACATATATTGCCAATTATTCAGTTATTTAATTGAATATTTGAATATCTTGGTGCTCCTGCTACATTTCCAGTCCTTTCACACCATTTGCTGCTATGGTGGAATTCACACATTCTGCAACTACTATTGTCCAGGATGTTGTTGGAAGAGATATGAGTCTTCGTCATTGGGCTGAACGATTGGGTAGATATATTCCTCAATGGTACACTCAAGAATGGAGTGAAACAGCTAATATTGTCGCAGTGGACTTCTATCAAACATCGGGGATCGTCGATATTGCTATACAATTGAATGAAAAGCGAGCTACGGATCCAACCTTCACTTACAATCGATCGATACTACTGTCACATTAAACTCATACTGATTCGTCCAAATTTCGTTGTTAATTAATTATGATGATGCTATTGGTTATCTACTAATTCCAGACCATCACTGATTCTCTCCGGAGTTTTTAGGTCTGTGGTTTGAGTGAGCAGAAAAAAAATCAAGAATATATTTTTCAATGTAGTAATGAGCCTTCCGTAAGAATTGAATCAATAAAAAAAATACATTGGAACATAGTCAGTTTCTTCATTTTCTCCCATTTTCCGGTTCTGAAAACCGTGGGTTCGAACTATAGAATCTGAAAGATTTAGTAAGAGAATTGACTGTCTTTTGTGTCTGAGGTCAGGAAGAGACAAAGGACGTCGAGTCAATGATACTATTTATTCTCGTTCTATCTTCGTCCCTTGCCCGTCTATTCCTGTATATAGTAGGTACTAGATTCAACTCGTTGCCCGACATGTTCTGTTCAGTTCCTGTTCTGAATGACTCACAATTATTATTGATGATGAATATTGTTGAATTATCCCAATCGTCATCGGACATAGCTTTCGCCTTCCGATCAACACTCTCGATGGAAGACTCTCCATTTTCTCTTTTTCGTTTTCTAATCATCTTATTCTCTCCTTTTCGCGTTTGGCTCTGGATCATCATGAACTTCACAAATCACATTCTGAGAACTTTGAACTGATGGTGGAGAACTAGGTAGTGCAGCATCATTATTGATCCTTTGCCATCTGAATTTACTGAATTCGTTGTGTCACAGATATTTTCGGTAATTATGCAGGAAAGGGGCCCTCCTAAAATTAAATAATAATCAAAGTCAAATCTTCGGAAAAAAATAATATGGAATGCGCAAGCAGGATTTGAACCCACGACCCTCTGATTACATGTCAGGTGCTCTGACCACTGAGCTATTGCG
Organism: Aleiodes leptofemur; assembly: GCA_963942555.1. Taxonomy (NCBI): domain Eukaryota; kingdom Metazoa; phylum Arthropoda; class Insecta; order Hymenoptera; family Braconidae; genus Aleiodes; species Aleiodes leptofemur. The sequence goes on from OZ012614.1 coordinate 9,813,628, forward strand.
AGTTCCTATACTTTCCTTCAAATTTTTGACCAAGATATATTATATCCTTTTCGCCACCTCCCTTCCTGAGGTAATTTAAATTAATTTCATTTGGATGGGCCGCTTTTCTGCATATTTACCATATTTTCTATTGATAATGCAGACGTCGTTGCCGACACTTAGGAAATATGAACTAAATTTGGAAATGTAGGCAAATGACGGTGGCCGGAGTTAGGGCTCTGCCTGGCTCACGATAAGAGCGAAATATAAACTAAATTTTTTTTTTTATATTCCTCGCACTCAAGCGAAGAAGGCCTTGCTCTTTATGAGACAATCGCTGGGGCGCAATCTTCATCTGCGAAAATATCTGAATTGAAGGAATAATTTCTGTTTTTTGGAATGCATTGATGACAATTCGTGGAGTCAGCTTCTTGAAGAGTTTTTTCTAGGAAAGGGCCGATTGAATCTCCAGTAACTACTCTTCCTGGATTTAGCCTTGTCCAATCATCGAGTTCCGTTGCATAATACACTGATAATAGCTTAATTACACCCACGTCCAAGAGTTGGGATAATGAGTGCGATGGGGTGATATGAATATTATGACAACATACACTTAGCAAAAAATTAAGGGAACAGTAAATGTTGTCAGTTTTCTTCGTGATTTCCAAATGGCTGTAACTTCACCAAAAATCATCGGATCGGAATAATAAAAAACAGTTGAAAAGCTTGAAGTCTCTCCTTTTGAAATCTTGAGATGGAAATTTTTTGAGCATCCGTTATAATGAGATAAAAGTGTTGAAAGCAAAAAAAAGTTTTTAGTTTTATTCATTTTTTCAGATTGGTCCAAGGAACGCTTTCTTGTTCCTTAAGTATCAATTAATAATGATTGAAACCGGACATGTTTTTATTCGTTATTTTTTCTGTGATTCTTCATCTGTGGATGCTGTGGATGAGGTGAGTGGGTGAGCGAGAAAGAGAGAGTGAACATGTAAAATCTAACGAGTGTTCTCTAAGAAATCATGAAAAAATAACGAAAAAAGAAAATCTTCGGTCTTAATCATCATTATTTGATGTTTAAGGAACAAAAGAGCGTTCCTCCAATAGCATATTCTTATTAACCTGCTGCAATAACGAGTCTAGGACATCTTCCTGCTCTTGCCTGAGTCGAATTCAAGCCTCTCACATCCGAGCCTTAACAAAACTGAGCAACGTTGACTTCTAGATCAAACCGATTGGGGGAGTTTTGAAAGGCTCTATCTCTTATAGTTCATCTCTGATCAACTTGAAATTTGAGGCCAATATTCTTGACAGATTGGAGAGTGGAGAAAAAAAATAAAAAAATGATCGAATTCTTGACATCTCGAAACCCATGTAACCCTTAAACAAATGTTCCCGACCAAATTTCTTTGTACATTTTTGAAATTTGGTTTATTGGACATGAAACTAACGATAGAAACCATGAAACCTTTTCTAGGAATTTTTTCAGCGAAGAAAAAACCCGACGACTGGGCTATTGAAGGTAATTATGAAATCTATAAGCAGATATTTTTTCCCTCACAAAAATAGCGGAAATTTTCAGCAATTATTAATTAATGGGGATTTTCAATTTTTTACAATAGTTTTTAATTAATTATAATTTTTGCGGTCTATCTGCAGCATAAACATTTTGATATGATAATCAGGGGATTTTTCCCTACACATTGATATATTTTTCATCGACTGCAAGCCAACTTTATATAACACGTATAAACAAATCTAGAATTACTGCACTACTATTGGAGCGAAATGTTGGGGATATGCCCCCTTGTTATTTAAAAAAAAAAGAAGTAGAAAAATGGCACTTAGGCCCCTTTCACTCTGAGGTGACGATATATATATTTGAAAGAATCGATTCCTCGATTTTCACGTTACGATTTTTTTAAGGAGAAATACTGAAACTGTTGTTACAGAAGTTATGCGATATATCGAATTTAAAGGCGATTAATCGATTGTGTGAAAAAATGACGATCGGAAGTTGTTTTTGCAAGAAAAGTTCCCACGGCGTGTGCAACGCACCTTCAATTGCTATTTTTTTTTAGAAGAAAAATGAATGCAGGCGTGCGTGGCACGCTTTCAATTGCTAGTATGGGGAGAAAATCGATTCTCAATAAATCGTATTTTCTATAGATCTATTCTTCGAGAATCGATTTTTTTTCTCGAAAATTTCCCAACACTAGTTGTGACTGTCATTTTTTATTCAGAGAATTTCATAACGTCATGTGACCAACACCAGATGGTTATTTTATGAACATTTTATTTTGAATATTCCCCTAAGAATAATACCCAGATTTTCTTCTTATTGAAAAAGCTGAAACTACTGTTGATAAGAAATTTCTACCTTTCATACCTGTTCAATTTGATATTGTTACTATATTTTATGGTTCTCAAAATTATAAAAATTATCACAATGTGCATGGATGAACTGACAAAATGAGAAGCCAATTTTTCGTAATCTAAACTATGTAGAAAAATTCACTTTATTATTGTTGATTTATTCAAACAATAAATTTTAGTTGCACTATTCTTTTAAGATTTGAATTTAGCCTGTATCTTCTTTCTTATCAATTTTCACAAAATTCAGCTCTTCAAAATATATATTAGAAAATATTATGCTAGAAATGTAACTCGTTGACAGATGTATACTCCTCTTAACCTCTAACCAATTAGAAAGGCCAAAATATCCTAAATAATAAAAAATAGGAAATAAAACTGTCGAATAAAAATGATAAAATTTATGTATAATTAAAAAAAAAAGTGAGAATATTTTTCAGTAAAAATCTATACTTGATTACTCTGAATGTTCAATTTATTCATTGACTATTCAACTGACTGAGATGCGACGTTGCCACGTATCCAGATTCAGGGAATTTTGAATATTCAATATGGTGATTGAATTGACCGAAGCTCAATTGAACGCAATTTTGAGTCTTATATGTTCGGTAACATAGGATTATTTTTATCTGAAAAAATTGTTGAAATTCTAACGATTATATACACTTTTATATGTAACAAAACGGTCTATCCGAGTGAATTTTCAACCGGAACATAAAGTTAGATAGCTCTTATGGGGTTCCTGTGTAATAGTATATTACATGCCTAGGGCAGTAATGTAAGAAATGTCTCAGAGCACATGTAATTGTTGGCCGAGGCGAAGCCGAGGTCAACAAACACGTGCTCTAAGGCTTTCTTACTTACTGCCCAAGGTGTGTATACGATTTTTCTGCACACTGGAACAGAAGTGAGCTTACGCCCGAGTGCAGTGAGGGCCGAAAGTCTCACTTTCGTCCCAGTGTACAGAAAATTTTATTTTTTTCAAAAATCAATTTCTCAAGATTTTGCCCAGTAATCTGGAGTAAAATCGATTGCTAATAGAAACTAAAGTACTTTACAACAAATCCTGAAAAGGTTTTCCTTAAAAAAAGGTACCTCCCGGGAAAAAATCGTCACATATGAACATATATGTCCATATATGTCCATATATGTACATATATGAGGCATATATGTACATATATGAGACATATATGAACATATATGTTCATACGTTTCTCCGAGAAATCAGATAGCTATGGGCATATATGAGCATATATGGGCATATATGGAACGTATATGAACATATATGAACATATATGTGCATATATGAAACATATGAAAAATTGCTCACTCAATCCATATAAGAACGTGTAAATGATAAATTTTAATAATTAATGGTAAATGCACGTTCTGTTAGTTGTTTACCGCTTACTTTGAGAATTTTAAATTCTGCCAGCATTCAAAAATCAGTTTTTTCGGTATCACTAAATTATTTCCAATGATTGAAATAATTCAATTGGATTCACTTTTTCTAAGTCCGAAAGACATTGATCACTATATCAGGATTAAAATTCTTTCAGCAAGTATGTGAAATGTGAATGGCGAAGGTGGTAGGATGACGGACTCATCATGTGGCGGTCCCGGGTTCGATCCCGACTAGACGGTTTTTTTTTTTCAATTGAAATTCGTTATAAATGAAAAATTGAGTGATGTAGGGAATTAATAATGATGTATTATGTTCATATATTAGAACATTTTGATGATATATCCCGGAAAAATATCGACATATATACCCATATATGCCCATATATGATCATACATGCACATATATGATCATATATGAACATTTATGGGACTGCCATACCCGGGAAAAAATCGACATATATGTCCATATATGCACATATATGTTCAGATATGTACATGTACGGTCAATTCGCATATATGTCCATGCATGGAAAGTTCATATATGATCATGTATGGACATGTATAACAATTTTTTCCCGGGCTCCTTAAAAAAAATGAACAAATGCTTATAATTTAGTGTTGTGATTTTACTTTGTACTATTATTTTTTCATATAAGAGTGAGAATTATTTTAAGATTGAATTGTATTATAGATCAAACAATTTCGAGCTCTTTCAGACTACTCAAGATAATTTTTTCCGAATTTCCTTGCCCCCACTCTTAGTGGTGATATGCGCGATCGTAATACTTTGAATAAATTCCGAATATTTCAGGCAGCATACAAAGACCAGAAAATCTGTATGACTCATGTACAAATATCATCAATTCTATTATCATGACATCTTCAGTAGATACGTGTCGCTATTTCAGGCTTCCACTGTGATCATTCCCCGCAATCTTTTTTTAAAGCAAATCTAGAGAGTATGTTTTCGATTAAATTTTTCACCTTGATTCTTGCGATCATAACTCCATTCCCCTACGCATTGATGTTTAAAGAGACACCACTCATTGTTTTTACTCAGGGAGTTATTGAAAATGAGAATTCATCACCAATTTCTTTTTTTTGGTATCATTTAAATTTTACGACGGGTGATCGAATATGGGTTCATGTTTCGAGTACCAAGAGGGAATACACGGAGCACTTTGAAATTGAATCATATACGGGATTTTATGAATTGCCAAGGTCATTCATAGAGCATGGCGAAAGTCCAGGTAATCGACCATTATATCTATTATTGAGCCTCAATCAAATGTATAAATTGATATTGAGGATGTTTCGACTAGCATAAACGAAATTTTAGAGAGACGTTACGGATTTGCGGATGAAATGCGAACTAAAGAAATTGGTGGAAAAGTTTGTCAGTGACACGACAGAAGATTTTTCTGAAAATGAATTGAGTCTAACAAAATTGAAATCAGATAAAAAGTTTTAGTTGATCGATGATCGATAGATAAAATTTTCATCAACATGTGTCGATTTCAAAAAATATTTGTTAATATTGAGCGTTCTTAGTAGTTTCGTTTCATTCACCCGGTCTAATGCAATGTAAAATTATTTTTTCTTGTATCGTGTATTTTGTAGAAAGTACTCAGCTTTCGTTAAAGAAAATATCAAATCCCTATTTCTATACAGTACAACTGAAAGCTAGTACGATTCATGTTATAGATAAGTGCTGTGCAGCTATACTTTCCAAAGGACAAACTTTAGGCACTAATTGCCTGAATAAGTCGAAAATTCAGTGGATGTATGAACGACGAGAAGCATTGAAATCCTTTTTTTCAAGCGATCTGGTCATCCCTGGCACCCATCAATCAGCAGCGTATGCAAAATCAGAGAATGAATCATTGAATGATCAAAGCTTCATTTCACGCTGGATATTTTGTCAGGTTTTATTCATTATTGTGACGAATAATGATTTCAATAATTGAAAAATAGAGAATGATTGAAAAAGGAATTCCGAGAATTTATGAGAAGAAGAATCATAATGTGAGTGATTTTGCATTTCACAGACGAAATCCATAAAGACTCAGCTAATAGAGGGTATACGCTATTTGGATTTGAGACCAAGCTTCCTGTACATAGATGGAAGAAAGGAGTATATTATAACCCATGGTGCATTCAATCTGATTCCAATGGATGACTTAGTGAGACAAATCAATGATTTTATGGATATGTCGAAAGACATCGTGATTGTTTCATTCAAAGAATTTACCAAAGGTACGTGAGTGCTTTGATAATCAATTTCAGAACAATACAGAAAGTCAAGATGAAACTGACCTGTGGAGTCAAAATGAACTAGAATTTTATTTCGGAGTGAGGGCCTTTATGAGAAAATTGGAAAGATAAAATTGTAACGATACTTCAGGATAGTTAAATTATTGGTTAATTTTTCCATTTTTCTTTTGTGAGGGCTTCCGCTATGAGAGGAAATTCCAGTTAATTCTGTCTTGCAGGTCCGCTTTACCAATCTAGAATTTATTTGCCTAAAATTTCAAATTCATTCCCTGACTGAGTGATCAATAAGACTTATCTACTCTAATATTCATCCTTCCAAACTTACAACTAATGATTCTCAGATATATACAATGATCTACTCCGTAGAGGTGATCTGAATAGTGTTCATGCCAGCTTTGAAATTTCAGGATTTGATTCAATTCAGGATCATATAGATTTCATAGCCTATCTTGAATTTTCATTCGGAAGACATAGCCATTCACGCAGATTCTGGACATATGCGCTGGATAACTTTTGGCAAAACGAGAAAAGACTTATTCTGAGTTACGATCATTATACTTATGTAACGTCTCATTATATGTGGGCTCCCATCCCACAACACTGGGCTGATGTCCAAACAATCGGTCAAATGCATCAGTATCTGAGCGAATTACATAAGAACCATAAAGAGTTAATATTTCAAAATCATTTCTACTTAATATATGCTGCCAAATATATAGGTATTTAAATAATTATTTCAATTCTTCTGCTATTTTTTTCAGAATTTTTCTGCCCTATGCTGCGATGGTGGAATTCACACATTCTGTTACTACAATAGTTCAGGATGCTGTTAGAAGAGATATGAGTCTCCGCCATTGGGCTGAACGATTGGGCAAATATATCCCTCGATGGTACACCGAAGAATGGAGCTCAACAGCTAATATTGTAGCGGTGGATTACTATCAAACATCGGGGATCGTGGATATTGCTATTCAATTGAATGAAAAGCGGGCTGCAGATCCCTCTTTCTTATATAACCGAAGGAAATATCAAAATAGAGTTGAAAGTTTTAAAGCTCCAAAGTTTTAAAAATACTACTACCCTTCCTCCTCATTTGAAGTAATAAATAAAGGTACATTTGTATTATTATAGTACTCTTACCTATGAACTCTTTCTTTTACAACTGATGGAAACCACTGTCATAATAAGCTCATACTAATTCTGCTAAGGCCCAAGTGTATGAAGCTGATCACCGATTAACGGCAGTCACTTAACTGTGCTGCCATAGTTAAGTAACCTGTGAAGTTAATCTTAAGCGATTAACTTCGATCAGTTAACTTGGCGTGATAAGGGAGGATTTGAGTGCACGTGCTTAAAAACGATCGAAAACAGCTTAAAATGACTACAGACTGATGTCCACAGTACCATAACTGGATGAATGGTTTCGTTTTCTTTGATTTGGAGCTGAATGAAACGGAGTTTCCATTTAGTTATTGATTATGATTCCAACTGCCACTCGGGTCACTATCTTCAACTCTAACCGAGCAAAGTTAACTGTCTAAAGTTAACCATACATGTAACTGTGACAGCTCCGTCAGATAATCAACGATTAGCGCTAATTGAGTTTTATACACCTGGGCCTAAATTTTGTTGTTAATCAATTATGATGATCATGAAGTAATAATAATTACTTTCAGTTATCTACTAAGTGCAGAACATCACGGATTCTTCCCAAATTTTTGGATGAGTGGTTTGAGCTGAAAAAAATTGAGAATATATTCTATAATGTAATAATGATGATTTCGTAAGAAGTGAATTGCTAAAAAAAATTTGATCGAAACATTATTCTGAAAATCAATAATTCGAATATCAGATGGAATAAATCCGTCATTTGATATTTTACCTCTAAATTCTATAGAAATCGCTTGCATATAGATTCTGAATGCTGGTTTCAGCATGATCACACCATGTTTCCATTTCCACTCGGTTTCCAGAGTGGGTGCAAGGCCGTCAGGGAAATTAGGAGGAGGGGGGGGGGGGGGGGAGGATGAGATCAGTCAATTGACATTATTCTCATTAAAAAATATTTACAGTTGGCTACCCACTGGTAGTCCATCGGTTAGTAACCTATTTCCATTGATCGGTACAGCACGTTTTCCCCCACTCCGTGCCTCTCTTAAGGTTTTTCCCACGCTACCCATCGAGGTAGTACCGCCGGTACTCGATGGACAGTTACGAAAATTTGGAAATTCAGACACTTGAAATTTCACGAGTTTAACGTCGAGCCTTATAGGAGATTGCACATTTTATCATACTTTACAGAATCGACCGTTCTGAGTTGGATTTAAAAAAAAGGAAAATGATAGAAAATTATGTATAAAACATTTTAAACTCTTGAAAATGCAGCTTCAGAGCATGTGATAGAAGTAATTAGTGAATAACTATGAAAACTGTACTTTTTATATTCCCTTTTTCTCTCCAACTCACTTGGAACGCTATCTAGTGAATGAACACTACAAGAATCAAACGAGACACTATAATCACTGACTAGGGCAATATTGGCGGTCCTACCCTAAGGATGTATGATCATGACAAAAACTTTCGATTTGGGGCTTAAAATTTTTTTCAGAGTTAGATTATTCCTCAAAGAATTTTACGATGAAAAGTTCGGGGTAGGTAACTATCCATATAAGAGAGGAAGAAATTATTGAAAATTGACAGGAAATACATGGGCTCTCATGGAGGAATGGAGGTTACGATCGTAAATTAATAAATATGCAATTATCAAGCTCCCGTAGTACAAAGAAGGAATATTCATAAGGAAAATGGATATTGTAGTAATTCGATAATATGTTAAAAATACTATGTATCCATTCATCCTGAAGAGAAAAATAGACTTGAAATTCGAATTACTCCACTTCATCATTCATTTCTCACCGTGATTGGCCAGATTAACAGTACACGAGACGTGATTATTCACTTCAGCTCATCCCTAAACCGTTCGAGCCTATCCCCGCCCATTAAAATTCACGATTTCCCCACTCTCTCGATCATACATCCCTAAGGCCCAGGTGTTTAAAGCTCGATGAGCGCTAATCGTCGATGAACTGATGGAGCTGTCGTAGTTATATGTATGGTTAACTTTAGGCAGTTAACTTCGCTCGGTGATAGTTAAAGATGGCTACCCAAGTGGCAGCTGGAATCATAATCAATAACTGAATGGAGAATTCGTTTCATTCAGCTCCAAATTAATGAAAACGAAACAATTCATTCAGTTATGGTACAGTGGTCATCAGTCCGTAGCTATTTTGAGCGATTTTCGACCGTTTTCAATCACGCCATCTTGCAATTTTTTAATCGCGCCTAGTTAACTGACTGAAGTTAATCGCAAAAAATTAACTCCACCTGTCGCTTAACTGCGGCAGCACAGTTAACTGGCTGCTAATAATCGGTGATCAACTTTATGCACCTGGGCCTAAGAGCCTGTAGTAAATCTATGAAAATCGCTCAGAAACCAGTGGAACTAGAAGGGCGTAGTTGCTCGCTCACGAATTGGGATGCGTTGTTGCTCGCTCACTAGGCTCGCTCGTGAATGGTGAATGCGTTGTGCATAATTACAGTGCGTTGATAGGTATATGTTGGAATGGGTGTGACCTTCCAGAGCCGCACTAGGAACTTTTCAATTTTTGCTTTCTTTTCAATTTAGGTTCTTTTCGCCGTTGTTCTACACTGGAGCAGTGCAGGACTAACCTCACCCGAGTGTTTTCACTAGATTTTCAAATGTCCAGTCAATGCAATACATGAACGGTTCGTTGAAATTTTTTCTTCATTGAATATTGTAAAAGCCGAGTACAAAAATGCCATTTCTTCTTCATCACTGCTCGACTCTGATGAATCCATCAATTCATAAATTAGAAGCTCGCGCAATTTATTACGATCCATCTTTTATTCTTTATTTATATTTTCTACCAAATTTATCCTTCCTCAATAGCTTAGAACTTTTGAATAGTCACCACTGCGAAAACACTAGGGTAAGGTAAGGGCTGCACTGCTCCGGAGTAGAACGGTGAAAATCGAAAACGCCATAAAAGGGTACTGTAGGGGCTCGCAGGTGTTAGTGTTACTGCACTGTGCGAACCACTACTATTACGTTCCCTCACCCATGTGAGGCCGATGTAAGGCTGGCGCCGATGAAAAATTGTTTCATCGGCCGGGATTCGAACCCGAACGTGGCGAGAAACCTGACATTAAAAAGAGTCGGCCTTAGCCAATTACGCCACGCTTCGAGCTTACGTTTGTGTGTTGTTCTTTCAGTTTATGTAGCGCGTGTGCTGCTAGAGTACTCCTTCCCATTTTTCGGGAAATTCAGTATTTGAGAATATCTCCAGTTCCAATAGGTCGGAGTGCAAAAATTTCGAATGGAGGTGAGAGATGAGATCATTCACCATTAGTTTATGGAGTTTACAATTGACAAATATGGATTTTTAAAATAGGTTCAGGGGGAGAATGGATTTTTACGGAAGGGCCTATAAATACCTTAATAATCGATATTTTTAAATTAAAAACCATATAGATCGCCTGCAAATGATCTCATGTCTTACCTCCATTAGGAATTTTTGCACTATGACCAATAGAACCGAAGATATTTTGAAAAAAATAGAATGATGTTTTCATAAGAAACTAAGAAATTGCTGGACCAATTTCAACCAAAATCTAATTAAGGCCCAGGTGTATAAAGCTCGATTAGCGCTAATCGTCGATTAACTGACTGAGCTGTCGCAGTTATATGTATGGTTAACTTTAGGCAGTTAACTTCGCTCAGTGATAATTAAAGATGGCTACCCAAGTGGCAGCTGGAATCATAACCAATAACTGAATGAAAAATTTGTTTCATGCAGCTCCAAATTAATGAAAACGCAACAATTCATCCAGTTATGGTACAGTGGTCATCAGTCCATAACTATTTTGAGCTGTTTTTGACCATTTTTAGGCACGCCATCCCAAATTCTTCTTAATCACACCAAGTTAACTGACTGAAGTTAATCGCTGAAAATTAACTCCACCTGTCGCTTAACTGCGGCAGCACAGTTAACTGGCTGCTACTAATCGGTGATTAACTTTATGCACCTGGGCCTAACACTAATCTATATCGAGATTTTTCGATTGCGACATTGATCATCTCGATCGAATTATTGATTGATGAGAAAACGTGAACGAAAAACTGGACACACACATATAGACATGGTCCAAAGGACTATCAGAAAATGTTGTGGAAATCTCAAAATGTGAAGATCAATCAAAAAATCGAATTTTCATTTCCGGGGTGAATACAATAACTTTCCTTCTTGAAAAGTAGGAGTAATAAAAATAGGATTTATTTCTCTTTAAACTATTGCCACTCTTGAACTGAAACAGATGGAATGGAACTATCAAATGATGGGCAATATCTCGAATTCAATGTGAGATGTCGAATCGATTAATTGAATATTTGCAATCGATCGATCAGAAGCTATCGAATATTTTGTGAGGTCTTGAATCTATTGCATGATATGGCATCTATCAATCAATCGATATTGAAAATGATCGATTCGAAGTAGATGTGATATTGTACTTTTCTTCATATCGTCACCTTAGAATGAAAGAGGCGTAAGTGCTAAAAATACGAAATTCTGGTATGAAAGGGGCGAATCTCCACTTATTACTCCAGAATGTTTTCCATGGTGTCCTGGACGTTATTTGGGCAATTCAAAATCAAAATAACAAAGTGGTGTAACTACCAATCTTAAAATGGAAAAAATGTATCTCCGCGCTTACGCCCCTTTATTTTTTCCTCTTTCAACGCTAAGTAATTGCTAATGTTACGGTGAGAGAGACGTATCTCTGCACTTACGCATCATTGTTTTCATAATCTTGTCAGCCCATGAGAATGTTTGAAGTTACGCTCTTTTGCTCTTGAGATTTTTTATCTGAATTTTAGCACTTACGCCTTTTTGTTTCTTCAGATTTTTCATCTAAATTATGGCACTTACGCCTCTTTGTTATTATCTTTTTTATGGCTCCGGTATTCGATCTTTGCTTCGGCAATATCTTCAGCACAGATTAATCTTTCTATTATTATTTTTGCTCAGAAGAAATACAAGCAGGCTTTGTGCATTGCTTATAACAGAATCAGGCATGTGCTGGAAATATGCCTCTTTGTTACTACAAATTCAGAATAGCAAACAGAAGTATATGCTGAAGATACGCCACGTTGTTATTACAAATTCCTGGTTCTCCATAAAAAGAAAACTCTAGGTTCTTTGTAAGGAAGAAACTGAAGTCAGAAAAATGCTAATAACAAAGAGACGTATCTCCGGCACTTACGCCCCTTTGTTATTAGTATTTCTCCACTGATTCGGAAGTATTCGATAACAAAACTAATAACAAAGAAGCGTATCTCCAGAACTTACCTCCCTTTGCTATTAGTGGGTGGTATCTACGCCTATATGTTATGATTATTTCCTTTTCACCAATATTGCGTGAAATGCCCAGGAAAGCCTATTGGAGCAAAATGTTGGAGATACGCCCCTTTCTTATTTTGAAAAAAAAAGAAGCGGAAAAAAGGCCCTTTCACTCTAAGGCGACGATATATATATGAGGCATTCCACACTATTTCGATCACTTTTCGGGTCCTATTTTTTGATTTTGCTTATTTTTGGATATGTTGCTGACATGGTTATCAAGAGTAATTTCCCCGCCCCCCCCCAACAAAAAAAAAATTTTTACCGAATTATGACCATTTTTGATTTTGAAAAAATGGCATATGTGCTCATTTCTGCGTAACTTCAAATACTCATATCTTCTTCAATATCAGGTTTATGAAAACAAAGATTGAATACTTTTTTCTCAAAAAAAAGTGATACTATGCGATGAAATTCAGTCCGGAAGTCTAAAGTTAATATTTCTATTTTTTAACTACAAATTCAATAAACAAATAGCCGAAACACATCGTTCTCAACTCTCAAAAAATCTGGGAAAAAAATATGTTATGAATTGAATTATTTTTGATTTTCCTGTAAATTTTCACTTTATTTTTTGGAATGGTTGATGAGATATCCTTTTTTTTATATCTTCGCGTGGTCCGCGGCCGACGCTCGAGAGCCTTGCGCATGGGCACAGCGCGCTAGTAGCAGGTCACGTGGTGATTGGCACGTAAGTTGAACACTTACGCTCTTACCTTACTCTCTATGACAGAGAATTTAACTGAGTAATTAGTAATAAATAATTTTTATTTGAAAGAAAAATTGAAACTGAAGATATTATTCATACAGTTCACAGGTAATAATGTGTCATTCATATCTCTATGAACTGATCCAGGTATGGATGACTAAAACTTATTGATAATAAGAAAAATGTAGTGTGAAAATTGATTATATTGGAAAAATTAAAATAAAAGATATTATAAAAATGAAATGGATTATATTAATGGAATCTTTTCTGTCATTCGATGACGGAGGAGCAAATAGAACGGAACTTACGCGCCAATTACTACTTGACCTGTGTTGGGAGGGCACAAAGTATATTATAATTTGCCAACAGTTTGGGAACCTCAATTTCTCAAGGCTCCCTTAATTTAAAGGATCCTTACCTTACGACCCTACGGGTCTCCCGCCTCTGCGATGGATCTCCGACTTTTCCGAGCGATTTCCGTATGTAGGGAAAGAAGTTTAGGTAAAAGCGAAATAAAAAGAGTAACTCGTATACGTTTAAAAATTTTAATGTGTAATTTGTTTAATGGATTCCCTCTGAAGGAGGAAAGTACAAGGTGACAAAACAAAAAGAGAGAATGTATAACTAGGAATAACGTGAGAGAGAGAAAGAGCGCGGGGAAACACGGGACACGTTCGCCGCGAGGACTCTATGAGTGCTTAGAATTCGGAATTTCGATTTAACGGATGTGAATAGACGAAATTGATGACTTCGGTTAGATATTTTGGTAATTAGATTGGCTCACCCAATGTACAAGAAGTTATTTTCTGTCTTTAGTGTAATTTGCTGATGAAGACGAGACCTATTTCTCCGGGTGGCCAAAACGTGGTCCGGGGGAAGCTACAGTCGTCTTCAGAAAGTCGAGGAGTCGATGACAATCACTGTATATTCCTGAGTAACTGGTTGAAGATGATTATTTTGAGATAAATACGCGCCTTTTAGTTTGAGTCTATGTCTCACAGTTCAATTCCGCGTGGACGCGCACACACACACTTCAAACTGTCAACTGTGTGGATTCGTTTTGACACTTCGCAAACGGAAAATCCTGGGACTCGGGCCAGACTCGATTCAGGTAGGACTGAAGGACGGGAACCGGTCACGGGCAGGACGAGCCTTATTGAAGCGCGAAAACGACACAGGAGTCAGCGGGGACGTTCCACAAAGGCTCCACGGGCGTGACTGCTTTTTTCCCTATGAGAAACTGTCGTCTTGGGACTTTCTGCTGAATTCAGCAGAGCAGCCGGCACGTGTCTTTTTGATGATGTAGAGGACAAAAGGACACGGGTCGGCAGCTAGTTGCTGAACTCGTGGTTTTGACACGGAGGAGTACGCGGCGCGAATGAAATTTAATAAATTTATAATTTTTATAATTTTTAAAATAAAGAAAATAAATTTCACGCGTAACACCTGCTACTAGCACGCTGTGCGCATGCGCACGGCTCTCGAGCGTCGGCCGCGTACCACGCGAAGATATAAAAAAACAAGCAGAGGCGTTATATCCCGGGCGTTATTCGCAAACCCCACTCCTCACGTGACATTTAATATTTTGCCAATTCGATTGGCAAAATGCTTCTGAATGAAATTTTTATTTTTTTGTTTTTTTTTTTAATTTTTTTTTTTCGAATGAAATTTAAGACGGTATTCATGAAATTACTATTTATATTTTTCATTATTCCAAATGCAGTAACAAAACATGATCTTCTCAACAAATATGTACTTATGAGGACAAATTCAATGATGGTTCGATCTTTGGTGGATTTTATTTATTCATTTGTTCCACAAAAAAAAAACAATCAATTTTTCAATCGTAAATGGAGGATCCTATGACAAATCTGAAAAAATTGGAATTCGGGTTCCAAATAGGATTCCTATTCTTTCCGATTGTCGTCAGAAGAAAATGTACTCATTTGGTAGAGAAAATTGTCTACTTTCGAATGGTGAAATAAAAAATAGTAGTGTTCCCAGGGAGAAAGCTAAGAAAAACCGTGATTTTTGAAAAAACTAATTTATCGAAAACTCTTACAAGAGACTGCCTCTGAAAAATCTGAAATTCTCACCATTTGTGGGGCTCATTGAGATGAATTTTTTAAGCTGAACTTGGGCGAAATCGCTCCAGTAGTTTTCGAGACATAACCTCTTTTCATAAAATGGTTTTTGTGCAATATCTCAGAAACTACTGGACCGATTTCGCCCAATTTCAATACCAAACTTTTCGTTCATTAGATGCACAAACCCACGAAATTTCGAGTCTCTAACTCAAATAGTTTTTGAGCTATCGTGTATACAAAATTCAGAATAAAAAACACTGTAATTGAAATTATCTGCAAACGAAAAATCGCAGCAAAATTTACCCCGAGTGAAAATTGTGTGTTCAAATGAGATGAATTTCATCGCTGAGAGTGGGGGCTGTAAATCAATTTTTCGCGGAGAAAAATCGAAAAAACGATTTTACGAAAATTTGATTTTTCTCGAAAAGTACTCGACCGATTTCGCTCAAATTTCACGGAGAGCAATTTGCATGGGGAGAGAAAGTACTGTTAAATTTTCAGGTCACCAAGTATTACCGTTCCGGAGCAATGAGCTGATATCTGTCACACAAACACACACACACACACACACACACACACACACACACACACACACACACACACACACACATACAGACATTTTTTGAAAATGTCATTTCTCGACGTTTTGGAACATTCTGAGTGATATTCCGATGAAATCTCGAGATCGAAAAAAATCGCGTTTACAATGCTTCCATTCGGAAGCAAAAGGATATCTCATCAACAATTCCAATAAATAAAGTGAAAAGTCACAGAAAAATCAAAAATAATTCAATTCATAACATATATTTTTCCCAGATTTTTTGAGAGTTGAGAACGATGTGTTTCGGCCATTTGTTCATTGAATTTGTTGTTGAAAAATATAAATATCAACTTTAGACGCCCGGACTAAATTTCATTGCAAAGTCTCACTTTTTTTGAGAAAAAAGTATTCAATCTTTTTTTTCAGAAACCTGATATTGAAGAAGATATGAGTATTTAAAGTTACGCAGAAATGAGCACGAATGCCATTTTTTGCTTCCGAATGGAAGCATTGTAAACGCGATTTTTTTCCATCTCGAGATTTCATCGGAATATGACTCAGAATGTTCCAAAACGTCGAGAAATGACATTTTTAAAAAATGTCTGTATGTATGTGTGTGTGTGTGTGTGTGTGTGTTTGTGTGACAGATATCAGCTCATTGCTTCGGAACGGTAATACTTGGTGACCTGAAAATTTAACAGTACTTTCTCTCCCCTTGCAAATTGCTCTCCGTGAAATTTGAGCGACATCGGTTGCGTACTTTTCGAGAAAAATCAAATTTTCGAAAAATCGTTTTTTCGATTTTTCTCCGCGAAAAATTGATTCACAGCCCCCACTCTCAGCGATTAAATTCATCTCATTTGAACACACAATTTTCACTCGGGGTAAATTTTGCTGCGATTTTTCGTTTGCGGATAATTTCAATTACAGTGTTTTTTATCCTGAATTTTGTATACACGATAGCTCAAAAACTATTTGAGCTAGAGACTCCAAATTTCGTGGGTTTGTGCATCTAATGAACGAAAAGTTTGGTATTGAAATTGGGTGAAATCGGTCCAGTAGTTTCTGAGATATTGCACAAAAACCATTTTATGAAAAGAGGTTATATCTCGAAAACTACTGGAGCGATTTCGCCCAAGTTCAGCTTAAAAGATTTATCTCAATGAGCCCCACAAATGGTGAGAATTTCAGATTTTTCAGAGGTAGTCTCTTGTAAGAGTTTTCGATAACTTAGTTTTTTCAAAAATCACGGTTTTCCTTAGCTTCCTCCCTAGGGACACTACTATTTTTCATTTCACCATTCGAAAGTAGACAATTTTTTCTACCAAATGAGTACATTTTCTTCTGACGACAATCGGAAAGAATAGGAATCCTATTTAAAATCTGAACTTCAATTTTTAAGTTTTATCGTAGGATCTCAGTTTTCATCTAATATTGAAAATTTATGTATCATATGGCATTATTGCAGCTTAATCGATAATGGTAAGCTAGGACTGCAGGTCCTAAGATTGCATCCTGAACAGATCAATACGGTCGTGAACAATATTCGTAGGAATGTTTAAGTGCGTATTTGTCGTAAAAATGATGTTATTTTTTTGAGCAATGGAATACATGAATAGCGATTTGATGCAATATTGATGAAATTCCATTCGGAAGCATTTTGCCAATCGAATTGGCAACATTTTAAATGTCACACAAGGAGTAAGGTTTGCCAGTAACGCATAAAGAGTCGCACTCCTGCTTGTTCAAAATCAAAAATGGTCATAATTCGGTCAAAAAAATTTTTTTTTTTTGGAGGGCGGGGAATCACTCTTGATAACCATGCCGGCAACATATCCAAAAATAAGCAAAATCAAAAATAGGACCCGAAAAGTGATCGAAATAGTGTGGAATGCCTCATATATAAAAGAATCGATTCCTCGATTTTCACGTTACGATTTTTTTGGGGAGAATTCCATGTTAGCTCAATTCGATTTTTTGCCTCAAATCACTAATCGCGGGTCAACTTAATTCGAGATTAAAGTTAGCAGGGTTGGGTCGCTCCATGGAAATTGGAGTTTATTACTTTACATTGTAAGAAACCAGTAATTTTCGTAAAGAACGTAAAGAATGTAAATTATGTAAAAAAAACTCCAAAAAGAGGTTTTAACCTCAATTTATTGTGAGAATTCAGTAATTTTAATTGTTATTCTCGGTATGCAATAAATAAATACGAATAAGTATTAAAAGAATAATGAATCGAGTGAACCTAAATGAATATTCGTGGATGAAAAAAAAAAATAATATGATATACACTCAGCAAAAAAATTAAGGGAACAGTAAATTTTGTCAGTTTTTTTTGTGATTTTCGAACGGCTGTCACTTCGCCAAAAATCATCGGATAGGAATAAAAAAAAAATAGTTGGAAAGCTTGAAGTCTCTACTTTCGAAATCTTGAGATGGAAATTTTTATTGAACATCTTTTATAACGAGATAAGAGGGTTGAGAGCGGACAAATTTTTTTTCTTTTTTTTTCTTTTTTTCAAATTGCTCCACGGACTTCAAAAAAAAATTTCCGACTCGAGCCTTATCAGGATCGTGTAGCCTGACCTTTCAGCTTTTTTTGAAAATTGCCCTAAATTTCGCGAATTTTGTGAAAACTGCGAATGTTTTAACGTATTTCTTTAGTTTACTGTGTACTGAAGCACCCCCTAAATTTTCAAACCAATCGACTGGACCGTTTTTTTCCCGAATGAACAAAGTTTCAGCAAAAATTAAAGGAACACTTTTTTTTTCCTTAAACACCAATTAATGATGATTAGGGCCGGAAATGTTTTTTTCCCGTTATTTCTTTGTGATTTTTTGGGCGAAATTTGTTGAATTTTATCGGGAAAAAAACAACGAAAAAAAAAAAAGAACAGAATACTACTTGGCTGCTTTGCTAGAAAAATATTTCAATTCAGCCGTCCGCCGCTAGGTGGCAGCACGAGCGTAAATAATGTAAAAAACTGCTCTAGGTAAATGACACAATCAGTGGTTGTAAAAAACCGAGTAATTTACGTCACGTAATTTACCGTCCCAATCCTGCACCCAGGGATTGGTTTATAGGAATTCTTCGAGAATCGATTTTTCTCTCGGAAATTGCCCAACACTAGTTGTGACTGTCTTTTTTCATTCAGAAAATTCCATAACGTCATGTGACCGACACCAGATGGTTATTTTATCAGTCATATGACGTCAATAGAAAAATGACCGTCACTGTCCATCTCTCTTCCCAAGTAGAGATGGGCAATGACGGTCATTTTTGGACCGACGTCATAAAACCGAAAAATGACCGTCTTGTGACGGTCACATGACGTCACAAAATTTCAAATGGAAAATGACAGTCACAATTAAATTTATGCTTGTTCAAGACTGGAAAATGAGTGATAGTAAAATACATCTATATAGATGTAAAATGACCGTCATTAAATTTCTTTCATTTGTGACGGTCATTTTTTTCAGTCAATTTGAAAAATCAGTAAATATTCAATACATTTGATTGCAATATGAATTTTTTGTTTTTCAATTCAAACGGATTTCAATTGAGTCTTTCATAACCAAATTCATTCACCCTTGCCAAGATATGAAAAATAATTGATGCTAAAATATCTTTATAGATGTAAAATGACCGTCATTAAATTTTTTCAATTTATGACGGTCATTTATTCAGTTAATTTTATAAATCTGTGGGAATTTGATACATTTGATTTGAACGACGGTCATAATTCATTTTCCTTTTATGACCGTCATTCAGTGAAATTCTGTGACCAAATTCTGTCACGGTCACAACTACTTCGTCGCGTGATGTCACATGACCGTCATATGACCGTCTTGTGACGGGCGCCCATCTCTATTCACAAGTCAACATTAATCAGTTGGCAGCCCTGCGAATATTAATACTAGCTGACGATCGCATCTCCAATGACATTCGTTTTCGTGTTCAACGGACATCCAAGGATTCTGCAGGTTAGAATAAATCCCGAGCCAAAAAAAAGGCAATAATAACAATAAAACCGATAACCAAAAAAAATTATTAAAAAAAAAACGCAAAATGTTAGTCACAAGTGTGAGTGAAAAAATCTAAATAAATTAAACAAAATTTCCACTCCAAAAAGAATATAAATGAATGAAAAAAGAAAGAGAAAAAAACATTACATTTTTTGAATGACTAATGATTTTATTAATTCATAAAATAATTCAAAAACAATGCCAATTGTAGCGAGAAATTGTCCACACATATTGAATCATGGAGATTTACGTATTATCGAGGCTGTATTTAATCAGAAAGAAAAATTTATAAAATGCAGTGATTGTGATAATGAGGGACCTGATTTATGGTTATGCCTTTATCCTGATTGCCGATGGGTTGGTTGTACTGAAGGACATCTTGATCACAGTACAATACATAATAACAAATATCCAATGCACTGTGCACACATGAATTTATCAACAAATCGTATTTGGTGCTACATGTGCGAGAGAGAGGTTATAACTCGGCACATACCATCGCCGCCAGTTTCACCGACACAAATGGATATCAAAATTGGGGGACATAAGTACATTGGCGATGGACCAATTGGTATTAACTGTAAAACAGAGGCTGACATGAGAATATTGTTTGACAGGTGAGAAAATAAACTATTTGTGAAAAGGTAAAACAGAACTCATCTACTTATTATTTTTATGATTATTATCAACGAAATATCTCAGAAACTAAGCGAGATACAGGACTTTTACTTGAGTCCTTTGTAGTTAAGATCTTCAAGAGCTGAAGAAAAGGATTGAGGCAAAATCGCCCAATCTCGGTTAGTTTCTGAGATATTCTTGGGAAGGTGGAGTTTATCCTGTTTTGCCTTTTCACTACCAAATTTTTGATTGGAAAATTCTTGAATGAAGCTGGAGGGGGACATGTGCTCCTTTTTTTTGAGAAAATATCGAAAACGGAAGAGCTTGGAGGAATTTTGGAGAGGACCGTTTTTGTAAGGAATTCAATTCTCTATGAAAGTTGTCTCTTGATAAAATCTCCATTTTCCGTAGTTTTTGAGATATTTGATGAAAGTCGAAACTGAAAAAAATTCATATCAAAGTAGTGAAAAGACCAAAAAAAATGTTTCTCTTGTAAGTATCTCTGAAACTAGTGGGTTAAAAGGAAATTCACAAGAGACATTTGTTGTAAAGCATGGAATTTTCTACGAAAAAGGTATATTTGGTGAAGTTTTCTAGGCCTTATCGTTATTGAAATATTTCCAGAATAAACGTGGCTTTATTTTTCGAGAAAATAAGAGATTTTCCCTAATTTCTCTCCAAAGACACTTGAAGTAATCCATCCATAAATTCCTGGATCCGACAAACTTCAGAAGGTCTTGGCCCAACAAAATTGATCGAAATGCCATTTTTGTGAGAAATTCCCGTCTCTCTAGAATAGTTTCTCTTCCACATTTTCCCTAAACTCTTTCAATTCCCCGAAATTCGCAAACGAATGTCCAAATATTTTCTATTCCTGCAAAATTAAGTTTTTTCCTTATATAATTCCTTTTGACTTTTTCCTATCAAAATTAATGGCAGAATATTATTCTCGGTTCAACAAAAAAAAAATATTATATCTTAATGCTAATTTGATTTTGTTTCCATTACTTTTCGTTTAATTGCAAAATGTACTCAATTTTTTCAACCATTCATTCTCTCTTTCCAGATTCTACAACTTGGATCCTAAATTCGACAAGACCCTCTTCAGCAGCGATGCACCCTGTGATTCAGCCGAGACGACAGACTCCGAGGAGTCCCGTGATATAATCACAAAACCACGTGGCCTAGTAGGCCTCCAGAACATCGGCAACACGTGTTACATGAATTCAGCCCTTCAGGCACTCTCCAATGTTGTTCCCTTGACCCAGTACTTTCTCGACTGCGGCCAATCAGTACCGTACATCGTAAAGGACCGTAAACCGGGCCTGAGCCTGAGCTACATGAACCTCATAAAAGACATGTGGAACCGGAAAACCCGCGGCTACGTAGTTCCAAGTGGCATTCTCTCAGGAATTCGTGCGGTGAATCCAATGTTTCGGGGCTATCACCAGCATGACACGCAAGAGTTCCTACGCTGCTTCATGGATCAGCTGCACGAAGAGCTGAAGGAGCGAGTGGACGATGACAACAAAGATCTGTACCAGAAGCTGAACGAACAGTCGTCTTCCGAGGAGGAAACAGCAGAAATCGATGGCTCGAGTCAATCCGATGGTGAGTACGAGACATGTGATTCGGGCGTGAGCGAACAGAGCTCAATATCGGATGAGGGCGAGCGTGGCACAAAGCGCCGATACTCTCGCCTCTCTCAGGCAGACAAACTCCGGAGTAAATTCACTGCTCGTGGCATGAAAAAGTCCATAGACGATCAGTACCAGCAGCGTTCGCTTCAAAATTCCCCGAAGAGCCGCTGCAAAAAACAGATGAAAACACGCAGCATAATAAGTGACACGTTCGATGGTAAATTACTGAGCAGTGTCCAGTGCCTAATGTGCGATCGTGTATCGACTCGAGTAGAAACTTTCCAGGATTTGTCTCTGCCTATTCCCAGTCGTGATCACATTGACATGCTTCATCATGGGACAATAACGCCGCAAAAGTCCGGCCCCTGTACCGACATTGTCTACGTAAACAATCAGACAAATTGGATAATTTGGTTGATAAAATGGATGCGTTCCTGGATTTGGGGACCTGTTGTCAGTCTTCATGATTGCCTATCTGCATTCTTCAGTGCTGATGAGCTGAAAGGCGACAATATGTACAGCTGTGAAAAATGTAATAAATTACGTAATGGAATTAAATATTCAAAAGTATTGGAATTACCAGAAATATTGTGTATACATTTGAAACGTTTTCGTCACGAGCTCATGTTCAGTTCAAAAATAGCTAATTATGTATCATTTCCATTAAATGAATTGGACATGCGCCCGTATTTGCATAAGGATTGTATATCAAAAGTAACTAATTATGATTTAATATCAGTTATTTGTCATCATGGAACTGCTGGCGGTGGTCATTACACTTGTTATGCACTTAATAATGATGTTAATCAGTGGTTCGAGTTTGATGATCAGTGTGTGACACAAGTGACACCGGAAACTGTGAAAAATTGCGAGGCTTATGTCCTGTTTTACAAGAAATCATCTCCTGATATTGTACAGTGTCGAGACAGGATTGTTGAACTAATGGAGAATGCATCGAGAGAGTCAGAGCTTAATTTTTATGTCTCCAGGCAGTGGATTAATAGGTTCAATACTTTTTCCGAGCCTGGACCGATTGATAACTTGGATTTCCTCTGTCCACATGGTGGTGTCAATCCGTTCAAGGCCAAGTTCATGGATAAAATCAGTAAGCCACTCAGTCAGGGCGTTTGGGAACATCTTTACAGCTGCTTTGGCGGTGGTCCAGCCTGCACACAGCTCTTTGAGTGCCCAGTTTGTGAGGAGAAGTACGAGATCCAGGAGAAGAGGAGACAGTACGAGTTAGAGATCTTTCAGAGGTATAATAGCGGGGAGAATCCTACGGCTATTTATGCACTCGCAATGTCTTGGCTCAGGCAGTGGCAGAGCTTTGTCAAGGGCAAGGAGGGACAGCCACCTGGACCCATTGATAATTCCTCGATTGTCATGACGGTCAATGGACAGAAAGTGTTGAAAACTGGTGAGTTTTTGTTTGTTTTTTTTTTTAATTTCGATTGTAGGTTGAACGTGGGGAAATCGAGGAATCTAGGGGTGAAGAGGGGGGGGGGAGATTTTTATAGGAATATTTTTTGGAGAGGGAAATGAAACAACAAAAGAAATTTTGTTTCTTTTGCATTAAAAACCCAATCATGGGTTTATTAGCAACAAAAGAAGTTCCTATGAGAATTAATTTAACTTTCTTGAAAATTTAAATGTCAGAATTATCGGTAAAAAAGAAAGAATTATCGGTTTAGCGTTAAACGGGAATGAAACGAAATCCAAAGAAAGAGGAGAAATATTTGCAAAGATCATTTTTGTAGAGAGGATTTTTGTTTCAGTTATAAAACGGTCATTATAGAACTTTTTCTATCTCTTTTAGACTCTAAGATATTCAATGAAAACTGATCATAAAATGGATTCGATTATTTTCACGATTCAGGTTTTAGGAATTTTTTTCGAATGGGAACATCTCGAAATTCAAGAGCGATAGAGAAATTTCGGTAATGGGGAAGTAGAGTTCTGCCAACTGAAAGTATACAATTTTAAACATTTCTAATCCTAATTTTCTGATCGCATTTGAGCGATACCTTGGTTCCACTGTCGCATTGAGTTTAGTAATGAAGAAAATTATTTTATAGAATTTAAAAATAATATTGTTGAGTTGTTTGCTTTGAGTGAAATAGCTTGAAGTAATTCATTGTTCTTCACAAATCAATGAATTATTTTCAACAGTTCTCAAAA
This sequence comes from Aleiodes leptofemur, assembly GCA_963942555.1. Lineage (NCBI taxonomy): Eukaryota > Metazoa > Arthropoda > Insecta > Hymenoptera > Braconidae > Aleiodes > Aleiodes leptofemur. The sequence goes on from OZ012614.1 coordinate 9,837,936, forward strand.
TTTAGCTCCAGAAATAACATAAGAATAATAGTTTAATTTAAAGAGAGTAGATCATCATTGTTTTGATTGAATAATGAGAGAGGGAACCTGATGAGAGGTGAAGTAGTGATGATATAATCGATTTGCTTTTGAGAAAGACAGTTGGTGTGAAGCACAAAAGAAAAATAGAGATTATCGAAATTTTTGCAATCACCTTCTTCTTACAGTTCGATTCTCCAGTAGAGAAAATTTCAACAAAAATCGCTATCTCCCTCAGATTCCAAGATATCTAACAAAAACCCATTTTACAGTGTAATAAATAAAACATTTTTATTTTCTAGGCTCAGATTGCAGTCAAGTATCCGAAGAAGTTTGGCAATTTTTCGTAAAAATTTACGGTGGTGGTCCTGAATTAATGCTTCAGCCTTGTCAGAGGCCAACAAATTTACAGCCAAATATATCATTACATTCCGCATCAGCACCAAATTTAATGGAACCAACTCCAAAACCAAATAATCGTACTGACGCCAAAACAAATAAAATAATAATAACAAAAAGTACAGAAACAATATCACAGCAGGACAGTGCTATTGAAAGTATTGCATCTGACAGTGATTCAGTCAAATCGCAGAGAGACTTGAGTGGATAAAAATAATTTTCATAAAAAAAAAGAAGAAAATGATAAAATGTCATATATCGATAAATTTATTTTCAGTGGGAAATTGATTTTTTTTCCCATAGATAAAAAATTTGATTTGTTGCTGAATTATTTCCAAATGCAAAACACTTAGTTTGAGTGTTTGGAAGAAGTTTAATTTAATTTTCAATTCAAGTTTGATTGATTACATTTCAGTGATAAAGTAAAATTAGATAATTCGGATAAATTACAATTTGCATTTTTCGTGAATAGCTTCGGAACAGTTGGACTTGAGAGAATTCACGATGAGACCTTTTCTGTAGAGAATTGAATTCTAAATAAAAAAGGTCTGGTAGTTCAGTTTCGTGAATCTACCCATTTCCACGATATCTAAACATTGAACCAAATGTAATTTTTAGCTTCTTTTTTTTTATTTCCAAAAAGTCAATATTATTTTTTTTTTTTCATTAAAATACATGGGAGTAATGGGCTTTGTGTTTCATACAATTATAAACTTTCGAGTATTATTATTATTATGTGGATGTTTTTTTTTGTTTAATTTTCTTGTTTGCTGTCATGTGCAATTGGAGTCGAATGATTTCGAACGAAATGATAATTTATTAGTTAATTATTTGGGAAAAGGAGATGAGTGTATATTTAATTTATTTAAAAAATCAATTGAAAAGGCATTTTTTTGAAGAATTGAAGAAACTTCGATTTATTCTATTTTTTTGTTTATTGGAAAATGTAATACCCTTGTCTCTTTGCTTCATTTAATGATAAGATGAAAAGAAATTATAGGAAAATTTGTTAAAATGAAAATGGATCGTTGTTAATTTTTATTGTTCATTTCGATTCTTTTCATTTCTTTGTTATATACCTTGAATGTACAAAAGGCATTTCACTTTGAAAATATTCCATTTTTTTTTGTTTTTCTTCTATTTAATGATAAAATGATTCAATAATGAAATTGAAGAAACAAATTTTGTTTATCAGTTTTTTATATAATACCTTGAATTATCAGTGAGATAGAAAAATTTTCATAAGGACCTTTTTTGTAGCTCTGATTCTCTTCTACGAAATAGCTCATCGTAATTTTTCCGTATATCCCATAGTTTTCGAAATCTTTCGAAGAAACTAATTTCTTTAGAACTTGAAATTCTGTGAATTCGAAGTTTTTACTAGATATCTTGGACTCTATGGAAGATACTTAAAATTTGGTCGTTATCTTCTTCGTAGAGGAGACTTAGAGTTGAAAAAATAGATAATTCCAAGAATTTCCTCTATCTCTCATAGATTCCGAAATATTTCCGAAAAAACCCATTAGTAAATGAAATTAATTTGAATCGTTTTTCTATTTCATTATTAAATTTGTTTGCATTGAATTGTGTCATCACGTGACACATTAATTCAGTTGAAATGCCGATTTTCAAAATGAAATAATTTTAAGAGAAATAAAGTGATGATAAATTTAAAAAGAAAAAAAATGCAAATATTTGTACGTAAAAAAAAATTTACAGTTAATAATCAAATATAAATTTTTGTAATGTATATATAATTTTCCATTCTTCGTTCTGAATTATCAAAATTAATGTGAAAAGTGCATCAAGCAAACACATAATCCACTGAAATAATGAAAATGAATGATTTAAAGTGCATTTAATTGAAATTTTCATGAAAATCAATTAATTCAACAGTTGAATGAATTTATTAATTGTATTACAATTATTATATTGTTAATTTAATTGATTTCTTATAGTGCAATTGAATTTATTGAAAGTGAAAAAGGTGATGTGAAGTATCTCAATGATTGTGAAAAATAATTCATGAAATGTCGATAAAAATAATGTAAAATGTAATATAATTGAGGTGAAGATAATTAAATTGGTTCCTTTATTTATTGAGAAAAAAAAATATATTGCTCCATTTTATTGAATCATTTGTTAATTTTTATCAATGAATTAATCTTTCAAGTATGGCTCTTTATGAGTGCGCTAATTAATTAACGATTTCATTTGCGAGAAAAATATGAACTCTTTAGTGAAGACCATTGAAAAAAATTTCATTTATGTGATATTTTCGGCAATATCTCGGGAAATATCGGAATTAGGAGAGTTCAGCATAAAACATTTTTTATGGACTTTGAACATCTCTGAATAAACTATATCCTGCAAAATTCCGCTGAGCTGACGCGTTTCAGATTTTAAAATTCGAAAATGAAATTAGTTGAATTATTTTTAGCAGATGATTTTTGGGAATATCTTGAAAACGAGTCTCTCTAGCGGAATTGCCGAAACATCTTTTTTGTAGAGAATTTTATGAGCTATAAGAAAGGTTTCTTGACAATTTTTGCTAAATCTACTCATTTTAGAGATATCCCCAAACTTATGGATATCGATCTTTTTCGATTGATTTCTCTTCAAAAGTTCATGGCAAGTTTTGTGCTTTCTATTTTGACGAATATCTCAAAAATCGTCAAGTTTATGAGTATTTTACAAGAAACCTTTTTTGTAGCGAATAAAATCTTCTGCAAAGAAGGTATCCTGATGAATTCCTTTAAACCCAACGATTCCAAAGATATCTACGAAATACAAAAAAAACGATTTCAATTTTCTTTATTTTCCATTTCTAATAACTGCGATTTGAAAAAGTGCATCTGCCACTTATTTTTTTTCTGTAAAGGACCATTACGTGCAAGTACTGTAAAAACATTGTGATCTAGCCTGTGCGCATGCCAACCTACTGTCGTCGATCTCTGGCGGTGTTTCGTGGACCACACATTGATCGTGTCTTGCGCCCAACTAAAAAGGGGATGCTGGCCACTCTCATCCCAACCCCCAAACGCCGCCTCCAGTCAATGTCACGATTAAAAAATTATTAAAAATTATTAAATAAATAAATTGATTTTTTTTGTTGCAATGAACAGTGAGAAAATGTGGTTTGGTGAAGATTTGACGAATTAATTAAAAAATAATAATTAACTCATGATAATTATCCGCGCAAGTGCCTCAATTAGTCTAGAGTCGTAGTTTTATCAAAGGCAGAAAAATCGTTATTTCTCAAAATTATTATTTTTTTAATTGATTTATAGTGAAATCAGCACTTTCGAAAATGTAAGTATTCGATTTGATTTTTAAATTTGGTTTTCTATCAATTAGAAAAAAAGGGGGAAAATGTGAATTGTTGATGTGATTTTAGGCGAAAATTGAACCAAATCGAAACGAATTTCTTTTGCGCGATTTTTTAGGATTTTTCGTGTTTTTATTAAGAACGAAAAATTATTGATCGTTGGGGGAAAAATATGTGGACTCATTCGATTGTATTCCCGTTTGCAATGTGTGACGGGGAGTGAATGACGATAATGATTGATGCTCCGATAATTTTGTAATCGATAAAGCTGCACTTTTTTCTGAACTGAACAGTACTGGAAATGCCTTCAATCTGGTATATTTGCCATTTCTTGTTCGGTGGACTGTGAAGCTGAGGGATTTTTCGATTTTTTGAGGGCTCATCGGAAAGATGGGGAGACTCTAGCCCGGAAAGGACTAGAATGCAATTAATTTTGGACCAATAGTTTCGGAGATATTGGGGAGATAGAATGATTGGTCATTATCGAAATCGATTGCATTATAGTTTTTTTTTAGCTAAAAATTTTCTTAGCATTTCGATGAAGTCGTGGAAATTTTGCAAATACGAAAACCTTCGATAGTTCAGAAAAAAGGCTGCAGAAATTTATTCTGTTTCTTGGAAATATCTCGAGGTCTAAAGGAGATAGAGATATCTTAATAAGAATCTCTCCTGTGAAGGAAAGTGAGTTTTACAAAAAAATTGGAAATTTTCTATATTATTACTTTGGAAAATCGATAAATTATTCGAAAATTCAAAATTTCGAATGAGAAAATGCAGATTTTTTAAAATAAATTCTAGAAAAACGCTGATTTTCGCAGATGAATTGTCTGAATTAATAAGATGGTTCAATCGGTCTCTAATGCTTGTTTATACATTTCTCTATGTTTACAATAATATTAATCGTGACGTTTCAAGAATTACTCCGGCTAAATTATAAAAAAAAATGCAAATTTTGAATGAATTTTAAAAAAATGCAAAATTTGAATGAATTGTAACATTCAAATGATTTTTCTTTTCATCTAAAAACGGAGAATAAATCATTCTCTTTTTCGACTTTTACAGAAAACTCTAAAAATGGCAAATTTTCGTGGATTTTATATTCCATCCTTCGGCGCAACTGTCAGCGTTATGTGGGAAACCGTAAAAGCAAAAATGCCAGAAAATAGTCCCTGTATGGAATTAATACGTGGATCAAAACCTGGTGCTCAGCCAGAATCAAGTGAATTCAAAGCATTTGGTGAAGGTGGTGATAATACAGAAATGACAGATATGAATGGAGAGCAGGCGTTTGGGGGTCAGAACAACCTGGGGGTGGCAGAGGATTCTTTCAGTTATCAACGAAATGGGTAATTAAGAATTCTCCAATTAAGAGAGTTATTCGCAAAATTGGAAATTGGAGGAATTTTGGAATTTCGAATACGCCATGTGAAATGTTGCAAAATTTTACACCGAAAACCACTATAATGCAATTAATTTCCATTGATTACTCTCCGAGATAATTAAGGGATACAAAACGACTAATTAATTCATTTTTTGATTACCTTGAGTAGTATTGAATCGAAGTTAATTGCATTATAGTGTTTTCCAGGGTAGAATTTTCCGAGTTTTTCGATGGTGCTGTAGAATTTCCGAAAATCCTCTAAATTCATTTCGTCTCATGAAGAAAATTTTCAATTGAGCTAAAAAAAAAGTTAAAATTATTGAAAAAAAATCTTCAACAGGGATAAAGTGAGAGGAGCGAGTCTTAGCAGTGGTGGATTCAGTGAATACGATGAGGGCGGAGAAATGGCACCAGGAGTAAAAATCAACGAGTGGCAGGCAGCTTGGAACGTCACTAACGCGATTCAGGTATCTTCTCCACTAATTCCTTCAATATTTCAAAAACTGTTGGGTTTAGGCAGACTTATCAAGAGACTTTTTCCATAGCCCATAAAATTTTCTTCAAAAAATGTTTATAGAAAAATCTTCCAAATCCATTGATTTCGTCAGACACTTGAATATTTTGTATTTTGAAAATCTTGGAATTATCGGATTTTTCAATAATTCTTCTCATACAATAGACAATTCGCCCAGTATTCCAGAAACCTGACCTAAAAATCTAGAATCTTACGTGCTTCGTGATATAGATGTGAATCGATGGCTTGAATGAATGAAAAAAATCCACTTCTCATCTTTCTCTCTCATCTTATCAATAATTTAGAAAAAGGGAGAAGTGAATATATCTAATCAGTTCCGCGAATTGACAGATATCTCTGAAATTAAGGCAGTACTCTACTTTGAACGCTCGAAAAAAGCTACTATTAATGAAGGTATTGATGTACGGTTTATTAGGCTCAATGAATACACTGCTGGGAAATATTTAAAAAAAATTCCATGTATTTTATGCCTTTTTTATACTCAAAAACATTATTTAAATAGATGGCCTCAATTAGTAGGTGGGTCAGCGCTGTTAATATCTGAAAAATGGGCCATCCGAAACAGACAAAATTAAAAGGTTTTAGTTTCAATATAACACTAGCAACCGAGTGAACTGAAATTTTTAAACGTACATGCGGAAATAATAAAATGGCAGTAAAAAAAATTGTATTTTTTTTGGACTGTTTTTTGCGAAAAAAAATATCGTGAAAATCGAAATTTCAAGATAATTCTAGTTCAGTCGGCTGCTAGTGTCATATTAGTCCTACAACTTTTTAATTTATCCGTTTCAAATGGTCCATTTTCAAGATTTTATCACCAACGTAGATCCAGCTACTAATAGAGGCATTGTATTCAAATGATGTTTTTGTGTATAAAAAGTGAATAAAAGACATGGAAATTTTTTCTAAATGTATTTCAAGAGTGTATTATTTTTATTATCATCTAATTTTTAAGTATAGCCTCTCTACATATTTCAAGAGTGTATTTATTAAGCCTAACAAACCCTGCATCAATATTTTTTATCAAGAGGCTCATGAAAAACTTCCAAAAATGTTTTTTTTTCGAGCGTTCTAAGTAGGATACTGTCTTACTGAGTTCAGGGAAAGTATTTATGAGACCTTAGTTGCAGAGAATTTTCCATACTACGAATAAGATTCTCTAACAAATTCTTCTAAACTCACTTGCTCCAGAGATATTGGCAAAATAATGTGAATGAAATAAATAATGCTATAAAATGACAAATCCAAAAAATTTCATCTACATTCTGTGAATATCTGCGAAACGCATGAGTGTACGAAAATATGTAAAGCGACTTCATTTGTAGAGCGGAAAATTCTCGACAAAGAAGGTCTTCTAACAAATTCTCTTAATCTCAACAGTTATCGAGATATTTTAAAAATAAGGATTAAAGTTCTACCACTATCTTCCCTGGAATTGATTCAGTAATGATACCAAAATCCATAGAAAAAAACAACTTTATCAAAATTTTCTTTTCCCCAGGGAATGTTCATCGTCTCTCTACCATTTGCAGTTCTTCGTGGTGGTTACTGGGCAATAGCTGCGATGATAGGTATCGCCCACATTTGCTGTTACACCGGCAAAATTCTCGTCGAGTGCCTTTACGAATTGGACACAGTAACAGGTCAGCGTGTTCGCGTGCGTGACTCTTATGTAGCAATAGCAAAAGAGTGTTTCGGTCCACGCTGGGGTGCACGTGCAGTAAACATAGCTCAGATAATCGAACTCCTGATGACGTGTATCCTGTACGTGGTAGTCTGCGGAGATCTTATGATTGGCAGTTATCCTGAGGGTGCGATAGACGCGCGCAGCTGGATGATGCTGATTGGAATATTTCTCATTCCCCTGGGCTTTTTGAAGACCCTTCATTCAGTCTCGGTTCTTTCCTTCTGGTGCACGATGGCACATCTGCTAATTAACGCAGTCATCCTCGGCTATTGCCTGCTCGAAATCGGCGATTGGGGCTGGGCGAAGGTCAAGTGGACGATAGACATGGAGAATTTTCCAATATCACTTGGTGTCATCGTCTTCAGCTACACCTCTCACATCTTTTTACCAACACTGGAGGGCAATCTTATCGATCGATCCAAGTTCGATTGGATGATCAACTGGAGCCACATCGCTGCTGCTGCATTCAAGTCGTTATTCGGCTGGATGTGCTTCTTGACCTTTCAGAATGACACACAACAGGTCATAACGAACAATCTCCACTCCACTGGCTTCAAGGGTCTAGTCAATTTTTTCCTCGTCATCAAAGCCATTCTCTCCTATCCATTGCCGTACTATGCCGCTTGTGAACTACTCGAGCGTGCCTTTCTTCGTGGCAAACCCAAGACAATATTTCCAACTATTTGGACAGTTGATCATGAGCTCAAAGTTTGGGGATTAGCGTGGAGAGTTGGAGTTATTTTATTTACCATTTTAATGGCTATATTTATTCCTCATTTCAGTATACTCATGGGTTTTATCGGATCTTTTACGGGCACTATGTTGTCATTTATTTGGCCGTGTTATTTTCATTTGAAATTGAAGAGGAATTCAATGCAGATGGGGGAAGTGGCTTATGATTGTTTTGTTATCTTTCTGGGGGTTTTGTTTGGGGTCATTGGCGTTTATGACTCAGGTAAGGCGCTCATCAAGGCCTTCGAGATTGGACTGCCTTTTTAAGGAGGCGATGGGTCAGTCCTGATTTTTTTTGGGTGGAGGGGAGGAATTGGGTGAGAGAGGATTTCTTTTTCAGGGATTGGGAAATATTAAGGGGAGGAAGAGCGTTAGGGGATTTTTGATGGAGCGATTTTTCGGAGAGAAGGATTAGGACTACAAAATCGGGTTTTTCCGCAAATTTGGTAGATAACATAGATTAGGAGATATTATTGTAAAAAAAAGGATTTGGATTGTTTTAGAGATATCTCTGAAATCAGTGACTCTAGCGGAATTCATTACGAGACCTTTTTTTGTAGAGAATTTTTCCCTTTTTAAAAAAAGATTATCACCAAAAATGTCTCTATCTGCCTTCAATTTCGAGATATTTCCTATAAACTGAAATTTTCTCCAATTCTATCAGTTCTATCATATCACAAAGAAGTTCTTCCAAAGAAAGAAAATTATCAACAAATTAATCATAATCATCTGGAAAATACATATATAGGGGCAAAATGGACTGCTTTTGCAAAATGAAATTGCGAGAATTAATTGGCGATTAATAATTACGCCACGACAATACAATTAATGAATGATATAAATAAAAAATGCAAATCAATGTCTTCCAAATTAAATTGAAATTATAATTAAAGAAAAAAAAATGAATATAATAATAAATAAAAAAATATGTACAAGAATATATAACTATACACTGTTGGCTAGGTTTTTGGGATTTTATAAGTGTATTATGAAAATACAGTTTACGATTATTTATATTAAATGTCATAACAAAGAAAAAAAAGTGGGAATCGATGGAAAATGAAACGGATAATTAATGAATAAAATAATGGATGAAAAATAAGATTCTGCCATCGATTGTACACGAAAGAATCGTCTCCTCGATGATCAAATAGCAAGATTTAAATTGAACAATATTGATGAAAAAGAGAATCCAAAAAAATCCAACGTCTTCCAAGTCTTTTCATCAAAAGACAAAAGAAAAATAGAAAAAAATTAGAGATAAGAGTTACATGATAGATTAATGTAGGTTTATTATAGAAATTGTTTATCAACGTTTCTTGTAATTTTTATCATTTATTTTTTTTCGATTTCTGTTGGTGAATATCAGACAAAGGAACGAATAAATATTGTGTAGTAACTTTAAGGAATGAAGATTATTGAACTTTCTTGGTTCCGTGAGTGAAATTAAATTAATTAATATTAATTGAAGGGAAAGTGTACACAGGGTCAATTTGAAGAGACTGGATGAATGTTAATCGTCTGATTATTTTTAGATGGAGACGTGAATGAATTGATGGTAAAGGGAATATGTTAGTTTTTCAAAAGGTTTTTAGAATATTGCGGAATCTGAGAGAGATAAGGGAATCTCTGTGACGACCTTTTTCGAAGAGTACGATTGCTCTATTTCGCTTGAATTCCGACATATTCTAATTCCTGTTTGTGAGTTTTTCTGAAATGTCTCTGAATTTAAGGGAAATAGGGAAATTTATGAAGAGATATTTGCTGTAGATCTGATTCTCATCTGCAGAAAACTTATTACAAAAATTCCTCCATCTCCCATGAATTTTCGATTACTTTCGAAAAACAAATTTTGAAATGATAAAATAAAATGCATCAATTTCACTTGGTCATCAGTTTTTAGCAGAGAGCTTTATCTCTCATAGATTCCGAGATATTTCATGAAAACTAAAATACAAAGTTTTCATTCTTGCAAGAAAATGCAAAAAATCGAAGTCGATTTGTTATAAAAAATCAACTTATCAATAATTTTTGAATGTGACTCGAGTGTACAACTTTTTCTTCACATTAAAAAAAATCTATTCTTCCAATAATTAAACAATGTCTTCCATAATGTGAAATAATCGAGATAATAATTCTTGTTTAAGAAACAAAAAAATATATCACTTGTGAGTTAAAGAATATATTAATTGTTAAGGAAGAAAACAGTTAATTGAGTAATTAATAATAAATGAAAATAAAAAATGTATGTATCATGAAGAATCACACGAAAATCGTGGTGCAGCGAAATGTAAGATGTATATGGAACGAGTATAATTTCGAGGCGCCACGAATATTTTAATTTAATGACAATAATAATTGAAAAAAAAAAAATAATAATATCAAAAAAGAAAATTCATTGGATAAATGCTTGAGAAAGTAATGCTGATTTTTATTGAATAATACGAAAAAATTGTGTGCTTCGTAGCGCCTTGAAATATTCATCTCGTCGATGTTAAAATTGGATAAACATTAATTATAAATAAAAAAATTATGTAGAATTGTAAACAAAATGTAACGGGCTTCCATATAAAAAAACAAGAAGAATGAGAGATATGAAGAAAAAAAGTTGCAAATTTTTTTTGACTAATTTTATCCCTTTTTTGAACGAAATGAGTTGAATTTTTGAGAAATTTCGTATTCAATTTTTTTAATTTAGGGTGAATCGAGATTCTGAGAATTTCATCGAAAAAATCGCGAGATTTTACCCTGGAAAAGGGTATAATGCGATTTTAAACGAATAGTTCTCGAGTTATTAAAAAATATCCAAATTTCGAAATTAGTCAATTTTTCGATTACGAAAAGTATTATTTCGTGCACTCGAAGACAAATGAATGGAAGTTGCAACAAGCTTTGTGAAATAATCGAGATTTCATGCATCTCGAGAACGTGAAATACTTTCACCTATCGATTGGATCAATAAAGAGAATTGTGGGTCTTTGGTACAATCAGATGATTTGTTACGCTCTGTATCTGTTCTCTTCGTATAAAAATACCACTCTGCGTTTCAGTTCGGTTCGATTCATCATCGAGAACATGAAGTTATCGGTAATATTTTGAATTTGCTGAGGAAAAAAAATTATTAATTTTTTTTTTTTATTGCAATGTGGATGAGCAATGAGTGCTTCATATTATTGTTGTTTTTTATTATACTTCTGATTGGTAAAACGATTTTTCTTTAGATCAGTCCAGTAATAACATGAAGAAATAGAAGAAGAAAACAAGTTTGAAAGTCGAATGCAGATTATTCTGGGAACTTTTCGAAAACCATTGGGTTTATAGAAAAATATCAATGGCTCTTTTTTCTTGTTCATAAAATTCTCTACAAAAAAAGATCTTCTGACATTTTTCGCGAAACCAATTAATTTCGCAAATATTCGCAAAAAAAAATTCTGTGTTTTTTTTTCATTCTGAAAATAATTCGGGGAACATTGGACTGACAAGGAATTATTGAGCGATTTTTTTTCATAGCAAATGAAATTCTTTACCGAAGAAGTCTCTTAATTTTTTCCTTTAAACTCATGCCGAAGATATTGGAGAAATGATCTGCATGACATCTTTCACATTATCTATCTTTATCATTTCATCACTTGCTTGTCACTTAAAACATGAAACATCAAAATTTTTTCCAGTAAAAAATTAATGTTTCAGTGTTCCACAGTGCAAAATATTTTTGTGTTATTCATTTAAAAATTCAATTTCATTAAAGAGAGAACTTATGGTTTGTTTTAGTTTTCATTGATCTTGAATTATCTTGCAATTATTGTGATTGGAATTATTATCGACGTTCGATGCAAAAGAATTGAAAACAAGCGGAGAACAATCGAAGATGGTAATTATAAGTTTTCCAATTTTTCATTTATTTGAACATTAACTCGAAAAAAAATGAATTATTCATTTTTAACAGATATTGCACGTGTCAAAATCAGAGTATTTCGTGGGGAAATGAAGGAAATTAATGGTGAAAAATTTGTTCCATGGGGCTACTGGATATCTCAACCCAATACCAGATGAAAATAATTAAATTTTAATTTTTATAGTGAAATCGAAAAAATGATTATTTAATATTTCCTTTTTTTTATTTTGTTTATTCCTTAGACTATAATTTCTTCATTTTCATTTTAAATTTATTTACATGCGAGAGAATTTAATCATAAATTATGCGAGTCCCATTATTTCATTTACCGATGACTCAAATGCTCTGAAAAAGAATCATACATTAATTTTAATCCTTAAAATTTTAGCTTTTTAAATAATAAAATAGATTAAATTAGCTGAATATTCACTTGGATTTTATTTGATCTCCTGGAACGTAGAATGGGTTTCCAACTGCATTTGAATATGCAACGTGTAGTTTTCTGAAAATCTGTAAAAAAAAAATAAATAAATTGATCAATTATTCAACGAAAAAATATTGAATAAGTTAATTCCATTATGTAATCGATTTTTCGAATTAATATTTTAGAATCTAAGTGATATCTCGCCCAGATTTGATAATATTTTATAAAAACGAAAGAAAGAATGTGGAATTAAGTTATTTTCGTCGATCAGTATTTGTAGAATATTTTGAAATACAAAAAAAACTGAATATAGAAAATAATTTTTTGCAGCTCTACTGTCTCTCAAAAGATTATTATCATAATATTTCATAATAACTGATTGAACAATGACATTTTATTCCACTACTCAGCTGGAGTTTTAATTATCAATTAATTTAAGGACAAAAATTGATATTTTCTCATAAAAAAAAAATTTATAATTACCATTCGAACATCATTGTCTCGAAACGATGCATTCGAGGACTGCAGTACTACCACAAATTTAACTTTAGTATTTGTAGCATATCCAAATCTACAAGAATTTGAATTTCATTTGAATTAAATTGAAGGATAATTATTTCTGTTGATGTGTTTTCATGTAATATCTCAGAATTTGAGAGAAAAATGAAAGTTTTTTAGTAAATTAATTTTTCATTGCAAAAAATCACAGCTCCAAGAATGGCTCTAATGAAAAACTCTCCATCTCCCAGAAATTCTGGGATATTCCATGAAAACCAAAATGCAGACTTTTCATTCTATCAAAATGATTAATTGTACGAACATTTTGTGCTCTTCCGTTGAGTAGAGGAGCCCTAGGAAGAGTTCACGACTGTCAGTTGCAACTTTATTTCCCATATTCAATTTTTCCTCGATTATGTCGATAGATGTGTGAACTTTGTAGTGGAATTGAAGAGCTGTGCTTTCTGCTGCACATTTTATATACTTCGGGGAATTCTAATGGAAGAAGAAAAAATCAATTGGTCAACTACTATTTTCATAGAAAAAATTCGTCAGTAATTTCTATTTATTTTTTATGTTTTAGTCGAAAGATCAGAACAGAAAATTCATTGGAATTAGTCGATTATTTTAATAAAGATAACGAGGGAATTATTGAGTTTAGGAGAATATATCACGAGACCTTTCTTGTAGAGAGTGTAATCTTCTACAAAAAAAAGTCTCCTGACACCTTTTTTTAAATCTACTCGCCTCAGAGATATTGGCAAAAAAATGTCAATAAAATCAATAATGTACTAAAATAATTATGGATAAGAAAAAACGATCCGCACTATTGTATAAACATCTGCCAGATCCGTGGATTCACAAAAAATTGTCGAAATGTAGTGATTGAGGTGATCGGGAAATGTTTATCAATCACTAACAATCGTAACTAGAGTTTTGATTATAGATATTATAAACGTATCGTAACCCTGGTGGAGATATGCATGAAATATTTTGACAAAAAATATCATAATATAACAAAAAATTACAATGTATGACAGTTAAAGGGGATAATGTCAAGTTTTGTCGTAATATTTCATATTTTGACATATTATAATAATAAATGTCCTTTTTTTCTGAACAATAGTAACTGAATATGTCAGAGCTTCTCACCGACGAAAAATGACATAAATTATGAAAATTTGACATTTTTTACCGAAATTCGACATTGATATTTCCATCTGGGAATCGGAGTAAAACTATATATAGTAACAGTGATATCTGGACACTCGATGTTGTCTCTTTAACCGCTGAGACACTAATGAATTGTAAATTCATAATTTAGGGATATCGGGTAATCCAAATATCCACCCAAGAGAAAATAAAAGAATGCGCGTTACAATTATGAAGAGCGACAAAAGATATATCAGGGTGGCGACTGAAAACTAATTTCAAAATTCCCTGACTTCTCCATGACTTTTCCCTGACTAAAAATAAAAATTCCAGGACGTACAAAAAAAACTATTATTTAAATATCGGGGGAGGTGGGGCAATATGGACATAAGGGGCAAAATGGACACATTTGAGTTTTTATGCATATATCATGAAACAATCCTTAAATGAATGAAAATATTGGAGATGGATTTTTTTTCATGATTCCATCAGAAAGCTGAGAAAATGTTAGTCGAGAAATATGTGAAAGAATTGATTTTTTTCAATTTTTTGAGAATTCGATATTTTTTGTCATTTTTGAGGAGTAAAAAGCCCTTCGATTTTTAAGCAAATTCAGTTTTTTGAAAATATCTCTGGTTCTATTGGTCATCGCGACCTGGGACCGATTTCAAATGAAAGGTGAGATCATTTCCCATCGATTTATGGGGTTTTGAATTTGAAAATATCGATTTTTCAGATAGTTATGGGAACTTCCGTGAAAAATGATGATCATCGGTATTTGTCCCTCAAAAATGACAAAAAATATCGAATTCTCAAAAAATTAAAAAAAAATAATTCTGGCACATGTTTCTCGACTCGAATTCCCTCAGCTTCCCGATGAAATAATTATAAAATAAAAAACAAATTTTTTTTTATTAGAATTTTACAATAATTCCCGAAACTGCGTTAAATTTTCATAATTGTGATTTTTTGTGAACCTTCTTGCAGATTTCAAACTGATCGAAAAGTTCAATTTTTCGATTAAGTATCTATCAATCTTAAAAATATGGAGATAACAAAAAATAAACTATGGATTCCCCTGACTAACATTAAAATTCCCTGACTATTCCAGAAATGCTAAATTCCCTGACTTTTCCAGGTTTTCCAGGTCGATCGCCATCCTGTATATTGGAAAAAGAGGGAAATAATGATTTGGCTTCTGGTTTACGTTATATATTGTAGCAGTCACTACAAAGAAACCATTTTTGTAGAATGAAAAAATTCTGTGCGAAAAAGGTTCCATGATAAACTTTCATAAACTCACTTGCTCCAAAAAGATTTCCGAAATTATCTGCCTGAAATTGATAGTCTAGTAGAATGAGATGAATTGAACAATGTAGATTGATGTCCAAATATTCCCAAAACGAGTGAGTTTTTAAAAATTTATGAAGAGACTTTTCTTTATAGAGAATTTTCAATTCTACAAAAAAGATCTCTCAACAAGCTACTCACAGTTTACTCATTTCATAATTATTTTCATTTTTCCGTTTACCCCTCATTCACCACGACATCCGACTTTCTTTCCCTGATGAATTCAAATGAATTGTATAGTTAGCATCAAAATATGAACAAACATAAATAAATCACAATTCATTCTGCGAAAGGTCAATAACTGGGACATATGAACGATTTTGTTCTATAACCTCAAACATTCAAAATTGATTATAATTTTTTTATGAATTCAAATAACAACAATGGGACCAATTGATTCTCTTCTATTTGAAACTCACGTCTTTTCCAATTACTGCAATGCAAACCGCCATTTTTACGATTGTTTTCTCCAATTCATGTCAAATGGCATGAGCAACGTTTCATTGACAGGTAAATAGACAATCCAACAGCTGATTTTTTGTTAGAGTCGACGCTCACCGACTCGAGCCGGATGCTCCCGAAGAGAATTTACCGGTAAATTTTGAATAGTCGATACACGGACGACTCGATATTCTACCTTTACAGCCTCAGTGACAGGAAATTCTGATACAGACACTTGCTAAAGTAGATTTCGCTCAATTACCGTTGTACAGGGGAATTCCTCTATATTTGACCACCGCTTATATTTGACTGAACTCTCGCTCTATCCTTGACTATCCTATCCCCCATTACGATTTTTTTGCAACCACCAGGACGACCAATCAAAAATAAGCATTTTGGCGGGAATATCTAGATTTTTGAAGCACACCTATGTTCACTGCGCATTTGGCTGCGCAGACCTATGCATATGAGACACGAATGCGATGTGGTGGGGACAAAAGAATGAGACAAATATAGAGAATGATCGTGGACGGACAAGTCAAGGATAAATAATTTAAAATATAAATGAATGTAGTTCTATAGGATAAACAATAGGAAATGAATAAACGATTGAGATCATCCCATAATTAATAAATTATTACGAACTCGATCATTGAGAGAATCCCGGGAGATGAGGATTAGATTCCTTTTCAAAGTGAAGACCATCGTATTTTTTTTTCAGTTACCGAATAATGCAAAAATGTTAAAGCACCTTCACTAATTCTTTCAGATTCTTTTTCCTCGAGAAATTCAGTCAAAAATAAACTTTTGGTTGATTTTGAATTATGAAAATTTCTTTGAAATTAAACATTACTTTTCAAAAATCAAATAAAACTGAAATGTCTTTGATTTAAAAAATTCCTGGATCATTTTGAGCCGGGGGTTCAGTAACGATTTGAAAACAAATTAAATATATGAATATTGTCTTTTTGTAGCTTATAAGCTACAGAATTCACTGTAGCATTTCCGTGTCAACTTTTTGAAGGGTTCATGAAACGGGAGGAAAATTGATGTTAGAATTAATAAATTAATCAAAAGTGTATTCGTCTTTTCTTCTTCTTTGAAAGGCCCTATTCGAAACATTGGAACGCGAAGAACGGTGGTCGGGGAAAAGTTCGATGGCAGGGGTATGAACTCACTGCTCGGAAATCGATTACGTCTTATTCGAAGCCGCCGTTCTTTTTCAAGTCTCAACATTCATAACGAGATGATAAACAAGCTCGAACCTCACTACTTGTGCGTAATTCGAAAATTCTACTATTCAAAATTTGAAGTATCTAGCTTAATTATTGATTAAGTTATGAGGGTAACAAGAATTTCATTAAAAAAATCATCAAAAAGTTCTATACTGAATAAACCAATTACTCTTAAGTAATTAACGATCAATTTTCAAATCTGTAAAACACGGAATCAAGTGACGACAAGCAGCGGAATGTTACTCTACGTAACGAAACATAAGAATTGAAAAATTTAGTGATCGGGCAAAAAATATTAAGATCTGATTGAATACAATTAGATTTAATCAAATTCAATTGGATCCGATGAAATCCAATTGGATCTGATCACATCTGATTGCATTGCGAAATTGGATATGAATCTCGATATATGAATATATTCATGAATTCATTCTGATCAGATCTAATTGGTTCCGAGGAAATCCAACTACACCTATGCATCATTCGATCTGCTTAGAGGTAATTAAGGTACTTCCGCAGTAAGTAAAGAGGCATAGATCCGAATGTGCCACAGATTTGAAACTTTGAGGATATATTCTTCTTATAAGTAGAAATAGTTTCATAACGATCGACCAAGTAGTTTTTTTTCATTAATTATTAAAATCATTAATTTACAGAGGCCCTAATGACACGTACTTTTTAATAAATTGTTTAAACATCATCGACAATGTGCTGCAGACTTATCCGCGAGCGAAATCACTTCCCATATTATTTATAAATATAACTTGATAATTTCTTGATATTTCACCACGTAATTATTGAGAAATATCAATTAATCCATAAAATAATTATGAGGTTATGGTAAAATGGTGGTGACACACGGATTAATTGATATTTCTCAATAATTACGTGGTAAATATCAAAAAAATTATCAAGTTATATTTATAAATAATATGGGAAGTGATTTCGCGCGTGGGTAAGACTGCAGCACATTGTCGATGATTTTTAAACAATTTATTAAACAGTACGTGTCATTAGAGCCTCTGTAAATTAATGATTTTAATAATTAATAAAAAAAAACTACGTTGTCGATCGTTATGAAACTATTTCTACTTATAAGAAGAATATATCCTCAAAGTTCCAAATCTGTGGCACATTTGGATCTATTGCCCATTACTTACTGCGGAAGTACCTTAAATCTGATCTGATCGATCTCGATTCAAGTAGATCTGAACAGATTCCATTCTTATCATGACGAATTACCAGATCTCATTGAAACTAGTCAGGTTCAAGCAGATATGATCAAAACCATTCGAATTTTAGCTGACTGTAAGCGGAATCAAAATTGTTGATAGTATCATGATAGTTAGAAATTGTTGTGTTGATGCCATAGTCCTCTTTCCTGAATAATTATGGGAATTTATCAGGATCTCTTAACTTTTACTTCATTCGTGTCCAGGTTCTCTTGAAGATCTTGACATCATATTCATTATCTTGATAAAAAATATTGAATGAAACATACGTCAAATACTTTTCATTCTTTGATAGAATATCTCTTCAAACATTGTTTTAGAATATCAAAAAGAAAGATCGTCTCTTATTTCACATGTTCCTGTCAGATCGAAAGAAAAGTGAAAAATAAAAAGGAAAATCCTTCAAACCATGACGGATGAAGATTAGGAAAACTATGAAAAAGTCGATGAAAAACGATGGATTTTCAGTTTATCTGAAATTTTTCACATTCCTCAACGTATGGCAATTCATACTTCTCATAGAAATTTATGGGAAGAACTATGGAAACGGATGAGTGTTCTATTTTAAATATATTTCCCATCAATTTTCATACTTTTCTGTCCGTTTTGAGTGAACTGGATCTAATCAGAGAATTAGATTTGATGAGATCTGAACATTTCCTCTCCCGGGAAAGAGAGTTAGTGAGTAAACCTTCAGATCAAATGCAAACTGTTTCACGCTTCTCGCATTTCCATTTAGGGCAATATGTTTATTTGAATATCCACTTGATGAATTCCCTTTAATAAATCATCAATTGAACTACACGGAGAGAAAAGTTCGAGAAAGATTACGGTGCTCAACACTAGAACTGAGGTGCAAACATCTCACACCAGTGCTTTTTACGGAGAAGAATCGGAAAAATTGACATTCGTATGCGATAATTTAACAAGTGTTGATTAATTTTTTGTTTTAAGAAACGAGAGATTTTCCGCGACGGTACCGTAAAATTCTCGATTTCTTGAATTTTGGAGTGGCGTTTGAAAAAAAATGGTAAATGATTCTGACTTAAGGTAAGACTATCGCTCACGTCACCACTAAGCGTGGGGGCAAGGGAGGTTAGGAAAAAATTATTTGGAACAACCAAAGAAGGGAGAAATTGTTCAACCTATAATGCTATTCAGCCTCAATAATTTCTTGCTTTCATATGAAAGCATAATTTAATCAAAATAATTATATCTATTAATATTTTGATTTTTTTTTCGAAGAACCATTTTTTAAAATTCTGATACGGGCCTGCCTACGCACACTAATGTGCGCGTATACGTATGCGCGCACACTAGAGAATACTCCTGTAGTTGTACACACATACAGAGCGACCGCGTGTACGTACACAGCGGTGCTGGCCTGCCATTAATCGTTTATTTTTTTTTCTCCAAAACTATGGGTCAGAAATAACTGATTTTGGTCTCAAAAAATTCTTAAAAGTGGTGACTATGGACTACAATTTTTTCAGAAGCCCCGTAAATGCTGTTTTTCGTTAAATTTATAATGATTGAATCGCGACTCAATTTACTCGTTTTCTTATGGGAAAAATGCACTTTTTGAAATTCAATATCTCGGATTCCACGGGTCAGAAAATTTTTCACCATGAGGAAAAGTTGTTGGGTTTCCTGTGAAGAATATCTCTGAATTTTTTCAGATTTTTCGTATTTCAAGCCTCTGGTGATAGTCATACCTTAATGCGGGTCGGTGAAAAAATTTTACGGTGCTGTCAAAGAATTTTCCTTCGTTTTATAATTTTTCTTCCAAATGTTTCCAATGATTTTTTGGAACTGATGGGAATTGAACACATTCACTTGTTTGTGAAGTTGTGCACAATCACATTGACAGGCGAATTTGAAGAGGAAAAAAATTTCATCGAAATTGTGTGAGTATTGATTTTTTTTTAAATATTTGTGAAGATACGTGCATAATGTAGAGTATTAATCCACTTCAATAAATCGATACGTTTAGTTAATAAAGAAGTAACGTTAGTGATTAGTCTGATTCAATACTTTTCCCTTTGCACTCGAATTGTTCCAGATTGGCACAAATGTGAGATTCTAAATATTATTAACTATTCTCTTTTTTTTCCAGGAGAAATGGTGAGTGATGAGTGCATGGATTATAATTTTTTTCTAATAGTTTATGGATCCAGAAAATCATAAATTTTTGCTGGATTATAAAATATAAGGATTTTTGTTTTCTTCGTTCAACAATTTCTTGATGCAATCATAATTTTCACTCAGGAGGAACGCCAAGACATTTCCAAAAGCCTGAAATTATTGCCAATGTAAGTGTTAATAATTTATCCACCTTCAATTCACTTTCATGTAATTTTAATAATGTTCAATATTTCATGCAGCCCATCCATGTGATATTGGAAAGAACCACAGACGGACGAAGTATTCGAAATTTTATGGTGCAGTGAGCCGTGTTGGCGAATCGTAGATTCTGAAGAACTATTCAGTTGCTGTGTAACACAGTTAATTTCCAGCCTCTCATGGTGGGACATTTATTGTTAAGAACAGGTTACAATGTAACTTTTTTGATTTTGTATTAAAAGTAATATTTGTAATGTTGAATAATAATGAATTCTCATTAGAAAAATCCATTTGTTCAATCAATTCAAAATCCTTCCTTTATCTATTCAAATAAATGAAAAAAATAAAAAAAATCATTAATGAGCAATTTAAAAATTAATCCACAAGCAAAAAATTTGCTCAGACTTCTAGAAAAATTGTAGTGGAGCATAACAAATTTTACGGTGCCATCCGTATTTTTTTGTATGGTGTCATTTTGCGCCTCGCTTAACGGAAAGCACCGTAATTTTTCTCGAATTTTCACTGCAAAAATTCATTGATTTTTCTCTCTGTGTACATGCTATTTCACTTATCAATTGTTCTAATTTCAAAATTCCCGGATCCCCTGAACATTCTAGTCTTATGAAAATTATATTATAAAAATAGTTCATTTGGTTTTATGATTTTTTCCAAATTTGCTCAGCCTCTTTAACAAATTAATGAACAAAAAATAACTAACATCCATGAGTAAGAATTATGGATGATCCTGGGTAATCTGAGTTTTCCTTTGGTTTTTAATATCGAAAAACACGGAGCCAGGTGTCGACGAGCAGCGGGCTTAAATAAATAATTCCGTTACTGTATTACAGTATGCACTATCTTGATTAATATTTTGTAACGTACTTCATATGACCTTTTTCCAGAAGAACACGCAATGCCAGAGATTGATCAATAAATAAATTTTCATGAAAAAACTGACGTGGAAGTGCGAGCAATCTCAGTTTCTATGAGATAGTTTGTGTTGAGTGGACGTTCGCAGTGCAAGTTCTTCAAACGACATTGGTCATGGCACGAATCAAGTGGGTGTTATTTCTAATTGTGATTGCTAGAACAGAAGTATCGGGAAGGCTATGGAAATTTGATCCCCATTCTAATAGTGAGAGAGCACTGGTTTGTATATAATTACAATTCAATCTTCGTCAATGATACTAACTGTCACTTAAATAAATCATTTCGTCATCATTCCATTTAGTTCTCACGCTGACAACACTTTTGTCCCGAAAATGAGCTCCCCAGGAAAACTTGATTGATTCTGACTAATTCGAGGGTGTAGAATCCGAATTTGTTGGTTATCTTTTCCTCCGATTTGCCTTTCTAATTGTTATTAACAATTTAATTGTTTAAAGCGTCATAGCGTATAAGCTAGAGGGCTTACAGAGAAATACTTCAAACAAAAGTTGTTCGTCTTTTCAAAATAAAGAGATTGTTTTTTTTTTCGTCACGATAACTTCATTTTTGACCGAGTTACGGCTGAATAACCGTTCAAATAGACCGTTGATGAGAGTTGGCGCGCGAGCGAGATAGCGAGGAGAGTCTTAACGCGCCGTTGGAACGGTTATTCAGCCGTAACTCGGTCAAAAATGAAGTTATCGTGACGAAAAAAAAACCAATCTCTTTATTTTGAAAAGACGAACAACTTTTGTTTGAAGTATTTCTCTGTAAGCCCTCTAGCTTATGCGCTATGACGGTTTGAACAATTAAATTGTTAATAACAATTAGAAAGGCAAATCGGAGAACAAGATAACCAACAAATTCGGATTCTACCCCCTCGAATTAGTCAGAATCAATCAAGTTTTCCTGGGGAGCTCATTTTCGGGACAAAAGTGTTGCCAGCGTGAGAACTAATTTGGATTTCATATTCCAGGAAACAATACTCGAATCATGCTATGAAAATGATAACTCGTCTAATTTAATCCTTATTTTTGGAGATTTCAATGGGTTTATTGATAAATCATCAGTTATTCGAATCAACAATTTTCAAAAAGTGAACGGAGTAGCTGATGAACATCAATTATTTCAATATAAAGCAAGCACAATTGTTTTAATCGAAGATTCACCTGGAGAGTTAATGTCAGATTTGCGATTATTGAGAAAAACAAAATGGTGGGATCATATGGCACAATTTTTCGTTATCAGCAAAAGCGATGGAGCATGTGAAAATTTTCAACCATTTCTGGTTAAAACTTGGAGAATGGATATTCTTAATTCTATATACATTTGCTCTAAATCAATAAATGAAACGAGATTGTATACGTTGAACCCATTCGCAGATTATGCACCACATCCCTGGACAAGATTGGGCAAGCGAAATCAGTTGAACGTATTTTGGCAAGTTTTCAATCCAGGTGAGCAATTGATTATTTTCAAAGTTTCGAATTATATACCGTAGAAGACTGGACATGAAATTTGCATCATTTCTTTCATTCAGAATAATTTCTGTCTCATCTTCCCAGTGAGGAAATTATTTAAGGGGGGGGGGGGGGTAGGGTTAATTCGGTCAAAAAAAGGCATATTTTTATGAATTTTCATTGACGAAACAGTTAATATAAATGATGTTGTTCCCATGGGGTATTCTTAAGTCACATTTCAAGAAGACTCTGCGAAATTTTCGTGGAAAAATATAAAGATTTGAGCTAGTTGGAGCAACTCTTGTCAGGCGCCTCGGAAAAAAAGCATTTTGCGGTGGACAGCGGAACTCAAGACTGGATCATCTAAAACGAAAAAAGCGAAGTGATTCCGTTAGTTTATAAGATTACCCAGGTAACCCTGTCGAGAAAATTTTTTTTTTCACATTTTTGGATTTTTGGTTGCACTTTAAAGTCAAAAACCCGATTTTCGACTAAAAAACCAACATTCAAGCTCCTATAAAAAATACTTAAAATAGAAAAATAAAAAAAAACTCGACAGCGTTACCTCGCTGGATATGTTTTAAAAAAGTGTGCAAAAAATCAAATCGATCGGTTCAGTAGATTCTGAGTGAGAGTGTCCACCGACTTTTAAAAAGCAAGTTGTGGGAAAATCGATTTGAAGTTTGAACTTGAATTTTGAAATTTAAACTTTTTACTTACATAGAGTCGTCAATTCCGCGTCCGCACAATATGAAACTATCATCAGAGGTGTCCAGAATACGTTGCCACTCTTGTCATTGGCCAACGCGACCTCCTTTGCTTGGAAGCGTAGTTTTGATTTGAGCTCGATTCTAAACCACTCATACTAAAAATGCTGTATTACCGTCAATTTTTCTCGGATCGACTTGAAATTTTCACAGAATATTCCTGAAATATAGTACTTTCACCTCAAAATTTTTCAAAAAATCGAGAAAAAAAAAATTAAATACCCTACCCCCCCCCCCCCCTTAAGTTGAAGAATAATGATACTGCCAAATGCTCATGAATTAGGAATGTTCGGTGCTTTAAAAATCTTTTCGAGATTTAAAAATATCAGTGATGTTGAGTGAAGTACATCGACTATCGATGAATCGTTGACATAGAACATGGAGCAAAAAAATCGATTATTTGAAAAAAATCATCGAAAAATTCGATTAATCGAATAATATTGCCCACCTCATCTTGAATTGAAAATCTCAAAGTTTAGGCTTCATCTAAAATAATCCATCAACTTTCAGGTCCTTCATGCCGGAATTTGAATTACGATGAGACGAAATTTCTGAACGGATACGAAATCAAAGGTGTAACTTTAACGAGTCCAGGTCTAGGTTTGGAGCCCGGAAAGAATTATTTCGAAGACGTCATCGCTTTCCCAGAATCCAACGATGATATCCTGCGTTTAATAATCAGAAGTTTGAACGCGAGCGGCAGGTTCGAAGTTGAAATGAAAGAAATCCCAATGCTCGTACTTTTGTATAAACAGATCTCAGACATAATCATCGATCCACTTTTTATTGAACACTATCCTGAACTGTCATTCTTGTTCCCTCATGAAGCGGTGCCGTTAATTGTAGTTAGAAAATCGAGTCGAGATGTTCCAGGCTTGTACGAGATCCTCAAATTATGGAGTATCTCGATAATAATTCCAACAGCCACAGCCCTGGTGCTCTTATTAATTGCTCTGACCATAAAAAATCAGGATTTCTTCTTAGCAATGCTGGATGTGATAAGATTATTGACTCATGCATCGATCCGAACGAGTTTTAGGCGTCACTCTTTACGAATCTATATCGCAACAGTCTTGATGCTCATGGTCATCAGTAATAGTGTATTTGAAGGCAAGATCACAGCATTTCTGACTCATCAGAAAAGAGTTAGCCCAATCAAAACGCTAGATGAACTATCGGAGTTGCAATACAAGATATATACTTATTTTCCCCTGAAGAGGATCATTGACAGTCATTGTCCGAAATGTAATGTCGAAGCAGTACTGTCGGTGCAAGAGTGTATTGAATACGCGTCGAACAGTACTTCTCATGCCTGTGCGCTTGCTGAGTATCAATATGAAACGGTCCATAATCTACTTCCTTTGCAATATTTTGAAGAACCATCTATTGTAAGACTCATTAATTTCAAAAGTCGTATGAACTGGCCACTTCAGCATCGTGTCAATGATATGGTTATACGACTCGTTGAATCAGGTATCATTGATTTTTTGAAAATGGAAAAATCTTCGCAGCTGAAGCGCAAACGTCTGGTGAGGGGAGCTGATGAGTCCCAATCACGGTATAAGCCTGTCAACCTTTCGGATTTGAAATTTGCTTTTCTACTGTTGGCTTGTGGTTTATCACTGGCCACTTTTGTTTTTTACTTCGAGTTACAGTGGGGCTTATCGTAAAATTCCTAAAGGTCCTTCTATCGCGAAAATTGTTTTTTGAGCTTTACTTCTATCTGAACTAGTATTGAAAGTAATAAAAAACCAAAACAAAGGAAAATTGCATTGCACATAATATGATATAGCTTTGTCAGCTAGTATATTAGCAATTTGCTCCCTGATGCATAATTATGGATTATTATTTATGTTCCTTCAAATATATTCAATCTGATTCTTGAAAAAATCGACTAGACAATCCTAAATCTGGTAAAGTTTTCACTTAAAACTCAAAAGAAGATCGAATAAATAAATGCAATATTCCATCTGAATATATCACATTTCTTTGAATTCATTTTTTTTAAAGTGTCATAAAGTGAAAGCTCTGTATTATTATGAGTAAATGGGTGATTCCAGCAATTCTCGAATAGAATTTCGGCTCCAAATTTTGGGGGGCGACTTTTTGGTCCTCATCGACTACAACCATTGAAATGAAGAAAATCTTAAATTCCAAACCATTTTGCCCCAGTATTGAAGCAAATATCAATAAATTTTGATTTTTGCATCAAAATTTTCCCTCTGGAATGAAGTGAGTAGCTAAATGAAAAAGAAAAATACAAAATATAGATTTTCATCGCAAATTTTCTGAATTTCCTGAAGGGGGGGGGGGTAAGGGTTTACGCGTGAAAAAAACGCTTTTTTTTACGAATTTTTTTTAGACGTATGGATTGAGCAACTTTATTGAAACCTTTTGAACATTATTGAGTATGGATGCAACAACATGGAGTAATTTTTTTATACGAAAATATCCACAAACAAGCCGGTGACGGAGCATTTCTGAGAACGTCTATTGAAATAGACGATTTGCGGTGATCACTGTATCTCCGCTAAAAATTATCAGAAATAAAAATCCATTGAAATTTAGTCAAAGTATCATCAAATCCTCCCCCCAACGTTCTCTGATTATTTTTTTTTTTCATTTTTCAATTTTTGGTGGTCATTTAAAGTAAAAACTGCTATTTTTTACGAAAAATTGCGCCATTTTGTGGCACAATTTTGGTAGAAAACCCCTTTAATGTAAAAAAAAAAATAATCAGAGAACGTTGGGGGGAGGATTTAAGGGGGGACCACGGTGAAATTCAAAAGTCTTTGATTAATGGAAGGATTCATCGTGTAACATCAGGCACACGATGGGGTGTATCAAAAAACCTAAAAAATTTTGAACGCAAACCATTTTGCCCCGAATATCAAGATAAATCGTCATTATTCGGCTTCATCTTAATAATGCCCCATGGACCACAAATTTGATCCGATTCCGATTTTTATTTTTACAAATATTTGTTAGCCTTTCGAGAATAAAATTGGGTATCCATTCTATATTACAGATCATAGATCACTAGAAAATGAGTTTCTCTCAATTCAACGAATTTTTTTCAATTGAAAAAATTTCGAGCCAAGAATGAGTGAATGGAAAAAATTCATTTTCTCGTGATCTATAATCTGTAATGTAGAACAGATACCCAATTTTATCCTCGAAAGGTTAACGAATATTTGAAAAAAAAAGAAAATCTGAATCGGATCAAATTTGTGGTCCATGGGGCATTATTACGATGAAGCCGAATAATGACGTTTTATCTTGAAATACGGGGCAAAATGGATTGTGTTCAACATTTTTTAGCTTTCTTGACACATCCCATCGTGTGCCAAATGTCACTCGATGGATCCCTCCATCAACCAAAGACTTTTGAATTTCACCGTGGTCCCCCCTTAATGATACTTTGACTAAATTTCAATGGTTTTTTATTTCTGATAATTTCCAGCTGAGATACAGTGATCACCGCAAATCGCCTATTTCAAAGAAACATTCTTGGAATAGTTCCGTTGTTAGTGGATATTTTTGCATAAAAAAATTACTCAATGTTGTTCAATCCATGCTTAATAATGTTCAAAAGGTTTCAATAAATCTGCTTAATCTATACGTCTAAAAAAAAATCGTAAAAAAAGTGTTTTTTTCTCCACGCGTAAACTCTTACCCCCCCCCCCCCCCACCCTGAAAAAAATATCCTTTTTTTCGAGGTGAAAATGCTCTTTGAAAACTTCAAATGCTTGTTTCGAATCGTTCCCAAAAATTTTTCTCATTTATTTTATTTTTTTCTGAAAATTTGGAAAATTTGCTAGGAACTATATGATTTTTGGCCCCTGCTCTTAAAAACCCCGGATATGGTGCAACATCTATCGTTTCAACTCGCATTTATTGTTGGTATTTAATGAGGATCAAATTTGAAATTTTTAATTAGTCCCCTGGGTTTTCAAGAGCAGGGGCCAAAAATTATATCGTTCCTAGCAAATTCCCCAAATTTTCAGAAAAAAATAAAAAAATTGAGAAAAAATTTGGGGAACGATTCGAAACAAGCATTCGAACACGGAGAAAAAAATATTAGAGTTTTTGTGAATGACTCTTAGGAAAACTGTTATGCCGCCCTATAAACGGGATGCAATTCGCGCAAAGAGCAGAACATTGTCATTCGGAGGAGGAGTTTTCATGAAGCGCGACCGAAGAATTCTCATGCTGCATATCATAATTTCAATTTCTTAAAAAAATAGCCATTTTACACTTGGCGTTGGATTGAAATATCTCGAAAACTACTCAAAAGTTATCGAGACGAAGATTAACGAAGAAAATAAGCAAAATGCCGTTTTTCTACGACCAGTAGTTTCCGAGATATCAATTTTTTAATGAGTAGTTCAAGAATAATGGACGAGGCCCAATAGCAAATAAATGGGTGCTCGGGCGTCCTTTCTGAATTTTTTATTAAAAAATTAATATCTTCATAACTACGAGTCGTAGAAAATAGGAGCTTTGCTTATTTTATTCGTTAATCTTTCCTCTAAATTTCATTCACAGCAGGTCTCGATAACTTTTGAGTAGTTTTCGAGATATTTCAATCCAAAGCCAAGTGTAAAATGGATATTTTTTAAAGAAATTAAAATTATGATATGCAGCATGAGAATTTTTCGGTCGCGCTTCATGAAAACTTCTCCTCCGAATGACAATGTTCTCCTCTTTGCGTGAATTGCATCCCGTTTATAGAGCGGCATAACAGTTTTCCTAAGAGTCATTCACAAAAACTCTAATATTTTTCTCTCCGTGAAGTTTTTAAATAGCATTTTCCCCTCGAAAACAAGGACAAATACGAAAAAGGATATTTATTTCAGAAAATTCAGAAAATTCGCGATGAAAATCTATATTTTGAATTTTTTTTTCATTTAGCTACACACTTCATTCCACCCGACTAGAAATTTTATCCGGCACGCCTGCTGTCACACTTGGTACGGATCCAGAATGAATACGGTTATCCTGATCAGGCATGCCGTGGCTGCGTCCGATCAAGTCTGGATCCGGGATGAGTATGGCTATCTTGATCCGGTATAACCCGTGCGCGCCTGATCAGATCCTGATCCCGAATGAGTATGACTATCCTGATCCAGTATAGCATGGGCACCCCTGATCAAGTCCTGATCTGGAGTGAATATGGCTATCATGATGAGGCATAAGATAGGCAGACCTGATCAAATCTAGATCCGGAGTGGGTATGGCTATACTGATTTGGTATAGCATGAGCACGCTTGATCAAATCCAGATCCGTTATAGCATGGGCAGGCCCGATCGAAGATGGCCTTGATCAGTATTATATCGGGATAGCCTGATCAAAGAATTTTAGAGAGAACGCTATTCTCCAATAGGACTGGCCTGCTCCGGCCCTGTCATCTCCCGGATCTGGGGAATCTGATCGGGAATTATGAAAAACTCTAAGTCCGATCAATTTATCTTGATCCGAAAATGATCAGGACCATATCAGGTTCCCCGGATGTTTATTAATCTTTATTAATCTCATTATGAACAACTCATGAATCATTCTGAGTTCCCCACAGATTTATGATCTAATTCTGAAAATTATTAATATCCCCATGGAAGAAGTTTATGTGAATGATCAGACTGACAGATACTATAACTGAACTGTAGTCAAGTGGTTAGCGGGTCAGCTTAGTGTGTAAAAGGTTCCGGGATCGAGTCCACCCAGGTGCAAGCTAATTTCCTAATTTTAAATCTCTAATTTCAGTGAAAAAATGTCATCTCACGTGCAAATACAACGATCAATCACTTGAAAGTGAATAAATAATATATTTTTTGTTATTGCGTTGATTAATTAATAATTAAAGTCTTTTGGATCATGTATGGAATGTCTCATCCGGCATTCATCTGGATTGCCTCATCCGGTCCTGAGTTGGCGATCCAAGTCAGGCCCTGACTTGACGAGCGCGTTACAACCCAGACGTGGACCGGATAAGGCATCCAAGCGAGGGCCTGACGTCCGGAGTCAGGCCAGCCTGATGAGGTCCAGATGAGACCCGGATCAAAATTTCTAGTCGGGCAGAGGGAAAATTTTGATGCAAAAATCAAAATTCATTGATTTTTGCTTCGATAATGGTTTAGAATTTAAGATTTTCTTCATTTCAATGGTTGTAATCGATGAGGACCAAAAAGTCGCCCCCGAAAATTTGGAGCCGAAATTCTATTCGAGAATTGGTGGAATCGCCCAAATACACACAGACATTATGTTTCTTAGATATTATTCGTGGTTTTTTTCGATCATTTCAGACATTTCCCACCAAAAAAAAATGACATTAGAAATTTTGACGATAGTAAAGCTTCCATTCAGAGGCAAAAATTGACTTTTTCGTGCATATCTTCTATTAGTCGTAGCAACCTGAGGCTGATCTTAAATGAAAGGTGAGCGCATTTTTTATCGATTCCTATTTTCTGTAAATCAATTTTTACTGTATATGTATTTGAAAAGTCGATAATTTTCTCGATCTTTTTGTAAAAAATTATCGATTTATATTTTTGTATAACTATATAAATCGATAGGAAATGAGCTTACCTTCAACTTAAGACCAAGCCCAAGTTGCTACGGCTGATAGAATCGGAGATATTCCCGGAAAAGTGAAATTTTTAGAAACCGAAAAGTTTTTCCCCTTGAAAAACTTTTCAATCAACAATGTCCACCACCAATGACATGCTTCAGTGTTATAAAACAGATGAATTCACTGAATTGAAAGTCTCTAGCTTCGATATTTTTTTCTGTTATCGTGCTTACAAGAACTACATTGAAAAAATTGTTGAAATTAGCATTCTTTTAAAACTATCAACAGAAAGATGGAGATTCGTAGCGAATTAGCTCATATAATTGCTAGTACAGCCTATGAATCTGAGCAAAATCGATTCAGAAGACTTCAATATAGTCATGAAAAACGAAATTTCGAAAATCATCGATATCTCAAAAACTACTGAACGAATTCCAATACAATAGGGCTCTAAATGGAGAGTTCAGTGACCAGGATATACTGACAAAATTTCAGACTCCAGCATATAAGCCTTTAGAAGTTATTGAGACATGTGTGTGCTAACAGTATACACACCCCCACACACATTTTTTCTGAATACGGATCATTTTAGATATTTTCCAACAAAAAAATTGAGATTGAAAATTTTCACGATAGTAAAGCTTCCATGCGGAAGCAAAATAATTGTCTTAATGAATAAAAGAACTATCTGTCTTTTCGAAGTGGAGCTATTTGTAGTTGAAATTTTGGTTTTCCTCTCATTTCAACCCATGATAATAGTTACATTGAAAAGTTTTGTAACATTACTTTTTGCACGGCTTTTTTGAAGAATTTTGAAAAAAAAATCGACTACTCATGCCTTTGCACAAAATATTTGAAGAAAATTATAATTCTGATAATTCAGAAAAGTCGAAAAGGTGAAACAATGAGATTAATATATTCCTAAATATTTTGCAAAACTATTTGATAGGAAATGATGATGTTGTGCTGACTTATCTTAAAATTATTCCATATTTTCAGATATTTCAAGAACTCCCTGGTTGACCCGTTGATTACCTATATCGATATGTTCACTCAGTCGATCTTCCATCGGTCAATGATCAGTATAAATTCTGTATTTTTTTGGAAAATGGCCGTAAATCGACTTAGACAGCCGGTGAGTGACAGTCAATCATTTTAGTTTTTCAAAGATTCCAGAATTCGTATCGACCATTGACCGATGAAGGATTGACTAAATGGACATATCGATATGAGTCCACGATCAACAATCGAAAGCTCAACAACGGGTCTGGCAGGGCTACGTAATAATCCGATATTGTGGCGAATATTTTTGAACTATTCAGTATATTCACTAGATTTGATTTAACTGTTCTAACCAAAATTGGTACTTTGTGCAATTCAATTTATATTAGTGTCGTATTGTGATCATTTGTGAAAATATCAAAATATTGAAAGAATCTCATAGTAAAATGTCAAAGAAACTAATACAAAAAAATCTAAATATTGGAAAGCTAAATTTACAATATACCCACTTTGAATAAAATTTAAAAAAACAATGTTCCCACCATTAACATCCAGTTTACTTTTTTTTTCATCACTTTTTTTATATTATTATAATCACACATTATTTTGTTGAATGCAGTGTAATTAAATAAATGAATAAATAAAGAGTGAGCCAACAAGAAATTTGTATTCTTTCAATTCTATTCTTCAACTGGAACTATCTTTGAAATAAGCAGTTGCAGAAGATTTTATGAAGATACCTTTTTAGTAGAGAATTTCAAGGCTTAAAAGACGGGTCTCACGATCAATCCTCCAATGTCTTATAGGAGTTTCGGAGTTTTTTTTTGAAAAAGTCACAAACTTCTCCACTTGTCTAATTTCACCACTTTTTTAAAAGAATATCTTGGTATCTAAAAGAGATATGAGATTTTTCATCAGAACTTTTTTTTCTTTTTTGCTCTACAAAGAAGATTTCTCAATAATAAAAAAAAAAATAAAAAGAAGATTTCTACAAAATTTTTCGTATCTCTCTCGGATTCCGAGATATTCCCAAAAAACTCTACCATTCTACTATTGACCTAGAATGTGAATAAATGTGGTTTATCATCTTCTGTTTATATTTGCAAAGACATTAAAGTACTGAGAGTATTGTCATTAGGCGACAGAGTGCCTGATTGTACGCAGGAATTCATAGCCACAATAAAAAATAAGAAAGAGAAGAAAAATAAAAGATGAGAAGAACTCGAGTCACGTTTAATCGATACTCCACTTATTCTATTTCTACTTGCGACTCTTGAAAATAATTCAACTCCATGTCTTGAGAGAAAAAAAAGCCTCGAAAGGATCAATTTCACGCCTCGAGGATATTTTATAAGTATAATCTCTTCTCAAAATAATAAAATAGACGTATCTCCAGTTTTCTTTGTATTATTTTTCATTTTTTTCAAAGAAGAATAACAATTTCCTTTTCATAAAGGAAACAAGTAGAAAATGAAAATGGAAAAGAGTGAGGAAATTATTCAATTATTTCTCAACTTTATGCAGAATGATGAAGATGCGAGAAAAAATAAGGATTTTCAACTTGAAAATATTAATAAAACTGGAAATAAAAAAATGTAAAGTTTTGTGATGAAATTAATTTTATTATAAAATTTTGAAAACTATCAAATTTAAAGTGGAAAATATTTTCTTCATTTTTCTCATCAATTCCATAAAAAAATCTATCGAATTTATTCAATTCCATTAATTGATTCAATTGAGGAAAGACGAAACGAAATTTTCTTCCTTTTTTTAATGATGAAAAGAAAAATTTTAGGAGAGTTGCTTACTTTTAGTGTTGAACTTCTTTCGCAATGAATGAGAGTTACTCTCATTGTTGTGGAGTCTCAGGAGTCTGTTAATATCTTGTGGCGACAGCTCAGGCGTCGAGGGGTTCGAGGCAGTTCCAACCAATTTTCCCTTGAAGGTCAATAAATTTTTTGATATCGAATGGAAGAGAAAGTATAAAAAACCCGTAGTCGATTATTTTCATTCAGTTTTCATGAAATATCTCGGAATCTAAGAGAAATGGACGAATTTTTATAGAGACTTTGTTCATAGAAAAGAATTAGAGCTACAAAAAAAGTCATGAACTGAATTGCTCTATCTCGCTTGGATTCCGATAGATTCAACAATGTATGATTCTCAGAATTTCTAACCAAAGTTTCTGTAGAATATCTCAGAATCTGAAGGAGATGGGAAATTTTTTAGAAACCTTTTTTGCTGTAGAAAGTCAGAGTTATAAAAACGATTATCAACTAAATCATTATATCTGGATTGAATTTTAAGAAATTTTACATAATCCGAGAACCATGTGAAATGAAGTTACTTCCGTCAATTTATTCTTCTGGATCTCGGACTCTAGAGGAGATAAAGAAAAAAATGAGGATTTTTTTTCATAGTTTGCATTTTTCTCTATAAAAAAAGGCCATTGAAAATTTCCCTATCCATCTAAGATCTCAAGACATCTCATGAAATGGAATTTTTCTAAATTAAAAGAAAAAAAAATTGTGATTTTTTTTTTGTAGAAGGAAATCCGAGCTACAAAAAGGCAATTATAAGAATTCCTTCATTTTCCTCCGATTCCGAGAAAATCCACAACAATATCTGCCACCATTAAATCACCAGTAAAAGATTTCCATAAAAAAGTTTGGTGGAAATGATTGTCAATGAAAAATGTAATTTTTCAAAACTGAATTCTCCAGGTGAATGACTCCAAAATAGGTAGAAGGGCCACTCGACAATCGGTGAGATTTCCCCATTGGATACGATACGGTGAATGAATGGAGAAAAAGGGTCATATCGTTGACCTCAAAGTTGATGAACCCCTGTATTCAGAAAACTCGAGGAAAACTCAACACTTCAACCCTATTCTCATTTACCTCTGTACAATTTTTCTTCACCTTTATGGACATCTGTCTCTGGCCTTTTCTTCTCATTTGTTGTTTTTTTTTATTGTTAAAAAATATCCCACTCTCCTCCAATAAAACAGCAATCAATAAAACAATGATACTTTAACCCTCAAATTATTGTCGATTGATACTGATTCATTCATTTTATAGTGCAATAAAAAATAATCGTAAACTTCAATGAAGCGCGTCATATGGTATTCCATCTTTTGAAATTTGGAAAAAAATTATTAACAGTCATCATAATATCTGTGACAATTTTTACCAATTTTCTTTAGATAATTCATGAAGATTTTTTTAGTTTGTTATTTTTTTCTCCATAATTGAAAACGGTTCCTCCTTCTTGCTTTTCGATATCTCGTAAATCAAGGGAATTACGAATTTTTTGTTGGGATCGTTTTTAGAGCCTTTTTTTTTCTCTATAAAGAAATTTTCCATTAGCTTTCTCTGTCTAGAGTAAATTCTGAGATATTTCGAGGAAACTGATAATAGAGAGAAATTAAATAATTCAGTTTGAACACTTTGGGATCAGTTTTTTGTGAATATTTCAGAAAATGAGGAAAATAGGGGAATTTCTTTAATGGCCTTTTTCATGAATTATGTTAATGCATTAGAAACAAAGGGGCGTAAGTGCTATGTCTATACACAGCACTTACGCTCTTTTGTTTCTAAGGCGAAGATATGGTTTCCAATGGAAGAAGTCCTTAATTGCGCTGAGGGCCTATTTTCGACGCATGGGAACAGGATTCGTCAACGAATGTAGTATCTCCGTTCATGACTATTTCAGTCATGAAAGATATTCGCACACGAAAGAGTTTCGTTGACGAAACGACATTCCGATTCATTTACGGATGTCGCTTCCTTGTTAGACGTAGTGGATGATCCTCTTCACCGAGAAGCTACACATTTTCCATAAGTTTAAGATTCACTAGATGACAAACCTAATTCGTTTTTCACTCACAAAAGTTCTAACGACACTCTGCCGCAATTAATATTTCCACGTTCAAGAAACAGGAAATAGGTTATGTGAGCTCTTCGTATGAGAACTTCCATTTTGTGAAGGAGTCGTAAATCCGTTAACAAAGTTGATGCACGAATTGTCTGATTCGTTCACGAATTTTATTTCGTCAACGAAAACAGTTTCCCATGCGTCGAGAATAGGCCCCTTGGAGCCACCCGTTCCGGAAATGTTTTCACAACAATCAAAATGCATTTTTTTGTATTTGAGTCAATTTTAATGAGTTTTTTTCGATTATTTCAAAATTTAAGATTCATGGCGTAATTTTGCTGATGTCTTTTGTTGTAGCTCTATTCTTGTCCTACAACTTTCTCTGTATCCCTTAAATTCCGAGATAGTCAATAAGAACTAACATTTTAAACTCCAAACATTGTTGAAAACTCTAAATTTCCATTTTCTTTCTTCAATAAAAAAAAAACGCACAAACATTTTCTATTAAATAAAATGCAAATATTTTGTTCAAGGATTACTATGGAAAAACATTAATGAAATGGATAAACCATTGAAGAAGAATCAACAAAAAAAAAAAAGAATTGTTAAGCCGATAAAAATGAAATTTATGAATTATGAATAAAGAAAAATCCCATTCAATTCATTAATTCATGAAATTTTATGAAAAGCGTCAGCTTATGTATCAACAGGTACCTATCGTAGTGCAATGAATCAAACGGTAGTATTGATTTAGTGGCCTGCCTTTTCCATGCAAATTGTATAATGCAATATTCTATTTACTGACATATCAAACACAGAAAATGCAATATTTTTTATTTCTACCTTGAATTATTATTTTTTTGATTGGAAAAAAATGTAAAAGAATAAGAGAAAAGTTTGGTACAGAAATTCAGGACGAGATAAACCAATCGTTCAACTTTATTCGAGACAAATTAAGCCAATTTTCAACAGGTAAATGTCGTTAACGCTGAGTTTTCTATTTCTTCATGTTCGAACGATATTTCTAACTTATTTTTACTCATTATTGTTTTTTCTTCATTTATTATCAAAAATTTTCTTGAAACAATGTAATTTTTTTTTCTTCATTTTTAGTTTTAGATTTCACTGGTTTTATTCTCACTGCGATAATAGTTGAAGTTTTATTCCAGAGAAAAGCCGTGAAAAATTTATCTTTAAAGTTTAATCATGAAAAGTTAAAGAAGCCTGAAAATCTTGATGCCTGACACGTGGAGTTAAAAGGGATTTCGATAGTTGGTGAATTTTCAATAGTTTAGTTTTTATCTTTAAATCTTTATTTTTCCAAATTTAGGTTGATGGAATTTTTCAGTCTAAGGTTAAAGAAGTAATTCGAATGATTACAAAACTAATTTAGTTTTTTGAAAATTTCCTGAAATGGAATGGAGATAGAGGGATCTCTGCTGAGACCTTTTTTGTAGCTTTTAATTTTTTCTGTATAAAAGGTCTTCCCGAAAATTCTTCTATCTCGTCTGGATTCCGAGATTTTTTCATCTGAAGAATTGAGCCCCGAAGTAACAAAGTTAAAGAGGATAATTGCAAGTTGAGATCAGTTTTTTTAGGGATTTTTGAGGTCATAGAAAATTTAGCGGGATTTCTCGGGGAGTCTCTATTTTTCTTGACAGGAATTTCATATGAAAACTCTTTCGAAATATTCTGCAAAAAGGAACAAGGAAGAGAAGTTGATTATATTTTTTGGGAATTAAGGGAAATGTTATTTTTATAAAGTATTTTAAGAACTGAGCAAGATAGAGAAATTCTGAATGAGATTTTTTTATAGCGCTCCATTTCTTCTCAAAAAAGATCTCCACAAAAACTTCTCTATCGCACTTAAATTCTGAGATTCTCTGTTTGGATAAATGAGTTGTGAGGTGACAAAATTAAAGAGGATGATCTCACATTCAGATCAGTTTTCCTGGAATATCTCGAAATCCAAGGGAGATCGCAAAAAAAAGGGAATACCGTTCTTTGTAGTTTTCGAATTTTACTAAAGAAATAGCTTCTGAAAAATTTCTCTATCTCGCGAAATTTCGAGATTTTTCTCATAGCATCTGCCAGAAACGTTAAGTAATGAAGCAATAGAACAAAACGGAATAATTTCACGTTCAGATAATTTTTTAAAGAATTATCTTGATATCTAAGGAAAAAAAAACATCGAGATTTTTTCTCGTAGTTTCGATTTTCCTCTGAAAAAAGATTTTCTCAAAATTCCTCTATTTCTCGTAGATTATAAGACATTTTTGAAAAGCTATATTTAATTAAAAAATTCAAGATGAAAATTATTAAATGTAAAATGAAAAACATTGAATAATTATCATGTGAATTATGTATATCAAGGTTTCTCCCAATTATATTTTGACTTAAAAAATTTTAATTACAGTATTTTTTTTTCGTTATATGAGTTAATGAGTTGAGTAAAAACATAACGAATAGTTTCACAAGTCATTAAATCTTCCAATTACTCTTTTAATGCAGCTTGAATTAGAAATTCATCCTGCTGAAATATTTTTAATTCATTAATAATATCTTGTTGCTCATTTCAATGAAAAAAAA
Organism: Aleiodes leptofemur; assembly: GCA_963942555.1. Classification (NCBI taxonomy): domain Eukaryota; kingdom Metazoa; phylum Arthropoda; class Insecta; order Hymenoptera; family Braconidae; genus Aleiodes; species Aleiodes leptofemur. The sequence goes on from OZ012614.1 coordinate 9,875,776, forward strand.
TGACTAGGAACAGTGACATTGTGCACACAAATTTTGAATATGCATAATTCTCAACACAAAACAAGTTCAAAAAAGCATAATAATAATTTATGAAATATGAGAATCTATCTAAAATAACGAACAGAGCAGATTATGTAAAAGACACTGGACGTTAATACTAAGTATTTGCTCCATTTCGGTACATTATGTTTATGGTTTCTCTCATTACCTTTTGCTATCACATAGTGAGGGCTTGGGATTATTATTAAAATAGCCTGTAAACTTAATTTGCATGGCGACAACGGGGTTTTGAACACACTTCCAGTTATCATAAAAAATATGAAAATTAGAGAAAGAAAAATTTGAAAAATCGAAATTAAAGAAATAACAAAAATATTACGGAAATTTCAATAATTTCCAATGGAAGATCTAATTCATAAAACTTCGAAATTACAAACAAAAAACACAAGAATTAATTTTGATTAATTTGAAAATAATTTAAATATTTTGTTTTTTTTGGATTATTTTTTCTCAAAAAATGAATAAGAGGGGTCAAAAATTGAGGATCACCATTTCTGCGTTTTTCAGAAATTGATGACCTCTTTTTCTTTCTTCAATTTCTTCTTCAAAATTCACAGGAATATCGTTCATCCACGTCAGAGGTCGTAAAAGAGTATGGCGTTATCCTATGACTTCCATCCGGCCCGAGAAATCCGGAAGAAGATTGCGAAATGAAGTGCACTTTCTTCACCGAAAAACTTTTATAGCTCTACACTTATCTAAAAAATGTATTGCACAACGTGGAAAAGTCAACTATCACTATTATTCTTCAATTACAAGCAACTCCGAATAGATTGGTACTAACTTAAATAAAGTTTTGTGGATTCTATATTCTATTATGCATGATGGAAGCTGCAAATGATTTTCCATTTATAATGGTGGGTATAACCCCTTGAGGCTATATTGACCTTGCTATTCATCATATTATCGTTACCCCCTTCTTATTACGTATTTTTGCCTTCAGAAAATGAGAAAAATTGGATTTTCGTTTTTCATTTTTTGGTTTCAATCTTTCAAGGAAATTTTTTCGTTTACATTCAATTCAATTCAAGTATTATTGAGATAGTTGGATACAAATTAGAAGAATCGAATTTCCCTTTTTATATTTTTTTATCAGTGAAATCATCGACACATGATTTCATTGACAAAGAATCAATTTTCTTCCATCTTCATTTAATTGAATTCAACACCAAATTTTTCTGGAATGTCTCAGGATCTATGGGAGATTAAGTGATGTGTGTAATAGCCCGGATCCGGAACATGGTATAGCTATGATGGACTTTCGCAAGCTGATCAAGTACGGGGCTGTGAAGTCATCGAATTCTAAGAAAAATGCAGCTTGCGAGAGTCCCCACTCTACGACCGTTCCGAAACTCTTTCTTATGAATTTAGGAGACCAGCTAGAATAAGACTGATATGTTTATAGCTAGAAGAGAAAAAGCTATCAGAAGCACAAGAGGAGAATTGATCACCGTGTACAGTGGTGGGAAAAGCAGTCGAACAACGTAAAAAGGGATTACGAGAATGACGAGCAGCTCGTGAGAGTGCAACTTGCAGGAGGCTGATTACTAAATGCGTTCAAATGAAAAAATTCTGAAAAATTAATATGTTATTGTTAAACATCCCATACGACTCGTGTTAAATTTTTAATCCATTCTTGAACCTAGTTTGGATGTAATAAATTGATAAAAATCGCTGGTTATACACAGCCTCTCATGGGCATGCGGAGCTGTACCGATAAATCGAAGACAAAAAATTGAAAATCTCGTGAATGACAATTGAAATTTGATTGAAAAACTGATCAGTACCTTCCTTGAACAATCAGAAAAAATAATTGACCATTTGTTCCGGACCTTACAGACCTTTTAAAATTGCAATTTATGGTATTATACAATTCCTCGATAAAAATTCATGTGTTGAGTAACTAACATGGCATCACCGTGTGACGTAGCTGATTTCTTAGTTACCAGAATCAACAAACCGTGATGAAAAATGTCAATTCAAATACAAATGTCACTTAAATTTGCATTTTTTTAAATCAAATTTTTGGAATTAAGATTTTTTCAATTCCTCGGCTTAGGAGTCAGTTGAGAAAAAAATGAAGTTTATGCTAGTGATTAAAATGCACTGATTAGGGTAAAAACATTAATTGCAGAAGACTCTAAAAATAGAAGAAAAAGAGGAAATAGCATGAAAAAAGACATGAAAAAGGAAAAAAGAAATAATGTGCTTCTCTCTCTCTCTCTATTAAGTATTTCTCACTCTCCTCCAAGTCTTTCTCGAAGCTTTTCACTCCTGCAGTCGCACTAATTGATTTTTATTCCCCACTCACTGCATTTTAATTGCAAGCAATAACTCTACCATTTTGTTCTGAGCCGACTCCCAAGTCAGAAGATTATGAAAAAATAGTGTTGCGTATCCCCCTCCCAATCTCGAAATTCTTACGACAATTCGATGATTTTTTCGTCGTGAGCTTTTCCACAGGAATTAATATCGTCGAATCGATTGACAGTCCTCTATTTTTCCAGGCTTCATAGGCATCCTTCAGATTGTCAACGTTCTGCGGTTTGGAAGGGGATACGCAACAATATTTAAGTTCCAAAAATAGAAATGTAAATGACATTTGCATTGAATTTCACATTTTTCTTCACTACTTATTGATCCTAGTATCCAAGTTATCAGCTACGACCACCGATACTTTTATTTATACCCAGTTTCGAGCTCTGGTAATAACTCTTTCAGTACCTCAAATCTCTTCGTCCTTATTTTTCTCAGACACTCCCCTATCTTCTCCTTACTTCAGGATATTTCATAAAAGCTGATTATGAAATGAGCAACTAGTTTTCAATGTCATCTCGACACGTGTTATTGCAGGAATTAATTCTTCCTTAATGCTCGTCAACTGTAACTTGTTCATAAATTCTGCACCATTGAATCAATTTAGGTGGCATTCCACGCTTCTGAAATTTATTTACAGTGAAACCTTCATTACTTTCGCTCAGCGGGGTAGAATTGGTAGGACAAATGTTGTTAACCCCATTCTACTGGCCCTACAGACTCGTATAGTCCGATTTTTGAAAGGATTACTTTTCCGGGAGACTCAAGCCGTATCTAACCTTACTTAAGGGAGTTCATCCGGTAACTGAATTAACAGACCAATAATTATGAAAAAATTTGAATATAATTCTGAAAATCTAAAAAGTCACCTGTTAAAATTTCAAACTCTTCGGATATCTTATTCGGGAGAAATTAATAAATAAAGATTTTTCAATTAACACGGTCCCTTATGGGTTTTCGTCTATAAACATGAAATTTGTGGCAATTAACAGGGTTTTTGGGGAGAAACTTCCATAATGGATAAATAAATATGTAAAGAACAGTTTAAGAGCTTCCTCAAATGCATTAGATACTTGGTGATTTAAGAATAAATTAATTTGTCTCGAAAAATGCTGATTTTTGGGAAGTTAACCTCTGTCTTACTCGCATGGCAGTGACGTCAGAACCGCGCGCTTTTTGAAATCAATAAGAATGCTTTCCGAATAACGCAATGTATGCTATGCTTGCACATCAAATCATACAAAACTAGTTGAAAATGTGCTGAATTGACCTTTCTCTATTTGATCTTCAAAAAAATTATTTCTATAAATTCGATTTTTTACAAAAAAACAATTATGATCGACGAACAAGAATTTCTAGTACATAGCAGCTGTACAGGTCACGACTACGTTAGTCGTATAACCACTACGCTAGTCGTGATAATTTTTCGTACTATTAAATCCCATACCGGATGAACTTCCTTAAAAAACGTAAACCTTTCGGTAATCGCTCGCGACAATCGTCTGGTGGGAATGGAGGGTAAACTGAAAAAGAGAGGCGCAGTGAATCGAGAGTCGATCGAGTTGAGGTATTTCGAGCGCCCCACCTCGGATCTAGCAAGGGTACAATGGGGGCAACAGAAGCATGGCCATATTATGTTATTAAATTGATCAACAGGTTTTTTTATCTAGAGAAACACGTTGTTTAGCCTTTATTTTCACGGTAAAATCCATAAAATAAACTAAATATGTAGATTCGTCAATGTTTTTTCTTTTTTTAATTTTTTCTTTCAATAAAATTTAAAGACGTCCCTGGCGTGATACACTCAAACGCAGTGTGTATGGATATACACGTACACGGGCTCGGTGTGTGTATGCACGAGCCTGCGTTTGTGTATGTGTCTTTTTCCCAATTTTTCGTACATTTAACATTCTTTTTCTCGTAAACTAAATGGGCACATATATATATTTTTTTTGTAAATATTTCTAACAACTGACACTACCACTGGGATTTTTTTGTTTGAAATCTCAATTATTTTGAAGAAGTTATTGGAAAAAATATGACTAAATTGACGAATCTCCATGTTATCAAATAGAGAAAAGGTCAAATTTTGAGGGCCGATAGCTACAAATATTTTTTATTTTTTTTTATCTACATTTTGAGCCCAGTTAGAAAAAAATCTCAATTAAAGTGATTCCGCGCTCGAAATACCTTAACGAGACTGGTTCAGAAATGGTTCTAATTGAGCGAATTCTGGAAAATTAATATGTTATTGTTAAACATCAAATACGACTTATGTCAAATTTTTAGTTCATTCTTGAACCAAGCTTGGCTGTAATCAATAAAGAAAAATCACTTATTATACACAGGCTTTCATGGGCTCACGGAACCGTACCGGTAAGTCTAAGGCAAGAAGTTCAAAATCTCGCGAATCGCAATTAAAATCCCATTGAAAAACTGATTAGCACATTCCTTGAACTATCAGGAAACATAATTGACCGTTCTCTTGGGGCTTTATAGATTTTTTATAATTGCAATTTATCGTTTTTCATCGTGTCTCGGTAGGAATCGACACGTCTAGTAACTTACATGGCAACACCGCGTGACATGACGTTGTGTCTATGAAAGCTCTGTATGTTTGCGTGGATACAGTTTGAACTATTTTTCAACTGCAGAGTTGTCAAAATTCACGAGGTCATCTCGAAATAATTTCTCCTCTTCTGTAACAGCGGCAATTTTTTTTAATTTTTTTTTTTTAATTTCCCATAGTTCCATATGCATCAACTCTCGGCCTTTTACATTTATCCTCCTCTCCCACCCCCCCCCCCCCCCTTGCGATTCGCCTTGCGACTACATGGGTCGACTTCTATTACTGCACCGCATTTTCCGTGAACTTAGGGAAACCATGAAAACCCTGATTAACGCAGTCGGATTCATACAGAACCTTAATGTGCCTTTCTGTCACATTGACGAGAAAGGCACACTAATTCTCTATAGTCACACCTCACCGTTCAGTTTGTTGTTCGAATCTGCGTACAGCAAGCGGTCACCCATCCAAGTAGTAACCAGACTCAATGCTGCTTAACTCGGTAGATTCATCGAGCCGCACGCCGCAGACCGAACAGCCAATTCCACGATACCAATTAGAAAGACTTGACTGTGGCGGCCGCACCGGCACGGGGATGGCCATCGCAATCCGCAACTCACTATCCTACGTTCCCCTTCCCCACAATTTCCTATCGGACACTGAATACTTAGGGATCTCCCTGAGAACTTCCAATCAAAATATTCATATCTACTTCCTATACAATTCGGCTGGCAATAACCTCGAGATCGCTCTCTTAAATTCCCTCTTTTCCTCCTCAGTCTCAACTCTAATCGCTAGCGATTTCAACGCCAAAGACCCCTTGTGGACGAACGCCAGTCCTAACACTTCGGGCTCATAACTTGAAAATTTCCTGTCCTCCTCACCAGCTCATCTCATCGCCCCTACTGAACCAACGCATTACCCATGCTCTGAGAAAACCCCCAGCACCATCGATCTCCTAATCACAAACTCCCCTAAACTCATAAATGACTTCAAGGTCATCAACGAATCACCCTCTGATCATCTTCCCCTATCCTTCAACCTACTGTCCAGACCCATTACAAACACCCCCCCTCCCAGGTTCAACTTCCTCAAGGCCGACTGGCCCAACTTCAAATCCAGTCTCAACGAGAGCATTCACACAGCCAACCCTCCTCTACCAACTCCCTCAGATATTGAAGAACAAATATCATCTCTCCCCCCTACATCCTCCTTGCCGCTGAAAAACACATCCCCAAATCTACCCAAACATTTTCTCCCACCCGTCTACCCCTCGACATTCGCAAACTGATCAAGTACAAAAATTACATTCGCAAAAAATGGCAAAAATCCCGAGATCCTCGATCGAGAAAGCTCCTCAACTCCCCCACTAAAAACATACAAACTGCCTGCACCAAATTCACTCAAGATAATTGGGAAACCAAACTAGCAAAAATTAACAACAGAGACAACACAATTTGGCAAATCACCAAATACTTTAACTATTCCTCTAGTCGAAAAATCCCAGGTCTGAAAACAAAAAACCAGTCCGCTGTAACAGACTTGGATAAGGTGAACGTACTGTGTGAGCACTATGCCAAGGTCCACTCTGATGCTTACGCTCGTGGTGACCCATCCAGAGACCAGACAATTTCTTCAGAAATCAATGAAGCACTCATTCAATCACACTCCCCCAGTAATCACTACCACGACCACTCTCCACACACATCCCCAAAAGAATTATTCTCAATCATCAAGAAACTCAAGACACGCTCCGCCCCTGGTCCTGACTCCATCCCCACCATCATCATCAAACATCTGCCTCGCAAAGTCATATTTCTTCTCACCAAGATTTTCAACTCCTGCCTGAACCTCAACCACTTCCCTCTTTCTTGGAAAATTGCAACAGTCGTTCCCATCCTGAAACCCAACAAACCCGATTCCCTGCCGGTGAGTTACCGACCCATCAGTCTTCTCTCAATCTTCGGTTAAATACTGGAAAAAATAATAAGGGCGCGCTTACTCAGGATCGTCAAAAACTTAAGCCTACTTCCCAATGAACAATTTGGATTTCGCGAAAAACACGCAACCACTCATCAACTACTTCGTATCACCGACCACATAAAAAAAGCTGCCATTAAAAATCAATTTACTGCCTTACTCCTCTTGGATAGCGAGAAGGCTTTCGACTCCGTGTGGCACAACGGTCTCATACACCAACTCATACAACATGGGATCCCCCTGTACCTATGTAAAATTCTGTATTCATATCTATCAGACCGCAGCATTCGAGTACGAATCGCCTCCTCGCTATCCAAACTCTATTCAACCTATACATCATTTCCCTCTTCAAAAATATTCCCAAAAGAGTCCACATTGCTGGTTTTGCGGACGACATCGCTCTATACACCTCCAGCACCTCCCAAAATTATGCTGCCAAATCCCTTACAATCGCCGCAGAACTCACAATCGACAAGCTCGAAGCCCTAAAAATTAAAGTTAACGAAGCAAAAACTGAGTATATCTTCTTCTCTACTGCCCGAATCTTCATAAAATCACTCTGTATCCGCAATAATTACATTGATGTCACCCCCACGGTCAAGTACCTGGGGGTTACCCTTGATAACAGACTGAACTGGTGCAACCACATCAACCAGGCAATTCAAAAAGGTAGGACGATCCTGGGTAGGCTTTACCACCTATTCAAAACTAAAGCCCTATCGAAAACCATTAAAATTAAGATGTACAAAGCACTCGTGCGCCCAGTCCTCACGTATGCTGCTCCCATATGGCACAATGCCGCAGCCTCCCACATACAGAAGCTGCAAATAGCCCAGAACAAATACCTAAGGGTAATAAACAGTGCCCGGCGCAGGACCAACATAAGTCTACTGCATAAAATGTCTAACATGGAGTACATCTCCGAATTTACAAATAAAATAACAACAAATTTCGCAATAAATCTATCAAATCACCCAAACAACCCTCATCAACAAATTGCACCCATACATAATATCCAGGTGGTCAAATCGACCGCGATAGTTAGTCGTTAATTGTTACCTGTTATGTATTTATTGTATAAAAAAAAAAACACACAAAATAATACACTACCCCCCTGCCATAGGGTTTTTTCTACTAACTTTTTCCTATCTCATAGTTCCCTCAAAAATTCCCACATTCCGTTACCCCTCTCACATGTAAATACCTGCTAGATATAAGTAAAAGCCTCTTGGCTGACGCTATGTAATTCACCTATATTGGACTACTGTAATAAGCCTTGGGTCCAGCTCATTTATGTCAATAAACTGCACTTTGAACTTTGAACTTGAATTTTTCTCTGAATATTTTAGAATAACGTAGAAATTAAATCGTAAATTGCGTAGAATTGGTGGGGTTAGGAAAATTTATTAGCTTACCTTTTTTTAGGGCAGAAAATTCTCCATGGAATAGATCGTATGATAATTTCCCATAATTCCGATAGTTTCCGAGATATGTAGGAGATTATTGACTCTCGTTTTTCTGAGTAATTTATCTTTATTATTTGTAAAGATATCTTGGAGTCTGAGCAAGATAGGGAATTTTTGGTGATTACTTTCTTTTATATTACAGAGAAAAATGAGATCTACAAAAAATGTTTTTACAGCAAAATTGCTACCTCTCTTGCTCCTTGAGGTATTTCACAAAAATTGAATTCCAAGTGGAATCAGCAAAATTTTATAACCAATTGTTCAACAATATCCATTAATATAGACGAGACCGATGCAAAATGAATCTTTGCAGTGAAATTTTCCACGACAGTTTTTCGGGGTGAAAGACTGCAAAAACATCGTTAAAAAATTCTGAAGATGTACCAACATGTCTATATTGTTGGTCTATTTTTTTCGTAAATGCATTCACTCAAAAATAGTCCCGGTTCATTTTGCCCCAGTCTCCCTTATTTATGATGAAGAAATGTTCACCACCTGCTAACGTAATGAGAGAGTCAATACTACTCCCAATTTTATATAAAAAAAAGGTTGGCAGAGACTGGGGCAGAACGGACCTGCAGGGTAAAACGATCCGTAATTCTCTTCTGAGCAAAGTTTCCATTAAAAAAAAATGAAAAAATTCTGTGATAGTGCAGACATGCTGAACGACTTTTGCAATTTTTTTTTCAGATTTTTTCCTTCACTCGGAAAAAAATCCTGGTTCATTTTTCTCCGGTCTCTCCGAAATATTATGGAATGATAATAATTGAATTATTTTAAAAATTCAACTCACTCTTAACCCTTTGACGCTGTTCACCAATCAAATGCTTCGTTGAATGGAAAGCATTTGAATCAGTCGAGAAAGTTCATCACACCTGTGGCGCAGCATGTGCCATTCAAAACGAATGAAAAATTCAATCAATAAAATTATGTTTCTAAAGGATTTTCAAAAGTTTCTTTGAACACACAAGGTAGAGACTGGGGGCAAGTGGGTCGTATGACGATTGGACGATGTTGGATAGTTGGAGGGTGAGATTGAAGGAGCGGGGGTGTACGCATCTCTCTGTGGCGCCAAGTCACCGAGTTCATATAAAAGCATCCGTGGGTTACGTTTCTAGCATCACTCTCGTCTCGTCCTGTGTACCAGTTTCACCTGGATTCAATTCATCGAGGCAAATCAGTTTCACTGTTCGTTCAGACTTTACGGTGAGTTTTTGCATATTTCTATAGATATCGAGCTTTTTTTTTCGATAAATTTCATTCTCAATGTATTTCTATCGTGAGTGAGACTTTCCAAGATCTTATGCTAAACAATTAAATTATGATAGAATTTTTAATTTTTTTTGTAATGATCATTTGTAGACAGTGAATAATTGAATAATTTTTTTTGGCTTTTTTCATTTTTATAATCTCATTTTAAGAAAAGTTAGTAATGGAAAAGTGAAACAGGATGCGTCAATTTCATTCAATATTTTCTATTTACTCTTCTGTTAATATCTTGGAATTGCAATGGGATCGAAAAATTTGATAAAAATTCTTTTTTTGGAACAGAAAAAGCCGACAGAAAAGATTATTACGAAATAACGTATTTTTTCAAATTTCGAAATAATGTTGTGTTTCACTGCGAAATTATTTTTTTAGTGAGTTTTTTTATCGAAATTTTGATCAAAAAACTTTATTTGGTAGACCTTCCAGTTGTGAATTACGGAAAATTTCCACAAGTATGTAACAATTGTCCTCAGACCCTTGCGATTCCATCAAACAAGTTGTCGAGACACGTGCAAACGTGAAAAGGTTCGGGATGTTTAAGTGACAGGCGAGTTGTAACAGTATTATTCGAAACTTTCTCACCTACATAAGCGGAGGGACCTCTTTTGCGTTGGGTGAAACTTGTCGAAAAGTTTGTCAACTTGTCGAACACTCGGGTATTAAAGTCAAGAGTCAGGCTTTTTCAACAGGCACTGAATGAATTACGTAGCGATTGGAGATTATTTTTAAAAAAATGAAAATTTCATTTTCTTGAATTAATTTTTGTGAAATATCTGGGAATCTAAGGGAGATAGAGGATTTCTTGTAAGGAAGGATCGGGGTTACAGAAAAAGGTTCCTATTGAAAATTCTCAATGCCCTCTAAATTCCGAGATGATTTCATCAGTTTTTGTGAAATATCTTGGAATCTGAACACGATAGGACATTTTTTTTTGAGAAAATTCAAGCCTTCCAAAAAGGTTTCTACGAAGAATCCAAGATATTCCGAAAAAAGATTTCAAGGTCAAAAAAAAATTATGTAAAAATACGTTCTCATTAAATTTTCCTTATCTTCATTTTGTAAATGAAAATAAAATTTGAATATTGTTCTTTCAATTTCATTGCAAAGAACTTAGTGTCCTATAGAAAAAGCTGAAGCCACATAAAGTCTTCTTTGGAGTCGTAACTTCGAAAATTAACTTCGTTGCAAGGAAGTTCATTAAAATTTTCTATTATGGAAAAAATGATTGAATTAATTAATTTAATTTATGAAGAAAAAAATGGGATATTTATTATGTTGCTTCAACAGATTTTCAAGTGACATACCACATCATATAATATGAGAATTGCTATTCCCTTGAACCAGATTGTTGCGAAAAAAAAGTGCCATAAGAAAAACTAATATGAAAAGAAAATATGTGGCAGTAAATTCACCTCACGTTGGCCAGTTTTCTCGTAGTTTATTCTCAACGGAGTGAAGTATCCACATTAACTTTAAGCACTAAATACTTTATGAAATTAACTTAATTTTGGTGGTCCATTTTCACATGATATTTACTATTTATTGGGTCGTATTTCACAGGAAGTTTTGCCCAAGAAAATTTGAACGATATTTTACGACGTATTTTGTTATTTCTTTTAGTGTCGTTTGCGAAAAATACAATTTCAACAGCGTTAACTGTTACCTCATCACTTTCTCGGGGATGTGAATCATTTCCGGTATTTGTCCAAAATTCTTGAGAGTCTTGATATATCCTTTGTCAGCACAACAAATCTTGGACTTTTTGGCAAAGACATTTTTTGAAATTCTTGGTGGGAAATATTCTTTCTACAATAACAAAGAAAATAGTTTTCATGATAAACAAAAGAAAAATTATAATGTTTTCAATTAAAAAAAAACTGAAAAGTAAAGTAAAACTAAAACTTTCTGATAAAAAAAAACTAAAACTATATTATTGAAAAAAATTATGCCAGCGATAGATCATAAAATAAATTGTAATTTTCCTCATCAAACCGAAAAATTTATTGATTCAGTAAATATACACTGCAATCGTCCATAACTCGAGTGAATAAAGAAAGCTCTCTAGCTAAGTCATCTTAAGAGTTATTGAATTACGTTGAAATCGAAGGGTGAAAAGAAGATAAGAGAGAAAAAAAGAGCTGTCTCTCCTTTTTCCTCTTTTTCCCTTTTCTTCTTCTCTTTCCGAATAATTGCAAAATGTTCGATTATCGAATAGCATGACTTCCCGACTTGCGAGATTCGATGATTAAATCAATTATAGGATAATTTCAGTCCTCACCACTTTTGTTCTCAAATAATTGATTTTTGATAGTTAATTCATGAAAAGATAACTGAATTAGATAACGTAAAACATATCTGGAGAAAAATGTGAATATTCCAGAAACCCTTAGGTACGTGAGGTTTTGCATTTAACTCTTTATTTATTAATATTCAATCTCTCATAGAAACGATCTCTTGACGGATTTCCCAAATGCGATCATTTCCGAGATATTCAGGAAAATATTCCAAATGTAATTATTTGACTCTTCTTATTTGTCATGAAAAATAAAAATAAAATTGAAGAATTTATATGAAAAAGTACATTTTCGCCATTTTATATTGAGATTTCTGAAGAAATTAATTGTTTATTGTTAATTGAGCTTATCTCGATTATCACAAAAAATATTGATATTTTCATTAATATTGACAAATTTCCTCACTTACCTAATTTTTTAATAATTTATGAAAAAAGAAGTAAAAAAAACTAACCGTCATAACTCTGACAATAACGTTCGAAATAATTCGTAAATATCTCGGAAACAATTAGGTTTAGAAGAATGAATTTGCGAACTTTTTCTTTGTAAGAAATTGAATTTCCTACAAAAGAAGTTTCTTCATGAATTTTCTTAAGGCCAATAGTTTCCGGGATATCCTTCAAAACACCCCTAAAATCAAATTTCATCCCCTTATCGCAAAAATTAACATTTAAATCAAAATCACGTTTTTTTTCGTGTTTTGATATTCATATTATTGATAATATTAATGACAACGAGTTCATTCATGAAAACGTATGAAATACAGGCCTAGAATACATCAAAATATATTACTGAACGTCATTAATCATATAGCAAGGATTTATGACACTAAATGGAAAATCCATTATGTTCGAAGCTCTCCATACAACAAATGATGGTTTATCGACTGCTTCCGTAATCAATACACGAGCTTTAGCTCTTCTTTTCACTAGTTATTATTTTTTTTCTCCATTCTTTGTATTCTTTTCTTTGGTTAGTGTTTTTTTTTCCTCATAGTGCAACTGGAGCGAGGTACAAAAAGTTCTGACGTTGGCATACATTTTAGTGATCGCTGAGTCATTCATGATATATATGTGAAGACAAATGTTAATGTTTAATTTTTTTTTCTCTCGTCTCCTCGTCTTTTTCTTTCCCCGATGAGACACATAAAAGAGTGATCTTGTGAGCCCCTTTGGTGTAATTATTTCTGCGTCTTTTTAATGAGAAGGAGAAAGGTGAAGAGAAGAATTACATTCAAAGGAATAAAATTAATTGAATTTTTTTTTCATTACCTTTTTTTTTAAGAAACTTAGTTCATTTATTTAGACGGTTTTTTTTTCTAATTAAGATAGAAGTTTTGTTTACACAAATATCTCGAAATTCAGGGAAGATAGGGATTTTTGGGAAAAATTATTAATAACAATTATTTTGAGAAAATTTAGAAAAACTTTTTTGAAGAGAAAAATCAGAACTACAGGAAAAGTCCTTACAAAAATTTCCCTATCTGCAAAATCCGAGATGTTGCGTGAAAAACAATTAATCTAGTGGAAAACAAAACATGAGAAAATTATTCTTGAATTACGGAAAAGAAAAATAGTAGTTAACTCTCCGGAATAGTGCGGAAATTCGTGATTTATCGTGGACCGTTTTACAGGCCAAGAAAAACAAGCTGACCCGACGAGGATGACTTGCGAATTGCTTTCCCTTTCCACTTGCACTCGAAATAGGAAAAAAAAATCTCAAAATGATGGTCGAGTTTTAGAGGAGAATGATAAGAAAAAGAAGGGGAAGAAGAAGCTGGAAGAAATAAGAATAAAAAAAATGAGTAGACTCGCCTAATTGCACCCACGACTTGAGGGGTTATCCAATATTTAACGATGTAAGAGCTTCCGGTTACTTGAAAATTCAGTGAGTTAATAAAGTAATTGTTCTTCCGCTTATTTTTCTTCCTTTTTCTGGGGATAATCAGCTAAAGCCAAAATGGAGGCAATCAATGCAGTTGACCAGAATTGATTTCCCTTTAGAATTCACAAATTTTTGCTATAATTGAGATGAAAATAATTTTTTCTCAATTTTTCTGATTTTCCAAATTCAATTTCTTTACTTATGAGTAGAATAATATGATTTCTTGTAAAATTAAATGAAACATTGTCAGAGTTTTCCAATTTGGAGCAAAAAGAATTGGTGAGATATATTGCAATTTGTTTTATGTTATCTGCGCCTTCTGCCCTATTTTTTAAATTTTTTTCAATGCAATTTTTAGTAATAAATCACTTGAAATAATAACTTTATGTAAAATTGAAGAAAAAATTGTAACATTTTCAAAATTGGGGCAGAATACCATATATTTAATACCGTATCCAATTTTGCCTCATGTTTTTCAATTTTTATTCTCCCATCAATTTTTTTATGTTTACCTATTTTTTTCACTCCAAAAGTTGATTTTCCTAACGTTGATTCGAATCAAGCATCAATTTTGTCAAAAATGCATCTGACGACATTCGACCTCTTCTCGTTCTTGGTAATCACCCAATTTCACGGACAGTTTAAATTATGCATTCATGTCTGACCATGCGCGTGACTTTCCTCCTGAATCGGAGAATCAATCATTAATTAGTGACTATTTTGAGTTTGTGACTATTTTTTCAGTTGAAAATGTTAATTAGCCACTGGTCACTACTCCCATCTCTTTGTGGGCGTGTCTGGGCTTACTCTGATCGTTTCAACTCATTCGGATAACGCAATTAATATTCTGCGAAGCGAATAATTACAAGAGAAATTACGATTCCAGCGATTGAATGAATTCAAAATATTCGAGGGCTGCAACAGGGACTGATGCAAAATCCAGGATTTTCGCTTGATGAGGGAGTCAGGTTCTATTGATTGGAATAATGAGCATTATTATGCTAACAAATTAGTTATTTGTTGATTTGGTAATACTTTTGATCAGCGGAAAAATCGGATTCAGGAGTATATCTGCATGTGTCGATTTTTGCAATTATCTAGTTTATTTCAGGAAATTGCCATCTTGTCAAACGAAATCAGTAGCGAAAAGGCAAAACAGGACAAATTGATTTTCTTTCAATTATCTTGTGAAAATTCCCCAGAAATTGAGTGAGATGGTGCTCTTTCACTTGAATCCTTTTTTGTAGAGAATTTTAAGAGATCCTAAAGAAAATTCAATCAAAATTACGGTATCTCACTTAGTTTTCGAGATATCCTCGAAAAATAATTAGACGAGAAAGTTTACTTATCTAGTTTTTCCTCTTCACTACTGAATGATCACAGGCGAATTATAATTCCGCAGACTGAAATTATATTTTTAACGGATAAATTGCAGCGTTGGACAAAACTTTGACTATTTCCATTTATTCTAAAAATAAATCCCAATTTTATTAATCACTGTCATTTTTTTCATTTAAATTTCATCGTTTGAGGAATAAAGTCCAGATAAATGAGGAAATTAGTCAAATTAAATTGTTGAGTTTTGTGTTGACAAATTGTGGAATTCAAATGTTAAGTTCAAATTAAATTCAACATTCATTAAATTAAACATCGAGTTCAATAAATGAAAAAATGACAAAAACATATATATGTTTGATAATATTAATAGTTCAATAGCAAAGAAGTAGAACTGAATAAATCCGCTTTCCTGTCTATTATTTTTTAAGAATATTCCAGCAAGTAAGCCTTCTTTGTAGCTCTTAAAATCCTCTTAGAAGCAGTATTGATAAAAAATCACGCAAAAAGCTTAGTTTCCGAGATATTATTCACAGAAGATCAGCAACAAAAACTCTACTTATCATGATTCACTCCTTCACTGGGGAAATTTAATGATTCATTAAATGACAAATAAGAAATCTCAATAACTCAGGGGCAAAGTGAGCTGCACATTACCCAAATTAACTAACAAAATACACATGCTATAGCATCATCCCAATTTTTTTTCCGATTTTTTTGTAAAGTCTTTTACTCGAAAAAGAATGTGTTTCATCCTGCACAATTTCAAAAATTATTCATCTTCACGTTTAATAAAAAAAAACCCATATTCACAACAATTTTTCAGTCATCCATAAACATCTCAATTAGCATAAGCGCCTGACTGTTCACTGCTCTTTCTACTTGCCCCAGAACTATAAATTATTTACATAAAAATTAATTCAATTCCCAAATCTAATTTACCTCAATGAAAAAAGATTCCAACAACCTTTAAAATAAATACGAAAGTTCGTGAAAAGTTCAAAGATAGTAAATAAAGAGTTAAAAAGTATGAAACTTGAAAAACTTGAAGAAAAACATCAGAGATTCTCATTATCCAACGCAAATGAATCCTACGTGACAAGATTCAACTACTTTTGCTTTCAAAAGTCCCAGAGAGAGCATTCCCTCTTGCCCGAAAAGAAAAAAAAACGACTCATCCGCATTATATTTGTTCATTTCGTTTGTGGATTTATATAAACCGTTATACACATCAGTAGAAAATCCCATCACAATGAAAGCTCTCCCACGTGCATTGTGGTAGTTTCGTAGAGCCACAGAGTTTTATACATCAGGACACATACACAATGGTATTTTGTTTGCTACGTTAAACCATTCAAGGCAAAAACGTAAATCGTCTGAGACCACAAGTACCTTAACTACTTTTGGTAACTCACACTTCTCTATCTCATTTCTTTGAGTACCAAAGATATATATAATTGCAGTTGAAACATTTGTACAACTGAAATATACGTCCATTTTCATCCAGCTCGACCTTTTCAATGTTTCTCTCTTACTCAAAATCACTGAAAATCACTCTAAACAGAAAAGACAAACTTGGATGACAATTGCTACTGTATTCTACTGGGACTCAAGTAGTTCTCTTATTTGTACTGGTTTTATGATTGTCCTCATTGGTCACAGGGGAAATTATGATTTTTATAGATTCTTCCCTTACGTTTTTATCGTTTATTCAATTCGAATAAATTATCAATTGATAAATAATTCAATTTTCATGTTTTTTTTGCACTCTTTGGCGTTTTTGTGCTCTTTTTTCTTCTAGAAAAAAATATTATGACTAACATTTCTCTATCTCCCTAATTTCCTAGATATTCTGCGAAATCAAATTTCAAGGTCAAGTCAAAGTTTTTCATGAATATTTCTTTGTAAACTATTCATTGGTATTCATTGAGCTTCAAATCATTTTCAAAAATTTAACACACGTCAGAAATATCCAATTAATTTAAGATCATTTCTTTCATTTTTTTTTCACATCACAATGATTATTTTCTGAGGGAAAAAAAGACAAAGGTAAATTCAACAGGTGTAAGTGTGCCACGATATTCATGTGCAGTGATGTGTAATAGGAGTTCATCCTGACGCCCTAGTGGAATTCAAGGAGACACTTGGTGTCTTCGATAAACCGATCAACCCAGCTCAACACATTGAAACGATTTCTTTTTTCCTAGCAATTTTCTACATCAAAAGAAATTACTTCACAGTATTTTTTTGGCTTCTTTCATGGTAGAGTACATATCAATGAGAAAAAAATAAAGTTTATTCAAGAAAGTAGTGGAAATGGCTTCATTGGATTTATAAGGGTAATGGGAAGAGTGAATTTTCCACTTCTTTTATTTACTTTTATTGAATAAACTGTGATGTAAGAAAATATCTCTGACAGAGTCTAATGTACGCAAATGTCTGAGTGCTCGTTGTTTCTCGTGATTCTATTTTTTTTTTTTTTTTTTGTGAAAAAAAAGTTACTCAAGGGCTATTGATATTTTTCTCATTGCTCATTGAGTTTTTCTTCATTTTCTTGAATACTTTTGTTGTTTAGTCGTTGAGAAAAATAAATTTGAAAATCGTGGGCAGCTCATTTTTTGAATATTTCTGCAAATCTGAGGTTTGGAGAATTTTCCAAGAAACATTCTTTCTAGTTCATATTTTCTTTTAAACTCATTTTTCACAAAGATCTTCTCGAGCGAATTCACATTGAAATTTTGGATTCCTTGTTCTACGTCGTTACTTGATTATTTGGAGAGTATTTGTAGTTTAGTTTTCAATTATTAGCATTATAAATTTATGTATACGTGAACCATAAAAGTAACAGGTCACTTGTAAATTGCAATACAACGTATGCTTAAATTAAGGAATATGTAACAACAGCTGTAAAAGGAGATCAGTCATACAGGAGAAAGATAAACATTCATCATCTTTTATACAGCATTAAAAAAATAAGGGGCTAACTGTACTCGAGTTCGCTGGGATACTATCTTAAGTGAATTTAGTTAAGAGCCATTTTTTTAGAATGAAGAATTTCCTACAAAAAAATGTTTCTTCACATTTCGTTGCAAAATTCACTCGTTTCGGAGTAGATATTCATGAATACATTTGCAGTTAATTTGTTCGAATTCCTATGCTTCAGCCAGAGGATAGATAATTCTAGGTTGATTCATACCTGTTCCATGAGAACTAATAGGATCATCTTCACACTCTACACGCTTCTAAGAGCTTCAGTATCTCCTCTACTCCATAGCAGAAATAAAAAATTTCAATTGATTGAAAATCCCATGAAAGATAAAAAGAAATTTATTGAATTTTCTCAGCACGTGGTATATTGCGGTGATTAATTACAGCAATCCTTCAATCGTATTATTAATCCCCAAGAAATTCTCTATAACTTGTCAGTTTGATATCGTGGGAATCATAAAATGGAGAAAGAATGAAAACTAATTAAATCGTTGCATTTATTAATTAAAAATAATTCACAAAAAAAAAAGATTAATTGCTTTTTCAATTTATGGAGAAATTGAGAAAAAGAATTATACCAGCATTCATCAATGGAATTAAGTAATCAGGTTAACCACTATTATTTTCATTTGATTTCAAATTATAGAAAAGTGGTAAAATGAGCCAGATTTATTTTTTCATTAGTTTTTAAAGAATACCTATGAAAATCATTGAGATGGAGAAATTTTCACTGTAGTCTTTCTTCTGTAGAAAAAAAATTTGGTCTATAAAAGAGGTTCTCATGAAAATTTTCTTATGTCTCTTAATTTCAGAGATATTTCATAAAACCTCAAAGTAAATCCGAATCAGTTTACTTCATTTTGTCATTCAAATATTCAGTTTTCGCGCAATATTTCTAAATTCATTAGAGATAGAGAAATTCTTTCGAAACCTTCATTATAGATCTTATTTTCCTCTACAAAAGAGATTCTCATAAATTTTTTCCCATCTCTTTCAGATTCGGAGATATTTCATGAAAATTGATGGAAAAATGGGAAAAACGATTGTAATTTTTTTAAAGTTCGTAATCAGTAAATTAATTGCAAAATAGTGGAAAACTAATTAATCTGAGAGAGCCCTTAAATACAGATTTGATAGTAATCAAGTTTGACATTCTCGTAGGATCATTTGGTTTTACCCCGCAACTGCACTGGGACTCAGATAACTCTATTGCCATTTGGTTTAATCGATTAACTAACTAGATGCAACATTTCCTCTTTCTATTAATCGTCCTCGGTAATTGAATTCCAGATTGGATGATTCAGTAACTTCGACTACTTAACTCTCAATCGTTCAAGATGTTCTCGAAATAAACTTCTTTCATTCATTTAAATTTCAATTCAATAAGGGATTTGGGGTTCATTCGTTGGAGTAAAAATTATTCAGCCTTTATGAGCAAATTATTGTGATTAAATAATTTTAGTCAATGAAATTTCATAACTCTCAATAATTGGTTTCATACAAATTCACTTGAACATTCTTCAGGTCGATATATAACTTTTTCATTAAGGAAATTCACTCTGAAATTGATTGTAATAAGATGTATCAATTTTTTTTATCAAAGTGTCCAACTATTTTTCGCATTCTCGACTTAATTTTCGTTAAAAAAATCGATTTTATGATGTATTTTCATTTTTTTGTATTTTAAAAAGAGCAGAAAGATGCAATCAAATTTTTTTTTCAATGATTTTTTTATTTTCACAGGAATTTAAATTTTTATTCGAGAAAAATTTACTCTAAAATTTTACTTCAAAATTTTACTTCATGGCACTCGCGGTGCCATGAAGTGCACACGCGGTACAATTTTTACGACGAGAACATATTGTAAAACTCGGCACGTTGGGACAGATAAGAATCTGTGGGAAAAGAAATAGGACAAATCTACTGGATTCATCTAGTGTTCCAATAATCGATTTCACACTTTTTTTATAGTCACCTTTTGAAAAATTTTTATTCCCCCAGATAATCCATAAGTCACTCGTAAAGGAATGAAAACACAGTACAATTTTATGGTTGAACCTATCGTTTGACCTACATTTTCATCGCTCCTCTTGTTTTCAAAATTATTGCTTTTTCATCCCCCTCAATTCTCGAAGGCACGTTCCATTAATGCAATTAACGAGATCTTCGTTTTTTTTGAACGTAATAATTCAGTTTATTCAGTCATTCAATTATTCAGTTGGTAAATTCAGTTTTGAGGAATATTTTTGAATTTAAGGTAGTATCCCAGTGAACTCGACTACAGTTAACCATTTATTTTCTTGATGCCTTATCGAAAATTATATTTCTTCACATTCAAATTCAAACGATTTTTATCAACTTTATATACAGTGGAATAAGTAAACACAATATTTACAGTTACACAGTTAATATTATTTACATAGCTACAGGCCTTGGGGTTTTACTTATATTTAACAGGATTCATGAGGATTTTGATGGATCTTGAGCGTTGGATTTTGAGTAGGAAATTGGGGATAGGAGAAAAAAAAACCCTATGACACTTTTTTTCCACATTATTCTAAATTTTTCAATAATTTTGTCCATGGATTCTTTTTCTAGGCATCATATGGTTTCATTCCGAAGGTACTTGTGTTTGAATTTTCTTTCATTCCCCCGATTTTTTTTGGAGACGTTCTGTTAGTACCATTAAAAAAGATTACATTGTTAGTCCGCAAAAACTCGGAGTGACGGAATGTCAAGAGAGGTCGAAACGAATCTCACCTTCCCCATTATTTGATTAAAATTAGTGTCTGCGAATAATGTGCTTTTCGCTACAAAACGGATGAGACACTTGTCGAGCTTCTTCCGTTGCTGGCTGCTGGAAATTCATTGGTTTATTCAGTTAATGGAATTACTCGTAGAAGCACAGGAAATGAAGAAAGGTTTTTTTTTAAGTAACGGAACAAGCTGATTTAACCTTGAGATGAGCTTTCTGAAATATCTTGAAATTTCTGAGAGTTAGCGGAATTTTCGTGATTTCCATTTTTTCAAAAAAAAAACAAGTGTGTTATGTCGAAATGACAATAACTGTTGACGAGATTCTTGAATTAATTGAGATTCAAAGAAGTATTCCTATGAATCCCAAATTAAATAGAATCCCATCAACTATATTTTTCCCTGTTTTAGTCCTAGCTTTTCGGCCAATAGACTGGGATTAAGGAGTCGAAAGAAAAATACGGTTATGTTTAATAAACAATAATTTGATTTAGGTTTTAACTATTTCCACGATTTTACAAAAACATAAAACCCTTTTGTCGACTTATTACTTTTAGTTATTCTGATTCGAACTCGATTAAAAATTTCACGTGTAATTTAATTTGAACAAACAATTCCATTTAATATGAACTCCCTTGAATTGAACTTGAAAAATGTTTGTAATTATCTACTCGATCATTAACTTCTAGAACGGTATTCAAATATTCTTATTTCACTCAGTAATTCTTTTCTTCTTCTTCTTTTTTCTCATTTTGTAGACTGAATTGGTTGACACTTGTGAATTGAACTCGACGGTTTCGGAGCTTGAACTTGACTAACTAGAAGTTAAACAGTTCTGTAGTCCTTTGAATTATTTTGAAGGCGTTCCCTCATTTTTTTTAAGGGAGAGGAGTCTAAAAACAATGACGTAACATTTGGGTCTTAGATTTTCCTCTTAAAAGTTTTCTGGACCAATGCTTCAGGGTCCCTCCATCCCCTCCACATGGTCTCGTCTTAATTTCCTATATGAAAGTGAACTTATGTTTTGCTTTGGGGAGGCCCGTTCTCCCCTCCACAAGATACCATTTTCTAACTTTCTCGAGTCAAAAAAAAAACATCTGTTTCAAATAATTTCCGTTAAATTTTTGTAGTCTCCAAAATTCTGAACACTTGTAGAAACGTCTGGACAGTATTTTCAAAATGAAATATTCACCGGACCCTCTGGACCAGATGAGAGGGTCGTAAAAAAGAGAGAGACACCGAGAGTGGGCCCGACGCCACTACGTCGTCTGTCACTTCAGAACCCGTTTACTCGAATTTTCTCTTCGTTAATTTTTTTGTTACGCGTTTTGAAATTCGAATCTCTTTCCAAAAACGAGAATTTTTAAAGTGAGACACTTGAGCAGACGGCACAGTGTCTCTAAAATTCATTGCTAGCCCACAGAAGACGTGGGAAAGCAACCAAAACTATTTTCTAAAAATGCATTCATTTGTTCGATATTTTGAATAATTTTTTTCGATTTATTTACGTAAAAAGAACGACTGACGGACGTCACAAGTGCTATAAAAAGTCTAATTCTCCGAGATATTCCATAAAAAATCGGTGGCTGGATGAAGACATGAGATTAAAGAATATTGTTTTTTGAAATATTTTGGAATTTGTAGGAGATAGCGAGATTTTTAGTATGACTTTTTTTATAGAAAAAAAATAGAATTGAAAAAGGCATTTCTGCGATATTTCAGAAAAAAAATCCCAATTTTATAGATTAAAAAACGAATCCAAATTATTGCATTCGTCACACTCTCCGAATGAATTTCAAACATCGAATCCCCAGTGACACTATGTAATCAAAATTATCTACAAGAATCTTCCTATTCCTGAAAATATTCAATCAAATTCCAATCAATGCATTTGCAAAATTCTACAAATACGTGAATCTGCAAACTCTCTACAATTCGTAATATCGTAAAGTACGAACTCACTTTGTACAACAGCAAATTCATTTGCAAGTGATAATTGAAATTGATGTGGTCGTACATTCTCTATCAAGTCATTTGACAATCATTCGATTGTTTCAAAGTATGTAGAGTAAATTTAATGACATAGTGCAAATAATTTGATGTATTTTTTTGTTTAATGATAAAATCCCATTAAACGTAGAATTCTCAATCGCAATGGGAATTGTACGAAATCACTTTCACAATGACAATTAATTAATTTATTTTCACAATGAATAAAAATAAATAGATTGGGACAAACAAGTACGCAATTTTGCTTTTAGAAAAATCAATTTTCCTGCATTCAATAAAAAAAAAAAAACTTTTTTTTTCGTTGCAAATGCTGCAAGTAGAAACGCCCACAGCTGTTCAGACACATTCAAGCAAGTAACACGGGTAAACGTTTAGTGCAACATAATATATATATTTTTTTATTTACGTATATATACGTGAAAGTACGCGCGCACTTGCAGCATTAAGCTCGAGCTCATTCTTCGAAACAGAGGTAAATACATTCATCGTTTGTTTCACTTTTTCTTCTCTTTATTACTTCGCTTTTTTTTTTGAGAATAAGAGAGAGCATAGAATTTTTTCATGGACAAGAGGAGAACCGAGGAGTTCATGGAGACCGTTAGGCATGAATAGTTTGTTAGCCCCCAGTGTCTCAGTTAAAATACGTCAGAACTTCTCGAAAACTATAACCACACTCAACTACTCTACTTTCCTTTATTTATGAAACAACTATTGTTCGAAAAAAGTGAAAAAAAATGTTGTGAGTTATGTGAATGGGCCTTCATTCCTTGAGTTATGAGAACTTCACTTTCGTGTTTGAGCAATCTTTTCTTCCCTAATTAACAGATAAGTATTGGACAATGAAGTGGTGAGAGTTTTAGGAATTTATGCATTAAGGTCCCAGAATATCATAGATAAAACAGAGAAAAATAATGATTCGTACTATAGTTTTCAATAATTGCTGATAATTCGGAAAAGCGCGTTTTAATTTACCCGAAACAAGTGGAAACTTGCATCATTATCTATATCATTATAGCTTTACCTGCTAATTCATTAGCAAGTAGCTTCCGAATGGATTTTTTGTTCTCCACTTTACTAAATCGTTTCACATGAATTTCCATTTTTGTTTAAATTTAAAAGAAGAAGAGTATCCAATAATTTGATTTGAATTAATATTCAATGATTCATTCAAATTGCTATCCCATTGCGAATTCCATTTTTATGTTTTGCAGAAATCAATTGATTCATTCAATTTTCAATGTTTCCTTGGTAACCAATTTTCAATCAACGTTATTCTTGATGATCTATCTATTCATTGATGATAGTTTTTGAAAAATTTTGATTTTAATGATTTTTTCAATGATGCTTCCTAGCACGGTAACTGAAAAAAAATTCAAGCTAGAGACTTCCAATTTGGTAAATTTATGCTGCTCATAACACTGATGCATGGGACTGCTGGGCATGATTCATTGAAAAGTTTTTGATGGAGGAAATTTTTTCAGTTTTAAAAAAGTTCACCTTTCTGGACATATCTCCGGTTCTATGAGTCGTAGCTACCTAGTTGTTATCTTCAATGGAAGGTGAGCTCATTTTCCATCGATTTATATCATTCGAATCTATGTTGTATCGATTTTTCTATTACTCATAGCTCATTTTCTGAAAATCAATTTTCGCGTTATATCTATTTCAAAAATCGATAATTTTTCTTTAAACAGATATATGAATCGATGGGAAATGAACTCGACTTTCTATTTGGGACCAAGCCCAAATCAGTACGACTAATAGAACTGGAAATATTTCTGGAAAACTGAAATTTTTCAAAATCGAGAAAATTTCCTCCATCAAAATTTTTTCAATCAATTATGCCCATGAGCAATCCCATGCATCAGTGTTATTAGAAGTATAAATTCACCAAATTGGAAGTCTCTAGCTTGAATATTTTTTTAGTTATCGACCTAACAAGAATTATATTGGAAAAATCATTAAAATTAAAATTTTTCAAAAACTATCATCAATAAATAGATAAAAATCCGTAGCGAGCTAGCTCATATGCTTGCCAGCACAGCCTATAAATCTGAGCGAAATCGATTCAGAAGTTTTCGAAATTTTTGTGAAATACAAATTTTCGAAATTTGTTAATATCTCAAAAACTACTGAACAATTCCCATAAAAAAGGGCTTAAAGTGGGGAGATCAGTGACTGGAATATACTGACAAAATTTCAGAATCCTACATATAAAATTTCAGAAGTTATTTCAACATATGTGTGTGCACAGACATACACACACACGCACACACACACAGACAGACATTTTTTCTAAATATAATTTTTAGACTTTTCGGATCATTTTAAGTAGTTCCCAACAAGAAAATTCAAATCGAAAATTTTCACGATAAAAATTCTTTCATTCGTAAGCAAAAGTGATTAAACAATTCGAAAATCATATCTTCAGCTTATCAATATTTTTTTTTTTGGAATTCCTCGATTCTCGAAAGACATTATTCTTCTACCAGAAAATTTGAGTTTAATATTTTTTAAAATCAATTATACAGAATATTCTCTTTATCCATTAAATTAACATTTTTATCTGATTTATAAAAGGACTCAACGTTCATGAAAAACCATTTTTGGTTGTGATTTATGCAAAAGTATTTAGTATTCTACGTAACGTTAACACATCTGGATGCACGTGCCATTTACCGCTAGCAGAGCACTCGAAATTACGCTGATAAAAATTAAAATATATAACATTATAACGAGCTGCAAATTTTGACTACTTTTTTTTCTCATACTGGCCTGTTGCAGCTGTTGCCCGAAGGTTTCTACTCAGTGCTCGCTTTGTGCTAGTTATGTATGGCCCTTGTTTCACGATTCTAAAGGCACATTCATGTTAATTAATCCACCGCAAAGCTCGTGCATACATTTGGAAATATGAAAAATAAGAAAGCACTCGAAATTCATTCATTCGTATATTTTTAGATTTCTCAATTCATTGATTTTGGGTCAAGTTCTAATTCATTATTTCAGCAATTGATGGAGAACATTGTGGATAACTAGTTCTGTTTCATTTCATTTAAGGACATCATAGGCATTGAATAATTTAGGACGATTTTTTTTACTGAAAAAGTAAAAGGAGATAAATCGAGAAACTTTAAGGCGAATATATATCTCCGAAATACGTAGCTTTAAGAAAAAATGCCAAGTGACCTTTCTTGTAGAAAATTCCATGAGTTGTAAAACACATTTTTCAACTGTTTTCTTTAAATCCAAGAATTTCTGAGATATTTTTCGATACTGTTGGTATCGAATTTGGAGAAATGATTCGAAAGTTCTCATACAGATTCCTTTTGCAAATTCCTCCGGAAGAAGTAGCTTTGAAAAGAGTATGAAGAGCTTTTTTTTATAGAAAATTTTAGTAGCTACGAAAAAAGTTTCTTGACAAATTCTGTAGTTAATGAGATATTTTCGGAAATCCGATAGTTAGTGAGATATTTTTGAAAAACTACACAATTTCAAATATCTATTTCAAATTCATTTTTTTTGTATCAAATTAGCTTCGATAAAAGCTGCGATAGCTTCATTGCAAAAAAACAAACAAAATTCGATTTTCCCTGAATATTCCGGAATATAAGGAATATATATTTTTTTCAAATCTATGTTTACTAACCCTTTGATGAGCTGAATAATACATCAATATTCGTGGCGATGTAAAATACTCTCATTAAATTTGTAAATGAGAATCTTTGGGAAATTCTGTTACTACTCCAATTATAATTATTTTATATTTTACAGTGTATAAAATAATCTCAATGTTCTGTGGTAATTGACAGTGTTTCCATATTTTCTTCATTAACCTAGTTCTTTGCACTTTGTATTTTAGCCATTTCCACAACATAAACGGAGATTTTCGAGGAAATATCTTCTTATAGAGAAACATCAGAGCTATGAGAGAGTTAATTAGAAGAAACGATCTCTTCATCTTCAATTCTAAGATATTCGTGGAAAACTGATTTTTCAAAATGAAATGAAACTTAGTTTAAACTAAATAAACATGAAGTATCAGACCAATCTAATAAAATGATCGATAATTATATAAATCCCTCGAGATAGACGAGTTAAACGTACGCAGTGAAATGATCAGCTCAAAACTTTACAGGAAGTGATGAGAGACCTAACTAAGTTACTTTGGATTTAATATCCACGGAGATGAAACTCCATAAAATTACGTTGGCTGAGTTGAATGACAAATTCTGGATACATAGGTTTAGTAATTAATCGAATGAATTGAGCGCCGATTGAAATCAATTGAGGAACTCCCAGCTATTAAAAAATAATTATTACTACGAAGCATTGATAACCGAACTGATGGAACACACGCGATCATAAATCACTTATCCATTTCTGTGGGGCAACTATTCATTATACTTCATTGATTTTTCATTCATTTTTTGATTGAGTGTAGATTTTTTTTAAATTCATTTTATGTTAGCCTGAAGAAAAGGTGGAAGAAGATGAGTGGGAATTGAATACTGGGTCTTTTCACAAGTATCTTAGGAATTATGAGGTTTAGAGGGAAAATGTCAGGTGGTTATTTTTATAGAGAATTTTATGGGGTCCAGAAGGGATTTCTTGATAAATTTCCATGAATCCAATAGTTCGTGAGATATTTCTGAAATAATCTGCAGTTGTTCTTCAATCGGATAATTTTTTGAAAAATTTTGATTAAATTTTTCTGGTTATTTACATATGTCTATATCATTGACCTAGAGTGAAGAGGGCGTAACGAGAGAGAAAACGGAAAGAGAGAAAATTAATAATATAAATTGAAGAAAAAAAGATGATTTTGAGAAATTAATACGGATTATTTTTGTAACTTTTTTTTTCACCCATAAAATTTTTTACAAAAAAAGTCTCTTATCACATTTTTCTGGACCCGCTTCGGAGCTATTTGCAAAATGATCTGCACTCAAATTTTCAAATTTCCAAAACTTAGAAAACTGATTTTTTTTTTTTTTGAAAAATGAATATTTTCGTGCCCGCAGCATTATATCCCTCCGTATTACCCATTTCCAATTCTCCAAGCACCCGAAAAACATTATTTACGTTCAATTGGTAGATAGTCAATTTAATTGTATCTATTTTCCCTTGAGTAAACTTTGGAATTAATGCGAAACGAACGCACGGAGATGAAATTAAAGTAGATACTAGTCTTCAACAGATACAGCCCGGAGGATACCAAATGACTCGTTCACATAAACTACAAAGTTTCAATTAAGTCACACTGCTTTGGTAAACTCAATGAGGTTATTCTTCTATGATTGAAACTGCTGCAAAACCACTGATTTAATTAACTCTTATTTTTATTCTAAGATATCGCGCAGAAATAGACAAACTTGATATTTTTTCTTTCGAATATTAATTCGTTGAAACAAGTATAATTAAGAAGAAAATGTTTAAAATGGATTTGAATCAATTACTTTAGGATTTTGAATACATCTACTGAAAAAGTCGTTAACTGTTAACTCATGAATTGAATTGAACAGAAAAATGTTACACGCTTTTTTCAAAACCGTATTCAGTTGCATTGAACGAATATTAGGCGCCGTCAGATACTTGAGCCGGTTCGCTCAATAGCACATTCGTTAAATATTAACGAATACGTCATCGGATATGTCAACGTGGTTGACGCTGTGCGTCACCTGGCCAATAAAATCGTTATTTTGTTTTTTTTCCTTTGTTTTTTTAATTGAAAGATTCGAGAGTTTAAAAAAAAATAAAACACAATCAATTTATTTTTAAATCAAAAAATGTAATTCTGCAAGAAAAAAAAAGTGAAATACTGTTTTTCAGAAACTAAATGGAAAATTCCATTTCCGGGGAAAAAACTCATCCAGAAAAAAACCGGAATGTTTAGTAGAAGAGACTAAAGATGTTTTCCAGAAAAATCACAAAAAATATAATTTTTTGAAAAAAATTAAAAATTTAATCCTCCGACATAATTTTCATCTGAAATTCTTTTTTTACTTTTCAACAGTATCATTTGTTGAAGGTTTAGTCCTAAAAAGTTTAGTTAAGATGTCTGTTTCACTCCAATTTCATCTCAAATAATATTCATTTCTCTCAATCAATAACCTCTTCAATCGTCAATTAATGTCAAATTCAGTCAAATAGCCTTTCGTTTGAGACAACACATCATTCGCTCATTATTAACGAATGGTCCATTTGCCTCGACAGAAACCTCTAGAACTAGACATTCATTGAATATTAACGAATATTAGTTTGCTCACAACTCAACTAAACCATTCGATAATATTTAGCGAGGCATGTAGCAGCCAAACGAATCAATTTCTCATTGCCGGCTTTCATGGAATATTTCGGAATTAAAGAGAGATCGTGCCATCTTTGTAGAATCATTTTTTGTAGCTCTATTTTTTCTCTATAAAGATTGCACCGAGATATTTCTAAAATCATTTTTTTTTGTTAATTTTCATGAAACCTTCTTCATAGCTCCAATCATTTTCTATATATTGTTTTGATGGCTCAGAGGGACTCATATATTTTCCATCGGCTCAAGTTGAAACAGCCGGATGATCTAATATAGACAGAGCCAAAAAGGAGAAGAAGCTTGAGTTAAACACAGAGAAAGAGACCTGAATTAAAATAAATAGGATTAATAATGAATAATAGGAAATTTAAACAATTATTAAAGAATCAGATTAGATATGTGAGAAAATTGTATAAATTATTGTTTGGTTATTTTTCGCAAAGTTTGATAACACCAATTAAGTCAAGCTACGTAACCCAGAGAATTTAATAAACTTTCGCAAAGAAAAAATATTTTCTATAAAAAATGTGATAATGAAGTTTCATAGTGAAATGTATGATAAGAAATGGAGTAATTTTTGTAATGACCTGTTCTGTAGCTCTGATACTTCTATGCAAAAAAAAACCATTATTACGTAAACTCAGAAAAAAACTCATATAAATGTCAAATTCTCTTCTTCTTCCCTCGTTTAATTAACTATTTAATATTAAAATCAGTTCTCTATTTAATTGGAAAAAATATGTCAGCAATGTTGAAACACGAGGAGAGATGAAAAATTAAATATTAAATTTTCTATTTACCTACTGTTTCTTGTTGGAGTGACACAATTCAAATATTTACGTAATAATGTCTATATATATCACTGAGCAATAGATTCACTGAGATAATTGCGTCACAGGATTATCCGTAAACTCGATTTATCACTTGAAATTGTCAAGTGGGAATTATCGCTGTGATCAAAGTAAAATATTAGATGAATTGTCTGACCGAGAATGGAGAAGATAAATTGAATAAATTTTCAAGCAATCACTGTGTACTTTGTAAATCGCAACATAAATTCAAAGCAAAACTATGGAAACATTTTATGAAATATTACGATGGATTTTATCCAACAAATGGCCCATAATGCGATGATTCAACGTCGAAAATTTATAATTGAATTAAAAAAAAGGATAAAGTAGAAGAATCTAGAATTTTTTTCACCGAAGAATTGATTAATTTCCTTGAGATGAAATTGTTTGAAATTTGTGGGTGAATGCGGATTGAGTGAACAAAATCAGCACCCAAGTGGGCATATCAATCGCATGCCAGAGGCAAAAGGAATTAGTAGGAATCAACGAGTCTAGGGAAAAATATAAAATGAAAATATAGACGACAAAAAAATAGCCCATGGAAAAAATAGGCATGTAAAAAATAAACAAGGAAAAAAATCGACAAGTGAAAAAACAGCCCATCGAAAAAATAGACAAGGAAAATATATCCCATACTAATGAGGAGGAGTTCGGTGAATGGATAGTGGGTGGGTGGTTAATATGGTCGATGTGGGGAGTTGAGTGAAGGGATAAAAATTACATTATTGTTTTTTTGTATGGACTATTTTTTCCAGGTCTATTTTTTACATGCCTATTTTTTTCATGGGCTATTTTTTCCACCTCCCCGAATCAACACACTGATTCCAATAATGGAGTCAGTGGAAAAATCCTGCCCCTATGATTCCATTGACATTTGTTATATATGATGGAGTTTATGAGATCGATGAAATTCTAGCAAGTGTTTAAATTGTTAATTGAACGATTCCCTCAGCTTGTTGAGTCGTTATTCAATGAATTTAGTCAAATCCATTGGAGAAAGACCAAAAAGTTGCTTACTGATAACCGTGCGTGACTGTACTCGCAATGCACATGACCCAGATACAAAAAAATAATAAGGACGTTCTTCGTGGATCACATTTTAATCTACAAAAAAATAATCAACGAAAATTTGACAATATTTCCCAAAACCTTGAATCTCACTGAGTGTCGAACTAATTGATAAATTCATAAATAACTCAACATTATAATTTCCTGGAGTGGATAACAATTTATTGAGTGCAGTCAACATATTGAATGCAGTCGGGAATAACAAAGTCGATTACGTTTTAACAATCTGCATTAGCACAATTATCAGCTGATCATCGCAACTTGTGATACTAATTTGTGGTTCAATAAATAGAGTTGAGCTGCATCCCTGTTTTATAGCATGAAATAATCAAATGAATTAAAATAAATTTAAAAAATCTAAAATTATTCTAGAAATTGAGGAATCAAAAAAATCGATTATCATTTTAACCAGCAAAATCTGCTCGAATTTTCTTCAAAAATTATCAGAAAAGTAGATCGATTCTTCTTTTATCACCTCTTCACTAAAAAAAGACGAATATTTTCTCATCTTCATTTACCTCCCGAATTTGATTTTCAGACAATATTCCCAGAATAGTTTTTGTAATGTACATTGGAATAAAAATTGAAGAAAATAATGTAAAGAACTGTAGTACTTTAAACGTTGAATACACAACAGCCCTGAAGGTAATAGTGTGGTCACTTACTCGTTTCTTATCAGAATATGAACTCCCATTTGCCCGGGAGCAACGTGTCACTCTCATGACTTTACCTGCAGAATCACGTTTATTGAGTTTCATCCAATAGCCTCATTTTATCCACCTACGTATAACGATAAAAACTTTTCCATGAAAACAATCCACATTATGACTCATTCACGTGTCGTACCAATAGCTATTAAAGTTATTCGTTTTTCTATTTCATTTTTTTTTTTTTTTCATTTTTTCTAGTCTGTCAGGCTGTAGAGTTTCTCAATACTTTGGCTTGGAGAAAATATTGTTGTGGAAAATAAAACATATATTTATGTTGAATTACGTAAATGGTTGAATGTCGTGTGAACTATTTTGTGAAGTTCTCCGAAAGAAATGAGCTTAGAAAAATTTATCAAGATATTTTTTTTTGTGAAAAATTTAATTTTCTATAAAAAATGTCTCTTGATAGTTCTTTCGAAACCGTATCGTTTCTGGGATATTTTGAGAAATAGTTATTTTCAATACAGTTAATTTGTATTATTTTGTGAAACCTTGGAAACAAGTGAGCTCAGAAGAAGATGTTGAGAGATCTTTCTTGTAGAAACTTTAATTTTCGGAGAAGATTATCTGACAAATTCCTGTAAATCTGATAGTTTCTGAATTTTTCGGGAAATAATACACAATCAATGAAGAAAATGGAGGATAAAACGAAATACATCCTTTCCAGTCCAAATAGGTCTTTGCTGGATATGTCGAAAAATGAAGGAGATTAAAATATTTTTGTATGAAATATATTTTTGACTCTAATTCAAGGGAAAATTAAAGCTATAAAAAAGATCATTCACTATTTGCGTTATCTCTCATCGATTTCGTGACACTTAATAAAAACTGAGCTCTGTATAGAATAATATCATGTTACCACCTCACGACTGATTCAGTTCCTCAAGGAAAGAAAGTATGAAACTCAAATAATTTTTTTCGTAAAAGTTCCCATTTTTTTCATTAATTTAAATATGTCTCCGAATTAACTGAACTTATGACAATATTTTTCTCGAATTTTCATGATTTTTGGTTTTTTCCTTCGCAGGCAACCAACTCATTACATCAGAAAAATGCAGAAATTAGTGGTTTTGACATGGACAGCTGTGGCAATTGCTCTGATGAGCTGTCTCGGCGGAGACGCATCACTTATCAATGAGTAAGTAGTGAAAATCCATTTTTATAATAGAGATGAAGGTTATTTTTATCGACTTTCATTCGCTTCCTGTGGCAATTCGATCGGGGGAGATTATTTGAAAAATATCTTAGAGACTATGGGGTTCACGGAAATTTCTCAAGTGAAATTTCCTGTAGCTCATAAAGTTCTCTCCAAAAATGAGTTCTGGACGTTTTCTCCCGAACCCACTCACTTCGGAGATTTTCACTGAATGATCTTCTTAAATTTTGGTGAATGTTTTTTTCCATCAGAAAAACTTACTTTGAAAATGAAGTGCAGAGTTTTTGCGATTATCTTTCTTTCTTACTAATGTATACACTTCAGGTTTAAAAACACTTCTTCACACCTCGCACGCGAAAACTGACTTCCTAACGTTGGTTCGCTCGGTTAGAAACGTCATCTTTTCGTGTCCTCCGTACAAAAAATAGTATTCATACCTCGGCCGTGGAAAAGTCAACTGCGAAAATCGTTTACTACCCTCACTTCGCTCGGGAAGCAAATTTTTTTCGCAGTTGACATTTTTTTCGGCCAAGGTACAAAATATACTATTTTTTTGGAATTCGTAACTAATTTGGTGGAATTTCTACTTAGAGTCAAAAACCTAGATTATCTTTTTTCATCATTCCATCATTCAGCACCTGTTCATCTCATTCGTCTAATATAACGTCAATTTCTTTATCAAGAAAATCGATTTTTATTGTCAACTGAAAATCCGCATAATCATGATTTTTGAAAATAATTACTAAAGAAAATTCAAAAAGATAATGAATCCTTCCAAAAAAAATCATAGAATTATAAATGTAAATCAGAGTTCATTTAGTCTGCAGAATTTATAGTTCTACGTATTTGCATTTTGTTATTTTCCATTACACTGTGAATATTTTACCTTCCAGAATTATATTACTCCATCACACAAAATAAAATCATTGAAATTATTTGTACATGTTCAATTTACCTAATGGAAACACATACCTGGAGCAATTCATTTTATTAGTGAACCTCGTAAGGTGATTTTTGTGAAATTGTAAATTTATGTAAAATGGAATAAAACTGTAATATAACAGAGGAAATAACTTCAAACTACACGTGGAAGAATTTTTCCATCAACTGAATATTTCTGGATTAAAATGAACATTTTAGTGGAATTAATATTCATTCAATTTAACAAAATTTCATTCAATATATAATTTTTTTTCTCTATACAGTATTCTAGTTTTTATAAATTCATTTATTTTACAGCAATCGAAGATTGTACGTTGAGGCAGCAGATGAAGAGCCGATTTATGATGAAACTTTACCAAGGTTTGTAAGGACCTTCATTAATTCTTCCTAATTATTAATTAAGCAATTAATAGTAAAATGAAATGTAACAAATCAGTAGTGAAGAGGTGATTTAGATTGAGTCAATTATTTCTCCATTGTTTTCTGAAAAATATCTTGGAAACTAACTGAGATAGCGCAATTGTTGTCAGATCTTTTTTTATTTGTAGAAAATTTCAGAAGCTATAAAAAGGGTTTCCGCAGAATTTTCACTACTTCCTCTCAGTTTTCGAGAGATTTTCAAAACACTGGCAGAGAAAAATCAACGTATCTGATTTTCCTTTTCCTCTCTGAATTGAATGGTTTGAAATCATTTTTATTTCGTAATTTGATGGAGGCTGTTGAAGTGGAACTTTTTTTTATTAGGACCTTTATTGTAGGCCACAATCTGTTCTACAGAAGCTATGTTATTTCAGTTCGACTTTGAGATATTGTTTGAATTGTGAAACAATTCTATTATTTTTATTTCGTTTCTGGAGTTCAAAATCACAATCAGATTCATTTTTTATTGATACTATATGTCACCATTTTATACCCTCCACCTGCCTCGCCACCATCTCATGCAATGCCATAGGTCGACTCGCATTACTGTACCAGCTTCGCCGAAAACCTGGGAAACATGATCGGTTCAGATGGTTGATAATGCAGAGTCCTAGTGTGTCTTTCTGTCACGCTGATGAGAAAGGCACACTAATTCCCTTACATACGTACCTCCCGCTCGATTTGTTGTTCGAAGCTACGTGCGGCAAACGGTTACCGATCCAAGTAATAACCATATATTGTACGACTAGCGAAAGAATGGACATCGGCTTTCTTTGGCTCCTATGCGACACTATGTAAATTTCAGCTTCGACATACAGCTTTAAGTGTTGATTCTTTCACTAGTCCTACAGTATTAGGCTGCTCAACCCGGCAGATCCACCGGGCCGCACGTAGATCAAACAGTAAATCTGTCGATTTTTCCTTCTGGAGTTCATTTACTTCAGAAAGGAATTAAAAATGATAGAATTCTCTATTAATTAAAGTAATGATTATAATAATATTTTATGATTAAATTCCATGCGGGCCTCTGTAGATTCCTACTGGATAAGTATGGATTGTAAGTGCTTTTTATCAATACTCACTAGTTTAAGTAAATTATTATTCCAACTCAATTGAAGTGTGAAAAAATGCGTGATGAGTAGGGCCGGAGACTTAATTTTCGGCCCATTGATCTGAAGTTTGATCTAGCAGAGAGTTGAAGCTGAGAATAAATAGAAATTGAATAATTTGAATGTTTATGACAGCTACGTCAAGACCCTGAATTTATTGGAAGGTCAATCTGCGAGAATTGTGACAAACCGAATAGCATAAGAGATTTACCTGAAATAAGGAAGAAAGAATAAAGTTTGTCACAATCCCTGCAGATTAAGGTTCCAATAAATTCAATGTCTTGACGTATCTGTCATAAACATTCGAATTATTCAATATTAGATCAAACTTCAGATCAATGGGCCGTTTTCGAAAATCAAGTCTCCGGCCCTAGTGATGAGGAATTTGAAACTCTAGCATGAAACTATGAACAAAATTGCCGCTGATTCAATGTAAATTATTCGATCGAGTGACACTGCAAGCGTGCGCCGCAGCGTGGACATCGTTATGTTCGCGCCGCAATTCGAATGTCTCATTCGAGTTTTCCGCATTCTACAGGGAAAAATCATTCCCCTCAACTAAAAAGAAATATTTTCTATTAGTTACAGTGATAAACGCGGAGGTGGTGGCCTTGATTTTGGATTGGGTAGAGGTGCAAGTGGTTCTCAACTCTCAAAATATCGTTTGGGCCTCGTTGCTGCTGAATCACCAGAAGGACCAGGACGAAGGCGCCGATCTGGTACCCCAACGCATTGAATTCTCCACTAAATTGCAGATTACATAAAAAAAATAACAATCCAGCTATGTTTGTTTCACAGTCTTCCTTATTTTTTTCCATTTACCCTGCAAAATTACACTTAGATAATTAATGAATTTCCCATTACTTGTAATCAATTATCTAGCCCCTTTGACAAAAGAAATGACAAAGTATTAATATATAAATTTTAATGATGCAATTTACTCTAATCTCGATGTCTGTCTATTGAATTTAGAAATTAATGAGAAAAAACCGCACTTCCATCACTAATTGACACGTTAGATTAAACGATATATTTTCACTTTTTTCGGAGTCAGTGAAGATGAAATTTGCAGGAAATATTTATTGTGCTAAATGAGTTTAATTCAAAATTAATTAAAAAACTTCTTATTTATCAATTTTTTATTTTTTGAATTTAATTTAATTTGTGTGGGATTGAGTTGATGAAGGAGGGAAATATTCTGATAAAATTCTATTCATTTTATATCACTCACGCGGGTAAAATGGCGCTTTACCTCGCTCTTTAGAGATTGGCAAGCGCTGTTTTATCCACTGAAACGTCTTACCCACCGCGTTCGACAAATGAGACTTTTGACGTGGATAAAGACCATTACCCACGCTGAAGCGTGCGGTCATAACATTACCCACGCCTGCGGCGTGGGTAATGTCATTACCACACACTCCAGCATGGGTAATACTCTGTATGAGTAAGGTCAAGCGCCATTTCACACCGCATGTGAGTAATATAAAATGGTATAAACAACTCGTGCGGGGCGCCATACCCACTCGCACGTCTAAGCGCACTCGCTTCGCTCGTTCGCTCAAACCGTGCTCGTGGGTAATACGGCGCTTCCCGCACTCGTTGTCTAATATACTATTATCTGATGTTTTTCCACAAATAAATTTGGAGAATAGTAATTACGATTCATATGATATTGTCAATGAATTTATGCACATATAAAAATCATTAGCGTTTTCTAGAGTATATAAATAGTTGTTGATTGATTATCAATTGATTTTTGAAATATTATTTAATTTTAAAATTATTAGTAAAACAGAGAATGTACTCTCCTATGTACTGTGAATGTAGATCTGTCTAATAATTCCCGTTAAATAAATGTTACTTTAAACCAGCGCAGCATGATGTTTGATTATTCAATATTGTGGAGTTTTCGTCAATTAAATCACGAATATTAACTCTATCCCGACCAGAAATTTGGTCCGGCAGAAGTTTGGACATGATAAGGCATGCCACATTTGAGCTTCGGTCATGATCCGGCATGCCTTATGTGGTCCTGATAAGGTTTGTGACGTGATTTCCAATAAGGCACCGGATTAGGCATGCCAAATCTGGCCATGATGTGGCAGTCCATCTCAGATCATGATGTGGCAGGTCATTTCAGTTCCTGATTGGGCGGTGTCCCGAATCAAAATTTTTAGTGGCTTTCAGCTTTTGTGTCAACCTATTGAAATTGTGATTGAGCAAGAGTGAATACACCCCCCCCCCCTTCACTAAATATTACTTCTTTATTTCTACAAACAGAAACTGAGTCGATAAGAGAATAATCTCAGTTACCACTACCAAAATACATTTTTTTTCAAAATAATGTGAGATTTCAGGTCACCACGCTTTCTTTGAGATCAATTACCCTCCTAAGACGCTTCCCTATCGCTTAATGACGTGAAATAGTGTTTATTCCGCATGAAAATTCTACCGTCTTAAAGAGGATTTGAACGCTCGACCCTACGATTCCTAAACCTACGCTTTGTACCACGGAGCTACGCACGCTTTTCTAATTTGGATTACTTGGACTGTCTACATGAACATATTTTTTCAGAAATTCATTATTTAATGATGATGAATTACAGAAGAGAGTTGTAATCATTTTGAATCAATTTATTAAAAAAAAAATAGATATCATTATTATTGTTTTGCAGTTGTCAAACAATTTTCATTATATAGCACTTGAATCCTGTCTATATTATACAGTATTTT
This sequence comes from Aleiodes leptofemur, assembly GCA_963942555.1. Classification (NCBI taxonomy): domain Eukaryota; kingdom Metazoa; phylum Arthropoda; class Insecta; order Hymenoptera; family Braconidae; genus Aleiodes; species Aleiodes leptofemur. The sequence continues at coordinate 9,913,991 of OZ012614.1, forward strand.
CTTGCAATGAATAGGATTTCTTCTACATATTTTCCGTTGAGATAGAATGATTATACAAGGAAGAGTGGGGGAAATGACAGTTTATGCAAAATGGGCCATCATCAATTATCTAGCAAATTTTGTGGAGAGTAAGTTGTCATGATATTTTTGACATTATATTTTGTTCATTAAGAAATTCTGAAGATGTTTTGTTTTCTTTTTTGGGGAATTCGGAAAGAAAAAATTCGAAAATTTCCAATTTTCTCAGAATTTACAATTTTTTTCATCTTTGAAAATCAATTTTTTTTTTTAATCTTGTTTTTCTGTCAAGATTTTTAAATTTTATTTTTATGTCAAAATTTCTAATTTGGACTTGAAAATTCTCGGTCATCATATCCATCGTAGTGCTGATTTTCTTCTCCTACTAATTGGAATTCAATTTAATAAAAAAAATCGAAGCAAAAATTATAATTAACGAAACAATTGATTGATGCATTAATAACCAATTAGGACAAAAATACGCATTTCCAATACTTTTCAGCAACTAAACGAGATAGAGAGATTTTCTCCGAATCATTTTCTGTAACTCCTCAAATTTTCTACATAGAAAGTTCAGGGTAAAATCATTTAATCTCACTTCGAAATATTCTTCTTTTGAGATATTGGCCAAAAATACAAAATAAAAAAAACAGGTGATTCAAGAAAGCCAATTTTTTCCATTAGTTTCTTTCAATATTTCTCAGAAACTGAGCAAGATAGTGCGATTGCATTGTAAGTCTAGTCATGATCTTCAACCTTTTGCCGTAGATGAACCGCAATTGTCGCTCATCCATGGCGAATATCAATTGGTCCAGATCAGGACGGGATCGGGCATGCCGTATGTGGCACGGCGAGTCCGGTCATGATCCGGACCCTTCATTCTTGCCGAAGATGAGCCGAAATGTGGTTCATCTACGGTAGACAGAGCCGGCCCAAATCAATGCCGGATTTGGCATGCCGTATCCGGTCTACCGTAGATCCGGCCCGGATTCGGCACAGGGAAACTTCGGCATGCTGGACCAAATTTCTGCTCGGGTTGCTAGACCTTAACCCTCTAACATGATTATCGTCTTTAGTCGGCTTTTGCGCTGGAGTGGGGAGACCCAATCATGTGTTGCGAAAGTCCCCACTCCTCGGCTTCTACTACGTCATGAGGCAGCAGGGCCGTTGCGACAAACAATTTTGGGATGATTCAGGGCCCCTTGATTCTTTAGTGAGTTTTTCTTCAAGTTTTTCCGCGTAAATCAATTTAATTTCATAAAAATAATAATTATACATTATTCCTTGGGGCAACCTCAGTCGTCGGAACCAAATTTCTTTCCTTATTAATTTCTTCAAAGTAAGGCTAACTTGAAGTATTTTAAAGTAAATATTTTCAATAGACTCTAAAAATTTCCATCAATTAGTAGAATAATGAGTAAGAAGAAAAAGGAAGTACTGTATAGAAAGAAAAATGAAAGCAGTGATCATCCTTTATCTGTCTTTGACCGATTATTACGCGACCTGACTACGGCCCTGTCCCACTCAACGGCAGTTGTTCCCACCAGCGCGCCAAAGGCCCGCACGCACCGCCCACTAGATGGTGGGGAGAAACTTAGCCAGGACATAGGGTTAAAGTTTTATTCATGATTTTGATGATTAGATAATCTTGAGAAATTGGGATGTGTTCTACGACTTTTTTTGAAACTTGTTTTAGAGTGAAATTTTCTGAGAAAGACTCTAAAAAAATCTGAAGACGTACTAGGACATTTCTATTGTCCAAGAGAAAATACCCAGCATTAGACAACTGAACCAAGCTTATCACAAGCCTGTGTATTGATATACCGTGACACTACACTGAGAAAAATTTTTGAATTCTGGAACTATAAAATTTGAGTTGAAATAGACCTTGACTATAAATATGTACGCTGTAGCTATTAAGTGGTTACTAAAAATTATTGTTCTGCAAATCGAATACCGGTATTCACTTGAACGCTAACGAATAGCTCTGATCACTAAATTTTTATTGCTTAGTTTGCTATGATAATCGATGGGTATAAGTTCAGCCCCACTCTCCCTTGCGATCAACTTATCTTTCACTGATTTTGTGGAAGAAAAATTAAAAAATATGAATCTATTCATCTTTTCGGGAAATTTCATCAGCTATTTTCCACTCGTCCAACCTACCTACCCTTTTTCTCATTCAACTAATCCACCAAGTACATTTAATTAATTCTTAAACGCTAAAAAAAATGCAATATTTAACGCATCGAGGGGGATTCGAACCTAAGCTTGTCGGAACGCGAAATCAGACATACTACCGATTGAGCCACGCATAATTCTAGAAATAGTTATTTTTTCATCTCGCTCATATAGAGAGCAGAGAAAATTTTCTGCATGTTCTCTAATGACTTCAATTTTTACGCTGCTAACTGAATTGACGACCCGAACTTTTTTTTTTTTTTCATCCACTCGAACTTTAAGAGAACTAAAATTTTGGTAAAAATGTAGCATAGTTCGGGTTCGGGAACTAAGAATAATTATACGACAATAGGTCCGAATTTTTCAAAATTCATCGTCCAAATTCACTTGAATAATTCGAAACTTCAGTTAAGATCAGATGAGAAACTTGATATAAATATATATATATGAATTCCTGATTTTCCTTCAAATGAAATTACACTATCAGTTGCAGTAGATTCACATGTACCGTATCATGTAATTGGACGAATTTCTCGTGATGGGAAAATAACGAATGTTGAGAAGTGCCGATAGCAAGATATTTAGTAGAACAGAATTTGTAGAGGTGCATTTGGGTAACTGGACTCTCACATTCATGTTACACGTCCCAAATAAGTATAGTTGTTCACCATTGTGTATATGACAATAAAATCTGTAAAAAATAGCAACAAAGAATAGCTCGATTTGACCTCGACTATATAATTTCGTTAAATTTACCATCGGAAATTCCCTCAGTGTACGCTACCGCTGTACTAACCATTTCAGTCAATTCAACGTTTCGACAGTAGAGAGAGTCAGTACTTCCTCGGTATTGTCACTATATTCCACATTACTACCATAATTGGGGTTTTTTCTGAATGTTATCCCATTATAGACTTGAGATTGGAATTACGAATTAAAATAGTCGAGATTAGAATAGTGGGGACACTGAGTTCTACAATCTACCGCTAGGGGCACAATGCAGTGACACTCGTCCCTGAGTCAAGTTTCGTTCTAGAAACCATAAGTTCTAGTGAGCTGGCAGATTCCAACAATTCATCTGTTCGAAGGGGAATTATCTGTTTCCATTCGCAAACTCAAAAGCATAAAGAGAGAAATTTCATCACGTGAACATTGTCAATCGACTGTATCTTAGTAAATCTGAGCAATTGAAGGAAATAAATGGAATACAACTGAGATATTGCCATCGAACAAAACGGATGGGGAGCAATCATTACAAATTCTCAAAATGAAAAACAGCGAGGCTAGTGGAGACTGATCCTGATTGTTGGTTCCTAACTGGAATAGAAAGAAAACAATTATCCATTTCTTTACGCAGTTAAAGTACTAGTTAACAATACAGACCCTGCACTGACCATCAATACCGGGAAAATACTGAGAAACAGTACTGGTGTGTCGTCGCACTCCAGTAGAAAATCGGTGCTGGAACTGTACCGACGTTCAGCACAGTTCCAGCCTTATTCAGTACCAACAAGACGCTGGCCCAAGCCTGTTCTAGTCATTGATTTCTAACTGGGTGTTGGCTCATTTAAAGAAGGAGCACCTATGGAGCCTATTTTTCAAAATATGAGCGGAAAATTAGAAGAAGGAGTATGGCCACTCTCCTGATTTCCCCTGAACTTGAGCTCAAAGCTTCAGTGGAATATCTCAGGCCTTTCTTTTTAAAAACATATCGTCACCTTCAGAAACAAATTAGCATAAGTACTGTGTATAAAGATAGTATTTACGCCATTCTGTAACTTTTAAAATAAACTACAAATTTCCCTGACTAAGATTAAAATTCCCTGACTATTCCAGAATTCTTTAATTCCCTGACTTTTCCAGTTTTTCCAGGTTAATCGCTCCCCTGTATATGAATCCCTCGACAATACTGAGAGCCACATGCCACGAAGATCTCGAGCAACTATATTTCATTGCAGTTTGCAATTATTCTACAATAATACATACTGAATTAAGACGAAAGTTTATAATTGAAACTCATTAATCTAAAAATTCGAAGGTGACCGTTATGAAATGTCATACGCATCATAGACATAAAAAAGTCAACTGCCTTTCTTACTTCCTAGGTACTTAATATACTATTTTTTTTATACATATTTTTTTCAGTCTAACTGCCTGCCTTTTGTCTCCTACTTCTCACCCCTTCCTGCACTATTTGCGAGCGTCATGGATGAACTTTCGATTACTGCACCGCATTTGCCGTGAACCAGGGGAAACCATGGAAAAACCTGATCAGCGCAGTCAGATTCGTACAAAGCCTCAATGCGCCTTTCTGTCACGCTGACGAGAAAGGCACACGAATTCTCTGCAGTCGCACCTCATCGCTTAGTTTGTTTTCCGAATCTGTGTACGCGGTCACCCATTCAAGTAGTAACCAGACGCAATGCTGCTTAACCTGGTAGATCCGCCGAGCCGTGCACAGACCGAAGAGCCAACCTGCCGGTTACGTAATATACTATCACTCCAACAATCGAGTATTAATGAAAATGAAAAAATAAAAAGCTCAGAGCTGATTAATCTTCATCATCAAAATAGAAGTTAGTAAACGTTTTCATGATGCAAAAAACCTCGAGAGAAATGAAATTCCTATTTGCAGTGTGATAAAAATCTGGGAGTATAATTCGTATGTTATCTCATTTTTGCCTTTGGAATCGAAAGCAATATTTCATTTGAAATTCATGAACGACATGAAACAAATTCATGAATTTTCTCTAGGAGAGTCCGGGGCAAACGGACCTCCAGGACTACATGAATCAGGATTTTTTTTCGGAGCAAGGACCTTTTCAACAAAATTGGGGAAAAGTAGCTAAAAATGCTCAGAAGTTTTTTTCTGTAAAAATCATTGCTTCGATGAAAATTATCGTTCAGATTCCTCATTCTTCGTCGGCCTTCACTCTTGAACTTGAATTGAAATTTGGCCCAATTCCTGATCGAATTTTCGATCGGGTATTGCGTCAGACTTATCCCCTTTACTGTCTAGTGAAGGTGCAAAATGCATGCGTCAACGTCATGCATCTCGTAATTGGTGGAAGAGTTCGAGAATTGCGTGATAATGGGATTATATATAATTGAGAGATAATACCACAACTGCACTGTATAAAAGCCGTGGCAATTTTCGGAAAGAAGTAGTTTCAAAAAAGCAAAGTAATTTGGAAAGGATTTCTAAATCTGATTCTCTCGACGGTTGAGATTCACCCAAGTACTGTAAGTAGACACAATTGATTAGCAACTCATAATTCACTGGGTCTTCTGTTATCACTTAAAAATATTTTTTTTATTAGTGTTTCGATGTTGTTAGAATCCTTAAGTAAGTCTTCAAGAATTGAGGAAGATTATAATTTGAGGAATGCTCATTTTTTATATTCATTTTCTCGAAGTTCCGATATCATTCATTATAATTTATTTTGTGTAGTAGAATAAGGAATGAGATTTTTTTGGTCGTGGTTAAAGAAGTCGAGATGCTCCAAATAATCTAATTATAACCGCCTCTGAAAAATTACCTTCCAAAAATATTTGAATCAGGATTGCCAGCTATTTCGATCATCATCAATGATCTCGGGCCATTAAATTTCCTTCCCTCCCAAATTCTGAAGACTCATGACGTGAGGACATTTTCTTCTGTGGTAGACGGCTTTCACGAAAACATTAGAAAAAATTTGTGAAGATGCTCCAGCATGTCAACATTACTGAATAATTTTTTCAAATTTCTTTATTAAGGCCTTCACTTCGAAAAAAATCTGGTTCATATTTGTCTATCCAATAGACAATTAAATATACTGAAATGGAATGGAAATCAGTGAAAGTAACATTCACAATCCTGGTGATAATAACTTCAGTGAGCTGCTACCGAGTAAAATCCGCCCTCTCTGATCGGTGAGTTTAGAATATTCTGAAATTTCCAGTTTAATCTGAATACAAGTACAAGTCAATTTTTAAATGCAAATGACTATTCCCAATGGAACAATGATAATATATTTTTCATCAACAGTGACATTAAAAAAACTCGAGATCAGAGTGAAGGCTTCAATTACTTTGGACTAGATAGATTCCATAGCGCTACTTTACTAGCAAAATATCGGGTGGGCTTGGCCACAGCGACTGCTGCAAGAGGACCAGGCTGAAAGCACCGATCATAATCACCAGATGACTAAATCGTTTGTAGATGGGGGGGGGTAACACAACTTCAAAACGTTTGTTATTGTTGTTTCATTATTTCTGATCATCCTGCTGGACCCGTCGAATACCTATATCGATGTATTCACTTAGTAGATCTTTCATCGGTCAATGATCGATACGAATTCTAGAATCGTTTTTGTTTATCGAAAGATTCCGCAATTCATATCGACCAACAACCGGTCCGTCAGCGCAATTGACTATCAATCCCTTCCATAAAAAGAAACTGTTAGTATTTAAATTGTGAGAATACAATTCATGTTAAGCTCCTCGTTTCCTATTGAATTCACCAATTATTTTGCTATCCAGAAATTATTTTGAATTGTGTATTAAATTTGGGATAAAACTAAAAATTTCAATTATTTCTTCTGATGGGTTTCCTCAGGAATATTTTGAGAAGTTGGCGGAATTTGCTGTGAAGAACATGTATTAAAATTCATTTCCTATGATTTTGTGAGAATGAATGCAAATATTGTAACCAAAGATTTGAAACTTAGGCCTTTAAATTTTCGAAAGCTCACAAATTTTTTTTCCTCTTACTTTTGGATTTTTTTTCAGCCTTCAAAACATTTTATGACTTTAAAAAAAATATAATTAAACCAAGAAAAATTATGTCAATTCTATAAAAGTTTTATGATGCTAAAGATCTTAAACGTATCTCATCCTACATCAAACGGTCTGGATAAGAATTGTGTTTGTACTAGTAATAAAAATTCATGGAATTTTTTTTCATATCTTATCTCAATTGGATTCATGGAACTGAAGATGATAATTTCGTCTTTAAAAGTACTAGGGTCATCGAGATGAACGCTCAACATTGGAATGATCGAGAGCGTTAGAAATAAAAACGTAATCCTTTCGAAATACTTTGAAACAGAAAACAATTTCTAATAGCTGAAAAAAATACAAAATTCAACGACATTTTTTAATTTACGTACGAAAATCATATGACCTGATGAAATAAAGACAAACGATCTTTGGCATACGAAATGGTAATTTAACCGGGAGAAAATAATTTCTTTCACAATGAAATTATAATAAATCAGAGGCCTCAAAGGTATTATTTCCCTTCACACCGGGAACTTGGAAAATTAGTTAAACTCACAATAAAATGAAGTAAAAAATACTATATTAAGCTATTGTTCATTTGGTATGTATTATTTACTTCGGTTGAAAATGTCAAAAGAAGAGAATAAATAGAGAACAAAATCAGAATAAATCCTTAGTGCAGATAATTGCCAACGCAGGGTACACTGAAGGAAAACCGAAGAATTATTACAAGATTTCTTTCACAGCGAAGATCTGTACAAAAAAGAGGGTGCGTGGAACCCACGCGCGGCAGAAGTGAAACTTCTTACTTATGAGGTATAGATAGAGATATTCATCTACATTGAGGATTCTTCAGATTTTTTTTATTGAACAAGAGATAATAATTGACAATAGTAAGGATATGGATATGCGAATGAAAGCAGTCTAATGTACAGGTCCGCACATTTACCGATGCCATTAACATAGATATACTTTGAAAATCCGAATACCTGCATATAGTATATTGTTTTTTTGTTCACCAGCAAATTTTTTCCCCATGATTATGACGGACTCAAACAATTTTACTTTTTAAAGTCCTAATTCTTTATGAATATCTTGGAAATTGATCGAGATAGAACGATTTTGTTTTAATCCTTTTCTGTAGCTTTTGAAATTCTCTTCGAGAAAATATTCGTGCAAAATCGTCGTATCTTGCTCAGATTCCGAAATATATAAAGAAAATTGATGATAAAATGGAATCAACTTGTCTGGAAACCTTATATTTTTCTGCCATCCGTTTCTTTTATAAACATCTCGGAAACTGAGCGAGATAATGAAATTTTCCTATCAACCTTCTTTGTAGGGAATTTCAAAATCTACCAAAGAGCTTCAACTAGAATTGCATTATCTCGCTTAGTTCCCAAGATATTCATCAAATTTCCGTGACAAAAAAGCGACTTCTAGATGAAGTCTCTGTTTCAATGGTATTTTTGAAGAATATTCCGAAATGTAATAGAGATACGCCCATTTGCCTTCACGGTTTTCGAGCTCGAAAAATTTCTTACAAAAAAAGATTAGGGCCAACTCACACTATTTCTCTCAATTCCGGGATATTCATAAACAATCCTACTACAGAAAATAGACTTATAGATGTCATTTTTCTTCCAATAGTTTTTCAAAAAATCTCTCGAAAACTACGCGGGATGGAGAGATTCTGTTCTAATCGATTTGCGTAATTCTTAAAATTTTCTACAAAAAAAATTGCGGCCGAAGTATCCAATTTTGCTTAGTTTCCAAGATATTTATAGAGAAAAAATAGCAAAAAATCGACTTATTCCAGAAAAAAATAACTCTTCATTCTGATGACTTCCTGAGAATATTTAGGAAAGTAAACGAGGTAGAGCGATTTTCAGTTTATTAAAGATACATAACTTCTTTCCGCATAAATGAACATCAAATTTTAAATACTTTTAATAATAATAATAATGATAATAACAATAACAAGAAAAAGGGTGCATGGGACCCACGCGACAGAAGTGAAACTTCTTGCTCATTATGTATAGATAGCGATGAATTATTCGAATTTTTTCAAATGAACAAGTGATAATAATTGAGAAAAGTGAGGATACAGGGTGAATCTCAAAAGAAGCAAATGAAAAAATATATAAATGGATTTTCAATTCTCCATAGGGCTGATCTTTTGATAATTAGTTGGATCTACAGACGGAATGGTTTGTCTCAATGTTTATTGTCAAAGTATTGATTTCAGCTGTGATAATAATCTAACTCGTGTACGAATATAGTTAAGTTCAGGTGAACAAGAACAGCGAACAAACATTTCAGCTCTATTGATAAGATAAGTAGAATATTTTCATATGGTTCGATTTTTTGAATTAATTGAGAATTTAATTCGAGACGTGCCCGAGTGGAAATTCTGGTAAGTTTATGTTCAGTTACTGATCCGGCAATACTGATTTGTAATCAGTAACTGATCAGGCTATTGGATCAGTGACTGATCAGGTATGTAACGCTGTTTCGGATACTATTAGGATCAGGAATCCTGATACTGATAGTATCACGTATCCGGATGCCGATAGCATCAGGGATCCCTGATACTATGAGTATCAGGATTCCTGATCCTAATAGTATTAGGATTCCTGATCCTAGTAGTATCAGGATTCCTGATCCTAATAGTATCCCAAAATAGCGTTACATGCCTGATCAGTAACTGATCAAATAGCCTGATACTGTTAGTATGAGGAATCCTGATACTAATAGTATCAGGGATCTAAATAACAAAAAATATTTCGTTTAATCAGTGGGAGTATGTGCCGTATATTTATTCATTACATTTATCACTCATTGATATTTATCACATTATTTATTACATGTATACATTGTATTTGAACGTGAGATGACATTTTTTCGCTGGGGGCCTATTCTTGACGCATGGGAAACTGGTTTTTGTTGACGAACTAACATTCGTGAACGAATGAGATAAGTCACGAAAAGATTTCGTTGACGAATATAAGTTCTCACAAGGAGGAACTCACATAACCTATTTTCAATCTCCAAAAGTGATAGCAAAAACGTTTTTTGAGCTTCAGTTGGATTTGCGGCTCTTTTCCCAAGATCAGCTGTCTTTTTCAGTGTCGACTTTCCTTTTTTGCCACTCATTTTTGATATTATTGTTCATTGCTATTTGACAAATGCTCGCGAAGAAATAACATACGTGAACGAGAAGTCATTCCGTCAACGAAAGTCCTTCGTGTGGGAAAGTCCCTCGCGAACCGATTGGTCGTGAACGAAAATATTATATTCGTTGACGAATCGTGTTCCCATACGTCGAGAATAGGCCCCCTGAAAACAGATTTTAAATTATGAAATTAATCTACACTTGGGTAGATTCGATCCCGGAACCTTTCGCACACTAAGTCGACACGCTAACCACTAGACTATGACACAGTTATAGTATCAGTCGCCCTAATCATCCACATTACCTTTTTCTATAAAGGGGGCATCAACGGATATTCGGCGTACAATATTAAACCTGGGAGCTCAGAATAACTAATTAGGTGATTGTGAAGAAATTGATAAAAACAAATGAACATCCGGGGAACCTGATACTACCCGGAACATCTCCGGATCAGGATGAACTGATCGGACTTAGATTTTTTTAGGATCACCTTATCAAGTTCTTCCGGATATAAATAGGATCCGTATTCCATCAGCATTCCTTATTAAGAAAAGCCTGATCGAAGACGGATAAGTTTTGCATCAGGAAGGCCTGACTGAAGAGATGGCTTCCCTACATGCTATGACATTGAGTTCTTCCGGGTACGAATAGGATCCGTATTCCATCAGCATTCTTTATTAAGGGAAGCCTGATCCAACACGGATAAGTTTTGCATCAGTAAGGCCTGACTGAAGAGATGGCTCCCCTACATGCTATAACATTAAATTTTGCCGGGTACGAATAGGATCCGTATTCCCTCAGCATTCCTTATTAAGAAAACCCTGATCCAAGTCGGATACGTTTTGGATCAGTAAGGCCTGACTGAGGGGTGACTTCGCTGAATACTACAACGTTAAGTTTTCTCGGATACGAACTGGATCCGTATTCTATCAGCATCCCCTATTAAAGGAACTCTGATGCGGAACGGATGAGTTTTCAATCAGTGAGGCCTGATCGAGGAAATGGCTTTTCTACATACTACAACATTACGTTTTTTCGGATACGAATAGGATCCGCATTTCGTCAGCACTCCTTATTAAGGAAACCCTGATCCAAGACGGATAAGTTATAGATCAGTAAGGCCTGAATGAGGGTTGGCTTCTCTGAATACTACTACGTGAAGTTTTTCCGGATATGCATTGGATCCGTATTCTATCAGTATTTCCTATTAAGGAACCCCTGATGTGAGACGGATAAGTTTTAGATCAGTAACGCCTGAATGAGGGTTGGCATTTCTAAATACTACAACGTTAAGTTTTTCCGGATAAGAATTGGATCCATATTTTATTAGCATTCCCTATTAAGGCAACCCTGGTGCGAGCCGGATAAGTTTTGGATCAGTAAGGCCTAACTGACGAGATAGCTTCTCTACATACTATAACATTAAGTTTTTCCAGATATGGATAGGATCCGTATTTGATCAGTATTTCCATATTCAGATAACCCTGATATAGAACTGATAAGTTCTTGATCAGTGTTTCCTGAATAGGCTTAGGCTTATCTCGTACTGATCCTAAATTGATACTGAATCAGGCTAGCCTTAACCAATTTCCACTCGGGTGTGGCACATGCTGCCTGAAAGGTCTTAGGCCTCTTCAGAAGGCGAGCTCGTGTCAAAAATTTTCCACGTGCAGTTCGCTATCGTTGAAAGTATTCGAAGGCCACGAAATCAGCTCTTGGTTTATATTTACAATACGATACGTGACGTTAAATTCCCACATTATCATATCTTCTCATTCTTTTCTCTTCTCTTGATGATAGAAACAGGCAAATCGAATATTATTATTCGATAGTGAAGGGACAGAACAAGATGAAGATACAGTGAAACCTCTATTATTTTCCACGCACGAGGCTCAGATTTGGAAAATAATAGAGGTTCCGACTCAGTTTCTGCAGCCCCCACTCCGTCAGCACGAGAGTGAGAGAGGACGATACGTCGCTCTCTCTTCAACTGCAATATTATTATTGTTGACTCTCTTTCGTCTATGTGTGTCTTTGTCATTCCGCACATGTCTCCGCATGCGCAAGAAAACAAAGATAGCTACATATGAAAGAGAGACAACGAAAAATGGTTGAGAGTGGGGGACGCTCTTTCTCCTCCTTTGAGGGGCAGTGGAATATATCGGAGGTGAAAATATTGGAGGTTTCACTGTACCTTCAAATGCTACATGCGGAGCAAAATTAATCAGGATTTGTTTCGAAAGATGACCTTTATCAAAAATCCTGGGAAAAATTGGGGGGGGGGGGGGGGGGGGGGAGATGCATCAACATGCCTATATGATTGGCATTTTTTCTCGTGAATGCCTTCACTCTCAAGAAGGTGTTGGTTCATTCTACACTAGTTGTGCAGTCTGCTTCGGTCTCCTTTGTATATTTCAGATTAGCAGCGTGCGACAGTAGGATTCCATATGATCGCTACCCTGTTGGATCAACCAACCAGGCAGTCAGTTTTTTCACGAAATTGACCATGATTCCATCACGATGCGGTTACATCGTAGTCGCATCGTGGTCACATGCCAATCGATTTCGTGAAAAAATCGACTGTCTGATCGATTTATAGTTGATATGCAATCGCCCGATCCATTAGGGTACAGTCAAGCAACCATCGGTGTAATTAGTACTTGAATATACTCGGAGAAAGTGGGGCAAAATAGACTAGGTTTTTTTCAAAATGGAGATCTTCACGAAATAATTTGAACGAAATTATGTAGATGCTTCAACATGGCTGTATTATCAGCAAATTTTCCGTTAAAGGGTTAGACCACTGTAAATGTCCCAAAAAAGAGGTTTTTTTTCGGCATCTTTTTTGAGGGGAAACAGGGTGATAAATTTATAACATTTCGGGGATTATTAGACACATGTTTGAGTTCATAAATCCAGCATTTCATGCCAAAATATCAAGAAATGGCGACATGACAGCGATTTCTCCGAAGCTCGTCAAATTTTCGGCGCTCCACTGCACGCAGTGTAGCTGGTGTAAATTAGAAAAAGAATAAAAAAATTGTCTCAATCTACATGCCTATAGCGAGCGAAGTACGTGGCTGATTTTGAAAATATTGCTTTTTCAGGATTGGCGGGCATTCAAATAAAAACGTTCAATTTTTGCCGAAAGAAGCGGTCATTCCAAAATAACGCACCCCTCGTTTCTTTTGTTTTTGGAGAATATTTCGACAATTAATAGAGATTCGCTTTTCTTGCCATAATCCATTTTTCGAAATATTTTCAGAAAATTGAAAGTGGATTTGGAATGATTCAGTAGAAAAAATAAAAATAGAAAAACCGATTATTGTTTTTGCAAATATCTTATAACATTTTGCAAAAATGTGAAATTAACAAAATAGCTCGGGTGGATCGAAATCAGTTGATTTTTGTGTCATTTTTTGAAAATATTTTGGAAGCTGAGTAAGATACGATGATTTCGGTCTGGAACATTTTCATAGCTCATCAAACTCTCTACAAAAAAATCAAGACAGCATCGTCCTATGTCGATTATTTTTTTAGATGATCGTCAAAAAGGGAAATAACAGAAATCAAATGAATTTATTGAGATAAGTCTTTTTTTTTGTCATTTGTTTTTCGAAAATATGTCGGAAAATAAGCAAGGTAGGACGATTTCACTCCATTTTATTATATTGGGCACAAGCCTACTGACTAAATTTGAAGAATTATTCATTGTCTGGTAAATTTCCGAGCATTGTAATTGCCATCTTTACTCTAATTTCCGGAAATATCCTAATTTCAAAAAAAAAATAATTAATTCATTATTTCATTTCATTTTTCTTGTTTGTAATAGTTTTGTGATTGGATGCTCTCGAATATATCCACGCACTGAGCATTGAAAAAAAATTCCACAATACTAATAAACAATTACAATTTTATTTTGAATTCGTGATCCACGTGGAGGAGACTCCTTTTTTTTAAATCCTCACTCTAAAAACTCTAGAAATAATCGCAGGAAAAAATACATGTGCCTCACGAGTTAGAAATCAATTCACACCTTCGATGTGGAAATACAATAATGTGAAATAAAATATGGAAAAAGTATGCACAATCAAAATAATTTGAGATATGAACAATTTCGAAATTCTCTTTTTGAATATTTTTGATTATCAATTGGATGAGTTCATAAAAATTGAGATAATCAACTAAATTTGGATAATCATTATCATTGTCTTGTCAATTTGTGAAAATTATCATCGTTATCTTTAGCCTGATTTTCCAGAATTGAAAAAAATTGAGAAGAAACAAATCAATTCAGTTTTTTGTATTTCATTACTTATTGGTGACGGTTTTATCATTGGAATGCTTTTAAGGGGGGACCACGGTGAAATTCAAAAGTCTTTGGTTGATGGAGGGATCCATCGAGTGACATTTGGCACACGATGAGATGTGTCAAGAAAGCTAAAAAATGCTGAACACAATCCATTTTGCCCCGTCTTTCAAGATAAAACGTCATTATTCGGCTTCATCTTAATAATGCCCCATGGACCACAAATTTGATCCGATTCAGATTTTCTTTTTTTTCAAATATTCGTTAGCCTTCCGAGGATAAAGTTGGGTATCCGTACTACATTACAAATTATAGATCACGAGAAAATGAATTCTTCCCATTCACTCATTCTTTGCTCGAAATTTTTTCAATTGAAAAAAATTTGTTGAATTGAGAAAAACTCATTTTCTAGTGATCTATGATCTGTAATATAGAATGAATACTCAATTTCATTCTCAAAAGGCTAACAAATATTTGTGAAAAAAAAAATCCCAATCGGATCAAAATTGTGGTCCATGGGGCATTATTCAAATAAAGCCGAATGATGATGTTTGATCTTAAAATACGGGGCAAAATGGTTTGCATTCAAAATTTTTTAGGTTTTTTGATACACCCCATCGTGTGCCAAATGTCACTCGATGAATCCCTCCATCAATCAAAGACTTTTGAATTTCACCGTGGTCCCCCTTAAATATATCCACGGGTTGCGTCGTTGAAATTTTTTTTTTCTACAACACTAATAACGTATTATGATTTTATTCTCCAATTTATTTCTAATTCGTGATCCACGTGGGAAGCACTCCTGATGTTCTTTTTAAATCCCCACTCTAGGAATTCTAGTAATAATCACAGGAAAAAATACATGTGTCTCACGAGCTAGAAATGAACTCACACCTTCAATGTGAAAATGCAATGATATGGAATCAAATATGCACAATCAAAATAATTTGAGATATACAAATTTTCGAAATTCTCTTTCTGAATACGTTCGATTACCAATTGAATAAGTTGATAAAAGTTGTGATAATCAACTGAATTTCAATAATTATAGTCATTATCTCGTAAATTTACAAAAATCATCACCGCTATTTCTATTCTAGTTTTAGAAAATTGAGGAAAAATGCATTAATTCAGTTTTTATTATTTCATTCCTCATTGGTCACGATTTTATGATTGGATTGCTCTCAAATATATCCACGGGTCGAGCAGTTGAAAGTTCTGTTTCTACAACACTAATAAAAAATTATGATTTCATTTTTCATTTCATTTCCAATTCGTGATCCACGTGGAAAGCACTCCGGATATTCTTTTCAAATCCCCACTCTAGGAATTCTAGAAATAATCACAGAAAAAATTACACGTATCTCACGAGCTAGGAATGAATTTCAGCCTTCGATGTGGAAATCTAACAATGGGGAATAAAATATGCACAATCTTAAATGATGAAGTAAAATGGCATTTGTGATAGAGTATAGAGGAGACCAGAACACGACGACCACCCTCGAAAGTTATATCAAATATTGTTTTCCTTTTCCATCAGATCATGGTCCCTTTCATGTATTCAGTGTTTTCTCAGGCCGATCCGCAGAATCTGAGGTATGAAAGACCACTTCTTCGGATATTTTCCGCCTCTATCCAAAGAACGAAAATGACTTCCATTCTCGGGAACGCAATTCATTTTTGTTCTTCGGGTAATTCTATTCTCCAATGCATTAATAATGAATGAAATTTCCACATTGCCATTTTGTTCAGGCTTAAAAACTAACAACACATAGATAGATATATCATGTGGGATGTGTCGTTTGTTCATCTATCATTTCCTAACAGATGCTTTTTTTTAACAATTCATTTTTTATTTTATCTCTGTTTTTCTATTTGACGTGACGCCGATATTTGGAAAGGATCAGATCGTTAGTTTGGAAGAATCCCACGTACTTCGCTTCGAAATGTCATTTCAAAGATACTGTCAAAAATTCAACTGAAAAAAATGAAAATTGTTTGAATTATGCTGCGTGCAATTCTGAAAAATCGTGTTTCGAGATAAATGCGTTCAAAGTTTCGACATGTACTTTAAATATGAAGAAATGCTTGAGGAAAATTTCGAAATTTCATCGAAAAAAATGGGTATCAAGTGATAAACTTTGTCTCTACACCTTCTCACGGGCTCAAACTATTTTTGAAGCTAAGCTACTATCACACACATTATCATTATGGGTAATTTTCAATCATGAAACTGATGAAAATCAATGAAAAATGGGAATTTGAATATTTTATCACTTGCGTCTTTATGAATACAGCGATGACGAAGCGTATCGAAATATACATTTAGAAATTCGGACAGATGTCAATTGACGTCAACAATGAGTTCACCCAATCAAAATGCTTGATGACAAATTCTATAGCGAGGCAATACTTGTCTCATGAATATATTTTTTATGATAACAGCTGCTAGAGAGGATAAAAGTATAAAAACTTCGGAGGGTTTCTGCAGAAAAGTAGTAACTGAAAAACGGAGAAAGAGTCGCCAGAAGTTCTGATTGTAAGTAGAAATATTGTACAAGGCCCAGTTACTGGGTGCTCAAGAAAAACGTACCATTTTAGAGAAAAATTTTTCCCTTGCTTTTTGTTTTTTTTTTTCACAGCCAAATCCACTCATAATTCAAAAATGATGCAGAAATTAGTGACAATAACATTCACAATGCTGATAATAGTTTCGTCAGTAGACTGCTTTCAAGGACCTCAATCCCTAGTCTATAATATGTAAGCCATCAAATATTATCATTAACCCTTGACTGATCGCTCATAAGCTATCATTAGAACTTTGCCGGAATTAATTTTTGAAGTGCTTATCAAGTGTAATATTTTTATAAGTATAATGTTTTTTTTTAAATCATTGATATTGTAGAAATCAACGGATGAAAAACTGGCCAACAAGAGCTACGCCTATCACTACTATTACTATGAAAACGCCAAGGTTCGTAATAAACTTGCTTAAATTGAAAAATTATAGTATAGATGAAAATGTTTAATCACTGGACTTTGAATGAATTTTCATAAATTCATATATTGGAGGTACTTAAATGACATTATCTAAAAATATAGATGAATGTATATAATTATACGTAGGGGAGACCGGGACAAAATGGGGTACGGGGGCATGTGCTTTAAAGTACCCCATTCTGCCCCGGTCTCCCCTAAATATTTTATATATCGTCGTCCTAGAGTAGAAAGGGCGCAAATGATACATGTTTTCTATCTTGTTACGCCCTCTTCACTCCAGGATGACGATATAACTATATGGAATGAGAAATAGTAATTTTCATTCGGGAAGGATAAAAAACTCATTACCAAGAACAAATAGCTCTTGTTAACAGAAAAATAATAACAAGTTCTTTATTAGCCACAACGTCGATGAATCCGAACACTTAGGTGGAACGTTCAACTACTTTGGATTGGATAGAAGCGCGACTGCTAATCAGATGGGAAAATATCGCGTGGGTGTAGCCGCCGCACAATCTGCAATCGGACCAGGCCGAAAGCGTTGATCAGAAGTACCAGAGCTAGTTCTTGAACATGAATTGCAGATTTGAAAAATATTAGACCCAAACTACGTTTATTTTAGGATTTTCTTCATCTTCATATTTTTCTGTAACCTTATACCTAAATTATTTATGACATTTTTGTTGCTCTTAATCCTAGTAGTTCAGGCAATCTATTTTCTTTTTTCGATTTTGGTCACTTTCGATAGAATAGCATGAGAAGATTCTTTTTGAATCCAGTTTACCCCATGTTACCGGACAAATAAGGCCAAAATTAATTTTTGAAAATAATTGAATTAACTGTATGTTTTTTGCTCGTCAGAATGTATATTAATTTTTGAAATCATGAAAAATGTATGTTACCGGACATATATCGACGATTAATTCAATTAATTACATGAAAACATCAATGGCGGCCATATTGGTATTTAAAATTCGAGGATCCTCCAATCCCAGTCCTAGATACAAGAACAGCGTGATTCAAATGCGGAACAATATTGAATATTCATAATATTATTCATTAACATGTTATCATCTTGGACATCGTTCTAGTATCGGTAAAATGTTGAAAAATCAAAATAATTATAGTGATTATAATGACTAAAAGGGGAAAAAGAATAAAAATCGATCATTTGAACCTGCTACTAGAATTACCTTAATAAATCATTCAATCTTCTCCTCGAAATGGGGGAAAAATAGTCATACTTTCGTTTTGATAGTGCAATCAAATCTAATCGCTGTATTTGCCTCTCAAATTCGAAAATTAATTGAGGGAATGATGTATCTTCATAAGTAATCAAGACTTTCGATTAAATATTATAATAATTAATAAATTAATTTTGGATGCCAATAAAGATTAAGTTGCAAGACTATTTATACAACGACTATCAATTGCTGCCTGCATTGGTTTCGATGTTATTTTATGTTATCAGAACTGCCGTCCTTAAAAAGAGACGTAACTGTGGTCTCTGTTCCGGGTCAAACCATTTGCCGTTTATGCCCCTGACGGAGACCAAGGTCAAAAAAACTATGTCCAATTCTAAATCTTATCTTCAACCACTCTTTAATTTTCGGAAGAGGTGGGCCACGATAATGATATTCATTAACGGTAAAATAAATGTTAATGTCCAATGCCAATTTATTATAGGTTGGTGATGAAAATCATCAATATTTTTCATTATAATAGGGGTTATTAAAATAAAGAATCATTGATTCAATGCTAAATTAGTTCCATGATGCGAAAAATCTCGAGGGGAAACAAATTCATATTTTTGCAGTGTTAAAAAAATTGGTGGGAGTATGCTTTAAATGTTATCTCACTTTGGCCTTTTTAACTGAAAGTAATACTTTATTTGAAGGTCGTAAATGACATAGAGTAAATTTATAAATTATTCCTAGAAGTGTTCAGAGCTAAACGGACCGATGAGACGATATAAATTAGGATTTTCTCGGAGTGAGGATATTTTCAATGAAAATGGAAAAAATAGATGAAGATGATCACAAGTTTTTGATCATTTTTTTGTAAAGATCTTCACCCCGATAATAGAATCTCCACTCTTGAACTTGAACTCTCATCCGGTTATTATTGCACGTTGAATCACCCTGACCGAATTTCCACTCAAGTAATGGCCTAAGCTTATCCTCTCTACTGTCTACCAGCAATGCAAAACGCTTACGTGAACATCACACGCCTCCTGATTGGTGTAAAAACTCAGGCATTGCATAATAATCGGATTATATATAATTGTGGGATAATAACATCTAGAGTGTATAAAAGTTTCCAGATAGGAATAGACCAC
Source organism: Aleiodes leptofemur (assembly GCA_963942555.1). Lineage (NCBI taxonomy): Eukaryota > Metazoa > Arthropoda > Insecta > Hymenoptera > Braconidae > Aleiodes > Aleiodes leptofemur. Next base: position 9,933,773 of record OZ012614.1, read on the forward strand.
TGGCCCAGACTTGGTCCAAGCCCAGTCAAACTTGGGTGAGGCTTCGTAACCAGGCCCGGCCCAAGCTTCGTGCAAACTCAGAATATAACATTAGACCAGGGCTGGGATACCAAGCCAGGACAAGTGTTGGTATTCAGCCTTGGACCAAGGTACATTTTACGGAAATGCCAAGCGTCAACCAATATTCATTTAATATTCACCTAAAATATTTAAACAATGTTGACTCATCGATAATGATTTGATTAGCCTTTTACGAGATAAATCACTCCAAATAATATTGAAACTAGAGGTGCGTAGTTGCTCGCTCGCTGCGCTCGCTCGCGAATAGAGGAGTGTGTAGTTGCTCGCTCGCTACGCTCGCTCGCGAATGGAGGGGTGCGTTACGGCTGATTAGAAGGAATTAGTAAGAATGTAGTATGATGAGTATGACTCTTTGAACCGCACTAAGAACTTCCCGATAATTTCTCTCATTTACTATTAGAAAAGATGATGAAGGAAAAGAACGATAAATAAAAACAGACATACTTGCGGAAACGATCAAAAAATTTCGGGTAGATCTCAAAATATCGAAATCAATAAAAAAATCGATTTTTCCTCCTCGGAGTCAGTACGTAAACCTCACTTATTGAAAAGTTCAGAAAAATTTAATCATGTTTTTCTTAAAAAACTAAGAAAGTACTGTATCGATTTCGATCAAAAACTAATCAGATCGAATCTATATCGAGATGCTTCGATTGCAACATCGATCATCTCGATCGCGTTATTGATTAATGAGAAAACGTGAACGAAAAAATTGATCACATACATGCATACATACACACACACACACACACAGACACACACACACACACACACACATGATCGTGAAAACTATCAAAAAATGTTGGGGAGGTCTTAAAACATGGAGATCGATCGAAAAATCGATTTTTCATTTTCGGGGTCATTACATAAACTTCCCTTATCGGGAAGTTAAAAAGAAAAGACTATGGAAAAAAAAATTACCCTGGCTAGGATTCGAACCATCGATTCTCAAAAAATTTAATAAAAAAGGTCATTTTATTGTTAATTATCCTCGATCCAGGTGGTATTGATATATGTTCATCCAGATGCCGATATTCCGGATGTTTATCCCGAGAGAAGATGATACCAAGTGCCGCCGTTGTCCTTGAAACATGCATCTAGCCCACTGCGCTATTCGATTTACTTTAGGGCATAGTATATGAAACCGGATTAGGAAGTGACTGAACTTTTTCTTCACTCTCTAAAACTCTAAAAATCTATAATTGAATATAATTTGTAGTCTTCCAATGTTATAACAATATTTCCTTCAATTATTTATCGACTTAAATAATTGATGACAACATTTTGGTGTCCGATAGTGGGAGAATCTTGGGTCAAGCTTGGTATCTGAGTTCGCTGCACAGTTGATTCTCAGGCTTGGTTACCAGTCCTGGATATAGTCTGATGTAAGACTATGTACCAGCCTCCAATATGGCATGGTATTTCACTATTACCGAGCCTTGGATACCAGGCTTGGTTATAGCCTGGTCCAAACCTGGCATGCCCATGGCTTGGTATGTTAGTCTTGGGAGAAGCCTGGTCCAGCCCTGGTATTCTGGGCCTTGGTACCAGTCCTGGGGATAGCTTGGTATCAACAAAGGTTTAAGCCAGGTACAATCTAGGTATACCAAGACTTGGCAGCCTGAGGCTGTACCATGCCTGCTCCGGTTGTCGGAGCTTGGCATTTTCCACCTGGGTTGCGGGAATTTTCGACTGGTTCCCCTATGAAGGAAAAACCGGCGTCCACTATTTTTATTTTTTCATAATTATTTAACTGAGCGTAAAATTCGTAGAGAAATTTGAATGCGTTCATTGAAATGTTCAGCAAATTATTATAATTTTTGGGAGACATATTTTGCGAAATTGATGGAGAGATGAAATAAATTCTAATAGGCGGCAAAATTCTTACCGTGTCGCAGGGGCAATTTAGGTGACCAGCAGGGATTGGAAACAAAACTCGGTAACTAAACGAAACTCAGTTTCTTGCGTTTCGTTAGTGGAAACATATTAATATGGAAACAAAACTGGTGACAAAATTCGAGTAACGTTAGTCGCAGTAACAAAAGTGGAAACAAAACTCGAGTAACGTTAGTCGCAGTAACAGAAGTAGTAACAAAACTCGAGGACCATTAGTCCCAGTAACGAAGTAGAAATTGAACTCGAATAATGTTAGTCCCGACAGCAAAAGCGGTAACAAAACTTGCTCAAAATTGACGCAGTTCGAAATTATTCCACGTTTCCTAAAAAAAAATCTGAAAAAATTTGAAAAGATGCTCCAATATCGCGTGAGTTATATCAGAAAGTCGTGTGCACACTTTTTTTTTTATTTTTTATAAATTTTGAACCGAAAAAGTCGTATAAACACTCATTTAGGGAGCATGCAATTATTCTAATAAACGCCAAAAAGCTAGCGTAGATAATAATAATAAATACATGAATACCGAAACTGTCTTAACAAAGCATGTCGTGTATCGACCTTTTTGTGAATCTGCAATTTTCATATTCTAGCTTTTGTTTATTAACGAGATGAAATTCTCTGCACTGTACACATGGCCTTATAAATAAATGAACATTATAAAAAAAAACACTCATTTAGGGAATGATGAATCTCCACGTTCAAGATGATTCTGAATCATACTAAATGACCTTTGAAGGAGGTGTTCATACGACCGTCTGGTTCGAAATCACGCGAGCTAAAACAAAAGGTCGTATGTACACTTTCTTCGATTTCGTATCTCCACTCAGCAAAAAAATTAGGGAAACAGAAATTGTTTCCAAATTTCAAGTAATTTTCAAACAGCTGTAACTCAACAAGTTTTGGCCTGCAGAAAAGAATCTCATCCAAAGTCAAAAAGAATGACTGAAATCTTTTTTGACATTTTGAAAACATTTTCGACGCTTTTCCTCGTTTCTTTTCTTTACAAATTTCCTAAACTAAAGGATTACTGACTCAAAAAAATTCCTGCTATTATTCTTAATAATTTTTTTTCTAATTCGCAAAGCATCCCATGCGAAATTCCGGGGAAATAATGCTGAATAAAAAATTTCCCATCTCAATCATCATTAATTGATGTTTACGGAGCACAACCGTGTTCCTTCAATTTTTGATACAAAACTTTGACAGGTCGCGGAAAGAAACGGTCCAACCGATCAGCCTAAAAATTTACAGGGTGTCTGGGCATACATTAAGCGAAGAAAAAACGTGGAAACATTAGACTTTTTTGCCATATTTGCGAAAGTTTAAGTCTATCTTCAAAAACACCAAAAAACTTTCAGTACTTTTTTAAACCAATTTTGAGAATAGAAAAAAAAAATTAAGATAAAAAGCCAGGAGCTTGTGGAACATAAATTCGAATTTACAAAATACAGCACTTGCTCGCCTTGCAACTAGAAGTTCCTGAGATATCGATTATTAAAGACAAAAAAGTGATTTTTTATTCAACAACCGATATTTCAGTGGCGAACGGTGATAGCAAGAAAAGAATCAACTTGAAGCTAAAAGATCAGGCTATAGACTCTTGTTATTAGTTGAGCCCAGTGAATTTTTTTCGAGCCCATGGAGCGTATTTAAGAAGAGAATACTTTTTTTCTTCCACATTTAGCAAAATTCCCCGTTTACCCCTGCGTTGGTAAACGGGGAATTTTGCTAAATTACCTCGCTGTCCATATCATCATATACAAAAGTTCCAACTTTGATAATTATTTTCGTTTATTATTCGGTGGTGGAAAAATCCGAAAAAATTATGGTATATTCTGGATTACTGAATGAACTTGTCCTCGAAGTTTCATAAAAACGTAACCGTTTTTTTTTTAGGTCGAAAGCTGATGTTCCTCCTTAAGTATATTTTTTCAGCTCAGTTGATGTACATTCCGAGGTTCAATGTACATTCCTTTGATTCTGGAAGAATATTTAGCCCCGAACACTCAGGGTTGAATAATAAAATAGTCCTGAGTACACGGGGCTGAATAACGAAATAGCCCCAAGCACTCGGGGCTAAATAATGAGGAGCTCCAAGCACTCGGGTCTGAATAAAAATTCGGCCCGAACACTCGGGGCTAACTAAGGAAATAGCCCCGAGTACTCATGGCTAGATGATAAACTAGCCCCGAGAACTCGGCGCTGAATGATGATATTACTCCGAGTACTCGAAGCTAACTAATGAAATAGCCGCGAGCACTCGGAGCTGAATGATGAATAGCCCCGAGCACTCGGGGCTAAATGATCAATAGCCCCGAGCGCTCGGGGCTGAATAAATAAAATAGCCCCGAGCACTCGGTGCTAAAAGATAAATAGCCCCGAGCACTCGGGGCTGAAAAAAAAATAGCCCCGAACACTCGGGGCTCAAAAATAAATAGCCCCGAGCATTCGGGGCTAAGAAATAAATAGCCCCGAGCACTCGGGGCTAAAAAAAAAGAAACCCCGAGCCCTCGGGGCTAAAAAATAAATATCCCCACGCACTCCGGGCTAAAGAATAAGAAGCCCCGAGCCCTCCGGGCTAAATGAAAAATAGCACCGATTACTCGGGGCTAAAAAATAGGAAGCCCCGGGCACTCGGAGCTAAATGAAAAATAGCCCCGAGCACTCGGGGCTAAAAAATGAGAAGCCCCGAGCACTCGGGGCTGAAAAATAAATAGCCCCGTGCACTCACCTTTCTATTCCAATTCATTTTCGAGTTATAAGCTACAGTGAATGTACGACATACATACGGACATTTGTTTCCACTATCATTCCTCGACGTTTTGGATTACTTTGAGTCATATTGCGATGGAGACTCGAATTCGAAAAAAGTTGCAATTACAACGCTTCAAAGCAAGAAGTAAAGAAAGGGACTCGTGCCCTCCCAATTCTCAGGTGACGATGCGTGAATCAATTGCGAATTTACAGGGAAAAATGTTTTTTCTGCTTTCCCACTGTAAAATTTTGTCGACAAAATTGAACATTCTTCTTGGTACGATTGATTATTCATCCGTTCTACAAAAATTCCGAACTATCTCTCTACAGAGTCTATTTTTGGGAGAAAAAAAAATGAAACTAGTTAGCAATACCTTGTCCGAAATCCTTAGTTGGAATTTTTGGACTCGTCCACTTTCTATTCCAGCTTCCTATCTCGTATTGAACGTCTATTTCTTTGAAATCCCAGAAATGTCGTTGATTTTCCGAATTATTCTCAGCGTATTCCGGATTTCGCGGTCTTTGACTAGAGCCAAATAGTAGATTCCACTCCTAGAGCGGGAAAAAGTTCACCTCAACAATTATTTTTTGCATCGCCGGGCGGAAAACGACGTTTCTAACCTCGCTTCGCTCGTTTAAAAATGTCTGTTTTCCGCTTCGTCAATGCAAAAAATAGCATACACATCACGGGCGGAAAGAAGTCAGCCTCGACAAAAATTTGGCACCCTCGCTTCGCTCGGGAGACAAATTCTCGTCTAACTTGCCTTCTTCTCGCGCTACATGTGTAATATACTATTCCTCCCGAGCGAATCGAGGATGCCAAATTACTGTCGAAGTTGACTTGTTGCCTTCCGAGGTGTGTATACCATTTTCCGCATGGACGAAGTGGAAAACAGACGTTTTCAACCAAGCAAAGTTAGGTTAGAAACGTTGTTCTTCGCCCGGAGATGCAAAAATACATTGAGCGTCTTCTCCTGCTCCACTCCCATCATCTCGACCTTATTGTGAAAAATAAATGAAATTGAGAAATAGATAATGAAGAATATCGATTTCAATTCTCAGAATTTCGCTGGAGATACGTCTGTATTTGCATGAAAATAAGATAGTTGTGCCCCTTCTCGATTCATCTATCGAATTTTTCCATTCCTCATTTTTGACTAATATTTTGACAAATGAACGCCATTCACAAATTTTATCCTGATGAATTTGCGGGACAAAGCCGCGAAGGGAGGGTTCAACTTACTTCTAAGTTCCAACACGGAATCAACGTACATTTTGGCCATTTTGTAGGTTCAAAGTGACTTTAAAATGAACAATGGCCCTACGCCGTTCAATTTCTCCTGGCTATCATTCAATCTACAATCTTTGTAGATTAAAACCGACGTGGAAACCACTCAGGAATTTCTACTCGGGAAAATTTTAAATCCAGAAAATACCACCTAGGGGAGATAACGTACATCAAACGTCTTAGAACGTAGAAAAAAATATTCAGCTGTAGGTTCGAATACGTTGAATGTACAGTACAACCCCGCTATTTGCAACTTCACTATTTGCAACTACCCCGCTATTCGCATCTTTTTTACCCCGCAGTTTGCAACTTTAGCCCCGCCTACTAGCCCCCACTACTTTCTACCAGAGATTGAGAGCACATACCTCACTTTCATGTGTTAAAGAGGTTATTTTCAAATATTAGTTTTTTTCCAGCTGTCTATTTAAACGATATTCAATCTTGATAGAAATTCAAATGATTCATTCCTTGTTTTTCTGGAATTTTGAATGTGCATATTTATTACTTCCATGATACAGATCCAAACTAAAGGAAATACAAGAAACTAATTCCGACAAAAAATACCTCTCTAATTGATTGAAGCCAATCCCATATTTATTCTATCTCATCCATTCAAAGATGGGAATATAATATATATATACACGGATGGAATAACATTCAAATTTGTGGCAGGCTGCTTCCTCCTTCTCTTTATTCTTATTGGCTATATGCCCATGACGCATCACTCTCCACGTTTACCGGCGACGCAACAGGGGAAGTTAAATGTCTGTGCTGGGGACTGAAAGGAGTTGAGGGGCCAGTTGCAAATAGTGGGGTTCTGATGTCGAGATGAGTTGCAAATAGCGAGGTTGTACTGTACGTTGAATGTTTCAGTCGTAGTCACTGCACATGTGTGCGTACTCCAAGTTCTCATAATCGAACGTGATGTACGTACACGTGTACGTAATGTACGCACACTTGTGAGTGATGTACGCACACGAGTGCGTGATGTGCGCACAGTTGTGAGTGATGTACACACACTTGTGTGTGATGTACGCACACTTGTGAATGATGTCCGCACTTGAGTACGTGACTTTTTTACTCTCAGCATATACTTTTGTGAGAGATTTTCGCTATCATCTCGGTAAATAAGCGAGATAGAGCGAACTAAATATCAATATGGGATCAGGAGGAAGTTTATTCAGTTTTTCGCTATTATTTCGGTAAATAAGCGAGATAGAGCAAAATGGACGTTAATTTGGGATCAGCAGGAAGTTCTTCAGTTTTTCGTGATTATCTCGGTGAATAAGCGAGATAGAGCGAAATGGATGTTAATTTGGGATCAGGAGGGAGTTTATGCAGTTTTTCGCTATTATTTCGGTAAATAAGCGAGATAGAGTGAAATGGACGTTAATATGGGATCACCAGGGAGTTTTCCGATTTTTTCGTGATTATCTCGCTGCATAAGCGAGATAGAGTGAAATCGATGTTGATTTGGGATCAGGAGGAAGTTTTTTCAGCTTTTCGCGACTATGCTGGTGAATAAGCGAGATAGAGCGAAATAGACGTTGATATGGGATCACCAGGGAGTTTTCCAGTTTTTCGTGATTATCCTGGTGAATCAGTAAGATAGAGCGTAGTGGTCGTTAATTTGGGATCGGGAGGGATTTGATTCAGTTTTTCGTGACTATATCAGTGAATAAGCGAGATAGAGCAAAATAGACATTAATATGGGATCAGGAGGGAGTTTCCACATGAAAAAATTCCTCCTGATCCCAAACTAACGTCCATTTAGCTTTATCTCCCTTGTTCACCGGGATAATCACGAAAAACTGAAAAACTCCCTGGTGATCCCATATCAACGTCCATTTCGCCCTATCACGCTTATTGACCGATATAGCGAAAAACTGAATAAACGTCTTCCTATTCCCAAATCAACGTCTATTTCGCGCTATTTCGCTTATTTATCAAAATAATATCGAAAAACTGAATAACCTTCCTCCTGATCCCAAATCAACGTCGATTCTACTCTATCTCGCTTATTCACCGAGATAATCACGAAAAACTGGAAAAACTCCCTGGTGATTCCATATCAACGTCCATTACGCTCTATCTCGCTCATTTATCGAGATAATTGCGAAAAACTGAGAGAACTCTATGGTGATCCCAAATTAACATTCATTTCGCTCTATCTCGCTTATTCACCGAGATAATCACGAAAAACTGGAAAAACTCCCTGGTGATTCCATATTAATGTCTATTTTGCTTTATCTCGCTTATTCACCGAGATAATAGCGAAAAACTGAAAAAAAACTCTCTCCTGATCCCATATTGATATCTAGTTCGCTCTATCTCGCTTACCGATATGGTAGCGAAAATCTCTCACAAAAGTATATACTGAGGGTAAAAAAGTCACGTACTCAAGTGCAGACATCATTCACAAGTGTGCGTACATCACGCACAAGTGTGCGTACATTACGTACACGTGTACGTACATCACGTTTGATTATGAGAACTTGAAGTACGCACACATGTACAGTGACTACGCACTTCTGAACGTGTTCTACGCTCAGTGTTTTTTGTGTGTTCAAGCCTCGGCCCTGGCAACAAAACTCAATATCTTGAGAACCGTGCGACCGATTCGTTTTTTTTCTTTGCTTTCTAATGAAAGCATTATAAACGTGATGATTTTGGATTTCGAATTTCCATCGGAATATAAATGTGAATGGTCCAAAACGTCGAGAAATCATCTTCTTCTCCCCTCAGTTATTAGGACTAACGTTACTCGAGTTCCGCTCTCACTTCTATTACTGGAACTAACGTTACTCGAATTTCGTTTCCATTTTTGTTACTAAGACTAACGTTACTTTTTTTGTTTCGTTATTAGTTTAGGAACTAAACTAAACTAAAGTAACGTTTCCAGTTCCTGATTTTATCTCACTCTCGTTCATGAAACCAAAAATGATAATTTCATTTTTGAGAGTCCTAGATTCATCAAGAGGAACGCTCAGCACTGGAACATTTGAGATCATTAGGAATGGAAAGTTCATTCATAATTCAATAATTCTATACTGATCCGGTACTCATCAATACTGTATTTGAGTAGCCGGATGGGAACGAAATGAACATGATCATTTTTACATCAATAATTCTCTATCAATAGTCCTAATCAGTACTGAATCAGGATAGCTTGATTGAAATTCTTTCGGAAAAACATTAACAATTGAAATTAAGTTCGGATGGAAAAAAATATGACTGGTTTCCAATTTCTCCACGTGGCTAACCTTCTAAAAAATTTCTAGATCTACGATACATATTCGTACACTTCAAGGTTCATTATCAAAATAGTGATTTCTGGTTTCATAATAGTTTAACAAGTGTCTAAATACAGTTAGCTTCAGAATTCCGAGAACGGTGAGCAAACATATCAACTCTATTGATAAGATAAGTCACATTTCCGTATGGTTCAATTTTTCAATTAATTGAGAATTTTATTTCGAATGTCTGGCACGTACTGCCTGAAACGTATTATATATATATATATATATATATATATATATATATATATATATATATATATATATATATGTTTGTGTAAGGTACATTTTGAGGACCTATTTGCTGATATAACGTAATGTTTGAGGACATCTGGCTGTTTTGAGGACGGTCCTCGAAATTTTTTCTGTGTAATGCTACCTTTGAGGACCGTCCTCGAAATTACATATTTTATATAAAGTGAACTCCGAGAACCTATGGTTTCTATAAAATAAATGAGGACGATGACCTCAAAATAACATCGTATCTTTTGTATACTTTGAGGACGGTCCTCATAGTACATCATTCCACAATTAGTAGTAGAACATAACCTTACAAACATATGTAGCTCCCTTCATCTGCAATTTCCTACAATATTCAAACAATGTTTTATAGTAATTAAGATGTTAACATTTATTTATTTTACTGATAACGATTAGGGGAGACCGTGGGTAAAAAGGAACGGAGAGGTGGAATCATCAACAAATTGTTTCCGGAGCGAATGATCTTGTGAAAAAATCTGCAAAAATTTGAGAAGAGTTTTCAATGTGTCTACATTGTTTTGAAAACTTCGAAGCGTGATATCGCGACCTTGACCTAGGATCCATACATAACAGGGTTATGCATTTTTAAAGGTCCTCAAAGTGACCATTGCGTAGAAAATCTGTATCTACAAGAAATTCATCGAATGGTTATTTTGGGGACATACAATGAATTTTTTTCATACAATGGGAACTTTAAAGACCTATATAAATGCATATAATGGTTATTGTGGGGACATCTTCAGAGCTACAAATTCTCGAAGCTGTTATTCTGTAATTTTTTTCAGGGCAGTGGCCTGTACGAAAGAGTTTGAGAAATGACCCAGCAATGCAAGAATGTTGCAGTATCATTCCAAAAATTTTCCAGATTTTCCTAAGAGCTTCTTTGCTCCAAAAAGTTTTTATAAATGAAGAGTTTGAGAAATGACCCAGCAATGCAAGGATGTTGCAGTATTATTCCAAAATTTTTCCAGATTTTCCTAAGAGCTTCTTTGCTCCAAAAAGTCTTTATAAATGAATATTTGTCGAGAAACTTATCTCTCGACTCTCATGATTTCAGGACGTATTACGTGTCATCGTAATCAGAATTATACAAAAAGTCCCGAAAGTACCATGTCCCCATAGTCACCATTAACCGAATTATTTAGTCCTCAAAACTATCACTATATGAAAATTTCCATATTTCATATGTCCTCAAAATGTACTTTACACAAACATACATATATATATATACCTATATGTTTGTGTAAAGTATAGTTTGAGGACCTATTTGCTCATATAAGGTAATGTTCGGGGACATCTGGCTGTTTTGAGGACGGTCCTCATAACAGCGGTTAATTCAAAAAGCAAATCCCACATGTTTTTTGAAAATATCTGGGAAAATAAGCGAGATAGAGCAATTTTTCCCAGATCCTTTCTTGTAGCTCTTCGAATTCTCTACAAAAATGGATTCGTGCAAAAAAGGTGTATCTGCGTTAGTTTTCGAAAAATTGCCGATAGGAACTCGAAAAATGCTATTACTATTCCAATTTTTCATTACATTTAAAAATTTCACCGGAAGTGACGTCACAGCTCCTCACATCCACGTGATGTTTAAAATCAGCCACAAAGTGTTTTTCCCCCTCCCCCTTTCCCTTCAAAACATAAAAATTTATTAAAACTCCTGTAATTGACGCTGTCGTGCATTTTTTCAATGAAAAAAAGAAAAGAGTATCTAATTTCTTAAAGTTTGTTTTTCATCTATAGATTCATCTTTTAGATTGACTCCATTTCCTCGCGAAAAAAGAAAAAAAGTGTAGCAATTTGCTCCATTCTTCCCCCACCCAAAATTTCAATTCAAATTACAGAAACGAATGTTATTAGATGAAAAAAAAGAAGAGGGGGACATCCAAAAGTACGATGTCCTCATAGTTACCATAAATTGAATCACCTAGTCCTCAAAACGATCATTGCACGAAAATCCCTATATTCCATATGTCCTCATAACAGCCGTAAATACAATAAAATCTACAAGTCCTCGAAACCATCGTTATATACTTGTATATACAAGTCCTCAAAAAGAACGTTATATGGAAGTCCCCATAGTTTTTTCAATATCTGTATATATATATATACATGTCCTCATATCACTCAATAATAGGAAATTTATAGAAGTCCTCAAAGTAATCACTATATGAAAAGTCTCATAGTTGACATTACATGGAAATTCATTAAAAAAAAATAGAAAGAAAATAATTAAAAAATTTTCTTCTATTTTGTATAACATATAATGCATTTTCCAAGGTTTTCGACCCATTCCCGTCATCCGTCCCCAAAATGTACTTTATACAAACATATATATATATATATATATATATATATATATATATATATATATATATATATATTCAAAATGCGAGTTCGTGTCAAAACTGCCCTCTACATTCGCCTGGATTCTCGTTCTATTTTCGATTTGAACTTTGAAAATTCAACTATACCCGCCTAGATGTTTTTTCTTTAATTGGTCGTCCTGATGGTCACAAAAAATCTACACGGAAAAAAAGAAATAGCTATACATCCTATTTCCACATAGGAAAATCCCTCTGTTAACATAGGGATCTTTACTAGCTCAATATAGAAATTATTTCCTATGTTACATGGAGATTTTTCCTATATTATATAGGGAAAATACTCATATAACATAGTAATTATGCCTATGTTTTCATGAGAACTGTTATCATAGGAATTATTCCAATGCTAACATCGGAGAAATTTCCATAAAATAGCGGGAATATATATACCCATTATAAATGGGTATTTATCATATTTTTTCATAGGACTAGTTATTATAGTGACATAGCAAACATCCCTATCTCAACATAGGAATTTTCCCTACGTGAAAATAGGATGAATAACTATTTTTTTTCTCCTTGTAGTGAGAGACAGGATAACGGAAAGAAACAAAAAATCAGTCAAATATAAAAAGTGATCAGATATATTGAGAATTCCACTGCATTTTTTTATCAAAAAAATCTGAAAAAATTGTGTAGATGCTTCAACCCGTCTATATTATCAACTAATTTTTCGGAAAGACCTTCACTCCGCAAAGAATACTGACTCATCTTCTCCGTTCTGTCCTGATATCTCCCACTAGCATAATCGATAGATTTCAATCATGAAATCGAAAAAGATCACTGAGAAATATGATTTTAAATATTTTTTCTTTATTCACGTTTTTATTTACTTTTCGGTTTTCCACGCCAGTGACTTCATTTTTTGTAGAGTCATCTCCATTTTCCTTTATTATTTAATTTCTCTACTCTTCATTCTCCCCCCCCCCCCCCCCCCCCCCCCCGCCTCCGCTCTTGCAACGGCATGGTTCCACTTTTCCCTATTGTAGCACATTTGTTGAGGACCAAGGGAAACTATGAAACACCCTGTTCGATATAGATGGTCAATTATACAGGTATGTCATGCTGATGAGAAAGGGCCCCTAATTTCCTTGCATACTTACCTCTCGCTCAATTTGTTGTTTGAATCCACGAGCGGCATGCGGTCACCCATGCAAATAGTAGCCATATATTAAGCTGCTTATTCATTACTCTATCAATGATGGGGAAACTTGGATGGTGTGTAAAGACGAGAGTCTGGATCGTGTATGGAGGGGTCTAGACGCGTCGGTGTGGAGATCGAAGGGGTCGATTTTGGGTTTTTATTTTAGCATGCTCCGATTTTGATGATTTTTTTTTTGAAATTCATGAAAAAATGCAAAGAAAGTTTTTGACCAAAAATTAAAGTGCGCTCGCTATTTGTTTAAAAAATAGCCCTTTTACTCGACGCTTCCAATTGAAATATCTCGATAATTATTGAAAATTTATCGAGACATGCAGTGGAAGAAATGTAAAGAATAGATTTCCGAATATTTCAAAAAAAACTGCATGTCTCTACCATTTGTTATTCGGGAGATATAAATTTTTCAATTAAAAAGTTAGGCGTGGCGCGCGCGAGCGCATAAACAAATAATCGTAACTCGGCACCAAATTGATCAATTTCATTTTTTTTTTTTTTTAATTAATGGGTTTCGTTTACGCTATCGGGAAAAAAATCAGCTAGGCCCGAAATTTTTTTTGAAATTTTTATTGCAAAAAATAATTGAAATTGATCAATTTGGTGCCGAGTAGCGATCGTTCGTTTATGCGCTCTCGCGCGCCGTGCCTAACTTTCTAATTAAAAATTCATATCTCCTGAATAACAAATGGTAGAGACATGCAGTTTTTTTTGAAATATTCGGAAATCTATTCTTTACATTTCTTCCACTGCATGTCTCGATAAATTTTCAATAGTTATCGAGATATTTCAATTGGAAGCGTCAAGTAAAAGGGCTATTTTTTAAACAAATAGCGAGCGCACTTTAATTTTTGGTCAAAAACTTTCTTTGCATTTTTTCATGAATTTCAAAAAAAAAATCATCAAAATCGGAGCATGCTAAAATAAAAACCCAAAATCGACCCCTTCGATCTCCACACCGACGCGTCTAGGTCTCAAGGTTGTTTACACGGAAACTCACTGCAATGAGAAATTCCCGAAATTTGAAAATTCATCATTTAATGCCAACCTAATTGGCTTCCCATACCTCTACGTGTAAAATTCATAACTTTAAAGTTTTTTTTTCTTGAAAAATAAGCTTCAAAATCATTCCAAATTCTGACAGGACATTCCTCATTATTTAAATGATGAACTGTCAAATCTTAGGAAATTTCTCATTGCAGGGGGCTTCCTTCCAAACAACCTTAACTTAGAGGATCCGCTGGGTCGCACGTAACTTGGTGGAGTTGCCGGGCCGCACGTAGACCAAACATGTCAATATTTCATCAATCGCCTCTTTATGAATACAGTGATAACGGAGCGCGTCAGTACAGATATTTTTGAATCTGAACAGATATCAATTTGCGTCAGGAATTGATCCAACCAACCGAAATGTTTGATGTCAAATTTTACAGTGGGGCAAAACTTGTCCCATTTATTAATTTTACATGGTAAACAGTTGCTCAAGAGTATAAAAACTAAGGTAATTTCTGCGGAAAACTATTGTTCCAAAAAACCCGAGAGATAGTTGAGGAAAATTTTCAGTAGAAGCACTGTGCAGAACCCTGTTACTGGTTGCTCGAGAAAATCATATCAGTTTGAAGAAAAAGATTTTCCTTCAATTTGGTTTCTCTTTTCCACAGTCAAACGACTAATAATACAGAAACAATGCAGAAATTAGTGGCAATAACATTAACAATTCTAGTAATAGTTTCTTCAGTAGACTGCTTCGGAGAGCTTGTATCCATAATGTTTAATATGTAAGTCAAAAAAATATTATCAATAACCCTAGACTAATCGCTTATAAGCTATCATTAGAATCCTTCAGAAATTGCTTTCTTGAAGCGCTCATCAACTTTAATCCTTCGTCTTTGATGTTTTTTGAATTCATTAATATTGTAGAAATCGAGGGACAAGATGGCAAGCAAAACCAACGCCTACAACGACGACTACTACTACTATAAAAACGCCGAGGTAATAAATATGCTTAATTTTTATAATCGTAATATGATGAATTATTGAGATATGTGAAAAAAAAATTAAATCACTAGACTTTATACGAATCTTCAAAAATTTTATATATGGAATAAAGTGCCCAAATGAAATTATATGCAAATATAAATGTATATATCGTCGTCCTAGAGGGAAAAGGGCGTAATGAGGTAGGAAACGTGTACCATTTACGCCTTTTTCACTATAGGATGACGAATATAATTATATGTAAATATTTTACATAGGGCAGATCGGGGCAAAATGGACCTCCGGGTCAAAATGATTCAAAAAAATTTTTCGCAAGGAAAGACTGCGCGAAAAATCATAAAAAAAATTCGAAGATTCTCTGCCATGTCTACATTGTTGGTGATTTTATTATATTTTTTTTTCATAGAGGCCTTCACTCTTGAAAAAATTCTGGTTCATTTTGTCCATTTCAAATAATAATAAATTTTTTATTAGTGATTCATATGGGACGTTCAACTACTTTGGATTGAATAGGGGCTCGACTGGCGCTCGGCTGGGACAGTATCGCGTAGGCCTAGCTACAGCAGAGTCTCCATTATCACCAGGCCGAAAACGCCGATCAGAAGAACGAAAGCTGGTTCACTAATACATACTCAATTCCAGATTAGAAGAACATTATACCCGAACTACGTTAATTTAACGATTTTCTTCATGTTTCTCATTTTTACGAAATTACACCTGAATAATTTCACAACATTTTCATTACTCCTCAATCAATCATCTAATCTTCTCCTCAAAATGGGAAAAAAATAAGTATTAATATTTAAGTGTTAATAGTGCAATGAAGTCTGATTTTCATGTTTATTTATTGAGTTTGCATTATGATTAAATCATTTCTGAAAAATTTGTAAACCAATCAGAAGACGAATGAATCCAACAATGTGAAACCATCACTTATTATTTATCTACTCTATAATTAAATGAAAATAGCGTTTTCTACGCAACATCTGAGTTAATATGTTAATTCATAGAATCAATTGTTTCCACCTTTTTCTCCTTCAAATACATATATCATTCATTCTCTGGGTTTCTCGTCGAATAGTTACGTCACTGTACGAAGCATGAGACACTGACGAAATTCTTGTTATCATAGTAGTTGTGATAAATCAGCTGGTGGTTCCATGTGCTCGTGCTCCAAAACACTGGAGTCAAACAATTCACAATATTTTACTCAAAATTTAAATCAGCAATCAATTTTGAAAATTTTTGTGATAATGTGTAATTGATGTTATATTTTTCAATGAAATATCTTTTCATTCATTCTCATATAAGATATTAAATGATGACATCAAAATATCTCTGAATTTATCAAAATATTTGCCAAATTGTTACGTAAGTTCTTCACATAAAATCAGTCAAATTCTCATTTTTTCAAAATTAGTTTAATGATTTTCATTTTTCAAAAAGTACAAATTTTGCATAAAAGATGATCAAATTAGTAATGCATATTTGAAATGGATGTAACAGATGGAAAATTACTAGTTTTTCTATTTGAAAAAAAAGCATGTTTTCAAAATTTATTTAAAAAAAGAATATTCTTGCAAGATTATGATTCTTTCTAATTTGAATGAATTTTTTTTTTCAATGTCACAGATAATTTTGACGAAGAAAATGGATTTTACAAAAAGTCTTTGGATTCAAAATTGTCGTTCTGGTCGTCGTGGAATGTGCATTACTGTTGTATTACTTGGTATTATAGTTGGCTCAGCTTTATTAGCATACAGTGCATTTGCACCAAAGAAGGATCATCGTTCCATCAAACAAATTGCAGTTGTAAGTCACTCGTGATTGATTACTACTTAATATTCATTAAAAACGATTACATATCTGAGAAAATGGATTGCATTGAATTGTCTAATATAGAGAGTGTGAGAGGTCTATTAATTATTGATTTGGCAGGGAAGTACTGAGAGTAAATGAGTCGACCTGAAAATCAGTTTGTGCAGAATAACTCGGTATTCAAGAGGGATTAACAAATTTTCTTGAAGACTTTTTCGTTGGGAATTTTGTGCTTCACAAAAAAAAGTCTTTATGAGGATTTTCAATTTTCCCCAAAGTTCTGAGAAACATTAAAAAAACTAGAATTTAAGGTGAAATTTGAATGTTTCATCAGATATTTCTGAATCGAGCTAAGAAAAATTTTGTTAGAAATATTTTTTATTGGAAATTTTGTGCTTCACAAAAAAGGTTTACTTGATAATTTTTCGGAGATCTAATAGTTACAGAGATATTCATGGAAAACTGAAAATCTATTCCGAATATTGTATTTTAAAAAATTCTGTACATATTTCTTTGTAGCTCACTTTGCGAATATTTCCGAAATAATAAAATTCAGGGGAATTAGTCTTGAGACTTTTTTTTTGTAAACCGAATTCTCTACAAAAAAAGTCTTCTGACAATTTTTTCTAAATCCAAACGTTTCAAAAATATTCGCAAAAGAATGTCGATGAAAATTTTTTAACTTTCCTCCTCCAACAATTGAAGATGCTTTTCATTATAGATATTTCGACACGGAGCACGAAATCCAACTGAAACATATGCAAATGATCCTCATTCGGAGCATCACTGGGAGGATGGCTGGGGAGCATTAACAAAGGTAAACTGCGAAACTTGGCTAATTAGTTGAGATGATAAGAAAACTCATAACTACTGGGGATCTGAGATCTCTTCAAATATTAGTATTAAAATTGATTACCCTTAATTACTCATTGAAAAAGGACAAGTGAGTGTCAACATTTATTTTGTCATTTCGAATTATTTAATCTTCGTGTAATCCCTGAAGAATGTAAATTTGAAAAAATACTGTAATTTCTAACTTTATTCATATGACTATTTATGACTAAATTATAGGAAAGAGATCATTTTTGGTGGAGAAAAACCTGAGCTCCAAAGATGATTCCTATGAAAATTCCTCTATTTTACTTAGATTCGGGAATATCTCCGAAAAACTGATTTCATATCAATATTCATGAAAAATCCGAAAAATTGAGATTAAATTCTAATTGTGAAGTATTGCTACTAAGAAAATGTAGCGGAGAAAGACGTCTTTAAAAGTTTTAAGTTTTAGAGTCTCTAAAAAATATATCTGGCAATGTATGCATACAATTATACAGGGTGATTCATAATAAGTGTAAAACTTTATGTCTGATGATAGATGATAATTGATAGAATACAATTAACCCTTTAGCTGCCGTTGTAGCGAATTTGCTACGTTCACTTTGACCCTGTCAATAAAAGCGTAAGGACGATATAGCGGACAAACTACTTCATAGTCTCATCAATCTATGCTAGATAGACCTGCGAATGCCGGGATAGCTTGAAATTCGAACGTAAACATATAAATTTCATTAATTCGGCAAAATGTTATCGTGAAAATTTACGATACTTGCATCTACTGTCTTATTTTCATCCAAAGAAGTCAGTAAATAGACATTTTTCAAATGTTTTTTTATAGAATTGTGTGAAGAAAGCTTGACTGGTCAAACTAGGTTTCCAAGATTTTGCATTGAATTAGATAATAGTTCGAAACGAGAGTATAAAAATACTAGTAGTAATACTACCTTCCAGGCCCTTATCAACAAAATTGTTTATGGAAATTCATATTCAACCCTTTTTTAGCCATATTACCAGAGGAAACGATTCTGACTTATATCAGCTTTTATTTAAAAATTTATAAGGGAAATAATTTTTTGAATATTTTTCCCGAATTCCTTATCTATTATCAGTCATGAGGTTTTACTTATTATGAAGCACTGCATGTATAACATGAAAAATATCGATATTTCTGGAAAATGCGGAAAATTAAGATTCAGTTGTAATTTTTTCTTTACTTGATCCTTGAAAAATTAAAATATCAATACTTAGAATATGAATTAAAAATATCACCTCAATTTTCATGCAGTAATTCTGAAACTCAGCGAGATAGCGCCTTTTCTGCTGAATCTTGTTTGGGCAGAATTTCAAAAGCGTTAAAAATACATTCCAATGAAAATTGTGTTATTTCGTTTACTTTCCTCCATATTCTTCAGAAATGAATAACAAAGAGAAATAGATTCATCCTGTTTTACGTCTTCGCTATTGAATTCAAATAAATTTGACAGGAAGGCATGAAACAATTATACTCACTTGGCCAGTGGCTCAAAAGTGAGTACAGCCTTGTGATTGGAGGCAAATTTTACTCAAAAACTACGTTAGTACGAAGCAGTTACGCTGACAGATGTATAATGTCAGCTCAGGCGCTTCTTGCTGCTCTGTATCGACCTGAGCCTGGTGATTATTTCTATCATGATTTGCCATGGAGGCCGGTACCTGTTCACTCTATACCAAGAGAATTAGACAAGGTAAATTGATGATTTTCTCATGATGAGTATACCTTTTTTATGAAAAACATTTTCTTCTATCTTTCAGCTGATAACAGTAAAATATCCTTGCCCAAAATTGGAAAGAGCACTGACAGAGGCTTACGCAAATGAATCCGCAAAATCAGGGAAAGAAATGGCTCCTTATTACGCGGATTTATCGTACCATACTGGACAAAAAATTGCGACAATAACTGACGTAGAATTCCTGTATAATACTCTTGAAATTGAGGTGAGGAATAAATGAAGAATTTTATTGAATAAAAGAAGACCTAATTTCTTTATGTGAAAACTTGAAGGAGATAGCAATTTTTGTGTGAGAACCCCCTCTTATAAAGGGGAATAAGAGTTACAAAAGAAGTGGTTACTAAAATTTCTCTAGCTCTCCTCGATTCTAACGTATTCCATAAGAATTGCAAAAAAAATTTCGGGAAAACGAATTAATTTCAATAATTTGAAATTTTAGGAAAAACACGGCCTAACATTACCAGATTGGACGAAAAAAATTTACAATAGTAAAATGCGAGAAATTGCATCTAGAAGTTTGGCACTATTCACCAGCAATACTCTTCAGCGACGTTTACGCGGAGGTAAATGCCATCAAAAAATTATCGAATTCACCTCGTTCGCGAAAATGGAGAAAAATCATTCTCTCAATCTTCTCCATCAATTTCCTGTGATAATTACAATTTTCTAACAATCTTTCCAAAAATTCTAGGCCCACTTTTAAAAGAAATTACAGATAACATGATGCAGGCACGTAACAATCAGAATGAAAGAAAATTATATTTATATTCAGCACACGATATCACTCTGGTAAATGTTTTTAGAGCAATGGGATTTACCAATGAATTATTTAAACCAGATTATGGAGCTGCACTTATTTTTGAATTAGTACTTTCGGAGAATGTGGAAGAGGCTGAACTCGAATTAGAAGTTAAAGTAAGTAAAATTTATTTAAATGAGAAATTCAACTTTGCATATTTTTGCAAATATCTTTGAAACGTGTAGATTTGGAGAAATTCCTCAGACGACTTTTTTTGTAGCTCATGCAATTCTCTCCAATAAAATGTAGTTTAATGAAACTTGCTAAGCCCACGGGTTCCAGGGATATTTGTCGAACCAGTAAGATCAATTTTTCTCGATTTATCGGCGTTTCTCAATTTATGCCTTTTATGCAGATTTTTTTTTAAATATCGTCAAAACAGGTGGTCTGAGGGAAATCCATCAGCATATCTCTTTTGTAGAGAATTTTAGCGTCTACAAAAGAAGTCTCTTGCTAAGATCTCCTAAACCCAATGGTTTCTGAAACATTCAAGCAATGATAAATTATTTCAAATTTAATGAATAAATTATCAACCCGTAAATTTTCATTACAGGCAAAATATTTGAATAACACAGAGATGTATGAGGCAGTACCTCTTAAAATCCCTGGGTGCAAGGATCCATGCAAACTCTTGGATTTGCTTCACATTTGGCAAGACATACTTCCAACTAACTGGGATTCCGAGTGTAAAGTTTAATTGTTTGTTAATTCATGTTGCTCAGTTGAATACTGAAATACCTATTTTCCTAATTCTTGAGAAGCTTTGTCATCAGATCGCCACAGGAAAAAAAAATTCGAGGACGTGATCATTTTTCTAGGAATAATTTAATAGTGAAGTAACAAGACGAGATAAGTTTGAAATTTTGCGTTCAGTCTTTATGAATTGAGAAATTGCAATTCTTGTGGAGACTTTTTTGTAACTCTTGTTTTCCCTACAAAAAATGTAATTACAAAAGACGGACTATTTTCCTCAAATCGCAAGAACTTTCGCGGAAACTAAGAGAAGTCTGAAATTAATTTATCTCATTCAGTATCAGTTCTTCAGTTCTTCCGCGAATACTCTCGCAGCTAAGGGAGATAAAGGTATTTTCATAATAACCTGTTTAGCGCACAATTTTCGCTTCAAAAAAGGTGGCCACGAAAAATTTTCTATTTCTCTAGATTTTCGAAATGTTTCATAAAAATTGAAATGTGGAATTGGCTTATCTCGTTTCATCGCTCCGACTTCGGGTTTTCATAAAATATCTCGGAATCTGAAGAAAATAGCGTGATTTTCATCTTCAAAAATGGATCTATCTCTCATAAATTTTGAGATATTCTGTGAAAACTTATCCCAGACTGAAATAATTGAAAATTTTAACAATAAGCAATTTTTAATCGTCAAGTTTTCTATCAATATGTGTATTCTGAGTAATCGTTGTAGACTTTCGTCCCAAATTTCAATTCTGTGGAAATCAGATGACGAAGAAGATTGTGATTTTATTTTCAATAGAAATCAATATTCATATGCTATTTTTACCAAAAAATGATGCGCAAATTGAAATAACTTTTAAATTTAGAAAGCACTCAAGCGCTATCAGTGTCTTCCAATTGAGAAAATAACTATTCAAAAAATTTTATTCAGCAATCTTCGATATTTAGTATCATTCCAATGAAAAAAAAACGAATTCATGAAGGAATCTCAACAATTTTAATTTTTGCCCAAGTCATTTACTACTTAATTAAAAAATGTAATCAAATTTTTCATTGAGCTTCATCATAAACATTCCTCAAACAATTATATTAAGTGCTCAAGAAATATTGTTCCTTATCATAATTAATGAACTTAATTTTAATTGACTTTTGAAAACAAATTTTACTTGAAAACAGAGACTTGAAGTGAGCAATTAATTTTTTATTTATTTCGTTACTTAATTTCTACGAGGTTAATGGTGTTAATTTTTGTGAAATATTGAAAATATGACCATATCAACTGATAGATCATGTTACCGATGTAAATCAAGAAGTTCGTTGATCAAATGTATTCGTCGTTGGATTATTAATGTTTGGAATCGTCTAATTCATAAAATTAAAGCGTGCTTTCGAACTCGAAAAGTATCAAGGAACAAATCTGTCAGCTTGAAGTAAATGTTACTGATTTTATTAATTTGAATATAAGAATAATAGAATATTTAATTCAATATTGAAATCTCATTTTTATCAATCTAGAGGAATTAAATAGAATTGTGGAGTTAAATGCAGTTAGATTTCGGTTTCTAAAAAATATCTCAGAATCGAAGGGAAATAGGAAAATTTTGGTAATGACATCTTTTTGGAGCTCTCATTTTTATCTACGAAAAATGTACTTAGAAATTTTCCTATCTTCTTTATATCCTGAGATAATCGAGAAAAAATCTTAATTCCCACTTTTTCATTTAATTCTAATAATTTTTACGCACATTAGATTTGAAGAAAAAATCGATTGGAGTCTGATAAATTAACGCGATTGTTTTTTTTACTCCATTTTTATTAATTTGTTTTTAAAAGTTGAAACTATGAATGTTGAAGAAATTGAGTAATAATTATGTAAAAAATGTCAAAAATTTATTCTTCAGATCAATTAATATAAAAATTTCTCGTGATGTCGATCCAAATTATGAATACACACTCTGGAGATGCAGGGGAGTGCCATATCAATCGAGAAATCAATGTAAAGTCTGTAATCTCTGTTCAAATGAACGAAATATATCTAACAATGTCTTCAATGTATCTCATGATGATTACTTGAATCTGTACAAAAGGCACAGTTCAAAGGTACTCAAAACGTGCCACAGTGACTATTCAGATATGAAAAATGAATCATTACGTAAATGTTCAAGTACAAAGAATATTACAAATAAAAATTGCGGATCAATTAATAATAAAATGAAAGATTTTAATCAAAAATCTAAAAAATCGAAAATTCCGAGACCAAGGAATTGTAAAATTATTTGTTCGAAAAATTGTATCTCTGTAAAATAAAATAATTGTTTTGTTGATCCACCTTTTCTTCTCCATTAAAATAAATTTACAAAAAAGAGTTGAAACAATTTTTTTCTTCTTAGTTAATTTAGGTTTTTAATTTTTTTTCCTACAGAAAAGTTACTCGTGAAAGTTATGAATTAAAAAATGCAAATATCTACACAGAGATGAGAATTAAAAAAAATACAGTGAATAGCCTTGAGAGTAGTGTAATGAACCATTTGCGTTAGTAAAAGAACCGATTCCGGTCATGGACACAATTCTAACTACACAATGATACAAACACACATTTCAATACTTAAAAACTCGTTGATCCATGAGATATGATACGAATCAAAGTCCACAATTGTCTATTAGACTTGTTTAACTAGTCGTGGTATATAGTGATGGGTGGGGTGAAATGGGTCCACGGGGTAGAATGTATCTTCGCTGAAAGTGAAGTGAAGTGAAGGATTCGATCGAGTTGAAAAGTCAGAAGAGATGAATCGATTTGACTTTTCCGGTTTTTTATGATAATGATATTAGCACACATCTGACAATTTTCAGGATTTTTTCAAACAAATAAATTATTACAGAAAAAATATTCGAAAAATTTGTACTCGCAGTTTTTTTTAATCTTCTGCATGTGCACATTTTTTTTCTAAACTAATTTATTTGTTTAAAAGAAATCTAACAATTATTAGATGTCTGCTAATTTTAAAAGCATGTTTTTTCAGGAAAACTCGGATTCTGCGGTGATCAAAGATATTTTAATGACCTTATTTGTAACTCTTGTATCTTTTTATAAAAAACTGTTTCCACCAAAATTTCTCTATTTCTCTCAAATTCCGAGATATTCCAAGATAGTGATGAGACTGTGAAATTAATTCAGTTTATTTCACATTTCGCCTTTTTAATTTTTGGAACATATCTCGAAATCCGAGGGAGAAAGAGGAATTTTGGTTGAAACCATTCTTGTAGAACAAAATCGCAACTACAAAGAAGGTTTCCATGAAAATCTCCCTATTTTCTTTAGATTCCGATAACTCTGCGTAAATTCAAATATGAATTCATGCAATGAGTGCACCCAATTTCTCTTCATAAATTTTCTTACAATATCTACATAATGAGAAGAAAATGAAGAAACCTATGCGATCACCCTTTTCGCAGTTTTCATATTCCCTTACGAAGAAAAATTTCCATTTAAATACTTCGAATTCCCTTAAACCCCAAAATATTTCATGAGAAAATCAATTGTTAACAAATTCAGCTTGCATGTTTCCCCATTACCATCAAATTCAATTATCCCGCTCCAATTTGAATATTGACCCAATTAAAATTGACGCAAAAAATTGAGTAAGCGCTATGCAAAAAAAAAGTGAAAATTCGCCTACAAAAAAATTGCTAAAATCCTCAAATAAAGTTGAATCATCAAAAAACATAATAAATCCTCATTCTTCCTTTTTCAAAAAGAAAAAAAAATCTTATGCAACAGGTAAAATGCATAACGTCCGTAATGTAGCTTCCTCTGCAACTGGAAGTGTCTCCAATTCCTCAAGTTCATATTAATCTACAAATTTCCGGTAGTAACCCATATATGAATACAAAATGACGAATCGAGGCCACTAATTCATTCTCCAATTTTTCCAACAAAAAAAACCGTTGAAAAAAAAGAACAAAACGAATTATCTCACTCAGAGCATTCGTAATTGTACCATTTAGATTAGAGAGAATCGATAAACGCAATTCCACAGAGAATTTTGATAAAAAAACATGAGTTTGCATTTGATACTGAAAATAGATAATGTCTTCAAACACTTGTACACTCCACGCAATTGGTGAAAAGAATTAAAAAGAGCCCGTTTAATTTAGTGAACAAATATTTGAGAAGAAGAATAAAAAGAAGTCGACAACGGAGTAACATAACAAAACATTCAAACACTCCCGACAAATTTGTCAGCGGTTAAAGCTACCAATAAATTGCCAGTAAATGAACAGGGCCATACACAGTACATACGTCCCTGCTTTCTTCACTTGTTGACTCGTAGAAAAAATGAGAGAGAGAGAGAGAGAGAAAGAAACGATGATTGGTGGGGGCAATTGTGTGTGAAAGAGTCCAACACACAGTTCCTCGTAATTCTCATTCGTCATTATTTATCAGAAAAAAAGTAACCGAGAATCCGCCTTTCAATACTTCCACATCTGCAGTTCATGCTTCATGAACGCTGACTTACCAAGTTTTTTTTTCAACACACACGAGTGAGTGTCACATTTTTTTTTGATTCAATTTTTTTCCTTTTTTTCGTGAAATTTTGTGAGACGAAGTGTTGGCCACTAAGATACGCCCTTTTTGTACGTGAGACGATTCTTTTTTCTTTTGGAAAAATTTGAATTTCATTGGAAAGGTGAATTTTCTACGAATTTATTTGTTTGGTAAAGTGTTTTTCGGGGGAAAAATTTCGATTTTTGGGTTTTTTTTTGGGGGCAAATTTCATCGGGGTTGGAAGTAGTTAGGTTAGTTGGGGTGACAAGTGGAGTTGACGTGGCCAAGTTCGTATTTTTTCGAGTCGAATTGGTTAGTTTTAATGAATTAAAAATTGTAGTTTTTTTCGAAATTATTGAGAAAAAAAAGTGATAAAAATTTCGAATTCCATGTTGAAATGAGGTTTTTGGGGGCAATTAATGGGTTGGGTTTTTAGTGTGACTGAGTAATTATCAATTTCCTGGTTTTACTGATAAAATTGTGGTTATTCAACTATTTTATGAGCAATTTAGTGAAGTGGAAAAATGAGATAACGGAATTTTTGGAGTTTTTTCAAGAATATCTGAGGATTTGGAGGAGATAAAGGAATTTTTCAAGAGATCTTATTTGTAGCTCTAATCTTTCCTCTAAAAAAGGTTTCCATCATTTTTTCCCTATCTCCATTAGATACTCATATATTTCAAAAAAATTAGTGCGAGAAGAATTAATTAATTTTCGTTTCACCACTTGAGGATTTGGTTTTCTAAAAATATCTTGAAATCTAAAGGAGATAGGACAATTTTCATTATAACCTCTTTTGTGGCCCTAATTCTTCACTAAAAAAAAAGGTTTCCATGAAAATTTCTCTATCTCCTTTAGATTCCAAGATATTCCCAGAAATCTGATCTCACTGAAAAACTGACTCATTTCGTCCTTCTATTTTATCACTCAATTATTCAAAATTTTTCTTCAATGTGAAGAGCACCATTATCCTTCCGATATTCTCTGTATTCATCATCCATTAAAAAAACGAGAGATGAAGTAATTGTCGATATCTTGACGATCCTATTACCTCTACATTTAACATAAAAAAATTCACCTTCGATCTTCACTCATGTCTTCTCTTCCATAAATTAATTTCGTAACAGGGAAAAAAATATGTTTTTTCGAATGATGAACGTCAATATTGAAATACGTAATTTAATTCTCCCTTCAATACAAACAAAAAGAGACCAACAATTATTTTCATTTCATCTGCAATTCATTAGCGAAATAGAATAAATTAATTTCACTTACTCGTTGCTATTCAGAAGATATCTTGAAAACTAGGCCAGAAAGAGCGATTTTTGATATCACTTTTTTTCTAGCTCTCATTCTCCTCCACAAAAGAACCCTCTTGAGATTCTTCTCTGAATCCATTCCTTTGAAAGATATGCCCAAAAGAATATCTTCATTAAATTCTTCTGTTTGATTTACTTTCAGTTGCTGTGAATAAAGAAGAAGAAAAATAGCCAAAAAATGTTCAGTTGGTTGAATCGTGAAGGCCACGACAAGCAGGATGTCTACGACAGTGTCACTCAGGGTCTCAATCAGATTTACAAGACAAAACTCTTGCCCCTAGAGCAAGGCTATCAATTCCATGACTTTCATTCACCTCAACTCGATGATCCAGACTTCGATGCAAAACCAATGATTCTATTAGTTGGACAATACTCAACTGGAAAAACCACATTCATTAAATATCTCTTGGAACGTGATTTTCCTGGTATAAGAATTGGTCCAGAGCCAACAACAGACAGATTTATAGCAGTTATGTATGATCAAAAAGAGGGTGTTATACCAGGAAATGCACTAGTTGTTGATCCGAACAAACAATTCCGTCCACTCGCTAAATTTGGTAATGCATTCTTGAATAGACTACAGTGTTCAATGGTAGCATCACCAGTATTGAAGGGCATATCAATTGTTGATACACCTGGTATATTATCTGGTGAAAAACAAAGAGTTGACAGGGGCTATGATTTTACTGGTGTACTTGAATGGTTTGCTGAGAGAGTTGACAGAATTATACTGTTATTTGATGCACATAAATTGGATATTTCTGATGAATTTAGACGTTCAATTGAAGCATTGAGAGGTCATGATGATAAAATACGTATTGTATTGAATAAAGCTGATATGATTGATCATCAACAGCTCATGAGAGTTTATGGTGCACTTATGTGGTCACTTGGTAAAGTACTGCAGACACCTGAAGTTGCTAGAGTCTATATTGGATCATTCTGGGATCAACCGTTAAGGTATGATTTTTTATTTATGTTGAATTTGATTATTTTTGTAATGGATAGCTCGACGAAAATTTGGCAAAAAAGCTTTTTTGTAGATAATTTTGTTAGTTACAAAAAAAGGTCTCTCGATAAATTCTCCTAAACCTGATAATATCTGAGATATTCACAAAATTAACCAATTAATTTGTAAAAAAAAATAGGTATGACGTGAATCGACGACTCTTTGAGGCTGAAGAACAGGACCTCTTCAAGGACATGCAGTCACTACCAAAAAATGCAACACTTCGTAAACTCAATGACCTGATAAAACGTGCAAGACTTGCTAAAGTACATGCTTATATAATTAGTGCACTGAAGAAAGATATGCCAACTGTATTTGGTAAAGATAACAAGAAAAAAGAGCTTATTAAAAATTTAGGACAAATTTATGATCAAATTCAGAGAGAGCATCAGATATCACCCGGTGATTTTCCTGATTTGAAGAAAATGCAGGAGTCATTGGCACATCATGATTTTACAAAATTTAATCCATTGAAACCAAGACTGTTAGAGGTAGTTGATAAAATGCTGGCTGAGGATATTGCTAAGCTCATGGCAATGATACCACATGAGGAAATGAACTCTACTACTGAGCCAATGATAAAAGGTAAAGATTTCATATTTTTTTGAAATACATTAATTATGAAAATTTCAATACATTTTATTGACGAAGAAAAATTATCGTAAAAATTGTGAATTCTTCTGCTAATATTTTTGCAACGAGTAGGCTGAGAAAGAAATTGTGAGAGACTTCTTTCCCTGATGAATTCTCGTTTTTCGAATGTTCCGAACACTTTTTTGAATTTAATGCAATCATCTAAAAAAAATCGAATAATTTTTTTTTTATGACGAAACAAAAGATTCTCTCCAAACTCATTGGAATGACTTATTTACAGGTGGTGCTTTTGAGGGGGTTGAGGATCAAATAAGTCCATTTGGATACAAAAGAGGTGAGGGTGTTGATGCTGGTGCTGGTGAGCCTGAATGGATTGTCAATAAGGAACGTTACAAGTATGATTCCATATTCGAGAGTCTGGGACCTGCTGATGGAAAAATAACTGGAGCAGGTAAAGAAAATATTCAAAAATTTTACTATGTGCTGAAGAAATCCTTGAAATCTCCAGATGTCATCAATCTTATTGAAACGATCAGGCATTTTTCGCTAAAAAATAAATCGTTTCTGAGATATTGACTGAATGATAGCAAATTATCGGATAAAAATTAATTGCTATAGAGCAATTTATTTTAATGCAATAATTTTTAGCATTTGCGTAAATACCTCTAACTTTTCAAGAAAATTAGTAATGAAGAAAAATCATCAATTTCTTCGTTAGTTGAAGGAAAAATTTAATAGGGAAGAAAAGAGATTCACGAGCTCAACTTTAAGGTTTTTTTCCAAGACATCTCGGAATTCTCGAATAAATTAAAAAAATTATCTCAAAATTCCATAGAAATGGAGCAATTTTCGTAATGACCTTTATTGTATAGGCGGATCAGAGCTACAAGAAAAGTTTCTACGAAAATTTCGGTAATCAAAATTTTTTTACGGTACGAAATTTTCTTTGTAATCAAAATTTTCGGGAATCAAACTCAATGCGAGCCTAGAATAGGCGCACTGAGCACGGTGGACGAAAAAAACTGTAGAGAAAACACTAATTTTCAGTTGGCAGAGCTATACTGCGGAATTACCAAAATTCTCTATCTCGCTTATTTTCCGGAATATTCCAAATATATCGTTTTCACCTAGAAATCAATTTGTTCTACCACTTTGAACTTTAATTCTTAATTCAATAAAATTCCCCATTGTTAATATCAATAATAATAATCTTCCTATTTCTATCCCACAGCTGCAAAATCTGAAATGGTCAAATCAAAATTACCAAACAGTGTGCTTGGTAAGATTTGGAAACTCGCTGATTGTGACAAAGATGGTTTACTCGATGCTGATGAATTTTCACTTGCAATGCATTTAATCAATGTTAAAATTGATGGCTATGATCTACCAACTGAATTGCCAGAACACTTAATTCCACCATCAAAACGAGAATTATATGCATCATAAAATTTGAATTCATTCAACTTCCTTTCAACATGAATGAGAAGATAAAAAATAAAAAAAAAAGAATCGTGAATGAAGAAATTCAATACTTTGATATGAAAAATTGCAAATATTTAGCACCAATCAATTTTTATGCTCTTTGGATTTTGATGATGAAAAGAAGGAAAAAAAGAGAGACTTGCAATTATTCGATATCTTAATATTTCTACATCACTGTAGCATAATAATTTATTAAAGCAATGTGTGTATCTACAAAATGAAAATGAAAGAGAAAAACAAAACAAATTATATTTTTCTTAAGCATTTAAGGAAATTTTACAAAAACGTTATTGATTGATTTATAAGAGAAAATTATTCTATTGAATCAATACGTTCTGTAAAAAATAATTATCATTGTATATAGAAAATGTAAAGCTTTAAGAAATCGACTTTATACACTGCATTTAATTATTGTTTAATGATTCATTATTTTCTGGCTTAATAATTTTCGCACAACGGAATCACAAAAAGACATTCAGACCATGAAGCATTTTTTCTCATCCGATAAATGAGAGATTCAGTGATGAAGTATTTAAGAATCGAAAAATAAAAAATAATCTAGTGTTCATTTCGAAAATATCTTGGGAAAGACGAAATTTAGGAGAATTTTGGGAATATCTCAGAATTTAAACGAGCTACCAAAATTTTCGTCGAGAGTTATTTTACAGATCGGGATGTGACCTATTGAAAGTTCTCCATTAAAAAATTCTTATCTCCCTTATTTTTCGAGGTATCGAAAATCTCAAGATTAGAATCGACTCTTCGATTTTTCCCATTCACTACTGAATCATTATTTAACTTGAGAATCAATGGAGCTGATCGAATTACATGAAATTGTGTAAGTACGGTTACGCGGATGAAAACATACACACATGCACAAAACTGCCTTTCAATTCAATTCTATTTATTTCATCTACGTAATTACTCAACTATGCACGTAAAGTGAGGAAATGATTATTTTGAGAGTTAATGGAAGTGATGGATATTATAAATTTCAGGAATTCCATTGGAAATAGCAAAAAAATTTGAACTAGAAAATGGCTAATGAGTCCAAAATTTCCGGTAGTATTGATGAAATCTGAGAAATCCATTAATTTCAGAATTCCTCGTAGAAAGAAATTGTGAGAAAAGTTTAGAAAAGCTCAATGGACCAATTTACTTTAAAAATTCCACTGGAAATGACAAAACTATGTTTTTTTTCTTCTAATTTTCAATTTTATAAGTAAAATTTTCAATTTTCTTGACAAAAAAAAATTTTGTATTTTATAAAGGTAAAAACAATCTTTTTTAATGAAATTTTTTACAAAAACTGAATAATTATGAAGTTTATAAATTTTTATTTGGCATTAGTATCAATAATGGAATTATAATATTGGAAGAATTCCCCATTTTTTCACTATGTAAATGGTTTTATAAAAGTGTAATATTTGAATGTAATTATGTACAAGTAGATTTTAAAAAAATCATATAAAAATACTAGATAAATGCATAATTCAATTTTCATACAATTTTTCTTAACAATTCAGATCCTATTTTGCTTCGAATTCCATCTAAACTCAATTACTCATTCTTGGAATGAGATCAATCTGAAAATCTGGAGTTTTTTGGAAATATTTAGTGAGCGGGTAGATTTAGAGGTAAGGGCCCTTAATTCATTTTTACACAAAATTTGATACGCTACAAAAAAGGTCTCTTCACGAATTTTCATACAATTCATTATTTCCAAGACAATTTGAAAGTAAACAAAAATCGGCTTTGTGAAAATTATAAAAAAAAATTAAATACCAAAATACGTTATTCTTGGAATGATCTTCGAAATGAGTAGATTCATTGTAATCCACCAAGAGACCTTTTTTCCGCGATGTCTATTTCTCTACAAAAAAAATATCTTTAGAAAATTTCCTAAATCCTATATTTCCAGAGACATTCACTAAATACTCCCATTATAATATCAAGATTAATCTCATTCAACAACTTCACTACTGGAGTTACCCATAACAATAATCATTTTGTCTAAAAATTAAAAATATTAATATCATATAATTTTATCCTTCCTTAAGAAGAATTCTCGTACATTGTTTCTTCGGCATTTCGAGCTCTCGATGAACTTTCAAGTATCCTCCAAATAATGAAGTAAAAAAATTACTAAAAATGTGATGTCAAAATTCAAAGTTTTTCCTAAAAAATGCAATATTTTTTTATTTTTTTAATACTAGAATCAACTTTTGTTCATTGCTCGATCACAAAGTAACTAAATTCATACGAATAAAACTCGTAATTCAACTAAGAAAACTTAAGTAGGAGGGAGTGGGATGAAATGAACCTTTATGGCGACATGGTCCAGAAATGTTTTTCGGAGTGACGAAGTTCATTAAAAAAAACTTGAAAAATTGAGATGATGCTCTAATATGAGGACGTTGTTAGTCAATTTTTTCGAATTTTCTTTCAGAGATGCTTTCACTCTCAAAAAAAATCCTAAATAATTTTGGCCAGCAGACCCATTGTGCCCCGATCTCCCCTATCATTAAAGAAACTAATCCATCAATTTTTTACAATAAGAAAAAAAATTATCAATATTTCATTCCATTCCATTTGAGAATGAATCTCCTGCAAATGATTCAGCACTGGAGAACTGAAGGAAAATTGCCAAGATCATAAGGAGTTTATATCAAAGATATCTCAAGAAAAATGAGGTTTAGGAGATCTCATCAAGAGACCTTTCCGAGGGGCTATTCATTTGTGAAATCACTGCGTCACTCAGGACTGAAATCACGTGAAGTCAGTTGAAATCAGTGAAATCCTGGGATTTCATCGATTTCAGGTGATTTCAATTGAAATCACTTGCAATCGGTGAAATCACATGAAATCATGACATCAGCAATCCATGAAATTCATGACATTATACAAACGATTGAAGTAGCTAAAAAAGATGCTTTTGAATCAGTTAAAAAAATAGGTATGGAGGTAGAGATAGTTGATTGCCTAAAAATGCCTGTTAAATCTCTAGATACTGAAGAATTTGTTGTGGAGGAGCTTGATGATGATGATGAATCTAAGAATGCAGAAGAGGACAGAATTTAGATGATCAAAATTTCGACTCAAAAGAGGATTCAAATGCATTGATGCACGATTTGACCATTCTCTCCGGTATGAGAGATCCCCTAATATTAGGAAAAGTCAGTGAGGAGGAAACTAGTCTGTCTCCTGATAGCCCTCCTCTATCCTTCCATCTTAAACTAGATAGATGAAATCGAATATTTGAAATCACTTGAAATCATCTGCAATCGTGAAATCACCAAAAAATTCCATGAAATCGATAATTGCATGAAATCACGTGAAATCAGCAACCACTGTGTCACCGGGTTTCCAAATAAATAGCCCCTCAGACCTTTCAGTAGAGAATTAAATAGACTATAAAGAAGGTCTCCCGACACTATTTCATAAACCTCCTAATTTCAGAGATATTTACAACAAAAAGAATAGTTACAAATTTTCTCACTCAATTTCTGAATTCTCACCTCCCAAATTCCCTATCTCCATCTTACAATTCATCATGTTCCCTCATTGCCTTCAAATGCCCCAATACCTCATCCCGTATGTGTTCAGCTGTTGTCGCCATAATTTTCTTTCCCCCATTCAGCCTCTTATCTCTAAAATCATAAATAATAACTGTTGGATAAGCCCTAACACCAGCGCGTGAGCAAATATCCCGTTCATTATCACAATTGACCCGTCCAAATTTGACCTTAGAAGCCAACATTTGTGCAGCAAGTGCAAAGTGTGGCTCAAGCACTTGACAATGTCCGCACCACGGTGCAAAATAATCAATGACCCAGACCTCTTTTTTCTTTTTGTTAAAAATTATTTTATCAAAATTGTCATAGAACTCTCTGATTTTCACAGGTAAAAACTGAACGATCCATCGCATCAGCGAATTAGCATCACGTGAGCCACTGTACATGGCGACTTGGCTGAGTCCCTCGCTGCCGATTGGATAGAGCCTGATAGTCGGATAACTCCTGACACCCTGAGACCGGCATAGATCAGCGTCAGCCTCACAATCAACCGTAGCTATTCTAATAATGTCGAGTTTGTGAAGCACCTTAGCAACATTGGTCCACTCTGGCGCTAACTGCTGGCATGGACCACACCACGGAGCAAAATAATCCACTGCCCAGAGTGTTTCAACGCTTTTTTCCCCCAGAGTTTCATGGAAATTCAGAGAATTCAATTTAATAACAGTTGGATTAATCGATTCGTTGATGAACTCAACGACATTCCTGGATGTTTTTTGCTGCGTGAACTGAGACGTCAAAGTGCCATTGATCAGCATGGCCGTTGGATAAGATCTGATGTTATACTGCCTGCAAATGTCAGAATGAACAGTGCAATCGATTGTCCCAAAATTAACTGTTCTATCCTCAAATTCCATGGATGCTCTGCGTAATTCCGGTAGAAATTGGAGACAAGGTGGACACCATGGTGCGTACCAGTCCAGAAACCATGCCTCCTTGCTCTTCCTTTGCAGTATCGCGAGAATCTTATCAGCCGAAAGGGCGAAAACGTTACGCGCTTTTATCGCGTTATCAGCGAATTTAGCAATTTCATTGATCGTATCTTTGCCATGGGATAACTCAAACGCACCACCGGGCTTCAGGACACCCCACATTGGATAACGGTTAATTGCATAATTGCTGCATAATTTTTGATGCTTTCCGCAATTGATCTTGCCAAGATTAACGCCACTTATCAGTCCTGGTAAGCGTTTCAGTTGCAGGTCGAGCTCAGTGGCGTGACCGATATAGAAACATATCAACCAACCGGTTCTGACGTTTTTTATGATCTTTTCGAATTTTTCAGGCGATATTTCTTCTGGTTCGGGCAGTTGATCGAGGATCTCGTTGACGAGGTCGTCGACGAGACTGAAGTCGTTGAAGAAAACCGGTGTTTTTATGGGGTGACTCGTTGCAGGCACGAAGACTGCCAATGTCGATGGCTCAAGGAACTCATTGCAGGTATCATCACAGTTGAAGATATAGATGTTCAGGATATTTTCGAAAATTGCAGCAATCTTCAAGTGATCATTATGCTCGAAGCAAGAACGATCATTGCCACAGGTGAATATCACCGTTGATTTTTCCAGTGGATTTAAATTTTTCAAGAGTTTCAGGAAAACTGGTTTCTTCAGTTTTTCTATTTTCACGTCGATTTTTGAGATTATGAAGTCAGATATTTCGTCGTATGTTTTTTTTCTCGAGTATCTCGTGCCATGCTGGGAATTCTTTGGATAGAAGAGAAGAGTTGGGTAGGACTGTATTGATAACTCACGGCAAAGTGACCAATCGTCCTCACAGTTAACTGCACCTATTCGTATAACTCCCTCGTAATCTTTGGCGATTCTTCGCCAAACTGGAGCAACTGTGTGACAGTGGCTGCACATTGGTGAGTAGAAATTTATCATCCATAATTTCTCCGAGTTTATTACATTGTCGTAGAAGTCGTTCTTGTTGAGGGTCACAACTTGAGGATCATCGTCGTAGATACCAAAATTTTCTTGGTAGTAACTCCATGAGTGGTAGTTTTGGGATTTTTTCTGATCGTTCAAGCCATCCTCACCGTAGAGATCATATTTCTTGCGCAGATCTGAATCTTTGAGGACCTCGTAGGCAGTTGTGTATTTTATAAATTTCATGTGAGCGTCAGGATCGTCCTAAGTAAAAGAAGATTGATGAGTAATCGTTTTTTGTTTTTTTAATCGAATGAGTTGAAATGGAAAATAAATATTATTTGAAAATATCTCAGAAATCAATCTCTGGCCGGTTTTGAAAATGCGGCATAAATTCAGAGTTGATTCCGTTGAAATTCGGGATTTACATTGTATTTACACCGTATATTTGTGCATTTTTTTAAAGCTTTTCAACCGTTGGTACACAATATTGAATCTGTCGTTAAACGACATTTACACGGCATTTTACAGCATTCCAACAGAATTTCGACGGCAGTTAAACCGTATCTATACATGATTTACACGGTTTAAATTTCGACTTGAAATTGCACAAACAAACGGTATTTATTCGGTATAAATATGGTTTTGACACTTAAACCGTGTTTACACGGTATTTATTCTGCATTTTCAAAACTGCAAGAAAAGTGAGATAGCGCAATTTTCATATAGAGCCTTTCTTGCATCGAAAAACGAGACCTGCAAAAAAGGTCCCGACAAAAATTTTAATATCTCCTTTAATTTCTGAGATAGTCTCAAAAAATTCAGCTCCTCTCTACTTAATTGTTCTATCCTATTTCTATCAACTCTCGAAATTTTCCTGAAATATTGCTGAATTTACGAGAGATAGTGGAATCTTTCTCATAACCTTTTTTGTAACTCTGATTCTCTTCTGCAGAGAAGGCATTCACAAAAATTTGTCTATTCCCTCAAAATCTAGATACATTTTTTGGATTCAATTCTACTTATCCAATCAACTTACGCTGTTCTTATCAGGATGATGCGTAACAGCGAGTTTTTTGAATGCCTGTCGAATCGCTTTTTGATCGGCATTTCGCTTCAAGCCCAAGAGCTCATAATAATCCTCCGCAAACGACTGGGAAAGTGCCAATAGAAGGACAATGCTTTTAGCGAACCTAAATTCCAGAGAACAGAACATTGAGCCATTTTTCTATTTTTTAAAATTTTTGTCTACAAACTAAATGAATTGTTTAATTACTTTATGACTTCAACTATCAACTTACATTTTCGTTGAGCCTATAAATTTTTTGATTCAAAAAAGGAAAAAAATAGGTGGATACGTGTCTTTTTTTATCACAGTCTTCTGTTTCTCATTATAACTGTAGAAAAAAACACCCACACATTCCAATTCATTTTTCCTATTTTGGAATTATCTCAAACGCGATCTCCAAAAGCTCGTCAAATTCACTCATAACCTAAATTGTACTCAATTCAATGAATTATCAATTACTCGAAAGAAAAATTTATGAATTATTTATTATCTAATCTCGATTAGAATTTGAGCCTGAAGAAATGAAAAAATATTCGACATTTTTTTCATTAAGAAGGTATTCAAATTGTTCTTTTTGCTTATCACACCGCACTTGTGAGATCACTCGAACGACTGCGCGTGCGCAGCATGCGTCTCGCTCACTGTGAAACCAATTGGTGGGGATCGACGACTATCGTGCGCTCTCATTGGTCAACACGATTTTTGCGGGATAAATTCAAAAATTAATCAAACTTAGGTCGAATTTTTCGAAGCTAACTCGAGTTATCTTAAATTAAACAACACCCAGTGTTAGGCGCTTATGGAAAGTATTTTAGAGGGGGAAGTTGACTCGAACCACAGCCACTGTTTTAAGTTAAGATAATCCGAATCACTGTGAAGGCACCAATTACCAGACGGTTAAGGCAATGGTACCGGTTTCTGGACAAATTAGAATTAAATTATGAAAAGGATAAAAAAATTCAATTAAATGAATCAAACAATCCACTTGATTGTTATTTCAACATTTCGAAAGTATTGAAAAACTAGATTTTGTCACTTGATGAATATTAATTATTAGCATACTTTGCTGCTGCATCCGGAAACTGGGACCCGTCCGGTAATCGGGTCCATCATAGTAGCTTCGAAAAATTCAGCCTTAATTGTTTCTCATTTCAACATTCTTTTTAGATTTTCAGTTTTTCTTGGACATCTATTCAGCTCTGCGAAACTCAAAACTAGTAAAAAAAATAAGACTCTTCAACGATTGATTTTCGCATATGGATGAGGCGCTTCTGTTCACAATTCTCTCTATAGATACATCCCAAAATGAAGTCTTGAAATGGTTGTAAGAAGCCTTTCCATTTCGAAACGTACGAAGAATGATAAGACAAGAGACCAAGATATCAATGAGAAATATAAAATTGGAAACAAAAAAAGCGAAATAGTTTTAGCAAAGCATATCGTCAACCGACTTTTTTGTAATTTCCTAATCTCACAGATCGCAACTCCACCATTTATTTATCGGTGGGATTGTAATTTTTTTCAATTGTAACCCGGCTCATTCCAAAATAAACACATTGAAAAAAAAACATCCCAGAATGTATAAACGAGGAAACTCTACACCCATCAAAGGGCCAATGGCCTAAAAAAGGAAATATGACCAATTTGTCAGAAACCATTGTAGGCAAAAGAAGGTTAACGGAGTTTGGCCCGCATTGAGCCAATTAGCCTCATGGGCTAATGACCCAAACTGTGCAAGTCCCCGGGAAAAACAGAATTGGATCTATCTAGATCGGAGTAGATCTAAAAAATGAGAAAACGGAGATCTATATAGATCTACCTAGATCTCGGAAGATCTAAACAGGTAGATCTGAATCTGTTTTTTCCGGGTCTGATGTAAAACTTCATTGATCACGGTTCAATCCATAGGATGGAAGGATAATTCACTATAAGAATAAAAATATTGGAGCTACTGTTTAGTACAAGTTCAGAGACCCAGGAAAATGCTCACATCTGATCAGATCTATCAGGGCATTTATTGGCCTAAGTAGAGCCATTTGTAAGCCAAGACACATTTATTGATCCGTGTAGGACCATTTGTTCACCCGTTCACCCGTTCACCCGTCAGACCATTCACTAGCCTGACTCGGCTCAACAAATAGCCCTATGTCCTTACATGACCTCGGACCCATATATGACCCAATCTCTGCTAATGAATGACCCGGGTAGGGCAATTTGTTGGCCCAGTTCAGGCCCACAAATCGGGCCATTTATTCACTTGAGTCATGTCATTCATGAGCTCGAGTGGGGCCATTTTTTGGGCCAGATATAATATATAATATAAACCGATTTATTTGTCAAATTTGTATGACAGTTGGAATTATGTACAATATTTACAATGGTTAACATAATGATACAGACACAGCGTCAGCCTGGCGGCTTTTACATGTATATCGCAGTAGGTCTGAGACTTTTACATTTTGAAACTCAGGAGTTGTTGTAATTGTTGTAGATTGATCGATGTAATGGGGAAAGTAAATGAAAAACCCTGTAACATACCAAAATTCTTAATTTCTTATTTTTAACTAGTTCTTAGACTTGAGAGAGAAGGAATGAGAAATGAGAAGGTGAACACATATTTAAACAGAAAAATCAAACGATTTATTCAATTTAAACTAACTACCCTGGTGGATCATGCAACCGGACATTCAATTTTTTCACGAAATCGACCGCGATTCGATGACGATGCGATTGCATCGCAGTCGCATCGTGGTCACATGACAGTCGATTTCGTGAAAAAATCGACTGTCTGATCGATTTATAGTTGATATGCAATCGCTCGATCCATCAGGGTACTACATAATGAAAATCAGTACATATGTAAAACGGGAAAATAATACATATATATATTTTTGGAAAGTGTGGGTGTGTGTGGGTGGAATGAATGAAATGTGTGTACTATACATAAATTATCAATGAAAAATTATACCAAGTATATAACGTTTATACATAAAATCAAATTATCAATTCTTAGAAATTCGATAATAATAATAGTAATAACACTCGGAACCGCGAGTTCGTTGTGCTTCACTCGGGAGTCCCCGATACTCCGTTGTCTTTAACCTCAGGAAGTCGGCCTTCCGTTGACTGAATGTCGGCAAAATGTTGGTAGTATGTCGGCAGACTATTGTCAGAATACTAGCTGCCAACGTTGCCCACGCGGAGTGCAGAACACTCGTTGTGGTAAGGATTTGGGAGTGAGACACCCTCGGAAGTCTCCTCAGGTTGTCGGAACCGCCGTTGGCCAAGGGGTGAGACGCTCTCAGGATATAGTCCGATTACCGAAAGGTTTACTTTTTTTAAGTAAGGTTAGATACGGTTTCAGGCTCTCGGAAAAGTAATCCTTTTAAAAATCGGACTATATTACTCCGTTGAGTTGGCTTCGGGAGATCCGTCACCTCCGTTAGCCGTGAGTCGTCTGATTAATTTTGGGCGAACGTCGCCCTTTTATACCCGCGAGAGCCTTCCCCCACCGCTAATTGTCACGTGACGTCGTCATAGCAACCGCTGTAGTGAGGGTAGGGCTGTGTGTAGCGCTCGGGCCGTATTTAACGTTTTTCCTCCGTTACAACCCTTTCGCAGAAATTTCGTAGTAAGAGAAGGGAGCAGGGGGGGGGGGAGGTAAAGGAGATGAGGGACGGGGAATAGAGAGAGGGCGTGGCCTATTAGACCATCGAGAGACTTTGTTAGTGTCCAAGTTGAGGATGAGGGGGTTTGGATGATTTTTGACTGAAGTTTCAATGAAGGACAATGATGAATTTGAGTCTATTGATGAATTCTTGAAGATATTCTACGTCGTCAGCTGAGTGGAGAGAGGAAATACGAGTGTGGTGATATGCATTTGTGATTACACGGAGGAATTTGTTTTGCATTACTTGTGCCAGATTGGGCATGCATAGGTCAAGTTCGACCTAACCAGTGCCTTGTACAGTTTCAGCTTAATGTTTATAGATGAGGCTTTATTTTTGAAGAGATGGTAGAGTCTATCCATGACGGCTTTTGCCTTGCGCTGGGTTTCATTGATCCTCTGCCAACATGATTTCTTGAAAAACCAGTTCATATTTCCCATTTTGGGCTATTGAATGGCCCGACTCGGGCCAACAAAGGGTCTGACTCGGGTCATTTATTGGCCCAAGTCGGGCCATATATTGGCTCCAGTCTAGACATTAATCGGTCCAATTCAGGCCGTTTGCTGGCCGGAGTAGGGCAATTTGTTGCCCGGAGTCAGGCCGATGTATGGCTAGTTCTGGGCCAATGAGTGGCCAGCCTCGGGCCAATAAATCATTTGATGATCCTATTTGTGCCAACAAATGGTTCTACTCGGGCTCATAAATTTCCCAGCTTTGGCTAAGAAACAATTTAGGAAATTCACAAATAATTAGCACATAATTTAGCACTACACAAAGTCTCTAAAAAATATTCCATTGTGCTAACTTACGGTCGCAGGTGAGTTAGATTTCTTCACCTTTCTAGTAGAGGAAAAAAAATTCCTCTTTTTCCTTCATTGAACTTCAACGAACAATGAAACTTGAATGTCTCCATCAGTTTCTTTCTTCGTTCACTTCCTTTGCATTCAGATATTAACTTCGGAACATAAAACGGACATGGGTCAAGTGCTCTTTCCTCCATCCCTGCGTTCTCGACCTCTATTACATAGAGGTCTAGAACGTAGCGAGAGCAATGAGAGCAGTTTGTCCATGGCTGTTTTACTATACAACATAACAGTCGTTATACTGAGGGTAAGACTGACCTTCTTTTTTCTACTAAGACCATTCAGCTCAGCCAGTCAATGATAGAATTCTTTCTACATTTCGACAGATAATTTTATTCTGAAAAATTCAACGATTCTCAATACTATGAGAAATATTTCATTTTCAGAAAAAAATGATTTCTTGATCATCTGTGTTATACCAAATTATTCAGTTTTTTCATGGCGTCAATCGGAGATTCTTATCGAAGAACTCTATTATTTGCTTTATGAAATCGTAGTTGTATCAGTAGCACGATTATGTACTTACAAACTAAGATAAGAGAATCCAGAAAATCAGTAAAATGAGCGAAACCAAGTGGATAATGATACCTTCTATTAGCTTCATAGTAAGTAATGCCTTTGTGACCAAATTTTTGATATTCCACTTTTTACCGGGATTTAGAGTATTTTTGGACCAAAGAATAAAAAATCAAATTATTCATTAGTAGAGCTCTCCCTTAGAAGTGGAAAAGAAGTGACAATTGAGCTAGGCCTTTTGCCGCAAAGCGAAACGTGTCGAAATCCATATTTTATCAGATAATCAATAAATATTTTGGAATGATGGGAACGAATTCTTTCGTTTGGCTTCCCTCGATTTTAATTGTAACTCAGAATCTCGGTTTGTCCAAAGGAATATTGGTGGAAAAATGGATGGAACAATACCAGGATCATTTTGATTACTATAATGATAAAACTTGGCTGATGAGATACTATGAGAATGATGAATTTTATCATCAATCTGGACCAATCTTCATCATAATTGGTGGAGAAGATGCACTCACGCCTGAAAATATTGAAATTGATGACACGTACGAAATGGCCGAAGCTTATCAAGCTATGATGTACAGTATTGAGCATCGGTATTATGGAGAAAGCCATCCAGTTCCGTGAGTTTTCTTATTTCTTTATTGATCAATGAATAAAAATTCCAACGGTGAAGTAAAGAAAAAAGAAATCAATTTCACTTTGTGATCAGTAATTCCGAAAGATTCCAAGATATAAGTGAGGTGGAGTAATTTTCCCCATAACATCTCGTGAAGATGTAATTTTCCTCAACAAAACTTTGCGACCAGCTTACCTCCTTTTAATATTTTATCATTGAACATTTCTAATTGAGAAGATCGAACTAATTAATTCAGTAGTGAAAAGCTGAAACACAAGAAATCAACTTATATTTGTGATCATGTTTGATAGATCTTGAAAACTGAGGAAGATACGCTCTTTTTACTTTCAAGTGCTACAAAAAAGAATGAGAGCAAAACCACCTTATCTCGCTTAGTTTTCGAGATATTCTTTAAAAAATGAATTATGAAAAAAATAGAGTTGTTGTGTTTCACCTCATCATTACTGAATTCACATACAGTGAACAAGATGCTTGGATGAATGATTATTATTTTCTGCAGAGATATTAGCCTCGAAAATCTCAGATACTTGAGAGTTTCACAGGCACTTGCAGACATAGCATTGTTCATTGAAACCAAAAAAAAAGAATTAAATAGTTCGAATGCTTTTACCATGGTTTTCGGATGTTCTTATTCTGGTAATCTGGCAGCATGGATGAGAGTCGGGTATCCGAACTTGGTCCAGGGTGCCTTAGCACGTAGTGCACCCATTTACATTGAAGCAGAATTCGATGGTAATTCAGTTTTTTTTCATAGAAAACTCATCATAATCCAGTTTAATTGTAATTTCATGAAATATCGTCGTTCTAGAGTGAAAAGGGCGTGAATGATACATGTTTTCCATCTTGTTACGCTCGTTTCACTCTAGGACGACGATATTATTTTCGTTTTCATTTCAAGAATTCTTTTTC
Organism: Aleiodes leptofemur; assembly: GCA_963942555.1. Lineage (NCBI taxonomy): Eukaryota > Metazoa > Arthropoda > Insecta > Hymenoptera > Braconidae > Aleiodes > Aleiodes leptofemur. The sequence goes on from OZ012614.1 coordinate 9,976,877, forward strand.
AACGTTGAAAGTTCTATTCATAAGTATGACGAGAACTGTGCGATGAATATTGAAGCAGCATTTTCAACTCTTGGAGATCTTCTTGACAATCCGGCGATTAATTCAATCAAAGTGAAGAATGATTTCAAGTAAATTAAAATGACTCTAAAAAATATGAAAATCAATGAATAAATGATTAAACATTTTCAGTACATTTATAAGTAATTTTGAATTTTGAACCTTTTTTCTTTTATGAAGTCTGTGCAGCCCAGATTTCTTTCAGCCTTCTGACATCTCATACATGATGCATGTTTGTGCTAAAGTAATTGAACTTTCTTATGAACTTCAATGAATATTCATTAAGAATAAAACAATCAATATATATTCTATTTCCCAGATTTTCGCCTTTATCGTAACTCACCATAAAATTCAGAGAAATGGAAAAACTACGATTGAGAATATTTGCACCATGATGAGAAGAAACGAAACCATATCTCCATACGCTAGACTTGCTGAAATTTTCAAAGTGGAATATTCGGATAATAATTCTTGCGTAAACTTAACATTTAGTGATTCAGTGACACCATTTCTTCCGACATCTTGGGGATCTCAACTGGTTAGAGGTATCAAATTTTCAATATTCCTTCATATCATATCAAGTTGACTCAATAGAGAAAATCAGAACGATAAAAAAAAATCTGCACAAACCGATTTTTTGTAAGTTTTGAGATATCTGATGAAAATTTATCAGAAAAATGAACCGCATTTATGTTACTCCATTAATTCACTCTCAAGATTCGTTCTCTTATAGCGAGACTGTGGATGTATCAATTGTGTACAGAGTTTGGATTATTTATGACCTTATCATCACCTGTATCAATATTTGGGGACCGAGTTCCTCTACAATATTACGTGGAATTTTGTGGAAGTATATTTGGAACAGGGTGAGTGCATCATGTTGCCGCATAAGAAGTAATGAAAACTAAATTAATCATTCGTATTTCTCCTTCTTTTAGTTTCAATTTAGATGATTTGAATCATAATATCGCGGAAATAGATCGTTTATATAATTCAAAATTACCCGTTACTACAAATATCATATTTATGAATGGTGATCTCGATCCATGGCATTCGATTTCAGTACTCTCTGATCTCAACGACGATTCACCAGCAATCCTCATTGATGGTGAGCTGTGCAATTGAATTCAATGAACTTATTTAATCAAAGAAATATCTCGCAATCAAAATAACTTTGAGAAATTGATGTTATGTTTTTTTCAACGTGAAAAAGTGAGAGCTATGATTTTCTTTATTTTACTGGGGTTCTGAAATATTGAAAAAACGGACAAATCATATCATATATATATATATAAAAGGAAAGTGTTAGTGGGTTTGTCCAGCCTTTTCTCTATAACAACCCACTGCCAACCACAAGGGGTTGTAGTGATAGGTCACCCTTGGTCTGCACTCTCAAGTAAGGGAGTTTGGCTTCGGTGGGTGTGGGTGGCAAAAATGTCAGTTGGGATATTTCTATCCTTCTCCAACACATTGTATGGCTGAGATAGACTCAGGGTTGTGTTGAATGACATGAAGTGTATATATGTGTGAATATTCGAGAAATATCTTAAACATTCTAGAATGTTCTCGGGATTAATTTAGGAACCTTCTAGAATGTTCCAGAAGGCTGCAGTATTCTCAAAAACTTTCTAAAAGGTTCAATAATAATTTGGAGCATTCGGGAAAGTTCGAGAACATTCTAGAATGTTCTAAAAGATTCGAGAATTTTCTAGGATGTTCAAAAAAGTTCGAAGATATTTGGAATGTCCCAGAAAGTTCCAGAACATACTAGAGTGTTCCAGAAGGTTCAAGAATCTTCTAGAATGTTCCATGAGTTTTGAGAGTCTTTTGGAATGTTCCAGAAAGTTCAAGAACATACTAGAATGTTCCAGAAGGTTCAAAAATTCTCCAGAATGTTCCATAAGTTTGAGAGTCTCTTGGAATATTCCAGAAAGTTCGAGAACATTCTAGAATGTGTGTGATCCTATTATCATTGAGCGTACAATGTATTTCGACCCGGGCAACGCCGAGTTTCGCAGCTATTTAAAATAAAGTTGGGCCTATCTGTTGATTCACTTCAGCACTGATTCTATCAATGATAAATTTCTGCTCCATCCTGGGCTTTACAGATGCAACACATTGTGAATTCATGAGACGAGGTCAAACACGAAAGAAGAACATCATCGCTGCTAAATGCTACGTTTCTTTTACGATCCAGGAATGGCTCCACAATTGGCTTAGAAATTAAGTGAAGGCCTTTCCATAATTTTTGGTAAAAACCAAAATGTCTGGAAATGGAAAGCTTACTCACCTATTTCGACAGCATTTTCATTGAGCTATTACATGTGCTAGTCTGAATTTAGCCCAGATGAACATTTTTATTATTTCAAGAAATTAAAGAGCTTTCAAAATACTTCCACTGAGTATTTGTATCATTAGCTTGACACTTATTTTGTTATTTTAATAATAAACGTGTTTTTTCGTAAATTTCTTAGCTACTCTCAATTCTTCTTTGCATTGTCATTTATATAATTTTTCGATATACATCCTGTTTTCGAACAACATATCATTCTTGTACTGACTGAGAGATTAAGACTCAAAGTATTTAGGAAAGATGATGAAAAAATTCATAGATCAATACATTTCAAATGACTGATTATTTCTGTTGGCTACGCGGAAGAATTTTTTTGTGATATAATCCTGTCTAATTAGATAGAAATAGAATCAGATCTGCAGTCATATCTCGGTAGATATGACGTTATATCTGTGGAAATATAAACAGATATGTTAGTAGATCTGACCAAATCTGACAACGCCACAAAAGAATGGCCCAAATCTGAATTAGATATGATTATATATATGGACGATTCCACCAATTCTCGAATAGAATTTCGGCTCCAAATTTTGGAGAGCGACTTTCTGGTCCTTATCGATTACAGCCATTAAAATGAAGGAAATCCTAAATTCTAAACCGTTTTGCCCCATTATCGAAGCAAAAATCAATGATTTTGATTCTTGCATCAAAATTGTCTTTTTAGCTACTCACGTCATTCCAGAGGGAAAATTTTGACGCAAAAATCAAAATTCATTGATGTTTGCTTCGATACTGGGGCAAAATGGTTTAAAATTTAGGATTTTCTTCATTCTAATGGTTTTAATCGATAAGGACCAAAAAGTCGGCCCCCAAAATTTGGAGCCGAAATTCTATTCGAGAATTGGTGGAATTGCCCATATATGTAGATCTTGGCAATTTTGAATAATTGATAGAATTGGATCTGATCAGATCTAAAAATTATAAACTTACGAGTTGGGGCACAACTGACACATCTCCAAGAATATATAAATGCGAAAAAGTCAATCGACATGTCGGAAAATTCATATCCCTGGCGGTTCCGAACATGCGATATAAATTCCGAATTTATTCCATGTAAATTCAGTGTTTACACCGTTTATTTTTGCAATTTTTTTACAATGTTTCTACTGTTTGTAAACAGTATTTACACAGAATTCATACAACTTTTCAACGGAGTTTACACAGCATTTGAGCAGAATTTACACGGCATAAATCTGGAGTTAAAACTGCACAAAAAATCGGTAGATATTCCGCATTTCCAAAACCGCAAGGGATTTCATTCTTTCGACGTGTCAACATCTCTGCTCCATTGTTCCGATTTTCCCTAATCCTTTTTGCGCGGTAGAATCCTTCTTGCTAATCAGCGTAATGAAATCATCAATCATTTAAAATGTATTGATCTGGAAATTTTTTCATGATTTTTCCTGAACTGATGAGCGAAGGTTCACATAATGAGCGCGGCGCCGCTTTTTTACGTTTTGATGTTTTATTTTCATATTTACCAATAGATAAATTTTTAACAATTTTAATACTTCTAAAATAGAGAATACTATCGATAAGCATAGAATCGCTTCAAAAGTTGAGTGGAAATATCATTCCGTGCATTACGGATTGAAAAGCAGCGCTATGCCACCCGGTGCAAAATCCTCGTTCAAATTGCGCTGTTGCCAAGTTGTTCTCCCCCCTCTACTTACTGGTCACAAATATGAGAACATAACCCTCAATCATCTTCCGGTGTATTTCCTCCTTCAATTTCTCATTCAATATGAAATTAATTGAAAAATAATTTTCTTGACCTTTAGTTACTCGCGCTATGAGCGTGGTGCCGCCTTGACGCTAGTCAACGTACGGCGTTTATTTGAGAGCAAGTAAGATGTTAGAAAGAGCGCGAGTAACGAAAGGTTAAGAGAATGTCGGCACAAATTACTAATTGATCATTTGGCAACACCCCACTGAATTTAACACAGTGGCGGAGCACTCACAGTGCGACGTACAAAGTTGGGTGAAATCACGTGGGTGAAGACGAGTTAACATTAATATTGATATTCTTATATACAACTATCGCTAATTAAATTCGTCATTAAATATGAATAATATTTTGGCTGTTCCGTCTGCGTGGAAAAATTCAGTTACTACTTGAGTAATTAAGAATGTTAGGGGTCTATTTGTAATTAAATTTGATAATCTCAGAATCAAATTTCGGAAAAAATAGGGAATGCGCAGGCGAGGTTTGAACTCACCTCCTCCAAATTACCAGTTTGTGCTCTACTAATTGAGCTACTGCGAATTCCACTATTCACCTTCGAATTTTTGATTCCCATATATTACCTTATTTTCTCCAACTCCCTTCCTGAGGCAATTTTAAATTAATTTTATTTTGACAGGCCGCTAATCTGCATATTTACCACTACTTGAATAGGTGGGCGCTTGCCGCTCGAAGATTCGCAAAACGAACCGAGCGGGACGTGCGCTCGCAAGGGAATTAGTGTGCCTTTCTCGTCAGTGTTACAGAAAGGCCCTGCATAATGGACCAAGTGTACCGATCAGGGTTTTCCATCGTTTCCCTTGGTTCTCTGAATGTTGTACAGTAATACAAGTTGACGGTTGACAAGGGGGAAAAGTAGGAGGCAAGGCCGGTTAGGGGTATAAAATATGCTTATGTCATACCAGTGGAATAGAAATTAATTTTTTTTTTCTCAAATAATATTCGTTAAAAATCTAAATAATGTCGTTAAAATCTACTATGTCATTAGTGCATCTCCACTCTCATTAGTTGGCTTACGGTTCTTCTTCAGATGCTTTGCTAAAACTTGCAAAGATTTAACTTGTTTCTGAAGATCTCTCACTTGTCTTTGTAATTGTTTTATTTTTTTTGACTTGTTCTCATTAGTTCTTTTAACTAATTGAATTGTTCTATTAGCTCTTTCAGGTGTTGCGAAATCTAACGATGATATTTCACTCACATGACGTGGTTCAAAAAATCTTCTCTTTTTACATTGACTTGATAAATTATGTCCGTCAGAAACTGCAAAATATAAAATAAGAAGGATAGTCATTAAAATGATAATATTAAGAAAAGAACAAAATAATTCCCACCAGTCCTTTCTCCTTTACTGCTAGAATCTATCATTCTATTTTCAGTACATTTATGTGAATCGTCATTTTCATCAGAATGGACTTAATATAGAATAAGAGATAACATTAGAAAAATAATATTTAATAGATTGATTTTCTCATACTTACCAGTGCCACTGCTGCTATTATTTGGCTTTTGATCTTCAATACTGTTTGATTTATAATATTTTGTTGGACCTAAAATACAATAAAAATTATAAATAAATAATATAATTCATATTATTTTTCATAATTTATAGCAAAACGTTATTTTGTTACTTTTTCTAATATTATAGAGTGAATAATTGTGGTCTCCAATGTAACTGCGAGCAAAAAATGATGAAGACTGATTGACAACTGGATTCTCATTGATAAGTTCCATCAATGGTCCTTTCGACGGCAGTTCATTACTTTCCTTAATACTCAAAGGATTCGTAAGGAAGAGTTTAGGAACTGCATGGCGTTTGACAAAAGCTTTAACGCTTCCAAAAATATTTGATTGACAAGTATCTTCAGGAACAAAATGTCTCGAACATATAAAATTTCCTTTCACATCATCATTTGCAGTTAATCCACAGGCATGCAACCACTTCGCACGTATGTTCAAATTTCTTGGGAATCTAAAATTTGTTGAAATTGGTTATTATTGTCAGTATAAAAAAAAAATTAGCTAAAAATTGAATTTTTTTCTATACCCACCTGTGCAACGAAATACTATCAACTTTAGATGCCTTTCTATCACATAAATAACACCAGTTAACCATTTTCGAATATATTATTATTTTTTTTAAATGTTGGTAAATTCAAAACGCAAAATTTACTGAAACGGAAATTTGCTTTTAATCATAATACTAATAAATAAATGTAGTCAACACGTTGATAACCAAGAAAATTATTTTTTCCAGTTTATATCCCGTCTAAAGTTGTTCCAGCGAATTGCCAAGCATGCGCAGCAAGAACGATTCCTCTTGAAGGAGAGAGAGAATAAATATAGTCGGTACCGTAATTTTAAAACCTTTTTCTGCTCAGGGTGCTGGGGAAATACTAGGGGTGAGCAAATCATTCGAAATGATGAAAAATTCGAATACGAATATTCGATTCGAAATTTGAATAATCGATTCAGAATTCGAATATTCGAAAGTTTGATCCGATATTCAATTCTCAATTGGAAAATTCGATTTTAAATTAGCGGTGAGCGAATACCCCTCGAATCGAATCGAAGAGTGGAATTCAATTGGATTTCGGAATCGCATAATTAGATTTTCGAATACTCGATTCAAGAATTAAATATTAGATTTTCAAATCGGATTATTCGATTTGACAATCGAATCAAATTTCACTGTTCGATTTGAGTCGAGAGGTATTCGCTCTCCCCAAATCCAAAGTTCTCATTTGTACTCAGTCATTAAATAATTGAAATTCGATTGGGAGATCGTATCTAATGTTCCTTGATCCATTTCAAACCAATTCTTCGAATCCCCAATCAAATATTCAAATTTAGAATCGCTTATTCAAATTTCTAATCGAATACTCGATATTCGAATCTAATTTTCAAATATTCGATTTTCGAATCAAATATTTGAAAATCGAATTATTCGATTCGAAAATCGAATCGAATTTCACTATTCGCTTCAATTCGATGCATTATAATCAAAATAATGGAACTCGAAAAATTTCCTATGGATTTTTGTATAAATATCTCTGAAATCAATCACTCTATAAGAGAATCTCAAAAAATTCTTTTTGTAGATAACTTTCATATCCTACCACGAAGATAACCACTTAGAGAAATTTCAAATCTGCCCCACTGTATTCCGAGATTGGCGCCCATTGTGGCAGCACCTTTAAAAAAAACAGCTGATCATCAGTTTTGAGTGCAAAGATTGTTTCTCTCGTGACGTTTTAATTTCATAAGATCAAGGGATTTAAAAACATCGCTGGGTTCTTTGCGCAAAGCGTTTGAAGACAATTACGGTCAGAAATTTTATTACTGGACGAGGCTAAAAAAAAGAGTAGTTCCTTTCGAGTGAATTTCCAGTGAATCCTGAGTGTTTTCGAGGTGACTTCCAGGTAAGCGCTCCATTCTCTTTGTGATGACAGTTGTTCTGTAAAAAGTTTCGAGAACTGAAAGAAATGGATCAGTTTCATGACACCGAAAATATCAAATATCTGACAATTTTTATATTTTTCTTTCCTTCAACAAATGAATGATTTTTAGTAAAATAGGAATACACCTGTAGAAAATTCAAAAAACTGTAGGTGTAAACTTTTAAAATACTTTTTTCATGATGATTTATCTGTTGAAAAGAGTACAAAAAAAACTAATTGCATTATCATTAAATTTCTGTTATTGCCTTTTTTTACTGAGTAGATAATTGAAAATGCAAAAAACATTTTTTTTACAATCATTTTTTAGAAGAAAAACTATATTTTATTTGAGTTTTCATTAAATATCACAGAAACTAAGAGAGATAGGTAATTTTTTCGTAAAGGAGAAGAGCTACAAAAAAAATAATAAAATCAGCACACACACGACAATTGTTTGAATTTTTTTTCAAACAAATCAATTTTGAATTTTCTACATGTGCATATTTTTATTTTTTTGGAAAATAATTTGTATGTTGAGAAACGAAAGAAATATAATAATTGTCAAATGTCTGCTATTTTCAACGTCATCGAAAAAATGTTATTACAAAGAAAAATTCCATCTCTATCACAAATCTAGAAACCTCTATACAAAATATTTTCCTCTACAAAAAAATCATTAGTAGAAAGGAGTACTGCTAAAGATAGAAAAATTGCTCCATCTCTCTCAGTTTCCGAAATATTCCACAAAAACTCACTCCAAGATCGATTCAATTACTATCATCCTCGTATGAATTTTCTACCATAAAATTAGTTGAAAAATGTCGAAAATAATGAAAAAAAATCGTCACCTGTCGGAAGATGAGAAAGCAATGATTAAAGATGCATTTGAATCACTCGATACTGACAAAGATGGCTTTTTGAATTATCAAGAAATGAAATCTGCTGTTAAAGCACTTGGATTTGACGCTAAAAAACTTGAAATACTGAATATGATGAGATGTTGCGATAAAGCTGAGGACAAAATTGACTACGAAAATTTTTATTACATCAGTATGTTTATGAGTCTTTAGCAAAAATTTTGAATCAAATGGGCTAATCATTCTTTAAATTATAATCAGTGGCTGATAAAATTACCAAGAGAGATCCAATCGATGAAATTAAAATTGTATACAAGTTACTTTGTGAAACTGTTAATGCTAAAACAATTGGACTAGTAGAGTTGAAGAAAATCAATACGCAATTGAATACTAAGTTGAGCAATGAAGAGATGCACGCAATGATTGAAGAGTTTGATATAGATGGAGATGGACGCAGTAAAAAAAATTAATTCTATTTTTTTATGACACTAAAAATAGTAGACATCTGACAATTTTTAGTTTTTTTTAACAGATAAATTATTTTCGAAAAATAAAAATATGCGTTTTTAGAAAATTGAAAAATCTATAAGTGCGAATTTAAAAAAAAATTATTTTATAATAATTCATTTCTTTAAAAAAATGCACAAGATTGTCAGATGTCTGCTAATTTCATTATCATCTTTTTTTATGATACTGAAAACAGCAGATAACTGACTTTTTTTTCTTTTAACGAATAAATTATTTTCAAAAACGAAAAAATATGCGCTCGTAGAAAATTGAAAAAACTACAAGTGCAAATTTTTCAAATCATTTTTCTATGATAATTTAGTCGTCCAAAAAATCCGAAAAATTGTCAGATGTGTACTCATTTCATTATCATCTTCTTCTGTCATTCATTTTTCATGAATATCTCAAAAACGGAGAGAAATAGGGAAATTTATGTAGAAACCATTTTTGTAGCTCTTATTTTCCTCTACGAAAAATCTATTATCTCGCTTAGTTTCCGAGATATTCGTAGAAAAAAGAACGACAAAGAAAATAAACTTATTGTCTTGACGGTCGATTTTTAGTGAAATTTTCCAAAGTTTTTTCTGACATATTTTCCATCGCAAATTTCGTCAGCTTTTCAATGAAATTAATGAATCTTCTTCATCTCGTACCGTTTTATTGTGATATCCATCTTAATCCAGTCATTTCTCTATTAGAAATTTATGAAAAACTGAAAACATTCTGAAACTTGTTATTTTTTTGCTGATATCCCTGAAATAATGTGGACAAAAAACAATTTAATACAGTAAAAAAAATTCGTGGCGAGCTTCTCGCGAATGCCTTTGAAATGAGTGGACTTAGCAAAAAATCGTCAAGAGCCTTTTTTGTAGAGAATTTCCTGAGCTATAAAAAAAGTCTCCTGACGAATCCTGATAAGTCCAGTAGTTCCATAGATATTAACGAAACAATCTGCATAAAAAAAACTGACACTTCACTTTCTTTCAGATTCATCAAAAGAAAAACTAGTTAATCTTCTCAATTATCTGATTGCAGTTGACGAAGGTGAATTCATTTCTATAATGGCGCCATCATAAACCACCGAACCGATTCAGATCTACACTTCAAAAATCAATCAACAAATAACAATTCTTTCCCATCAAAATTTCACGTTTTTTTTGAATTAAGAAAAACTTAAAAATGAATTACGGAATAAATTGGGAGGCAGAACAACGCCAGACACTTCTCGAAGGCAGAGCATCCTTGGAGAGAGCATCACAGTCAGTAGCAAGATCCCAGGTTGTAGCAGCTGAGACTGAACAAATTGGCAGGGAAGTTATTAATGAATTGGGTGGACAACGTGAAACACTGCTCAGAGCTAAGAGAAGATTATCCGAGACTGATCAGGAGTTAAATGCTTCACGTAAAGTCATGAGGCTCATTACAAGAAGAGTACTGACTAATAAAATTGCATTAATATTAATAATTGTCCTAGAAGTTGCAATTCTCGCTTTAACTGTTTACTTGAAATTTTTCCTGAAGAAATGAATAACTCGTGCATTTATCTAAAATTCAAAGAAGAGTCAAATAATTCAGTTAACGTTAGAATCCGTGATTTAGCAGTATTAACTTAAAAAAAAATCATTAAAAATCACTGAAAAAAAAAGATTATTCATCATTTTGTTTCGCAATATCAAATTAATATAATTGAAATTATTAAAAAAATAAAAATTAATCTTTCGATTTTCTTGATAATTATTTTATGTACAAAACTGACTATCATTAAACATTCTTATAAAATGCCATTATTTTTTTGAATACTTCGGGATTGTATCCCTCAAAAACGGGTCGACCATTCTCGTACTTGGCTTTTGTGAATAAATCAATTTGCGGCAGTGTCCACCAGTAATTATATTTATCTCCATTGCTCTCGAGATTTAGAGTGTTTAATTGAAAAACTGAAAAGTGGAAATTCTGACTGTCGGATTGTATGCACTGAAGAATCAGGGGTTCTGGTAAATCGTCGACGGTGTCGCCGTACATTTTTTTAGCATAGCTCGCTGCAGTTGCGAAGACTTTAATCAATGATCTTGCTTTAAGTTGATTCTCTTCCACTGGTAATTCTGTCATATTCTTCACATTCTCGACGTCGTGGTAGATGAAAAGTGTGTGTGGATTTGACCAAGGCGACTTCTCTGACACAGCTAAATTAATAGTAAATTATGTTAGTATTTCATTGATTTTCCTTCAATCAATTCATTATAAGATAAATTATCAAAATAAAATAAATTAATAACTGTGGTCGGAATTATTCTCGATGAAATATATGAAGGAATTTGTCCAGAAATCTTCTTTGTAGAACATTTTATAATCTCCAAAAAAAATCTCTTGATAAATTCTTCTGAAGCCATTCATTTTAAAAATATACGCAAAATAATTCAAATTAAATAAATAGTGAACGATATTGAAACGAGAATTTGCCAAATTTACGTGGATTTTTTGGCAAAATATTTGGAGTGCGTGAGTTTAGAGACATCTAACAAGAGATCTTTCTTAAAGAGCAATTAAATTGAATCTGAGCTTAATTCTACTTACGATAAAGTGTTTCTAAATCGTAGAAATGAGCTTGACGAAGGCCAACAGTTGGGAGAAGTGGATAAAGCTCTGGGAAAGTTTTAATAGCTGCATCTTCTTGTGAACCCATTGGTCTCAACAATTTCGATGATGTCATGAGACAATCTAGTTTCATTTCTAAGTTCAATAGATCCCCATCTTTAACTGAAATTGAATAATGAAAATTATTTTCTTGAATTAGTTGTCTCTGAATTTCGCTAATCAGTTTCTGCAAAATATCTCGAAATCTAAAGGAAATAGGAAAATTTTCGTTGAAAGAAGCAGAGCTACATAAAAGGTTTTTCTACGAAAAATTCTCTATCTCCCTTAGCTATCGCGATATTGTACAAAATCCTATTAATGTAGAAGTAATTTTAAAAATTCATAATTAACGCTGAAAACTAAATTGATGATAATTACACAAAGAAACTTTTATGAATCCGTCATGAACAATCTGTCGCTGCTGTGCTATTTGTGGTCCACAGAGGGATTCGCAGAGTTGCATGAATTTAACAGTAAGATTTCGCCTGAAAAATTGATTTTTATCATAATTAATATAAAAATTTTACCTAAAATTTACTCATAAAATGGACTCACGATTTTCTGACACCGTTTATTCCATAATCTCTGGGAAAAACCCAAGCAGGTCGCTCGGGATCTTTGATCTTCGGTAATTTAACTTGTTGAGCATCAAAAATATTCGACGACTCAATGAATCTAGAAATAAAATAAAAAATGACACTCAATTTCTCCTCTCAAAAATAGATTGAAAAATTAGGAAAAATGTTCATTACCTCTGAATCGTCCCTTCAATTTCGTCACCAGGATTTTCAATCAGACTCTCAATTTTTTCAGGTAATGAATCACTGATTATCAGAGTTTTTGTGAGATTTTGTGCTTGTTGAATACCTTCTACGAGTAATTCATTGTCCAAAACTCTCAAGCAAGGTCTCTCCTTGTAATCTGGATGTTTCTCATCTTTTGGAATTAGAGGAGGCACCAATGTATATTGATTGAAGGATTGTATACTAAAAAAAATTAGTAAAGAATTCAAATTAATTTGAAAAAACATTGGTACTCCCCAAATCCTTTTTCGTACAAAATTTCATTGGCTCCAAATACTCAAGAAAGAATTTCCCAAATTATCACGATACTGAAAATAGTCGACATCTGATAACTTTTATTTTTTCTTCATTTCTTTGACAATCTAATTATTTGAAAATAAAATGAAAAATATGCACATGTAAGAAATTTGCAGAACTACAAGTGGAATTTTTGAAAATATTTTTTTTATAATAATTAATTTGTTTCAAAAAATTCAAAAAATTGTCCGATGTATGATAATTTTATTCTCATAAATTATCGCCTTCAGTCGCCTCATTAGGAGCATAATTAATTTATCAGAGGAAATTTCACGATTTTTCGTTTATACTCACTCGAGCATCTCTCTTTTTGGAGCCAGATAATCAATTGGATCTATCACATTGATACCATGCTTAGCAAGACGCCATTCTGCATGTGTTTCTGTTGGTATTTGCTTGGTGTGTGCATACCAATTGAACTTAATCATTCTCCCTAGATGTTGGGCGCACAATACTTGAGTCAGCTTCATTTTGCAAAATTTTCTGCAGTAGAAAATCGAATAATTATATTTATCTTCGTACAAAATTGAAGAAAATTGGAGATTATACATTGCGCATTAGATATGATTTCTTTGGAATAGCTTGGAATTCAAGGGAGATAAAGACATTTTTGTAGGGAAAAATATTATAATATTGAAAATAGCAAACATCTAATGGTTTTCATTTTCTCCACTTAACAAATAAATTATTTAGAGAACATAAAAAATATGCACATGTAAAAAACTTTAAAAAATCGATTATGCATATTTTTCAAATATTTTTTTGTAGTAATTTATTTTTTTGAGAAAATTCAAAAAATTCTCAGATTTGTACTGATTTCATTATCATAGAAAAATCAGAACTACAAAGGAGGTGCTCAAGGAAATGACTCTATTTACTCTAAATTCCGAGATATTCTACAGAATTTCATTAGTTGATTAATTAAAAAATATGATAATGAAATCAACACGCTTTCGACAATTTTTTGAATTTTTTTTAAACAAATAAATTATTATCAAAAAATATTCGAAAAATTCGCATTTATAGTTTCTTCAATTTTCTGCATGTGCATATTTTTTATTTCTTAAAAATAATTTATTTGTTAAAAGAGAAAAAAACTAAAAATTGTCCGCTATCTGCTATTTTTATTTTCACAAAAGAATACATTAATGTCAATTGAAGTCGAGTTTCTTTGAAATATATCGAAATATAAGAGAGATGAGAAAATTTTTATAGGAACCTTGTTTGTAGCCCCAATTCTCCTGTAATAAAAGGTCGTCACTAAATCGCTCTATCTCTTTTAAATTCCCAGTTATCCTATGAAAACTCCAAAATCAGTTATCACCATAACTTCTACAGAATCGAGCTTTGATTTCGAGCAAAAAATAAATAAAAGATTAACAAAGATGTCCACAATTACGATTCACTTCTTCCACTCCAGAAATTTAAAATATACTCTATAAAACAAGTAAAAACAAAGAAATCATGACAATTCTTCCAATAGTTTGTTAATAAAATCCAGGACAAATAAATTCAAAAAATGAGGTTAACTCTGAAATTTTCACCTGACAAATATAAGCAGATCATTATTATGAAAAATAAAAATTTACCTTTAATAATTCACAGTGTTAGTTGAACTTATTCAATGAAATCATTGATTCTTCACTCAGAATAAATGGAATAACAATTTTCATTTATTTATCAATTAAATTTATTGTGGCTCTGCGTGCCGGAAGACAGCGCCACAGTTTTTGCCTTTAAAAAAAATGTCAACAATTGAATAGGTTACTCACTCTAGTTTTAAGAATTAAATTTTTAAATGAATGAATTTGTGACAATAAATTGATGAAATATAATTAGTAATAATGAAATTACCCTTGAGACCAGTGAGAATATGGTGCAGGCACTTGAATCAAGAGGCAAAGCTCGAGGGAAAATCATTTTGGAAAAAACCAGTGGGTTTTGAAACTACTATTTCCCTCTGGAACCCAATTGAAAGGAAAAAAGTGCCGTTTATATTAAATAATTATAAGATTGCTACTTGGTACATGTGTGGGCCAACTGTTTATGATTCTGCACATATTGGACATGCTTGGTAATTTTTTATCAATTTATTCACTATTTAATTTCAATGTTCAATTGCTTCATTGGGAATATTTGGATTTTCATAAATTTATTAGTAATATTCCATGTTTTTGTAGTAATTGTTAGAATGTCAGCAGTAATTTTATTTTTCATCAGAGAATATCGATGTTGGATTCTCGATAGTGAAGAATTGGATTCAGAGATATTTAAAAAATAGAAGAATTGTCGTTGCGGAAATTATTCGATCAAGTGGTGAAAGAGAAGACGAGAAGATCATTATGGAAATATTTCAAGAAATATACGTTTAGGAGGATTCGTCTCAAGACATTTTTTGTAGATCATGAATTTTTTTCATAAAAAGGTTTCTTGACTGATTTTGCTAGCTTCATTCGTTCTGGAGATTTTTGGAAAACAATTGACAATGGATTTTTCAGTTTTTCCACTTTCACCTCTGCGATACTGACTTGAGAGACATTATTTCGCGAATAACTCTGAAATGAGTGAGTTCAGAGAGAAAAGTCAGAAGACCTTTTTTGTAGTTAATTTTATGGGTTATAAAAGAAGATTTCGAGACGAATTTCTCTAAACCCACTCCTTTCAAAGATATTCATGAAATCACACGTATGGAAATTCCTATAGGAAATTTCTATAGAGAATCCTATAGATTCATCGTATATGATGTTGAGACATTTTTTTATGAGCACCGGTAAAGTTAAAAGGATGAGCACAAACAGCTCAAAATTTATAGATTTTTTTTGATTGCCACAAAAATTCACTATAGAATCACATGAAACTCCACTCATATAAAAACAATTTTTATAGAAACAGTCCCTCAAGAAAATATCCCAATATCATATACGATGAATCTATAGGATTTTTTATAGAATGAATGTACTGAAAAATTCTATAAAAATCTCCTATAGAAATCCTCTAAAGGGATTTTTCATACGCGCACCAAAAAGATTTCATCTTTTGCTTCATTTTTTCTGAATTCAGTATAGAATCACATGGAACTCATATAGAGACAATTCTCATAGAAAATATTCCAATATTTTATACGATAAACCTATAGAATTCTCTATAAAATGAATCTATAAAAATATTTTATGGAAATATTCTATAGAAACTGTCTATAAGGATTACTCCATACGCGCATTCACTTTGAATTTTCAAATTTATTTTTCTAATCACTTTACTGCTGATTTAACGTATTTCATCCGGTAGAAAATTTTGAAACTAATGTGTTTAGGAAAATTTCACGAGACTTTTTTGTATCTCGCAGAATTCTTCACGAAAAAAATTTCATTTGCTCTTCCCTAAACCCCTTCATTGAAAAAATCCCCAAAATTTTCAAAATTTCACCTAGAAAACCGAATTGTTTCCAGTTCCTACATGCGCCTGGACATAATCCGCCGTATTCTCACCGAATTCTTCTCCATAAACGTCATCCCAATAATGGGAATAACTGACATAGACGACAAGATAATAACCCGTCAGCAAGGTTCCACAAGATTTTCAACCTGCAATGAACTAACCAAATACTACGAGCAGGAGTTTCACGAAGACATGAAAAACCTGAACATTCTCCCTGCCTATCTGTACTGTCGAGTATCGGACTACATCCCAGAGATAATAAACTTCATTAGCACCCTCGAATCAAAGGGCTTCGCTTATCGAGCCGAGGACAGTTCAATTTACTTCGACACAACGAAATATGGAAATTATGGAAAGCTTGGGAGGCCGGAAGAGACCCCAGAAGATCATGCTTTTAAAAGATCAAAATTGGATTTTGCTCTTTGGAAAGCGGCAAAACCTCAGGAACCATTCTGGGAATCACCATGGGGTCCAGGAAGACCAGGCTGGCACATCGAGTGCAGTGCAATGGGTTCAATAACTTTAGGTAGCAAATTGGACATTCATACTGGTGGAATAGATTTGATCTTTCCCCATCACGAGAATGAAGAGGCACAGTGCTGTTCTCACCACGAGACAGATCAATGGGTCAACTACTGGCTCCACACAGGTCTGCTTCACCTAGAAGACATCAAGATGTCAAAGAGCCTGCAAAATACAATAACAATAAGAGAATTATTAGAAAAATACACAGCAAATCAATTCAGATTACTTTGTCTATTGACGCATTATCGTTCGCCAATTGTTTTCTCACAGGAATCAATGCAGAAGGCCGTGACGATGCTGAAGAAATTCGAGTACTTCCAAAGTGATTGCATGAATTACGTTGCTGGTAAATTGCCAGTAGCTAATATTGATGCGGCGTTTATTTATGAGAAATTGAAAAGTGCAGAGGAAAACATCTTTCAAGCACTAACCAATGATTTTGCTACTCCGGGGGTTATTGATGAGCTCGAGGAACTTATTGCTGTTGTCAATAAGGCTGTAAATCCTTCTGAAACTAGACGTTTTGATGGAGAAAGGAATGCAGAGTGTGTTGCTGCTGTTGCTATTTATGTTTCTAGGATTCTGAACTCTCTGGGGATCTCAAGGAATTTAGAGACGAGGAGTGGGGAGAAGTTCAGTGAAGTTGTTGATAATTTCGTGAAATTTAGGTGTATTGTTAGGAATAAAGCATTGGCGGAAAAAGTCAAGGATAAGGAACTGCTGATGGCTTGTGACGATGTTAGAAAGAGTTTGGCTATTTGCGGTGTTAAAATTAAGGTAATTTGGGGGTTTCTAGTGATTATCTCGAGAGCTGAGGGAGATAGATATTTTTTTGGACATCTTTTTTGCAGAGTCAATCAGAGCTGCAACAAAGTATCTCATCAAAATTTCGTTTACTCCATTAGGTCCTGAGATATTTCAGCAGAATGAATTTTGGCATTCTGCTTCATTCATTTTCAATGCTGAATTGTATTTTCATGATTTTTTTTTCTTTTGTAGGATTACAAGGACAAAGCTACCTGGACGCTTACTGATGAGTGATTTGTAGATTTGAATTACAATTAATTAATAAAAGAATTTTTTATTACTTAATTATATTTTATGATACAAACTTTATTCATTAACACTTTCAGCAGATTCATTTGTTTTAGTTTTTTTCGAATTCTCAGTATCAACGAGTGATGCTTTCCTCTTACGTTCTTCTTTTCTTTCTGACAAACTTTTCTTCAATCCCTTCATTTTACGAGTTTGTATGCTATTAATGTTCTGTTGACCCAAATGAATTCTACCCAGTGTTGAACCAAGATTATCAACTGAAATATTCTTCTTCTTCTTGACTTTAAGGACTTTGGGTTTCTTGCAGGATTGTTTAAATAGATCGTCTGAAGCGAATTTCGTTCTTCTCACTGTTAGATCCATGCGTGGACCTATTTCCGTGAGCTCAATTCGTGGAGTTCGTGTCCCAGATTTTTTCAATGAAGTTCTGTAATTGGAAAGAGACAAAATTGAGTAATAGAAAAAGAATAAAATGTCTTTTGCCTGTTTTTATGGAATATTCCGGAATCTGAGTAATAAAAAAAATTGGAAGGACCTTTTTTTGTAGCCCTTATTTTCTTCTACAAAAAAGGTCATAACGAAAAATGCTTTATCTCTCTTAGATTCCGAAATATCTCATGAAAATAGAGTGCAATGTGAAAACTGATTCGCGTTCTACTATTTCACCTCAAAAATTAAGAAAGAAACTTACTTGTAACTCCTGAGAAAAATTTTGTTATCAACAAGAGTGAAACTCATCACGTGCTCCAATCCCTGAAGCCGGACATTATCGACAACCTCACGTTGGAACATATCAATGAGAAGATTTTTTATCCTCACAAATTCATGATTATTCTCAAATAATTCACCATTGAATATCAACATTGGTTTTAATTCAGCTGCAATTTTATCAACTTTAAAATTCTTGAGGGCTTCATAATTCTCAATACCAAATTCCACCATGTCCAACACTGTATGTTCAAAAGTTCTTCCAATTACGAGATTGTGTGGTCTTTTTTTATTGTGCGATACAAACATGAATAAAGATGCGTTTTTCTTTCTACAAAATTGTTCAATTGGTGTGACATCTTCAAATGGAAGTAATGCATTTTTCTTCTGCATTAATACACCCAGAGGTTTCTTTAATGTGTACTGAAAAAGAGTAAAAAAATCAATTTAATAGACTCTAAGAGCGATTGAGAATTTCTTTTTGAATTTTTTCTTTGAAGAGAAAAGCAGAATTACAAACGAGGTGAAAAAAACCGTTATATTTCACAATTTCTAATTTCCTAGAATTTTCGAAATATTTTAAAAATATTTTCGAAAATTCTGGGAAATTGGAAATAGGAATCACAAAAAGGTTTTTTTCCTCGACTCTGAGGTTTAATGCGGAAAGTAATGGAGAGTAATCGTTTTGATTCATTTCAGAATTGAATTCTTAAGTTTTCGTACAATATCTCGAAATTTTGCAGGAGATAAGAAATTTTTGATGGAACCTTTGTCGTATCCTCAATTCTCCTCTACAAAAAAGGCTCTTATCACAATTTATTGATCTTTCTCAGCTTCCAAGTCATTCGATGGGAAATTAGAAATCCATAGAATTGATTCATTCTATTTTTTAAATTCAATTTTTGAGTTTTTTGTTAGGTATATTTTTTTGTAGAGGGATTAAAGAAGAGCTAAAAAAGTTCTCAAGAATTACCTCATTTTCTTTAAATTACAAGATATTCTCAAAAAACGAAGTAGTCAAAAAAGAAAAGAAATAAATCAATTTTACAGACTCATCATTATTGAAAGATTATTCCGGAATATGAAGGAATGGAATTTCTTCAGAGATATCTTTTCTGAGACGAAAATAAGAGCTATAAAAAATATCTACAAAAATTGCTTGATTTTACGTTTATTTATAATATATAGGGGAGAGTGGAGCAAAATGGACCTTCGTGGCAACATGATCCAGGACTTTTTTTCGGAGCAAAAGACTTCACGAAAAAATTTGAGAAGATGCTCCAATATGTGGACATTGTTGATGAATTTTTTTAATAATTTTGCAGACGCCTTTACTCTCAAAAAAAATTGGTAGGTCCATTCTCTCCTCGTCTCCCCTAATATTGTTTTTTTTCCTCTTTAATTACTGATTCCTATACACATACCTATCCCGAAATTTCAGGAAGATAGAGGAAATTGCTAGAGGGCCTCTTTAATGGTGAAAAAATTAGAGCAAAAAGGTCATTATGAAAATTACTCGGTCCTGTCAGCTTACGTGATATTACACAGAAATTTCGATGAATAGAATTAAGACTCTAGCTATTCGTACAAATGAAATAAAGCGTAGATCTAATGTACCATAACAAATACGCAATAAGTAGACTTACTTTACATCGTAGAGATTTTTTGTACGAATAGTTAGGACCTAGAATTAATTATTCTCCTGTTACTTACAAGATCTCTCATGGCATCATTGGCATATTGTGAGGCAGTACTGCCTCTCATGAATATTGTATCTTTCGGATCTTCAAGTAGCTTTGGTTCTCTGCCAAGGAGTACCTTCTTCCCCTTATGTGTCGTTGGTTTCCTAAATTTTCGAGGTTTTTAATAAATTCATTACAATAATAAATGAAATTTTTTTGAGGTTATGGAAAAATAAATACTCACACAACTCTTTGAATAACCGGCATGTTTATAATGTAAATTCACTGAACAGCTTCTACACAGCCACTGACTAACTTTTGATCTTAAAAAAAAAGGATCTTTATTTCTTCTAAAGTGAAAATTATTCCTTTTAAATTGTTCACATATTCTTCCAAAAACGAATCAATCACTTCGAAATCTACGAACGCACGTGTTTTTGTATTGTCGTCGCCATATTAAATTAGTAGTTACCAGTACGAGCTGAGACCGACAGATGACTCTGAGAAACCGTGGGAAAAAAAATTGGCGGGCATTCAAATTTTGGACAACAGTTAAATTGTCAGAGAATTTCGGAAAGATGAACACTTTAGTTGTGAATAATGACTATTAGCTTAGATAAGTATTGGGCTGAAT
Source organism: Aleiodes leptofemur (assembly GCA_963942555.1). NCBI lineage: Eukaryota > Metazoa > Arthropoda > Insecta > Hymenoptera > Braconidae > Aleiodes > Aleiodes leptofemur. Next base: position 9,997,609 of record OZ012614.1, read on the forward strand.
ACTGTATATCAATGATATTGTCATCTCCAAGAAAATCGCAGTATCTCCATGGGATAGCCTCAAGAGGAATACCCGAGCATTTTTTGTTCGGAAATTCATAATTTTTCTCCAAATTAAGGAAGAAATATTCCTTCTCCAAGATTGATGAGAAGACTGGCTACAATGTCAAGAAGCCTAAAAAAAAAATTGGAAGTAATATCTTGAATTGTATGGGAGTAGTAAAAAAACTGTCAGGAAGAGATTTCAGAAATATTTGAATTCGTCACCTATTGAATTGCTTCTTCTTCTGGTCAAGTTTTCTCCGTTTTTCAGGAAAATTCCCATATCTTCACGTGATTGCCTCGAAAAATCTAGCAAAGGGGTATCTGTATCCCTGCAAGAAATGTAGTTCCACAATTTTTTTAATTTTCAAAAATTCATAGCTTTTTACCATTACGGTGTTTGCTCTCAAGATCATCGAGAAGCCTCAAAAAATTTAAATTCCAACATCTCTCCAAAATCACTCAAATTGATGACAGATACTTCAGAAGATTTGAAATCCATGAATTTTCATTGCATTCAAATAAAGGCGCGTGGAAAAAATTATTATTTTATGATGGAAATTTTGACGGGATTCTTTCATAACGTTTTTTTTTAGCGGGCTATTTATGCCAGTTACCGTCACCGCCCTTTCATCCCAATAATTCAAAAGAGTGGGGAGCAACAGTCGCTCATTGCAAACACTAACTGTCTCCCATTCGAAGCTATGGCGTCTGTCGAGCGTATTGTTACTTCGGTTTCATAAATGAAAAAAAATCCTCAATATTAAACAAATTATCTAAATAATTCCAATGTTTTGGAGTCATTCACAAATTCACACGGAATTTGGCTGAAAAAGGTAAGACTAATTGTTGAAAATCTCGGCATTATTAAATTTTGGAACGACCATTATTATTTTTCTTTTTACAAACTTTAGAGATGAAACAGAAATCGGCACATTTTGCTCGTGCGTCATGGCGGCAAATTTTTGTTACGAATCGATTACGTTACACATTTCACCTCACCAAGGTTATTTAACGTAAATCCATGTCAAAGACGTTTGCAATTATTCTTCAATTATTGCCTTGATGTTGATAATGAAAGGAATAAAAATGCAAATTTCATTTTAACGGTTGAATACTCCGAAAGTCAGGCATCTGCATTCAAACTAATTGATGAGCCCCTGAAAATGAGTTTGTTTTTTTTTACCTGTTAATTTGACGATTTTTTTTTGGACTTTAGATCATTCAAATATGAACAAAAGACGGAGAACATCTTCAGTTGCTAGTCGGGGAACGGAGGATGACCCGGAGGAGATTCAACCGGAACCGGCAAAGAGAAGAAAAAAATTAGATCCTGTGAGTCCTTATTATTTTTTGTTTACTTTTACTTTACTAGGTATGTTCATGAAAAAAAAACAGGAATCCTCATAATTAATTAAAAGTGATGATTGTTGTTTACGTTTCATTAAAATTAGATAATTGGAGTAATTAAGCTCATTCCAATCCTCGTTATGCTCTGATTAATGAAGAAATCAGTAGATTAATCATTGCGAAATTTCATTTTCAAAAATGTAAACATCACATAATTTATGTTATTAATTATGAAATTTTGAAAGCGTTTACTTCTTCCACAAAAAAAATTATGTAAAAAAAAAGGAATTTTCAATTTTTTTCACATTTTTTCCTGAAGAATAATTTTTTTGTTAGAAAATTCTAAATTTTTCAAGTTTCCTGTTTTTCTCATTCTTCAAAATTACGATAACAAAATTGAATTATTTAATAAATTTCCATGAAAAATTAATTCAAAATGATATTTCAAAGAATTATTTCTCTCATCATAATAACAGCTCCAAAAATTAATAATATTATCAAATTACAGAGTGATTTGTGCCAACAATTGTACGATATTATACGTAATCAAAAAAAAGAAGATGGAACATTATTATGTGATGCATTTATCCGCGTGCCAAAAAGGCGCCAAGAGCCTGGTTACTACGAGGTAGTATCAAATCCAATTGACCTATTAAAAGTTCAGCAAAAATTAAAAACTGACGAGTACAGAGATATGGAGGATTTAGCAGCTGACATTCAATTGATGGTGAATAACGCAAAGGCCTTTTACATGCGTACATCACCGGAATACAAGGATGCAACTGATCTTTGGGATCTTTGTTTGAACACAAAGAATCGAATAATGGACGAGTACGAAGAGACAGAGCCGAAAGGGAAAATAATCCTCAAAGTTGGTAGACTGTCCCGAAAAGTAGCAAAACACGACGAGTCTGAGGATACATCAGAGAGTTCAACGAATCCAGACGAGGAATCATTGCAGCCATACGAGGATTTATTCATGACAATCATGACAGCAACAGATCCATTGGACAATAATCGTCCACTTCACACTGTATTTCAATTGAAGCCATCAAAAAAATTATATCCCGAGTATTACGAGGTTATTGAAACGCCAATTGACTTGAAGACAATTGCACGTAAAATACAGGATAATAGTTACAGTTGTTTGAGCGAGATGGAGAGAGATTTGATGTTAATGTGTAGAAATGCATGTCAATTTAATGAGCCTGGCTCGCAAATTTACAAGGATGCTAAATTGCTTAAAAAAATCATAGCATCAGCAAGTAAGAAGCAGGACACTGGTACGATAATGTCAAAATTACAGCAGACACCATCAACACGCAGTAAAAGAGGCAACAAAAGTGGACAATCATTAATAACACAGACTGCAATGTTACCAGATGAAGACGAAGAGAGCGATGATGAGGATGATGATACAGCTGATATTGAAGAGAGTGATAATGCACAATGGCAATTATTTCAAACAATTCGAACTGCACCAAATAGCCAGGGTGTCAGAATGAGTGAATATTTCTGGAAATTACCATCTAAAAGAATGTATCCTGATTACTATAAAATGATTAAAAATCCAATATCTTTGCTGCAAATACGTTCGAAAATAAAAAAAGGTGAATATGGTACGGTTAGTGAAGTTGCTGGTGATATGAATATTATGTTTGAAAATGCTAAAAAATATAATGTACACACATCGAGATTGTACAAGTGTTCAGTTAAATTACAAAAAATAATGCAGGAAAAAGTACAAGAATTATTAGAATTCGATCAGGATTCTGATTCTGATTGTGAATCTGAAACTAATGAGAAACCAAAATTATTTAAACGTGCCTCGAATATGTTAACACGTGGGAAATACAAGGATAATATACCATTGAAGAAACGATTACATGCACTTGTTAAGTGTGTTATTGAATATGTTGTGAGTCCAATTTATTTTTATTATTATTCATTTAAGGAATCGGGGGTACAATGGATATTAGAGATAAAACTAATACATTGAAAGACATATCTTGGACTTTATTTTTGAGATTTTTCGCAAAAATTTCATCGTTTTTGTCGAATGTATTATGAAAAATGAAGCGAGCGCAAACTTCATTTTTTGACAAAAAAATAGAGATTTTTTTCATAAATTCCAAGAATCATTTTCACAGATGTTTTTCTTAAGTTTTGCAATGGAATTATTGAAAAGTTCAATCATTTCATGGAAATGTCCATTTCATTCCACCTTTACGTATCTATCTTTTAATGGAGAAATAATAAAATTTGAGAATTCGAACTTTTGTGAATTTCATTGGAAAGTTGAGGATACCGTGCTGTTAGAGCTCTTTTTAAGAACTTTTATTGTCTTCAAAAAACTGTCCATAAATTTTCATAAAACTAACAGCTCTCAATATATTGTCAGGATAATGAGTCTTATCATAATTCCAAGAAGAGCATTGAAGAAAAATTGTTATAAATAAATTATTTTGCTAATTTTTTAGAAGCTCGTAGTTTCATCGAAATTTTTTAGATGCTCTATTATAGAATTTTGCTCATTGCAAAAAAACGTCAAAAGACAAAAAAAGAGAGAAAATTTTTCAATTTTTAGAAATTAAATTCTCAAAAATCCAATAGCTTCCGAGACATTTTCGAAAAATTTCTTCGATCATAAATATTGACCAATTTTCATTGAAAATCATCTAATTAATTCCTTTATAAATTTCAGTGCGAAGATGGTAGACAGCCAATGTTGATGTTCATGGAGAAGCCATCAAAAAAAATATATCCAGATTATTACCAAGTAATAACTGAGCCAATTGACATGTTACAAATCGAGGCAAACATAAAGTGTGAAAAATATCAAAATGAAAATGAACTAATTCAGGATTTCAAATTGATGTTCAATAATTGTAGACAATACAATGAAGAAGGCTCATTAATTTACGAGGATGCTAATACATTGGAGAAGGTATTGATGGACAAAGTTAGAGAATTGGGACCACTACCAGATCAGCGTAAATCAATGAACATAACACCAACTCGTAACGTTGGTAGGCCAAAGAAAATAATACCACTTCATCTTCAAAAATTGCGTACAATGTATGACACAATAAAAGATTATCACGATGCTAAAGGTCGACAATTATCCCTAATATTCATGAAATTACCAAATAAAAATGAATATCCAGATTACTACGAGGTAATAAAACAGCCAATGAATATGGAAAAAATAGCATCAACATTGAAGAATAATGGTTATGACAATTTAGATGAATTAGTCTCTGATTTTATTTTGATGTTTGATAATGCCTGCAAGTACAATGAGCCAGATTCACAAATATACAAAGATGCCTTAATACTCCAACGTTTGGTATTGCAAACAAAATTACAATTGAGCGAGGATGAAGAGAGTGTTCCAGATGTATCAGCAGCCGTCCAGGAAATATTAGCAACGATATTTACAGCACTCTACAATCACCAAGACGAAGAGGGTAGATGTTACTCCGACTCAATGGCTGAATTGCAGGAGCACGACATGATCGATGGTAAAAAAATCCGTGGACTGTCCTTGGATTTGATAAAACGCCGATTGGATAAAGGTGTCTACAAGCGTTTAGACAGATTCCAGGAGGATGTCTTCAGCTGTTTGGAGAGAGCACGAAGATTAACACGCACTGACTCTCAACCATTCGAGGACAGTGTCGAATTGCAGGCATTTTTTTTACGTACACGTGATGATGTCACGCGCAGCGGTGATTTGTTACACTCTCCGGCATTGAATTACACGCTGCTTGATTTATCAAGTCAGGTTGCTGAATTGAAACGTTTGAAGTTCCTGCAAGAATCAAATATGCCGATGGAAGAAGAGAGCTGCGATGGTAATGATACTAAAGACGATGATAACAAAGTTACAAATAATGAGAACGGTGGAACTATGAGCTTCAATCAAGAAGTCTATCGTGCTCATGATTTTGCTTATATTGAACCGACAGAAAGAGGAATGGAGTACGGTGTTGTATTGATAGAACGTTTGTGGACGAATGCTGAGGGACAACAGATGCTTTATGGTAATTTGTTTTACAGACCAAGTGAGACTTATCATATTGCATCGAGAAAATTTTTGGATAAGGAATTGTTCAAGAGCGATGCACATATTGCTGTACCATTGACGAAAATTGCCGGAAGATGCTGCGTTCTGAGTGTTAAGGATTTCTTTAGGATGCAGCCGGAGGGATTCAGTGATAAAGATGTTTATGTTTGTGAATCGAGATACTCCACCAAGGCTAGGTCATTCAAAAAAATCAAAATTTGGAATTTTGATCCTCCACATTTGAGGCTCATCCCGAGAGACAGAACACTGGAACCCAAACGCGTTATCTCGGTTTATAAGGAAAGGTTGGAGAAACATAAGGAAGAAATTGCTGAGCTGGAGGAGGGTGAGAGGATCATGGAGAAGGAAAGACCCAATGTTATATTGTTTAATACTGATGATAGTGATAATACTTACTATGAGCAGTATAATACTTGTGCTGGCACTGTCAAAACTGGAGATTTTGTTTATGTTGCTACGGAGGGCGGCAGGCAACAGATTGCGCAGATTGATAATATTTGGTCTACTAAGGATGGCAAAGCGTATTTTAAAGGACCGTGGCTACTAACACCACCAGAAATACCGCATGCACCAACAAAACTTTTTTATAAACAGGAGTTATTTCTTTCGGTTAATGAGTGCACTCATCCCATTGTTGCTATCGTTGGCAAGTGCGCTGTACTTGATTATGGGGAATATATATGCAGTGAGTAAATTTTAAGTTTTTCATATTTCATTTTGATGGAAGAAAGCTCAATTTTTCTAACTTTCTGAAACTAGTTTGGAATTTTTATTTTTTTTTATTTTATCAAATTTCCGGTCAGTTTTCAGAGGAATTATGAAAATTTGAATTTTTATTTAAAATGTGATTCTAAAAAAATCTAAAAATAAAATTCATGTGGGAATTTGAATCTCTTCTGAGTTCTTCGAAATATTTTGAGAAAATTTCTCCATTCGATAGACTATTACATTTCGATTTTTTTTTCAGATTCAAGTTAGAAATGAGAAAAAATTATGCATTAAAATTAGCGCTTTTTGAAAATCGAGAGATTTTTTCAAACTTAGTTAACCAAAATTCAAAATTACAATTTATCTATTCTTCAATTAATTTTCTATTTTTTATTTTTCAAATTTCAAGAGAAATTATCTTTAAAATTTTGTAATTAGACAATTCTGTGATATTGGCTAGCAAATTTTCATATCAACGTAACGTAATAAAATCGATTTATTTGTTTGCAGGTAGACCAACTGAAATACCAGAGGACGATATATTCATTTGTGAATCAACATACGATGAGGGTAAAAATTTGATGAGAAAATTGAATCAAGACGGTTTGAAGAAATACAATCACACATCTTCAGTGACTGAGGATGAAATTTACTTTTTCAGACGACCAATAAATCCGGCAAAAGTAAGTTTAATCCAATTCCTCATAAATGTATGAGAAAAGCAAACGTACGAAATACCAAAAAGAAAAAAGAATTGACATGACGTAATTATCGATCAACCATTAAAAAAAAAAAAGATATCATTCTCTTATTATTTTTCATTCTTTATTCATTTCGTTATTCACACGCTGCTAACAAAATTTACGATTGTAATCGCTTTCGTTGCATGTATTTGCGTGTGTTGTAGGTATCGAGCGATGTGGCACAGGCACAATCACCAGTCAAGTCAATTGTATCCAGTACAGCTCAGTTTGAAATGGTAAATCATTAATCTAGTATTCATGAAATTCATTATTAATCATTAATTCATCATTTATTAATTTTTTTTTTTCATAATTTTTATCAATCAACCGACAATTATCGTGCATGCTTACTAACTCTGCACAGGCTAATTCAGCTTAATAATTAATTTAGTTATAATTTCATTAGGAATCAAAAAGGAAAATTTACTTGAATGAAGAAACTATAGTTTTGGTAAATTGTTTTTATGATAGATTTATAGAAAGAATATCTCGTAAAAAAAGAGAAGGAAATCGAAACTTTTATAATAATCTTTTTTGTAGGGTGGAAGGAGACCTACAAAAAAGGTCTTCATGGGAAATTCCGTATCTCGCTTAGTTCCCGAGATATTTCAGGAAAATCAATTTCTTCAAAGATTGATTTTTCCTTTATCACGTGGTTTTTAATATAAAAACTATGGATTCTTCACTTTTGTATTTTTTTTTTCATCCCAGCTTCATGAATGTCAACTATACTGTAGTTGTTGCGGCTGTACTAGCTCGTGCCTGCGCATGTAATATTATGCCGGCATATTTATACTTTCATTGTATTATTTACTTTATTGATTAATTTTGTTTTTTTTTTATTCTTATTATTTCCTTTATAATATTATTTTTTTTTACCTAATTTCATAACATGTGTAGGGCATCTATCGATAATTACTGACATTGAAAAAAGAATATGAGCACCTGTTGGGTTTTATCTCTGATAAAATGAAGATAGAAAATTTCGAGATATTAAAAAACTGATAAGAACAGAAAATTCTCGCGAGCGTGGTTGAAAATATTTGTTTTTTATCCGTATGATCAGAACAGTTTATAGTCATGTAGGTTTTATGTGTTTATTTTATTATTTTATACAATGATTAATTGTTGGAGACGTAATGTAATTGAGAATTTCATAGTGAAGTGTTGAAAGAAGATGAGTTTAATGTCTTGTTTCGAGAATATCTCAGAAAATGTCGCATTTAAGAAAATTTATTAAGAGATTTTTTTTATAGCTTATGAAACTCTCAAAAAAAAAAGTCTTCTGATAAATTGCACTCAATTCACTTAGTCCAAAGATATTCGCAGTATAATTTACGTGATATGTATGTTTGAAAATCTACTAGTGTGAAAGATGAATATTTGCATAGTACCCTCTTAGAAACAAAGGGGCGTAAGTGTTCACTTTGGTTCTTGGCTGACGATATACTTTATTCTGCCAATATCTCATAAGCGGCTAGTTTGAGGTGATTTCATCAAGCGACTTTTTCTGTAAAGTAGGGAATACTCTGTAAAAAAGGTCTTTTGGAAATTCCACTTAAATCAGCTCGTGTCAAAGACATTTATGAAAAAACAGTGCCTCACAGAAAAAAGTGGAATATTATCTTATCTCATGTTCCGAATATCTCCGGAAGGCCTGAGTTTAGTAAGATTTTGCTGAAAATTTAATGTTCCCCAACAAATGTTCCATGAAAAATTCACCTAAACCCAATATTTTCTGAGATATTCGTGAAATAATCTCCAAAACGTCAGACTTTTTTCTATCACTTAACTTCAGATTTTTTAATCAATCGGCTATTCAAAATTTATTAAAAAACAAATACCGTAAATACATGGTGTAGGATGCGTCACCATTGCTACCGAAGCTGGAAGCAGATGTACTAGGAATGGGAGTAGGATTAGGAGTAGGGGAGGACAGCATGGATGCTGGTGGACCACCATCCGTTGGCTCCACCGAAGCTCAACCGGTGCTCTCCAATATACAAACGCCTGTATCTACTAAAAAGGTAGGCAGACCGACGTGCTAATCGATTGCTCATTATACTTTATTTATTATCCAATTTGAATCCTAAAATTTTTTAAAAATTTATTTTCAATTATTGTTGATTTTTCTTTTAATTAATTATAATTATCACTGCATTTTTAGTTATCGTTATTCTCACAGAATTGAAAATATGCCAGCATATTTATCATTTTTATACACACGATAAAAAAAAATTAATCATCAGAGTATCAATATATATTTATTTATTTAATTAATATTCATGAATCAAGGAGTAATTAATTAATGGTAGATGTGCACTGAGTCACTTAATAATATCATTAATTTCGTCACAATTCATGATTTATATTTTTTATCCATTGAATTCTTCATTTTTTTATATTAAAAAAAATATCTATTTTTTTTTCTACACTCTTTGCGAGAAGCTTTAACGATGGATTAATTTCTAGTTGTTTGAAAAATTATGTGATATCTTCTCTGTTTAGAAAACAACGGGTAAGAAATTAGTTACGGGATATATTTTATATTCGAGTAAAATGCGTACGCAAATTACTCAAAATAATCCAGATTCGTCGTTTGGGGAGATTAGCAGAATTGTTGGTAACGAGGTATTTATTTTATTTACATAATTTTTCATTTTTCCATTTTTTTTTATTTTTTTCATACTTATGATTTTCATTGGAATATTTGAATGAACATTTCATCATCATTGGGAAAAAAGATATTGATTGAGAGAAATTTTCATAATTTCTTTCGATAATATTCTTTTGATGTTTGAATACTGTCAATGTTCAGGTTTGAGACGAAGCCATTCTTTCGAATTTTTAGAAACTTAATAGCGAAGAGGTAAAACACGATAAGTCAATATTTTTCACCGTTCTCTTTTACGAAATAGGATTAAGCCAAACTTGCTTTTTTCGCCTAGTTTCCGAGATAATCGGCAATGAAATCGACTAATTCTATTTGGCCTCTCTGCTACTCAATTGTGTTTTTTTGATGAATATCTCTGAAATGAATAGGTTTGGAAAACTTTGATCAGATATTTTTTTTATAGGAATTTTATGGGCTATAAAAAAGATCTCTTGAAAATTTTTCTAAAACTAATGGTTTTCTAGATATTTACTATTCGAAATTGATACCAAAATGATGAAACAATACTTTTCATGAAATTGACTTGCAAAAAATTTCGAACTTTATTTGTAAACAATTAAACTCTATTCGAAAAACATCCCTTGCTGAATTCCATGAAAAATTCTTAGAAACTTCAATAAAGTTAAATTAAATTTCCCTCTTAAATTCACTCATGAGAATCTCATTAACTGGAACATTGACATTATCATTAAATAAACCTGTTAAATTTTTTGTTGATAATTGATTTTTTAAATGAAATTGTGTGCAGTGGAGAAAATTACCAGCTGGTGAGAAACAAGCCTGGGAAGAAAGAGCAGTTAAGATGAATGATTCTGGTGAAGGAAAAACAGGTAGTGCAGTCATTGGTACACCAATTGATCAAGTTTATGAATGCTGCTGGGACAATTGTGATTGGCAATTTGAGGATATGACGGATTGTATTGATCACTGTATTGCGGAACAGAATGGTCATGTGCAATCGTCATTTTTAAATGCAACAGCTGATACTGAATTCCAGTGTCAATGGAGAGGCTGTGGTAGAACTAAAAAAGCTGTACCACCATTTCCAAGTGTGCAGAGACTTGCTAGACACGTTAAAGAAGTACATATTCTCAAGGGTAATGGAAGAATAATTCCTCCCAACGAAAGAAGCAAGTACGTAAATTGGTCATTTTTTCGTCTTCTCATTTGTCTTCTGGAATAATTAATTTTTGCATTTTCAGAAATTATATGGCCTCCAAAGGACCAACGATACTCCCACCAATGGAATCAGGTAATGATTATTTCAATTTTTAAATTGAATTGTCGATTGATTCAACGAATTTTATCATTTTTTTATGAAATTTTATTTTCAACTGTTTTTTAATTTATTTTGAATTAAGACTTTTTCGTAGGGCCTACTGTAGTCACTGCAACCCCAACGAATAGTAATAATAATAATACCCCAGCAGCTAAACAAATTGAACCATTATTCGTAGCTGTACCACCAAGGCCAAGTCGAGTTCTTCATTCTGATGCTTATTTGAGGTAAAAATGGGATCTGATTATCAATAGATTATTTTTCAAGTATCTCGGAAATTATTAATTTGAAAAGAATACATCAGAAGATCTTCTTTGCAGCTCATAAAATTTCCTACAAAGAAGATTTTCGGATTTTTGTTTGAAAATTTTTGTTTCATAAAATCAAATTAACTCATTTTTAAATTTTTTCTCACAGATACATTGAAGGCTTAAACGTTGAAAATCGTTACATATCTAATTGGGACAAACAAATGAATGCAACACCAGACAATACCCAAATACCAGATGTAACAAAATTACCAGCTGAGTGGCTTGGAAATGGCGTTGGTAATCATGGTAATGTGGTTAATGCCTTGTGGACACTCAGAAACATGATGATGAGGGATGTGTTAGCCATCAATAAAACTTTATAGTTTATCAATCGTTAAGATCCATATTCGTTCATATTTTATGATACCTTAAATAATAGAAAGTAAAAATGAAGTAACAAAAAGAAAAAAGAAAGAAGAAAATGAAATGAATTATAAAAAAAAAGAACAAATGATTAATATTAGTTAAAAATGAAAATATTCAGTCAGTGCTAGATGACGACAAAAGACTGACTTTTTTTGATTATTCATCATACAATCTCTATTTTTATCGATTTTTCCCCACCGCAATCTGTAAATTTCTCAAAATTCTTTCTTTTTTTTCTTCATTTATTATTGTAAAATTAAGAATTATCAATTGTAGTTGATTGAGCTGTTGCAACGTTTCAATTGTTTGTAGGTAAAATAATTTTGATTTGTTTAAATTTTTTCTTTTTTTTCTTTATGAAGGTGAAAAATCTCATTTTTTTAGAGTAATATTCGTAAGTTCATTTTTTCATATTTTTGTAAACACAAGTGGATTATCTCTTTTTTTGTTTTTGAATCAATTATTTTCACCTAGCATTGACGATTTTTTCATCAATGAAGATAAACTCCGATACTTGCAGAAATAAATTTGAGGAATAAGAAAAAATAACAGTATTTAAATTGATGTAATGAGAAATAGAACAAAAAAAAATTACTCGTATTATTTTTTAGATTAAAATGAAAGAAGAAATGAACTGAGATTTTGTTATAATTTCATTTGTACTTTTTGGATAAAAAAGAAATCATTTATATCTTTAAAGAAATGACAAACATGAAAGAAATATTGAATGTGAGATTTTTTAGTGAAATTTTCAAAAATCGCTGACCCTTCCGGCTATTTGCCAATCTCCCCATTTTGTTGGATTTTTTTCACATTCTGGAATGTATTCGCCACTTTTAGGATCAGTTTCAACAAGAAGAGGATCTTCAACTTAAACAAAAAAAGTAGCAAATTAATACGATTTCCTAAAATTCAATTGAAGTGTTGGAAAAAGAAATTCGAAGAGAGTTTCATTACTTGGAATTTCGGAATTCAATTTCTCTCGGAAATTCTTCATTCTTTCAGATTCATTCTGATTATTTGAGTCTCGAAGGGAAGTTCCTGCGATTGAGGATAAATTTAATTACTTACATTTTATTTTTGGAAGAATTTTTCAGAGGATAGAGGACAGTTTAGAAATTTTAATCCTATTCTGTAAAAATCTCAGAAATTTTCGGGCTTACACAAATTTACCAAGAAACCATTCAATAGTTGATGGTGGCCTGGGTAAAAAAATATTTACCAAGAGACCTTTTTTATAGATTGTGAAATTCTCTACCATAAAGGTCTCTTGATGAAATCCATTGAACCCACTCGCTCTCAAGATATTCCCAAATATGCTCTTACTGATATTTTTGATTTGATTTCCTTCATCAATTCACTTTCAAAATCAGCCAAATTATTCTGTGAACTCCTTCAAAATCAATGATTTTATCAAAATTTGTCAAGAAACCATTTTTGTTGAGAAATGAATTCTCTACTAAAGAGGTCCCCTGAAAAATTCTCTTAAATCTCATAGTTTTCGAGATACTTGCAGAATACTCTAACTCATGCACTCAAAAATTGTGAAATTATAAGTAATGATATTATACCTGTGGTAAAATTCACTCTATTTCTCTTTGTGAACGAAGCAAGAGCAATTTTTCGTGTCAACATTTCGATGTTGTTTATCAGACAAATAACAAATGAAAAGTGCATATAAAAGATGAATATTTTATTTCTTCATTTGTTTATTTTGATAATTGTGTATTTTATATTTTAATTAATTGAAAGAACTACGATGCTCGAATATTTCGTAATCCTATTCATTCTGCCCCTCGAAAATTCATTAAAAAAATCTTCATAATCATTACAATTACATAGAAACAAGAAGAAAATGAAAGATCAAAAATTAAAAACGCTGGAAATCTCTTCGTCGATCAAACAAATTGTCAAAAATCAGAAACTCGTCCCTTTCGCTCCCAGTCACCATAGCGAGTCGGTTCTGGTCCTCTGGGTCCACCAACTTCACCAGTTTCTGGATTTACATTATCTGGAAAAGGCTGCAGTGGTTCTTTTTCCTGATAAGGATGTTTCCCTTCCTCCAATTCTTCCAATTTGCCTTGAAAAAAAAAATTGAAACTCAATTTTTCGAAAATCAGTAGGAAATGAATAACAAAAATGACGTATTTTAATGAATATTGATAGAATATGACGATTTATGTATTCATCATCAGAATGTATGTTCTTATCAGAAATCTGAGAAAGATTTGTGTGAGGGTTTTTTCTGTTGAGAAAAAAAAGCTCTAAAAAGAGGAGTTTTTGAGAATCTCTCGTTCTCCCGTAGATTATCATATATTTAATCAAGAAAAAAAGACAGAAAATCTATTCCGTCATCAGCTTCTTTGGAAATATCTCAGAAACTAAGCGAGGTAGAGCGATTTTGCCCTGACTCTTTTTGTAGCCCTTGACTATTCTGTTTAAAAAGGATGGGGGTAAAATCGGCCTTTCTTGCTTAGTTCTCGAGATATTCCCAAAAAACTGATGACGAAATAAGAGTGATTTATTTTGGAAACTTTATATTCTTAAAAACTCATGACTCGTACTTCGTAGAGAAATCCGTTCTTTTTCGATTATCTTTAATCATTCATACTATTAATACTTTTATTACTTTAAGTATTAATAATTATCAATACTTTATGAAGACTTCATAACGTCTTTATAAAGTCTTTATAAAAAAGTTCCAGTTCTTTATACAAAAAAGTTTCAATTCCTTATAAAAAAAATAATCTTTATAAAGCACTTTCGTACGTGTTCTGACAGCCTAAAGCGAAGGCAACAATTTAATTATACTGATACATATTTGTTGCGCTAAACGAACCCACCAATTGGATATTAAACAATATATTGAACATTTAAATATAACTGAGAAATTTACAAAAATTGTCAGTTACCGGAGCAGGGTCAGAGACCGGAGTCTCCACGAAATTACAAAAACGAAAAATATTATTACAAAAATTATTCTATCTCATAGATTCTGAGATATTTTCTAAAAACATGAAAAATTTTAGATGAGTCGTTCTTCACATTCCACCATCCATTTTTTTGGAAATATCTCGTTATCCATAAAAAATTCAAAGATTCCGGTAGTTATCTTTCGTTTAGCTTTTATCTTTCTCTACAAAAAAGCCCCATACCAAAGTTTCTCTATTCCTTTTAGTTTCCAGGATATTCAAAAAAATGCGAAAGTGATCCAATTTTTCCAATTTATTAATCGAATGAATTTCCTCAAAAAATACCTATTGGAGTCTTTTCACGTAATTTTTTCCTGAATTCCTCTAGTCTCCCACTTCCTTTCGTTTCGTCCTCCTTCCCACTCGCAAAATATCCAGTTGATCCTTTATTCAAAAATAATAATAATTAGTAAATTAATTTTAATAGGTTAAGTTTGTTTATTGACAGTTGTTTCGATTAAACAATCACCAGAATGAAAGTGTTGGATTGTTGGAAGCCTCGATGTTCTTATTATCACTCCAAACATCGTAAAAAGCTATTGATCTTTGATTTTTATCACGAGACTTTATCAGGTGTAAGTTTTTCTGGTTATTCAGGAAAGGATGAAGTAACTTCTGGTCGAACTGATGAAAATTAATGAAATTTCGGGGATCAATTGAGGAGGAAGACAATAAAGGTCTCTACTGTTGACGTAAGTTTTTGATAATTCTCTTTATTTAAAGATTTAGAAATAAAAACATTCGTTAGTTTATTTTCTTTGTTATGATTTCCACGTACAAGAGAACATAACCACAATTTTTTCAATCAAAAGTTCTTGTAGTGGTGCTGAAAGAGGGTTTGGCTATCCTTCCTGCTGTTTATACTTTGACAGGCATTGTCAACTGCTCTTGTCACTGTTGGTGCACCACAGCTGAATACTCCAACTGTATCACTCTATAATTTTAGAATTAATTGATAAATGAAAATTTCAATTTTTCATCTTTTTTATTCCATAAAAGCACCATTTACCGGATGGTTCAGGCAATGGTACCGGTTCCCGGACAAGTTAGAATTAAATTATTAAAATGATAAAAAATGTCAATTAAATGAATCAAACAATTTACTTGATTGTTATTTTAACATTTTGCAAGTATTGAAAAACTGGATTTTTTCACTTGAATATTAATTATTAGTATATTTTGCTGCTGCGTCTGGAAACTGGGACCCGTCCGGTAACTGGGTTCACCATGGTATTGTACATGAATATCTCGAGGATTGCCGGTTTTAGGAGAAAATAATAGCGAATTTGATTTTCCACGAAAAAGGTTCCTTGAAAATTCATCATGAATCCAACAATCCACAACGACTTTTTTAAAAATTATTTTTGGAAATACCTCAAAAAGTAACAGGCTTCGAGGAATTTTCTAAAAGACCTTTCTGGTCGCATTGAGTTCTCTAGGATGATCCCTTCCTATTTTTTTCAAATCTAATATTTGTCAAGATATGTCCTGAAAAAGCCTTTAATGTTTAATCATTTGAAGGAAATTTTGGATTTTCGGTTTTTCTTCATTTTTAATAAAAAATTCGTAAACGATGAGATTTAGAAGAGATTCTTAAAGGACATTTTTTCGGAGATAATAAAATTTTTCGCGGAGAAGATCATCTGAGCAATACCTAAATCTACTTTTTCATCAGATATTTCAAAAATAACAATCCCTTATTCTCTTAATCCCTTACTTACATTCTCATGAATTCTTTCAATTGCCCGGAAAAATTGTGGAAAACTTGGCCTTCCAAAGTGAGTAACTGCTTTCAATCCCGTGAATAATGATTTATTCGAGATTTTTTGAAAATGACGTTCACAAATGTACTGAAAAAAAAATAATTGAAAAATTTATAGAAATATTTTAATCTTCAACTTTAAATTCTTCGTTAATTTTCATTGTTACCAGTAAAATAGTTCGAAGATCAAATTTCTGATAAAACTGTGTTACAAAGATATGAACTGATACAACATTCTTCACATCAGCCTTTTCAACTTCTCTCAATATATCTATCATCCATTCAAATTGCTTCTGGCTTTTTGTCACCCAGATAAAATAAACTTTTTGACAGCCCAAATTCAAATTTTGATTTGACTTATTTACAATGTCTTTCAAAATTGATGCAAATGGAGTAACACCAATTTCACTGCCGACCATTATTGAAATATTGTATTTATTCCAATCCTGGTGAGATTCACCATAAGGTCCGTCAACGTGAATCTGAAATTGAAAAAAAAATTTGAGTGAGACAATTTTTTTTTTGACAATCTGAGAGATTCTTTCCTGAAAAGAACCAATCATATGAATTATCTTAAATATGCTAATGGTCTTTCTCATAGCTCTCATTTCCCTTTTTTCAAAAAGATCTGTACGAAAACTTTACCTTGATAGTGAAAACAGTAGACATCTGACCATTTGTAGTTTTTTCTTCTCATAGAATAAATTTATTTTTTAGAAAATGAGAAATATACTCATATAGAAACTTCAAAAAACTCTAAATGCAAATGTAAATTTTCTTTTTCTGATTATTTGCTTGTTTAGAAAAATCAAAAAATTGTCAGATGTCTGTTAATTTCATTATCATAATTTTACCAACAGCCTCAGATCCTGAGAGATTCCATAAGAGCTGATCCATGTTCGAAATCGTATCATTTAATTTTTTTTACTCTATCACTTTCGTTTTCCTCAAATATCGCGGAATCTTTCAGAGCTAATACAGAATAGTAAAGATTGAAACCAGTGAAGAATTCTAAAAAAAATTGCAATACCTTCGGCAATTCTGCAAGCTCCTTTCTAGCTGGATCCAACTTATTCCTAATATTAATTGTCCAAGGCCCAACAGCTCTGATGTGAACCGACAAAATTGGTTCATGTGGTGCAGAAGACAGTGTAAATGGATGATACTCACTAGCATTCAATCCTGGACAAGAAATTCTCACCCATTGCCCAGCTTTGTACTGAAAATGTCTTGGTTTTTGAAATATCAAACAAGTTACATTAGATGGTAATAATTCAGCTTTTAAAAGTGGTATCTCCACTGTTTTTCTCGTTACAGTTGCCATTTTATCAAGCGTAAACAATATCATTGGTCCAGCAAAGAAATAATGAAAATATGGTTCCTGAATTAGTCTTCCACTGCCATGAATAATCATGAGAATATAAAAAATTGGATAAAGACTGTGGGTCAATTCAAACCATTTGTAAATTTTCCTCCTCACAATTGGAATTGCACACAAATAAATTATACCAGTTACTATTATCAATAAAATTGATGTTATTCCAGTAATTGTTTGCCAAATCCAATACTCAAATTTTGGTAATTCATGAGATGCATGAAAATTATTTCTGAATAAACAGGTCAAGTCATCGGCTGTTTGGGTTGAGATATCGTAGAAATTGAAACCATGTCCGATTACATGAATCAAAGTAAATAGCAGTGCCCATAATGCTATGTACTTGTGCATGATAAATGCCGAATCGAATGGAATGTAATATTGGAGAACTGTATCACGTAGAATTGTTATTGTGTTTTGGCACATTGTTACGAGAAGACTTGAGTAGGCAAACATCATTACTGATGCCGAACCTCGGGTTATTGCTACTCCCCAACCAGTTATGTGGCGGAGGCCTCTGTGTTCATTCAGAACAGCATAATCTGAAAGTGGAAAGAATGGAGTTGAGTTTTTTTTAAAGCAAATTTCTGAAGAATTGGTTCTCTTGGATCATCTTGGAATCTGGAGGAGATAAGGGAACTTGTTTTGTGACACTTTTCGTGAAGGAGAATGTGAGGTCCAGAAAAGGTCTCAACAAAGATCCGCTATCTTTCCTCGATTCTGAGATATGTGGTAAAGGAGAGTTCTCGGCAAAAAAAATCAGTTTATATTTCACACAATTGGAGATTATCCCGAAATCTCGTGATTTTTTTTGGAAATTTCATACTTTTTTCGAAATTTTGAAATAATCCGGCAACCTCCCTTTGCCCAGCTATTGTTCCGAAATCAGTTTATATTTTATACTCATCTAGAGCTATAAAGAAACTCTCTTGATGATTTTTCTACTAGTTTAGAAGTTAATTATAAGGATTCTATGACCTAAAAAATTGACCAAAACAATTCTCTAATTTTCATACTCACAATGAAATCTTTCTGCAAAAATCCCAAACATCATAATCGTATAAACAAAACCCCAGAAAATGTCTAATTGTTTATTAGCAATGTACTTCATAATAGGATGCCATGGATTATCACTATTCACCGAAGTCGTAACAATGTCTTTATCATTATCAAGTGCATTAATCGCAGATTCAGATGAATTGAATTGTTTTGGGCCTTCAACTCTCAGCCTGAGATCATTTGGATCAGCATACAAATTCTCCACAGTTTTTTTCAATTCACCAATAAACTTTGAGCGTATTGTATGTTTACCAGCGTGTAATTTTTTGCCATCAGAATTAATGTTGAATTCAAGTTCTGCGTAACTCAATTTATCGTTGAATTCACCCAGAATATTTTTGAAATCCTGCAAATTAATTGTCTCTTTATTAGCCAATTGTGCTTGCTCCATCATCGAGTGGATCAGTGATTCTAATTCGTCATCTGTAACATCAGCATTAACTGTTTCCATAAATGATCTTAACATTGACGCAAAGTCTTCACGTGTCAAGTGTCCAACTCCATTGATGTCATACATGTCAAACATTAGTTTCAGTTTCTCCTCGGCTGTGCCTTTCAAGAATAACACTAGCATGTTCATAAATTCACGGAATGATATGAAACCATTTTTGTCAGTGTCAATTAAATTGAAAATTTTATGGACAAATTCAGAGTCTGGCTTCATGCTTAGAGATTCGGCAAATTCAAGAATTGTCAGCTCAGTGTAGATAACTTCTTTGGCTACTGCTGAATCAATCTGGAGAATCTCGTCCTCTGAATGAGCTATGTTGAAAGCCTGGAACATTGATGCATTTATTGATTTAATATTTTTATGATACGAGTATCAACGATTAGGGGAGGTGATAAGGAAGTTGATGGTATTACTTCTTATAAAAAAAAAAATCGAAGTATTGATGAATAATTCAGGAATGAAGAAGTGAAATAAAATAATTTAATGTTTTTCTACCCTTCTTGGTGTTATCAATTATTGATGTTAACCCTCGGAGTACACACCTCTGAACAGAACTTCAGAGCACACACGGGGTCAAATTGACCCCACTCCATTTTCTGAGTGCCATATCTCGAAAACCATATATTTTTTCGGAATCTATGTTATGAGGTTTTTTGTAGATAAAACAATGTATTTTCGAATACAATCATCGTTGGTTGGATTTAACTATTTTTTGACGGTAAAAAAATTAGTCGAAATTGGACCTCTTTTTTAGAGTCGGCCAATTTGAATGAAAGAGCTTCTAAGTGTCGGAGTCGACTATTTCAGATATTTTCATCAATTTCATCACATTTTAAGGCAAAAAATTTTTTGGGGTCAAAATGACCCCCAATGTACTCCGAGGGTTAATGATAAGTCAACCTTTCTTGTTTCACTTGTTCCCTGCTGAATTTATCTGAAAACATATTTTTGAGATGTCTGCAGAAAACAGTAATTTTTGAAAAAAATTGAATATTCATCATTCTTCCATGTTCAATTTTTTGATTTTCGTTTTATGAATTTTACCTGTGAAAAAACCACACGGAAGAATTGTTCAAGTTTTTTTTGTCTGACTTTCATTGTGACAGCTTGTTTCAGTACTGCAATTGTAGAGATTCTGGCAACAATTTCTCTTTCAACATTAATTTCCATCAAAAATCCTTCTAGAGCCAGTACAAAGGAGTTTCTGAAGAAAATTGACTCGAATTTGAGAACTAAATCATAATTGTGATCGACTCTGATCATAAGGTAGTGGCTGTCGTGTCCAACGAACATCTGTAAAGATTTTTTTTGTTATAAAATTATTAATATTAAAAATAATATTCGGGAAATTTTTTGTATCGTTCATGAATTACAAAAAAAATATGATTAGTCATATCTCAAATATTTTGGTAAATATTGAGTTGAAGACCATTTTCTCATGCGATCTTGTTCGCAGCTTCTTAAATTTTCTAAAAAATGTTTCTTATAGAAAAAAATTACACTGAAAAACATAGTGCTAAAAACTGTCAAATAATGATGCCATTGATCTTTAGCAAATTTTTTTTTGAAATAATTGAAAAAGTTATCGAATTTTCTGAATTTAGTCAATTTGAACAGATTCACTAGTTGAATTGACTAAATTCAGTAAATTCAAGAGATTTTTCAATTATTTCAGAAGAATATTGGCTAAAGGCCAATTGCATCAATATTTGATAGTTTCTACCAATTTTTCTTTCTCAATGTATGAATCAAATGAAGTGCATAAGAATTTTTTCCCTCTAATTTTCATACTCACGATAATCTTTTTACATATATGGAGATCCAAAGCTCTTGTCAAATAACCCAGTGAATTTCTGACTTGTATTTGCTTCTTGGCCTTATCAAGACGAACAATGACTGGTCTATTTGACGAGGAAAAACCAATCCATTCGCAAGCAGCGTATTTGTTACCTGAATCCTCCAAATTTGATGAATCCGATAGTTGTGCACGTACTTCAACATTTGTAGCATGTACTCTTTGTAATTTTTGAAGAATTATCATAATGAAAACAGCAAAAAGAATTGTTAGAAGACCAAATGTTAACATAAATGGCCATTGGCTTCCATCGAAGTAATCATATGTACCAAGTGGTGTACATTTTTCAGTTTTATTAACATCAACTGGAGGTGCATGAAAACATGGAATTGAACTATAATTCCATAATCGACAATCACCTTCCATCAATATTGGTAGTCCAAAGTAAGAATTATTTTTTGTACAATTTTCATGAATATCATCGATTGATATTGGAACTTTGAATACATTTTTTGGTAAATCCTTTTCTTCAACTTCGTTCTCGTCTGTTACACTCAGCAGAATTTGACGGAATTTTAGTTTTTTCAATCTTTTAATCTCGAGATCTGTAAATAATCTGGAAAATTTTTCTTTCGTTATTATAATGATTATTATTATGATGGTCATTTAATTATGAAATTGTGGAGAAGAGACGAATCCAGTGGTTTTTTTAAAGGAATATCTTGAAATTTATGAGATATACTGAAATATTAGCAGAGACCTCCTTTCGAGTGAAAAAAGGCATTAAATTTTTAATTATGAAAATTGCTCTATCTCGCTCATTTTCCAAGATATTCCAGAGAAAAAAAATCTAAATTTTAATAATTATTCCTCACTCATTTTGCTCGTTCTCAAACCAAAATCGATCGCCATCACGAATCCTTCGGAATTGATCCATGATAATTGCCTGAAAGAGCTCACCAGGTCCATCTTTAGTCTCCATAATTCCACCAATCCAAATATCTATGTCATCGAATTTATTATCATACAATTTCGAGAACAATTCTTCAATATTTTTATTATCACGCACTCTAATGATATTCGAGAAATGTTTGAAATTTGTGACAGGATGCAAATTATAGAGCTTTCGTGCTGTATTAAAATCAGGTAGTCCATGGTCACGGCCACGTTGTATGTTCAGTGCCATTAAATCTCTACGTGAAAATTCTAGTGGACCAAAAACATTTCCACGTAAATCCTCAACGATTCGGTGATCCTCCTCTTCTGCTAATTGAACTGCCATTCCCATCAGTAGTTTTTCAATGTCAATGAGTCTTGGTATTCTCTCGCCATCTTTATGCAGTGCATTCTGAAAGAAAAAATTTCAGTGGATGGATGAAATAGAGAAGAGAATAGAAAGATTCAATATTAATGTCTTTTTCTGGAATTCTGTATTATGTTATTTTGGTGAAATTTATAAAGAGAGCTTTTTTTTTGTTGAAAATTCAATTTTCTACAAGAAAGCACCTCCAAATAATTTTGACGGTTTTTGAAATATCGGCGAGATAATATATATTGGATTTTTTTCAATTTATTTTATTTTTCCAGCTGATTATTAATCGCGCGCGAGTTATTCAGTGAATATCTTCGAAGTGTGGGGAGTTAATAAAATTTATCAAAAGACAATTTTTAAGGAGAATTTCAATGTCTACTGCAGAGGTCTCTTGATAAATTTCGCCAAACGTTTCACTATGAGTTATTTATGAATATTGTTAAGACTGGAATATTTTCGAATTGAAAATATTTTCAAAGAATTTTTGCAAACTGTGTGAAAATAGTAAGTTTTCATCACTTCCGAAACTTTTGAACTTGAACAGATAAATGAACATAATCGAAAATTCATGCATATTAATTAGTTTGATGTTTAAAATTTTTACTGTACATACCTCAGGTAACCAAAAATTATTGCAAGTGCGAATAGCTTGTCCATTCAATCCGCACCCTTTGGCTCCAGGATCTCTCAAATAAATTCCAGCAGGTACCAGTGTATGGCCGAATCGGAAGGCAGCAGCTTGGAAAAATTGCTCGATTTGTGGATCGATAGTTGGATTGTAACCTTTGCAAAAAATTTCAAAATTCGAAGGAGATAGAAAAAATTTTGTAGAGAAAAAGCAGAACTACAAGAAAGGTCCTATAATTTTTCTCTCATCTCTATTCTGTGAAAACCAATCAGACAATGAAGTTAATTTATTACATTTTGTAGCGCCCGATTCTTTTCTACAAAAGCGATCTTCACGAAAATTTCCCTTTCTCTCTTAGATGTCAAAATATGCTTCAAAAACTGAACTTAACAAGAAAACTTTATTGTAGCTGATAAATAACCGGAGAATTCATTCAAATTTGAGTTTCAAATATTTGCTAGGCAACTAGGCTGTTCGAAATCATAAATAAATTTATTGAAAACTGCTATTCAACAATTTGAATTTATATCAGTTGGACTGTCATTTTCATTCGTTTGGAGATCACGCGAAATTGACGGAAAGTACATCCAGAAAGCAAGTGTGAAACCTGCATGGGATATATATTAGGGATATATTGCCTATGCATTTCTTATGTATCTCACATGTATTTCCGGTGTATGGAAAATGCATGTGAAATAGATGAGAAATACATGGAAAATATATTTCTAATGTATCTCCCATGTCTCTTCTATGTATTCCTCACACAGTTTTCATGTTTTACACGTGCATCATCCATGCATTCCTTGGACTTTCCGTCTGTTTCCCGTAATCTCCAAACAGATGGAAAGGATAGTTCAATTGATACGAATTCGGATTGTTGAATAGCGATTGCCAAATAAAGATTCTTTATGTTTTCGTATACCCCGATTGTCTAGCAATTAACCGAGACGCAAATTTGAATGAAGTCGCCCAGCCCTACTAATCAATTTTTCAAAACTAACTGAATCAGCATTCGAAAGGGTTAAATAAGATAAGTCGAATTCTCTCGCGCATTCATTTTACAAGAGTACCTCGAAAACTAGACGAGATGGCAAATTATTGGTTCAAATGGTTTTTTTAGCTTCTAAAATTTTCTATCAAGAAAGATTTTAAAAAAAGCGCATTATTTCGCTCAGTTTCTGAGATCTTCGTCACAAACGAATGTCCCACTCAATAGATTCATTCGATTTTTCGTTTTCACTACTCAAAATACTCTGGTTACATTCTTCCCAACAAATGAAATCCCAAATCCCTGAACCCACAAACTTCAAGTCTCTTCCAAAAACCTCAAAATCCGAGCATTCCTTTAAAAAAAGAAGAAAAATAAATTGAACTACCTTCATAATCAGGCAGAGGCTTCCCCAGCCATTGTGGCAGCCAATCGTAAACGACAATACTCTGTTGACTAGCAATAACCCATTTTCTCGCTTCATTATAAATCTTCTCATCGGACCAAAGTGGATTCTGTAGCTTCAAAGTTCTGGCTATTTTGTTGTGCCATCGAAACCACAGCACCCCAAAAGTGAAGAGAAACGGATTCTCATTGCCCCTGGGATTCCCCAATTCTGAAAGAATCAACCAAAAAGAAACTAAATTAAAGAAAATGATGAATTGAAACCTCCTGCAAAATGCATGTATTGCGGCTCTTGTCTCCTCGAAAAAATGGCAGAATATTCGTGCGAACTGCAACAAAGCTCTCCGTCCGTGATGCATTGAATACAGCAATGGACGAGGAGTTGGAACGTGACGAGAAAGTCTTCATTATTGGTGAAGAAGTGGCGCAGTACGATGGAGCATATAAAGTCACGAAAGGTCTCTGGAAAAAGTACGGAGATAAGCGAGTGATTGATACGCCAATAACAGAAGCTGGCTTTGCTGGAATAGCAGTTGGTGCTGCGATAGCAGGACTTCGTCCGATCTGCGAGTTTATGACATTCAATTTCTCGATGCAGGCGATAGATCGGATTGTTAATGCAGCTGCTAAGAACTTCTACATGACGAATGGAAAATTTCCAGTGCCTATGGTATTTCGTGGACCTAATGGAAACGCGAAAGGCCTGGCAGCCCAGCACTCACAGTGTTTTGCAGCATGGTACATGAGTGTCCCGGGCCTGAAGGTCCTCTCACCATCGACTAGTGAAGACTATCGAGGAGCGATGAAAGCAGCTGTCAGAGATCCAGACCCCGTGGTTCTCCTAGAATCAGAGCTGCTCTATAATTTTGAGTTTGAGGTGAATGACGAGGTGATGGGCAAGGATTTTGTGATTCCCATTGGCAAGGGAAAAATTGAACGTGCTGGTGAACACATCACCATTGTCTGCCATGGACAAGCAACATGGCATGTTATGAAAGCCGCTGATCTGCTCTCGGCTGATGGGATTAAGGCAGAAGTCGTTAATCTACGCTCATTACGACCCGTTGATTGGAACATGATTTTCGAGTCGATTGGAAAGACACATCGGCTGATGGTTGTAGAACTGGGCTGGCCCAGGTGTGGGGTTGGTGCTGAAATTTGCTCTACTGTTATGGAGAATCCGGTCTTTTTTCAATTAGACGCACCGGCTATCAGGTGCACGGGCATCGATGTACCCATGCCTTATTCGGAGAAGATTGAGTATGAGTGTACTCCGAAGGATCATCACATTGCCGAATATGCTAAGAAGGTGTGTGGAACGAAGATTTAGGGGAGAGGTTTTATAGGAAGAAATGTTGGGGCTTCTGAGAATAGTGGAGATAGAGGATTTTTTGGGGAAAGTTATCAATCTATCTTAGGTGAATTTGGAAATATTTGGTGAAAACTCGTAGGAGCGAAGGCTCGTTCGATTAAGAGGAACATCTCGAAAGTTGAGGGAGATAGAGAAATTCTTCTAGTGATCTTTTTAGTAGCATCACGCTGTTTCTGTTGGACTCTAAGACATAGGAGAAAAACTGAGGACAGAGGTTGATTGAGTCATCTTGGTTCGTCCCTTTAACAACGATTTATCTTCTTGGATTTGTGGAGTGATTGCGGGAGCTCTGGAAAAGGAACTTTGAAAAATTGTGATTATTATATTTAAAAAGAATTTGAAAAATCTGTATTTATCGAAATCTTTGGAATTGAAAAGGAATAAAAATTCTATGATTTATAGAGAAAATTAGAGTAATTCATATTGCATCCGTTTCATGAAATTATATAATTTTTCCGGATATATCCAAATAAAAATAGTGGAAGTCCTCTAGGAGACCCTTCAGTCAAAATCGTACGTAGATTATTTTGAGGATAGCTCATCAACTTCGAAAGATATGGTTCTTAATCGTTACTCACTATGAAATCTTGTGACTGGCTCTGTTTGATGTTGATTTACATAAACATGATGTCGACTCGGTGGTGGTGGATTGGCCATTGGTAATCTCACAGTATTGTATGCTGGAAATTTCCCACCGTGAGCAGAAGCTAATTCTCCACCTTCAACTTTTTTTCCCTCTTCGTTAATTCGAAGATAATTAGACCAGGCCTTTGTCGTTCCATATATCAATCCGCCATCGAGAAATGGAGTTATCTCGTTCAACTAAAAGATAATTTAATCTTTCATAATTTTTTTCTCATATACTTTCATGAAAAACCGTTCATTTTCTCGTAAATATATTTTCTGTAGACTAAAGTCAGAACTGCAAAAAAAAAGTCCTCACAAAAATTACTCTATCTTCTTCAATATTCAAACATTCTATGAAGAATTTAAAAAAGTAAAAAGATTGATTTCTACTCTTTTTTTTTCAATGACTGATAACAACTGCAGTTCAGAGTTTTTAATGATTATTCATCGTTCACCTGCTGTCTGGGATTATTGGGCGAATGTCCAGTTCTTTCATCATAACGTGTTCTCAATACAGGCATCTCAGAATGAACGTTTCGATACTCGTGATCCTGTGGAATTCTTAGATTTATGTATTCCGGAGGACAAGCTGGCCTTTGTGCATCCAATATTTCTTCGACAACATGCTGACCTGAATATTTAATATCCTATAGTAATGATCGCGAGCTCTTATGAATTTACTAATCATTTTTCCCTATCACATCATTCAATCAGATTGAAGAACCTCGAGAAACGATTGAAGAAAAGAAAATTAAGAGGAATTATTCACAAAAGATCTTCAAAACTAATGGGCTTGCGGAAATTCTCGATAACCTTTTTTTTTGTAATGAATTTCATTGTTTACAAAAAAGACTCTTGGATGAATTGTCCTCAGCTCAATAGTTCCTGAGATATTCGCAAAATACTTCCCATTGCATTTCGTCCATTCACTGACACTTTATTAATTCTATCTAATTCTCAAAAAGCGAATAGGCTTATGAGAATTTGTCAGGTGACTTTTCTGGTAGTTGATGAAATTCCTTACAAAAAAATCTTCTGATTTTAGCCAAAACTTAGAATCTCCGAGGGACAAATAAAAAATTGTCTTCCACAAATTCTGAAAATTTTTCCAATTTTATGGACAAAAATTCATCAAAAAAGGAATTTAGCATTCCTAAACAAAAGTTGATTAAGCAAATTCATCAACTTACCAAAAAAGACCATCAAGGCATTTTTTCCTGTTCGTGATTTTGATCCGATTGGACCATTTAATAATCTACTAAGTTCCATTGGTTCTGGTCGATTTTTTCCAGATGGTTTGTAAACACCATCATCGTATGCTGCTTTAGCTATCCTCAAGAGTGGCGTATCCACTGCGCCCAATTCAGGCTTGCCAAGATTGTTGTTCCATCCGTCATATCCAGGATACTCAACGGGTTCGTCAGGCCTATCCAGACGTGCTGATGAATTGAGTGTGTTGCTCACCAACCACGAGACAATAGAAATTCGGGGCAGATCGTCGGGATATTTTGGTGCTTGCTAATCATTGAAATAGTCTCAGATTAATATCTCATTAAGTAGAAAAAAGTGAAAATTCTCGATAAACGATTCATTGAGTAATAGCACCAAAAACTTTTGATTCCGCAGTCAAATGGTGAGTCTGAAGATGAAGTGTCAATTATTCTGAAAATATCTCAGAAATCATGAACTTCAGGAGTATTTTTTAAGAAACTTTTTTTGTAGCCAATAAAGTTTTCTACAATAAATTTTCTACATTCAAATGGGGAATCTTATGAAATTTCCAGAATTCTTTCAAAGATTCCTGAAATTGGTGAATTTTTTGAATTTCATCAAATTTTTGAGAGAAATCTTGAAATTACCCACAAACTAAAGAAATTCGATGGAAGTTTCATGAGATCATTGAAATCTGTGGAATGTTTGAAATTTAATTAAAAATAAATAGTGACCATGTATGAAACATCGATTTGAGTATTTGAGAAAAGTCATGGAAGATTTGTGATAACAAAATTGCCACATATCTGACAATTTTTTGATTTTGTTAAAACAAATAAATTATTATGGAGAAAATAGTTGAAAAATATAGACTTATCAGTTTTTTGAATTCATATATGTGCATATATTTTATATTTTCAAAAATTTATTTGTCACCATAATAAAATGAAATGGAAAATTGTAGATATCTGCTATTTTCAGTATTATGCAAATTTTGAGATATTTAGATGGTGACACAGGAGCGCATTATTTTGATCAAATTTTTATTATTTCATTATTTATACTTCTTTATCTGCGCCATGAAATCTTGAAATTTCTTAGCATTTCCCGAAATCTCAAGAGATTCCCATAAAAATCTATGGAAACTTCAGAAATTCGTTCAATTTTCTTAGATTTCAAGAAATCTCATGAATTTTCATGAAATCTGCTCAGAATTTGAGGATTTTTCAATTTGAGTGTACACAGATTTTAGAACTCCTTGCAGAGAAAAAAGAGACCTGCTCAGAAATTCTCTATAGAAAATTTCTCATCTCTCTTAGATTTTGAAACAAACTAAACTAACTTGAAATCGACTCATCTCACTTGACACTTCGGATCTGCATTAGTTAAATTCCATCAGCAGGAACGTGAAAACACAATTACCTTATTCTCCATTTCTTGAGCTACCTCAGTCCCATTCCCCTGAACTTCCGCCCAAATTACCCACAAAATTATCCAAATTACACGTTTCCACTTCATCTTTTTTCCAAAAGACTGATGTTCTAAAATTCCATATTTTTTTCCAGAAACTCACAGAAACTGTCAGAGGAGAAGAAGTTTCCAAATTACCGAAGAAGTACCAGAGGATGGAGACTTTCCTGTTGCGATAAACGTCCCCCCGGAAATCACCGGTTTTATCTTGATGATTCATTAAAGTAGGAGTGAAAAAAACATTCATCATGCAGCCACGAGAAAAAGTTTTTTGGTTCTCAATAATCTCGAGATCCTCAATAATAATTCTCCAATTGATCTTCAATCTACTCTGTCCGGATCACGATGCAGATGCCTTCAGAAGTCCGAGAAATCCAATGGAAAAAACCACGATCTTTGACAACTTGATAAATTATTCATTGAAAGGTTTGATGAACTGGGACTCTGAATATTATCTACACATCGCGAAGTATGGATATACGTATGAAAATACATTGGCTTTTCTGCCACTTTACCCAATGACAATACGCGTAATTGGTACAGTTTTCATGAAAATTTTAGTCTTTCTCAATCAACAAAGTTGTTTTGCAATTGCAGCAATTTTTATTAATTACATTTGTTTCGTAAAATCATCATTGATTTTTTACGATCTGACGAATTCAATATTCAATCAAAAAATTTCATACAGATCGACGATATTATACTGCATAAGCCCAGCGAGTATTTTCTTCACTGCTGCCTACACGGAATCAATGTTTGCTTACTTAACATTTTATTGCATGTTAGCAACAATTAATAAAAATTCATTTGTCAGTCTTCCGACTGGTTTATCAACCATAGTAAGGTCAAATGGATTGATCAACTTGGGATTTCCGGTGTTTGATTGGTTACAGAATTTTTTAATAACTTTCTTCCAATTCTTCAGAAATTTGGGAAAGAAAAAAATCGTTTTTTCTGGGATTAAATTATTATTCTCGAGTTGTTTCGAACTATTTAAAATAATTTCAGTGTCAATTGCGCCATTTTTATTGTTACAAACTTACAATTACATCTTATTCTGCACGAATAATACAAATTCAACAATTATCAGGCATGTCGATGAATATGGGGAAAAAATGGGCTTTTTAATGCCCGGCAAAGATGTTCCGATTTGGTGTGATCAAAAAATCCCGATTGCCTATTCCTTTATTCAAAACAAATATTGGAACGTTGGATTTTTGAATTACTATGAATTCAAACAAATTCCAAATTTTTTATTAGCTTTTCCCGTATTATTCATTATGTTTAATTGCATTTCACGTTATTTTATTGAGAACAAAAATGAAATAATTAGCTTCAAAGTATTTTGGCGAAAAATCAAAGATGATGAATTGAAGAATAAGATTCTTCCATTAACAATGTTTCCGTTCATTCTTCATGGATTGTTCTTAACGGTTTTTTGTATTTTCTTCGTCCATATTCAAGTTAGTACCAGAATATTGGGTTCCGCTAGCCCATTGATGTACTGGTATTGCGGTATCCTAATGTCTAATAATGTGAAAGAAGACTGGGAAAATGAAGATAATGTTCATTCAAAGTGGAGAGTTTTTTTTATGAGTGGAAAAAGAAAAACAAAGATTGAAACCTTAATTTTAGCTTATTTCTTAGGTTACACGATTATTGGAACATTAATGTTCTCAAATTTTTTACCCTGGACTTGATTAATAAATGATATACTATTATTAATTTTTGATAAATAAATACAGTACCACATGTCTGTTCACGAGTTGAATTCACTCACATTCCCACTGGCGTCTTCAAGGAGAAAGAAGTAAATACGCACTATTAAGAATTTCGGATCTTAGCTTATTGCGTTCTTTTCCTGCTCGTTTATTAGAGGACGTTGAAGACCACTTCCTTCAATTCCTCAGCTTCCCGGGTGGGAAGAAATCACTGAGACACTAATGGACCAGCTCTGTCTCAGTACCGTGCAAGTCTGGATCTGTATTGGATATCAGCACAGTTCTAGTACTGATTTTATATTGGTATGATAGCGCCACTCCAGTATTCAATCCCTGTACTGTTCCAGTATTGTCTTAGTATTGTTCCGGTATTATAGTATTGAAACTCAGTCATATCCCACTACTAATCCAGTAAAGTTTTTTTAGTGGAAAAAAAAAATTTTTATTCACCGTATGGAGAATCAATTTCAATTTATTATTATTAATCATTATTGAATAATTTAGGCGAGGGTGGGGCAAAGTAGAACGGTGAGGTAATGTGGAACGCTGATACAATGTGGAACGCGGGGGCAAATTTTCTGGAACTCAAGTGGAACAATATTATAATATGAATTGTTATTATCTATAAAAAATATATCGAGGATCTAAACCCAGAAAGTCGTATGCACCAAAAGGGGGCATTTCTATGGCAAAAGATCGCATGTGTAGGCCATTCGACCTTCTGCTTTTAGCGCAGAATTGAATTTTTCCATTAATTCTCGAATCGCACTTGAAGAGCGAAAAGATGAACGGAAAAATTCTAGTTTTATCACTATTCGTTTTTTAAGAAGATCTCGGAAATGAATGAAGATCTGCCATTTTTGCTCTTATACTTGTTTGAAACTGGGTGATTTTTCTAGGTAGATAGTCAGTTCGGTGGTCAGTGGGAGGCAAATAGGATAGTGAAAAATGTTGAGTAGTTAAAGGAGACACACTATTTTGACCGCATGGCAAAACCGTTTATTCAAACAGACAAAAGCCCGCTTGTCTCTCGTGATGAAAATACAATAAATAATGCCTAGAATAATAGTTGATCATCTGACATATTAAATAGTTGACCATTACAACAACTCGGTGAGACGCTATATAAACTTTACTGTACTTGTTGAGAGTTCGATGACGACTGACTAGTGGGGCAGCTTTCGTCTTGAACGTGTTCATGTGTCACTAGACCCCCCTCTTCCTCAGTCAAGTCTCCCTTGAAACGTCACTAAATTCACCGTGAATTTAGTTGCGTTTCAAACCATACTTTTTTGTAGCTCTTAAAAATCTCTACGAAAAAGGCTTGGAATAAAATCGTCGTATCTCGCTTGATTTCCGAGATATTCTCCAAAAATTAGTTTAAAAAAATCTATCTCGGGTAATTTTATTTTTCTGTCACTTGTATTTGCTGGATATTCCGGAAATGAACTGAGGTAGCGCAATTCCCTTTCTATTCTTTCTTATGAAAAATTTTTACACTTCATCTCATAATATCGTTCCACATTGCTCCGCCGTTCTACTTCGCCCCATCCTTCTCTATTATTTTTATTATTATTAATTGTTATTATCATTAATTATTCACTATCGAATTTTCAGTCATCAATGACTGAAAATTTCTACCTGGGTTATATTATCTTATAACTACATTCAACGAGCAGTATCTCACGCGACATCGTGGGGGTGTCTTTTGTTACTCCGATTATTCAATTAACGAGGAAAACGGCCGGATAACCTTCAGTCGGAGGCAACGAAAGGAGAAGAAGAAGACATTAGCGAGGAATAATTTCAATTATCAAAATGGATCCGCAAACATCGAAGAAAGTGGGTATGCCTAATTCATGAGTTGTCCATAGAAATCGCCGTGTTAGTTACCCCGGACACGAAGAAGCTGAATAGCGAAATCTTGAAACTGCCAGATGGAATCGGATAGACCAAATCCAATTCCACCAAACCTGTTGAGAGCCCCGCTACCGCTCCCACATGGGATGAGGATTACTAACGGTACCAAATGCCTTCGCCTTGCAGATTGGACTACGTGCTCAAATGCGGCAACAATTGCCGAATAAAGCGGTGAAGTCTGCTTCTACTGAAGACCTCACGGCTCCAGCAGACCCTGGACCCATAACCCGCGCTAGATCGGTGGAAATCCTACTTGATGCGCCAAATTTGGAGGAATCAGATTGAGTATTTGAATAGCATTGTGGCCGGAGAAGCTCAGGTATCAGCAATTCACATCTTGGAACAGCAGGAACTCGAATGAGCGATAGAATCAGCGTTGCCAGTCTCCCTCTATGGAAAAGCAGGAAGAGTAGGGTTGAAAGCGGGAGACTCAGAAATAATTGAAACTGTTACTGAAACTTTATTTACTTTTCAACTCAGTCTTGAAAAGTGCCTGAATACTTTGTTATACCAAAGAGTACAGGTACGCGTTGATTACACTTAAGGGGTCTTCCCACTTTACAATTTCCAAAAAATATTTATTTTTCGAAATTCACTATTTTAGATGTGAATGAATGTTATGAACAAGTAGAAGGCATACTCTATGGTGCAGATACCGCTGATTAAGCACAAGTAAGATTTTCTGCAAATTTTCATTTAAAGAACCTTCAAACGCGTTTTTCTTGAAACAACATTTTTTGACAGCTTGTTAATAAAATCGTCGAAACTACTGAACCGATCCTCATGGAATTTGAAGCACATATTCTCTACTTAAAAAACTGCATTCAACATGAGGCATACGATGTAACTTTTTTTGGCCACTTTGAATTTTTCAAAATTTGTAGATCGTTGACCTTGATGGATTCAATTAAATCTAAGGGCTAGTTTCCGAAAGTGAAAGTAGCGCTAATTTCGGATTAGTTTAGCTTTGGTTCAACGTGAACTCCGGTTAGCGTAACTCTTGTGTGGAAAAGAACGTGGTGGCATACACTGTTACCACAACGAAAAGATCTGAACCTCACCAGTCGCAGTGTTCTGCCCTAAATGTATAATCCATTCTAGTGGGCATACATTACATTATGTTCTTCATACATTCCAGTGGTTCTGCCCATTTACCTTAGTAGTGCACGCGTAAAAAAACATTCAGCTTTGAGCGATTAGATTGTGAACAGCACCATTGACAGTGGTGATATCACTGCTGTTCCGCCATTTTTCTTCATTATGGTAACCGTGGTTCAGGCTGAATCAATGTTGAGCTAAACTAGAGTTAATGCTAATTTTACTCCCGGAAACTGGCTCCAAATTACGGTTTCGTTACACTACTTTACGGAGATGGTATCGTAAGCAATACGGTGAATCTGCCATAAACTACTATAATTCACGGTAAATTCGTCGCGAATTACGATGAATTTTCTAACGATAAATTATAGGATTTCACGGAAAACCGACAGTTTGGCTGTTCGGTCTGCGTGCGGCTCGGCGGGTCTACCGGGTTAAGGAGCATTGAGTCTGGTTACTACTTGGATGGGTGACCGCTTGCCGTACGCAGATTCGAATAACAAACTGAGCGGTGAGGTGCGACTACAGAAAATTCCTGTGCCTTTCTCATCAGCGTGACGGAAAGACACATTAAGGCTCTGTATGAATCCGACTGTACCGCTCAGGGTCTTCCATGGTTTCCCCTGGTCCCCGGTGATTGCGGTGCGGAATGGTAAGAAGTCGATACATGGTGTCGCAAAGGGGGTTGGGGAAAGGAAGCAAAAATGTAAAAGACTGAAAAGGTCATACATGGCATGGGCGGGAGAAAATATAGGATTTCATGGCGGAAAGACGACATCAGATTGAAGAACTGACGAATGACAAAAGAAAATTGAAAACATCATTTCACAGAAAAATTACGGTAATTCTACTAAATATCGATATCGGCTGAACTTCTGTAGGGAATGGTATTACTTTATAGCAAAAATACTGCTTATTTTTTCGAAACATTATGTATTTGAACCGTGGAATGAAAATTCATAGTGGTATTGTATTTCACCGTAATTTACACAGAGAGAATTTTTTTCTTAATTTAAGAATGTGCAGTCACTTAATTTAAATGTGTGCAGGTCACTTAAATTGAGTGACTTTTCTCACTTAAATCTAGTAACTTTTTCTTTCTTAATTTAAGGTAGTAAAAGTCACTTAAATTAAGTGACTTTTCTCACTTAAATCAAGTGACATTTTCTTTCTTAATTTAAGTGACCTGCACATTCTTACATTAAGTGACTGCACATTCTTAAATTAAGAAAACATTTTTCTCTGTGTACAATCAGTAAGGTATTCTATCGCAGTTTTCATCCTCCATCCTTCAGGGGCATAAATTAAACCTAAAACTTGAAAATGAAATGAAAAATTGACGAGCGAATCATTAATATTATATAATATCAAATCATGAATTCACGAAACTTCGTTATCTTGAAGATTACACAATCTATGAACATTTAATGTTTTGTGATGGCTGACAATGTTTCTATGTAGGCTGCTATCTTAAGAAATCTCGTAAATCGTGACGGCGAGTCGGAGTTGGTATCAGTAGGGATCAAAATACCAATCATCATGCCTGCACATACAATCGGATTACCGATATTCTCCTGGAGAATAAATAAATAAATGAATGCAAAAAAGGTACATTACTTCATGCTATTGCTGGAGGAAAATTTGATATAATTTGCCTTACAATGTTGGCACTATGGTGTGAATGAAGTCCGGTGGTGCAAAACTGATTTTCTTCTAGATGCACGCCCGAGTCCCGACATTCTTGGTCACTGAGTATTTTTTCGGAAGTTCGTACTAGCTGCATTAATGTTTCTCCATCTATGTCATATGCACGGTGCCACCGAAAAACTTCACATGTTTGCATTGTGGGAACACCCAATACGGATAGCAATACAGATGGCAATGCAGCTGGCATCCTAACTGGATCCCATATCAAGCGTTGTTTAATCTATTATTGTCAACAACAAAAGAATCGAATTAACGATCTATTTTCATTGATAAAAGAATGAATACTGATATTATCAGTACGCCTAGAGGTAACGGGAATTAACAAAGTATGTGAATATCCAAACGCCAAAAGTTAGTATTCTGACTGGCAAAAGATATGAATGTAGTCAATTTCGTGTGAATAATAAAAAAGGTAAGGATGAATGTCAGAACGGACCACTTGTCACGGGCAGCAACATTTGATCGTTTATATCTATTATATGTTGGCATGCATTGACATGGGAACTGGAGGAAAAATCAATCAGAATTTTTTTGGAGCAAAGCTCTTGAAGAAGTCTGAAAAAATTGTGAAAATGCTCCAGCATGGCTATATAGTTAACATTTGTACTTTGTAAGCTTGGCTCCACTTTCTGCATTTTCAAGGCAAATATAATTTTGAAAAATCAGAATACTTGCAGTTAGGATAGCGAGGGATGAAATGCAGTCAATTCGAATACGATCAACCAATAGCCATTCGATTCTTCTATTTCTTGGTAAGACTTGACATTGTCCGGTAACTACCCTGAGATCAATTATTTCAGTAGACAAGATACAATGCGCCGAAGTGAGAATGTGAATATCTGTAATAATAATTCCGCCACATTTATAGAGGCCCCGATCCCAAATTGATACAATATAAGGCTCCTGTCCACATGTGACGTCAGTTTTTCCATCTGCAAATCATTTAATCAACATTATTCAATCATGGAAATAATTAATCGTGTTACGGGCCCGGTCCATGGCACTGCTACAGCAGTGCTGACTCTTTCGTGCATGAAACTTTATCAATGTGCCGGAAGAATTTCAACAAATTAGCCATCGATCTCCAGAATCTGAAAGAATAATATTCGCACGTATTCTAAGGGGAAATGAGTGCAGGGGCCCCATTTTCTGTCCGTTCTTTGAAGATTCCACTACCATTGTCAGATTGAATATTTCGCCAATAAGAAGTATCATGATGATTTAACTCAGCTTCGGAATTCAAATCTAAGCATGAATATAGTGTTCTTTACTTCAATAATGCTATTTGATACAAAAAAATCAATATTTGGCCGAAAACAAGATCGTACGATAAGAACTCAAAATCGAAAGTACTAAAAAAACGATTTTTCTTGAAACTCATATAAATAAATTCATAGGATAAATCTCAAATTTTTAGCATTAGTTGGGTTAATTGTAATATAATGGATTTTTTGAGCTGAACTTGAAAGGAATTGATCGGATAGTTTGGGAGACATAGCTTTTTTCATAAAATGCTTTTTTGCGAATATCTCAGGAACTACTGGACCAATTTCGGCCAGATTCAATACCGAACTTTGCGTTTATAAGATGTACAAACTGACAAAATTTGAAGTCTCTAGCCCAAATATTCGTCGAATTATCGTGGCACCAAGCTTTGGAATGGAAAATCACTAAAATTGAAATAATTTTCACAACGAAAGATTGGAGAAAAATTTTCCTCAAGTAGAAAATGTGAGTTCCAATGACACGAATCTCATAACTCGAACTGGGGGCTGTTAATTCATTTTTCATAGAAAAAGTCCAAAAAGGGCTTTTTCGCTAACTAGATTATTCTCAGCAACCATTCAAATGATTCCACTGAAATTTAGCTGACAGCATTTTGTATACCGAGTCGAAATACTATCGATTTTTCGAGTGCTAAGTACAGCCGTTCCAGAGAAAATGAGGATACGTCTCAAAACACTTAGGCACCCACACACACACCCACACACACTGACATGTTTTAAAAATATGATTTCTCAACGTTTTGGATCATATGTAGTGATATTTTGATCGAAACTCGGAATCGAAGAATGTCGCGTTTACAATAATTCGATTCGGAAGCAATAAATAGGATGAATCTCAATTTTCAGACATTTTCATTTTGACACTAAATTTTTGGCCCTACATGAAAATATATGAAAATTGAATTTTTCCTATCTATATCATTAGGCACTGCTCAGACATTGGGTTAGATCAATACTTTCTGAAATGCAGTCATATAACCCAATTTGAATTACAGTAGACTTCCGCAAGTTGCACGTATTTCCTCTAATCCCTTTTTTCGTCGTCTGAGTGCTTCCCCCACTACTGCGCGCCGTATTGCTTTTTCTCAAGTGTTGGCGATCGCTTTTTGGCACCTAACTATAAACATTGAAGTTCCTCAGGATTTCATTTTCGAAAAAATATCAGTTTACGAACTGCTTTGAAGGATGAAAAATCAGTTTTATCATGTCAGTGCCTGAACGAAAAATGAAATTAAATTCTTTTTTATACATTTTTAAAAGAAATAGTTGTTAAAACAAATTTTTTTTCTCTTTTTTTTTCGAATCGATTTTAATTGAATAGTTTTTTAGATCTACGGTATTCATCGTTCTCAACCATTCGTTTTCTGAGTGCTTGTGTTGTATATTTTAATATTTTTTTGATGAAATAAACTATGCTCAGTGGAAAAAAAACAGCAATGACTGTGTAAAACGGTTTTTTTATTATTTTAAAACCCTCTCATCTCCCTGTCATATCAAAAAACAACAGACTAATTATGAAAGTCCCTGGAGATGGTCTCAGATCAGAGACAGAATCGTTGGGCAATTTTGTAAGATTGTTAAGAAATAAAAATCTCAATGCTCGACCGAACATTGGAGCTATTGTCATTCACAAAAAAATTTATGAAACGGTCATAGACTTTTTGAAAAAACTTTGTCGAACGAGGAACTCAAACGAAGTCCCAATATGTGACAATTGAACAGAAATTTTATATCATTAATCGTTCGAATGACGGTGAAAATATCAAACAAATTTGTAGTGAGTTCGATGAACCGAAATGTTCGGTTTTTTCCAAAGTGTATGTCAGAAAGGTAGTAGAATTATATGTTCGGCACACTATCCTTTCTTAGAGGAGGTCCTCAAAATTTAGTTTGATGACTGTAGAAAACAAGGGATTCCAGTGAGTGAACCTTTCATTGAAGCCAAAGCATTAATCTTACATGAAAAATTAGAGGGCGATGAAAAATTTCGAGCCAGCGATGGATGGCTTTCTAGATAGAAGATAAGGTATGGTATTAAATCATGTAACATATCAGGTAGAAACTTATCAGCAGATACAAACGCTGCTGGGGAGCTTAAAACAACATTCGTGTGGCTGGTGAAAGATGAAAATTTGACACTAAGTCAAATCTTCAATTGTGATGAGACCGGATTGAATGACAAAATGCTTCCGAAAAAAACCTTAGCTGCAAAGGAAAATCGTGAAGATGCAGGCCATAAAGTGAATGAGGTGAGAGTCACAGTAATGCCCTGCACGAATGCGGATGGCTCATTCAAATTGCCGTTGTTGGTAATTTGAAAACCCTCAAGTATTGAAAAATTTATTGCTTAAATCGTTGCCAGTTGTTTACACCTGCGACGTGTGGAGAAATCACACATCCCCTCTTACTCTCATCTTTCATTATCTTTCATTAAGGGGGGGGGGGGGGGGTAGGGTTTTGGCAGTGAAAGAAAAGCATATTTTCAAGAATTTTCCAGACGATCCAGGTAATGCTGGTTTATTTAATTAATTTTTATATAATAATATAACATCTGAACTATATTTTGGGAAATTTTTATTGCAAAATATCAATAAATAAGCCGTTGGCAATGAATCTCCGCAGGCGCTGTGAAAAAAAGTGGTTTTGCGGTGTACACTACAACTTTGCACTGGATCATCTGAAACAAAAAAACCGAGTGCGTTGATTAGGTAAGAGGTTCCTTGAGGTAATGTCGTCGAGTTTTTTTTTTTTTATCGATTTTTCAATTTTTGCTAGCACTAGAAAGTCAAAAACGCGATTTTTACTTGAAAAACTCAGTTAATTTGTTATTTTAAAATAACAAATAATCATAAAAGAAGAAAAAAATCGACGACACCACCTCGAGAAACATCTTACCTAATCAACGCACTTGGATTTTTCCGTTTCTGTTGATCCAGCGAAGACTTCTAGTGTACACCGGTTTTTTTGGAGGTACCTGCGGATATTTACTGGCAATGGCTCATTTATCAATATTTTGCAGTAAAAATTTCGAAAAATATACTTCGCATGTTGTATTATTATATAGAAGTTCATTAAATGAACCAACGTTATCTGTATCGTCTAAAAAAATTCTTGAAAATAGGCTTTTTCTCTTGACCGTCAACCCTACCCCCCCCCCCCCCTTAAATAAAAGATGAGAGAAATAAAATAAAAGATTTTTATGTGAGAAAATTATAAAAAAGACACGGGATGAGCATCTCCGGCCACTAATGAGGTCCCAGTTCATCTTTGGAGCTGTTTGACCGCGTGAATTTTTATGTAGAGGACTGGCCCAAGCGTGAAAATGCTTATTCCTCAATTTTGAAACACTGAAGTTTTATCACTTCGGGGATTACTCTCAATCGGTGAACACTTCCGGGTTTCCAGTGGTAAAGACCGCGGAAAAGTTAACTTCGCGAGCAAACGCATTCTAACATTTGTAGCTCATTATCTATTGACAACAATATCGATTGTTATTATTGGAATTATCCTCCAATATCTCTAAAAATAACGTGAAGTACGATCGACTCGTGAGCTCTCCGAAATTGAGCTAGCCGAAGAAGCTCAGCGAACACTCCATCAATTTATCTGGTGAAAATTTGTAAATGGGTCAAGAGCATATTTGGACGGTACGAGAAAAGCAAAATGTTACACACTTATCAAAAAAAGGCGTGGATGAACCGTTCAATTTCTGAAGATTGGTTTTGAAACCAATCTCGAGGCTTATAACCAAGAGCCATATTATTAATTGATAACCCTGGTGCTCATTCTAAAGAATTGAGTGCAGATGGAATTCGCGTAATTTCTCTATCTTCCGATGTCGCGTCTCTCATTCAGCCATGAGATGCACGTATAATTGAGAATTTCAAGAGAAATTTTCACTTCCAATTTTTATTCTCAATATTTTCATCTTAAGAACAGGGAGTACACTTAATAAGTCATTTAAAAGCAATTACAGTAAAAGATGTAATTTATTGGTGTGCTGAGGCATGGGATGAGATTTCTCACCATCACAAAATGTTGGAAACCCTCGATTCTAGGAGAACTTGACCATGAACTTGCAGGATGGACTAATGCTGAAGAGCAGTATGGTGACTCAATTTCTACACCTGTTCTCGGGTCTCTTTGACTCTGAGAACACGGCTTAACCCTTTGACGGGCCAACGTCTCGAATCGTCTCGGTGTGAGGCAAATGGGGGTAGGGCCAATGAGCGCGCTGCGTAGAGTAGTGTGCGTGTTCTCCTAGGATATGGTACGTGGACTGACTCCCCACTTCACAGCAACTCAGGGCTGTCGCTGCGGGATACTGAAATGGGTGCAAGATTTTACGCTTTTTTTCTCGTTTTCAAGTCATCAATTGTATTCTCTTTCTAAATTTCACTTCGCAGAAAACCATTCACAAAATCATTTTATTACCATTTGGTACCTCATTGTTCTACAAATATTGTTTACACTCATTGTATTACTTCATTCATGACAACTCAAAATTTCCAACTGTACAACTTGTATTGCTCCAGACCGTCATAATCTATTTCCTCAGAGACAAAGCCTCTATTTCAATTTCACAACCTGAAACAATGACCATACCTGACGGCCTAATTGAACTACAGATTTCCTTATTTATCCGTGAAAATATATAAATATTGAATGTTTTATTTGGTTTCAAGTGTGAATATTGGAAAGTATTATATGAAAGTATTGGAAATGTAATGAAACAATATTGAAAACATAATAAAAATCTTATCCACATGATATTGACTGTGAACTCCTATGCTCCCACAAATTTTTGAACAAGGCCGAGCATACGCTCCTGCGTCCGCCATCCCTACCATCACCGTCTCACACCGTGCAAGAGAGTGGGGACGCATGTGGCCCGTCAAAGGGTTAAGTAGAAATAAGAGAGTGGTTTTCCACAGTTGATGTCATCACGGGTCTGATTGATGATGAAGAGATCATTGATATGGTTCAGTCGGGTGCACTCATACTTAGTGCATTTGAAGAGAATACGACGGATAATTCTGAGGAAATTCCAGCGACGGAAACTCATAGCACATCCCAATCATTCATTGAGGAAAATTCGACTGATTCATAACTGAAGAGTTCAAACGTGACCGCTAAGAAAACCAGTGTAATCTCCCCAGCTGCAGCAGTTAACGCATTCGTTAATTGATTTTTTCGAGCTCTACGGATCATTATCATCAGAAGGAACTACTGTTCTGGAGAACACTCACCACAAAGCGTCCATCATGAAATTGGATGAAAATGTTAAGAAATAATTGAATAATTTAATAAATTATTCATGTTAAGAAATAAAAACTAAGAAAAATTTAGTTTAATTGATTAATTTAATAATTCAATTTCCATCTTTACGCGATAATATGAGATTTCAACTATGATAACCTGAATAGGTTAGAAGTTTAAATACTCAGGCATTCTGAGCCTTCTCTCCATTTAAGTTCGGATGAATTTCTCATGAACGAACGCCCATCTATGACCGAAATTAAAAGGAAAAAAGTAATCGCCTCTAAAGTTTAGAATTTAAACTAAGAAAAAAGAGAGAATGTTAATATACCTGCCCTTCAAATTTCCCGGAACGAGGGTCGAGGTGGAGATTGTGGACGTTAGCAAGCTGCGTATTTCTCGGAACTCGGTGACCTCACAGACCTGTACGCGCGCAACTTCCAAGAGTCCACTGTAGTCCGAAGTAGCATGTCTATAGGAAGGTTGGAGCTGAGACAAGCCATGTCCCCGTGTTGAATTCTGTGCCTGGGCTCTGTCCTAATGTTATCTTCATAATATTTATTCTGAACTTTAAATTCAACGTTGAGTACATCGGAGTACTATTCCAATTTGTAAACTAAAGGTGCCCTTCATTTGAGCGACACTTTGGCTACGTTGCTAACGGATTGTTGTGCACCCATATGACCTTTGAACTCAGTGACTTGGCGCTCGTTCCGAGCTGGGTATCTAGTAATCTTGGTTTTAATTTGTCGTTTCTGATCACCATTTGTTGGTTCTAGTAACCAAGGTATCAGCTATGGCCACCAATGCTTACGGTTATGCCAAATTCCAAGCAAGATCTCCTTATCGATGAAAATAATAGAAATAATAGAATCGAACAGTTTACTGAATACTCGATTCACAATAGCGGTAGGGTTAGAAGAAGCTTGACTACGTAGCCCGGAGAGGCTCATGAAGAATAAAGAAACAAAGATGTAATGTGCTACAGGAATATATCTCTCTGCTGCCAAGTCCTTTGTCTGACGTCATATATTAAAAGTAACGAAATCATTTTATTCTTTTGCTTCCGAATGGAAGCATTATGAATGTGACATTTTTGATTTTGAGATTTCATCAAAAAATGACTCAGAATGTTAGAAAACGTCGAGAAATGACATTGTTGAAAAAGATCTGTATGTATGTATGTGTGTGTGTGTGTGTGTGTGTGTGTGTGTGTGTGTGTGTGCGCCACATTTCATCGCATTGTTCCCGAACGGTTGTCCTTGGCAATCTGCAAATTTGACAGTATTTTCCCTTCCTATGTAAAGTGCTGTCCGTGAAATTTGAGCGAAATTGGTTCAGTACTTTGCAAGAAAAGTCAAATTTTCAAAAGATCGTTTTTTCGAGTTTTCTCATCTGAACTCACAATTTTCATTCGAGGTAAATTTCGCTGCGATTTTTTGTTTACAGATAACTTCGATTACAGTGTTCTTTATTTTGAGTCTTATTGTCGCGATAACTCAAAAAGTATCTGAGTTGAAGACTTCAAATTTCGTTAGTT
The DNA here is from genome assembly GCA_963942555.1 of Aleiodes leptofemur. Classification (NCBI taxonomy): domain Eukaryota; kingdom Metazoa; phylum Arthropoda; class Insecta; order Hymenoptera; family Braconidae; genus Aleiodes; species Aleiodes leptofemur. The sequence goes on from OZ012614.1 coordinate 10,041,130, forward strand.
TCTGCATCTAATGAACGATAAGTTTCGCATAGAAATTGGGCAAAATCGCTCTAGTAGTTTCTGAAATATTGGCGAAAAACCATTTTATAAAAAAAACTGGAACTCTACAAATTGACTATCAAAAGAAAGACGGTGCGTGGACCGCATTTTCACGCGATAGAAGTTAAACTTATAAAACTTATTTTTAATGTCAGTTCAGGCAACGTGAGGACGTACTCAACGCACCGCACGGAAACATTGATGGATATCAAAAGTTCAAAATCTAAACATATATAGATATACAAAAGAGAGCGAAATTTTATTATTTTTAGCTGAAGCCGCAATCGAAAAATAGTTCAACTAAAAATAATGAAGCGTTTTGATAACAAGTAACTATGAAGTTTTCATATAATGATGTTCATTTTTTTCAAAATTTCAATGTAAATCCAGTAATAGTGTGGCAAAATAGAATGAATCAACTTTAGCGATTTATTTTTCCGGAATATCTCTTAAACCAAGTGAGATAGTCCAATTTTTATAGACTTTCTCAGCTGACGAAAATCGTAATTATAGAATAATATATTTCAATACAAGTGCGTCAGGTTCTTCATGAACGTGAAGCTGGAGAGGGCTGCCAATCACACGAACTGAAACACCCCGTCGCACGCGTGTCAAACAATACTTTCTGACAGTGCCCGGGAAAAACAGATTTAGATCTACCTAGATCTAAATTTTGGGATACATCTAAGGAGATCTAGGGAGATATAGATAGATCTAAGGAGATCTCCGGAGATATAGCTAGATCACTAAAGATCTCTTTTGATACCCGAGAAAAAAATTATGCATAATATTTTTTCAAAAATAGCCTCATATAAGTTCAACTGATTATATAGGGCCATTTTTTTATACATTATTGAAATTTTGAGAGAGGAAAAATCGAAAAGAAGTGGCACCCGGATGGGATCGAATCCGGGGACCCTTCAGATGCTAATAAGCGAACTCTTCTATCTGAGTCAGCGGCCTATGTTATATTTGTTACCAGTCTTCAATCCTCATAATTTCATCTTCGCCTGTTTTTCTTAGACTAATTGGAGGATATTGAAGTAGTTTGATCGTAAGTGCTCGGAGTCGTTGAGTATATGAGACAGAACGTACTATATTATTTAACCTCTCATAGAATATGTAAATGTAAGCCTATGATAGAGATTATTACAAAAATTGAACATGTTTCATGTAGATCTTTGGAGAGCTGTTTAGATCTAACAAGATCTCAGTAGATCTAATGGAAGAGATACTCAGAGATATTCAGCTTGTTTGGATCTACGCAGATTCACGTAGATCTACTGAGATCTAAAAAGATCTGCTAGGAGAAATACCTTTTGACCTATTTAGATCTACGTAGACCTACGTGAATCTACGTAAATCTAGGTAGCTCTCCATTTCCTTAGATTCTACTAGATCTAAGTGGATCAATGGAGATCTGAGTAGATCACTGTAGATCTAAGTAGATCAATGTAGATCTACGTTGATGTCCGTAGATCTATGGGAATTTGCTCATCCGTTTTTATCAATCTGTGTTGCGTTTCCATTCATCCACTTGAACCAATTCAGACCTATTGAGATCCAAAAAGATCGAACAAGTTAGATCTACTTATATCTCCGTCGATCTCAATAGATCTCATAGGCAAAATCACCGCCGATCTGTTGAGATCTTCAGAGAACTAGGTAGGTCTAGATAGATCTCCGTGTTCTCATTTTCTAGATCTGCTGAAATCTAGGTAGATCTAATTCTGTTTTTCCCGGGTGATGTTACGTTCTACGAGTGTCGAACTCTGCCTCTTTTCGTTTACTACTAAACTTCTCAGTACGAGATGAACGTAGGAGTAATGTCGAAAAAGGTATTCACAATAATCTGGCTATCTTCCTCACTTTCCCAGATATTCGATTATGATTAATCACAAAATGAGTTGATTCTTCTTGTTTCACTTCTTCAGTTACTGAATTGATTGTCCGAAATCTCGAAGTCCGAGTATCTGGCAAAGCATGTAACTAGTGTCGTTTATTTGCGAAGTATTTCGATTTTTACTGACTTTCCGTCTTAATGACATTTTTGGAAACTCAAAAATGTTTCAGCTACCCTAATAGATCGGGCGATTGCATATCCTTATATACTAAAATAGGTGTTACGGAAGTTGCGATATATCGAATGTAAATGCGATTAATCGAATATGTAAAAAAATGACGATCGGAACCTCTGGCAAGAAAAAGTTCCAAAGGCGCGCGCAGCGCGCCTTTAATTTAATTGCTATTATATTTGTGGAAGAAAAATTAATGAATGCCGGCGCAGCGCGCTTTTAATTGCTAGTCAACTATAAATCGATTAGGCAATCGATTTGTTCACAAAATCGACTGTCATGTGACCACGATGCGACCGCGTGCGAGTGTGTGCGACAACGATGCGACTGCAATGCAGCTGCGATGCGATCACATCGTGATCAAATCACGGTCGATTGCGTGAAAAAATGGACTGCCCTGTCGCATGATCCACCAGGGTATTCTAGAAGAATTGATAATAATTTTCTTGCTATTTTCACATTTATTATTAAATTTTTTAAGTGGTGCTGCACCATTTTACCGGTTTTATAGATTAATGGAAATGGTAACTACGATCGATCAAGTTCAAATTGAATCCCCTTCACTACAGTGCCGATAGTTTGGCTCTGTTTGGAGGAAAGTTAGCCGGCAGACGATATACTCTCCTAGCACCCGGTTTCCCCACTACTGTCAGCCTGTTAAAATCATGTAGTGGTGTGCGTTCGCATTTCGTTGCATCGTAAGATTTCACTCTCAACATTTTTCTCTCACGCGCTCGAAGAAGTATAACTTCAAAAAAATTCAAACACTATTGTGAGTGGTAACCTCCATTTGAACTTTTTCAACAACTATTCGTCCTGATGTCTACTAGGATTATGCGTTTCCCGGCACCAATGAAAATCTCCAGCATGATTACCCATTCTACGTATTGGAGTATGTCGAAGGTCGAGAAGAAAATAAAAATGTGTAGATCTGATCAGATCTCATTAGATACAATTAAATCTAATTAGATCTCATTAAATTGAAAAATTTGATAGGAGTAGATCTAATCAAATCTAATCGGATCTACTTATATCTGATTAGATCTGATTATATCTGATCGGAGCGTACCAAATCTCAGATCTGATCAGATCTGAGGAACTCAGATCTAATTGGATCTGATCAGATCTGAACATTTTTCCCGGGTGCAGTCAAATCACCAAAAAATGCTGCGTGAAATTTGAAACTAATTCCCCCACCCTCAAAACCTACATTGTTCTGTTCGAAAAACAAAGCATTATCTGGTGGTGGGGGAGTTAGTTCCAGATTTCACCACAAGCAAACTTTCGATGGTTTGGCTATGGACAGATGATATGAGATACAAGGAATAGAGCTTACCATCGATCGCATTGGAAATGAAGTCCGAGTAACGAGGTAAATCTAAAAACATTGTGGCTCTGTTATTTTTACCATTAGTGATCATTCCAACGACGAGATTATTGCAAATCACTGGATTACCATTGAATGTCTGTGAAGATATAACTTATAGAATCGCAAACGAGATGAATTATTTCGAGGAATTCATCCTAACAATTTTTCTTACAGTCAATGTAACTAAGGCCTTGGTGTCTATAGAGAGACATTTCTCTTTTGGCAAAGGTTCGTGTAGTTCACACGCTTCATCGGTGAGAATACTTGCTTGAATCCAGATCAAGCAGTAGGTAGACGGCCTTTTGGACATCAGTTTCCATCCAGTTACCTTACAGGCATCAGAACGTACCGTATTAACACTCCCAGCCAACAAACCTGATCCAATATGTGCATCCTCAATCAATTCGTGTTGAAGCTGGAATCATTATTAACAAAATTATCGGTAAAAGGGTAGTTTCACTCCGCCATACCATATTAAATTTTCCAAGATTTTTTTGAAATTTTATGTTTCGATGTGATGTATTTTGATTGACTAGAGGTCAGTCACAAGATTTCAAGGCTAAGAGACAAAATCGTAATTAAATTTTATACAAAAACAAGGAACTTTTGCTGGAAGTTGATAACCAATAAAATGAAGAATATCACGACCTACCCTATGCAACACTCGGGGGTTTTAATGGAGAAATTCATTGACTCAAACAGCGCCCACCTCCGTTGGGCTTTAAAAATTTGAATTTTTTAATTAGTAAGAAAACAAGTACATAGACAATTAAAATGTGTACTTTTTCCTCTAGTCAATAACTTGTACACATTGCGTGGAACAATATCAATCTAAAAATACCTCAAACAGATTAAACCGAAAAGAAGCGAAAAGAAACCTAACTAAATTTGATACAGATTAAATGAAATTACGAAATACTCATCTGGAGTTTGAATTTTCCAAGAAAAAACACACACAGTTGTGGCAACTGACATTTAATACAAAATACACAGTTTTGATGTTTCACTGCAGACAACCAAAATTATACTGGCCTAGAAAAGGCTCATATGGTTGATTTACCAAATTTATCGTTTTTCTTAAGACCATTGGTCTCTGTTCATCATTGTGTTTTCACACCAACTGTCTTTGTCAGGAAAATATCGATTATTTCATTACCTCTTTACCTCTCATCAAGTTCCCTCTCTTTGTTCAATCGAAACAATGATACTCTACTCTATTTAAATTAAATTATTATTCTTCTTATATTTCAGAAGTTAAAATTTTGAAGAATGTTGAAATTATTCATTGATTTGTTGAAAACAATGAAATAACTTCAAGCTATTTAACTCAAAGCAAAATATTCATATTTTAAACAATCATACTTAAAACAATATACAATCAACAATCATATTTTAAATTTTGCAAAATCAAATTTTCATATTATTATAATCAATGCGACAGTTGAAACTAGCTATGGCTGAAAAATAATCAAAAAATTCAGATTTTAAATGTTAATAAAAAATAAATACTGTTAGTTGGCGCAGCTCTACTTCCCATTTACCAAATTATCGATATGATCGAAGTGATTTGAACGTTCGTTAAAATGAGTCTTTCTACCGTCATCAACTCTCAGATGACATAACTTTCACGCTAAAGTTATAGTACGTCAGAATATTTCTTTCTATTAAATAATATGGATCAATATTATTTAATGTCATTTTGAGTCGACTCTCATTCGGCATTCGACTATTGCATGATATGACTTCGATTCAGAGTCCAAGCTTTGGCTTTCAATTGAGTACATATACGGAGAGAAATCTGAGTCGAATTTTTGCCCGAAGAGTAGATGAAAAAGTACCCTGTTGGAGGAGCAACGCGGGCCGAAGTGCCAGCATGGTTAAAAATGCCCACTCGGCAGGGCAAAATTTCACGCACTGAGCATCTCTCAAAAAATCTTCTACTAAGACGTTGAAATAAAAAAATTGAGGTTATATTCATCAACCAAAATTAAGATTCGATTTGAATAATAGTATTACCCACCTGAGCGGCAGAATTTATTTGACTTTCAATAATTTAATGACAAGAACAATAAAGGAAAATTTTTTCTTGGATGAACAAATACTTCTTTCGTCAAACCACAGGACTACAGGACCGGGCAAGAGAAAATGAGAAAGAATACTCCAATAACGCTACATTAAATAGCAATAATCATACTTTGAAAATCATATCATTAATAACCATCCACATTAAAAATATCAATTAATTGCTTCAAGTGGCACATCGAGAATGAGGTTATACTCATCGAGTACTACGCCGACGAAGTAGTTTTTTTAAATTTTATATGAACATCACTTTTCACAAAAAAATATTGAAAAATGGTAGCAAACGTATAAACTTTCACAAATCACGATTATTGATTTTACACCTTAACAAATTCGTCACTGCTCAGGGGAAAAGGAATATGACGAAGAGGCAAATCGACAACACAATAACTCGGTTATTATCGGTTATCATTGGCTATGACGTAACCCGATGTCACGAAGGGCCCGTTAAAAATAGTTCCGTAACAGGGTAAAAATTCATCCAAGCACAGAACTTTTTATGAATTTCCTGATGAGTTTTTAGCCACGCTAGAGGGACTATTGTTGGGTAGCACAGAAATTACCCTGCTAGTGGCGAAAAATTATCTAGCGTGCGTAAATTCTTCAGCGAATGTCAGATAATTTCTGATCATATGACAGTTCGGCCCATGATTCACTTTCCAGCAGGGTAATTTTTCTCCCAAATTTCTCTTCGTGTACTGAGTCGATTGAGTGATCGGAAGGTAATCAAGTGGGAGAACATACATGCTGAAGAACTCAAAAACTTACTTGTAAAACTGCAATATCATTTCTCCAGCGTAGTTCACCTGAAGGCCAAGAACTTTCTACTGCATAATCGTAATGAATGTGAATATACTTCACTTGTAATATTTCTTGCAATTCATCATCTGTTCTAAGGGTTCCAGCGATAATAGATAATTCTGAGATTGGAATATTGTTGATACAAAACGCTCTTGTAAGAATATGTCTTGCATTGATAATAGTGCCGCTGCAAAGATATTCATTGTTTCTCCATATGGAGACGACATAATTGTATTGACCAAAGTTAGCCGATTTTTCTGTATGATAATTAGAAATGTCTGAAACTATTCCATAAAAATACATGTATGAATGATCATAATTGAGAAAAGATATCAATCATTAGTTCGCAAAAGTGATTAATATCTCAATATAAATAATATCATGAATTTTATTCATCCTCACCACAAAGTGTTAGAACAATAATGTGCAAGCACTTGATCATTATGGGAATATTTACCGCCGTAATGATTTTGTAATGTTCACCTTGCCTTCTTCTTTTTTATTTCTACGTTGTTCGTATGTAAAAGGTATATGTAATGCTGAGCCTCGAATGTGATGATTTCGTCGAATAGAATTGGAGTCGTAGAACTTTGAGAGATGTATTCAAAGCTATAAAAATGATAACATAGTAAAGATAACGAATGAAAGAAGATTAATAGCGCCGTCAGAACCAGCGTTAATCCGGGATAGGTTTCATGTACGTGCTAGCACTCTATTGGATAAAGGATTCTATTAATTAACCCAAATCAAACCAACAGCTAGCATCTGTAAGATTTCAATTACTGATGGATTTTTATCAGCAGCTTATTTGAATCATCGCCAGAAAGACGACCGGAGCGGAAAATTTTAGTCGTCAAATTCTACATATTTTTGGCGTCAATTAGGGTTGAAATGAGCGCATTGGAATTTTTGTCAATCTTTTTGTGTCGTGAGATATTCACATAATATGCAGCCAAAATTCCTCTCATAGAGGGCACAATACCTCACTTTTTATACACGTTCTTTCAACCTTCCTGAATAATGAAAAGAGAATCATTTCTTCATTGCCTATAAATATAAGCCATCATTACAAAAAAAACTCGTGTCATTCACATGTATTTATACAGTATATAGAACTTTTATTCATTCCCGTACTCATCTTATCATCCATGTTTGTGGAATACTTGAAGCTGTAACAAAATCTGTGTCTAATTCCGAATAGATAATGAGTATCTCTAGCATGAAAAGAATTTTTTTTAGAAAATTTCTATTATTCCAATTTTAAACAACTAATCAAATCTATGACGTGAGACTTCTTAATACTAATTTTTTTTCATTTAACGTCGCCATATTTCTGCTCAAGACTACGCTAATCAGCAACGAAAGTCCACTTGCTTCGTCTGTGAACAAAGTACATGTTACAATCTTACAGTATACTATGGTATACTGTATGGTATAGTATAGTACAGTATATTATGGTGTTTGCGTCAGTCAGCAGCGATCAGATTTTGAAACCAGAACCTTTGGATTAGGAATTCATCACGTCAAGAAAAGAAGGAATAAATTTTATGGTGAGGTTGATTCTTTTTTCTTCCGAGAAAGAGGTTTCAGTCAAGGTGTCAATTTTGATCGCATCTATTTTGTGTGAATTATAAATATAGACAAGGGGATCATCATGGAAATAACGAACCGCTTCCATATTTACATAGAAAGAATGAAACATTTGCAGCTTTCAATTAGCGAAGTTTGTTGTGATCTTATTATCTTATAGTTCGATAGAAATGCTGAGGGAAAAATTGAATGAGTGTCACCAAAAGTTTTGAGTATAACTTTTCATATTCCGAAAGGAAATGTTTGCACACGCGATTCCACAGACGCTGATTCAAATTTGGTGCAGATGAATATTTTTCAAGATGAAGGTATAAGGCCTCATTTGAGCTAGCTCAAAGGCGCATGTCTATATCCATGGTCTTGAGAAATTTTCCCGCTCTTTTAAAATATGCTCATTGAAATTAGCTCGAGTTATTATTTACAAAGATACAGATATATGGCCAAATTCCAACTGGCTCAAAAGAACATGCATATACTAGTTTCCATGAGAAATTGATCGCTTTTTTCAGATATACTGATGAACTTTAGTTCAAAGAATTATCAGCAACTAAACTTATTATGCATATTTGGAGAGACAATTGTCGAAGATGTTCGAAAATATTAATTACACTTCTCTCAAGGCATGACAGGTGGTGCTCTTTGTCCGTATCTCGAAAAGTATTGGCCTGCGTTAACTTTAAACCAGCACCTGTGAAAGCGTGGGAAAAAAAATTATAGAAATAGAGAAGAAAAAATTGCAATTTCAAACATTGTCCTCAATTTAGCCTTACTATATTTTATCGGAATTTCAATCCTTCAGGGGGAAAAATCAGAACTCAAACCCCCAAATAAATAAAAATTTGCGGAAAACATAATTAATAATTAAATCATGAATTTACTAAGCTCTTTTATGTTGAAGATTACGCAGTATTTGTAAGAACATTTAGTTATTTTTTCATAGTGGCTGACAATTCGTCTGTGTAGGCTGCTATCTTAATAAATGTAGTTAAACGTGATGGCAAGGGCGAGCTGGAATCAGAAGGTACCATAATACCAAACACCATGCCTGCACACACCAGCGGATTACCTATATTCTCCTGGAGAACAAGTAAACAAATGAATGCAAAAAGGTATATGACTTCATGCTATTGTTGGAAACAATAGAACATAATATGACTTACGATGTTAGCGCTATGGTGAGAATAGGGTCCAGTAGTACAAAATTGATTTTCTCCCAGATGCACGCCTGATTCTCGACATTCTTGATCACTTAGTATCTTTTCGGATGTTCGTACTAGCTGCATTAATGTTTCTTCATCTATATTGTATGCACGGTGCCACCGGAACACTTCACATTCCAGCATTGTGGGAACATCCAGTATAGATGTGAATTCTGCTGGCCTCATGATCAAATCCCATGTCGAGGGTGGTTTAATCTGTTATTGTCAACAGTAGAATATATGAATCAACGCTTCATCCTCATCGATAAAAGAATGAATAGTGATATTAGCAATGAACTTGAAGGCCACGAGAATTCACAAAGTATGAGAATATACAAACGCCAGAAGTGAATATTTTGGTTTTGAAAAATGATTAATGTAGTCGATTTTGTGTAAATAGCAAAATAATGTAATGTACATATCAGAATTGGGACACTCGTCACGGGTATCAACATTAGATCGTATATACCCTAGCAATTTGCTAGCCACGGACTAGTGTGGTAGTTGTGTGGTAGTCTTATTCGACCTCGGTGTAAAAAATGTACGTAAAGACGTTTGAGATGTGAAATGAATGAATTGTGGAAATATTCCAGCATGTCTATATTGTTGGCTTCTCTACTTTCGATGTTCGTCTTAATTTCTTGCATCTTCAAGGCGAATATTACCTTGAAGAATTAGAATACTTGCTGTTAAGATAGCGATGCCTGAACTCCAGTCCTGAATTCGAACTTTATCAATCAACAGCCATTCGATTCTTCTATCGCTTGGTAATATTCGAGGCGATCCAGCAACTACTCTGAGATCAATTTTTTCAGTAAACAAGATGCAATGCGCTGCAGTGAGAATGTGAACATCTGAAATAATAACTCCGCCACACTTATAGAGGCCTCGATCCCAAATTGATACAATATAAGGATCCTCTCCACACTCGACATCAATTTTCCCACCTGAAAAATATATATATATACACACACACGTAGTGAATACGTAAAACAAAAGATAATCTCCTTCTCTCGATGGTCTCTTCTTCACTCTCCTCCGAATCTCTTTTGAATCTTTTCTGATACTTTTTGTTATACTGAATACTGGGCCCTGGCGATATTTTTTTTATCGATGAAAATAATATGAATAATAGAGTCAATTTCTCCTATAAATGCTCCCTTTATAATGGTGTTACAGCTGGGACAAAGCTTGCCAGCGTGGCCCAGTGAGGCTGACGAAGAAGAAGGAAGCGAAGATATGATGTAAAACAGACATGGGCAAACTGCTCTCTTTACTCTCCCTGCGTTCTCGACCTTGAGGATGTATGATCGAGGGAGTGGGGGAAACGGTGGTGGGGATGGGCTCGGGAGGTTGCGGGGTTCTCCCCTGTTTCTCTTATTGGCCGACTCTGGCGCTCATGAGAGTAGAAAATGGCGAGCATGGCGAGAAAAAAAGCTTTAAATGAAATAATTTGAATTTCAATTGGATTTTTTTTCTCAGCATGGATGGATGCATAGTATTTTGAAAATATTGTCAAGTTACTACACTATCCATCTTTCTTATGCATAGTAATTTTTCATACTACGCAAGCTTGAACATTTAACATTTATTTAATTTATGGCCGTAACCCCTATTCCTCCATAAGAGCCCATGTATTTTCTGTCAATTTTTAATAATTTTTTTCTTTCTTATATGCATGGATAGCTGCCTCGGACTTTTTACAATGAAATTCTTCGAAGAATAATCTAACTATAAAAAAATTTTGACGCCCCAAATCGAAAATCGTTGTCATGATCATACATCCTTAATTAGTCTGAACAATGCGTTAAGCCTGTTACCTGGGTCAGCCCTATTCCCCCCTTCCCTCTAAATATGATGGACTGTGATTCTATCTTCATCCGCGAAAGACTATAATATAGTTATATATTATAATTGTACTCAGTACATTGTACTGTTGCCACGTTATTTGTCTGCCGTCATACATAAAACCTCACAAAGTCATTCTATTCTTTTCCTTGATCAAATATCAAATTATAAGTGAAACGTATCTTCGCAGATTGGAGCTAGAAATCCGTTTAATTATTTTAGAAATTGAGGAATCAAAACTATCTAAACACTCTTCACTGTTCACCTCCATTCGAACATTTCCAGCACCTAATCGTCCTGATACCTATCAAGATTACACGTCTTTAGGTATCAATGAAAATCACAAACATGGTTAATTATTCCAAGAATTAGAATATGTTGATGATCAAAAAGGAAATAAGTACAGTAGAGCTCTCTTCATGTCAACTCCCCTTGCGAGGGGTTACTCACTCAAGGATTGAGTGACACCATGACTTCAAAATGAAGTCGACTTCACGTGAATTCAGTCGCTGACTTCAATGACTTCAACAAAATGTGAAGTCAATGACTTCAAGCGTTGATCAACGTGACTTCATGACTGCAATTGAATGTCAATGACTTCATCAATTTGTAGTCAGTGACTTCAAATAGAATGAAGTCATTGAAGTCACAATAAATAAAATTTTACAAATAGAAGAGGGTGGGGGAAAACTGTTCAAAATCTGCTTAATTTTGAGGTAGATTCTGAGTAGAGAATTTCGATGCAACTCGCCGAAACCCTCGTTGATTTTCTCCTTTTAGTGGACTGTATAATAATTAGTTGTTGGATGATTATAAGGAATTTAGGTGTATTTTCTCAATGATAATTGACACGTGGTTTATCAAAAATATAACTCTTTAATAAATAACGTGACTAGATTTACATACTCAGAGATAATTTGCCCGCACTGAATTTATTGTTTCTTTTGATTAATTGTCTCTATTTGATAATCGTCTCTTTTTTCACTAATTGTCAATTAATTCACTGTTGATTTAATCCCGGGTGTAAGTCGCGATTAATGCAAATTAATGATTCACTAGTTTGATTTGCTTTACTCAAAACCGTTAAAACAATTATTAATTATTAACGCCACGCGTCTATCGACATCGGCGTCGGTTTTATTAGCAATAGATAGATTCGCACAGTTTGTCGTTGGATAATCTTACTCAATGTTCATTTGTTGCACAAATATACTAATACCGGTTGTAAATCGTTATTAATGTCTCTGGCCGATAGTTCTCTCAATCACTGACTCTAATGTATCACAAGCCTCAAATATAATTGATAATTATAACCGCCACGCGTCTATCGACTCGGCGTTGGCTCACGGAAAAGTAGTCGATGATTTTACACAAATTTACGTCGATGATGCTTCTCTGATGAGACCCACGCGAAGAAGGACGATAATTCGCGAGACCACGCCGGTGGTCCCCCAAATCGCCTCTGGTGTCGATACGAGTAATTATCGACGTGATTGACCTTCTGATCCCGCGGTAATTCAGGATCAGTTGGTAATTTTAGCTACTTTCTTAACAAAAACGGGTTCTCATCATATTGAAACAAAAACTTGCTATATAAATGACTCATTAGAATATTAGATGTTTTTTATTGGAAATATTTTTTAACAGCCCTGAAATTATTATCAGGTACTTTTAAATCCCCACTCTCAGTTATTACAGGGGGTGAAATAGTTTTTCGATACTGTTCAATATTGATGTACCCATGCACACTCATTGGCTCTAATTTCAAACAATTTATACTTTCATCTAAAATATACCAGTGGCGAAGAACGCTGATCTTTTTTTTATTACCATGTACGCGAGCAAATTCACTTGAAAATTCTCTGCTACGCAAAGTTCTCCCTTCTGTATATGCGAAATTCAATATAAACCCTGATAAACATGTGGGGTATTCATTTTCTTTCGAAACTTGAAATACGTAATTTGAGTGACTTCAACTGATTTCATCGACTTCAAGTGACTTCGGAACTGACTTCAGAAAAATGAAATCATTTGACTTCAGTGATTTCAAAAAGTTGAAGTCACCTGACTTCAGTGACTTCACTGACTTCGATGACTTCAGCTTGACTTCAACTTGACTTCAAATTGACTTCATCGCAGTGTGGTGCCATGACTTCACGAGTGAGTAACCCCTCGTCCCCTTGTGTCAACTGACCTCGTGTGTCAACTTTATTGTTTCCCTTGAGTCAACTTCTCCTCATTTTCTTTATCCCCACTCCCAGCTCAGAGGACTAGTGCGTCACCTATTGCGCATCGATACTGTGTTTATAACCTCATTTTGTAAACTGCGCCTGCGTCAAGACTCCTAGGTGGGAGATTGAGGAGAAGTTGATACAAGGGAAGTGGCTTGTTCCCAACGAGTTGATACCAGGGGAGCTCTACTGTATATGATACTGAATAAAAGAAATAGAGCTCACCATCGACTGCATTAGCAATAAAGTCCGAATAACGCAGTAAATCTAAGAAAATTCTTGCTTTAATATCTTTTCCACCAACGATCATTCCAATAATGAAATTTCCGCAAACTACTGGACTACCCACGAATCTCTGCGAAGATATAACTCATAGAATTGCGACCGAGATTAATTCTTTCGAGAAATTCATTCGAATAATTTTTCTTACAGTCGATGTCTCTAAGGGCTTGGTGTCTATGAAGAGACATTTCTCATTTTGAAGAGGTCCGTGAAGTTCACACTCTCCATCTGTCAAAATTCTGGCTTCAATCCAGATTAAGTTATAGACTGACGATGTTCTGGTTTCCGGTTTCCATCCAATCACCTTGCATTTATTAAAAGGTTCCCCATTGTAACTCCCAATGAAAAACGGACCTGATCCCATAAGTGTATACCAAATCAGTTCGTGACGTAGCTAGAATTATTATCAACAAAATAATTTACGGAAGATCGGTGCACGACGGCCCTCCCTCCCTAAGGGGTAGTTGTGCCTCGGTCTCCGCTATATAATTATGATTATTCGAAAGCCGATTGATATGAATTTTTCTACGGTCATCAACTGTCATAATCACATAACTTCCACACTATTATTATATCACTGTTGACAATTTTTGTCTTTCCATGTTATTCATGTTATCACTGTTAAAAATTTTCCGTGCCTAATCTTGGACATTTCAAAGTGAGTCACATTTCTACTGAAATTTCAGACAGTCTCGTTGTTGAAAAATCAAGTACATCATTGTTTTTCAACTAATTTCACCGGGATATCAATGGAATATCTGGTTTCTTGAAAATTTGGTAAAAAGTTCAAGGAAAAATGGGAAATTCCAGTCATTTCGGTTCTGAATATTCATGTTCAGTTGGGAATTCCAATAAGTTGTACAATTTCCGTCTTACTTTTACGTAAAAATCATGGATTCTTTTCAATTTCCTCTAAAACTTAACATTTTGTAATCATCATTCCATAATACAAATTCAATATCACGCTTATGAAAATTTCCATCAAATTATCATTTCTGTGATTTTTCACTTTTTTTTAAACAGCACTATTGAAAAAAAATTGAATTTCTACAATTCACTTGAATTCTCAACTGAACACGAATATTCAGAACCAAAATAACTTGAATTTCCAATTTTTTCTGGAATTTTTCCTGATTTTATCAATGTTCCAAGAAACAATCCAACTTCAATTTCCAAATTTCATTGATATCCCGGTGGAATCATTTGAAAATCAATGATGTAGTTGATTTTTCAATTACGAAATTGTTTGAAATTTCAGTAGGAATGTAAGTTGTTTTGAAATTTCCGGGATTTGGCACGGAGAGTGTAGACGAAAATTTTCAACAGTGTAGTCTGTAGAATTTTTTTTTCCAATTAACTGATATGGACTCTTATTCAGAAATTGGCTGTTCCATGATATGACTTCTGATCAGAGTCCCAGTTTTTACTTTGAGTTGAGTACAGACTAAGTCGATTGAGTCGTCAGGGTGCAATCGAGTGAGTGAACATTAGACTGTGCCAAATTTGACGACGATTTTTTTATCGGGGCTCCCATGTGAAAGTTACATTATCTATTACGAAACAACAATTCCCATTAAATCCGGGCTCACTATCTTGATTATTCTGTGAGCACTCGCGTAAATAAGGATTTTTCAAGAATAAAACCTTTTTTTTTATGATCGATTCTATAAAATAAAAAAAAAGGCATTGAGAACACAATTTCCAACTAAGATAACCTTGGACGAAGTTGAAAAAAATTGCCTACTTGTCTTATAAAGAAAATAAAAAGTGAATTACCTCGCTTGAGCATTTCCTACTCTTTTCAAAATTTGATTCCTTGACAATTCCTCAGTTGTAAGTCTGGTGATCCTCAAATATTCTGAAATGGTGTCAATTGCCGCTGGAAGGGAGGCGGAGGAAGATAGTATATCGGAATCAAAATTTCGATGGTAGATAGTGGAACTCGCAATAGCTCAATTGGGTAGAGTATCAGACTGATAATCTCAAGGCTGTGAGTTCAAAACTCGCTTGCGCATTCCCTAGTCTTTTCGAAATTTGATTCCGTGACAATTTATCAGTTGTAAGTCTAGTGATTGTCAAATATTCTGAAATGGGAAGGACAAATGGTGTGAATACCATTTCATAATATTGATAATCACCAGACTTACGGCTAAGAAATTATCAAGGAATCAAATTTCGGGAAGAATAGGGAGTGCACAAGCGAGGTTTGATCTCACATCTTTCGAATTACTAGTCTGATGCTCTACTTTTTTTTTTTTTTTGATAACAACAGTTTTTATTGGCACTATAAAAAGATATTATTTACATATGTACAGTAGAAAACAGTGTAGAAAAAACTATAATCATTATTATTATGACTTATAACTAATGAAGTTAATAGATACAAATATCTCTCAAACTTCTACATTTTAACAATATGAAGTATTGATGTAAGGAAGGAGAAGTAATTCTTCTTTCCAACATCATTCATAAAAAAAAATTATACATAACTATTTATGTGGTATATGATTTGTTTATGTAATAACAGATAACATATATATTCATTTAATAAAAAAAATAGAGAAAAAATCTACGCTTTCATTAAGTCTGATGCTCTACCAATTGAGCTATTGCGACTTCCACTATCTACCAACGAAATTTTGATTCCTCTATACTACCCTCCTCTGTCTCTCACCTGAGCCAATTTATACCATTTCGAAATATCCGACAATTACCAGACTTACAACTGAGAACTCGGCAAGGAATCAAATTTCGGAAAAAATAGGGGATGCGCGAGCGAGGTTTGAACTCACAGTCTTCATATTACCAGTCTCATGCTCTACTAAGGAGTCGTTCATAAAACACATGACGCTACGGGGTGGGGGGATTCGGCAAAAATGTGATGATTTGTCGCATTAGGGGGGGGGGGGGGCGGGGCAGAGTGAGAGCTTGCGTCACGAGACGCTAACTGATACTAGAGGCATTCCGCGCTTTTTCACTCACTTTCTGGGTGATGATTTCTTATTTCCTTCATTTTTGGATATGCTGTGAGAATGCTTAAGAAAAGACAGTTCCAACCGAGAAGTAAAAATAGAAAATTACAACCATTTGAATTTTCGAAGAAATGCTGCGGGAGATCATTTCTCTTCCACTTTGAATGCTTTCATCTCTTCACATATATGAGTTTCATGCAAAAAGTGACAGAATATCTTCCTGTAGGGAATGGTTAAAATCAGATATGTCTATTTTTATAAACAATTGGAATAAAAAAATTGTTCTTCAAAATCTGAAAAAATTCTGTGTGAATGATTGATGTATTTTCGAGTTCCATGTAAGTTTTCGTATGAATTTTTTGGGCCATTCGCGAGATATCACTTATATTATGTTCTTGCGTGATCCACAGTCGCCGCCAGACCATGCGCTCAGCACTCTACTGGCCCTTAACTCACGCGCCAGTGATCACGTGGTTCATCAGCGTATTCACGTTGGATCGCAATATGTTCTATATGAATATCTTTTTCAATTATATATGAATGTTGTGTTATTATTCATGTACTATGTCGTTGGAAAAACATTTTTCATGGAACGTTGATCATTCTGGAAACTATATTTATCAATTTGACTATAAAAAAAAAGATGTTCCAACGATTCATTGAAATAAATAAATCATTATATTAATTTTGATTATGTTATTTTTTTTAAACTTTAACGGGTAATATTTAAAATACAGGGGGTGGGGAATGAATGAGTAACACATAATCTGTAGGAGGGGGTACAATCGAGTGTCACGGAATATCACAATGGGTGGAGAGGGTATTAAGGGGGGGGGGGGGGGTAAGGGTTTACGCGTGAAAAAAATGCTTTTTTCGATTTTTTTTTAGACGTATAGATTGAGAAAATTAATTGAAACCTTTTGAACATTATCAAGTATGGATTCAACAACATGAAGTAATTTTTTCATACGAAAATACCCACAAACAAGCTGGTGACGGAGCTTTTCCAAGAACGTCTTTTGAAATAGACAATTTGCGGTGATCACTGTATCTCAGCTGGAAATTATCAGAAATGAAAAGCCATCGAAATTTAGTCAAAGTATCATTAAATCCTCCGCACAACGATCTCTGATTATTTTTTTTTTCATTTTTCAATTTTTGGTGGTCATTTAAAGCAGAAACTGCTATTTTTTACGAAAAATTTCACCATTTCGTAGGTGGAAAACCCCCACCATGTAAAAAAAAATAATCAGAGATTGTTCGGGGGAGGATTTAATGATACTTTGACTAAGGTTCAATGGTTCTTCATTTCTGATAATTTCCAGCTGAGATACAGTGATTACCGCAAATCGTCTACTTCAAAGAAACGTTCTTGGAAAAGCTCCGTCGTTAGTGGATATTTTCGCATAAAAAAATTACTCAATATTGTTGAATCCATGCTTAATAATGTTCAAAAGGTTTCAATAAATCTGCTCAATCCACGTCTAAAGAAAAATCGTAAAAAAAGTGTTTTTGTTCCATGCGTAAACCCTTACCCCCACCCCTTGAAATAACTGAAATTCCGCGTCACGTGGTTTATGAACTCAGTTCAGCTATTACTTTTTGAAAAAAAGATATATAGAAGAATTGAAGCATGAAAATTAGTTCTTTAGATCAGTAGGATCGTCTAGAAAATAAAATTTACAAGTTTCATTTATGCAATAATCATTTGATATGCGTATAAGAACGAATGTTACTCATAAATTAAGAAGGAATTAACTTTTCATTTGCTCGGAAAGATAAGGAGATGATTTTTAAAATTTCGTTCAAGGTTATCTTTGTCGGAAATTCAATTCTCGATGAAACGATGTTTTTGATTTATTTCATAGATCATATTCCATCAATTTTAAGGCATAAAGTTATTAAAAAATGTTTTTTTCTTGCAAAATTCTCATTTACGGGAGCGCTACCTGCCGTATAAAGATAGCGACCCCGGATCTGGTGGGAATTGTTTTTTCATAATAGAAAATGTAGTTTTCATATGGGAGTCGAGAGAAAAAAAATAGTCTTCAAAGTTGGTACAGTCCAGTGAACATACATGTTAAAGAACTCAAAAACTTACTTCTAGAACTGCAATATCATTCTTCCAGCGTTGTTGATTTGAAGTTCGAGAATGTTCTGGTATAAAATTGTAATGAATGTGAATATGTTTCACTCGTAATATTTGGCTGAATTGATAATCCGTTCTGACTGTTCCAGCGATAACTGATAATTCTGAGCTTGCAATGTCATTGGTGCAGAGGACTCTTGTGAGAATATGTTTTTCAGTGATAATAGTACCGCTGCAAAGATATTGAGTGTTCCTCCATATGGAAACGACATAATTGTACTGACCAGGGTGAGCATATTTTTCTGCATGATAATTAGATATTCCGGACACTATTTCATGAAAATTCTTAAATGAATGATTATAATAAACAAAAAATAACTATCATCAATTTGTTAAACTAATTATTATTCAACTCTAAATGATATCATGAATTTGATTTATCCTCACCACAGAGTGTTAAAACAATGATTTGCAAGTGTTTGATCATCATGGAAATATCTACTGCAGTATTTATTTTCTACTGTTCACTTCGAATGTGGTTGATTGGTGGAGTAGAATCAAACTTGTAGGATCTTGAGAGATGTATTAGAAACCATGGAACTGATACCGTAGCAGAGGTAGCGAATAGACGAATATTAATCGTGTCGTTGAAACCGGCGCTAGTCCGATAGTAGTATTCACGCACGTACTAGCACTCTATTGGATGGGAGATTTCATTCATTAATCCAGATTGAACTAACAGGTAGCGTCTGTAAGATTTCAATTGTTGATTGATTCTTATGAGCAGCTGGTTCAAAGTTTCCCAACTCGGATCATCTCTCTAGAGAATTGGAAAACTTTGTCGCAGTATTTCGTACATTTTTTGCGTCAACCAATGTTGAAGTGAGCAAATTAATTTTTTTTAGAATCTTCTACGTTAAGGGCCATTTACAAAATATATAGCCAAAATTTTGTTTTCCGAAGGGCTCGGTATTTCAATTTCCATCCACGTTCATCCAGCCTTCCTGAATAAACAGTGAAAAAGATTTCCTCTCCTCATCGCGTACAAATATAAGCCATCATCACGAGAAGAACTCATGTCATCCACGTGTGTTTATATAACTTTTAATCCATCCCCGTGATTATCTTATCAGTCATGTTTGCGGGACACGTTAAGCTGTAATAAGTTTGGTGTTCAATCCAAAATTGATAATGATTATTTTTAGGATGCAGAGAATTTCTTACAGAAAATTCTTACCATTCCGATTGTACACAACTAATGTAATCGATGATGAAAAACTTCTCAATATTGATAATTAATTTCCCAATTCCATGAGAGAGTTATTGTATTGGCCCCGGAAATCGATTATGGAATTTTGTTATTAGATCTTAAAGTTTCAAGGTGCTGACATAAATTTCCAATTATTATTATGGAAATGTGTGTGTGTGTGTTTCGGTGGGTGGGAGGGTCAGTGGGTGTTTGGGTCTGTATGACCCAAACACCCATCAATGATGCAGTAAATTTTAATTTAACAAATTCTATTAACATAATTGATAGTTAGGGCCGGGGACTTAATTTTCGAGAACGGCCTATTGATCTGAAGTTCGATCTAGTAGAGAGTTGAAGCTGGGAATAAATAGGAATTGAATGATTCCAATGTTTATGATAAATACATCAAGACATTGAATTTATTGAAAGATTAATCTGCGGGGATTGTGACGAACTGAAAAGCATGAGAAACTTAC
Organism: Aleiodes leptofemur; assembly: GCA_963942555.1. Classification (NCBI taxonomy): domain Eukaryota; kingdom Metazoa; phylum Arthropoda; class Insecta; order Hymenoptera; family Braconidae; genus Aleiodes; species Aleiodes leptofemur. The sequence goes on from OZ012614.1 coordinate 10,061,432, forward strand.
CTGAAATAATGAAGAAAGAATAGAGTCTGTCACAATCCCAGCAGATTAACCTTCCAATAGATTCAATGTCTTGACGTATCTGTCATAAACATTCGAAGTATTCGATACTAGATCGAACTTCAGATCAATGGGCCGTTTTCGAAAATCAAGTCTCCGGCCCTATTCATAATACATTACAACAACAATAATAACAACAAAGTAGCTGATTGCGCAATGATGACTTGAAGTTTGGGGAGATATAGTGCCAGCCCAAAGGCTTCTATAGATGTAAGGATCTAAACATGTAATATAGACGAATAGCCTTAGGTTACATATGTATACATATATAACTTGAGGCTATTTTACATCCTGAGTGATTGAGGGGGGAAATCCTATAAAATGACGAGTGAGTTGGAGCATTATTAGTAGCAGTTGGTCGACCACCTGGATAAGATCCCTAACCGACCTGATTCACGGTGATTTATGGTGAATCGCCGTGAGTCACGGTAAAATGCGGATTCACGGTGCATTCACCGTGGGCTTCAGTGTACCTAAATCATGGTGAATCACGGTGATTCACCTTCATTTAGATATGCTGAAGCTCACGGTGATTCACGATGGATGAACCGTGGAACTTTGCGGATTTATGTCGCGGGGAATTACGGTGATGTATAGTGTAACACCGTCATTCGGCATTTCATAGTACAATCAAAGAAGAATTCAAAAATAGCGCCTTTTTTGGCTGTTCATTATCATGGGTAGTCTCTGAGGTTATGAGCAATTTCACCATACACGTAGGTAAGCATTATTTCCATGCAGTTGTGACAATAAATTTGTACAATAATAATCCTTTCAGAATTCGAATAATAATTTCTTATATCCATAGATTCCATTCTGATTCCTCAGCTTCAATCTAATATGATACAAGACTGCAATATTAATGATGAAATTCCTGCACAAGATGCAGACTATCATTTTGGAAGTGCAACTGAAGATGATGAAGACACTGACATTAGTGATAACAATGACGGAAAAACTGGAGTTGATGATGCTTATGATGATGATGATGATGATGATAATGAAGACACTGAAGATGAAGATAGTGATGATAATGATGAGGAAACCGAAGATGACGATGATGAAGGGACTGAGGAGCAAAATGATGAAGACACTGACGATGGTGGTGATAATGATGAAGAAACGAGGGGAAGGGTTGATCCTATGCGGACTCGAATCAATCGATCTTGGAGATATGAGTGGAGGAATTTACATAAGTATGGTGGCACATTCATATCGAATCATTTATGTATAAGGCATCGGTGCCAGACGGAGTCGCAAATCTTCTCGCTGTCTAACAGGAGAACGACTGTACACAGTTTTTATTAGCTGATTGTTCAATGTGATTTTTGATTGATAGAAGCTGGTGTATCGAGTGCTTCTTTCTGAAACTGAACTGTGTGTTGGGTATCAGATCGAAATCGTTGATTGATCCATTGATTGTTTGTTATGTAGTACTTGCGCAGCTGGCTTTCAACAATTACGTTATGAAGCCAATGTTACTAATCTTTATGTGACAAACTGTGCTCAGAAACTTTTTTCTGTTCTAATGAGCTACACAAACTTTCTATCCAGTCGGGACATGAACCCTGGTATTTCGCAGGTGAATCTACTGTCCAGCCCACTGCGCCAGACAACTGGACAATTGATTCATTGATGCGAGCGTTACGTTAAGAGCAATTTTGAAGAAAGAGCTGAGTAGGCCAATGGGGTCGTAGCTGACCGGTTGATATGGGTATTTGGTAAACTTGAGAATGGGGATGACCGGAACTATTTCCCAGTGAACGGGGAAATAATAGAGTAGACTGCAGGCGTTAATAATTCTAGTTAAGAGAACGAATGGAAATAATGGAGGTGACTTCACGGGGAGTAGTAAGGGCGTGTGGTGGGAATGATGAGAGAGGAGATGGGGCATTGAGGAACGAGTAGAGCTCGTTGCTGATCTTACGGACATCTTCAGGGTTTCCCCTAGCAAGAGCTTGTGCACTAATGCTGGCATAGTGGTTACACAGGGCATTTGATTCTGCTAAATCAGTAGTAGCAGTTGTACTCTTGTGAATGAGGGGGGGGGGGGGGCAAGTTCGGGATTGGAGTTGGTGTTGAAGCGTTTTACATGATGCAATAAAGAAAAATTGAGGGCAATCGAAACGCCTTTAGCAAACTCAGCCTGTTTCAGTTCCGTGGTAACCGTCGATGAATAATACATATATATTTTTTTACACAATCATCGGAACATGGCTTTACGATGGCTCGTTCGGTAGAGCGGTGGATTGGTAATTCAAAGCTTCGAATTCGAATTCAGTCTTTGCCAAATAATACAAGCATCGCCGTTATTAATAATTACATGTGCGTTCTCCACAGACACGCTACGAACCCTCAAGGCTGATGAGCACACCATGTTGACAGCCAAATACTGCAAAACTTTAAGGTGGTATGGTATTTCACCGTAATTTATTGTGAGTATGGTATTTTATGACGATTTCAATCCTTCAGGGACAGGAATTATAGCTGGAACTTGGGAATAAGAAAATATTGCAGAAAAAGTCATTAATAATCGGATTATGAATTCACAAAACTCCTTTATGTTGAAGATGACACAATATTTCTAAGAACATTTAGGATTGTATGGTATCCGACAATTTTTGTGTGTAGGCTGCTATTTTGAGGAATGTCGTGAAATGTGATGGCAAAGTGGAGCTGGTTTCAGTAGGGACCATAATACCAAACACCATGCCTGCACACATAATCGGATTGCCAATATTCTCCTGGAAAATAAATAAACGAATGAATGCAAGGAAAGACACATTACTTGATACTACTATCGGAAACAATTCAATGTAATTTGCCTTACAATGTTAGCACTATGGCGTGAATAGGGTCCAGTAGTGCAAAATTGATTTTCTCGCAGATGCACGCCCGAATCTTGACATTCTTGGTCACTAAGTATTTTTTCGGATGTTCGCACTAGCTGCATTAATGTTTCTCCATCTATATTATATGCACGGTGCCATCGGAAGACGTCACATGTTTGTGTTGTGGGAGCATCCCACACAGATTGAAATACAGCTGGTGTCCTCATTGAGCCCCATATCGAACGTGGTTCAATCTATTATTGTCAATAACAAGACGATCCAATAAATGCTTCATTCTCATTGATAAACGAATAAATACTGATATTATCAATATGTTTGAAGGTAACAAGATTAAACAAAGTACGAGAACATACAAATGCCAAAAGTTAGCATTCTGGTTTTGAAAGATAATTGATTTAGTCAATATTGTGTGAAGGGCAAAATAGTGTGGTATAGATGTCAGAGCTGGAACACTTGCCACAGGTAACGACATTAAATCACATATGTCGATATGTCGACGTGCATTGATCTGGGAACCCGAGGTAAAGTCAGCCAGGTTTTTTTTTCGGAGCGAATCTCTTCAGAAAAAAATCTGTTGAAAATTATGAAGATGTTCCAGCATATCTATATTGTTGGCTTTCCATTTTCAAGCTCGTCTCTACTCCTTGTATGTCTGAGGTGAATATTATTTGAAAAAATTAAAATACTTGCTGTTAAGATAGCGAGACCTGAAGTACAGTCATAAATTCGAACATGATCAACCAGCAGCCATTCGATTCTTTTATTTCTTGGTAATACTTTAGACCAACCAGCAATTACTCTAAGATCAATTCTTTCAGTAGACAAGATACAATGTGCTGCAGTGAGAATGTGAATATTCGTCATAATAATTCCACCACACTTATAAAAGCCTTTATTCCAAATTGATACAATGTAAGGATCTTCTCCACATTCGACGTCAGTTTTTCCATCTGTGAACCATTCAATCAACATTATTTAATGATGGAAAAAATCAATTGCGCTATGGGTTCGATGCTGCCATTGTGTCTCAAAGTGAGACCCCTTTTCGGATCTCAAAAGTGTTTCCAAAATGAGATATTAGGAGTCTCAAAATGAGACCCCTGGATTTGCAGTGTACATACTGATCAAATATCCAGTTATTAAACCAAGTGTATCTTCAAAAATGAAGAAGAAAGGTCAAGTCTCTGTGGAGTGAGGTGTGAGAGGGGAAAGATTAAAGGATCCGACACCTATTGTCAATCTAAAATAAATAAGATACCCTCACATATTTCAATATTTCGGTTATGTCTAACTCGAAAAGTTATTTATCAATAGCAGCTACTACTCTCCCTTAATCTAAATTTCGTTATTTCAATTCTTTTTCACTCTGAGATTTCACTAAACTGATTATCGAGACAGGAACCCTCTCTCGATAATTTGGCAGTGATGCTTTGAATGGAATAAGTTTATAGCACTGCACTGAGAAAATTTTTTAGGGGCTCGAACTAAAAAAATATGGTAGAAAAATTTTTCTGTTTTAAGATTTTCACTATAATGATATTTTTATGAAATATTGTGGTCCGAAATAGAAACTTTTATTCTGAAAATGAATTTTATTAACTTCAAGTATAACTATCAGATAGTAGACATGTGTATGAACTGTTGCTCCTCGTTACGTGATTTTTTGTTCCTGTAGTTGTAATATGGAATTGGTTATGATAACTCAAAGGGGATAATTTATGATCTTCTGTTTTTTTAAATGTTCCAAAGTTTTTTATAATTTTTCTTCTGCTGAAGAACTCATCAGAAGAAGCTGAAATTAATGAAAACTTTATACAGATAGAATTTTCACTCACGCAATCATTAGTAGATCAAATATGAACTCATGGATTCTATTCTATCTCAGTCGAATAATGCTTCATGAAATGTGGGTTATAATATCATCGCCTTAGAGTGAAACGGTCGTAAGTGCTATTTTTTCAGATTTTTATTTTCAAAATAACAAAGAGGCTTATCTCCACCATTATTGCTTCAATCGGCGTTCCAAAGCCTTTTACGCCATACAAGTAAAAAAATAAAAAATAATAACATATAGACGTAAGAACCACCCACTAATAACGAACGGATGTGAGTGCCAGAGATACGCCTCTTTTTTCTTTCAGGTTTTTTATTATTCAATTTGTCCCAATCATTGAAAAAATACTAATAAAAAAGAGGCGTATCTCCAGCACATGCGTCTTTTTGTTATCGCCTCAGAAACAAAGGGACGTGAGTGTTACACCTAAGCGTAGCACTTAAACCCCTTTGTTTCTAGTGTGACGACGCAACTGAAAGAGCTCATGATACTCCATGAATTATGTTGAAGCCCCTTCGAGTGGAAATCCTCTGAAATAATCGTATTTTTTCAATAGTTCTTAAATTTCTAGAGATATAGATTTTCATACATCATTAATTTTTTGAGGATACCTCGGAAACTAAGCGAGATAGAGCGATTTCACTTGAATCCTGTTTTGAAGCTCTTGAAATTCTGTACAAAGAAAAACTCAAGCAAAATCACTCCATCTCGCTTAGTTTTTGAGATTATCTTAAAAAACAAATTGCAACAAGCAGGAGCCCCACTACTTGTGCGTAATCTGAGCATCGTACATTTAATATATATATATTTTTTTTATATTTTTTCCAGTACTGTACATAGATTTCTCTTTTTGTACATCCCCCCATTACCCCATTCCAGTTTTTCCAGCCTAACTTCCTGCCTTTTTTCTCCTACTTCTCACCCTTTCCTGCCCTATTTGCGAGAGCCATGGATCGACTTTCTATCACTGTCCGCATTTGCTGTGGACCAAGGGAAACCATGAAAAACTCTGATCAATACAGTCGGATTCGTACAGAGCCTTAATGTGCTTTTCTGTTACGCTGACGAGAAAGGCACACTAGTTCTCTATAGTCACACTTACCGTATCGTTCAGTTTGTCATTCGAATCTGTGTACGGCAAACGGTCACCCATCCAAGTAGTAAGCAGATGCAATGCTGCATAACACGGTAGATCCGCCGAGCCGTACACAAACCGAACAGCCAAACTGCCGGTTTTCGTACATTTAATATTCTGCCAATGCAATTGGCAGAAAGCTTCCGAATGGATTTTTTAATTTTAAATCTACCATCATCGATCTGTGTGTGGAATGGGAAAACCAAAATAGGATTATATGGTTAAGGGGGGGGGGGGGGGTAAGGGTTTACGCGTGGAGAAAAAAACACTTCTTTTACGATTTTTTTTAGACGTATAGATTAAGCAGATTTATTGAAACCTTTTGAACATCATTAAGCATGGATTGAACAACATTGAGTAATTTTTTTATGCGAAAATATCCACTAACAACGAAGCTTTTCCAAGAACGTTTCTTTGAAATAGACGATTTGCAGTGATCACTGTATCTCAGGTGGAAATTATCAGAAATAAAAAACCATTGAAATTTAGTCAAAGTATCATCAAATCCTCCCCCCAACGTTCTCTGATTATTTTTTCTTTACATTAAAGGGGTTTTCCACTAAAATTGTGCCACAAAATGACGCAGTTTTTTGAAAAAAATAGCAGTTTTTACTTTAAATGACCACCAAAAATTGAAAAATGGAAAAAAAAATCGGAAAACGTTGGGGGGAGGATTTAATGACACTTTGACTAAATTTCAATGGATTTTTATTTTTGTATTTTATTTCAACGGATGTATTTTTTCAATCTTCTCTTGAAAACTTCTTGGAAACTGAAGGAGATAGTGAATTCTCTCCAATTATGTATAATCAATTATTCGAGAATCACCTGGAAACTAAGCGAGATAGAGTGATTCTGCTACATTCCTTCTTTATAGTCTCTAAAGTCTCTAGAAGATAGCCATAGGGTAAAATTGCCCTATTTCGACGAGTTTGCGAAATCTTTTCAAAAAAACAATTGGCGGAAGAGATCTACTTTTCCTGTTTTTGCTTCTGAATGGAAGCTATGTAATCATAATTTTTTTCCAGTTTGAGATTCCACCATAATATGACTGCGAATTACCCAAAACGTCAAAAATCGCCATTTTTAAAAAAATGTCTGTGCGTGTACTGTAACGTACCGCTTTTGTACGAATTAACGAGATGAAGAGTGGATGGGTTTATATCCACAAACCAGAGATGGAATAATGTAGTCGGAACGTTTGGTTTTATGCTCTAAAGAATACGATTTACTTTCTTTATAACAATCTCAGATTTTTAGAGGAGCATTTATCCTCTTTACATCTATTTTATTAAATTCTTTACTTTGAAAACTTTGAGCATGACCTAATTCACTCTATTATTATTTGTGGGGAATCCCCTTTCCTTTGTTAATAATGATGATAATTATTTTTATTTGAGCAATGAATAACCCTTTTATTTTACAATTTTTGTAGTAAATTCATTAATAATTTGGGGCCTATGGCGATGTCCTCTGGGTTATGATCCTGGTCTTCTTCCGCGGGCTGGTTGGTGCCTTCCTGAGACCTAGGGCGTCCATCTAAGCCTACGTTTGGTAGTCCCTCCAGGGTCTTCTTATCAATAATATTTTACAAACTATTTACAAGGAATATTTTATTACATTGAATTGCTCGGGCCCTTCACCGTTGCGGGAAACTGGCTCGGGCTCTTCACCGTCGCTAAAGGAAGTAGGATTTCGCTCGGGCTCTTCACCGTTGCGAGATGAGTCTTCTACCGCTGGCGGCAGTCGACTGAAGTCTCTTGGCTGTGCGGGCTTCTTATATAGTCTTCCTCGCTGGTGGCTCCACTCCCCCCTCCTGGCTTCTTATTCTCTCAGCCTCTACAGCTGCTTTCTGATCGGCCGGCTGGTCTTCCTCACGTTCACGGGCGTTGAAGCGTTCTAACTTCTTTTTTTAGATTTTTACTCGGGCTTGCACCGACGTAATGGGGAATCGCTCGGGTTGTTCACCGTTGCTTCGCTCGGGCTGTTCACCGTTGCTTTGCTCGGGCTATTCATTGTTGCAAGGGATTCCTCGGGGCGTAAGCCCGTTGGAGAGCCTCGGGTGTCTTCCACCGTTGGCGAGGGATGAGTGAAGTCGGTCTGCGCTGCGAGCTCCTCATATACTCGCAGCCCAGACCGTACGCGTTGGCTTTACCCCCACCCGTACTCTCTCGACCAATCACAGCACGCGCTCACGTTCCCTTCTATTTTTCACACTTCTCTCGTGGTCTTCTCTCTTCGAAGCCACGAGTTTGTTCCCCCGCCCCTTTCACTACCGGCACAGTATGTGTGTGGGTGTGTGTGTGTGTGTGATGACGCATTTTCTGCGTTACTGTCGGAGGGACGAAATATTTCGGGATGAAAAGTCGAAGAGATGAAATATTTCGGGATGAAATTTCGAAGGGATAAAATATTTCGGGATGAAAAGTCGAAGGGATGGAATACTTCGAGATGAATATTGGGGATGAAATGTCCAATGATAAATTGACGTGTCACCGCGCCCATGAGCTGCATCTTTGACCCTTGGGAGTGGAAGCTCAGATTTTTAGTTTATCTAGTTCAAATTACGCACAAGCAGTGGGGCTCCTGCTTGTTTTTCCTTGTTTGCAATCGTTTTTTGAGTATTCTCGGAGACTAAAGGAGATAGAGCAATTTTACTCTGATGTTTTCGTAGAAAATTTCAGGACTTCCAAAAGGGCTTATCCGCATTAGATTCCGGAATATTTTCAAAAAATCTTTTAAAGAAAGACTATCTATGAGTCTGTTTTTCCGTTGTAGGATTTCGTTGAATGTCTCGGAATCTAAGCAACATAGAGCGATTTTGTACTAAGCCTTTCTTATAGAGAATTCCGAGAGAGCTACAAAAGAAAATTGAGGCATAATCGCTCTATCCCGATCAATTTTCGAGATATTCATAGAAAACTATGATTGAAAGAAAAATCATTTAATCTGAATACTTCATCCGCTTACCATTCTCTCAATTATTATCTCTTGTGGAAAAATATTGATAATTTATCTTTATCTATCCTAATGAGTAACAAGTTTCACTTCTGTCGGGCGTGAATTTCACGCACCCTCTTTTTTCATTAATTTTTCACAATTCAGTCGCTCGACATATATGTTGAAGCTGACAAAAAATAGGTAAAATTTTTGCATTGATTTTTCTGCCTTTCTCCCTTGAAATGTAAAATGTTTGATCATTCGAGAAATCACGAAATTAAAAGAATTTCAACACTATTTTGAGTGGTAATCTCCACTCGACCTTTTTCAACACCTATCCATCGCCTATCAGGATTACGCGTCTTTAGGCTGGGTTTTTCATTCGAGGATTAAGCTAACCCAAAGCCCTCAGTGAGCGTCATTTTGGAGACTTGATTGCATGCGCCATCTTTGCAGGTAAAGTTTCAATTTCACACAGGAAGCATAATCTTCATTCTTAGCCTGCTTCTACTTTCCAGTGTGAGATTGAAACTTTACCTGCGAAGATAACGCATAGAACGAAGTCTCCAAAATGACGCTAACTTAGGGCCAGCTAACCCCGGTTTAGCTTAACCTACGAATGAAAAACTCAGCCTTCGATATCATTGGAAATCTTCAACATAATTGCTTATTCCGCGAATTGAAGCCTATGGAAAGCCGTAGAGGGAATAAATAGATGATACTAAATGAAATAAATAGAGCTTACCATCGATCGCGTCAGCAATGAAGTCAGAGTAACGGAATAAATCTATGAATGTTCTAGCTCTGCCATTTTTCCCACTAGTAATCATTCCAACAATAAGATTATTGCAAAGCACTGGACTACCATTGAATTTCTGCGAAGATATAAGTTAGAGAATTGCAAACGAGAGTGATTCGCTCGAGATGATCATTCCAACAATTTCTCTTACCGTTGATCGAATTATGCTCCTAGTGTCTACAGAGAGACATTTCTCATTTTGAAGAGGCTCGAGCAGTTCGCATTCTCTATCGTTCATAATTTTGGCTTCAATCCAAATTAAGGCGTAGACTGACGAGCCTTCGGATGTCGGTTTCCATCCAGTCACCTGGCAGTTAACAAAACGCGGCTCTTTGGGACTGCCAGTGAAAAACGAACCTGGTTGTATATATGCATGCCAAATCAGTTCATGCTGAAGCTGGAATTATTATCAATGAATTTATCAACATAATTACAGTATTTGATAGCTGATTCCCGAGTGGGAATCGCTCAATATTCAACTCTTGGCCTGACCTCAGCCAAAAATTGGCCAGCCAAAGCCAGGCAACCAAAGCTTGGCCAAGCCTACGCCAAGCATCAATTCACCGTAAGTCGGCTGTCAGAATTGGCAGAGCCTTGCTCAAAACTTGGATTTCTAGACATTGGCTGCTCGTCGTGCGAATATTCTACTTCCGATGTTTCAACTTTTTTTCTATCTTTTGATACGATTCAATCATTTCAAATTATCAAATAACTCCTGAACAATTTCAGTCAAATTCTATTCTGCTAACGAAGGTAGACGGCGATGAAGTTATGAGGATCAGAATAAATTTCATAATCATGTAATGTCTCAATGGCTAGGACGGCCAGGTAAAGGATCGGCCTCACGCAGTCGTTCGTCGCTCGTTTCCAGCGATAAATCGGGTCTCGTGATATGTAGCTACAAAGCTCAACAATTTGAGCTTTATCGCTGAGAAAGGAGAGCGATTATTAAATGTCAGTATTAGATAACTAATATATGATTTCTCAATATTGGGGACAACTGAAATATCAAATACATGAAAGGCCTTCTAATTCACACAATATATGAGTGCAAATATTCATGTTTGACGCCACGACTTTTCGCTAATTTTTTGAAGTAGAACTTCTTTTGGCAGGGTACCAACTTCCTTCGAGCCATACCAAGCGTCAACTTTTGAGTGGAACGCGATAGTTTAGTAGTGGGGGAAAGGATAAATTATGCGTTGTTCACGTCTGATCCCTCTCTGATTGGTGGGGGAAACCTATCTTGCGTAGTTGACGTGGGGGAGCTTGCTATGGAGAGGGGGGGGGGGGGAGTAGAAATGTAGCATATAGTCGTACTGAGGAGTCCGGCTTAGTAGCGTTGTGGCTTAGTGGTCGAAGTTCACACGCCGTAGGCCCGGGTTCGAGTCCCGGCTCCGGACAAGTTTTTCGGGAGTGCTTAGAGAAGTTGAGCACTGACCACAGAAAGACCAAAAATCCTACAAAAATTATCTACACCTACACAAAAATGAAAAGTCCCCGACCAAGGGATAACGGCCGGATGGCAGTAAAGTCAGATGCTATTAACACAAAGCAAGTAAGCAAGGCAGCAAGCAAGTCGTACTCAGGAAAGAATCGACACCCGAGGAAGCCGAAGCCGAAATTTATATTCACTAGTCCTTCTATAGCATGCTACATATGAGTGTCATGGTCAGAAAGGCTGACAGTTCTTTGGAAATATCTCGGAATCTAATGGAGATAAAGGAATCTTACTTTGAGCATAAAGGAACCCCCCCCCCCCCCCTCTACTAGTGACTCGTTATACAATCATTACTCTTAATCCAAATAAGTAGCGTATTTTCGCAACACCCAGAACCCTTCCACCCCTTTTAGGACCGAAACTGACCTGCAACTCCATCCCCACTACACAGGAGACGATGGTACCTGGAACCAATCCGCTGAAGACTTCCCCCAGCACGCGAAACTTCCACCAATCCCAAGTTTTATCCCCACTAGTTTTCATGAACCAGTGAAATCCATTTACAGTTAGATAAATATTCATGTACTTTCAAGTTTTAGTCAGTCATCATCGCGCTAAGAATTGTATCAGAAGTACAATAATAAAAGAACACAGAAAGAGAAAGAAAGGTAGTTGACTATTCTCAGTCTCCATGGACCAGTACTAAAGATTCTTGAGAGCGCGCTGAAGCGACCAATAGTGTCGTATATTTCAAACTATTTCTTCTTCATTCATTTTTTCCCCAGTTTTAATCCAACGTGCACAATGTATGCACTGGGGAGGATAAGGCTCATATTGAGTTGAAGCAGCATATGTCCAGAGAGGGGTCAACACATTTTTGAGACCTCACTCATTATTTTTGTTTCTTTCGTTCAAAATTACTCCGGAAAAACGGGAGAAAAAGTCGAGAATTAGGACTGGAGAGGATTTTCCCCAGTCCTACAGATGAACTTTCGATACCATGGACACTTAGGAAGAACTTGGGAAGGAGCAACATCCACTTAGTTGGTCCAACATCAGCCTACAGAAATGGATGTTAGCCAAGAGCGAAGGAAGCTGGAGATCACCAGGGACAATGCTGAAGATAGTGGAAATAACGACAGAACTTTTTCGTTTAATATTGTCGGGAAACTATTGTCTAAGTTATAACTATTATTTTTTGTGTATTATTCCCAATCATTTGAATGTGAAGATTCGCGAGAAATTCTTAGAATTTAAGGAAATTTAGTGATGTTGAGCGAAGTGGTGGGGGACTCACGCCGCAGCTGGTCAAGCTGGGCCTCGACTCTATCGAAATTAAGCGTAGACAGCCGAGTGCACCAACGCCAGCTCGCGTGGGAGAAAACTCATTCTTCTTCTCCCAGGACGCCGTGGCGGTCAGATCAAAAGTAAGCAGTCGAGAAAATTAGAAAAAAGTCAAGGAAATTGAGAGGAGAATTAGAGAGGTCGATGCTGACGGAGAGAGCACAAGTAAAGTAAGGTACGCGAGTCCCTAAACAATTATTATTTTGAGTTCAAAATCAAGAATTTCGAGTAAAAAGTAATATTGAAGTGAACATTGAGTTAGCGTCTATTCTGGGTGGTCCACCCGGGTTTCATTAACCCTCTAACACTGAAATCGGACTAACTCGTACTGCCAGCGCTAGAGGGGGGGTAGCCAATCGCGTGCGCTCTCAGTACCCATGGCCGTGATACACACGTTTAATGGGTTTCCCCAGTGCCCCTCCCTTGGTTATTTAAATAGTCGCAAATTATCTTTGTTTTTGAACTATTTCTGATAATGTAGAATAAAAAATTACAGGAAATGGAACGTAAAAATTCAAAATTATTGACTAACAATAACATACCCGATAAAATTTGAAAACAAACAGTAACCTCATCGTAGGTACGAGACTGCTTGCCAGATCCCATGGATACACACTAACGCAGATATGCGCCGCCTGCTGAGCAGGCCGCAGAGTGGGGGAAAAGCCCATGAGCGTTAAAGGGTTGAATTCATTGTTCTTCGCTCTAAGTTACATTTTTGGTTTAATGATTAAGTTGAAATAATTATCAAATAATTCACGGAAATTTTCTTTATATATTTAATTTTTTTTTAATTTCCGTGTACATATTTAATGCTCTTTGAATATATATTGAATTTATATTAATTAAACTGAAATTAATCGGAAGTGTTGTATAGAATTTGTTTTGTCACAGATACCCAACAAAGGGTATTGACCCCTCTCCCCCTCGGGATAATTAGAGAGTTCCACGGGAAAAGCGGGTAAAATTCGTGTCTTTTTAAGGTTTTGTAATAATTTTTATTGAGATCAAAATTGGGAATTTGTCGTTTTTCCCCAAATCAGGAAAAACTATTAATCGAAACGACTGGTGCCCAGATGAATTAGAAAAACTGGTCTAGAGTTATTGGGAATAAAATTAAAAGCAATAGTTTGGGTCAATTCATTATTTTTCGTTAGTGCATTCAATGCTGGCTCAAGGTCAGCCGAGCCAACCGTTACACTGTTAGTGTGTTCCTAGGCCGAGAAATAGTGTAGCGCGATTGATTATCTCCCACTCTATAGCCACAACGACCTTCTACTACGATTTGCAACCTAGAGGAGTGATATGAGTCTTTAGTTGTAGAATGTGGCATATAATCCCTACTGCAGTCTAGCCATGAGCGAAGAAAACCTGAGTCTTTCGATGGTCTTCATCTATCAGATGAAATAACTTCCACGTCGAAATTACAGTTTCTCAGAATGCTTTTTTTCTATTAATTGATATGAACTCTTATATAGGAATTGGCAGTTACGTGACATGATTTGAAAGCAAAGTTCTAGCTTTGACTGATAATTAAGTACAGTCTAAGTCGATTGAGGTATCGGGGAGCAACTGATTGGGAGAATATAAATGTTAAGAACTCAAAAACTCACTTGTAAAACTGCAATATCATTCTTCCAGCGTAGATCATCTGTAGCCCAAGAACGTACTGTTGCAAAATCGTAATGAATGTGAATATGATTCACTCGTAATATTCGTCTGTCCTCATAATCTGTTTTGACTGTTCCAGCGATAACAGATAATTCTGAGCTCGCAATATTATTAATGCAGAGGACTCTTGTAAGTATATGTCTTTCATTGATAATAGTACCGCTGCAAAGATATTCACTGTTCTTCCATATGGAGACGACATAACGGTATTGACCACGGCTAGCATATTTTTCTGTACGAAAATTCGATATGTCTGGAACTATTCGACAAAAATACTTGTATGAATAATTATAATTAAACAAAAAAAAAACTATCATTTATTCGTCGAAGCAATGAATATTTAGCTATAAATATCGTCATGAATTTTAATTTATCCTCACCACAAAGTGTTAAAACAATGATTTGCAAGTATTTAATCATCATGAAATATTTACTGCAGTAATGATTTTCCACCTCGATTTCTCGTGTTATTATTTCAACGTTATGCGTATATAAAAGGTACAGCTGAAACTGAACCTTGGGTGTGGTGGATTTTTGGAATGGAATTGAATTTGTAGCATTATAAGAGATGTATTAGAAATACTGAAAATGATAACGTAGCAGAGATAATGAATAGATCAAGTAGTGTTCTTATACGTTCTATCACTCCATTGGATGGAAAATTTGATTCACTCATCCGAATTAAACCAACAGTTAGCGTCTGTGAGATTCAAATTGTTGGTTGATTTTTATGAGCAGCTGGTTTTAATAGTCAAGAGAGAAATTATCCGATCTGGAAATTGTAGTCGTAAAATTTCACATATTTTTGGCGTCAATTGAGGTTGAAATGAGCAAGTTGCAATTAAAAAAAAAAAAATTCGCATCAAGAGACATCCGCAAAATATGCAGCAAAAATTTTAGGTAGCGTGGACCCTCAATTTTCAGATATGCGCATTCAACTTTCCGGAATAAAAAAAAGATTTTATATCCTCATTACCTATGAATATAAGCCATTACCACAAGAAAAACTCTTGCGTTATCTATATGTGTTTATGTAATTTTTATTCATCCTCGTAATTATATTATAAGCTATGTTTGCAGGATATTTCAAGCTGTAACAAGTTTCGTATCTAATGCAAAATTGATAATATGTATCTGTAGAATAAAGAAAATACAAAATTTTCCAATATCAATTTTTTTTTAATCCAACCCTAGATTGGTCACCCTATGAGCGTGGTGTCGCGTTCCGCTCTTTCAATTTTTTCATGATCAATTGTTCGAGTGAAAACTCAGAAAAAGTTGACTTTCATCGTAGAAGTGTTTAAGAAACTATTCAATTTTTCGAATTACGTATTCTGCAAATTTGGAAGAAAAATCAAATAAATTCTAGGATCTGGTGAAATTTTTCCAATGTTATCTGAAATGATAATCGGAAATTATTCGGTGAGCGACGTGGCCGAAAAGGCGCTGAACGCGCTCGGGTAATGTAGAAGGGATCTTCTTTTATTCCTGTTTGGTTATATCCCCTATGAGAGGGGCCAGTACCGATAGTGTAGAGGAGGTTCGGCACCGTCGCTGTCAGAATTATACGGCAGAAAATCCCTCATCACCCGATCAGGGTCGTAAGGTCGCTCATGGCGACCAGTCTAGGGTTACCGTTGCTATATGTCTACTCAAGGTTATGCTAATCAGCGACGGGGGTTCAGCTTGCATTGTCTGTGTACAAAGCACATTGAAGAACCTTACAGTGGTGTCCGTGTCAGTCGGTAGATACCAGATTTTGAAACCAGAATTTCTGGATTACAAATTCGTTGCTTTGTCGACTGAGCCACCACAGGCCCCATACATGGAGAGAAAAATCCGCTAGAAATAGTGTGCCTGCTTACTAACGTATGGGATGTATTGAAGGGGAGCCCAGAAAATAGCGAGCATTCTGCACAAATTAGAGTCCAGCAACTGCAATCCAAACTACCTCTCTACCAATTTTCGTATGTGGCACTCAACTTTCTTCAGCTCATTGAGAATTGATATAAGGAACCGTGTTTGTGAAGGATCAGACATGGAAATCTGGTAGACCTTTCTTGAATATTAGTGTGCCACTCAGTGCACTTTTAAAAGTCGCCCATCACTGAGTGGTGACCTCTATGATCTAAAAAATTTATCGGCAAAAAAACTCGAATTCGGATCTCATCCTCCTGATTTCCGATATGAACATGGCCTCCCACTTTTAATGTGAGCAATTCGTCTCCATTGCTAAATAACAAGATGTTGTTCTTTGAATTTGTCTAGTATATTTTTTTCAGTGGAATATTCGGCTACTAATTTTTATTTCTATAATCAAAGTGAGTAGACGAGGAAGGTTTAATTCGATTATTTTTTCCCAATTCAATAATGATGACAAATTTTGCGCATCACCTCGATCTTCATCGGTTCAAAAGAATAAAAAATGTTGATATTTAGAGATTCCTACTAGAAAATGATTTTCGCGTATTGGCACCCTAATTTTGAGGACTCAAATGCACTAGTTCGTCAAGCACCACCTAGGAATTTCTGAATCACTTCCCTGAATGATTGGAGTGTGGCATTTTGATTATTCATGTCGCCCCCAATACGTCCCATGGTTGGTGAGCTGCACACCAATTTCTGATAGAATCCCTCATCACATTGTAGCGTATTTTCCTCTCCATTCATTAATAATTCATTTAAGATATTTCAAAAGAAAAAGGAATGAATTTTATGGTGAGTTTGTTTCCTCTTTTGCGAGAAAGAGGTTCCCGTCGAGGCGCTATATTGCATGTCTTCACTATATTTTCTACTCGGGATCCTGTATATTTACACAGCTCCGTTTCAAGAATATCACAAATTCTTATGAATTTTCAGTCTTATCACACATTCTTATCTTTATCACAAGCTAGGTGTTGAATTGACACATGGTTTTCATAATTCTTATATCAGCAGTTGCTTAGCAACAGAATCACCGAGTTTCAAGGTGAGAACTTGCTGACGGCAATCACAATTGAATTGGTAGATATGATTGATTGAAGTATGCGTTCAGAATCGATTTTTCAGAAAATGATATTAGTATCATGCCGTAATAATGATAGATTGCCTGATTCTACATTAATTTTTGGAGATTTCAATGAATCGATTGATAAATCATCGTTTATGAAGATGTATTTCGCATGTCTCTGCCATGAACTTTTCATGCATTCCTCACACATTCTCCAGGTCCTGTCATTCGTAGCGACCTGGGGCCAATTTCGAATGAAAGGTGAGATTATTTCCTATCGATTTGCGGGGTTTTAAGTTCAAAAATTTTAATTTTTCACATAGTTTTAGGGCAAAAGCCAATGATAAAACTTTTTCACAAAAATACCCATAACTATCTGAAAAATCGATATGTCCTAATTCAAAATCTCATAAATCGATGAGAAATGATCTCATCTTTTATTTGAAATCAGTCTCAGATCATTACGATCAATAGAATTGAAGAGATTCCAAGAAAACTGAATTTCTACAAAAATCGAAAGGCTTTTCATCCCTAAAAAATCTTTAAAAAAATCAAATTCTCAGAAAATTCAAAAAAATTACTTCTAGCACTTGCTTTCCCCGGGAAATTTTCTCAGCTTTCCAAGGAAACCATCAGAAAAACTCTATCTTCCAGTGCGCCATCACAATGTCCATTTTGCTCCATCTTTTTCCACACATAAAAACTCAAATGTATCCATTTTATCGCTCATGTCTCTTTTACTACGAATTTCTCTGAGTGATATTAAAATTCGCTGATTTTTCCTTGACTATTCCAGAACTTTCAAATTCCTAAACTTTTCAGGTTTTCCAGGTCAATTGCCACTCTGATTACTTTAATCATTTAATTATTACTTCGATTTTCTTTCTCACATATGAATAATTTCTATGTTAACATAGGAGAAATTCCTATGGAAGCATAGAAATTATTCCTACGTTATTATAGGAAATTTCCCAATGTTAACATAGGAATCATTCCTGTGCTATTATAGGAATTGTTCCTATGTTAACATACGTATTATACCTATGTTACGCATTGGAATGATTCCCATATTAACATAGCAATTATACCTATGTTCGACATAGGTATATTTCCCTTTTTTTTATAGGAATTATCCTCATGTTCACATTGGAATAACTCCTATGTTATCATGGGAATTATTCCAATCTCAACATAGGAGAAATTCCTATAGAATAGAGGGAATATACCCATAAAAAATGGGTATTCATCTTATTTTTCCATTGGACTAGTTACTATAGTGACATAGAAAGTATTCCTGTGTTGACATAGGAATTATTCCAATGTGAAAATAGGATGAATAACAATTTTTTTTCTCCGTGTACATATATAACTTGAGGCTACACGGAAAGAAATTTTCAGTGAAAAGTACTGAAAGATCTTGCTAAAAATTACTGAGATCTCTGTAATCGTGGGACATTCCGTGATGTATACAAAATATTGAAAAATTAAAATTAATTTTTCACAGGAGTACATCAAAAAGTCATATCTGCACATCAAAATAACAGATGCATGTTGAGCTTGTGCATGAATGCTGACATAATGGTTACACAAGGCATTTGATTCTGGTAAATCAGTAGTAGCAGTTGTATTCTTGTGATTAAGAGGGGGAAGTTCGGGATTGGAGTTGGTGTCGAAGCGTTTTACATGGTGCAATAAAGAAAAATCTGAGGGCAATCGAAACGCCTTTAGCGAACTCAGCCTGTTCCAGCTCCGTGGTAACCGTCGATGAATAATACATATATATTTTTTTACACAATCATCGGAACATGGATTTGCGATGGCTCGTTAGGTAGAACGGTGGATTGGTAATTTAAAGGTCCGAGTTCAAATTCAGTCTTTGCCGAATAATGCAAGCACCGCTGTAAATAACAATTACATGTGCTTTCGCCACAGACACGCTACGAACCCTCAAGGTTGATAAGCACACTATGTTGACAGCTAAATACTGCGCAACTTTATGGTGGTATGGTATTTCACCATAATTTATTGTAAGTATGGTAATTTATGACGATCTCAATCTTTCAGGGCAGCAATTATAGCTGAAACTTGAAAACAAGAAAATATTGCAGGAAAAAGTCATTAATAATCAAATTATGAATTCACAAAACTCTTTTATGTTGAAATTTACCCAATTTTTCTAAGAACATTTAGGATTGTATGACATCTGACAATTTTTGTGTGTAGGCTGATATTTTGAGAAATGTCGTGAAACGTGATGGCAAAGTAGAGCTGGTATCAGTAGGGATCATAATACCAAACACCATGCCTGCACACATAATTGGATTACCGATATTCTCCTGGAAAATGAATAAATGAATGAATGCAAGAAAAGATACATTACTTCATGCTACTGTTGGAAAAAATTCAATATAATTTGCCTTACAATGTTAGCACTATGGCGTAAATAGGGTCCAGTAGTGCAAAATTGATTTTCTCGCAGATGCACGCCCGAATCTTGACATTCGTAGTAATTGAGTATTTTTTCGGATGTTCGCACTAGCTGCATTAATGTTTCTCCATCTATATCATATGCACGGTGCCAGCGGTAGACGTCACATGTTCGTGTTGTGGGAGCATCCCATACAGATTGAAATACAGCTGGTGTCCTGATTGAGCCCCATATCGAACGTGGTTCAATCTATTATTGTCAACAACAAGACGATCCAATAAATGTTTTATTCTCATTGATAAACGGATAAATACTGATATTATCAATATGTTTGGAGGTAACAAGATTAAACAAAGTACGAGAATATACAAATGCCGAAGGTTAGCATTCTGGTTTTGAAAGATGATTGATTCAGTCAATATTGTGTGAATGGCAAAATAGTGTGGTATAGATGTCAGAGCTGGAACACTCGCCATAGGTATGTCGATATGTCGACGTGCATCGATATGGAAACCGGAGGTAAAATCAGCCAGGTTTTCCTTCGGAGCTAAAACCGAAGGAAGGTCGGTGGAGGAGAAAAAAGCTACTTTTCCAGTGGAAAAGCTAGATTTACTCGGAAAATATTATTTTTTTTCTTTTTTCTCTTTTCCTGAAGCTCTCCAGGAAAAAATTGGTTGAGAATTATGAAGATGTTCCAGCATATCTATATTGTTGGCTTTCCACTTCCGAGCTCGTCTCTACTCCTTGCATGTTTTAGGCCAATATTATTTGAAAAAATTGAAATACTTGCTGTTAAGATCGCGAGACCTGAAGTACAGTCATAAATTCGAACATGATCAACCAGCAGCCATTCGATTCTTTTATTTTTTGGTAATACTTGGGAGCAACCAGCAACTACTCTGAGATCAATTCTTTCCGTAGAAAAGATACAATGTGCTGCAGTGAGAATGTGAATCTCCGTCATAATAATTCCACCACACTCATAAAAGCCTCTATTCCAAATTGATACAATATAAGGATTTTCTCCACATTCGACGTCAGTTTTTCCATCTGTAAACCATTTAATCAACATTATTTAATGATGGAAAAAATCAATTGCGCTATGGGTTCGATGCCGCCATTATGTCTCAAAGTAAGACCCCTTTTAGGGACTCAAAAGTGTTTCAAAAGGAGATATTAGGGGTCTCAAAATGAGACCCCTGGGTTTGCAGTGTACATACTGATCAAATATCCAATCATTAAACCAAGTGTATCTTCAAAAATTAAGAAAGAAGATCAGGTCTCTGGGGAGTGAGGGTTGAGAGGGAAAAGATCAAAGGATCCGACACCTATTGTCAATCTAAAATCAATAAGTTATCCTCACATATTTCAACATTTCGATTATGTTTAGCTCGAAAAGTTATTGACCAATAGCAGTTACTACTTCCCCTTAATTTGAATTTCGTTATTTCAATCCTTTTTCACTCTGAGATTTCACTTAACTGATTATCGAGACAGGAACCCTCTCCCGATAATCTGGCAGTGATGCTTTGAATGGAATAAGTTTATAGCACTGCACTAAGGAATTTTTTTGGAGGTTTGAACTAAAAAAGTATGGTAGAAAAAGACCTTGACTATAATAAAATTGTTATGAAATATTGTGGTCTGAAATAGCAACTTTCATTCTGAAAATGAATTTCATTAGCTTCAAGTATAACTATCAGATAGTAAACATGAGTATGAACTGTTGCTTCTCGTTATGTGAATTTTTGTTCTCATAGTTGTGATACGAAATTAGTTATGATAACTAAAAGGGGACAATTTATGATTTTCTACTTTTTAGAATGTTCCAAAGTTTTTTATAATTTTTCTCCTGCTAAGCAACTCATCAGAAGAAGTGGAAATTAATGAAACCTTTATACAGATAGAATTTTCACTCACGCAATCATTAGTAGATCAGATATGAACTGATGGATTCTATTCTATCTCACTTGAATAATGCTCCATGACATGTGGGTTATAATATGAAACTGGCCAACAGGACTGGAATATAACAACGGGTATGCTATGCGTTTTGATTCAATGTAGTGATCTCAAATAGTAACTCTAACAGTCAAATTCTGGGCATGATAACCAATTTCAAAATGTTCATTTCGACCTTGACTATTCAACGAATAGTCATGGTGGTATGAAAAAATTCCCTCAGTGTGCTATCCGTGAAGGAATGGTTTCATTCACCGAGCATGCTGCTACCCATAATCTCCAAAATAGCAGAATAATATATTGAAAAATTCAAGTATTTAAAGTGCTGAACAAAAACAAAAAGTATAAGTTTTCCAAGGCCAATTTTATATTTTATATTTATTATATTGGGGCAGTCCCAATAATGTGCAGAGCACGGATGTATTTTTTCAATCTTCTTTTGAAAACGTCTCGGAAACTGAAGGAGATAGTGAATTTTCTTCAATTTTGTATCATCAATTATTCGAGGATCACCCGGGAACTAATCGAGATAGAGTGATTTTGCTACTTTCCTTCTTTATAGTCCTTGAATTTTCTACAAGATAGCCATAGGGTAAAATTGCCCTATCTTAACAAGTTTCCGACATATTTTCAAAAAAACAATTGACCAAAAAAAATCTAATTTTCCTGCTTTTGCTTTCGAATAGAAACTATGTAATCGTAATTTTTTTCAAGTTTGCGATTTCATCGCAATATGACTGCAAAGGCCCAAACCGTCAAGAATCGCCGTTTTTAAAAAATGTCTGTGCGTGTGTGTGGGTGTGTGTGATGATGCATTTTCCGCTTTACTTTGAAACGGAGCTAGCTAGCGATCTGAAAATTGTACAATATGTTTGCTATGTGTGCTCTACGTGCTCACCAAAATTTTAGCTAAATCGGCCCGATAGTTCTTGAGATAGATGAAAATGACGGAAAATCATTTTTTCGACGTTTCTCGATGAAAAATGAAATCCCAGCGTCCACTCTCAGCGAGGAGATGCGCGGTTGTGAGCTGCGTCTTCAACCCCTGGGGTGGTGGAAGCTCAGATTTCTAGTTTATCCAGTATACAATGGCAGAATTTTGAATGTACGATGTTCAAATTACGCACAAGTGATGAGGCTCGTGCTGGTTGTTTCTTGTTTGCAATAGTTTTTTTTAGTATACCCGGAGGCTAAGGGAGATAGAGCAATTTCACTCTGATGTTTTCGTGAGAAATTTCAGCAGTTACAAAAGGCCGTATCCACATTAGATTCCGAAATATTATCAAAAAATAATTGAAAGAAAGGCTATCTATGAGTCTATTTTTTCGTCATAGGATTTTGCCGAATATCTCGGAGTCTAAGCAGCCTAGGGCCATTTTCTACTAAGCCTTTATTGTAGAGAATTCCGAGAGAACTACAAAAGAAAATTGAGACAGAATCGCTCTATCTCGGTCAATTTTCGAGATATTCACAGGAAACTATGATTGAAAGAAAAATCGTTTAATCTGAATACTTCATACTCGTGGAAAAAAATTAATTTCTTAGTGAACTTTTCTTTTTTATTTAATGCATTTTAAACTCTTGAGGTTCATTCTGCTGAATATGTCCATTTATACAGAGTTTGTACATTTTTTTTTATAAGTGTTTACATAAAAGAGTGAAAAAAAACAATCCAAAAAGGATACATAGAGAAAATAATTATGTTGAGTGTTTGCGCTATAGATTCATATTTTGATTTTACAGTCGTTGAGAAACTCAGTGATTTTCAAGAGAATGGTAATGTTTAATGAGTATATGATCTCATTGATATCATAGGGAGGAAAGGCTCCGTTTTCTATGAGTTGTGCAGTCATTATTTTCTTTTCTTGTTCGTACAATGGACATTGCCAAAGCACGTGGTTCAGGTCTTCACTTTCAGAGCCGCATCTGCACGTGGGAGAATCCACTAGTTTAACCCGAGCCAGAGAACTATTCAAGCTGTAGTGATTAGTTCTAGCCCTGTTAACCCATGTGATAGTTTCGCGTGATAGTTTTGTTCCTGAATACCAGGGTTTTTTACTTTTGGAATAGAATGTTTCGAAATATAGCTTTCCCTTATTCCGATCCATTTCCTCCACGTAGTTCTCGGTACGTTCAAGAGCATCATTCCTAAATGTCTCTTTGAAGTCCGAGAACGGAAGGAGAAATGAGTCGTCTTTCTCTCTGGCAGTTGCCTCCCCCGCGAGCAGATCCGCCTTTTCATTGCCTGAGATGCCCTGATGTGAAGGCACCCAAACTAATCCCAATTTTTTGCAGTTCGTCGTTGAGCGAGAGGAACAGTTTATATTTTTCTTTAATTTCTAAGTTGTAATAATTAGTTTTTATCCCAACACTAGGTCTCGAGAGGGTTTCCTAAGAGGGTACGCTAAGTAAATCGGTAATGATTTGGTAATCATAATTGGGGTATTTAGTTGCAATGTTCATTGCTTCATCTATTGCTATAATTTCTGCCGAAAATATAGAGAACTTCTGATCCAAACTTACAGTTTCCTTAATGTTTAGCTGGGGACAATAAATAGACGCTCCCACGGATAAGCCATCAACTCTCTTGCTGCCATCCGTGTATATTTTAACTGTTTCATCATGTTCATTCTCAAGAATATCATTGGAGGAGCGATTAATGGATAACAGAGCTTTAATGTTTTCTCTTACTTCCTTAGTAATTGGAAGGGATGAATTCATCACATTGTAATCGTACAGAAAGGTATTGAATTTAATATTGGAGAGTAGCTGGCTCATCAGTGGTGCGATCTCTCTAATACAAGTCTTCAGAATTCTAATTTTCTTGTCGGATGGACGACAGTTTATATAATTTTGCATGATTGTGGATGATATCTGAAGGTTTCGATTAGATAGAATTTTAACCAAATATGTCTTACATAAAAAATATGCTCGCGATTCCAGACTGGGAAGTTCACTCTCCACAAGAAGGATCTTTGTTGGAATCTTTCTAATTTACTTATGAACGTTTTTTTATAGGGAAAATAGATAAATATCCCGTATTCTATAATGGATCGCACGAAGGACTTGTACAATAGAATGAGAGTTTCCGGATCTGATATCACCACACTCCTCGCAAGAATTTCACCATATTGAGTGCTGTAAGAGCTGTTTTTTGTACGTTCTCTGAGTGCGTTTTAAAGTTTAACTTATGGTCTATTGTGATTCCCAGAAACTTGACTGTTGGAGAGCATATTATTACGTGGCCGTCGAGATTAATTCTAGTGTCTATCGGAGAAATTCGTCTCTTGTTGATGTGTAGTGGTTTTGATTTGTTTGGAGAAAGTGTGAGACCTATTGTTTTTAAATTGTCATTGATAATATTAGCCGCTTTTTCTATCGCTGCAACAAGTTGGAATAAGATGCAAAACTGTGTTAAATCATAGTCTCATCCGCGAACTGCGCTAATGTAACATCTGCGGGGAGATTTTTTGATAACTCTGAGACATATATAGAGTAAAAGAGAGGAGAGAGAACCCCTCCCTGAGGTACTCCTTTGAGCACTTTCCTGGCCTCTGCGTTTTTTGCTGAGTACACCGTCCGATCAAAAGTGAGAAATTTTACAAAGCTCACAAGGTTAGCGGGGCACCCAATTGAAGCTAGTTTGTTTATAAGAATATGTGTGTTAACATTATCAAATGCAGATTTGACATCCAGGAATAAAGCAAGCGTTTCGTGATTTTTAGACAAATTATTGTCCGCGCTGAGAAGTAAATTACTAAGAGTGTCGTAACAGGAGCGACCTTTGCGAAATCCGCTCTAAGAGTTAGGGAGAATATCTTGTGTCTCTACCCACCACTCTAGACGATTTTTAATCATAGTTTCCAGGATTTTACAGATACTTGATGTGAGTGCAATAGGGCGAACACCCGATTCACTGGCTTTTGACATAAAGTGTAGAAAGTGGTTATTCCATTCTGAGGGAAATTCCGATTCTGCATACATCTCGTTGAAAATATCTAATAAAATTAATTTATATTGTGGTGCCAATTTTTGTAAATAATTGTAGCTGATTCCGTCCATTCCCGGGGCCGATTTTGTTTTTCGCGAGTTTAGCGCTTGATTAAATTCCGCGTAGTTGAAATATGCGCTCAACATATCGTTGTCTTGGCAATGGGGAAAATGGTTTGGGTTCTCGCTACACGTGGGGGCGCTAATCGAGTCTAGACATTCATCAATTTTTCCGTCGTATTGTAGATTTTCTTTTGTGTTCATGGGGTTATTATTCACCCATGCGTTTTTGAGAATTTTACAAGTGTTCCATACGTATGTTAAATTCTTCCTCGCGTCTATACTTTTTGCAAAGTTCTTCATATTATTTTTTTTCTTCTCATTGAATACTCTCCGCGCATTTGCCTCGTTTCTTTTAAATCAATAATAATCGCGTGAAATTCTAGTAAATCGCCATTTTTTTAGTGACGCTTTACGTATCCGCTTGACACGGTCACATTCCGCGTCCCACCAGGAAACTGGATTCCTATTTTTTTCAGGTGGAACATGTTTTTTGATTGGCGTGTGTTTCTTGACATTCTCAGTCAAAATATTCATGAATAATGCGTATTTTCCCTAGGAGACATCTCGTAATATTCAGGCTCCAGAAAGCGCGAGAATGAGTTTTGCAGGGATTTCTCGAGCTCTTCCCAGTCTGTTCTCACGGATTCTAGTTTAAACGATTGTTTCACGTATATAAAGTTTTTTTTACCTGAGACTTGTATATACATTGGGAAGTGATCTGAACCATGCTTGTCTTCGCTCACATGAAATTTTACTTTCTCTGATATGTTTGGAGACGAGAAAATGGAATCAATGTTGGAAGAACTATGTTCATCCTCTCGAGAGATAGTGTTGGGGTTATGAAGAACAACAGCTCTCGCAACAATGGCATTATAAAGACGATGACCATTGGTATCACTGGTTCTACAGTTCCAGGCCGGATCATGGGCATTAAAGTCCCCAACCATCAATATTTCATTGGAGGAATGGGCGAGAGAAACAATTTTGTCCCAATCAGATTGAGACAAACTGTAACCCGGCGCCCTGTAAACTCCAATAACATTCATAGCCGTTTTGTCATTATTAATTGTGAATCCTATTACCTCTGCAATCCCACCTGGAATGTTTGACATATCTATTTGTTTATACGGTATATTTTTCCTTATGGCAACTAAAATACCGACCCCCTGACTGTTTCCTCTGTCCTGTCTAATGATATGAAAGCCTGAAAATTTTATTTCTCTTGTATACGTATCAGTGAGTTTCGTTTCTACACAGATTAAAATGTCAACATTTTGAATCATTTTTTTAAACTCTGAATAACGCAACCGGAAACTGCGACAATTCCAGTACAATTTTGACGTCTCTGTATTTGGTCCTACTTTGAGAGCTGTTTGTATTACCTCGGCTGGTAATAGGAGGATCTATTGTTGAATGATTGAAGAGGATGTATTTAGTTGGTTGTCATCATCAGTTTCTGAGGCCGGTTCACTCTCAAGGTCTAGTCCTGTGTGTAACTTATGCAACTCTTGACGTGTGAACTTAATATAACTTCTTATTCCTTCATCCTGCACCAACGCCTGTGCCACCTGGAGCATATGAAGAAACCCCTTAGTATCGTCCGTATAACTCTTGATGAGATCGTCACTAATCTGTTTCACTCTTGCCTCTTCTAAAAAGAAGACGAGTTCATCGAAGGAGACTGGGTACTTATTCTGGCTCACCTCGAAGTGCTCAGTCGCAGGAGTAATCAGCAGCTTCACCTGGACACTTCGCCACTTGTCTGCTCCTACATTTTTTTTGGGATTACTTCGACTACGGCTACGACTCTTCTTCTTTTGCCTTTTTCTCCTGCGTGCGTCCTTACGGGAGTTTGCGATAGGATCTGTTGTTAGTGTTCCTTGGTTATCACTTGGGGGGCATGACCGTGCCATCGGTGCTCTCCGTTGTGACTGATAAGGGTCTCTTGAGAGAGAAATCTGTCTCATATTCCATTGTTGTATCTTTCGGTTCCTCAGTGGTGCCAATGGGTGTCTCGAGAACGTCAGCTGCGATTATTGACTCGTTTTCTTCGCTACCTAATGCTGTCTCTGTTTGGCTATTGATTTTTGAATTATTATTGATAATCCGGAGCTCACTGTTGTTGTCCCCGATAGCGGTCTGTGACGTTTGCGGCTGAATGTGACTATTTATTTTGTTTCTCTCTGTTTGATTGTCTGGTATGTTTTGACAGTTGGCTGCGATATGTCCCTCTTCCTGACAGGCGAAACATTTCAATTGACCGGTTAAAAAATACATCCAATATTTGGTATTCTCATACTCAACTTGCATCTTAGGAGGAATAAGGTCATTTTGGTCCGTTCGGATATAAAATAATTCACGCCACGAAATGATATGCTCAAATCCCGGAGTTTTTATACCAGATTTAATTGGGATGAGTTTGGATGTCGGTCTGAGTCCAATTTCTCTTATTTTATCGACAATTAATTTTTCGGGGATAATCGGATTAACGTTTGAAAGGAGAACTCTTTGTGTATCGGCACGATATAGCCTGATTTCCATTCTTTTGTTGCTTACAATGAGTGACTCACCCGATTCGATAAGCCTCTTCACAATGGCTTTACTGGAGAGCGTGTAACAAATACGACTCAGTGATTTATTTTGAACTAGAATGTCTCTGGGATTAACAAGTTTACCCAGAGCGAGAGTCACATCATCTGTTTTAATATTATCAATTGTCTTTACTACAATGAGGTGGTCTTTGGTGATCTGAGACTGCTGGTGGGTGGCCTGAGAGTACGATGGTGTCTGTGCTGTCATAGTGTTGTCTCTTATCTGGCGATTTGTGGATCCTACCGAACTGGCGTTTGCGTTCAAGGCTGGATTTGCACTAGCACAATTTGCATTCTGTGTTGCTAACTTTGAAGGATACTGGGGTAGTGCATCTTTTGCACTCATGTGTTCTCG
Organism: Aleiodes leptofemur; assembly: GCA_963942555.1. Lineage (NCBI taxonomy): Eukaryota > Metazoa > Arthropoda > Insecta > Hymenoptera > Braconidae > Aleiodes > Aleiodes leptofemur. Next base: position 10,089,883 of record OZ012614.1, read on the forward strand.
GCAAGAACGAGAATTTATTTATTGTACGGTCACAACGGCCCTCGTGTTCCTCGTTCAACGGCCGAAGAGATTTACGTCTCAATTATTCGAACACAAACTCACTTATCACTTTAGCTCGAGCAGTTTACAAACACCTCTGATCACTACAAAGGTTCGAACGAGACTTCTCTTAGTGAACTAAAACCAATATACCATAGGCAGGTATTGGAATTTTTAATGCATAATACCTATTTTATTGCATAGCTAGTGGAGCAGAACTATGCATTTTAGCTGTTTTCATTTAAGATGCTACTCGCATCCGCTTACCATTCTCTCAATTATTATCTCTTGTGACAAAATACTAATAATTCATCCCTATCTATCCTAATGAGCAACAAGTTTCACTTCTGTCGGGCGTGAATTCCACACACCCTCTTTTTTCATTGATTTTTCATGATTCAATCGCTCGACGGAGGATCCGTAATTTTTCTTAGTGCTCTATATGTATGTTGAGGCTGATAAAAAAAATAGATAAAATTTTTGCATTGATTTTTCTGACGTGACACAGGAAGCATAATCCTCATTCTTAGCCTGCTCCTACTTTCCAGTGTAAGATTGAAACTCTAACTGCGAAGATGGCGCTTACAATCAAAGTCTCCAAAATGGCGCTAACTCATGGCTAGCTAACCCCGGGTTCGCTTAACCAACGAAATCTTTAACATGATTGCTTATTCCGCCAATTGAAGTCTATGGAAAGCCGAAGAGGAAATAAATAGATAATACTAAATGAAATAAATAGAGCTCACCATCGATTGTGTGAGCAATGAAGTCAGTGTAATGGAATAAATCTATAAAAGTTCTAGCTCTGCCATTTTTCCCACCAGTAATCATCCCAACAATAAGATTATTGCAAAGCACTGGACTACCATCAAATTTCTGCGAAAACATAAGTTAGAGAATTACAAACGAGAGTAATTCGCTCGAGAAGATCATCTCAACACTTTTCCTTACCGTTGATCCAACTGTGGCCCTAGTGTCTACAGTGAGAAATTTCTCATTTTGGAGAGGCTCGAGCAGTTCGCATTCTGTATCGTTCATAATTTTAGCTTCAATCCAAATTAAGGCGTAGTCTGACGACCCTCTGGATATCGGTCTCCATCCAGTCACCTGGCAGTTAACTAAACGTGCCTCATTGGAACTCCCAGTGAAAAACGAACCTGATTGTATATATGCATGCCAAATCAGTTCGTGCTGAAGCTGGAATTATTATCAATGAATTCATCAACATAATTACAGTATGTGAATGCCGATTCTCGAGTAGGAATCGCTCAATACTCAACCAAAAATTGAGCAGCCAAAGCTTGGCCAAGCCTACGTCAAGCGTCAATTTACCGTAATCCGCATTACGGCTGTCAGAATTGACCGAGCCTTGCTCAAAACTTCAACTTCCAAGGCTTGGCTTCTGGGCATTGGCTGCTCGTCGTGCCAATATTCTACTTCCGATGTTTCAACTTTTTTGAAGTGAAACTTCTTTAGGCGCGCTCTTGCGTTGGGAGTAAATGGGAAATTTGCCCAAACTTGCGTTACGGTGAAAAACCGAACGGAACTGGTGGGGGTAACGCCAGCATGTTGGGATAGGAGAGAGAGAGAGAACCGAAGATAATGAGAGAGTGGGGCGGTGCCTGCGCATAAGCACGGTAGTCCTAATGATATGCAGAGCCCGAGTATAGCTACATTTACAAAACGCCAATTTGTTTGGCGCAATTTTTTGTGAATTTCTCAGAAACTCTGGAAAATAGCACAATTTTTATAGAAACCTTCCTTGTAGTTCTCGAAACTCTCCATAAGAAGACTTGGAGGGAATTGCGCTGTCTCGTTTGGTTGCAGAGATATTCTTTGGAAAAGAATGAACGAAAAAATATCATTCATTTACTTTTAAATTGTATTTTTTCTGTACATCTTCTTTTGAGAACATTTTGGAAACTAAAGGAAGTAGCGAAAGTTTTTTGGACATTTCTTTTGTAGCTCTTATAAATTCTCTTCAAAAAAGAATGAAGCCGAAATGACGCTGTCTCGCTTTTCAATACGCATAGTGAGACGTTATACATATTGCATATCGCGTAATTTTAATTAGTTCGCTGACGGAATTTGTGGTATTTTCTGAATTAAAATATATACTACGGCCGTGGAGGTTCATATCTAGAAAAATTTTGTAAAAATTCTAACCAAGCAAAGTATATAAATTAGTGTGGAATGGAACAGTTCATCATATAAACTCCAAACTTCAAATTGCAAACTAGTGTTCGACGTTTGAAATTTGTATGATTGAATTTTCATCAATCAATAAAAAATGTTGAAAACACAGTCAATAATTAAGCGTTCCAATTGGGATATTCCGTTCCAAGAACAATAAAACAGTGCAAGATATTATTTTATGAAAAGAAAAAGCAAAAGATGAGGCTGAAGTTTTCCATCGAACAAGAGAGATTTTCAGGTGCTCCGAGATGTTCCCGAAAATGTACTTCGAAATATCTTTCATTCAACAGGAAAAATTTAGACTCAATTTTCTGTTCCCGCATAATATTTTGCTCCGTTTAATCATCCCTGAAGCAGAATATTCGAATTACAATTCTTACTCATCAACCATATTTTCAATTCATTATCGAAAATTAAATTTGTCAAATCTCTAAATTCAAACGATAGTTTCAGCGTTTGTATGATGAACAGTTCCATTTTACTCTTATCTATATACTTTGGCTGCTTAACCATTATACTAGACTACGAACTTTACGATCCTAATAATGAAATATTCCGGGCTGACTGAATGGTATTTTGAAAATAATATAATAGACTTTTGATGACAAAACAATTGTATCACAAGCTTCGTGCATGATTTCCAAAATAGTCAAAAACGATTAATCGATAGGATTTGATTCTTCACAACCATCCACGTAGAAAAATTCTGATGGCGGCCGCCATGGCGCGGGCCATGGCGGTGGTCATGGCGCTGGCCATGGCGGTCACCATGACCGCTGCCATGGCGGCCGCCATCACAAATTTGCCGCTTTCTATGAAGTTTTTTCCCATGGCAATTTTTCCATGGCGATTCTAGCCACGGCATATTTTTGCACGGCATTTCTTCCCATGATGATTCTTTTCATTTTTTCCCATGGCTTTTTTTTCATAGCTTTCTTTTCCATGGGCTTTTATTCTATGGCGTTTGTTTTCCATAGTGACTTTTTCCATAGTGATCCTTTCCATGGCGATCCTTTCCATGGCGTTTCTCTCCCACTGCATTTTCTCCATGGCAGAATTCGTCAATGCAAAATTTGCTATAGCCATAAATTCATGAAAGGCATGAAAAATTTATGGAAAAGTCATGAAAAGAATCATCATGCAAAAAATTGCCATGGAAAGAATCGTCATGAAAAATCGCCATGGGAAAGAACTCCATGGAAAACGGCAAATTTGTGATGGCGGCCGCCATCAGAATTTTTCTACGTGTCGTACAGGAATTTGGCATTCTGACGGAAAAGTTTCACTTCTAACGCATGGCGTTCCACGCACCCTCTTTTTCTATCTTTTGACACGATTAAATCAATTCAAATCATCAAATAACTCCTGAACAATTTCAGTCAAATTCTATTTTGCTAAATAAGATAGACGGCGATGAAGTTATGAGGATCAGGATGAATTCCATAATTATGTAATGTCTCAATGGCGAGGACGGTCAGGTGAAGGTACGGCCTCACGCAGTCGCTCATCGCTCGTTTCCAGCGATAAATCAGGTCACCTGATATGTAGCGACAAAGCTCAACAATTTGAGCTTTATCGCTGAGAAAGGAGAGCGATGAAGTAACAGTCTCTAGAAGTAAATCCGAGACAAGGAATGTCTGTATTAGATAATTAATATTTGATTTCTCAATATTGGAGACAACTGAAATATCAAATACGCGAAAGGCCTCCTAATTCACGCAATAAATCAGTGCAAATAGTCATGTTTGACGCCATAACTTGTCGCTAAATTTTGTGAAGTGGAACTTCTTTTGGCAGGGTGCCAACTTTTCTCGAGCAATACCAAAAAGCGTCAACTTTTGAGGGGAACGCGATAGTTTAATGGTGGGGGAAAGGAGGAATCATGCGTTGTTCACGTCCGGTCCCTCTCTAAGTAGTGGGGGAAACCTATTCTTCGTAGTTGATGTGAGGGAACTAGCTAAGGGAGGAGGGGGGTAGATACGTAGCATATAGTCGTACTAAGGAAAGAATTGACACCTGAGGCGTGCCGAAGCCGGAATTTATATGGTGGGGCATGGGAGTTGAAGAAAGCCGATGTCGATTCATTCACTAGTCCTTCTATAGCATGCTACATGTGAGTGCCATGGTTAGAAAGGCTGACAGTTCTTTAAAAATATCTCCGAATCTAAGGGAGATAGAGTGATTTCATCTTCATACATTCACGTGACTCTCGGAGTTCTCTGCAAAAAAAGCTCAGGAAAATTCCCGGTATCGCATAGTTTCCGAGATATTCATTGAAGAACAATTCAAAAGCAAAGAGATACAACAGGATGTTGATTTTCTATCATCAGTAATTCGAGAATATCAGGGAAAGTAAACGAGATAGAGTGATTTTGCTCTCGACTTTCTCTAAAGATTTTGTAATTCTGTATAAGAAATCTCTTGGGTGAAATTGCCCTATCTCGTACAGTGTTCGATATTCTCAAAAACTCATTGAAATAAAAAAACATTTTTTTCAGTAAGACTATTTTTCGTTATTGCAGTTTGATGAATGTCTCGGAAACTAAGCGAGATAGCGTAATTTTGCCACAATCCTTTTTCGCAGAGAATCTCAAGAGCTACCCAAAAGGATTGGAATGAATTCGCTCTATTTTGCTGGGTTTTCAAAAGGATCTCCAAAGATATTTATGAAAAGTTATTAGAAAAGTAACTCCAGCTATAAGTCTATTTTTTTCGTAAATTTTTTTATAGATATTTCAGAATCTGAGAGAGATAGTGTTAATTCACCGAAATCTTCTTTGTAGAAAATTTCGAGATTTAAAAAAGAGAGTAAGGTGGTAAGAATGAGCATATCTCTATTAAATTCCGATAGGGTCTTCCAAAAAACTATTGCAACGAAGACCCTATGTATAAGTCTATGCTTCGTCATAGGGTGTTGATCAATATCTCAGAAACTGAGCAAAATAAGGCAATTGTTGTAGGAACTTTTTTCGCAGTTCTTCAAATTATTCACAAAAAAAGTTGTGACGTTTGACGCAATTATTATTTTAATGAAATTAGACTTTAAATTATATAACTTGACTTTATTGACTCTACTTTATTTGGGCGCCAGTGGGTCCTATAAACAAATTTACTGAACGACCAAAAGTCCAGCCAGCTGAAATCTCAGAGGGGAAGGAGGACAATACTCCTTGCGTCCTGTACTTTACCTTAATTTTTTGAGTGAGAGCAATGAATGAATAACGCAGCTTTTACAATGAGAAATGACGACTTTACTTTATTTAATGCAACAGAACTCGAATCGACGGTAATTACCAAAATGACTCTACTATATAATTGAAACTTTAACGGGCCAGAAGGGTGATGAGAGTGGATGGGGATCTGACCTTGATGACTGTGACTGGAACTTGACGTTACGTTGACGTGATTTACGGAAGAGACGAAGTTTCCTCGGACGGTGACTGGAACACTGCCTAGATTAGATGTGACTTCATTGTATGTAACTTGACTTGACGTACGTGACGAAACTTCACTGTACACTACGATGAATTTGTGCAGCACATCCAGCTCTGCTTCTCAAGCCCATTCTTCCACTCGACAATAACGTTACTTCACCATAACTCGTTACGGCTTTCCTTTACGTTAATTTTTGAACACCAGCTCTGGACTTTGCTTTAGCACGACTCCCACGCGAGTGAGGCTATCGTACCGAAAAGTACCGAATTTGTGGTACTTTTCCCCACTTCCTTCGTCTACCTTCAATCCTTCGATGAGGAGCCCATGTCCCCCACTCTCAATTACGCTCACTAAACGCGTTATCCGAAAATTAAGGTGATGAGGTATTTTCAACTCGTCACAAGGTCTTCCGAAAAATTTTGTTGTCTCACTCAATTTCAGAAATATTCTCAAAAAAATGGAGGTGAAAAAATATATAATAAAGTTTTCAGACGGATTAATTTCATTCTATCAGCAATTCTTTGTGGATATTTCAAAATTTGAGCGGGATCGGGCGATTCTGCACTAATTCTTTTCTGTAGAGAATTTCGAGAGCTACACAGGAGGATTGTGGTGAAATCGCTCTATCTCGATCAATTCCCGTGATATTCACAAACACAATGAATCAAAAAAATCTATTGGTCTAAATACTCGTCGTGAGAAGAATTCTAATTCGTTAACGAACGAAGAATTTTATCCCTTGTTCAATAAAAAAATACTAATAATTTATCTTTATTTATACCTCATAGGCAAGAAGTTTCACTTCTGCTGCATGGGGATTCCAAGCACTCTTTTTTTTAATGGCGGGGAACGTAAAACCTTGTCACGTGACTCGATTTGTCGCTGGAAACGAGCGACGAGCAACTGCGTGAGGCCGTACCTTAATAGACTGGCGGTCCGGAGGTCCTGTGCCCAATTCCAAGTCCCGGCTTATTTGTCAAATTTCTATTCAAATAACCTTGAATTTTAACTACATATTCCTATGCACTTCAGGAGATTTCAATGGTTCTGATTCATTCATATTCAACGTAAAATCTACGATCAAACGAACATTCCCGCATGGAAAAGAAATATATTGCTATGAATATATTTAATAATATCGGATTAATAACGGGTGATATAATGCGGCAAAAATATGTGTGATGTTCAATATCTTATGTAATTATATAAATAATTATACTATTTGAATTATATTGATTCTGATATTTTATGCTGTAAATTTCTATATCTGAGTCATTTGATATTGAAAAATGTATTTTTTCATTTGCAATTCATCATATAATAATGGCAGTATGCTCAATAGTGTTTTCCTGTTTTGTATGGAAATAATCAGAATTTTTAGTTTATATTCGATCATATATTTTATTAAAAATAAAATATATTATATTCTATTTTATATAGCTGCACTTTATGATAACTAGATAGTTTGTATCGTTACCCTAATGCGAATTCAGTGTGATAGACATCTTCAATAATTTCAAATGTTCTCATGATTCATTCAGATATTGTGGAGAGTACGTTACGTAGGGAGCCTCCTCTATAGAATAAATTAAATATTTTTTTTGTCTCTTTTTAAAAAAGAGGGTGCGTGGAACCCACGCGACAGAAGTGAAACTTCTTGCTTATTGTGTTTAGATAGCGATGAATTATTAGGATTTTCTCAAATGAACAAGTGATAATAATTGAGAAATGTGAGGATACGGGGTTAATCTCGAAGGGAAATGGCAAAAAGCACAGCTCAGCACATTTAGCTGTGTCATGAACACAACACTTTGAGAATTTGAGTATCTGCCAATAGTATTTTGGTTATCTGTTCACTAACAAATCATCATTTTTTCACGATTATGAAGTGTTCAGAAAATACATTTTTTTAAATCAGTTTTTCGCAAATACACAGGAAATTGATCGAGATGGAGCGGTTTTGCTTCAATCCTTTCTTGTAGCTCCCTCAACTCTCTATAAAGGAGGATTCGTGCAAGCTTGCTCTATCTTGCTGGAATTCCGGGATATTCGAAGGAAACGTATACTTCCATATTTTTCTCATGCTAGCCTCATAATATGGTAGACGAAGGGGCATAGTCGGGTACTTTGGATTGAAATATTTCGAAAACTATGCAACATTTATCGAGACATTCTGTGAATGAAATTCGAAGGGAAGATTGACGAAGAAAATAAGCGAAACGCCGTTTTTCTACGACCAGTAGTTTCCGAGATATCAATTTTTTAATGAATAGTTCAGAAACAATGGACGAGGCCCGATGGTAAACAAATGAGCGCTCGGACGTCCTTCCTGAATTTTTAATTAGAAAATTGATATCTTGATAACTACGAGTCATAGAAAAACGGAGTTTTGCTTATTTCATTCGTTAATCTCCCCTCTAAATTCCATTCACAACATGTCTCGATGAATTTTGAGTAGTTTTCGAGATATTTCAATCGAAAGCCAAGTGTAAAATGGCAATTTTCTTCAGAAATAAAAAGCGAAGATTATGATGTGGAGCATGATAATTTTCATGAAAATCTTTTTAAAAAGATTCAAATATTATCCTCTCCGTGTATTGAAAAAAAAAATTACAAAATGAAAAAACAGTATGTATGTAGCACTCTACGCGAATATCCTATCCCCCCACCCCCCTCTGCCGCATTCCCTCTCCGCCGCTAAAGCATATGCTAGAGTGGCATCCCCACCAATGCACTCTCCTCTTTCTTGCTTCTACTTTTCCCCCACTACTCCACTACCACGTTCCCCTCAAAACCTTTCACTCGTTCGTGACGCGAGAAAAAAGTTGGTACCGTCCCAAAAGAAGTTTCACTTCAATTATATTGTTTCTTGGAATTTCATGATTCTTACAAACTGATTCTTTCATGATTCTTCAACTGATATTTTTTATCATATCTTTGAAGTATTTATTTCATTATATGCCAATATTATATATTACTTTATATTCTGATCATATTATTAATAGTATAATATATGCTGGAATATATTCCAAATTTATAGTTGCTATAATTATATGTCCCAATAAAAAAGAATTATAATGAACCATTATATTTTTCTCATCATCAAATCATATAATATTTCGGCAAAAATATGCCTATGGATTCTTATATTGCATTTATAATATTATATAATTCATCAGTTACTCAACATAATATTCTTAACAATATATATCTTTTCCATGCGGGTTGGCTGAACATTGGGACCAACATAGTACCCGAAACTCATTATCGAGGCTTGACCATTTTTTGCCAAATAATATTGGGCCATCGTTGTCGCCGAACGTTCAAACCATATTGTATCTGTACTGGTTCAGCATCTATTCCGAGGCGGGCAAACCCGGGTTTCATTAAATTTATTGTTCTTCGCTCTGAGTTACATTTTTGGTTTGATAATTAAGTAAAAATAATTATCATATTATTCGCGAAGAATTTCTTTATATATTTCATACTTTTTTAAAATTTACGTATACATATTTTATTTTCTTTGAATATATATTGAGTTTACATTGATTAAACTGAAATTGATCGGAAGTGTTGGGTAGAATTTGTTTTGTCACAGATACCCAATCAGAGGGTATTATTGTTCCCTCTACCCCTCGGGATAATCGAAGAGTTCCACAGAAAAAGCGGGTAAAAGTCGTGTGTCTTTGGGTTTTGTAATAATTTCTATTGAGATCAAAATTGGGCATTTGTCGTTTTCCCTCAAATCAGAAAAAACTATCAATCAAAACGACCGGTGCCCAGATAAATTAGAAAAATTGGTCTAGAGTCATAGGGAATAAAATTAAAAGCAATATTTTGGGTCAAATTATTATTTTTCGTTAGTGCATTTAATGCTGGCTCAAGGTCAGCCGAGCCAGCCGTTACACTCTTGGCGTGGTCCTAGGCCGAGAAATAGTGTAGCGCGATTGGTTATCCCCCGCTTTATAGCCACCCTGGTGGATCATGCAACCGGGCAGTAAATTTTTTCACGAAATCGACCGTGATTCGATCACAATGCGATTGCATTGCAGTCGCATCACAGTCGCATCGTGGTCACATGACAGTCGATTGCGTGGAAAAATCTACTGTCTGATCGATTTAGAGTTGATATGCAATCGCCCGATCCATCAGGGCACAACGATCTCCTACTGTGACTTGCAACTTAGAGGATCCATATGAGTCTTTAGTTGTAGAATGCGGCATATAATCCCTACTGGAGTCTAGCCATGAGGAATAAATCATGAGACTTTCTATGGTAATCATCTATCAGATAGCATAACTTCCACGTCAAAGTTATAGTTCCACAGAATGTTTTTTTCTATTAATTGATATGAAGTCTCATATAGGAATTGGCTGTTACATGACATTACTTACAATCAAACTTCTAGCTTTGACTCACAATTGAGTACGGACTAACTCGATTGAGGCATTGGGGAGCAGCTGATTGGGAGAATATAAATGTTAAAAACTCGAAAACTCACTTGTAAAACTGCAATATCATTCTTCCAGCGTAGTTCATCTGTAGCCCGAGAACGTACTGTTGCAAAATCGTAATGAATGTGAATATGCTTCACTCGTAATATTTGTCTGTATTGATAATCTGTTTTGACTGTTCCAGCGATAACAGATAATTCTGAGCTTGCAATATTATTTATGCAGAGGACTCTTGTAAGTATATGTCTTTCATTGATAATAATACCGCTGCAAAGATATTCACTGTTCCTCCATATGGAGACGACATAACTGTATTGACCAGGGCTAGCATATTTTTCCGTACGAAAATTCGATATGTCCGGAACTATTTGACAAAAATACTTGTATAAATAATTATAACTAACAAAAAAAACTATCATTCATTCATCAAAGCAATGAATATTTAAATAGAAATAATGTCATGAATTTTGATTTATCCTCACCACAAAGTGTTAGAACAATGATTTGCAAGTATTTAATCATCATGAAATATTGACTGCAGTAATGATTTTTCACCTCGATTTCTGGTGTTATTATTTCAAAGTTATGCGTATATAAAAGATACAGCTGATACTGAACCTTTGAAAGTGGTGGATTTTTAAAGTAGAATTGAATTTGTAGAATTATAAGAGATGTATTAGGAACACTGAAAATGATAACGTAGCAGAGATAACGAATAGAAGAAGTATACTCTTATACGTACTATTACTCCATTGGATGGAAAATTTGATTCTCTAATCCAAATTAAACCAACAGTTAGCGTCTGTGAGATTTAAATTGTTGGTTGATTTTTATGAACAACTGGTTCGACTAGTCACCAGAGAAGTTATCTGACCTGGAAATTGTAGCCGAAAGTTTTACATATTTTTAGCGTCAATTAAAGTTGACATGAGCAAATTGCAATCAAAAAAACAAAATTCGCATCGAGAGACATCCACAAAATATGCGGCCAAAATTCCTTTCACGGGTGGCGTGGTCCGTCAATTTTTATATATGCTCATTCAACTGTCCGCAATAAAAATGAAGGATTTTATATCCTCATTGCCTATAAATATAAGCCATCGCCACAAGAAAAACTCTTGTGTTATCTATATGTGTTTATATGATTTTTATTCATCTTCATAATTATATTATAAGCTATGTTTGCAGGATACTTCAAGCTGTAACAAGTACCGTATCTAATGTCAAATTGATGATAAGTATCTGTGGAATAAACAAAGTTCAAAACTTCCCAATACCCTAGCGAATTCATTTCTACCTAAAAAATACCCAAATTATCCTCTGAATTTAGGTATATTTTCAGTGATTTTCCTGTATAATGCTGGAAATATACCCAAAGTATACCCAAAAAATAATGTTATTTTGAGTACATTTGTGAATTTTCCCCTACCAATTTATACCGTCTTTTTTTCAAATGAAATTCTAGTTTGATTGGTACTTCTGTACTACATGGAACATTAAATGATTATGAAGTAACATTTATAGAGGGGAATAACAAAATAATATCGAGGAATCTGAGGGGATTGGACCCAGGATCTTCGGATTACTAGTCTGCTACTCTGCAACTGAGGTGCCGGGTATTTAGATATTCTTTAAGGATGTATTCTAGTTTGAATTTTTTTTTCTACATTTTTATAAAAACATTTTTCGAATGTATATACATTTAAAAACATTGTGTAGGTATCACAGAATGAATTTTGGTAAGAATTTTTTTATGATTTCTCGTTAAAAGTAAAAAAAATCTTTTTTAAAACAACTTGAAACGCGTTCTTTCTAAATAACTTTTTTTCGGACCTCCCACACAATTTCTTCAGAACCAGTGGGCCGATCCTTCAGAAATTTACACCACGTATTCTACACATAGAAAATCAGAAGATGAACCTCTATCAAGTCAAAATTTTGATTTTCACTATTTTTTTTAACGGAAAACAGTGAAAAATAGAGACTTTTTTTCAGTTGTTTTGATTTTTTCAAGATAAAATTAACAAAATTAGTTGAAAAGTAATATTTTAGTGGTTCAATCCGTAGCCACTATCATACCGAATCTAAAGCACTTCGATTTTTGTGTATTAGATAAATCGTTGCCGAAAAATCGTGTGGGAACCGAGCGGCCTCAAAATTACAGTGTTAGGTTGAACAATGGAATTTGTCTACAAAACTTGGAAAAAATAGATGAAAAAAAAATTATTTTGTATGTGAAGACTTTATTCATCATACCTATTCATTTTCATATTCATATCTTCCATAGCATTCTCAAAAAAAATTCTGAAAGATCGGTCTCTTTTTGACCCAAGAAACTAGAGTACACCCTTAAGGGGTAACGGAACGCCTAATATTTATTGAATTTTCAAACCAATTATTTGAAGATATTTATTAATATTTTTATCCTATATTAAAAAGGAGAAGAGGAGTTAGGCTATCGATATATATCGAATATATCGAAAATGCGTAAGACCGAAACCGACGCGACACCTGGTGTCATTTATACCATTGGATGAAAAAGCGCGTGCGCAGCACGCGCGGACGCTCTCGTTAGAGAAAAAGTAAGATACATAGCATAAGTAAGTTCGGACTCCATAGAAGGCACTCTGAGGGATTTGGAGGGAGACAGACAAATCCAGAGTGCAGGAATGCTCCATATCCGGTATAATAATGTCTTAGGGCTGAAAAACGTCAGCTACAGTGGTCGGGGCTAGATACCGATTGGCAATCGATGGGAAATCATCCCAGATCAGAAGTTCCACTCGTTTCTGGTAAGTTCGGACTCCATAGAAGGCATTCTGAGGGAGTTGGAGGGAAAAAGACAAATTCAGAGTGCAGGAATGCTCCATATCCGGTATAATAATTTCCTAGGGCTGAAAAACGTCAGCTACAGTGGTCGGGGCTGAATACCGATTGACCATTTAATGGAAAATTATCCCGGATCATAATTTCCACTTGCGCCTGGTAAATTCGGACTCCATAGAAGGCATTCTGTGAAAGAAATCTCAGAATGAAAGACAGAAGCAGAGTGCAGAACCAATAATCCAAAAAATAATTTAGAGCTTAGACACATAGTTTGAGTAATTTATTGAAAGTATTTCATGAGCAATCGATAGATTTCTGTGGTATTTCAAGCTAGAACTACTAAATGTTTTCTCCTGTTTGACGTTTTGGACCACAATCTAATAGTGTGGGAGGTAAGATTTTACTAATTGAAATTCACGTAGATAATCATGAAATTTCTAAGGACATGTATTTCGTGTATTCCATTTAAATTTTCATTTTCATAATTTCCTTAATAACAAAAAAAAAATACATACATGTTCCGCCCGCCAGACAAGCGACACGCGCGTGAAGCGCGCGGAACAGCTTAGTGAAACAAAAAATTATAGTGGAAGGCTGGACGGAATGGGCACAAGTGGTAACACGGACACAGGTTGCTTTTGGGATTTCATAATATGAAATTCACTCGAAATAGATGGGAAGATTGGAGATAGGGTTCGTCTAATGATTCCACTGAAAAGAAGACGAAATTTTCCATGAAAATCATATGTCAAAAGTTATTGTTTGAGATTTCATCATAATATGACTGCAAATGACCCAGAACGTCAAGAAGCGCCGTTTCTAAAAAATTTCTGTGTGTGTGTGTGTGTGTGTGTGTATGTGTGTGTGTGTGTGTGTGTGTGTGTGTGTGTGTGTGTGTGTGTGTGTGTGTGTGTGTGATGACGCATTTTCTGCTTTACTTTGAAATGGGGCTACATAAAAATTCCAGCTAAATCGGCCGGATAGTTCTTGAGAAAAATGAAAATGTCGAAATATTGTTTTTTCGACTTTTCTCGATGGAAAATGAAATTACAGCGTCCACTCTCAGTGAGAAGATGCGCGCTTATGAGCTGCATCTTTGATCCCTGGGGTGGTGGGAGCTCAGATTTTTAGTTTATCCAGTATAAAACTTTTAAAAACTTTTTCGTAAAAATCTTGATTCCACGATAACTCAATAAATAACTGAGCTAGAGACCTCAAATTTTGTGAGGTTATACATCTGATGAGCACGAAGTTTGGTATTGAAACTGAGCGGAATTGGTCTAGTAGTTTCTTAGATATTAGCATAGAAACATCCGAAAAAGCAAGCCATATTTTTAAAACTATTCAATTCACTATATCCGGGACGAACTCAACCCTCTGAGGCCTATTTTGGTTTTCCCATTCCTCGCACAGATCGATGACGGTAGATGTAAGATTGAAAAATTCATTCGGAAGCTTTCTGCCAATTGCGCTGGCAGAATATTGAATGTACGACGTCCAAATTACGCGCAAGTAGTGGGGCTCCTGCTTGTTTGTGCAAGATCTAAAGATAAAACTCTTCTTTTTCTTGAAAAATTTCAGTTTTTCGAGAATATCTAGGATTTTATTGATAGTAGCGACTTGGGGTTAATTTTAAATGTAAGGTGAGCTCATTTTCCATCGATTTATGGGGTTCAAATAGAAAATAAAAAAAATTTCAAGTCATTATAGGGCAAAAACTGATTTTCTGACAATCACCTATAATGTTAAAAATCAACGTAATTTTGTCGATTCTTACGGAGGAAAACCCGATGCAACTCGCCGTGGTCTTCCTGTTGATTTTCTCGTTATAGTGGACTGTATTTTTTGGATGACTTACTCTTTTATAGGATAAAGGATATTTCTCAGTGGATGGATTTAGGTGGATTTTCTCAATGATACGGAACACGTGAATTATATAAAAATATATAAACTCTTTAATGATTTGACTAGAATACACTTTCTGATACTTTGACCGCACTGATTCTAGATATTGTCTCTTTGTGATAATTGTCTCAATGAATTAATTGTCTCTAATTTTCATGATTATTTTCACACTGCACACTGCATTTAATACCGGGCGTAAATCGTTATTAAACCGTTATGCCGATCACTGACTCGATACTCAACTCAGCGGATGCGACCGGTTCTTTCGAACCTTTCCTATTATGTCTATCGACTAGGCGTCATGTCCGCGATAGTTGCTAGATAGTAATCTCCAAGATCATGATGATCTTGTCTTGATGAGTTTCACTCGCCAAGGTTTTGCCCCCTTGGCGGCCACCGTATTAGTAGAACTTGACTCGCTCAGTTCCACGCGACGAGTAGAAGGATTTGTGGGACCACGCCGCTGTGATCCCCCAAATTACCCCTGGTGTCAATATCGATAGTTAACACATTTTGATTGACCTCCTGATCCCACGGTAATTCAGATCAGTCGGTAATTTTAGCTGCTTTCTTAACATATAAATATTTCAAAATTCAATTTTAAAAAAATTTGAAATACATAAATCGACGAAAAATGAGCTCACCTTTCATTTGAGATCAACCCCAGGTCGCTACGACCAACCGAACCGAAGATATTGACGAAAAAGTGGATTTTTCCGATTTTCAAAAGGGAAATCGCTTCAAAACATGGCCAAAGAAGTAAATTTTCCAAGAATAAATAAAAAATTTTCACATGTTTCCCGCCTAAAATTCCGTCAGCTGTTCAATGGAATCAGTAGAGAATTTCTATTTTGAACCGTTCAATTGGCGTGTCCATTTTACACCACCTTCCCCTAAATGTATATGATGGGAAGGGGTGGCCATTTCGCCCCACTCTCCCCTAGTTTTTTTTTCGGTTCCTTTCTTTTTCGATAATAAATGGCGTCTCTTTCGTAACACAGTGGTAGATTTCACTGAAAAAAATGTAGTTCGCCCGAAATATTATAGCATTTTTCATAAGAAAATGTTATTGATGTTATTGATGATCACAATTTTTCATTTTACAAATGAGAATATTTCGGAAATCGTCGATCAGAATGACTTCAAGGTAATCCTAGTAGCAGGTTCAAACTATCTACTTTTATTTTCATTCTTTTCTAAGTTACTATAAATATTCTAATTATTCCGATTGCGTAATATTTTACCGATATTGAAACGATATCCACGACAGTTAATTGTTATTAAATAATATCATAAATATCCAATATTGATGCGGATCTGACTCACGCTGTTTAAAAACAGCTGTGTCTCCAATAAAAAATATTGGGCCAAATCTAAATACAGGGTGACGTCAGCATCCACCCCACAAATTTTCGGGATAATGAAAATTCCAATGATCCAATAATCAATGAAATTTGAGAATAACCAACTGAATAATGGCTAATGGATTTGTTCGGAAATTTTGCAAATTGTTGCATCTCACGTCACTGAAAATGTTGCATTATTTGATGTGTTGCAACAACAAAAAATTCTTATGGCTTTTGATCGCCATTAAAATTGTTTCTATTCTATTCAACGAATTCTTGCGGTATTAGAATTGTAATTAGCGATTCTTCGAATCCCTAATGTTTGTCAGGTGGACGCTGAAGTCACCCTGTATTTAGCTACTTAAATACAGGTAAAATTTTGAGAATTGTACTTATGTACATCGATTTTTAGTTAATACTATAAATAATTTTTTGACTTGATTTCCATTGTGTTTTCAGAAGAACTTGCCACATGTGTCCACACTGAAAAGATTCTCATTCTTCTTCGTTTCTATATTTTTTGCGTTATTTTTCATCTAGTGTAGGGGAGAGGGGGGCAGCTCTTAACAGGGGCAGCTTTGAACATCTTCAATAAAAAATCGAAAAACCAAAATTTTGAACCGCGGATTTTGAATTGAGGATGGCAGCACAGCTGCCAACTAATATCCATCACAGCTGTTTTTATTTTCCATGTTAAACCTAACCTACAAGGGGTCGTCGAATTTATGCTGCAATTCTAAAATTTTTATTTTCTGGATGTAAGTATATTATAGTTAAAATGGTGATCAACTCATGACTGTATATTTTTTTAATCAATCTTCATATATTCCACTATCTCATCGAAATGGAAAATTTTATTTTTATTGATTTCTAATTGATTTAAATTAATTTTTTATCTCAAGTATGCTGTTGGGGCAGCTTTGAACAAGAAATGGGGCCACGTTTGAACACTTATAAATCAACATAGTTATACTTCACAAACGTTTTCTTTTCGTTTAAATTATCTCTAAAAAAATATATGATCTTTAATTTATGATTATTGAATATTTTTGAATGTCAGGGCCAATCATGGTTCGAAATTATAAAAGAAAGCGGACAAGTAGTGTCAATGAAAACGATGCACAAAAAGCTGTAGTCCATGTAATTAACAAGACATTTGGAGTGTAAGACATTTGGAGCGACAAGATCGATTGAAAAAATCACCACTGCCTGCGAAGAAAAAAAATACAGATGACAAATGAGTCAAGAAAGCAACAAAGTCTAGAAACAAAAAAAATTAATCAAGCTGTGACTAAATTTAAAAGAAGTTTCGAATCTTCAATATTTTATATTGATTCCTATGATTTGAGTTTAAGTGCAAGATTTTAAGTGAAAAATACCTAAGAAAAAACTAAGTCTAACGTTTATCGTTATGAAATAAGTCTCGTGAGCTAGATTTATTGAGTTAGATTTGATTGAGTAAAGTTATTGATGTTAAAAATTGGATAATTTTATAATAACTTTGTTTATTTATCATTATCTCAAAGATTTTATGAATTTTATGTAAACCGACAAATGTGAGACTTAACTATGAAGAATAAGAACGATAATGAAAACTATGAATACTCCAATAATTATAGTTTATGTGGTGATGTTATAGATTGTTCAAACCTGCCCCAGGCCTGTTCAAAGGTGCCCCCTAAAGGGGGCAGCTTTGAACAAAATGATTTTTTTTCAAATTAATAATATAGTTTCGATTAAGCACTTTTTTCAAATTAATTGAAGTGTATTATGAAAGATAAATGACCAAAGTATTGATTAGGGCATAAAAAATATCAGATATTTCATTACATTAAAAGTAATAAATAAATAAGTAAAAAGTGTTCAAAGGTGCCCCCCTCTCCCCTATATTGTTTCAAAATTTTGTACACTTTATTTCCATAGTTTAAGCGAGAGGAACTAGTTTTTGGGTTTTTTCGCAATACGTTTCTTGTATACTGGTGGAAATTCTACACCACGCGCTCCAGAAGGTGCTGGCATAAATTGCCACTCAGATATCTGCTGTGTACTCACAGGATTCCCTGTAGTAGAGGGGTTGAGATCTGAGCGACGTTTCTCTTCCTATAATTAATTCAAAAAAAGAATATTCTCATATCAATTCAAAAAATGAATATCCTTAAATTAATTTTTGAATATAATTTTGAAATATTGTGGAGATTTTCCCTTGAATTTAATAAAATTACGTCTCGGTTAATTGAATTTGAAAATAGATTTAAACGTATGAGTAAATATCGTAACCTTAGGAACACAAGAGCGTGAGTGCTATGCATGAACATAACACTCACGCCCCTTTATTTCTAAGGCAACAATATTAAAATCTTACTTACATGAACGAAAAAAAATTCTTCACCACGTGCTCCAGAAGGTGCCAGCATAAATGAAAACGCTGATATCCGCCTTATACTCTCAGGTTTTGCTGTAGTAGAGGGGTAGAGATCAGAGCAATATTTCTCTTTCTATAATAAATTCAAAAAATGAATATCCTCAAATTAAATTTCTGAATATAATTTTGAAATATTATGTAATTTATTATTTACACGGCAACGTTTCGCTGTAGATTTTGTTAGACACCAGTATTCCTCTCCAGAATCGCAGTCTAGAGGTTTTCCCTTGGATTTAATAAAAGTACGTCTCGGTTAATTGAATTTGAAAATAGAGTTGAGTGTATGAATAAATATCGTAATCGTAGGAACAAAGAAGCTCAAGTGCTATGTATGAGCATAAAACCTACGCCCTCTAGCTTCTAAGACAATGATATTAAAATCTTACTCACATGAACGGACAATAATTCACAAGTTATTGTGATACTTAATATCGAAATTAATAGTTTGATAATCATTCTATTTTTTAAAGAATCGAGATTTTTTGGAGATAATCGTCAGTTGGAAGTTTCTTGAATAAACTGTCGTTTCTTTTCATAGTTTCAGGCACCAATAGCTTTTTTTTTCAAATCCAAAATTTGCTCGAGATAACTGTGTTTACATAAGGCAGGCCGGTGACAGTTTCCATTTGCCTCGTGTTGAAATTTCAAATGAGTTCTGATAATTTTCTTTTTTTAACGTAATATATCATACGTGACCATATTACATAATATGTGAGTGTAATATGTAATTAAGGGGTAACACCACTGTAGACCCTGTAAAAAGGACCAAACCTTGGAATTCTTTCTGGAGGACATGGTTGAAGGGATCGGATTCATTTCTTCAGGGGTCATTAAATATATATCGAAGTGTATAAAAAAGAATTTTATTGGATTTTCCAAACAAAATGGCGGCGATACAGTCAATCTTCAACAAAGCCTCTTTCTTTCATACCTCCAAGGGCGGACTCGTAGCGTCGAATCTATAGGAGCTAGAGCGAAGGAAAAAAATTTCCCTGAAAGTACATATAATTTACTAGTGAAACACATAGGATTTTTTTAAAACCAATTTTTGGAAAATCAGCAACGATTTGAAGAAAAAAATCTTAGTTTAAACGAGAATTTTCGCAGAAAATCGTTTCTATAAAAAAAGCTTGCGTTCTATCGAGAAATGGCTACGTAGTTCACTAGATAATGTATATTTTGTAGCTACAGTAAAAATTTCAGAGCAATCCATCGAACGATTCTCGAGGAGTGAGTTCGCCCGAGTTGAAAGAAGTGATTTCGAGAAGAACGCATTCAAAGTTTACAAGTAATTAAATCTGAAGATCGCGTTTTACCTCTAATCGGCGATACCTGCACTACACATTTGGCCATCCAGGTTGAAACTCTTTTCTTAGATGATTTTAGCTTTAATCGAGTCTTTCTTGCGGCATCGGTGAGGGATCGCTCAGAAAATTTGATGCAGTGTTCGTCAGTTTCTACGTACAAGTCATAGCATTTCAGTCCTATTGTCATCTCCAATTGATGCATGAAGTGCATGATTTTGGGCATAGGTCTAATTGGATATGAGGCATTCCACGCAATTTCACTTATTTTTCGAGCTTTTTTCTTCGATTTTGTTTATTTCTGGATATGTTGTTGGAATTGCTTAGGAAAGTCATTATCTATAGAAAAAAAAAATTATGGATATTTAAAATTTTGAAAAAACGGTGAAGATACCCATTTTACTCAAGCTTCGAATGCTCCTATCTCGTTAAATATCAGTTTTACGAAAGAAATACAGGAGTTTTTTTTTATTGCGAAAGAGCGTATAATTACAATAAGATTTATTTTAATCCATGAAACTCAATATTTCTATTTGTTATAAACGAAATGAATGAAAAAATTGCTGCTGATCATTGTTGTCACAGTTTCAAGAATCTAAATAGTATATTACATGCCTAGGGCAGTAATGTAAGAAATGTCTCAGAGCACATGTAATTGTTGGCCGAGGTCAACAAACATGTGCTTTGAGGCTTTCTTACTTACTGCCCAAGGTGTGTATACGAGTTTTCTGCACACGTGCACACAGTGTACAGAAAAAAAATATATGATATAGATTGAACTGTTTCTGATTTTTCGTTAAATTTTCATGATACTATCTCTAACGGTTCGGAAGATATTACTTTTTTCATCTCCTTTCTTCGTCCGCGGCCGGGTCAGAAAAACCTGTGCGCATTCGCTCAGTACCTAGCCACGAGTCACGTGGTCACTGGCGCGTAAACTGTGTACTGTGCGCATGCGCATGGATTTTCTGACCTGGCCGTGGACGGAGAAAGGAGATAAAAAAAGCGATATCTTCCGAACCATTAGAGATAGTATCATGAAAATTTAACGAAAAATCAGAAACAGTTCAATCTATGTCATATATTTTTTTAGATTCTTAAAACGGTGACAACAATGATCGGCAGCAATTTTTCCATTCATTTTGTTTATAACAAATAGAAATATTAAGTTTCATGAATTGAAATAAATTTTATTGTAATTATACGCTCTTTCGCAAATAATAAGTACTCTTGCATTTCTTTCGTAAAACTGATATGAAAAAACATAAACCATATAAAACGTAAAACATATCCAAAAATGAACAAAATCGAAAAAAAAACTCGAGAAATAAGTGAAATAGCGTGGAATGCCTCATATTGTTCTTGAAACCCTAAACTATTTTTTAAGACAAAAAAAAAAGATTTCTTGGAAATCCTAGAGTGGTGTTACCCCTTGATGGAAAAAGCATTGGTAGACAGAGAAAAAAAATTAAAATTAATTTTATTTCAAACAATTCGAAATAATGCAGAAATCTAAAAATTTGCAGATATCGACTTTTTTCAAGATATTTCGAAATTTTTAGTGAATTCAACATTTTGACCTACTGTTTTAGCAGAAGAAATCCTACTCTTGAAAAGAAAACTTCTGTTCTCCTGCTAACATCCGAAAATCTCCTGCTTTCTTTCAACATTTTTGGAAACTACCAGACTTCCTAATGATTATCAATCAATGTATGTTCTTCTTCGGTTACTTTTTTCTTCAATAATGAATGGGGTCTCCTCCGTAACACAGAGGTGGATTTCACTGAACAAAATGTAAATTGCCCGAAATATGAAGGCATTTTTCATGAGAAAATGTCACTGATTATCACAATTTGTTATTTTATAATGAAACAGAATATGTCATAAAATGTCTAGGAGCCGTCATAATTTTTTTCGAACAAATGTCATTGTTTGACACATCCCGAGTCGAAAAATTTAGTCTTAGACTAACTTCGTGAGTTCATTGGTTTGTAGTCTGGATTTCAAGTCGGTTGCAGACCTGGGAATGCAACTTTGAGGACACAAACCGACGCTATTTTCGACGAGTTTTCAGGAGTTTCGTCGGTATTTAGTCACCATTTCAATCGGATTCATCGGTTTTTGGCCTAAATTTTTTCAATTAAATTTTAAAAAATCGGATGGAAAGAATAAAAATAAATGTGCGTTCGGGAATTAGATTCATATATTGCTTCTTATTCATTTTATTAGTGAAAAATCCATTATGCGTACATATCAAAACATAGTAAACAAAATAGGCTTATACCTATATAAATCATACTTGATTCACATTTTCACGTGAAACACTTACATTTGAAATACTTAAAATGCAACAATATTAAGAAATGCTATAACATTAATATATATCAAACCATCAATCTAAATTGGCTTATATTATCGTAAATGAATATTTGATCATTTTCACCTAAAACACTTACACTTGAAATACTCAAAAGACAACATAATATTGATCAAAAACTGATGATTGAACTATAAATAATAACAATAACGTTTCATCCAAATATACGTATACCCTAGCGCAAATAATACTGAAAACTCTGCGCGTCACTGAATATCACTTGGAACCTCAAGAGGTACGTCCACCGGTGGTTGACGTTGAACTGAAGAAATTTTTCTTCGAATTTCAACAGAAAGCTGAAGAGTAACAGAGAAAGAGCAGGCAATTTTCAGTGAGTTACTCAAAAAAAATTGTGGGAGAGAGAGAGAAAGATCAGAATAACGAAGCCTACCGGAGGCAACATGTGTTGTTTTATTACTCTGGCCTCCTCGAACGAGGGAAAAGGGCATTTATTACAATTTTGGGAAATACCCATTTTTCCACTGCTTAAAATTTATCCAATAATTTTCCATCTCCTTTTTACTCTTTATTGTAAAGTGATATCAAATATAATTTAAATCATAGAAATGACAATCAGAGAAAATCTTCACTATCTTCAATGAACTCGCTATAACAAAGCTGAGATTAATTGAATTCAATTAAAAATATACTATTCATATATTTCAATCAATTTAGGGAATAAATTCGTTATAGGATATGCGTAATATTAATCGCTGAAGTGTTATGATCTTTTTCATTCAGTGTGAGATATTAATTATGTAAAGCCATGATCTACTTTCCTAAAAATGTAAAGGAAAAAGAGAAATAAGTCAATTTGGACTTTGAAAAAATTGACATCAAACTGGACAAGCTTGAAGGACTTAGAAGAAAAATCCGCAGTGACGAAATTTTTCCAAGTTTATGAAGAACTTAGAAAAATTTCAGCACCCAGAGACTCTTGTTTTCGTCGGTATTTCGTCTTCCCTTGAAAGTCAGTGGAGACGACGAACTCATCGGAAAAAAGGAATGGACTTGAAACCGACTTGGTCATTTTCGGTTGGTCGGTTTTAGTTCGTAGAATGCAATTTTTAGACCTTTTCCCGATCATTTTCACGTGTTTTAGACTAAAAACCAACGAAATTTTTCGACTCGGGATGTTTGACAAAAAAATTCCAATTTCCGCAATTTCTGTATTTTTTCGTCGATAAGAAAATTCAACATATTCAGTCATTATTGGTCTTTATTCTTCAATGAAAAAACTGAATTTATTCTGAACATATTATTTTAACGAAAAATCCGAAGGAAGGTCGGTGGAGGAGAAAAAAAATGACATTTTTTGTTGTAATGTGTCAAAAAATGAAATATTATGACAATACTTGACATTATTCTCTTCAATTGTCATATTTTGTTTTTTCCTGTTATATTATGACATTCTTGTCAAAATATGTCATGGATACTTCCACCAGGGTAGAAAAAATTCATAAACTTAAAAATGGAGATTTATCACCTCTGTTTTTTTTTCTTTCTAAATTCAGTTTTCCGATATTCACATTGCCAAATTCAGGTGCGACTTCTGAGAGAACATTCTCAGATTTGGAAAATGTTAATAGTACATGGCCTAACAAGTGCGGTAAAGTATTCTCTGACGAGTGTAAATTTTGTAATTACACGAGTCTGGAAAACATTACCGCACGTGTAAGGTATATTTTAGTTCTGTACAACGTGTGGAAAATACCACTGACCGCACGTGGCGTGCGAAAAGTGTCTACTTCCTACACGACGTGCGGAAAGATAATATTAACCCTCTAAGCCACAAGTCGTAGTAAAACGTAGTTGGGGCTACAGAGTGGGGGACAGCCAATCGCGCGGCGATATTCATCGGTCTAGGACCGTACTAATTGAGCCTTTCACCCCTATTTACATATCATCATATTTTTGTTGGTTGTGATAAAATTTTACTTTGTTGTTCCCATTAATAAATCCTATTTCGTAATAACAATAGTGACAGTGTTAGTGCCAGTGTATTTATCGTGTATATTCACGTCATTGAACTCCACATTTTTCTATGTTTTGAAATGTACGGTACTGTTGCCGACGTTCGCGCGCTCGCTTGGACTGGTCCGTGGGTACCCCCACTCTACGTATGCTCTACTCGGTGAACTGGTAGGAGAAACGCCCATTTGCTTCTAGGGTTAACCATAGACTGATCACCTAACGCGCCCCTGCAACTTTAGTCCCGTCATGAGGAATTCGCCACCGTGTCATTTTGGCTGTGACGTTGCCTAATTCCCGCTACACTATACGAGCGCGTTTAGCGAGTTTTTGGCAACGTCGCTCACTGAACAATTTCACTTAGAATTGGAAAATTTTCAGCAGCTCCAGGATTTTATTTTATTTTTTCATCAAATTTGTAGAATATGGAATTAAAGAATTTTAATGATTTGTTAAACACTTCAATGAACAAATTCAATTTTTTTCACTATTTTACGCTCAGCCAAATGATTATGAAATGATATATTATCTAACAAGTGCGGTAACGTACTTTTCTCGCTTTCAGCTCGTTTTGCGATCTCATACTCAGCAGAAAATACGTTCTGCACGTGTAAGCTGCACGTACAGTATTTTATTGTACAACGTGTGAAGAGTGCCACTGATCGCACGCGTAACGTGCGAAAAGTGGCACTTTAGGCACGGCGTACGATAAAAATGAAACCGCGCAGAGCTCGGCAAATGTCTCATACCGTGAAGGCACCAGTTTCCGGACGGTCAAGGCTATGGTACTGGTTCCCGGACAAGTTAGAATTAAATTATTAAAATGATAAAAAAATTCCAATTAAATGAATCAAACAATTTAGTTGATTTTTATTTTAACATTTTGCAAGTAGTGACAAGCGAGCGTCCGCTCTTTGTGCGTTACTTGAAAGTTTTAGTACTATGCTTAAATTTAATATTCTGCCAATGCAATTGGCAGAAAGCTTCCGAATGGAATTTTTAATTTTATAATCAGCTAATGGCTACTCTTGCGTCGCTCGGTCGGAACCTTAATTCTTCACTCCCTTTGGTGTAAAAAATAGCATACACACACCGGATGGATTCTAGCCTTCCTAGGTGTGTAATATACTATTAGAACATGGTACGTTATATTCAAATTCTACTTCAGGATTGAAATAGAGACTTGAATATAATCTGTCCCCCTTAAATAATCACATTTCATAAAAACAAATCAATATTATACAAAAACTGAAATCATACGATAAATGTGAAAAATTTGAAAATTGAATTTCGGGTTTTGATTAGACTTTCTCTTTGTCATAGAGGAATGAAAATGGGCTTATTTTTCAGGAAAAATTGTCTACTTTTTAATCATCAAATAAAAACTACTAGCGTTCCTCGGGAAAAAATGGAGAAAAATTGAAATTTTGGAAAAAAACGATTTCTTTAAGCACTCGTATAGAAGAATTCGATGGAAAAATGTGAAATTATCAGCATTCGTTAAGCTCGTCTAAACGAATTTTTTAAGCTAGACGTGGATGTGATCGGTCCAATAGTTCCAGAGATAGAGCGTCTTTTCATTTAATGATTTTTCAAGAATAACTCAGTAACTACTGGACCGATTTCGCCCAAATTTAATCCCAAATGTTTCACTCATAAGATATACAAACCCACAAAATTTGAAGTTTCTAACTCAAATATTTTTTGAGTTATCGTGTTGCCCATATGTTTCAAAAAATTACATATTTTTTAACGTACTGTTTAGTGTACGCCTTATCAGTGCGCATCTCCTTGCGGAGGATGGATGCTGTGCATTAATTTTTCGTTAAGAAAACTCGAAAAAACGATTTTTCGATAAATCGCTTCTTCTTGGGAAGCATTGAGCCGATTGAGCTGAAATTTCACTGAGCACTTGGCGCACACATAATGAACATATCGTCAAATTTTCAGATCGATACGTATATTTATTAGATCGATACGTATATTATCGAGACAAGCGATGAAATGTGTCATCACTCATCCAAACATACATCCATACACACATACATACAGACATTTCTAAAAAAAATATCATTTTTCGACATTTTCGATCATTTGGAGTCAAATTCCGATGAAATCTCAAATTCAAAAAAAATCACCATTACAATGCTTCCATTCGGAACAAAAAGCCAAAAAAGCGGTGCAGTTTTTTTTCACATTTTATTCAAATAAAAAAAACGAAATATTTACACTGAATAATAAAGACACGTGACATGCCATTTTTTAAATTATATTCTTCTCTATTATTATTAACTTTAAGATTCCGGGGTACTCGTGTGAATTCGGATGCCATGCATGTCCTTGATCTCGTCCTTTAACGTCTGAAAATGATTAAATTATTTTTTAAAAACATTAATTCAATGAATTATGTGAAACGATCATTGAAACGAGAATTCTTTCAGAAATTTATTTCGGTGTATTTTCGCGAATATCTCTAAAGCCGTTGAGTTTTTAGCAATTTATGAAGAGACCTTGCTTGTAGAGATTTAAATTCTCTACAAAAAAGTTCGGAACGTGAATTTTTCTAGAATTGACGGTTTTTGAGATAATTGCAGTTTAATCCTGATCTCATTGAAATTTTTTAAAAAAATTTTGTTTTTTTTTCATTTTTCTGTTGAATTCAAAGAGATTTATTGATATTCACTTCGTTTATTAAGCGATGCTGTTTAACAGTGTTCAATCCTTTAAATTCAGGTGCTATCACACTTATCTCGAACATCGCTCCACATCCGCCTAGAAATAAAATTGATTTTTTAAAAAAATAACAATTTTTCTCTAATTTTCACGAATTTTTATAATTTTATTCATATTTTTGTCTTTTTTCACCTGAAATATCAGTGACCTCGATAACCTCAGCCTTTGGAAATTTATTTTTCAATAACGTCGTCATTTTCTCCTCTGCTTTTTTTCCAGCCAGTGCACCAGACTGTCCATTCCAGACTCTCGACAATAACTTAAAAATTTTGACATTACTAATTTTTCTCATTCCCAAATATAAACAAAATGCCGAAAAGGAAAACAAAAAAAAATCAAGAATTTTGCCATGGATTGAATCAAGAATTGTGTTAAAATCACAATTCTGCTCAAATAAGCCTTGCCAGGCTTTTGTGCTCTTTTTTATTGATAACGATAATGATTATCGTTGATAACTCAATTTATAAATTTAATTTTTGAAAAATAGAACATTCGTCTCTTTCAACGTAAATTCAGTCGGTTTTTTCCGAAATATCTCAGAGAATAAAGGAGATAGAGTAATTTTTGTAGATACCTCTTTTGTAGAGGAGACAAAGAGCTAAGAAAAAGGTTTCCATAAAAATTGCTCTATCTCGCTTATTTTCCGAGATATATCGAAAAAATCATTTACAAATCCCGATTTTTTGTCCTTTTTTATCATAAATCACATAAAATCTCATCACTTTTTTGAAGATATCTCCGAAAGTAATGGAGATAGAGAAATTTTTGTTGAAATCATTTTTGTAGCCCTTGAAAATCTCTACAAAAAAGGTTTCTATTGAAAAACCCCTATCTCTCTCACTTTCCAAGATATTTTCAAAAAAAAACCCAGTGCCTCCCAAAAATCAAGTCATGACCTTCCCAACTCCATCAACAACTCCCTCACCTAATAACCCCCTAAAAACTAATTCAACTCACCGAAATTCGTCTCAAATTGTTGCTGACAATCCTCTCAAACATCTTCCCCCAATTTCTCCAAAAATCCTTCAAAAAAAACCGATTAAACCGGAAAAAAGAAGTCGCACGTGTTTCCTTAGCCTCAAAGAGACACAAAAATCCAATAAAAATAGAGTAAAAAAGAGGTGCTGCCCTCTACGAAAAAGAGCCAATCAGCTGTTTTCTGCTCCAATCCAACCAACAATGTTTACCTAAACAATCGGCAAAGTGATGATTTTATTTTTTCCACGGAATTTTGAGAAAAAAAGTCGAAATAACGTTTAAAAAAAACGTGGAAAAAACACGAAATGAAAGAACATGACAGAGAAAGAAGGAAAAATTGAATTTGTCAGTGAGCAATGTCCAATAAAACCTCGTAAATTTTTACCTCAAAATATTGTTATTAGATTACGTAGACGTGAGACAATTGGCTGCAATTATCCAGGTAATTTTTTTTTTCTAGTTAAAGAGTTACACCACTGTAGAATTTTCAAAAAATCAATTTTTTTTTTTTATATGAGGCTAGAGGTACAGAAGTATTTTTTGAGTGCCTTTAACATGCTTTTTGACAATATTTTAAATTACGTACACTTTGATGACACTTAGAGACACTATAAAATTACATACAAAATTCAATGCATTTTAATGTAATTTCAATACATCTATTGAAGACACTCCTGTACCTCTAGCGTTGTGATTTTTTTTTCGCTTCAAAAACTCCTTTGAACCTTTCAGATTATGTGCAAAAAAAGTTATCACCTGAAACCCATTTTTTCTAATGAAATTTTGAACTTTTTCTCAGGCCTTTCTTCATATTTACAGCATAAATGAAAAATTTGATTGTGTTTTTCTCAAAACAGGATTTTTAAAAACGTGCGATTTGGCACGCAGCATAACTCCAATAATTTTCATTATTTTTATTTGAATTTCCCGCTAAATCTTGGAAACAACATTTAGAACAGAAATACGTAAAGGATTTTCAAAAAATTGATTTGCACATTTTTTATCAATAAAAGAACGCCGGTTTTTCGTCGAAAATTGAATGTTTTCATTAAAATACTCACCAATCACACAAAAAAACAATATTTTCGAAATCCCCTACCTATTTCTATGGCTATCTGCATCCAGATTGAGCCAATTTTTCTTTCATCAATTGAAATTTGCAACAATTAAGGTAACACGACCAATAAATAAACGGTAAAGGAATAATTGGTGTTTATCAGGGTGTATAAAATAGGCAAATCACGTAGAGGAACTGCAGAAGAGAGTGACACATAGGAAAATATATAACAAAAAGTTAAAAAGCAATTGAACTTGAATGATGAAGAAATAATTAATGAAAATCGGGGAAAAAACTGGAATATACCCCAAACTCCCAATAGATGAACAGTAGCATATTCGCTGCGCCATGATTATAAATTTTGATCAACCGATATGTAATTGAAAGTGCATGAATCTATGAGTGTTATAATCAGAAAATAAAGAAAAAAATTTAAGTACCATTTAATTATTTACATAACTCAATAGAAGAAACCGTCTATCTTTTGGTCAGTGTCTATCTATTGGTCGTGTTACCCTACACTGCGTTCTGCAGAGTGTTTCAAATTCGAAGAGCCTCGCAAGAATGGCTCCGATGTCGTCATTTTTTGATATTTTTTGATGATTTTTTTTTTACGACTCGAGTATATGCTCAATCATTTCCTCGAATATTACCATTCTATTGCCTCTCTTTCCACAAAAAAAATACTCAAAAAATGTTTTTTTAAAGGCTTTTACAGTGGTGTAACTCCTTAAGGTAATCCTAGTAGTTCCGGTAATCTATTTTTCCTTTTCAATTTTGGTCACTTTCGAGTAGCATGAGGAGATTTTTTTTTAATTCAGTTTAGCCCATGTTACCGAACAAATAAGGCCTAAATTAATTTTTGAAAAAAACTTAAATTAACGTTGAAACTCCATAAGCGAGGTTCAATTTCAGTTTCATTGCAACAATTCATGGTTACAGACCTATTTTTTCCTTATATAACCATATATATTCTTGTTCGTCAGAGGGTCTATTAATTTTTGAAATCATGAAAAATGCATGTTACCGGACATATAGCGACGATTAATTCAATTGATTACATGAAAACATTAATGGCGGGAATATTGGTATTTAAAATCCGAGGATCCTCCAATCCCAGTCCTAGATACTGGAACAGTGTGAGTCAAATTCGCAACAATATTGGATATTTATGATATTATTTCATAACAATTTACTATCGTGGATATCATTTTAATATCTGTAAAATGTTACAAAATCAGAATAATCAGAATATTCATAGTAACTTAGAAAAAAATGAAAATAAAAGTAGATAGTATGGACCTGCTACTTGGATATTACCTTAATGCAGCTTGAATTGTAAATTCATCCTGCTAATTATACAAACATATTTAAATATTTCTACATATATAAATGTATACACTGTCCAGTTAATTATTGAAAAATAGAACATTCGTCTCTTTCAACGTAAATTCAGTCGGTTTTTCCAGAAATATCTCGGAGAATAAAGGAGATAGAGTAATTTTTGTAGATACCTTTTTTGTAGAGGAAACAAAGAGCTAAGAAAAAGGTCTCCATAAAAATTGCTCTATTTCGCTTATTTTCCAAGATATATCGAAAAAATCATTTACAAATTCCGATTTTTTGTCCTTTTTTATCATAAATCACATAAAATCTCATCACTTTTTTGAAGATATCTCCGAAAGTAATGGAGATAGAGAAATTTTTGTTGAAATCATTTTTGTAGCCCTTGAAAATCTCTACAAAAAAGGTTTCCATCGAAAAACCCCCTATCTCTCTCACTTTCCAAGATATTTAAAAAAAAAACCCAGTGCCTCCCAAAAATCAAATCATGACCTTCCCAACTCGTATAATATTATTTAATAACAATTTACTATCGTGAATATCATTTTAATATCTGTAAAATGTTACAAAATCCGAATAATCAGAATATTCATGGTAACTTAGAAAAAAATGAAAATAAAAGTAGATAGTATGGACCTGCTACTTGGATATTACCTTAATGCAGCTTGAATTGTAAATTCATCCTGCTAATTATGCAAACATATTTAAATATTTCTACATATATAAATGTATACACTGTCCAGGTACACATGTACTCAATGCTCGACAATTTTATCAGAATGTATTTCCAAATTACACAATTGTCAATGTGGAGAAGCCACCGTGCTTCTTGAGAAAATTCAGTCCAGATGGAAGGTACTTGGTTGCATTTAGCTCTGATCAAACTTCAATTGAAGTTTACAAGTACGAGGGTGCTTCAGCAGCTGCTGGACTACTGGTTGACTGCAGGGGCGAATATGTTGGACACAAGAATGATGATAAATCTTTTAATATACGGAGTAATATTTTTCACCGATTTTTTAAGGTAAGAAGTTGAGACAAAAAAAGGGAATTATTAAAAATTTCATTTTCGTTGATTTTATTGAAGATTTGGGAAAATAGAACAAGAGTTTTTTTTTAGTGTTCGCTTCTTCAGAATATCTCGGAGATTAAAGGAGATAAGGCGATTGAATCCTGGACCTTTTATATAGAGAATTTCATGAACAACAAAATCGCTCCATCTCGCTTTGTTTCTGAGATATTCTCCAAAAGACGAGCACTAAAAAAATTGAACTTCCTCAATTTTACCTCTTCTTTACTGAATTCTAACAAATTCAAATTTTCATGAATTTTATCATTAATTTGAGGATTATTTCAGCAAAAATGGGTGATCAACGTCGTGGACAGTAATGAACAGCTGAACAGGGAATGCAGTCTGTTTACTGATGATGGACGTTACGTAATTGTTGGTAGTGCTAGACATATACCTGATGAGTTGAGGCCTCATTTTTACCAGGTAATTAAACTCTAATAGGAGAAGGTGGGGTAAAATAGACACAAGGGATAGAACGGACCCGGTTAATTTTGGTAGTTTATACAATGAAAATTACTCGAAATGGATGGAAATATTGGAGATAGGTTTTTCTCTGATGATTCCATTGGAAAGATGAGGAAATTTCTCATTTAAATCATATGCCAGAAGTTATTTCTTGGAATTTTTCAAATATTTCACTTTTTGCACAAAATTTGAAGGTGAAACTCTTCTAGTTTTGAAAAATTTCGGATTTTCCAGAATATCTCTGGTTCTATTAATCTTGGCACAATAAATGATTAAACTCTCCTCCTTCTTCTCATTTGGCTTCTATTAATCTCTAATATTATCATAACTAAAACCCTGAGTAATAAGACCCTGAATTAATTGATTTATTTAATCAATCCCCAGATTTATTCGAATAATGAGGCACTCACGCCGAATCCACGATCACCACTCGAAGATTACTGTCTTCATTTAGTGGATTTAAGAGGAGGAAGACTCTGTGATACTAGACGTTTTTATATCGATAAAATTTATTTGTCCCATAATCAAGGTAATTAACAATAAATAATTGAATTAAATCCTTCAAGCATCTAATTTTTCATTGAATTAATTCGAAAATTATTACTATTTTCGTTAATTATTCCATAAAAATTAATTAATTCATCCGTAGAATTGATGTTCACGTTTTTTTGGGAATATGCCGAAAAATAATGAAGATATCGAAATTTTTATAATAACTTTTTTTATAATTTCTTCAAATTTTCTACAAAATTTCCTCTATCTCTCTTAGTTCTCAAGATATGCCAGCAAAAATCAAAACAAACTCACGAAAAAAGTTGAGGCAATAGAATTTTTGTTGTAACGTTAACCAATTTTTGGGAATATCTCGGAATATAATCGAAATATCGATATTTTTATAATAATATTTTGTGTAGTTCTTGAATTTTTTCACGAAAATGTCTCGATCTCTCTCATTTTTCGAGATATTCCCAAAAAATTCAGGGAAAAGTCACAAAAACTCTTCAATTCCCTCTGATAACCCTTAAGACGTCTGTTTTTTTTATTAAAACTAATTATTAATAAAAAATATTAATTATTAATAAAAATATTAATAATTTTATTGATTTATTTCAGGGCTCTACTTGTACAAAGATATTTTAGCAGTACTGTCGGTTCAACATCAAACAATTCACATATTCCAAATTCTTGATGGAATGTTCATCAATGTGAGGACAATAGGCAGATTTTGCCTCGAGGACGAAGCTTATTTGGTAGCATCAGCCTGTCCTGGTGGACACTCGAGGCCTTTTCGTGATGCCACGATTAATTCATTGAAACACAAATTACTGGTTTACTTGTACAAAAGAGCTGCTTATATCAGCAGAAACACGAACGATCCTTACGAACTTCGCCGATTTTTTCAATACTTTGATCAGGTAATTGGTTTCTTTTGAGAAGTCGAAGAGTATCTTGGAAACTATTGAGGTTAGAAGAATTTATGAGGGGAATTTTTTTTTAAAGAATTAAATTTTCTACAAAAAAGGCGTCTTGATATTTTTTCTTAAACGGACTAGCTTCAAAGATATTTGTTAAAAAATGTGCAAGAAGGTCCCATTTTTTCCACATTTTAGCAAAAATCGAGTTTTTTGAGGGGAAAAATCGGCTAGTAATTTTTTTTCGTAGTTGAATTGAAAAATTGGTGATTATTGAGGTGAAAATTCTCTAATGATTTTTTCTATGTAATGAAATGTTAATTTTTCATTAGAATGAGACTGGAGAATTTTCTTTTTTTTTTATAAAAAATTGAAGAATATCTCAGAAACTAATGGCCTTAGAAAAGTTTATCGAGAGACGGTTTTTGAAGACCATTGAATTCTCTACGAAAGAAGTCCCCCAACATTTTCCCCTCAATCAACTCGTCTCAAAGATATTGTCAGAAAAATGTGCAAGAAAATCCATCTTTTTAAACAGTTTCTATGGAAAATGACTTTCTTCAGATGAAAATCTGCCAATAATTCTGTTTTGCTTTCGAATGGAAGCTATGTAATCACCAGAAATTTCGATTGTAATTTTTTCAACAGAACATACTTAAAATGGTCTAAAAAGAGAGAAAATAATATTCTTAACACATGTCTGTGTGTATGTCTGTATGTCTGTATATGCATAAAAGTCTCAATTACAGCAAAACGGTTTTATAGAAAAATTTCATATTTCGTGGAAAACTTCCCCTTGACGAACTCTATTTTTTAAACTTCATTTGAAGAGAATCCGATCAGTACTTTTTGAGATATGTCCATTTTTTAAAAATCAGCTTCGAATGGAATTTCTGGAAACTATTGAACTGATGTTATTTATACTCATATATTATCTCGAGAGTTGTATCAGTTAAATGCCTGTCAATTTTGAGCTTATTTGCATGATTAGTTCTCGAGTTATTGCCATTTTAATGAATTTTTCAAAATTGGATATTTTGATAATAGTTTGAAAAAAATTGTATCACTTTCATTCGGAAGCATATTGTTGAAGTATTAGCAGAAAAAGCTATATCAATTCGAAAGCAATATTTTTATCCACTTTTTTTTTGCAGTTGAATGCCTTGAGAATGTGGAAGATGCAGTTACTCGATACAAATCACATTTTGGTGAGATATGCAAGTGAAGAAGTAGCAACACTTCAGGCAAGTGATCCAAATGCTCATCCAGCACTTCTCGTTGTGTATGATATGGTCTCAGCCAAAGTGCTCGCTGCTTATGATAATGCATCGTCACACATGCTGACACAGCTTGAGAATTTCAGTGATTTTTTTCGCAATGCTGATTGCCAGTACATCTGCTCACCGTCCAACAACATTTACGCCAGGTAAAGACAGAAATTCGATAGTAAATCGAAAAAAATGAGAAAAACTGAAATATATCTTGCTTTCTTTTTTCCAAATATCTTAAAAACTATTGAATCTATCAAAAAATATCGAGGAACCGTTTTTTGAAGAAAATCAAATTTTCTCCGGAAAAGGTGTCTTTATAAATTCTCTTCAACCCAACAGTCTTCGAGATATTCTAAGAACAGTATTGATTGAACTTTTTCTCAAATTTTTGAATTTTTGAGGTCATTAGATGTTCATGCAGAAAAATAAAGGTTTCTCAGAAATGGTTGGGTTTAGAAGAATTCATTAAGAAATTTTTTCTGTAGGAAGTTAAATTCTCTACAAAAAAAGTTTCTTGACATTTTCGTCTAAACCCACTCGTTCCAAAGATCCTTTCAAAAGAATGTACATGAAAAATATTAATTTTCCTTCAGTTTTTAATAAATTATAACAAAATCAGAGTTCAGCAGAGAATAATCATTTCTTATGAGTGCAGATTGATGCAGCAGAGATTCAAGCAGACGATCGTCAGTGCCAGGTACGGTGGAGTCACAGAGGCAACGAAGAGATTACTCTCGCAATTACCAATTTGTGCACAATCTTACTCAAGTTCACCTTATCTTGATCTATCGCTGTTCTGTTATGATGACAAGTGGGTCTCGATGATGGAGAGGCCGAAGGCTTGTGCTGAGCATCCAATCAGGTAATAAAAATCAAAAGATTTCATTATGATTATTTAAACTACTACTTTCTGTATCAGCTTTCGTATACGTATGGATGGATGTGTATGTGTGTATTTCATTTATTTTATCGCAAAAAGATACTCTGTAAATTTTTATTTTTTTTTATATATACAAAATTGTAATTGTAACCTCCCCCATGCTATAGAATTGTATATATTCCTGAGAAGCAATAAAGAATCTATCTATCTATCTATTTAAACTACTAGATTTTGAAGTTTGGGGTATTAATGTTCAATGTTTTAACATCAATGTTCAATCTTCATTTATTTAAAAGGCTCTAGGCTGGAATGCCTATCAGAATCAATAAGACTGACATATATATCTAAAGAATGTTATTTTTTTTTTCAAATTTTATTGGACTTTATTTTATTTTAGGATTTTTATTTCATTTCATGTATATCTCGAAAACTATCAAGTTTATGAAAAAAAATATGAAGACGCCTTTTTTGTAGATAATTTAATTTCCTACAAACAAGGTCTCTTGACAAATTCTCCTGAACCAATTCATTTCGAAGATATCTATGAAAGAAGATAAATCGAATCTTTTTGAGATTTTCTAATTCATCAGAACACTTAGATTTTGTTTTAAGTGGAAGTCGGAAACCGTTGGGGTTAGAAGAATTTTCCAGGAAACCTTTTTCGTGGGAAATTGAATTCTCTACAAAAGAAGTCTCTTTACATTTTTCGAAAAATCCAATAGTTTCCGAGATATTCCTAAAAAGCTATTTTACTGTAGAATTTAAGAAAAAGACCGGGAATTTTGAAAAATTATTTCTCATTATTTATATGCTTTGTTATTGTGTTGCAGATTTTATGCAAGAGACTCAGGACTTCTGAAATTCCGCATGTACGCTGGTATGTTGGGACGAACAACTCCAGTTGTTGCTAGACGTCTAGTCGCATTCACATTTCATCCAACAGATCCATTTGCAATATCAGTACAACGAACAAATGCCGAGTACATCGTCAGTTTTCACGTTCGTCATATTTAATATTTTAAGCACTAGCAAATAAAGTTTTCAAGGATTTTTAAAAAAAAATAAATATCTTTTATAAATAATTCTTTATTCAGAATGGAAAAAAAAGACTTTCTATTTCTATTTTCTCCAATTCTCATAGTTTATCTTAAAGATGTCTCTAGAACCAGTGGTTTTATCAACAAAAAAATCAGTAAATCTTTTTTGTAGAGAATCAAATTTTCTTTAAAAGAGGTTTCCTGACATTTTACCCGCAACCCACTCGTTTCTGAGATATTCTCGAAGTAAGGTACCCAATTTTCTTTCATCATCTTCTCCTCATCACTTTTTTTTCTCAAATATCTCCAAAATCATCGGTTTTACGAGGATACATTAAGAACCCTTTTTTGTAGAAAGAATAATTCTCTACAAAAAAATTATTCTGATAAATCTCCCAAAACTCAACAGTTTCCGAGATATTTTTGAAACAATCCCCGAGAGAAAAATCAAATTTATCTCCTTTTACCCCTCCACTGAGTTTTCCAATCATCAACTGCATAAAATTAAACAAAAATATTTTTTTTTCAATTAATTGGGACATTTTATTGAAGATTTGAAGATTTTCCCAATTGACGCGAAATTTCCCTTCGAAATAATCGTTTTAGTTCAATTTGATTCATTTAATAATAAGAAAATGAGAGGAAATTTAATAAAAAAGAAAAAAAAAATCGAATTTGAATAGAAATGAAAAGAGATGAATTTGATTTTTTTCTGGGGAATTTTTTTTCGAAGAATCTCAAAAACTATCTGTGTTACGAGGATTCATCAAGAGACATGTTCTGTAGACAATTTAATTCTCTAATAAAAAGGTTTTCTCCTAAATTCTCCTAAACTCAATAGTTTCTGAGATAATTCCAGAATGATGAAACAACCCCACCAGGAAAAAATCGAATTTATCTTCTTCTACCCCTTTATTAAATTTTCCCATTACCAACTTAATAAAACGGGAAAAAAAGCTTTAAAAAAAATTCAATCCGAACATTTTATTGAAGATTCAAATGTTCTATCGATTGGCGCGAAAATTGCTCTTTAAGATAATCTTTTCTTTTTTTCAAATTTTATTTTCAATTTTTATAAATTATGAATTAATTAATAATCATTTTACTTCATTTTTATTTTTATTCCGTTGATAAATCAGTGCACAATTCAAGAGAAAAGAAATTCAAATTTTAACGTTGGCAGTTGTGTTTCTTTTTCATTTCATAACGTTTCAATTCATTGTGTGCCGGCACTTTGGGTTGCAACGTCTCTATTTATTCTCGCAGTTATCGAAGAAAAAGTATTTTATTCAATTAAAAATAATAATTGAATTTATCTTAAAAAATGGTTGGAAAAGGGGGAAAGGCGAAGATGTTTGTCCTCAAACGTGGTAAGTTATTTTTAATTTTAAAAAAATCATTTTTATAACCAATATCGAGGAACACAAAGGACTCGGCATAACAAAGGAACTCTTCGAAAATTCGTTAGAATGAAGAAACTCTTTGTTTCTTCGGAAGTTTTTCTAAATTATTGGATTCATTTCCATATTTCAATTCAATGCATTGATTAATTAAAAAGTAATGAACGACATCAAATTATTGAAAATAATTTAATGTTAATTACTTTTTCCAATATTTCTATGAACATTAAATGCATTGAAGTTTTTTTTTGTTTTTTTTGGGTCAAAATGTTTTTTTTGAGGAAAATAATAAATTACAGATGGACGAAAGGAAGAGGTCCATTACGACAAAATTACGTCGAGAATTCAAAAATTGTGTTACAATTTGGACATGGATTTTGTTGATCCTGTGAGTATTAATTTGATTGTTCTATTATTTATTTTTATGAAGAGGGGGGGGGGTGGGGAGAAAATGGGCTTATGTGGGTTTGAGATTGGTTTCATGAGAATATCTCGGGAAATAAGGGAGGTAGGGCAATTTTTGAAGAAATCCTTTTTTGGAGGATTTGAAATTTTGCACAGAAAAGAATTGGGGGGAAAAGGGCGTAGCTAGCTTAGTTTCCGAGATATTTTGAAAAGACTGAGTATAAACTGGAGAGAACAGTATTGAGGGGATAAACTTGATGTCTGCAGTTTTTTTCTGATAAAATAGTGAATACTAAACGAGATAAAGCATTTTTGGTAATTATTTTTTTTCTGTAGCACTTGAAACTTTGTGTAAAAAAAGTTTCTTCGAAAATTTCTCTAGCTCTCTCAGTTTCCGCAATATTTTATGAAAATAGAGTACAAACTTACGAAAAAAAAATTGATGTGATAGAATTGATATTTACAGTTTTTGCGAAATATCCCGGAAACTCAATGAGATAGAGCATTTTCCATCATAATTTCGTTTGAACTTCTCAAAATTTTTCCCCAGAAGAAAGGTCTCCACCAGAATTTCACTATTTCTCCTAGATTTTGAGATATTTACTGAAAATTGAACCAAAAAGTCAATAAAAATTGACTCAACTAAATTGACGTTTTCAGTTTTTGGAGAATATCCTGGCAACTAAGCGAGATAGAGTATTCGTAACATTTTTTGTAGCTCTTCAAATTTTCTACGATAAGGTCTCCACGAGGTTTCTCCTAACTCTCGTAGGAGAATTTTCGAAAAAATTGACGTTTTTGATTTGACATTTCCAGTTCTCGTAGAACATCCAGGAAACTAAGCGAGATAGAGCATTTCCCCCTAATAACCTTTTTTATCCTTCTTATAACTCTATGCAAAAAAAAGTCTCTACAATTATATCCCTGGTTTTTCAGAAGATGCAATATTTATAGGGGAAGTTGAGGTAAAATGGACACAATGGGTAAAACGGACACAGTTTGGTTTGGGTATTTTATTCTATCGAATTTAGTCAAAATAGATGAAAATATTGGAGATTGATTTTTTCCAATGATTTCATTGGAAAGCTGAGGAAATTTCACATGGAAATCATATGTGAGAAGTTATTTTTTCGAATTGTTCAAAAATTTCATTTTTCGCGCAAAATTTGAAGGTAAAAGCCTGCTGGTTTCAAAAAAATTTCTCTTTTTCGGGAATATCTCCGGTTTTATTGGTCCTAACGACCTGGGGTTGATCTTGAATGAAATGTGAGCACCTGTTCCCATTCAATAAAAGTTAGCGAAGAAAAAAAACGGGAAGGGGGAAGCAAAAAGCACTTTCTGTCTAAACTATTTAATGTATTCGCTAATTTTTTATGTTGAATAAGCTCTTCATAGGGTTTGAAAGCTAATACTAATCTTAAAAAATGAAAAAAAAGCAATCATCCCCCAATCTATTTTTTTTTTCTCAATCTTCTCTAAAAACCCCTCAAAACCACAAAATCTTTGAATTTCTTGTTTACAGCCGGCGATAACCCTGCGCGTGATAAGCGGTCTTTATCCCGGAGTCTCAACAATAGAACTCGACAATCTCGCTGCCGAAACTGCCGCCACAATGACAACAATCCACCCAGACTACGCGCTTTTAGCCGCAAGAATAGCGATTTCAAACCTCCACAAAGAGACAAAAAAGTCCTTCAGTGAAGTCATGAACGACCTCCACAACTACACCGATCCAATAACAGGCGAGCAAACACCAATAATAAGTGCACACCACAACGAGATAATCCAGAGGAACTCCGAGAAGCTGGATTCTGCAATAATCTACACCCGCGACTTCAGCTACAACTACTTTGGCTTCAAGACACTGGAGCGCAGCTACTTGATGAAATTAAATGGAAAAGTCGTGGAGAGACCCTCGCACATGCTGATGAGAGTCGCAGTGGGGATACACGGGGATGATCTTGATAAGGTCATTGAGACGTATAATTACATGTCGGAGAGGTACTTTACCCACGCTTCACCCACTTTATTTTCTGCGTGCACGCCGAAGCAACAGATGTCAAGCTGTTTTTTGCTGACGATGCGGGAGGACAGCATCACTGGTATTTATGATACGCTGAAGCAATGCGCGTTGATCAGCAAATCAGCTGGTGGCATCGGCCTCAATGTGCACTGCATCAGAGCAAAAGGCACGAGGATTGCAGGGACTAACGGTGTCTCCAATGGCCTAGTGCCAATGCTGCGGGTCTTCAACAATACGGCCCGTTATGTCGATCAGGGAGGCAACAAAAGACCTGGAGCATTTGCAATCTACATTGAGCCATGGCATGCTGACATTTTTGAGGTTCTTGATTTGAAGAAGAACACGGGGAAGGAGGAGTATCGCGCGAGAGAACTGTTCTACGCACTTTGGATACCGGACCTCTTTATGCGGAGGGTACTGGAAAATGGAGTCTGGTCGCTCATGTGTCCCCATGAGTCCCCGGGGCTCTGCGACTCTTGGGGAGAGGAATTTGAAAGGATTTATGAGAAGTACGAGGTGGAGAAACGGTTCAAACGACAGGTGAGAGAGCTTTTTTTGTTAAGTAACGGGGGTTTTGTCTTTCTTGGAAACAATGAGGCGTAAGTGCTGGGAATGCATGAAGGTACTTACGCCCATTTGACTCTAAGGCCTCGATATTATTTGAGGGATATTAAATGATAATGTTTGAGTTTTTGAGAATATCTCGGAACAAGTGAGGTTTTGGGGAATTTGTACGAAAAACCTTCTTTCGAGGGAATTCTGAGAGCTTAAAAGAAAAGTATCTTGACATTTTTCTCTAAACTTGAGGATTTTGAAGATATTTACGGAAGAGGATAAAGGAAATCTTTTTGAAATTTTTTTGATTTATTGGGTCATTTAGGATTATTTCGACTGGAATTCGAAAACAGTTGGGTTTAGGATTTCCCAGGAGATCTTTTTCTTAGAGCATTAAATTCTCTACAAAAAAGGTTTCTTCACCTTTTTCGATAAGCCCAATCGCTTCTGAGTAATTGAGGAAAGATGAGGTAGTAAATTTTTTAACCTCATTTTTTACCTGCCTAGTGAGTTTGTGAAAGCTCTTTTTGAAAATATCTCTAAAACCATTGGGTTCAGAAGAATTCATGAGGATTCTTTTTTGGAGCTCTCAAAATTCTCTATAAAAAAGATCTCCTGATACTTCCCCATAAACTCAATACCCTCCTCTAGATATCCTCGGAAACCGCCAACCTCTCCATTTCACCCCCTCATAATCACTGAAAAACCCTAATTATCTCTTCCAGGTTCCCGCGCGTGAGCTCTGGACAGCGATTCTCATGTCCCAGGTAGAAACTGGAACCCCCTACATGCTCTACAAGGACCACTGCAACCGTAAATCCAACCAGAAGAACCTGGGCACTATAAAATGCAGCAATCTCTGCACGGAAATCGTCGAATTCTCCAGTCCAGAAGAGATCGCTGTCTGCAACTTGGCTTCAATAGCTGTGAACATGTTCGTAGACGCTCCGAAACGTACCTACGACTTCCAGAAGCTGAAGACAGTCGTCAAAATCGTCACGCGCAACCTTGACCGTGTGATAGACGTAAACGACTACCCTCTCCCCGAGACAAAGACCTCAAATACTCGTCATCGTCCAATGGGAATCGGTGTTCAGGGACTTGCGGATGCTTTTCTGTTGATGCGCCTGCCTTTCGACAGCGAAGAGGCCCAACGCCTCAACATCCAGATCTTTGAGACCCTTTATTTTGGTGCACTCGAGGCTTCCTGCGAGTTGGCAAAGGAAAAAGGCACCTACGAGACCTACAAAGGCTCTCCAATAAGTCAAGGAATCCTCCAATACGATATGTGGAATGTTACCCCAACGGGCCTTTGGGACTGGTCCAAATTGAAGCAGAAGATTCAAAAATATGGGGTCAGAAACTCGCTTCTCCTTGCACCTATGCCAACTGCATCAACTGCACAAATTCTTGGGAACAACGAGGCCATCGAACCCTACACCTCCAACATCTACACGCGACGAGTCCTTTCAGGCGAGTTTTTTTGTTTTTACAAAGATAATTTCTTCGCGCATTTTTTGTACCACTTTTTTTTACTCTTTTTTGCTTTTTATTGTTATTTCTTTTTGTTGTATTTTTCATATGATAATGAAATTAACAGACATTCTACAATTTTTTGGATGTTTTTTTAAAACAAAATGTCATTTTAAAAAATATTTAAAAAATTCACACTTTTAAATTTTAGAATTTTCTACACGTGCATAATTTCCATTTTTTTCCATAATTTATTTATTGAAAGAGAGGAAAAATCTAAAAATCGTCAGATGTCTGCTGTTTTCATCGTCATTTTTTCATTCATATGTTTGTTTATTATCTTTTCATTTTTTTGTCATTATTATCATCATTATGATGATTATTTTTCAATTTTTTATCTTTAGCTCTATCCAGCTGACTGTTTTGCGGATTCATGTTTTATCATTACGAACTTACTATTTTTCTCGAAATTATCGTCAAATCATTAAGATTCTTGTTATCATTCTGATACAGGTGAGTTCCAGGTCGTTAATCCGCATCTGCTGAAGGACTTGACGGATCGTGATCTCTGGGACGATTACATGAAGAACGAGATAATCGCGAGTAACGGATCGATTCAGGGAATCGAGCGAATTCCAGAAGACTTGAAGAAGCTGTACAGAACTGTTTGGGAAATTCCACAGAAGATGATTCTCAAAATGGCAGCAGATCGAGGAGCTTTTATTGATCAGAGTCAGTCGGTTAATGTGCACATGGCAAATCCGTCACCAGAAAAATTGACTTCTATGCACTTTTTTGGATGGGAGGCTGGACTGAAAACTGGGATGTATTATCTAAGGACCAAACCTGCTACTAATGCCATTCAGTTTACTGTTGATAAAACGAGGCTCAGAGCTACGAGAAACAATTCCGCGGAAAATTCGATTAATGAGAGCGTTGATAGGTCAGTTTGCACGGAAATCAATGAGTCGATTAATCGATCACTCGAGGAGTTTAATAATTCGGTGCAGTCTTCAAGCTTGTTGGATGAGTCGGCGGTTTGCTCGAGGGAGAATGGAGAGGC
Source organism: Aleiodes leptofemur (assembly GCA_963942555.1). Taxonomy (NCBI): domain Eukaryota; kingdom Metazoa; phylum Arthropoda; class Insecta; order Hymenoptera; family Braconidae; genus Aleiodes; species Aleiodes leptofemur. The sequence goes on from OZ012614.1 coordinate 10,133,327, forward strand.
TTGCAACGCTTGCAGTGGATAGTTTGGAGAGGGGGGTTGAGGAACAGGTGAAAGAGGGGTTGATGGAAATTTAAGAGTTTTTTTGAGGATATCTTGGGATTAAATGGGGCCAAGGGGATTGAAGGAGGCTTGGGGGAAAATGGGAAGAGACCGTTATTGTAGAGAATTTTGAGAGCTACAAAAAAGGTGTCTTGGGGAATTTTTGTGAAACCAATGGTTTCAGAGATATTCAAGGAATTATGGAGAGAATTGTGGAAAAAAAAGGTTTTTTTTTTTTAGAAAAAAAGAGAATTCTCTGAGAGTAGTTTATGAATATCCCGGGAACCATTGAGTTTAAGGAGATTTATCAGGAGACCTTTTTTGTAGCTCTTAAGATATCTTACAAATAAGGTCTCTTGGTGAATTCTCATAAACCTACCAGTTTCGAAGATGCTCTTGTTTTTGATGTAAAAAAATTTTAAAGTATATCGTGAATATCTTGAAAATCATTAGGAGTACTTTACGAGATGATTCACTAATAAGCTACTCGTATTTTCAAGATATCCTCAAATTAGCCCAAAAACCTCGAGAAATCAACAAATTATTTTTATAAAATCCTCATAATTACTCATTACTAAATAATTCAAACTGTTGAACAGTCGAAAATAAAATTGGGCTGTGAATTTTTATACGAAAACATCAGTTACCATTTCTCAAAAAATAAATAAATAATAATAATTAATTAGAATTAAGGAAAGGGTTGAAAAAACGACCTAGTGTGTAACGTTTGTTTATTAATTATTATTCTTTTTTTTTTCATTTTTTTTTTCATCTGTATTCAAGGTATTTTTCGAATAAATTTTACAAGCTATAATGCTATAATTCAAGATAATTAATAAAAAGCGAATTAAATAAAATCATACACCTCTTTTCACATTGTCGCTTCATATTTTCATATTAATTAATATTATCATTAATTTTTTTTTTCAATCGTGCATTCTGATCAATTTTTCACTGTTAGTCATTTTTTATTCAATTCTCTTCTTTTTTTTTTATTTTATTTTAATTTTTTTTTTCTTTCATTTCGCACTTGCAATCAATTTCTCATATTCTCATTTATATAATTTGTACTTCGTCTTAGTGCAATCCTATGCCCCAGTTTTATCCTTCTACGAAGTACTTGAGGCCGGATTGCTTTTTTTTTTAATTTATTTCATTTATTTTAATTTTTTTTTTAATTTAATTTTTTTTTCTCATCGTTTACGTTTAACTTTACGACGATAATGCTACTCGGGAACGATGCCACCTGTTTCACGACTTTGCCCTTTAATTCAGGCGCTTTTTTTTTGTTCTATTAGGCCCAGTGCAGTGCAGTGATCCAATTAATTGAACACTAATTTATTGATTAATTATTATTTTTTTAATTTTTTGGGTCTGATTTTTTTGTTAAGAATATCTTGGAAACTAAGCGAGATAGAGTAATTTACGTGGTGAACTTTTTTGTAAAGGAGAAAGAGAGCTACAAAAAAGGTCCTTACCAAAATCTCTGTATCTCGCTTAGTTTCCGAAATAATCAAGAAAACCGAAATTTCGTGATTTTTTCGTGAAAAAAAATTGGAATAATCGAATTTTTCGTTTCTACGAGTTATCTCGAAATCCATGAGAGATGGAGAAATTTTCGTGGAAACCTTTTTTGTAGCTCTTGATCTCCCCTATAAATAAGGTCCCTTTCAAAATTTCTCTGCCTCAATTATTCAACAAAATTTCCTCAAAAACCTCAAGAAACTCCGAAAATTCAAATTTTTAACAATTTTTTATTAATTGAAAAATTAATTGGATCCTCTGTGTTTGACTAGCATTCGATGTGCCTGGGTAATTCAACAATGATTTAATGATAAAAAGAAAGAATTTACAATTAATCTGTGGCCCAGGTCGCATCGTTGCGGGTGATTAAAAAAAAGAGAAAATTAACATTTTTTTTTTCATTATTTTCAATGAGTGCTTAATAAATCTTCATCTCTCCTCACTCTCTCTCTCTCTTTCTCTCCCTCTCTCTCTCTCATATTTTTTTTCAATCAAACCATAATTAATAATTAATAATTATCGATTTTTTTCTTTCATCGTAATTACACACGTCTATATAATTACTGGAAATATACAAAATGTGTAGAAAAAGGAAAGTAAAACTTTTCTATTTTTTTTTTTTTTTTTTTCGTAATTATCATTAATTTTCTGCCTTTTTTCCAGGACTTTTTTTGCACCCTTTGGAGATACACAAAGGGAGTTATGGGATTTTTTCAACGTGAGATTGGGGCACAAGGGGTGGGATTGGGGTGGGTCACGTACAGAGTCAACAAATACTCGAGATTTTTTTTTTTTTAATTTTCAAAAGTGCTGAGGCAAAGGCGGTCAACAATGCTCAGCACTTTTTTTCTTTTGTTTCATTAATTCTCTAATTTCTAATTAAAATTTGTCACGTTAGCACGCCCAAATCCTGCAGCTCTTGCTCTACCCAAACTCATCAATTTCCTTTTTTTTTTTTTTTTTTAATACTTTTCATTTATTTTGGGTTTTTTTTCCTTCACGTTTCTCGTGTTATGTAGCATTTATGGATACAATTTTTTAACAATAAAGCAAGAGGCGATTTTCTGTGGGAGACTCAGCTCTCGATCAATCGGTGACACTTGATTTGGAAAATAATTTTTTTTTTGTAATTTGAGTTTTTTTTCAATTAAAATTTTCAGAAAATTAGAAAATCCGGAAATTTTTCACGTTTTTTAGAAAATATCTTGGAAACTATGGGAGATAAGGAAATTTTTAATTGAACTTTTTTCGTAGAGAAAATCGAGATCTGCAAGAATGGTTTCCTGCGAAATTGCACTATCTCCAGTAGTTTCCAAGATATTTCGAGAAAAAAATGATGAAAACATGGATTTTTTTTTTAATTTTCCACTCAATAATTAATTCAATTGCATTTGCAATGGAATTCAATGAAAAAAAAAGTATTTTATTTACAGAAAAAGAAAGAGAATTTTTGAGTCACTCCTTGCAGTTTTTTTTTCTGTACTTTTAAATATTACAATTATTACAATTATTTTCTGTTTTTCTTTTTATTTCTCAATTATTTCATTTTTTAACGGGAAGACTTGAATTGCACCATCAAAAAATGACTCAAAAAAACTCAATTAAAATTACTCGATGCCTATTGCCCCAAATTTCGAGAATTGCCTCATCGAATTGATCGATTTTTCCCATTTTTTCGAATAAAAAAAAAAATTCAAAGTCTCTTTCAATCGCTCAACGTTTTTTCCCTTTAAAAAACATTTTTTTTTTTAATTTCACTACACCCACGCCTATCACTCATCACCTGCTCAAAAATGCCAATTTGATATCAATTAATTAATAATTAAGTTTAATTAATAATCACAAATGTGTAGAAAAATGAAAAAAAAAAAATTAATTTTTTTTCAGTTCTTTAACAAGCACGCGGAAACTAAGCGAGATAGAGCAATTTCCGCAGATACCTTATTTATAGACGACAAAAAGACCTACAAAAAAGGTTTTGACAAAAATTGCTCTATCCCGCTTAGTTTTCGTGTGCCTCTTAAAAAACTGAAAAAAAACTAATTCTCGCGTTTTTTCACGAAAATAAATTAAATCGTACTTTTCTCTATTTTCATCTCTCTCTTTCTCTCTCTCCCTCTCTCTCTTTCTCTCTTTCTGGTGAATCAATGAAAAGAGTAATCAGACACTAGAAAAGAAACGATACACATGATAGTCGTACAGCAATGCAGTGAATAATTATCATCGCCTTAGAGTTAAAGAGGGGTAAGTGCTATGCTTATACATTGCACTTACGCCACTTTGTTCCTAAGCCCACATTATGATATAATATAATAAAAGTTATATAAATATCATCACAGAGAATTATATATATATATTATATATATATATTTTTCTTTAATTTTTACCCCTTTCTTTTATCTACGAGAAGTAGAAATTCAAGAGATTCTTCTTCGGGTTCTTGAGGTTTAATTTCTTTAAAAATCATTTTCTCATTTTTGTTCTTAATTATTTAATTGAATTTTCTAAATTTATTTTTTTCCGATTTTAAAATCAAAGAAAATCATGAAAATATCGTGGACACTTTTCTCATGAATTTCCAAAAGAATTTTATGATTCTTTTTTCATTAATTAAATAATTAATTCGAGTGTTCGGCGTTTTTAAAAACATGTGTGACCAAGAAAAATTATTCAGTCGCGATGATGACTCGGTTTTTTTTAGAGTATCTCGGAAACTAAGCGAGGTAGGGACATTTTTGTAGAGATCTTTTTTGTAGATTGCGGTCTCTTCTACAAAGAAGTTGACCTAAAAAATTTCTCTATCTCGCTTATTTTCCGAGATACTCACGAAAAACCTAAAAAAAAAGTGATTCGATTTTTATTTCAAGTCCTCTAAATTCAAAGTTGCGGCTCTTTTCGCGCCAATTATTCTCACAAATTCATACACTCGAACTTTCTCACCTCACAAGTGGAGAAAAATAAGAATTCTCCCATTTAATAGAAAAGAAATCACACATTTTTCCCACAATTCTCAATTATTCCAAAAATTTTGAATCTTAGAAATTTTTTTTTTGTGTAAATTTTCTTTTTTTTTCTTTTTTAATACAAACGCTGATACTCGTGTCAATGGCAGTCTGTTTATCATATGACAAATAGGCATGTTATTTTTCAAAAGAAGGGAAAAATGAATTTTATTTTTTATTTTGAAAAATATTAAGTGCTTAAAACTTTGTTTTCCTATTTTTTTGTTAAAACTTCGAAATTTTACGAAAGAAAATGAAAAAAAAAAGTGAAAAATACGTCACACTCTAATTCTTGTGTTAAAAATTCAGGGAGGGGAGGGGGGGGGCGCATTGCGGTCAATTTAATCGTTCCATTATCCTGCAAAACCAAGTGTTTCCCCTCAATTTACAATTCTATTAATCAATTATCATTTTATATAACTCTTTCCTTTTTTTTTCCGTTATTTAATTTTTATTTCCTAACGCACGATTTAATACTCAATTGTTGTACCCTTTCCACCTGCTGACCATCCAACGAGCGATAAAATTACGCATTTCCGTTTTAATGAAAGTGGTTTTACGAAAAGGGGAAGAGAAGTTATTAAAAATCCTTTCAATTTTAATTAATTTATAATGAAGAAAAAAAAATAAATCAATTAAATTAGAATAATTCGGAGAAAAAAATGTTTCATAAAAGAGCGAAGGGTCTGAGGAACCTTTTACATCAAAGGATTGTCGAAAAAAATTAATTAATTACACTAATTAATTACAATTTTATTCTTGAATGAGGAATTTAATGAAAAATAGTAGTTATTTCGTTTTTTGAAAGCCACTAGAAAACCAAGCGAGATAGAGAAATTTCTGTAGAAACTTTTTTTGTAGCTTTTGGAATTCTCTACAAAAAAGGTCTCTACAAGAATTTCGTTATCTCGCTTACTTCCCGAGTGCCGCTTAAGGTGTTTCTGTCCTTATAGTCAAAAAAAAAGTTAAATTTTTGTATAAAATCGTTAATAAAAATTTATACAAGATAAAATTCTCAAATTTGATGAAGTGAATCTGTAAAGAATGTGATGAGAAATAAAATAAGTCCTAGAAACAAGAAATTGGTTGAAAACTGTAAAATTTTCTATGATTTTGAAAATGAAGGAGTTTTTTCAAAACTTGAAAAAATGCAAGAATGTAAAAAGCACAGAAAATTTTCTAATTTTCAATTAATTTTTTATTTCTAAGACTTATTTTATTTCTCATTACATTCTTTACAGATCTACTTCATCAAATTTGAGGATTTTATCTCATGTAAATTGTTATTAACGATTTTATATAAAAATTTAACTTTTTTTTTTTGACTGTACAGATAGAACCACGTTAAAAAACTAAAATAACCAAAAGTTCAAGTAATAAAAAAAAAAAAAATTGATTAATTAAAGCGCATTTATCTCGCCCTTCGTAATCCCCTCTCTATTATTCTTCGTTTAATGAATAAATGAAAATGCAAAATAAAACAATTCACTTATCTCATGTTTTAAATCTCCCTCACGTCCAATTTTAAAAACTAATTACACAAGTAACACGTGTTACGCTCATCGATACGTTAACGCACGTTAAACATGAGTGATTAGCTCACTTTAATTAACACGTTAACGAATGTCAAATTATGTACATCACAATAATAATTTCTTTCATTTTCAAACTCGTTGCAAGAGTCAGTTGAAGGCAGTTTATTAGCACTGAATTAATTCATCAAAAAAAAAAGGTGAAACAAGTCGAATTTTTTTTGATAAAAATTTGGAAAAATTGTCTATTTTTCCTTTGGATCTATTTTTTTCAAGATTTCGGAAACTAAGCGAGATACGCAAATTTTCGCAGAATCCTTTCCTGTAGTCCTCGATCTCTTCTGGAAAAAATGTCCACACAAAAATTTCTCTAAATGCCTTCAATTCCGAGAGATTTCAAAAAAACAAATAAAAAATGAAAATCGAATTTTTTTAATTTTTTTATCTTTTTCATCTGATTTTTAAGAGTATCTCGAGAAGGAGTAGAGATAAGGAAATTATTGTGGAGACCTTTTTTGTAGAGAAAAACGAAAGCTACAAAAAAAGACTCCACAAAAATTCTCGTATCTCGCTTCAATTCTGAAACACTAATCGAAAAGTCCGTAAATTCAACTACTTTCACCTTTTTCGATTGTGAATCGTGGAGAGGGTGAGGGGGAGGGAAAGAGGGGGGTCAATTAGCCGTGGTGGATCAGCTTATCATTTTTTTAGATCACTTTTCGAATTTTATTTTTTTTTCTTCCAATAATTATTAAACAATTTTATCAACAAAATTGAGAATTTGAACAAAAAATTTTGGAAAAAAAAAAGTTTTTTGTTGATAAAAATGTCTATTTCTGAAGCTTTCCTCTCGTTTTCTTTTTTTTTTTTTCTCTTTTGAGGTATTAAAAAAACGATTTTATTCTATTTTTTTTCTTTTTTTCTTGTTTATTTATTCTCAATGCTCCCATATCCGGCACTTTAAACTACTCAGTTCTGTTCCTGTTTACGTGAAATTTCGGAACCTGCCGTTAATTTGTTTTTTTTCTTTTTAGTTTTTAAAAGTTGTACACGCATCCACACGATTTTTTTCATTTTTTTTAAATTAAAAATCGATCACACATTTTCTCCAGCTAATTTTTTTTCATCTAAAATTACGCGGTAATTTTTTTTCTCCTCAGATTTTTGAAACACAATGAAGAAAACAGTTTTTTTTTTTTTCAACAAAAAAATGATTTTTATAATTAATTCTTCATGGAACTATTACATAAGAAATTGGAGTTTTTTCTTCTTACGCGCAATTTCTTAAAATTTATTATTATTATGTTCTTTTTTTTTCATTTTTTGCATATTTTTTTTTGAAAAATGTGGAATAGGAAAATTTCAGATATTTTTTACTAAAAAATCTCGTTTAATTTTATTAAATAAGAATTTGTGGATTTTTTTCTTAATTTCTCATAGATTTTCAATTTTTTAAAAAACATTTTTTCCTCTTTATTAAAAAAATGTTTTTGAAATTTTATTGCAATTGAAAATATATGAAATAATATCTCAAATAAAATTAATGAATTTTTTTTTCTTAAATTCATTAATTATTTAGATTGAATCTACAAATTACGTAAAAATTTGAATTCCCAAAATTCAATTATTCTGAGAATTATTATTTTTTTAAAATTTTATTGAATTAATAAAATTTTCAATTTTTCACTTCACGATAAAGATTGTTAAATTTTAATTTTTTTTTTTTTTTCGTTTAGACTTCAGGAATTACTTTAATACTCAAATTGCAACTGCAAAATCTTTCCTTCAACATTCCACTGATTTTGTTTATTTTCTCCATTAATCTTTATTTATTTAATTAATTTGTTTTCTTTTTATAATGCAAAAGATCCTAAATCTCGAAAAAGAGAAAAAAAATTGAAACTTCACTTTATCCTCATAATTTTATTACTATTATCTCACCAATAATTTTCATATTTTTCAATGAAAAATTTATGTTTTTTTTGGTTTCAAAAAAAAAAGAAAATATTTTAAATAAATAAACTTAAATACAAGAGAATTTTGGTCATTCTTTCATCAATGAGAACTTTTTTTTCCTTTAATTACGAAAAAAAATAAAATGAGTTTCAATTTTTTTTTTCTGATACATTTTTCATCTTCACAATATGCGCAATTTTTTGTTTTGCTTTTTCTTTTCTTCAAAAAACATTTTTTAATATTTCCTTACATATTCGTATACTGGTTAATGTCGCGAGATGACACAAATTTTTATCATAAATTTTTCTCAATTAATTTTTCAATAAAAAATACGATATTTTTAATTCGTAATTTTTTTTTTCATGAATAAGAAAAAGGTAGAAAGGGTTTAAAAATGTTTTTATTATTCGAGAATAATCGTATTTTTCATTGAATGAATCAATCAAATAATCAACTAATTAATTCATTAATTGATTAATTTTTTTAGGCCCTCGTCCCTTCTTTATCTCCTAACTACTGTTTTTTTTCTATAAAATGTCAATGACATTTTTTTTTTTTCAATTTTTAAACTTCAATTCATGTCAAATCACTTCTTTCAAACTTCAGTCAAAGTCTCCACTCTCATTCCCTCATCAATTTGCACTCTCAGAACGTTTTCATCTCATTTTTCTATTTATATTTCCCTTGAAAAATTAAAAAAAATTGAATTAAACTGATTTTTCTCTTTGTTTAATGAATTAAATTGTGATACTGGAATTAAATTTTCGTTATAAAATTTTAATGATTGAAAAAAATGTTCATTTTTTCTCATGAAATCATCGAGAATCTTCATTTTCATTATTTGCATCAATTAATTAATTAATTAACCTTATTTTAGAATTTTTTCTTCGTAATTTCCAAGTGAAATAGTAGAACGAGGTGCACTGCAACTCTAATTGAAAAGGATCTCGGAAACTAAGTGAGATAGAGAAATTTTCACAAAGATCTTTTTTGTAGCTCTTAAAATTATCTACAAAAAAGTTATCTCCAAAAAATTCGCTATCTCGTTTAGTTTCCACGTGCTTCTCAAAAAACAGATGAACTCCCCGATTTTTAAAAAACACTTGAAGAAATTCATTCGGATACAATTCCTGAAATATCTCCAAAGCCACTGGGTTTAGGAGAATTCACCAAGATACCTTTTTTGTGAGGAATTAAATTTTCTACAAAAAAAATTTCTTGAACTTTTCCCTTAACTTCAACCATTTTCGAGATATTCATGGATTAGTCCAGATGAAAGTGTAAAATCTCGTTTTACTACTTGATTAGTGAATTATTTGTGTAATGATTGAATCGATTATTTTTTCATTGATGTTTGGATGATTGGTTTTAAGCCTAGATCAGTCTCTTGTCACTTGTGATACGAAAAAGGCTATTATCTTAATTGATTTTCATCATTTTTCCTTTTGCTCTTTTTTTTTAATTTTTTCTTTTTTAACGAAAAATTCAGAGATGAAAACGTCAATCTACACATCACTAATTGTAACTTACGGGTATATACATACATTACAGTAATGAATCATCACACTCATTACAAATTCATCTCACAAAATGTTCTTAAGAAATCTAAACTTAGATGCGATTTGTTCACTTTCTCCTAAAACACTATTATTTTTCATTATTCATTATTTCTCTATTTTTTTTTTCATAATTTCAATAATTATCTTCAAGATCTAAGGTCTCTTTATTCCGACGTGTTTGCATTTTTTCAATTAATTCATTTTTTACCGTTGAATTTTTATAAAATTGCAGTTTCAAGTTTCTCTCGACATTTTTTCTTTTTTGTATTCAAAAGCAGGTGTTTAATTTATTTTTCAATGAAAAAAAAAGTCGCATTCATTCTGTCAATTACCTGGACTTCATGAAGCATTGAGAATTTTTTTTCTTCAATTTTTCCTGTTCAATTTGGATGAAAAAAAATGAATTTGAGAAAAAAGGATTTTTTAATGAAATTGAGAAAAATTCACGTTTTTTCTAAGATTTTTTGAGAGACACTCGGAAACTAAGCGAGATAGAGCAATTTCCTTGGTAATCTTTATTGTAGAGATCCTTTTTCTCTGCGAAAGAGGTCTGAACAAAAATCGCCCTATCTCCAATAGTTCCCGAGCTATTTCAAAAAAACCTTAAAAAAATCTCAATTTCACTAATTATCACCAAATCCTCATTTTTTAAAACAAAAAAAAATATTTAACAAACAAAACAGAAAAAAACCCTGATATGTTCACTTATCATCAATGCCCAAATATTTTTCAGTGAAAAAAAAAATCCGCTCTTTTTTTCGTCAACTTTATCACCAAAAAATTTCTCAATTCCCATGAAATCCAAATCCTTCAATTAAAATTACATCTAAGAAGGAACAAAAGCTCTCGATACTCGATATTTGGCACAGATTAACCGAACACCCATAAACAAAGATTCCCAAATAAAAGAAAAAAAAAAAGTAAAAAAAAAAATTGCGCACATTAATGAAATAAATTGAATTTATTCCCAAATTATATAATAATGTGTGTCAAATATGAAGCATGCAATTAATCAATTCATTTTGATTCTCCCCATTATTTTTCTTCCTCATTTTATCTCTCTCTGTACCGTCAATACCGGAGACATTGAGAAACGTACAATATGATTTATAATTAAATTTTTAACTCAATTTTTCATCTCCTCATTAATTCTATGTTTTTTTTCTTTTTGTTTTAACAATCGTAAAAAAAAGGGAAAAGAAAATAAAACGTAAATATATTATAATACAGCATACGTTTTCTCTCTCTCTCTCTCTCATCTCTTAGAAGCTAGGAATATTAATTGTGGGTAATTACGCACTTATGAGCCCCTCATTAACTCCACTAATTTAAATTTTTTTTTGAACTTCAAATAAATTCATAACATTTTTTTTCTTTACTTTTTCTCATTCAAAATACACACACTGACAGTTCTCACTCGTTTCTTAATTAATTAATTAATTAATAATAAAAAAAAAACAAAAAAAAAATTACTTTTTTTCATCGATTTCGAACGTTTTAGGCTCTCGAAATAATCGACAATCCGTCACTGGGGTCAGGGGCTAATGGAAAAAAAAGGAAAAAAAAAGAAAAAAAAACGATATTTACATAAAAAAATGTGAAATTTTCAATTTTAATTTCAATTTTTTTTTCTCAGTTTATTAATCACCCGCTGTTTTTTTAAATGATTTTTTTAAAATTGCTTGATATTTAAAAATCAGGGAAATTTAGAGCTTTTTTTTAGAAAACACAATTTTTTCCATTTTTTTTTTCTTTAACTTTTGGATTTTTTCAGCAATTTATTCGCGGGATCATTAGCGGGGTAATCACGAGTGCTTAACGACAATAACACCTGGTCTCTGTTGATTCGGTTGTTGCGTGTGTAGATGAAGAAAATTATTAACATCAGCGTGCTGTTGTAATAATCGTTGTTTCGTAAATGTTGATGGATTTGTACCAGTTGATTTGTTTGTTAATGCTAAAGGTACATCTTGGGCTGGCTCATCGCTGAATAAATGATCACCCTCTAAATGACGTATTGCCTCGACAATTGTCTCGAGATTTTGACGTGATGTATTTGCAAGATAGTGCCTACCCTGGGGTGTACCATCTTCTAGGGATGTTGATGGTGATGGCAGTCTGTAATTATTAAATTGCAAAATTTAGTAATTGATGGATTTTATGGGTTCGATGATTCATTGGATAAACGTGAGGAGAAATTTGGGGAAAATTTGAGATAAAATATTTGAGACGTTTTTTTTTTTTTTTGATAATCAGGTTTTTCCTTGATTTGAAATTTTTTGGGATTTTCCTGAATTGAACTCCGGTAAAAAGTTTTAATTGATTTCTACATGGTTTTTGAGAAATCAGGTTTTTCTCGCAAATTGGGAATTTTATAGAATTTCGCTGCGTTTTTTCCTGAATTTTTCAGGATTTTCGAAATTAAACTCAAGGCAACTCTTTTTTTCTACATAATTTTGGAAAAATGAGGTTTTGGCCTCAATTTTAGGATTTCCCAGAATTTTCTACGATCTTCATAAGTTATCTCAAATTGAACTCCGGTAAAATTTCAATATCCACATGGTTTTTGGAAAATCAGGTATTTTTTGCCCTCAATTTGGAATTTTCCTGCATTCTTCACTTTTTTCCTGAATTTTCCAGGATTTTCCCAAATTGAATTTTGGCAACTTTCATTTTCCTATATGGTTTCTTGAAAAATCAGGTTCTGTCTCTAATTTTGGGATTCTCTACGCGCTCGGAAACTTAAATAAATGAAAAGAAATGAGATAAGAGAAGGTGGGGTAAAATGGACACTCCAATTGAACGGTTCGAGATTGGAATTTTCTAATGATTCCATTGAAAATCTGAGAAAATTTTAAGTGGAAAGCATGTGTCAACATTTTTTTTTCTCAATTTTTGGAAAAATTGGTTTGCTGGCCAAGTTTTGAAGGAATTTCCCTTTTGGAAATCGAAAAAATTCACTTTTCCGGCGATATCTCTGGTTCTGTTTGTAGGAGCGACCTGAAGTTCATCTCAAATGGAAGGTGAACTCATTCCTCATCGATTTATGTGGTTCAAATATTTTTTTAAATCAATTTTTTCAAATATTCATAGGTCATTTTTTGAAAATCACTTTTTGCCCTAGAAGTACTTGAAAAATTGATAATTTTCTCTCTTCAACCACATAAATTGATGGAAAATGAGCTCACCTTTAATTCAAAATCAACTCCAGATTGCTACGACCAATAGAACCAGAGATATTCTCGGAAAATTGAAATTTTCTTTTTACCTTCAAATCTTTGCACAAAAAATGAAATTTTGGAAAAATTCGAAAAAATAACTTCCCACATATGATTTCCGGGTGAAATTTCCTCAGCTTTCCAATGGAATCATCAGAAAAACTTATCTCCAATATTTCCATCTATTTTGAGTCAATTTCATAGAATAAAATACCAAAACCAACCCGTGTCCGTTTCACCCCACCTTCCTCTAAAAAAAAATAAGATAAAAGGAAAAAGCCCAAATTAATAAATTTCTACCTTTCAACTTCGACTTTTGGTTCAGCTTTCATAGCTGCCTCAAGTACACTTGGTAATCTTGGCTCATTAATTGGTGAAAATGGCCTCGTTGGACTAGCAGCAATAAATTGTGCACCATTATTCTTAAATTCACCAGCATAAGTAACACGTGTTGGTGAAAATGCCTCATTATTAGTTTGTTCTTCAATTGTTGCTGTAAATAATTGATTATTAGCAGTAAATGTTACAATTTTTGGACTTCCTGGACGTGTATCTTCATCCTTAATCTCATCAGTTATTAATTCACTGGATTCTGGTGATAATGGTGGTGAGGATGGCTCAGGACTTGTTGTTTCAACTGTTTGTGTTGAGCCAACAGCAGGTATTGACATTACTGAGACCACCTGAAGTGCTGTTACTGCCTCTTCCGTTTCTTGGGCCATCACATTGTCAGTGTGTTCAATTACCTGTGAACGATAATTATTACAATTAATTTTAATGATTTTTTTTTTCTTGAAAAGATTGAAACTTTGCTTTTCTTTTTAATTATTCAGAAACTAAGCGAGATACAGTCATTTTTGTAGAGACCTTTTTTCTGCAGAATTTCAAGAGCTACAAAAAAAACATTGAAAAAATTGCTCTATCTTGCTTATTTTCCAAGATATTCAATAAAATGAAATCATTAAGCTCTGATGATAAAAAAGGTTTTTGGATATATCTTGGAAATCAAGTGAGATAGAGCAATTTTTGAAATCACCTTTTTTGTAGTTTTTGCTCTTCTCTACAAAAAAAGTTCCATGAAAAATTCGCTATCTCGCTTAGTTTCCGTGATATCTTGAACAAACTGTTTTATTACCAAAGTTCTATGTTTAAATTTTATTGAGTATCTCGGAGAATAAGCGAGATAGAGCAATTTTGTAATGACCTTTTTTGTAGCTCTTGAAATTTTCTAACATGAAGGTTTCTGCGAAAAATTCGCTATCTCGTCTAGTTTCCGAGATATTCACGAAAAATTAAAAAATCAGGTAATCCTATTTTTTTAACTAAATTAATTCAAGTAATTAATTAAAACTAATCATCACCTCGTGTGGCTGATAGGTAAGCAGCTGATTGTCACGGAATCTCTCTGGATATACCTGCGTTTGATATGCACGCACTTGTTTTTCCAGGTGTAGCCTTTGATGGCGTTCTCTCTCTAATTGTCTCCTCAATTCAGTAATTTCACTGTTAATACTTGTACTGCTGTTGTTAACTACTGAATGATTATCAGCTGATACTGTTATTACTGATAATGGCTCTGGTGACATACTTCCGAGGCCCTCGTCACCACTTTCGTTGACGTGCATTGGTAGACTTACGACAACACCTGTTAATTAGAAGAAAAAAAATTAATTATAAAAAAAAAGAGGATTTTTTTTTTACTTAGGTATTTTAAAAGGGATCTCGAAAACTAAGCGAGATAGAGCTATTTTTGTAGGGATCTTTTCTGTAGGAAATTTCAAGAGCTACAAGAAAGGATTCTACCAAAATTGCGCTATCTCGTTTATTTTCCAAGATATTAAGAGAAGGACCAAAAAGATTACATTAATTCGCTTTTTTTGAAGTTTTTTTAAAAGGGATCTCGGAAACTAAGCGAGATAGAGCGATTTTTCTGAAGACCTTTTTTGTACAGAATTTCAAGAGCTACAAAAAATATCTCCACAAAAATGTCACTATCTCGCTTATTTTCCGGGATATTAAAAAATAACAAAAAAATAACATCAATTATGGAAAAAATGAAGATAATTTCTTCTTTTTTATAGTAATTTTGTATAATTTTTTTAGTTTGAAAGAGAAGAATTCCTTTTCCTTTCAATTCCCTGGGGGATACAAAAATCGCGTGTAAAATTCACCGAAACATTTCTTTGTACCATTTCCTGAACATTTATTCTTTTATATTCTCTTGTGTTTTTTTTTCTTCATTTTGTTTCATTCCCTTTTTTTTTTCGTGTAAAAAGGAAGATGGTAAAAATTGCGTGCGTATGAGCATTGAAATAAAATTTCAAACCCATACTTTACTCTCGAATTATCAAAGAAAAAAAATGAAAAAAAAAATAAAAGGGTGATTCCTTTTTTCTTTTATTCTCTTTTTACCTTGACTTTCAGCTTTGCGTTTTTTAATCGGCACATCACCGCCCTCGTGCTGATTCACCAGTCTTTTTAACTGACAATTCTGAGATAGAAGCTGTGTTTTTTCCTGCTCCAGCTGGTAAATGTATTCGGCTGTCTGTTGAAGTATTGCCGCCTGAAATTATAGTAAAAAAAAAAGAGATCATTTAATGATTTGTAAATAATTGAAGAAATTTTTCTTTAAATTGAAGAAAAACAAAAATGCATTGGTTTATTTCGTTTTTTTTCAATATCTAGGAAACTAAGCGAGATAGCGAAATTTTTGAAGAAACCTTTTTTGTAGCTCTCTAAATTCTCTACAAAAAAGGTTCCATTGAAACAGCTCTATCTGGTTTAGTTTCGGAGATATCCCCAAAAATCTATTCCATCATCCAAGTTCAGCAATTAAAAAACATTAAGGATCTCGAAGAATAAGCGAGATATAGTAATCTTTGTAATGACCATTTTATATAAAATTTCAAGAGCCACAAAAAAGGTCTCTTCCTAAATTCTCCTATCGCGCTTATTTTCCAAGCTATTCCCTGAAAAACCTAGAAATCCTAGAAATTAAGTCTCTAGTCGTATTTACTCGAATCTTCAAAGTCTTCTCAATACTATTTTACTATTAAAAAAACCTCTGGAGTGGAAAAAAAAATAAGGGGAGGTATACACACACGTTGTGCA
The DNA here is from genome assembly GCA_963942555.1 of Aleiodes leptofemur. NCBI lineage: Eukaryota > Metazoa > Arthropoda > Insecta > Hymenoptera > Braconidae > Aleiodes > Aleiodes leptofemur. The sequence goes on from OZ012614.1 coordinate 10,149,268, forward strand.
GGTGTTTATGTAGACACACGGGTATTACGATGGCCTGGGCATCGTATGTCGTGCGTAGTACTACGTAGTAAACAAGAATGACCTCAAAGAGCCAAGGCGTAAAACAAAAGGGCTAATTGATACCGGCTGGTTTCTCTTGCGTAAAAAAATACAATAATAAGGCGAAGGGGCAGAAGAAGAGGAAGAAGAAGAAGAAGAAGAAGGAAAGAGAGAGAGGGGGGTAGTCGATGTGCACCTGCCTTGTGCACAGGAGAGGACAGGTGGCCATCGAACCTGCAGATGCTGCATCACGTGACACATTTTTAGATTCAAAATAAACGTCGTCACCTCAGAAACGAAGGGGCGTAAGTGCTATGTATAAGCACAGTACTTACGCCACTTTGTATCGTCACTTAAGCGATTTTTAATCGATCTTGTAAGATTATTGGAGTTTTTTCTCCGACCATTGTTTAAATTATTAGTAGGTAAAGTATCGGCCATCATGGTCACTCTCAAAAAAAAATTTAATTTTGAATTTAATTTTAATTAGAAAAGGCTTCAACGTTTCACCCACTCTGCATGGACCTCATCAGGGTGCTTATTATGTTTATTCTAAAAAATATCAATATTATCTTGTAGGATCGATTCTTTTTTTTTTTCTGAAAATCGATCTTTTTGGGCGATTCTCAAAAACTCGATTAATTGATTCTTCGATTCAAAAAATAATAAAATATAGTCTTTTTAGATCAAAATTATTATCAAATGATGAGGAAAACTTCAAGTAATTTATGAAATAAAGTTGAAAACTTGAGGATATCCAAGTAATTCTGATAATCTTTTTTTTTCTTTCAATTTTGGTCACTTTCAATAGAGTAGCATGAGATAATTTTTCAAAAAAGTTACTTTACACCATGTTACCGGATAAATTGGGCTAAAAATAACTTTTAAAAACAATTAAATTAACGATTATGTATTTATTATCAATAATGTATCAGTTAAATGGAAAACGATGATAAAACTGAACTAATAAAAATGTTTTTTTTATTATTCTCCTATTTTTGAATTTTTTTTTGTTTCTGAAAAAATCGATTCATCGATTTTCTTATTTCAATTTTTGGTTTTTATGATTTTCGTTTCTGACGAAAAAGATGAATATTTATGAAAATAATTAAAATAAATTACTTTAAGAGGGGAATGTTCATATTCTTTAAGTGATAGACAAAGAATACTGGAAGAATGGGATTATCCTGTAATTACCTTTGAAACCACTGGATTTATGAAAAATATCAAGAAAAATATTTCCCTAAGACAATTGAATTGTTTAAAAAAAAAGAGCACTTGGTATTTTTCTTTTTTCATAAATCCAGGGGTTTCAGAGATTTTTTATATTTTTCTCAACTTTTTTACTCCTTTACTATCAAATCCTGCTTTTTTTCTCAATACCGTTAATTTTTAGGAAAAATAAAAAAACTGAAATTTCCATCATCGGGAAAATTTCATAAACATTCAAAAATACTCCAGAAATTATGAATAATTCATATTTTTTAAGTTACAAACAAGGAAAATTTTTTTTTTCCTCATGAGGAAATCTCAACTGTCAATTAATTTAAATTGATTATTATTTTCAGTGAATTTAATTAATTATTCAAATGTGAATTTAATTAATTGTCATATAAATTTGGATGATACTCGGAGAACCGTATCAGTTGCAGCTGACTCGTTGCATCAAGTCGTTCTGATTTAATCCAATTAACGAAATTGGATTGAATTATTAATTATTTTCAACTAATTATTATCGTTGAAAAAAAAAAAAAAAGAATTATTTTAATTACATGGCGGACAATTTTGTTGTTGAGCGGATTAACTTTGCAATGGCAAGTCTGCAGAAGGAAAACGTCGAGGAAGAGTTTGAGATTGAGGAAATGAAGGTAGTATGCTAGTGAAATACAATTAATCCCTTATTTTTTTTTACATTTTTCTGTATTTTTTCATAATTTTCGTCCATGCAGTTTACGATATATTGTCGCCTTAGAGTGAAAGGCGCGTAAGCGCCAAAAACACGAAATTCTGGTGTGAAAGGGGCGTATGTCCACTTATCACTCCAAAATGTTTTTTATGGCCTCTGGAACATTATTTGGATAATTGAAAATTGAAATAACAAAGTGGCGTAACTACCAATTTTAAAATGAAAGGGACGTATTTCCACACTTACGTTCTTTTGTTACTTCCCTTTTAAACGTTATATAATTGTTGAAATTAAAGTGAAAAGGACGTATCTCCGCACTTACGCCTCTTTGTTTTTATAATTTTTTTTATCTCATGAGAATATTCGGAGTTACGCCCTTTTGTTTTTAGGATTTTTCATCCGAATTTTGGCACTTACGCCTTTTTGTTTTTAGCGATTTGTATCTAAACTATGGCACTTACGCCTCTTTGTTTTCAATTTTTTTCCGATGATTAGAGAAAATTCAATGAAAACACTAAAAACAAAGGGGCGTATCTCCGGCACTTACGCCTCTTTGTTATTTGTTTTTTTTTCCGATAATTAGGGAAAATTCAATGAAAACACTAAAAACAAAGAGGCGTATCTCCGGCACTTACGCCCCTTTGTTATTAGTCAGTGGTACTTACGCCTATGTGTTATTATTTTTTATTTTTTTACTAATATTGCGTAAAAGGCCTTGGAAAGCCTATTGGAGCAATATTAGTGGAGATACGCCTTTTTGTTATTTTGAAAAAATAATCGGGAAAAATGGCACTTACGCCCTTTTCACTATAAGGTGACGATATGAATTATCAAAGGTACCGAAAATACTGGTGATGGGGATTAAACGCCCTAAATCGGCCAGAAATAACGAAATTACTAAAAAACCACACGGTTTATCCATTATTTACAAACAATTGGCGAAGAGAACAGCATTTTAACTAAATAATAGAAGAAAAAAATATTCAATTCACCGTATAATTATTGAGAAATTTTAATTAGAAGGTAGTCGTAACTATTTGCCTCTCTCTCTATCTCATGCATGCGATAGGAGATTGATGTAAAAAAAAATTCGAGAAAAAAGAATTATATTCACAAGCTGAAGATATGACTTACGAATAGTTTAATCATTTTTGCGGATAAATTAAAGCACATTTTCCCGAATTAACAGCCATTAATTGAAAACTAATCTACAAATCCTCATTTTTTTCTGTTTTATCGACTGTACTCTGGGACACTACCTTAAGAGAGAGGATGAAGTTCGTGAAAACGTTGATTTTAAACCAAAAATCTTGATTGCACCACTGATATTTCATGTTACGGTGCACTTACTCGCACTTTATGGATTCTGGGTGCATCTGTGGTACTGCAAATGGCTGACGGTAGCCTGGGGTAATTTTTTATCAATTTTTTAATAATTATTTTTAACGATTAAATTGAATTAAAACTAATTTTTTCATTCTTTTTTACATTTTTCTTTTTTTTTTCTCTTTAGGTCATGTCCTAGCGTATCTAACAGCTTTTGGGGTCATTTGTGGGGCCCACAGGGGATGGGCCCATAAAAGCTTCAAACAGACGCCATTGCTCAAGGTTATTCTTTTAACTTGGCAAACAATTGCAGGACAAGTAAGAATATTTTGATTTTTTTCTCGATGAAACTGGGTTTTTCAGCGGTTTTTGAAGAATATCTGAGGAAATAAGCAAGATAGGAGAATTTTCGAAGAAACACCTTTTGTAGAGAATTTGAAGAGCTCCAAAAAAGATCTCTTCAAAAATCACTCTATCTCCTTTATTTCTCAAACTATTTCCAAAAGAAACAAATAATAACAAGTACTTCCGAATGATTTTCATTATCAGAACAGTGGATACACTTGGGCACGTGATCATCGAATTCATCACAAATACAGTGATACAGATGCAGATCCACACAATGCAAGTCGTGGCTTTTTATTCTCTCACATTGGCTGGTTAGTTATGAATAAACATCCATCAGTAATTGAGAAAGGAAAAATTGTGGATGTATCGGATCTCAAGTCAGACAAAATCCTCATGTTTCAGCACAAGTGAGTAGTGGGTGGATGAGGGAAAGGGGGGGGGGGGGGGGGCTTCCAAAAGAAAAGGCAAACTTCTTGATTTCAGGGGAAGAATGGTTATTCTATTCCACTGATATATTGGCAGTTTGCCAATGGGCAAAGGTTAATCGTTAGACTTACAATATAAGTTGTCTTGGAGTCAAAGAGGCGTAAGTGCTGTGTATAAGAACAGCACTTACGCCACTTTGTTCCTGAGGCATATGATATTTATCGTCTTTTTTACTTTTTTTTCTCCTTTTTCTTAGGTATTTTGTGCCCTTGTACATATTTTGGGGTCTCATGGTTCCTATTCTGGTGCCGTATTACATGTGGAATGAGAGCATCTGGATGAGCTTTCTCGTTGCCTTTTGCCTAAGATATGTTATAGTTCTCAACATAACTTGGTGTGTTAATTCTTTTGCACACAAGTATGGAAGCAAACCTTATGACGAGTGAGTTAGTTCTTCTTTCTTGGGGGATTTTTCCGATGTTTGTTGGAGTATCTTGGGGAGTGTGGGAGGGAGAAATGTGCGGATGGTTTTAATGGAAAGCCAGGGAAATTTTCGCTAAAAAACACTATAAACGAACCCATTTTGCCCCATAACTCTTAGAGTTATGGGAGTTTGATGATTGCATTTGAAAAAATTAGAAAAATATGCAGGAATTGATTGTTTTAAAGATATCTTGAAATTGGTTGGAGACAAGGAAAAATGTCAAGAAACCTTTTTTAGAGGGAATTTCAAGAACTACAAAAAAGGTATCATGATAAATTTTCCTAACTCCAACAGTTTCCGAAATATCTTTCAATCAAAACAAAAATCAATGAAATTATAATTTTTTTAAAAAAACAGTCGCATCAGAGGAGTTCAATCGAAATTTGTTTGGACAATTTCTTTTGGTGATGGATGGCACAATTATCATCACTGCTTCCCATGGGACTACAGATCATCTGAATTTGGTAATCAGGGTGGTTTGGCAACAAATGCTATTGATTTCTTTCATTGGCTTGGCTTGGCTTATGATTTAAAAACAGCAACACCGGAAATCGTTCGAGGACACGCAAAACGCCATGGTGACGGTACACACTACGAGGTTTCCAAAAAAGCCAAAGAGGTGAAGGGCTTGGAGAGAATCTGGATGAGTGGCCTTGGAATCGTTGATTAGGCTAACGGAAATGATTCTTTAAAAAAAAACAAAAGTGAAATAAAAAATAAATCTTTTTTTTAATCTGAAATTTTTCAATTAATTCCATTTTGTCAATAATTTTTTAAAAATATCTTGGAAACTAAGCGAGATAGAGAAATTTTTGAAGAGACCTTTCTTTAAGAGAATTTCAAGAGGTAGAAAACGAGATATGGGTAAAATTGCGCTATCTCGCTTGGTTTCCGAGATACTTTTAAAGAACTGATTATGGAATGAAATCAATTTTTCTGGAGGTTTCATATAGTTAGGGCTTTATTGCTAGAATAACTCAAAACCGTTGAGTTTAGGGGAATTTTGTATGAGACCTTTTTTGTAGCCCGAAAAGTTCCCCACAAAAAAGGTTCCATGACAAATTCCCCTGAACCCACTCATTCCCGAGATATTTACAGTAGAATCTCACAGAATTCAATTTTCATGAAAATAATATTTTGTAAAATAAAAGTAAAAAAAAAAAAGAATGTTTTTCTTCTTTCTACCAAAATAAAATGGGAGCAATTGCGGAAATTAATCCCAGCACGCACATTTCTTGGAATGATTTATGCGAATGAATGAGAATGAAAAAAAGTGAGAGAAAATAAGAGGAAAAAAAAGAAAAAAAATGTGGAAAGGAACAATAACACGAGTAAATAGCTGGCCGGATGTCAAGCATGGCTCTTTTCTTCTTTTATTTTTTGTGGATTCATTTATTGTTCAGGAAGAAATAAAATGAGAATCCAGCAAATACAATCTCTTGATGCTGTTATTATCGGAGGTATGAGGAAAAAGAAAAGAAGGGCAAAAATTCCACGGGTAAATTAGATGACGGAGAATTTCTTTTGTTGATTTATTGAATAAAAAGAAAAGGAAATTATGATTTTTATGAAATTTCGTTAGGGTAGTTTTCCCAGATTACGGTCAATAAAGCAGAAAACATGAGGATATGTAGGTTTGTTTCCAATTAATTGCTGATAATTCGGAAAAATGTGCTTTAATTTCCCCGTAAAAGTGATTAAACTATTCGTAAGTCATATCTTCAGCTTGTGAACATAATTTTTTTTTCTCGAATTTTTCTTCACATTAATGTCCTATCACATGCATGAGATAGAGAGAGAGGCGAATAGTTATGACTACCTTCTAATTAAAATTTCTCAATAACTATACGGTGAATTGAATATTTTTTTCTTCTATTATTTAGTTAAAATGCTGTTTTCTCCGCCAATTGTTTTTAAATAATGAGTCAACCGTGTGGTTTTTTTAGTAATTTCGTTATTTCTGGCCGATTTAGGGCGTTTCACTCCCATCACCGGTATTTTCAGTAACTTTGATAATTCATATCTCATGAACTGTACGGACAAAAATTATGAAAAATTCAGAAAAATGTAAAAAAATATCATCTTCGATATGGTATTAAAAAAATAAGCGATAAACTGTACTCTAGCTGGTTAGGATACTAACTTAAGGCAATTTTTTTTTTCTTTTATATTAATTCATAAATATTGTGGAAGGGGTCGGATTTAAGGAGTAAGGATGCACCCCTTTTTTAAGGGAATTTAAATGCCTATAGAAAAAATCTCCTCATGAATTTTCGGAGATTCTTCGTAAAATAATTAAAATGTGATTTGGAAAGTTTATCTTGGTTCATAATTTCCTGAATGAATTCGTTATTTCTCGATTATGATAACATATAATTTTATTTTTCTCCCATCACATGTCATTATGTAAATGAAATAATCAGATAATCCACGTGCGATAAACTTCCCCCTCCACCCAGATGTGAATTTCCCTCATTATCATTGAATTTGTGAAGAGATTATTTTGAGAACTGGGAAAATCCAGGGAACTTGTTTCTTGAATTTTTGGATAACTCGGAAACTAAGCGAGATAGTGATTTTTTTGTAGATACATTTTTTGTGGCTCTTAAAATTTTCTACAAAAGAGGTTTCTTCAAAAATTTTCGTATTTCTCTTAGCTTCTGCGATATTAAGCAAAAACAAACCTCAAATCTCAAATCTCAATGATAAAGTGAAATTAATTATTGGATAAATTAGTACCGCGTTTTTTTGTGGATATCTTCGAAAATAATGGGTTTAAAGAAAATACGAAGGAAACCTTTTTTGTAAGAAATTCAGAGAGTTCAGGAAAAAGGTCTCTTGATAAATTCCCCTAAATTCAACGGTCTTCGAGATATTTTCAATATAAATTTTCGATTTAAGAAAAGCAATTGGAAGAATTTGGAATAAAAATGGAAATTTTTATGAAATTGTGAGAGATAGAATTTTTCTGATAATTCCATTGGGAAGCTGAGGAAATTTCCGATGGCAAACATGTGTCAGAATTGATTTTTTAATTTTTTTTTTTGAAAATTCAACTTTTTTGGCAACGAATTGGCGGTCAAATTCTCCTCATTTTTGATTTTTCTCACCTTTTCGAGGATATCTCCGATTCTATTGGTCATAGCGGCTCGGGGTCGGTCTCAAATGGAAGATGAGATCATTTGCCATCGATTCATATAGTTTTGAAGGAAAAAAAACGATTTTTGAGTTACTTATGGGGCACTTTTGTGAAAATCATTTTTTTCCCTATAGGTACCTCAAAAATCGATTATTTTTTCTTCAAAACCCCATAAATTCATGGCAAATGATCTCACCTTCCATCTAAAATCGCTCTCAAGTCACTACGACCAAAAAAACCTGAGAAACCCTCCAAAAAGTGAAAATTTTCAATTTCGTTAAGGATTGGACTCCCAATTATCCCCTAAGAAACTCGAATTTTCAAAAAAATTTCAAAAATTAACTTTTGACAAATGTTTTCAACTGAAAATTTTCTCAGCTTTTCAATGGAATCATCAAGAAAAAACTATCTCAAAAATTTCCTCAAATTTCTCGTAATTTCTACAATCATAACATAAAATAAAAAATCTAAAATACATCCATTCCACCCCCCCCTTCCCCCTATCATCACCCCTTCTCCCCAATCCTATCATAAAAACCCCAAATTTTATCACCGAAATTTAAAAAAACCATCTCCACTTTTATCGTAAAAACCCAAAAAAATCTCCCTAAAAATACAAAAAAAAAGTACAAAACAAAAAAAAATTATTTATGATAAAACTAAAAGAGAGGCAGCTGTCTGTGGCGATTACATTTTGGTGGCAGTGCGAAACAGTGCGGGCACACAACACCAATACCACCATATTGCCATCACCGTGAGTGAGTAACTTTTGATGTCGGTAGAAAAAGAGAAAAAGAAAAAAGGAAGAGAGCATCGGGTAGGCGTCGTCTGGTAATTTCGTGAACGAGGGCTTATTTGAAAAAATGTACCATCTCTTCCCTCCCCCCACCCCTCCCCTCGTCATTTTATCCACCTCTCTTTCTCTCTCTCTTGATTTCACTCGGAAATCATTCCCTCTTTTTTTTCCTGCTTTTTTTTGCGTTCGTCTTCTTACGTTTTCGCTTATATACACGCGCTCAATTTCGAGAGGAAGAGGAGAGGACAAGGGGAAGAGAGAGAAAGAGAGAGAAAGAAAGAAGAGGCACAAGAGGTCGACCTTGGCCCAGGCACCCGGCAAAACGGTATTAACGAGAAATTCGGCACGTGCGTTGGAACTTGAGCTGAGGCGAGTGTACGTGAAATTTTCGGGAAGACTTCTTTTTTTTACTCTTTGTGTGATGATCGCTGGAATGGCTATTTCGCCTTCTTTTCGCGCGGGTTTGAGAAGGGGGGCTAGGGGAGGGGGTGGAGGAAAGGATGGAGAAACTCTCGAGGGTATGAGATTTTGTGGACACTTGGGTTTTTATAGGGGGATAGAAATTTTTTGGATTGTTTAATCATAATTTTAGGGCTCTGAAGATGAATAAAAAAGAATTCTGAAGTTAATTTTAAAAGGTTTTTTTTTTCGTTTTTTGTGAATATTTCCAATAGTTTTTGGCCGTTGGAGGTAGGCAAATTTTGGGAGACCTTTTTTGTAGCTCTTGAAATTCTCTACAAAAAAAGTTTCCACAAAAATTGCTCTATCTCTCTTAGTTTTCGAGATATCTTCGAAAAATGAAGTATGTGGAAGAGAAATGAGAGTTTAAGGTAGTTTCGCAGCGAACTCGAGTACAATCAATCCTTAATTTTTCTGATGCCGTATTAAAGGTGATATTTTTTTACATTTTTCTGTAATTTTTCATAATTTTTGTCTGCACGAGTTTAAGAAATATGAATTATCAAAGTTACCGAAAATACCGGTGGTGGGAATGAAATGCCCTAAATCGGACAGAAATAACGAAATTACCAAAAAAGCACACGGTTAACCCATTATTTAAGAACTATTGACGAAGAGAACAGCATTTTAACTAAATAATAGAAGAAAAAAATATTCAATTCACCGTATAGTTATTGAGAAATTTTAATTAGAAGGTAGTCGTAACTATTTGCCCCTCTCTCTCTCTCTCTCTCTCTATCTCATGCATGTGATAGGAGATTAGTAATGTAAAAAAAATTCGATAAACAAAAAAAAGTTATATTCACAAGCTGAAGATATGACTTGCGAATAGTTTAATCACTTTTTCGGGTGAATTAAAGCACATTTTCCCGAATTATCAGCAATTAATTGGAAACTAACCTACAAATCCTCCTGCAAATGTCTCCGAAAGTACTGCATTTACAAAAAATTCCCTGGAAACCTTTTCTGTAGAGAATTAAATTCTCTACAAAAAAGCTCTCCTCTCATTTTCCCCTAACTCCAACGCCTTCCAAGATCCCTTCAAAACAACCAACCTCCAATAATTCCCCCACCCCAAAAAACTCAAAAAATAAAACAGCTTTTTATTTTTCCCGCTTCAATATAAAAGCACTTGAAATAGACGACACGATAAGATAACACAATTTCCCCTGAATTTCAGAGTACATAAAATTCCACAACTGCCAGTTACAATTATTCTTGTCCTCATTGTTGAATAAAAATAAAAAGAAGTGAATAAAAAAACGAGAAAAATTGAAAAAAAAGAGAGAAAAGAAGTTATGAGATACTTCACGTTAAAGAAGCAAAAGGCAAAGAGAGAGAGAGAGAGAGAGAGAGAGAGAGAGAGAGAGAGAACAAATGGCAATGGCAAGTGGGAGCCTGAGGATCCTTGCAGCGTATATAATGCTATGGCATTCCACAACTGGTTACTATACTACTACGAGCTCACTTTTATTTTTAAACAATTTTTCCTTTTTTCTTCTCCATTTCTTTCACTTTTTTTTTCTCTCATTTTCTTTATTCTCTCGGTCTTCTCAGCAAGATTGCTGCACACGTGTTTGCCAGGGTGTATTGAAGGCTTGTATGTGTGTGTATGTGTGTGTGAGGAGTACCACTGTCTCACTCCGGACAGGGATTGGAATCAAGTACTCCTCTTATTGCGGCGGCATTCCAAAGACCGGACGCCACACGGAGGGCCAAACGTCCAACCCTTTTCTTCGGATTTTTTTATTATTTATTTCTCTCGTCTTTTTTTTTATCTCTATCGTGCGGCATTTCTGCATGCCAGAGATGAAATTACCCGTGCCACCTACCCAGTCATACCAAATCGAGAGGGAAAATTGCGATTTTTTTTCGAGGGTATTATTATTTTTTTTTTTCATTAAAAATTAAAAATTGGGAAATAATAGATTTGGAGATTTTTGGGGAGAAAGGATCTCGGGAAGTATTGGGTTTAGAGGAAAATGTGAAGAAACGTTTTTTTGAGGAAATTTGATGAGCTGCAAAAAAGGTTTCTTGAGATTTTTCGATAAATTTGATGGTTTTCGAGATATTTTTATGAAAATCTGGAAAAAGTCGTGAAATGAGGTTTTTACGGTGATTTCTGTTTTCGTTGAATCTCTCGAAAAGTAAAGGAGATGGAGAAGATTTTGTGGAAATTTCATTTATGGGGAATTTTGAGAGCCACAAAATATATTTCCACCATTTTTGTCTATCTCGCTTAGTTTCCGAAATATTCAACAAAAACACAACAGTTTCTCTTTTTTCTAGAAAAAAAAATTTATTCCACTTCCGAAAATTGCCGCCACCTCTCTTGGACCAATGGAACACTTCGGAGGCTGTGATAACGAGGTTCAGAGTGCGATAGTTCAATTCAGCAATTTCCCACCTTTTTATTTCATTTTTATTGCTTCCGAATGGAAGCTATGTAATCATCAAAATTTTTGATTGTAATTTCTATAATAGAAGATACTCAAAATGGTCTAAATAGAGAAAAAATGATATTTTTAGTGCATATCTGTGTGTTTGTGTGTGTATGTCTGCATATGCATAAAAGTCTCAATTACAGCTAAACGGTTTTATAGAAAAATTTCATATTTTGTGGAAAACGTCCATTTTTCGGAAATCAGTTTTTAATGGAATTTCTGGAAACTATTCAATTGATGTTATATATAGTTATATACTATCTCGAGAGTTGTATCAGTTAGATGCCTGTCAATTTCGAGCTTATTTTCATGATTAGTTCTCGAGTTATTGCCATTTTAGTGAATTTTTCAAAATTTGATATTTTGATGATGGTTTGAAAAAAGTTGTATCACTTCCATTCGGAAGCATATTGCTAAAGTATTAGCAGAAAGAAGCTATATCAGTTGGAAAGCAATACTATTATCCACTTGTTTTCATGCTCGTTTTTTTTCATCGGTGAGAGACAATTAGACAGGGTTTAAGGTTACGCCCGTGGAAAAAGTGGCGCAAGAGGGAAAAGAGGGGGAGGAACGAGGGGATAGAGTGAAATTAGAGGGAGACGAGGTAGGGGGTAATATTAGATATCCAAGAATGCTTCTATCCGTGATTCTGATATGGGATAGCGGGTCGTAAAATACGAGGCTCCGTTATCCCATTATACAGAGTCACGTTTTGATGAGACGAACGAATTTGAATCGTGAAAGACACACGGCAGGAGGGGAGGACGGGGGAGGGGGTGGGAGGAGTACAGGGACGATTAATAAGTGGATATAATCGCTGACACGATTTTTTATCGTGAGAATTAATCATTTTTCCATTTAACTCTGGTTTTATAAATTCAATTTGAAAAATTTGATGATTTTTGAAAAAATATATGTATTTTTTTTCAATTAATTCGGAATTAAAGTTTGGGAGGGGGGAGGGGTAGGAGATTGGATGATTGAGTTGTGTGAATAAATCGATTTTTCCGGATTTTTCTGTGAAAAGAAAAATTAAGAAATTCTGTAGAATTCATTTATGGACAAAAGGGACAATTTTAATTCATTTGTGGAAAAATTGATTTTTTTGATCATTTCCATGCAAATGACAGGTGAGATGTGTAATTAATCATTTTTGCATTAACTTTTGTGCATTGACTAAATTTTTAAAAAATCAAGAACTTTTTTTTACTATGAATTTTTCGTTTTTTTTCAATTAATTCTTAATTAAATGGTTGAAAAAAAAAGTAGAATTGATTTATGTGAATCAATTGATTTTTTCAGGATTTCTTCTTTAAAAGAAATGAAAACTTCCTGTTTAATTGAAAAATATTGAAAAAAATGTGAAAATTTTCGATTAATTCGAAACATTTAATTAATTCATTGAAGAATTGAATTTTTCAATTATTTTAATGGAGACTGACACATGACATGTTTGATTGATCATTTTGACACGTATTTTCATTCATAAATCAAATTAGAAAAATTAAAATTAATTTTTTTTTCAACCAATCATTAATTGAATAATTGGAAAAAATTGTATAATTGATTTATGTCAATCAATCAATTTTTTCAGGATTTTTCCAATCAAAAATTTTTTGAAAATTTTGGTTCAATCAATTTTTGACGAAAAACAAAATTGTCAAAATTCGTTAATTAATTCATGAAAAAATTCAATTTTCAAATGATTTTAATTTAGACTGACACATGAGATGTTTGGTGCGGTTTTTGTGGGCGTTAGCCACACTCTCATACATTGTAGAAAATTCACTCTTCCCCCCCTCCCTCCTCTCCAGACACTTCCCCTCCTCACTTCTCGTGTTGAAAAGTACCGCAGTTTCACCATAAAATTAGCATTCAGTAGTCATTTATAATAGTAACAAAGTGCGAGAAATATAATCGTACAAGTTGGTGTGAAGTTTTGCAAAATTGTAGGTATACCACAGTTGAGAGGGGGGAGGAGAAGGGGGTAAGAGAGTTAAGGGAGAGGAAAAACCACTAATTTTCGTGATGGAATGGTATTTAAATAATTGCTGAAATAAATTCAGTGATTCTAAACTGTGGAAAAGATGATTACACTGTCGGTATGATTTAATGGCTCGAGGAAGAATTTTAGAGGGAAAATTACTCGAGGAAATTTTCATAAATTGAATTAGTTACATTTTTATTGCAATTAATTTGATTTATGTAAAAATGAGATTTTTTTATGGGAATTTTTTATGATTTCAGGAAAAAAAGTGAGAAAAATTCCGAAAAAATTGACTTTTGGAGAATTTTTTGGAAAGTTTTGGAAAGGTAAATTATTTTAGTCTTAGTCTCGATTGAAGTCATCCAAAAATCCGATTTCTTGATGGATTAATTAAAATAAATGAATGAATTAAATTATTCGTATTGATCATAATTGAAAAAAAACGAAAAAAAAAATTTTAGTTACAAATTTTTTTTTTCAAGGGGAAATCGATTTAGTTACGTGATTTAATTTGGGAAAGTTTGATTTTCCAATTAAAATTTCGAAATTTGACCAAAAACTCATAAAAATCAATTCAATCCTCTATTCCCCTCGATGTCTCGGAAACTAAGCGAGATAGCAAAATTTTCATAGAGACCTTTTTTGTAGCCCTGAAAATTCCCTTCAAAAAAGATATCCACAAAAATTCCTCTATCTTCATTATTTTAGGAGATATTTCTAAAAAAACCTCCTTAAAAATATCGCGTTACTAATGCCAAAAGGGCGTATCGCGAATTTTACGCCCTTTTGGCTTTGCAGAACCAAAAGGGCGTATCGAAAACAATGTTCCTCTCCTGTTTGAGTCAAAAATGTTGAAAACGTATTTTTCTGTCAGAAAAATACAGAAAAAAATTTTTTTTTGTGTACGCCCTTTTGGCTTTAAGAGACAAAAAATTTAAAGCCAAAAGGGCGTATCCCAACTTTTTTTCATCGCAATTATTATTTGGGATCAGGAGGGTGTTTATACAGTTCTCCATGATTATCCCGGTAAATAAGCGAGATAGAGCGAAATGGACATTAGTATGGGATCAGGAGGGAGTTTTATCAGATTTTCGGGATTATCTCAGTGAATAAGCGAGATAGAGCGAAATGGACATTGGTATGGGATCAGAAGGGAGTTTCTCTAGTTCTTCGTGATTATCTCGGTGAATAAGCGAGATAGAGCGAAATGGACGTTTATTCGGGATCAGCAGGAAGTTCATTCAGTTTTTCGTGATTATCTCGGTCAATAAACGAGATAGAGCGAAATGAATATTAATATGGGATCAGGAGTGAGTTTTATTCAGTTTTTCGTGATTATCCTGGTGAATAGGCGAGATAGAGCGAAATAGAAGTTGATTTGGGATCAGGAGGGAGTTTATTCAGTTTTTCGCTAGTATTTCGGTGAATAAGCGAGATAGAGCGAAATGGACATTAATTTGGGATCAGCAGGAAGTTTGTCGTTTTTTTCGTGATTATCTCGGTGAATAAGCAAGATAGAGCGAAATAGACATTAATGTGGAATCGGGAGGGAGTCTTCCCAGTTTTTGCCGATTAACTCGGAATATAAGCGAGATAGAGCGAAATAGACATTAGTATGGGATCAGGAGGGAGTTTTATCAGATTTTTGGGATTATCTCGGTGAATAAGCGAGATAGAGCGAAATGCATGTTAATTTGCGATCACCGTAGAGTACTCTCAGTTTTTCGCGATTATCTCGGTAAATAAGCGAGATAGAGCGAAATGGACGTTGACATGGGATCACCAGGGAGTTTTCCAGTTTTTCGTGATTACCCTGGTAAATAAGCGAGATAGAGCGAAATAGACGTTGATTTGGGATCAGGAGGGAGTTTATTCGGTTATTCGCTATTATTTCGGTAAATAAAGGAGATAGAGCGAAATGGACGTTGATATGGGATCATCACGGAGTTTTTCAGTTTTTCGTGATTATCCGGGTGAACAAGGGAGATAAAGCTAAATGGACGTTAGTTTGGGATCAAAAGGAATTCTTTCATGTGGAAACTCCCTCCTGATCCCATATTAATGTCTATTTTGCTCTATCTCGCTTATTCACCGATATAGTCACGAAAAACTGAATAAAATCCCTTCCGATCCCAAATTAACGACCGCTACGCTCTATCTTACTGATTCACCAGGATAATCACGAAAAACTGGAAAACTCCCTGGTGATCCCATATCAACGTCTATTTCGCTCTATCTCGCTTATTTTCCGAGTTAATCGGCAAAAACTGGAAAAACTCCCTGCCGATTTCACATTCATGTCTATTTCGCTCTATCTCGATTATTCACCGAGATAATGACGAAAAAAACGACAAACTTCCTGCTGATCCCAAATTAATGTCCATTTCGCTTTATCTCGCTCATTTACCGAAATAATAGCGAAAAACTGAATAAACTCCCTCCTGATCCCAAATCAACGTCTATTTCGCTCTATCTCGCCTATTCACCAGGATAATCACGAAAAACTGAATAAAACTCACTCCTGATCCCATATTAATATTCATTTCGCTCTATCTCGTTTATTGACCGAGATAATCACGAAAAACTGAATGAACTTCCTGCTGATCCCAAATAAACGTCCATTTCGCTCTATCTCGCTTATTCACCGAGATAATCACGAAGAACTAGAGAAACTCCCTTCTGATCCCATACCAATGTCCATTTCGCTCTATCTCGCTTATTCACTGAGATAATCCCGAAAATCTGATAAAACTCCCTCCTGATCCCATACTAATGTCCATTTCGCTCTATCTCGCTTATTTACCGGGATAATCACGGAGAACTGTATAAACACCCTCCTGATCCCAAATAATAATTGCGATGAAAAAAAGTTGGGATACGCCCTTTTGGCTTTAAATTTTTTGTCTCTTAAAGCCAAAAGGGCGTACACAAAAAAAAATTTTTTTCTGTATTTTTCTGACAGAAAAATACGTTTTCAACATTTTTGAATCAAACAGGAGAGGAACATTGTTTTCGATACGCCCTTTTGGTTCTGCAAAGCCAAAAGGGCGTAAAATTCGCGATACGCCCTTTTGGCATTAGTAACGCGATATCAATTATTAATTATTTTTATATTTTTCAAACACAATTCAATGTGATTACTTTTTGTATATTTTCAATTTTATTGACTCCGATAGGCATTCTAACCTGGAGCCTCTGAAAGAAATAAACATTAAACATTAAACATTAAACGATTCATTCCTATTTCCAACCTAATTTTACTCCAAAATCCCAAAACGCAACAAGCGCACTCCCTTTCCAAATTTACCATTCCCCGAAATGTTATTTTGGGTTTAAAAAAACTTCCACCATCACCCTCGCATCTTCGCGCCAAAACTGCTCTAAATTTTCCTGCGAATTGAGGAAAATCCTCCTAAAATGGACCAGCGAGTCAAAATGATCCAGGATTTTTTTTGAGGATGAAGCCGTCCCCAGAAAAATCTGAAAAAATTCACGAACCATAGCGATATATTCAAGCATGTACTCAAATTTTTTCAGATTTTTCCACAAAACCCTTCACCTCAAAAAAAATCCTCAATCATTCGATTTCGGTGCTCTCTTTCAATTTCTTCTAAATGCAACAAAAAGAAGAGAAAAGAAATACCAGAGAAAATGAAGACAGAAAGAAAGAATGATTTTTCACGCTAGTTATTTTCCTGGCGCCATGACGCCTGACCCGCGCAACATAATCTGACGGATGCGACTAGAGAGCCCGTACCCGTTTTACATCGTTGGGCATTATATGCACTTGCGTGCCAAGAAAATCGAGACAACAGTCGGCGTCATGTCTCGTCGTCATTTGGCTTCGTACACTGAACAAGTAAATGTAAATTATTTTGTTTAATATTGTCTCTGAATTGAGGGAAAAAATTCAATTTAAGGTACTATCCCAGCGTGCTCGAGTAAAGTTAACCCTTTATTTTTTTGATGCCATATCAAAGATGATATTTTTTTACATTTTTATGAATTTTTTCATAATTTTTAACCGTGCAGTTTATGAGATATGAATTATCAAAGTTACTGAGAATACCGGTGGTGGGAATGAAACGCCCTAAATCGGACAGAAATAACGAAATTACTAAAAAACCACACGGTTTATCGATTATTTACAAACAATTGGAGAAGAGAACAGCACTTTAACTAAATAATAGAAGAAAAAAATATTCAATTCACCGTATACTTATTGAGAAATTTTAATTAGAAGGTTGTCGTAACTATTTGCCTCTCTCTCTCTATCTCACGCATGTGATAGGAGATTAATGTAAAAAAAAATCGAGATACAAAAAATAATTATATTCACAAGCTGAAGATATGACTTACGAATAGTTCAATCACTTTTACGGGTAAATTAAAGCACATTTTCCCGAATCAACAGCAATTAATTGGAAAACTAACCTAAAAATCCTCATTTCTTCTGTTTTATCGACCGTATGCTGGGATACTACCTTAACACTAGCAAAAACATCTTGAAAAACATTTTATCGTAGTTTTGGGGGATACGCCCCTTTCCCTCCAAAATCGACCTTTTTTTTTGACACTTACGTCACTTTATTTAATATTTTTTCTGTCTCAGAGTCGAGGGAAAAAAATTCAATGTAATTCAATTTAGACTGAAAAAGAAATGGGAACGTCTCTCCAGTGAATTGAATAGAAAACATTGATTTGCATAAAGAGAAGAAGAAAATGAATTCCTTGAAGTTTTATTGTGTTTTTCTTATTTCTCTTGTTCTCTTCTATTTCTTCTTCTCTGATTTTCTCGCTCGGATTTTTCAGAGACTTACACGTTAGACCAGAGGAATTTAAATTAACCCAGTGCTTTTGATCCACAATCGCAGTTAACGCGCCACCCACTGTCTTTGTGATGAAGAAAATATTTCGTTGTAAACTGGATCTAGATGCTCGTTTATGGGCAATATCTCGAAAAATATGGAAGATAGGAGATTTTTTGTGGGAACCTTCTTTGTGGGGAATTTTAAGAGCTATAAAAAAGGTGTTCATAAAAATTTCTCGATCTTCATTATTTTCGGAGATAATTCTAAAAAACTGGAGACATTATCAAAAAAAACTCATAAATTTTTGGAGAAATATTTGAAGAAATTGATTCATAAATTTCTGAAATTAACCCGAGAAAATTAAAAATTCTGCTTTTAAGGTAGTATCCCAGTGTACGGTCGCTAAAACAGGAAAAAATGAAGATTTGTAGGTTAGTTTCCAATTAATTGCTGATGATTCGGGAAAATGTGCTTTAATTTACCCGAAAAAGTGATTAAACTATCCGTAAGTCATATCTTCAGCTTGTGAGAATAATTTTTTTTTCTCGAATTTTTTCTTACATTACTAATCTCCTATCACATGCATGAGATAGAGAGAGAGGCAAATAGTTACGACTACCTTCTAATTAAAATTTCTCAATAACTATACGGTGAATTGAATATTTTTTTCTTCTATTATTTAGTTAAAATGTTGTTCTCTTCGCCAATTGTTTTTAAACAATGGGTCAACCGTGTGGTTTTTTAGTAATTTCGTTATTTCTGTTCGATTTAGGGCGTTTCATCCCCATCACTGGTATTCTCAGTAACTTTGATAATTCATATCTCATAAACTACACGGAGAAAAATTATAAAAAAATTAAGAAAAATGTAAAAAAATATCATCTTTGATACGGAATCAAAAATATAAAGATTGACTGTAATCGACTTCACTCGGATACTACCTTAATAGAAAAATCCAATGAATTAACTGAAAAAGTTAGTTTTTCTCGTTCTAATTTTCCCTTTTTTAAATTTCCTCTGGAATAAGAAATTCACGTCACTCCTTTATCAATTGAGAGCAACTCTCCAGGTCTCTCTAATCAATTTAAAGTGAGTTGGAGTGCCAAATTGCATCAATTAAACTTCTTCTGATGAGTTCAGCGTGGATTTGTCCAGCAATCGAGAAGACAGACTTGGCTCAGTCGAGTTTTAGCACCAGAGACAGAGTTTTTGGAGGCTGTGCCAAGGCACGAATCACCACGTAATGGACACGGTAGCCCATTCTATTCTAAACTTATAAGTTTTCACGTCAGCTACTTCTTGATATTGTTTGAAATTCATCGAAGACAATAAGTTCATTGGATTTATTAACTGCAATAGTCATTTTTATTGGTAAAAGCCGTGGAATTAATGGCGAGTCTTGCAGAATTGAGGGAAAATTGATGATATTGTCGTTCATGAGCTTTTCCATATATCCCCTATTTTCTTATTATTTTTTTCAACAATTGAAAATTATTTCTCAATAAATTAAATTATTTTTTCTTGAAAAATTTACTTTATCACTTTAGTTTTTGGGACACATCTCGAAATCTGTGCCAGATGGAAAATTTTCATAGAAATCTTTTTTGTAACTCTTGAAATTCTCAACAAAAAAAATTCCAGAAATAATTAATGAATTCATTAAAAATTCATCAATTAATGCAAGTACATCCGTTAATTTAATGCCGCAATTGTCATAGTATCATGGAAGAAATAAGTGGCCATAAAAATATGAAAAAATTAATGTACCTCGTAAATTATAAACAGAAGTACATGAGAAAACTACATTCAGCTATGATAATTCAGCCCGTAGGAGCAATTATCGCAGTTGAAACACTTCCGAGGGAATTGCCGTCAACTTTTCCTAATATATAATTCCATCCACCCACTCATTTCTTCTACCAATGGTCTTCCCCTCCCCCTCCCCCTCCCCCTCCCTCCCTCCCTCTTCACTTTGCTGCTCCATTATTTCTCATTTCTTTTTTTTTTTCGTTTTCATTTCTTCCTTTTATTATTAAAGCAGTTATGCTTTCTTTCTACGAGCAACTTGCTCTACCCTAACTCACGAGTTTATTTGCATAAATACATAAAGTTTTTTGAAGGGGAGGAGGGGGGGGGGGGGGGGGGTGGCTCAACACCCGTTTTGGTTGAGGTTTAGGGGCGAAATAATTGTTGTTATTAAAGTTCGAATCACACGTAAATGACAATTTTTGTAAAATCTTGGTTTTTTTATTCATTTTTTTTAAAATCTCTCGGAAGATAAGCGAGATAGGGCCTTTCTCGAAGGGATCTTTCTTGTGGAGAATTTCAAGAGCTACGTAAAAGGATTGAGAGAAAATTGCTCTATCTCGTTTACGTCCCGAGATATTCTAAAGAATCTGAAAATTCTTATTTTTCGTCAATTTTATTGGATAATACTGAATAAGCCCAAAAAGAGTTTGGAAGCTTAAAATAAAAAATTATTTTTTTTTGAAATTTTCACGAAATTTTTGGAGAAGAAAAAAATAAAATCACATGAAAGGGACACTCAAGGCACTTATTACGCTCGATTAATTTCGATCCATTTAACCCCCCCCCCCCCCCTCTCCTCTTGCTCCCCAAAAGAGGAAGGATAAGTAAATTATCTTGTACTCTAGTATTTCAAGCAATTGAGAGATCTCTCCCTTGGCAACTAAAACGTCCAGACTATCACTCAAGTGACTCCCACTATCCAAAGGGCTTCCTTGCTCTCAGGCCACTTCTCTCGTGCCAGAGTGGCTCTCACAATTTCTGTGGTTCTATACCGAGGAAAAGTGTAAATTTACGATGAAGCTTTACAAGAAAAAACTCTCAGATATTTTTCTTGGGGGGATGAAATTTTACGAATTGTCTCTACGGTTTTTTCAAAAGAATATCTCGGAAACAGTTGAGTTTAGGAGAATTTATGAGGAAGGCTTTTTTGGAGAACGGAAAATTCTTCATAAAAAATGTTTCTTGAAAAATTTTCCTCAAGCCTATATTTTCGGAAAGATCTTTACCCGAAATATTTCCCAAATTTTCAATAAATTCACCAATTCGAAATGACATTTTTGGTTTTTTGAAGATATTTTAGAAACCATTGATTTTAGGAGAATTTACGAAGAAACCTTTTTTGAAGAACGGAAAATTCTCTACAAAAAATGTTCGAGTCTCCACTTCCTTAAATTCACCCCTTCCCTCGGAATGTTCATCGCAAAGAAATAACTAAATTCACCCTATTTTCACTTCACCAAAAAAATCGAAAAAATCTTTTTATTTTTTTAGAAAAATATAAAACGTAAAAATAATTCATGAATGAGATAAGAGAATTGAAGAACACGTGGCCGTTTATGGCCAAGTTATCCATTTAGTTTTCTCCTCCCCCCACCCCTCTCCTATCTGTGTACACAAGAAATTACTGACCGTATGTAACGGCCATGACCTTGAACTGAACGAGGACAAGATGGATGAAACAGTACACGCGAATGTACAATTTTATCAATCAACCGAGAAAAAAAAGCAAATGTCCATAAAAAAAAGTCATTTTTTCTGCAAATTAAGGAAATTCCGGTAATGCGTTTTTTTTCTTTTTTTTCGTTTATTATTGCTTCCAAACCCAAGAGTGGATTCATTCAACATACATCTTTACAATAAAACAAAAAAAAGAAACAAAAAAAAAAGCACAGTAACAAATTTCACTTTGATTGATTATATCGTCGCCTTAGAGTGAAAGGGGCGTAAGTGCCATTTTTCCCGATTTTTTTTGTTCAAAATAACAAAAAGGCGTATCTCCACCATTATTGCTCCAATAGGCTTTCCAAGGCCTTTGACGCAATATTAGTGAAAAAAAAAAAAATTAATAACATAAAGGCGTAAGTACCACTGACTAATAACAAAGGGGCGTAAGTGCTGGAGATACGCCCCTTTGTTTTTAGTATTTTCATTAATTTTTCCCCGACCATCGGGAAAAAACTAATAACAAAGGGGCGTAAGTGCCGGAGATACGCCCCTTTGTTATTAGTCTTTTCATTGATTTTTCCTAATTATCGCAAAAAAACTAATAACAAAAGGGCGTAAGTGCCGGAGATACGCCCTTTTGTTTTTAGTGTTTTCATTGAATATTTACCTAATCATCGGGAAAAAATAATAACGAAGAAGCGTATCTCCAGTCCATGCGTCTTTTTATTATTTTTAAAAACAAGAGGCGTAAGTGCCATAATTCAAATAAAAAATCCTAAAAACAAAAAGGCGTAAGTGCCAAAGTTCAAATAAAAAATCCCAAAAACAAAAAGGCGTAAGTGCCAAAGTTTAAATAAAAAATCCCAAAAACAAAAAGGTGTCAGTGCCAAAAGTTTAAAAAAAAATTCCTAAAAACAAAGAGGCGTAAATGCCAAAAGTTCAAAAAAAATTCCTAAAAACAAAAAGACGTAAGTGCCAAAATAAAAAAAAAATCCTAAAAACAAAAGGGCGTAACTCCAAAATAAAAAAAAAATTCTAAAAACAGAAAGGCGTAACTCCAAAAATTCTCATGCGATAAAAAAAATTATAAAAACAAAGAGGCGTAAGTGCGGAGATACGTCCTTTTCACTTTAACTTGAACAATTATATAGCGTTGAAAGAGGAAATAACAAAGGGGCGTAAGTGTGGAGATACGTCCTTTTCACTTTAAAATTGGTAGTTACGCCACTTTGTTATTTCAATTTTCAATTATCCAAATAATGTTCCAGAGGCCATAAAAAACATTTTGGAGTGATAAGTGGACATACGCCCCTTTCATTCCAGAATTTCGTGTTTTTGGCACTTACGCCCCTTTCACTCTAAGGCGACGATATAATGGGAGTGTGATATGGAAATTGAAGAAGAAACCCATGAATCCATTGAATTTATTAAAAATATCTCGGAAACTATGAATTTTAAGGGAACATGTCAAGAAAACTTTTTTGAAGAGCGGAAAATTCTCTACAAAAAAGGTTTCTCGCCAAATTTTCCTAAGTCCAATAGTTTCCGAGATCTCTTTACCTGAAAAGAAAATTAGCTAGTTCGACAGAGCAATTTAATAAACTGTGCTTTCAATTTCTAATAAATCAAGAGACTATTAGTGCTGTGATGAGTAATTGATGAACAATTAATAGCTTGATTGACTGTGATTGTTAGTCATTTGTAAAAATTGACGTTCAGTAATAGTTTCCATTAATAGTATTCATTAAGGTAATATTTGAGTAGCAGGTCCAGACTATCTACTTTTATTTTCATTTTTTTCTAAGTTACCGTAAATGTTCTAATTATTCCGATTTTATAACATTTTAGCGATATTAAAACGATATCCACGATAGTAAATTGTTATTAAATAATATTATAAATATCCAATATTGTTGCGAATTTGACTCACACTGTCCCAATATCTAGAACTGGGACTGGAGGATCCTCAGATTTTAAATACCAATATGGCCGCCATTGATGTTTTCATGTAATTAATTGAATTAATCGTCGCTATATGTCCGGTAACATGCATTTTTCATGATTTCAAAAATTAATAGACACTCTGATGAACAAGAATATATATGGTTATATAAGGAAAAAATAAGTCTGTAACCATGAATTGTTGCAATGAAACTGAAATTGAACCTCGCTTATGGAGTTTCAATGTTAATTTAATTTTTTTCAAAAATTAATTTTACCCTTATTTGTCCGGTAACATGGGGTAAACTAAATTTTTAAAAAATCTCCTCATGCTATTCTATCGAAAGTGATCGAAATTGAAAGGGAAAAATAGATTGCCGGATCTACTTAGATTACCTCACGGGGTTTGGGGAGTTATCTCCAAAATATGGAATCATTTTGAGAATCATACAGGACGTTCCTAATGTCATCAATATTATGTAGTATTTTTTTTCAAAATTTTCATGTATTTTGTTTTAGACTAACTAACAGTTAAAATTGCATTTTATACATGGGCTCTAATGCATCAAACCTGGTAACAAAAGTCTCCTTCTATGACAGATTTCATGCATAAGAGTCCATGTATAAAATGCAATTTTGACTGTTAATTAGTCTAAAACAAAATACATGAAAATTTTGAAAAAAATACTACATAATAATTAGGACATTAGGAACGTCCTGTATGATTCTCAAAATGATTCCATATTTTGGAGATAACTCCCCAAACCCCTTAAGGACAAGACCATGATGAAGTTCAAAAGTCTTTGGTTGATGAAGGGATCCATCGAGTGACATTTGGCACATGATGGGATGTGTCAAGAAACATTTAAAAAAATGTTAAACACAATCCATTTTGCCCCGTATTTCAAGATAAAACGTTATTATTTGGGTTTAACTTGATAATGCCCGATGGACCACAATTTTCATGCAATTCGGATTTTTTTTTTTTCAAATATTCATTATCCTTCTGAGAGTAAAATTGGGTATTCGTTTCATATCACAGATCATAGAACACAAGAAAATGAATTTTTTTCACTCACTTATTCTTTGTTTCAAATCTTTTCAATTTTTTGAATTTAAAAAATTCACTTTTCGATAACATTCAAAAAAATTCCGGTAGTGCGATACGAGAAATGAAAATAAAAAACAAAATCCATTGAATTTATTGAATTTGGTGAAACAAAATCCATTGAATTTATTGAATATAAAAAAAAAAGAGGAATTTATTGAAGTTGAAGTAGAAAGATAGAATTGTTGGAACTCAAACGTTTGTGGATTCAGTGATCTCCTTTTTTTTCTTTTTTCATATTTTAACGGAAAAATAGGAGAAAAAAGGGGTATGAGAAAAGATTTGAAGAGTGAAAAAGAAGAGATTGAAAATTGAAGTGTGCTTGAAGGCGAATAAATCGAAGACACAGTTGGGCATGAGCGAGAGACACTCAGGGATAAAGGGAGTGGATGATAGTTACGACCAATAGAGGCGCTGAAAGGCATCAGGGGGATTCCCCACTATCCGTTGAGAGGGCCAACTTGGTCATGGTGAAAAAGTTGGTTTCTTTGCATTCCATGCTCGTTCTCCTCCCACTCCTCTTTCTCTTCAATCTTCTGCACTTGTCTTATTTCTTCCTTTTTTCTCTTCTTCGTTTCTTTTTAAAGCTCTTTACGGGGAAAATTATCGTCACGATGCGGGTATACTTTTGAAACTTTGAAGTTTTGAAGAAATTGTTGCGGCATGAACAAGTCTTTTGGCAAGTTTTATTGTTTTTTAAATGAAGGTTTCAGGGATTTCTTTTTTGAATTTAAGATTTTTTTTTTTTTTTTTTTTAGAATTTTTCGAGGGGATTTGAGGGGAATGATAGATATCTTTGGAGCGAGGGGAGTTGGGGAAATTTTGCAAGAGAACTTTTTTATGGGGAATTTCAAGAACTCCAAAAAAGGTATCCTTCAAAATTTCTGTAAATCCTTCAAGATTTCATGATATACTTTTTCATCGATAAGTAGCGCCCCTTATTGGGTTATTTACATTCTTTTTTACAACAGTGTATTTTTAACGAGTTTTTATTTCACTGATAATGCTGAAGGTATTTTCATCTTAGATTTTTTAGGGACTTCCACAATATTCCTATATTTTAGTATCACATTTTTTCAAAAAAATTGATGGATTATTCTAAATTCCATGATATTAATCCTCAAAATTTCCAATAATTTCAAACATTAATTTTCTTTTATCATTTCACTTTTGAATTTAAGAAGGAGTATATTGAATGTCTTGCGGTGGCCCTGGGGGCATGTACAAGCGTTAGAGAGTTTTGCCTGGAGGTAGTAGTGGGCCACACAGAGGATATGTAGAAAACGATATCGTGAATGCCACAATGAACCACAGTCATATATATATCTATATATATATATACACATTCGATGTTAGCAAACTTTAGAGAAGTGAGAAAGAGAGAAACTTCTGCAGTTCATCCAATGTATAGTAGTCTACCCACAATACGAGATTATATTGTCGATGAGGGGAGGGGGAGGGGGCGGGGGTGACACAGTTGTCTGGTTTTGTGCACGCCTCGGTTGATTGCATTATTCTGTGAGTACGTGTTCATTTATTCTTTTTTTTTTTTTCATTTTTTAAAACTTCTTTTGAATTATTATTATCACTTTTGTCCTCGATTTTTTCATTTTTTTATTCAAAAAAATGACCGCAAATTTATGCTCATTTTGGATGCAGGGATGATGAATGATTTAGTTTAAAGTGCATTAAATAAATACACTAAATTCATTTGTTTTCCTTTTTTTTAGGGCATTTTGGAGAGTTGGGGAATATTTTGATGAGGTAAAATTTGAAATTTTTCATCATTTCTGTAATGAAATAAGGTAAAAATCTACTTTTTTTTTGACGATTTTTTAAAGATTTTGGAGAAACTAATGGAGATACGTCCTTCTTATGCTCAAATCCTGCTTTATAACTCTTGAAATTATTTGCAAAAAAGAATTGAGGTAACATCACTCTATCTCGTTTAGTTTTCGAGATACTTTTAGAAGATCAAAATGACAAAAAAATAGTTTTATTGTTTTTTTTTTTTGGTATTTAGTTTTTATTAAATATCCTGGAAAATAAGCGAGATAAAGCGATTCTACTTGAATTCATTTTCAGAGCCTTTAGAATTTCCCGCAATAAAGGATCGAAGGGAATTCACACTATTTCGTTGAGCTTTCGAGATATTCTCAGAAAAATAGAGAAAAAAAATGAATTTTTTTCGTTTCATCTTTTTACGGTTGAATTCAATTGCTCATAACTTTGTGGATAATAGAGATAGAAAAAAATGTCAGGAGGCTTTTTTTTCAGAAAATTTCTATAGCTACAAAAAAGGTCTCCTAACATTTTTCGTGGAACCTGATAGTTTTCGAGATATGCCAAGAATAAAATGAATGCAATTTTTTTAGGCTTTTTTCGGAATCCAAAGAAAATTCTGGAGTTCGTTTTTGGGATAAAAACATGAATAAATTAAAGGGAAAATGAAGTTTTGATGGTATTGAGGTTTGACGCAGGTCCAGTCTATCCAAAAAAATTCATCCCCAATTTTTATTCCGTAGAGAAGAATTGTGGCGAAAAAAAGGAGGGGGGGGGGGGGGGGGGAGGGAGAAGAGTCACGTGTTCGTAAAGTATTATCATTTTTATTATTTATTTTTCCTCAGTATTTGCACGAGTAAATCTTCTTTCTTCACCGAAAAAAAAAAAAAAAAACTTTAATATCCCCCTCGTTTTCACGAAGAATAAAGATCGCTTATTTGTTATTCCATCGTCGCCTCATTTTTTGCTGCGAGAGAGAGAGAAAAAAAATGTGGAAAATTACGAGGACGAGGAAAATTCAGGGGAAAAAAAGTGGAAATTAATGTCGATGAGATATTGTTCGAATGATATTTTCAGCGATTTTTTTGCCATCAATTTTCGCCTTTCCCCCGCAATTTATTAGAAAAAAAAAAAAATTTACATTTTTGCATTTTTAGCTTTATTGAATTATATTTTCAGTTTTTTGGAAATATCTTGGAAATTATCGATTTTAGGGGAAAATGTCATGAAACCTTCTTTGAAGAACGGGAAATTCTCTACCAAAAACGTTTCCTGCTAATTTTTTCTAAACCCAATAGTTTCCAAGATATCTTTTCATAAAAAAAAACGTTCAACATTTCCTAAATTTTCCACAATTTCCAAAGTTCAAAATTACATTTTCTATTTTTTTGAAAATGAGAAAAAAATGTAGAAAGTTACGAAGACAAGAAGAATTCAGTAAAAAAAAAGAGTATAAATTAATGTCAATGAGATATTGTTTGAATATTTTCAGTGATTTTCTTCACATCAATTTCCGCCTCTTTCTCACAATTTTTTAACAAAAAAAAGTGAATTATATATTCTTGCATTTTTCCACTCGATTTTCGTGTAAACACCGAGAATTTCCATCGTTGCTCTTTTCTGGGGGAAAATGCCACGAAAATCCAACCGTAATTTATCCAACGGCTGGGATAAAGTGTGAGGATACGATAAAAAACGAAGGGAGGGGGGGGGGGGTGAAAAAATCGAGTAAAATACATAATGG
The DNA here is from genome assembly GCA_963942555.1 of Aleiodes leptofemur. NCBI lineage: Eukaryota > Metazoa > Arthropoda > Insecta > Hymenoptera > Braconidae > Aleiodes > Aleiodes leptofemur. Next base: position 10,177,482 of record OZ012614.1, read on the forward strand.
CACATTTTAAGAGAGAAATTGCTACAGTACTTTGTGAGATTTAGAGGCTTGAGAGCCTCCGGGGGTGTCTGTGGAGAAATTCACAGGATTTTTGGTGAGAATGAAGATGCGGTGAATTTTTGCTGCATCAATTTCTGTGGAGTTTCCGGGAATTTTATTGGATAAATAAATTCCTCGAATTTTTTTGGGACAAAAAATGAGGTTTACGTTATTTTATGTTTTTTTCGGAATATCTGGGGAAATAAGGGAATTGTGATGGAGAGCTCTTCGAATAATTCCATTAGAAAGCTGAGGAAATTTCAGGTGGAAAACATGTGTCATAATTTATTTTTTCGAATTAAAAAAAAATTATTTTAATGAAATTTTTTTATTTAAAATTTTTTTTTTTTTTTTGGGAATATCTTCGTTTCTAATTGTCGTGTATCACAAAATCGATCAGCAGGAAAGGTTAAGCTCACTCCCCATAGATCCGTTCAAATAAAATCATTTTTCCTCAATTTTTGAAAATTTTGGAAAAAAATTATGAAAATAATCATAAAATTTGTTAATTTTTTTTTGAAGAATCAATAAAAAAAACTATTCAAAACTCCATGAATCGACGAGTAATTATTTTATCTTTCACCTCTTCCTCGAATTCTTGCACTGCGACACTTAGAACCAGAGATATCCCCAAAAAACTCAAAAATTTTGATGAAAAAAAATGAAAATTCAAAAAAAAATCATAGAAATTAACTTTGACATAATTTCCAATAAATTCCCTCATCTCCCCATCTCTCAATTTTCTGAATAAAATGATACACTCAGCGTAAATTTCCACCAACTAAAAAAAATGAAATAATGATGAAAGAAAAAGAAAAATAATAATAACAAACTGTAAATCATCACCAAAGAGCTTCTCCCATGAATTCCATTGGAGAACTATGCGCATTCATGCACGTACACCTTGTTTGCACCAAGGAACGTAGGCATACACGCGTTACGTCGAACTTATATGGTATTTTCTACTAGAATACTTGGGAGAATGGTTAGAGAAAGAAAATAAATAGAAAGGAGTAGAGAAAAAAAAAGGAACGAGTGAACTTCGAGTTGAAAGAAATTCTGTGAGAAAGTTACATTGAGGAAGACAAACCAATTTATTTATTTAATGAAAAATATAAATTCAATTATTGTCGATTCTTTTAGGAAGAAAAGATGAAAGAAGAAAAGCCGAAGATTTCCTTGGAGATTCTTTTAATAATATCTTTGAGGCTGTTAGGTTTAGGGGAAAATATCAAGAGACCTTTTTTGTAGAAAATTAAATTCCCCACAAAAATGGTCTCTTGACGAATTCCCCTAAACCCAACCGTTTCCGAGATCCTTTCCAAGTACCGAAAATTCAAAGATTTTCCTTCAACTAAAATTCAGGAAATCCCGAAAAAATTCCTTTAAAAAATCAGAAAACCACTAAAATCAAATGATAATGATAATCCCACATTTGTTAATCTCCACTACAACACTGCCTCTTTTTTAAAAAAAAATTTAACATAAAGAAACGTGAGAATTTACGTTGAAAAACCGTTTACGTCTGCACGTGAAGTGAAAAAGCCACGGAATGGGTCAGACAAAGCGTAGTAATGCTCTTTACAGTGTTGACTTCATTTGTAACTAGAGACTGAGTTAAATTTTTTTTTCCTCCTTTTCCCTTTCCGATCTTTTGTTTTATTTTTGTGTTAACATTTTCACCATCTCCCTTTTAATCATTAGACTCTCATTGTTATTTTTCCGTGCAACGCACTCGTCTGCGGTTTTAACCGCAGGTTTTTATCTCCAAAAAAAAAAGAAGGAAGAAAAAATAGTAAAAAATATGAAGAGAATTCAAGGTAAATGAGAGATAGTTTTATTGGTTATTTGCGGTTATTTTCTACGCTCATTGTTCTTTAAATTTAATACAGGATTTTAAAAAATGTTTATTGGGTGATTTTCACTCATTTTGTGATCCATTTGCGGATATTTTATGGAGAATTTCAACCGCAAATGTTATAGATTTTTCATGGCACTATTTTCCATTCAATTTTTACGACTTCCCCCTACCCCCTCCCTCCTTTTTGCGGGTGTTGGAAACATGGAGAAAAAAGGAATTGTTATTTTTATTTGGAAATATGTAGGAATTCGTTGGAGATAAGGAGATTTTGGTGATTGCCTTTTTTATAGAGGATTTCAAGAGCTACAAAAAAGGTTTTTGTGAAAATTTACCTAATTCTCATGTTTTTGGAGATATTCAATGATAACTCTTCGAAAAAGTAAATTTAACGTTGAAAAATTTCATTATTTTGGGAATATCTTGAAGTTTATGTGAAGTTTCGAGAATTTCATGACAACCTTTTATTTTTTGTAACTACTGAAATTCTCTACAAGTGAAGTTATCATCAAAATCATTCTTTTCCACTTAGTTTCTGAGGAAATCAATGATAACTCTTCATGAAACTGAATTCAATCCTCAAAAATTTCGTTATTTTTCAAATAACTTGGAGTCCATGCGAGATATCTAAATTTTCATAGAAATCTTTTTCTCGACAAAAAATTTCATCATCAAAACTTCTCTAGCTCGCTTAGTTCCCGAGATATCCAACGATAACTCCTCAAAAAACTAAATTCAATCCTCAAAAAACTTATTTTTCCATGAAAATCTCGAAATCCGCAAGAGATATAAAAAAATTCCTGCTAACCTCCTCTTAAAAGAAAATTTATCACCGAAATTCCCTCATCTCCCTGAATTCCCCAGATATTCACCGATAACTCTTCAAAAAACTGAATTCAAACCTCAAAAATTTCAGTTTTTCGCAAATATCTCGAAATTCACACGAGAGATCAAAATCTCTATGAAATCCTCTTGAGCCCCCGAAATCCTCTCCGAAAAAGATTATCACCAAAATTTTCAAATCTCCCAAAATGTCCAAGATATTCCGCGATAACCCCACAAATAAAATCCAATCAGAAAACCCTCAATAATTTCCTTTTTTTCTTCATTTCACCTCCAAAAAAATCCATAAAATGGAATTAATTTTATCGCACGATACAATCCGTGTAAACGATACATTGTGCGGCCTTCGTGCATCGGCATTATAGTGTAAAGAATCGATATTTATCGAGATGGCCGGTAATTACATGAGATTGCTCGACTATCCATAACGACGATCGTTCACCACAACCAGGCGTCTGTCGATCGTTTTCTCCATTCTCCAGCTCTTTTGTCTACCTTGCTTCTCACCCCCCCCCCTCCCATCCCCTTTTCTCCTCCCCCCTCCTCCTCCCACAGTTTTTTTTCTTTTCCTCAATGTTGCCTTTTTTTATCACAGTCTCCCCCCCCCCCCCCATTTCTTTCTACCACTGTCTCAGTCCCCCCCCCCCACATTTTTTTACCACTATCCCCCCCCCCCCCCCCCCACCTTCGCGCAATTTTTCCTTTTTTGTCCACTTTTCTCTTGCACTTTATATTTCTTCACTCTTTTTCATCGAACTTCTCTCCAACGAATGATCACTAATGAAACGTTAGTTAACGACTTATCGATCCGTACTCTTATCCTGGGGCTATTATTACCGGCAATGAGCGTCACATTAAATTTCAGTTGAACTGGGCAAATATGTGAACTTTGTGGAGAGAGGGAGAGAGAAAGAGAGGAGTGAGAAGAATATTGTGATGTTTTTCTTTTATTGGGGGAAAAATTGGTTATTTAATTGAAATGATTGATTTTTGATTAAATTTCTTTTTTTTCAAAGAAATTCTGTAATTTGATGATTTTTTTTAATTTAAAGCTATCTTGGTAAAGTGTTGGGTTTAGGGGAAAATGTGGAGAGACCTTTTTCGATGGATTTGAATAGTCTTGGAGATAAGAGTGAAATATAGTAGAAATAGGAGAAAATGATTAAAGTAGTATCGCAGTAAAGTCGAGTATAGTTAATCCCTTATTTTTTTGATGCCGTATCAAAGATGATATTTTTTTACATTTTTCTGAATTTTTTCATAATTTTTGTCTGTACAGTTAATGAGATATGAATTATCAAAGTTACTGAAAATACACGGTGGTGGGGATGAAACGCCCTAAAACGGACAGAAATAACGAAATTACTGAAAAACCACAGGGTTGACCCATTATTTAAAAACTATAGGCGAAGAGAACAGCATTTTAAGTAAATAATAGAAGAAAAAAATATTCAATTCATCGTATCGTTATTGAGAAATTTTAATTAGAAGGGAGTCGTAACTATTTGCCTCTCTCTCTATCTCATGCATGTGATAAGAGATTAGTTATGTAAAAAAAATTCGAGAAACAAAAAAAAATTATATTCACAAGCTGACGACATGACTTTCGAATAGTTTAATCACTTTTTCGGTTAAATTAAAGCACATTTTCCCGAATTATCAGCAATTAATTGAAAACTAACCTACAAATCGTCATTTTTTCCTGTTTTATCGACCGTACGCTGGGATACTACCTTAATAAAATTATCTATAAGTTATTTTTTAAAATATCTCTAAAACTATCAAGTTTTTCAAAAAATGTCAAGAAACCTTTTTTGGAAAGAATTAAATTCTCTACAAAAACGATTTCTTGACTTTTTTTTCGCAAAATCCAATAGTTTCCAAAATCCTTTCGAAATAAACTGCAATCAAAGGGGTGATTTCCCTAAATTTCCAAAAATAATTGCAGAAGAAATCACGAACAGAAAATCCCTCAAATCATCTTCATCATTAAAAAATCGATATATAATTTGAAAAAAAAAAAAAAAATTTCCATGACCCAGAAAATTATTTATTAATTCTATCCATCGACCAAAGAATTCAAACTAATTCATCAGAATTTATAAAATGATAATAATAAAAAAAATTATTGTAAAGTGCGCATCAACTGACACACTTATTACCGATAATAAGACACTAAGTAGAAAATACAGGAGTGTATAATTACAAAATTATTGTAGAAAAACATCGATGAGAATTGCATAAGAATTCCGATGATCCATCAATTACGAATGAACACGTATTTCATTGATTTTTCTCAATTATTTTTTTTTTCTTTTTTTTCCGACAGAGAATATTTGTGGAATTGTCGGCACGAATGAGGATGAAAAATACCAGGTTATCCTCTGCATATTAATCCATGATCATTAGTTATGCCTATTTTTTAAAATAAAATAAAAAAGTTGAATTTAATTCATTTAATTCATAATAAAAATTATTTGAATTTTATCTAATTTTTTAATTTTTATTATTTGAATTTTCTGATTCGCCGTTATAGAGCAGATAAGATGATTGCATACGTGCAGACTCAAACGCAGTTTCCAGAGCCTCGAGGTTAGCAAATAAGAGTAGTAACGATATCTGAAGATAACTCGAAAAAAAAGTAAAATTTAACTAAAAGACTTCTGGAAATTCCGTTTTTGTGGAATATTTCGGATTCTGTGGGAGATGGGAGAATTTTCGCAGAGACCTTTTTTGTAGCAAGTTTTGAGGACTCGAAAAAAAGTTCCGATGAAAATTGCGCTATCTCTCATAGATTTCGAGATATTCAGTGATAACTCATTGAAAACCCAAATTTGAAAAATTCTTTTTTTTTTTTTTTTAACTTCTCGGGAAAGTAAAAGACATGGGAAAATTTTCGTGATAACCTCCTCTGTAGGGGATAATCAGGGCTACATAAAAGGTTATCACGAAAATAATCCTATCTCCCTCATTTTCTATGATATTCCACAAAAACTAAAAGTAATTTCTTACTCATTTCTTGAAATTCCCAAAAAATGAGAAAAATCCATTTTAAGATAATGATAAATTAATAAAAAATATGCTTCACATGTTTAATATTCAACTCTACCTTCACTCAAGCATTGATACATGAAATATGTGGATATAAACATCTCTAGTGCTTTTTTCCTGAAGTATTAATCGCTCGAGTCATCCATCCACCAGAAATAGACATTCGAGAAAAAAGATTTTCCCTTCAATTTTTCCTTTTTTTTCCTTCTTCTATCTCCGAATGAACGTTCCTATTCTGTCATTTGAATCTACACTCACAACTCCCTATGAAAGGAGGAATGAATACAAAAAAACTGCCTCAGTATTAGTGCCAGCAGCACAGAATCAAAGATTCGCTCGATAATGAGAGATGAAGTGAAGTTTTGTGGTGGGGATAAAAAATTCTGCTGGGTCAGCCTTCGCTATAGTATCACAACGTACGTTTTACGAGTGTAGTAAACGTACTACGGTTACTATACGTCAATCTGCATTAAGGCATTTTTCTAATTCGAGATTTACTCATTTTTTTTCCTTTTTTTGATGATTCAGAATTGAATTTTTCATTAAGTTTAAAAATGTATTCTTGGTTTTTTGAGAATAACTCGGGAACTATTGGGTTTAGAGAAAAATTTCATGATACCTTTTTGAAAGGAAATTGAATTCTGCACAAAAAAGGTCTCCTGAAATTTTACGCTAAAGCTAACGGCGTTTTAGATATTTTTGCTCCAAAATATTTTTCATTGAAAAATATTGCAAAAAAAATAATATTCTCTCCTAATTTTTTTTCCCAATCATTTTTCACGTAAAAAAAATGCAGAGGAATGAGCTGGTTAGTGATAGAGTTTTTTTTGATGATTCCATTGGAAAGCTGAGGAAATTTGAGGCCGAAAACATGTGTCACAAGCGATTTTTAGGATTTTTTTTGAAAATTGCAGAATTTTGGGTTCAATTTTGAATTCTAACGCTTCGATTTTCAAAATTTTGAGTTTTTTGGGAATATTTCATGTTTTAATTATTGTTTCGCAAGAAATAGATGATCAGCGGAAATGTGAGGTCATTTCCCACCGATTCATGTGATTTTTACTCAATTTCCATCAATTTTTGAGTTCAACCTCAAATTGTGAGCCCAAAAGGCTCAAATTTTCAAAAAAATAAAAAAAAAACCATCCGACATATGCTTTTCATCTCAAATTTCATCAGCTTTTCTGCTGCATCAATGAAAAAACCGTCCAATCAATGATTCTCAAGAAATTGATTTTCTGGAATGAAATCTCTCAAAAATTGAAGAAAAGTCCTTTTTTTTCTCTTAATCCAAAAAAAAATCAAAAATTCCTTGGAAATCTCTTCGAAAAAATTGCCATCTTCATTAAAAAATTCTGAAAATTTATTTTTTCATTGAAAAACTCTCGGCAAAGAAAAACCATTATCCTTCCCTCATTTTTCTCCTCCATTCATTTTTCCACGTAGCGAAAAGAAAAAAAAAGAGAAATGCGGTGGAATGAGCTGGTGAGTGGAGAAAAGAAGAAAAAAAAAAGAAGAAAAATTGAGATTATTATCAGTGACAATGACAATTGTTAGTCTTGGATGAGTGAGGAAATGCCATTGCTTGAGAGAGTCACATCGGGGCTTACGGTCTGGTAGAGGTGGGTCGTGCGCCACTACGGCTGCACTATGTAATGAATGGTGCACCGTCTGGGGGCCAACGCCCTGTCAGCCAGCTGACTGAAATGAACCGAGTGCGAATTTACCCGAGGTAAACCGAGCCAATCCGAGCAACAAAGGCTGCACTGCACCCTAGTTTTTTTTTTTTTTCATCTGAACACCCACTACTTGGATTTTTTTACCTCAATTTTTTTTTTGCAACTCCATCTCCAAGTTGTGCCCCTTATCACCGACTTTTCAGCCCCTTTTCTGGTACAGAAGAGGGGGGAGAGATGGTCTTTAGAGAAAAAAATCAGTGCTCACCTGTAACAGAAAAAATACGAAATCATGAGAGAAAGTTTTTTTTTTAAATGAATTTTTTGATGATTTCAATTTTTTTGGGAAAAATTTTGATTTTTTTTTTGCATTTTTTTTTTGAGAATTTTTTTTTATTTCAAATTTTTCTTTTTTTTTTTTTAAACATCTCAGAAAATAAGCGAGATAGAGCGATTTTGTATGAATACTTTTTTTGTAGCTCTTGAAATTATCTACAAAAAAGATCTATTCAAAAATATCTCTGTCTCTCATATTTTCCGAGATAATTCGAGAGAACTGAGTTAGAGTTGGTAAATGAGAATTTTCTAATTAAAAAAAAAAAAAAAATGACGAAGAAAAATAGGAAAATTGAATAATAGGGGAGGGTAATAACTTCCGTTGATAAAACTCCATCCGAGTGTGACGTCAGTGGTTTTCTAATAGAAGTGTACAAGCAAGAGTAAGGAAGAGCCTGTGGAGTGAGGAGAAATGAAGACAAAAGGTAGACACACAAGAGGTAGTGAAGAATCACGAGGAACTTTGAGGGGGGGGGGGGGGGGGGAGGAGGAGGGAAGAGAGCGAATGAGAGATGGAACAAGAGAAAAAAAAAGAGGAGAATGAGTCGCCCGGGCCGAGTGCAGAGTATCGAGCGAGGTCCAGCATCGGGACGCCGACCCACGCAAGCAGTGACGTCATCGCGTCAGCTGCTGCATCAAGGAAGAGGGCGATGCCGTGTGGCGTGGCCATGTGGACCCCGTAGCCGGTCGACGCCCGGCATTTTGCAACTTGGTTTTTTTTTTCGTACGTCAATGATTTTTAGGCAGAATTAGAAGAAAAAAAAAGGATTTTTCTCTTATTTTCATTTTTGGGGAATTTTTTTTTTGGAGAGGGGGGGGGGGGGAGAGTTGGTGGGTGGCGTGGGTTTTTAAAATTTTGGAGGGAGAATATTGAGGGAAATTTTTCGTTCATGGATTCATTGCGGAATGGATTAAATTTCAATGTGAATTTTTTTTTTTTCTGTGGAAAATTCATATGGAAAAATTGGAATTTTCGTGGGAATGGAGATTTTTGGGAAAATGGGGAGAAATAGAGTTTTTTCTTGATGATTCCATTGCAAAGCTGAAAAAATTTTAGGCGGAAAACATGTGTCACAAGTTTTTTTTCGCATTTTTACGAAAATGAGAAAATTTTTGGGTCAAATTTGAATTATTTTTGATTTTAAACATTTTGAGTTTTTTCAGAATATCTCAGGTTTTAATCGTCGTTTCATAAAGAATCGATGATTGGTGAAAAAGTGAGCTCAATCATCGTCGAATCATGTGGTTTTTACTCAGTTTTCATCGGTTTTTGAGTTGCACCTGAAATTTTGAGTCCAAACGGTTCAAATTTTCAAAAATTTCAAAAAGATCTTGTGACGTGTGCTTTCCATCTTGAATTTCCCCAGCTTTCCAGTGACATCAACCAAAAAAAAAAATACCGGACCGCGGATTCTCAAAAAAAAAATTCCACAAAATTAAAAATTAAAAAAATCCCTCTTCTTTCTTTCAGACAAAAAAAAGGTTCTGATTGTCGTTCCCGAAAAACTCGATGACCAATGGAAAGATGAGCTCATTCCCCATCAAGTCATGTAATTTTGATTTAATTTTCATCATTTTTTGAATTACACCTCAGATTTTGCATCCCGAAAAAATACAAATTTTCGAAAAATTCCAAAAAAACCTGGTGACATATGCTTTCCACCTCAAATTTTCTCAGCTTTTCAGCTACACTAATTAAAAAAATCACCCGATTAATAATTTTCAAAAAAATCCCCCCTAAAATCCTTTTTTTTAAATTAATTCCTAAAAAAAACCATTACCCTTGAAAATTTTTTGCAAAAGAGGATTTCATCTTTGCCTTTTAACATTAAAAACCCATTTATCCACAAACAAAACACCAATACCATGAAAAAAAAACAATGATAATAATAAACAACCACGCATTATTAAACGTGAAAGTCTCGTAGGCGATCGGGTCACCGATGTCTGCCATCAGAATGCAGATACCAGCAGCCACTCTGGCTCGTGCAAATGTATAACGCCCAGGCGGAAGGACAAGGCGTGCATAAAATCCATATGTATCAAAATAAAATGAGAGAAAAAAAAAAGAATGAGGAAAGAAGAGAAATAAAACGTGCGTGAATTCATAGACAATGACTCGTTTGCACCAGAGTGTCTGGTGTGTTGACTTCCGCGTGTCTGCATCTCTCCCGCCTTCTTCGAATACGAGACTCTTTTATTTCTTGAAAAAAAAAAAAAAAAAAAAACAATCTCCTGTCTCTGCGTCCACGTGGGTTTATATCATGCTCCGAAAATTCATTTAATTATTTCCGCTTCTTGATTATCATACAGTGACACACTCAGTATCTTTTAGTTTCAATTAAATTTTTGAACTTTTGAGATTTTTTGAAATTTTAAGATTTTTCAAAAATTTTGAGATTTTTTGAAATTTTATAATTTCATCGAAAAGATCGTAAAATTCGACCCTAAAAAATCGTATAATGCAATTGATTTTTCTCCATTATTTCGCGAGATATAAAAACCGCGAATTTTTCAAAAACGTCCGAATTTTTTTATTATCTCCGGAAGTAATGGCCGAAGCTTGATTGTATTACAATGATTTTCGAAATAGTTTTTCCCGCTCTTTTCAATAGACCCATCAAAATTCCTAAATTCCTACTTTTTTTTTGAAAATCCATAAATGAATTTCTTCTCTCGGGCACTGGGTAAAGTACTGGAAATGTCGTACAATCGAGAGAAACATCATTTACACACAGTTGAGATGAAACGTCAAAGCGATCATTCACTCATCGCAGATATGAGACTGGTCAATTGGTTAACACGATAAACGGAGGCCGGTTGGTAACGATACGAGAATGCTTGGTCGAACCGGGCATTTGGCTTCCTGTCTCGGGGCCATTGTGAGTACAGCTTTAAAAGCAAACAGACTGGTACAGCCAGTCACCGTCTATACCCCCCCCCCCCCCCCACTCCTCCCACCCAACTTTTGTCCTTCCTATACAATTTTTTCATTCATAAAAAAAAAGATTTTATTGGAATTTTTCATTCATTGATAAAATTAATTCCTATTTTTTTTTAAATTTAATTTGGATAATCGCAAGTTTTGGCGGGAAAAAGTGGAAACATGCAGAAGAAGAGGGAATTCAAATTTTCGCGCCAATAAAAAATTTTCCATCACAATTTGCCAGAGTATTCACGCGGGACACATTAATTTTTTTTTTTTCAAGTCTCAAAATAAGTAAATCTTGGAAAAAATCTCGAAAACTAAACGAGATAGCGAAATTTTCGAAGAAACCATTTTTTTTTTGTATCTCTCAAAATTCTCTGGAAAACCAGCTTTAAGCCAAAAAGGCGTATCTCCTTCATTTACCGATATGCTCATGATATTCAAATTCGAGAATTTTTTTTTCTCGCAAAGTCAAATAAATTCCAATTAAATTTTTGGTGGGAGAAAAAAGTGGCACTTTCAAATTTTTCACGAGCCAATCAAACTTCTCGTGTTTTCCATTATATTTTCATTTCACCCCTCCTGTACTACTAGTGCAGCACAGATAGCAGATCGTTTCGTGTTTATTAGTCTTGAAAATTTCAGGGTAAAATGGCAATTTCGATTTTATCACTGATCGTTAAAAGTTTTAATTTTTTTTTCTTTTTTTTTTTTTTTCTTTTCGTAAACCACTGTATATTGGATTGAAGAGAGATCCCCGGGTTATTTCCACTCAAAAACGTTTGGTAACGGTAATACACCAATAAAAATCACGCGATAAGACGTCTATCTGCAGTAAACGCGTAATATCTATCCCCCCTCCCTCCCCCTCCTCCTTCCCCCCCTGTACTTTAGTTGTAATTGGAGGAGTTTTTGGTTTTGTCTTGAGCATTCTGACTGATTCGATCGAAGAAATTGGAGGGAGATTGTTCAAAAAAGAAAATAATCCTTTGAAATCAGTAAAAAAGGGGTAAATCTGGCTTTTTTACTTTTTTTGTCTTCCTTTCAGAATATCTCAGAAATTAATGGAGATACGCCCTTTTTGTCCTAATCCAGGTTTCTAGCTCTTCAAATTTTCTACAGAGAAGGATTGGGGTGAAAACGGCTTATTTTTATTATTTATCGAGATATTTTCAAAAAAATGATAGAAGAGAAAAATCGACTGAAATTAATTTAAAAAAATTGGTAAATTTTTTTTCATCATCCTTCAAAGATATCTCGGAAACTAGTGCATTTAGAGGAAAATGTCACGATACTTTTTTTGTAGGAAATTGAATTTTCTATAATAAAGGTTCCCTCATAAATTCTCCTAAACCCACTAAATTCCAAGATATTCTCAAAATTCTAAAAAAAAACTGATCGTTTTCTCCTCAAAAAAAGAATTAAAAAAATTCCCATTAATTATTTTTCGAAATGGCACGAGTCATAATTACAGACATTAACCACCCCCTCCCCCTCCTCTCATAAATGCGTAGTAAAAAGAATAATGAAAGAAATATGTGCGTGACAATACGATAATTGTTCAATAAAAACAATCTTTTTTTTTTGTTTTTTTTTTTTTAAGAAAATTAATCTCACGAGGAGATAAATAAAATGAGAAAAAAGAGGAATTAAAGAGAGTGTTGGAAAAATTGTTGAGAATGCTGGGGAAGAAGGTATAATTGACGGGGAGCACTTGAGAGGTGTCGTAAGACAACTGTAATTATGGTTCTAGCATTAAAAAAAAAAAAAAAAAACATTGAAATTTCCGACAATTTTCATGCGCAAATGATCGCAGAATTTCGCAAATTAATTTGCAAACACGCTATTAAAATTCTAATTTTAACATTATTATTTGTCTCGTGTCAATTCAATGAATAAATTCTCTAATTAATTTTTTTTTTTTTTCATTTTTTTTTCTTGAGAATTTCCTTTTTTTTTCTTTTAACTTGAGAAATTTCACGTTTTTTTCTTTTTCTCGCGCTCGATTGCAAATTATGTGGAAAGAAAAAACAATTTGTGATTAACTTGTGTTTGTGGAAAAAGGAACGGTCATTGACCGATGTGAAAAAGAAAAAAACATTGGCGCATTACGGGTGAAACTGCATTCTTTTCAAGTACGTTTGAGAAGTTATTGTATACAGGTGGATAAATAGCTTTAGCAAGGTGAACTCACGGTTTATTGAGTTAGACTTTCAATCACTATTTTATTTACGTAATACCATGATTTTTATCGTTTTATTTGTGAATGAAGTGAAAAATAAGGAAAAATAAAAAAACATCAATTCTATTTTTTTTTTTCAAATTAAAATTGAGAATTTGAAATTAAGAAATTTTTGGTTCTTCCTCGATTTTTTTGAGAATATCTTAAGCGCCATTGGGTTTAGGAGAATTTGTGAGGAGACCTTTTTTGCAGAGAATTAAATTCTGCATAAAAAAGGTCTCCTGATAAATTATCGTAAAAGCAACGGTTTCGGAGAGCCTTTTATTATTTGAAAACAAAAAAGTTTGAGGTGATTCAGGAGTTTTTGAGTTCTTTTAAGAATATCTCGAAAATAACATTGATTAAGAAAAATGATCAAGAGACCTTTCTTATAAAGAATTGAAATCTGCATAAAAAAGCTGTCATGCAAAATTTTCGTAAACCCAATGATTCCGGAGATCTTATTATGATTAAAAAAAAAATGATTTTGTTGACAATTCCAAGATAATTCACAAGTTTTGGAATTTTTTGAGAATATCTTGAGAACTATTAGATTTAGGAGAATGTATCAAGACACCTTTTTCGTAGCTTTTGAAATTCTCTTCAATAAAGATTTCTTGACATTTTTCCCTAAACCCACGGACTCCAGAAATATTATCTTTTTTCTCCTCCAGAAATTCTCTCAAAGATAAACATCTCCAGAAAAACCTAATTTCTTTGTTTTTATCCGAAAAAAAAGTTTAATTAACCGTTGGTAATTTGCGGGAAAACGGTACACGCGAATTGAAGGCGACGTAGTGGGCGAATGGGGCCGAAAGGATCTCTCGGTCGTCTACTTATTTTTACTTCAAAAACCCCCGCAATATAAGCACACACACACACACACACGTACAAACGCAATAATCGTGTGAAAGAAAATGGCAAAAGGGCCTCGTACACGTTTGCAAATGGGAATATTTATATTTTTGTAGGCAAATGTCTGTGTGTGGTGCTGTTCTTAGTGCTCGTGCGAGCATGACCCGCGCAACCGCTGCCGACGTCGTGGAATGCCACACGGATTTGCTTTTCTTGTTGCACATCCGCACCGGTCCGGTGGACCATAAAGCTTCCTGGCGTGTATATAATACTATACTAGTAACGCCTACCAATCTCGGATCACTTCGGCAATGAATAAATCTCTTTTTCTCCCCTAAAAAATGGAATTTCTCCGCGAAATTTTCATAATTTTAACATAAGAAAATTTGAAAAAATCGGAAATTTTGTGGTTTTTTGAGGAATATTTTGGAAATTGAGCGAGATAGAGCGATTTTCATCATGCAGCACTTTAGAAAAAAATACTTCTCTTTTTCCCCCGAAAAAATCAAATTTTCCTGTGAAATTTTCACATTTTTAACATAAAAAAATTTGGAATAATTGAAAAATTTGTGGTTTTTTGAGAATCCGTTGGAAACTAAGCGAGATAGAGCAATTTTCATCTCACAGCGCTTTAGAAAAGAATACTTCCCTCTTACCCCGAAAATAGTCGAATTTTCCCGTGGAATTTTCACATTTTTAACATAAAAAAATCCAAAAATTCATGGTTTCTTGAGAATATCTTGAAAACTAAACGAGATAGAGCATATTCTTCAATGACCCTTCTGCAATCCTTAAAATTCTCAACAAAAAAAATGTCTCCACAAAAATTCCCTTAACCCCCTGACATTCCCAGATATTCTAGAAAAAAAAATCCTCGAAATTTCTCTCATTTTTTAATTAAAAAAATGAATTTCCCTTCAAATTTTTCCGCGGAAAAAAAGGCACACATTCTCTATAGCCTCCCCCACATGCCTTTCATTTATAATCCCCTGATTCAATCTGCAGAAGCGAAAAGAGCGAAAAAAAAGGGTTTCTCATTCGACTTTCGAGGTGCAAGGAGTTCGTCGAACCGTTTTTCCCTCCAACTGTAAAATAATCCAAATGTTTTAATAATCCCTCTCTCTCTTTTTCTTCGTCCTCTCTCTTTTCACTTCCCCCTTCTTCTTCACGCGATTGAAACTGTCTGCAAGACGACTGGGTCAGCACGTCTCAGCGAAAACTAATGGTAACCGCAATAACTGATCCAGTTTTATACATATATATATAGCTATATATATTAGTGGTGATTTTCAATGAGCCCAACAATATCTCAAACGTCTTCTCTGCCAATTAACTATTTTATTCCATTTTAAAAGTCATTTTATACACCCGACATGATTCAGTTCTCTTTTCTTTTTTTTTTCCTTTTTTATTTCCTCATTTTTCACTTTTTTTCTGCTTCTTTATTCAACTATTTCTTATCCCGAGGCTATGAAACACATACAAACGGGAAATAGAGCAATTTTAATTGGGAAAAACTATACGTGAAAGCTGTGTTCATAATTTTTTTTATCAATAAGCAATATGGGACAACTGATTTTACCAATAAATTATCGGAGATTTATTGGTGAAATAAATGATTTTTTCAAATTTCTTTTTTATTTTTTGGAATTTATGGGACAATTTTGAAGCCGTTGGGTTTAGGAGAATTTATGAAGAGACCTTTTTTGTGGGAAATTTAATTCTCTACAAAAAAAAGTCTCCTGAGATTTTTCGATAAACGCGATAGTTTTTGCGATATTATTTCTAGAAAAAAAAACTGTTTTTTTGGCGGAGTTTCAGGGAATTATGCAGTTGAGGAGCTTTTTACAATTATCTCGAACATTATTGGGGTTAGGAGAAAATGTCAAGAAATCTTTTTTATAGACAATTAAATTCTGCACAAAAGAGGTCTCTTGCAAAATTTTCCTAAACCCAATGGTTTTAGAGATCTTCTTCCTAGAAAAAAAAATCTCTTTTTCCCCCTGAAATTTATTTAATATTTAAAAAAAAAGGAAGAAAGAAGTCCAAAGATTTTCTCTCTTCGCAATTTCCTAATTTCTTTCTCCTCACATTTTCTCAATTTTACGATTCCCTGTGTTTGCTAGAGGACCATTGATGTCACCGGCACGCGAAAGGAAAGTTGGCAATTATTTTACTTGAGAAATCACGTTCTTTTGGTTTATTTTCACGATAATTGTTACTTCAAATATTTACAAAAAAAAAAAGCGATAACTTGAAATATTTATGATTTCTTGCAAACTCTTTCCGCAAAATTGTTTCCCGCAATTGAATGAGAAATATGCGAAAAGATTGAATTACTGTGAACTTTATCACGTGTGCCTCTTCGCCCCCCCCCCCCCTTTGAATCCCTTAATTTTTTTATATTTTAAAGAAAAGTCCTTTAAAATCCCTTCTTTCCTCAACACAGGCGTACATCTCCATCTTTTTTTAGGAGTATCTCGGAAACTAAGCGAGATAGAGCAATTTCCTCAAAATCTTTTTTGTAGCTCTTAATATTCCCCGCAAAAAAGGTCTCTTTAAAAATTTCGCTATCTCCCTTAGTTTCTGAAAAAAGTGCCAACTCCTGAATATTTATTATTCCCTTGTAAATTTCTCCACAAAATTTTCCCCTGCTATTGAATAAAAAATATGATAGACGTTCGAATTACTGTGGCATTCATCACCTGTGCCTTTTCCTCTATTTTATTCACTTAATTTTACTTTTATTTTCAAAAAAAAGAAGAAAAAAAATTAATTCTAAACTCCGTTCTTCCCTCAAACATGGAATTATATGCACAGCAAATTCACTGATCGGTATCGCACTACCTTCAGCGACATATTTACGATGCCGTAATAACTGCACAGGGCACAAAACAGAATGAGTAAAGAGAGAAAAAGAGACGAGTAGAGAACTAGAGGGAGTTTATTAGTTTGTGGATTGCCGTAATTTTTTTTTTTCTTTTCTCCTTTTTTTGCCTCATTTTTTTTTGCCAACAATATCGGGCGTGGTCCTCTTGCAGTCCTGTTTGATTGTACAAAACGATCGTAAAGTCCCCCCTCAGCTCACACTGTGCCCGTGGCAATATTTATTTTCAGCGATAAATGAATTCTAATTTTTCAATTTTTCTTCTTTTTCTTCTATTATATTTTTTAATTAAAAGGTAAAATCAATTAAATATTTCATCGATTATTTTTGTTTAATTTTCTGGGGGAAAAAATGATTTAATAGGAGGAGGGGGTGGGGTGGGATGGAGAGGGGGGGAGGGGGGTTAATTTCTTATTAATTACATTTTTTGAGGTTTTTTTTTCAATTATTCGATTTTTTTTTAATTCCTTCTTAGAGGATACATTGGAAATTAAGCGAGATAGAGCGCACAATTGCGTGCATTCCAATCTTTGCACACATTTTTTTGTTTGGAGTCTCGACATTTTGTACGAAAAAGGTCACCATGAAATTTTCTCTATCTCGCTCAATTTCCTCGATATTCCTCGAAAAATTCCAGAAAAAAAACAATTTTTTTGACTGAAAAAAAGGATTTTCCAATTTTTAGAGAAAAAAAAATCGATTTTTTAACAATTTTGAATTCAAATAAATTTTGCATGAAATTCACGATGAAACTCTCAGCCCCTTTCGAGTGTCGATAAATATTTGAGGATGGAAAATTTAAAGCTGGGAATGTATATATTGAATCGGAAAAGTCACGAGTGGAACGCAGAGAGAAGGCGCACACACCAACGATGACTGGCTCACCTTGACGAGGTCCTTCCACTCACGAAGGCACACTGGGAATGCAGTGTACCTTTATATTCCAACAGTTGTGAGGTTTGTCGGTAACAATTTTTCTCCATCGAATTTTTACCCTTTTTTTTATTAATTTTTTTATTGTTATTATTATTATTTTCATTCTTCCAATGTTAGTAGTTGTCGGTGCTATTTTCAGGACAATTCAATGGTACAAGGAGGAATTTATAAGACGTGTTGTTCTGTCTCGTGGAGGATATTCTTCTTATGCACTGGCCAAGGACGTGTAATAGTAAAATTGGGTTATACATAAATTTGAGTTGACGCCTTATTTTTTTTTGATACCGTATTGGAGATGATATTTTTGTAGATTTTTTAAAAAAATTTTCATAATTTTTGACCGTGCACTTTATGAAATGTGAGTGATCAAAAAATGCCCTAAATCGGACAGAAATAACGAAATTATTAAAAAAAACACACAGTTGACCCATTATTCGAAAACAATTGGCAAAGAGAACAGCATTTTAACTAAATAATAGAAGAAAAATATATTCAATTCACCATATAGTTATTGATTGAGAAATTTCGCTTGATTGATATAAAAATTCGATTAATCGAATTTCCGATCGATCGATAATTCGATTCCGTTTCATCTGCTTCAGTTTGAATGGAAAGATTGAAATTTCGATTTTTCACGAAATTAATGAATTGAATAATTAGAAAATTGTCATCTATTCTCAATAATTCATTAATAAAGTCCAATAAATTCAAGTTTTTCCAAAATATTTCATAAATTAATCTCGTAAGCATAGCACTTAAGCCCTTTTGTTCCTAAGGCAACTAAATATCGTTTCCCAAATATTCTCAAAAAAACTGAATTATTTTCCATTTTTTTCCCTCACTTCTTCATTCCTCTGAAGACTTTTGAAGATATCTCCGAGAATAAGCAGAATACAGAAAATTTTATGGAGACCTCTTTTGTAGAAAAGAAAAAGATCTACAAAAAATGTTCAATTCAAAATTTCCCTATTTCCTCTAGTTTCCTATATATTTCCAAAAAACTAAACCGATCATTTTTCTTCTTCTTCTCTACTAAAAAAACAGTCATTAAAAAAATTTCTTTGCTCAGGTAAGAAAAAAAAATTACTCGTTAACAGTGAAGTCTCCTCTTCCTGGGGTGTTAAACATGCAAAATGAAACTGCTGAGAACCGGAACCCTTCTTGCGTGTTAGACCGGAATGAAAACGAGTGAAAAGTTGGCTAATTCATTATTATTTTTTCTCCTTTTTTTTTTTTTTTTTTGAAGAGGTGCTAAAAGGGTAACGCGTCAACTAGCTTTTCTTGCCGCTAGTTTCTTTATTTCCATGATTTTTCTCCTCAACTCGGAAGAATCCCTGAGAGATATCTTCTTAATTAAAAATTAAATCCTGATTTTTTAAAAATAAATTTTCATAAATCTCATAAATTCAACGATACTCCAAAAAAAAAAAAAAAAAAAAAAACTGGGAATGAGATGAGTCAAGGATCTGCATTCTTTATTGCAGAAAAAGGGAGGAAAAAAAAATGGAAATGGATAAAAAAAAATGCGGTAGGAGAGTGAACCCACCCACGTAACGACGAGGCGTTTTATTCGACGATACAAAGTCTGCCTCTGAGAACGTAGATATAGCCTCAACGTTGAAATTATTATTGCCGATAATATTATATTATACGCTTGACGGAATATCTTATCGTATTTCTACTTTGTGTCTCGTGACACTTTGAATCAGGATACAATTTTTTTTTATCATTTTTTTTTATTTATTAATTTTTCCAATTTTTGTTCCATGTAAATTTTTATTTTTTCGAATCATTCACGCATTGAAAAAATAATAAAATTTGGAAAAAATTGCATAGAATATTTGAATTTTTTTGGAACATCAAAAATTATGCAAATTTTTCATAAAAAAATTGAAAAAATTTTCAACTGTTAGAAATTCAAATTTTAGGTAATCTGAATAAAAAATTTAATTAAAAAAATTTTCGAAATTTTTATTTTTCAAAAAAAATTCAAAAAAGTTTAAATTTTTTAAAATTGTTAATTTTTCAGAGCAATTTCTAAAAGAATTGTTTTCTAGGAATTTTCGCATAAATTTGTTTTTTTTATGCTTTTATTTGAATTAATTACCAATAAAAAGAAAAATTCTAAGGATATTATTTTTTTTGCAATGAGAATTATTGTTTCATGTTTTTTATTTTTATCAGATTTGTGACAAGTGCATTAGTTACATTGTCACGCCACACACCATCTCAATTATTTCGAATAACAATAATTATAATTTTTTAATTTTTTTTTATTTTATATTTCTCTTCTTTTTATTTTTATTTTTTTTATTATTTCTCTATTTAATGGTGGTGTTACGGGTATTATTTGCACGTGGTGGTTTGCCGCACACAGTTTCCAATGACAAGCATCAGGACATGCATGCTGTGTTGTATTCTGCACATCCAAATTGCTGAGTGACGTCACATGGACATGCGAACAGTAGATACATTTCAGGATAGTGGAGAAATCATTTATTTTTTAGTTTTAGTGGACGGTTCTTTTATCTTCGACTATTGACTGGTGAAAATTGGTTCAATGGAAAGTCAGGGGATTCCCATGGAAAAAATGTATAATCAATAATTTTACTTGTAATTTTCCATTTTTCTTGGAAATTTTTGTGTTTTAGGGCAAAATGATGAGCTTTTAGTGAACACTTTTGCATATCTCTGAAACGAGGGGGTTTTAGGGAAAAATGTCAAGAGTCCTTTTTTGTAGAGAATTCCAAGAGCTACAGAGAGGGTCTCGATTTTTTCTCCTAAGCCCGATAGTTTCTGAAAGATTCTCTGAAAATTACGAAATAAAGACAAAATCAACATTGACGGTATTGGAAAATGGAAGATTCTCGTGAAACGGTTTGAGATGGAATTTTTTTGATGATTCCATTAAAAAGCTGAGGAAATTTTTAATGAAAAACATGTGCGAGAATTGATTTTTTTGGAATTTTCTGAAAATTCTACTTTTTGGGACGAATTAGCGGTCAAAACCTTTCTATTTTCGATTTTTTTTCACTTTTCCGAGGATATCTCCGGTTCTGTTGATCTCAGCGACTTGGGGTTGGTCTTAAATGAAAAGTGATATCATTTGCCATCGATTAATATAGTTGTGAAAACAAGATTATCGATTTTTGAGATACTTATGGGGCACTTTCGGGAAAATCAGTTTTTGCCCTATAAGTACATGGAAAATCGATATTTGTTTTTTCCAAACCCCATAAATCGATGGCAAATGATCTCACCTTTCATTCAAGATCGGTCCCAAGTCGCTGCGACCAATAGAACCTGAGAAATCTCCAGAAAAGTGAAAATTTTCAATTTCGTAAAGGATTAGACCCCCAAATTTTCCCCTAAAAAACTCTTCAAAATTTCGAAAATTCTCAAAAATAAATTTTGACACATGTTTTCCACCTGAAATTTCCTCAGCTTTTCAATGGAATCATTAGAAAAATCTTACCTCATATATTTCCCTCAAATTCCCCAAGTTCCTCTCAATTTCCATAACATGAAACATCAAAACTAAAATCACTTTGTTAATATCTCAAAAACTATCAGGTTAATAAAACCTGTCAAAAAATGTCCAATTACCCTTTTTTATAGCGAATTCAATTTCCTACAAAAAAAGTCTCTTCATAAATTCTCCTAATTCCAATAATTTCCGAGATATTCCCAAAAAACTGCAAATAAATTTCCTAAAGCCCTTCTTTCTTAACAATTTCCCTTCAATTTCAAATTTCCCGCGCTCATCAATAGACTCCTCCCTATCCCTTTCATTTCCACGAGTAATCAGCACAAAAAAAAAGCGGGAAAAATCGATAAATTCAAATGGAGATTGAATGTTTATTTCTGAAGGAACTAATTCATTTCAACGATGAACAAAT
The DNA here is from genome assembly GCA_963942555.1 of Aleiodes leptofemur. Lineage (NCBI taxonomy): Eukaryota > Metazoa > Arthropoda > Insecta > Hymenoptera > Braconidae > Aleiodes > Aleiodes leptofemur. The sequence continues at coordinate 10,199,012 of OZ012614.1, forward strand.
AATTATTAAATACTAATAGACACATAAATATATATTTATATTTACTAAGGACTATGTGGTGATGTTAGGAGAAAAGGGGGGTAGGAGGGGGGGAAGGGGTCTAAGTGGATGTGCGTGACTCAGCATGTAAATGGCCAACAGGTAGCTATTAATTTGTTACGTGTTTAACCCAAATAACCATTTTAGGATCAACGAACGATCATTTTCAGTTTTTTTTTAACGAGTAAGTAATCGCACTGAGCACCATAAATTGGCGGGAATTTTAAAATTTAATTTTTTTAGGAAACCATAACTTCTGATTGAATTGCATTAAATCCTTCATTATGCTGGGATGAAAGATGGGAGAAGGGTAAAATCAATTCACGGTGGATAAATTGAAGAGAAAAAAAAATCTGGTCTAAATTGATGAAGATTGCGGAATTTCAAAATGGCGGACAGATTGTGGAGCAAGTTATTGAGATGGGATTTTTTTTGATGAATTTAGTGACAAACTGAGGAATTTTGAGATCAAAAATATGTGTAAAAATTCGTTTTTTCAGGATTTTTCTAGAATTCAGCTGATTTGGAAAAAAGTAAGGATTTTAAAAAAATTGTACTTTTTTAGCAAAATTGAAAGAATTTTTGAAAAATTTTGAATTTTTCTCAGGAATTTCTGATTTCAGACCAAAATTGAATGTTAAGAGAAAAGGTGCGATTGTTCTCCATTGATTCATGTGATTTCCCATACATTTTTATCGATTTTTGACAAAATAGAGAGGAAATTTGATCGAATCCACTATAACTTTTTTGAAAATTGATAAAAATTGATTCAAGATTAGAGAAATTAGGGGTAAAATTCTCTCAGCTATTTACTGGTTTTCGACTTTTTGCGCCACTACCATCAGAGCCTGAGATGTCCCCAAAAAAAACTAAAAATTTCAGAATTGAATTTTTGAAAAATTTCAGTTTTTTGGTAGTTTTCATTTTTTCGTCGAAAAATCAACGACTAATGGAAAGAAGAGATCATTTTGCATCGGTATATGTATTTCTCCATTTATTTCTATCAATTTTGGAACAAAAAAAAAATAGAGAAAATACTCATTTTTATCAAAATTCGCTATAACTTAACCAAAAGTCGATCACAATTGATTCAAAATTATAAAAATAAGGGATACAATCTCCTCAGCTTCCCATTGGTCCTCACATTGTTGCATTACTCCCATTAGAATTAGAGATATGTTCGAAAAGCTCAGAAAGGGGTAGAAATTCAATGGATTTTTTTTCCAAATTTTCAAAAAATTGTTGTGACACATGTTTTCTATCAGAAATTTCCTCACTTTGCCAATAGAATCATCGGAAAAATTCTATCTCCAACAGTTTCACAAAAAAATCCATTTTCATCTCCATTTTCAACAGAAATTCTTTCACTCCATTAAAGACCAAAAATGATAGTAAAAAGAATTCAGTTGGAAAAAAATATGTTCCATCGAGAATAAAATTTTTACGTTGAATAAAAAATAGAATTCTCCCAACGAACAGCAGAATGACGTTTGGAAACGTTGAATTTACGGTTTTTCCTCAAGAAAACCCTTTTTTTTCATACATGAAAACATTTATGTGAGCATACACTCATTCAATATACTAGTGTCTGTCTTCTCAGTGATATTTCTTAAGGTAAAAGATTTCTCTTAAACTTTTCCAATTCCTCTCAACTGCAGTAAGAAAAAAAAAAAAAAAAAGAGAGGAAGGGTATGGCCAAGTGCAATCATTTTTCACATCCATCAATGTCGAATTTTATTCTCTTCACTTTGAATGCTTCGAAAGTTTATTGCGAGTTTAAAAAAAAATCCTGTCAATTTCATGAAAAAAAAAGGAAGTTTGATATTTTTATAGGGTGGGTGAACAATGGGCAATTCTTTTCAGTTACTTTTATTCGTCTTCTTACTGGTGAAACGAATCTTCCCTTCAATTTTATAGATTAAAAAAAGTTTTTTTTTTTTTTTAAATCAAATTATTGTTAAAAAAATATTTGAAAAAAATTTGCACTTGTAGTTTTTTGAATTTTTTACATGTGCATATTTTTTTTCATTTTTTAAAAAATAATTTATTTGTTAGAAAAAATGAAAATAATAAGAATTTTAGACTTTTTTCTTCAATTTCTGAGATAACACTCTAAACCCCCTCATTTCCCCTTCATCGTCATTCCATTCAATTCAAATTAATCAATTGCGTCAAATCTGAAGAAAATCCGATTATTTACAATTCTCTTATTCTTAAAAAAAAATCAGAGATTCATGATCTCAGCAAAAAAAATTCCAATGTTGTGTAAATGTTTGCTACTACGAGGCATTGAATCAAATTACACTATCCCTCATCAATTCCCTCTATCTCATTGAATAATTCTCCAATCAACATGTCTCTCCATTCATTTATTTATTGATTTTCTAAATTCCAATGAAATCCATCAGATGTACGGAGTGACCTTAATATTTTTCTCACTCATTTCATTTTATATATTTTTTTTTATTTATAAAAAAAAATAAAAAAAATAAACGGCAGCTTATCAAGATGCCTTGTCGAACGTAAATATTCACTCGATTCCTCGAAGACATTTCAGCATTTGAAGAATGCACGAGACCAACTGGGATTATTCGCTTGAATAAAAAACAAATAAAAAATTATGTGTGCCTGTGTGTATGTGTGTGTGTTTACGTTTGATCCTTGCATCGTTGATGAGTCACCTTTTGGGTCACATTAAAAACACACAAGTTCTCAGTTTATGCAGAAAAAAAAAAAAGAAAATGGGTTTGTTGCCATCAGTTTCATCATGAGGTTTATGTAAACGCGCGGGTTACAGTCATTGGATGTGTGCCATAATGTTTGTAACAATTTTTATTCATTTTTTTTTTTTTTTTTGAAAAACTTTTCTGAGTAAAATTTTTTTTTTTTCTCCACTTGTCTGTAATCCGGAAAATTAGTGAGATAACGAAAAAAAGGGAGGAGAGGACTTTTTTGTACTTTTGGGAGACGAACAACTTTTGGATTTAACATTACTCTCTAAATCGATTATTTAGAGAGATATCGATTTTCATGGCAATGATCGATTATTTTCGATTATCGATTAATCGACACGATATATATATTGCATTGGATTCGAGATATCGCGTTCCATTCGATAATAACGCTAAAAAAATTCAGTTTAAAAAAAATTGAAGCGAAAAAAGGCGGAAAGAGGGGGGGGGGGGATTCCCCCCATTCAACGAATAATGATAATAATAATAATTTCATTTCAAATTATCTATACAGATATTAAAATAAAGAAAAAAAACTGAATTTTACGTGAATTTTTTTTCTATTGACACCATTTGAAAAATACTTAAAATCAAAAAGCCGATTTACTTCGTTTTATTTCATCCAGTGAAAAACGTTTTTCCGTAAAACGTTTCCGACTTACGAGTCGCTCACGAAGGGATTTTTATGCCCTCCGGGGAACGTCCACTCGTAAAAAAAAAGGAGTAGAGTACTAGAAGAAAAAAAAATGTATAAGTCGTAGTCGTAAATCAAATATCCGCCCTTCTTAACTCCCCCCCCCCCCCCCCGCCACCCACACACCTCTCGATTCCACGTGTATGGGAGAATAGTTCCGCTTTTGTTTTACGATTCGTCACAAATTGAACGAGACGAAAAATCGTAAAGTTCTGCCCCTCGAGTTTGATAATTATTTCGTGAGATAAAGGCACGCAGTGAGAAAATAAATGGGAAATTTTTTTTTATGGTGTACTTGAAGTGTCGGTGACACTTCCGGTAGTGGTCATGTGGGAAAATATTGCTTTGCAGTTTTTTTTTTCAAAGGGAAATCCCGGATTTTTCTTCGGAAATTTGAAATTATGAATTTTTAGGTTTTTAGATGTTTTTTGTAGTTTTTCGGGGATTTCGAAGGGTCTAACGGATCTAAGGGGTTGGAGGGGGTGAGGAGGGGGGCACAAATTAAAAGTGGTATCGATTTCACTTGAATCGAATCGATTTATAATGAAATTTGACGAAAATGAAGCAAATTTCGTGAGAAACTCTTTTCTCTCGATATCTCGGAGAATTTCGATCCAAAATCAATTCGATTTATGTGAAATCGATAGAAAATTTTCTCAGTTTTCATATGGAATTGACCTCGAATCGCTGCGACCTGTAGAACCCGAGTTATTCGCAAAAAAATGAAAATTTGCAAATGAGAAAAGAAAAATAATTTCCTAGAAAAAATGAAAATGTCGATTTTTCACGTAATTTTTCGTCTCTTTTTTCAGGGAAAATATTTCGAGTCATCGATTACAATGAGAATCACCCATTTTACCCCATTTTTAACTTTTGCAATTCCTCTTTCAATGCAACTGGAATTTTACAATAATCAATTTATTGAATTCGAATCAAAATTAAAAATAAAATTCAATGTTTTGATAAATAAATTTATAAAAAAAATGCGTGGAGATTCCCTCCCCCCCCCCCCCCGCTGGTACTCTGTAATCAGTAATCTTTCACCAGTTATAAAGCATTTGATTGAGCAAGATCTCGTGATTTAGAAGGAGAAATGGTAAATAAAAGAAAAATAAAGAGAAAAATTGCGGAAAAAATATTGATAAAAATAAAAAACAAACTGAAGAACTAGCCAAGCATCATGCAATCACGTAGATCCGAGAGAAGAATCACGGGTTCTGTCCTAAGGATCCTGAATAATTCCGTAATTTATCTTCACTTTTTTTTCCCTTTCCTTCGTAGAGAGAAAATTTTCTGATTATAATCATATATTCTTGGATTGTAATCATTGATTTTTTTCGAAAAAATGAGACGAATGGAGAAAATCATCAAGGAGTTAAAGACAAATAGAGAAAAAAAATTAAAAAAGATGTTTTTCACAAAAATTCTATTGGTTGACTCAGTTTTTTGAGAATTTCTTGGAAACGAAGCGAGATGGAGTAATTTTTGTAATTGCTGTTTTTGTAGCTCTTAAAATTTTCTACAATAAAGGTCTCTTGACATTTTCTCCTAAGCTTACTGATTTTAAAGAAATCTTTAAATTAAAAGAAATAAGAGAATTATTGTTCAAAAATTTCCCGCCAAAAAACGCGCTCTGTCGGAATCACATGCAGTCTCTTCCAATCGTTGTAAAACCCACAAAACCAATGAAAATCAATGGGACATTACGAAAGAAACTCGCCAGACTAATAAAACAATAGGCAAACTCCAAAAAATCTATTTTTTCTCCGATTCATTCAAAAAAATATGAGTTAAAAATTTTATACTATAAAAATCTCAAAAACTACTAGATTTAGGAGAATTTATGAAGAGACCTTTTCCGTAGAGAATTTAATTCTCCACAAAAAAGGTTTCTTCTTATTTTCCTCTTAACTCAACAGTTCCCGAGATATCTTTAAAATAGCAGAAATAATAGAGAATTATTATTCAAAAATTTCCCGCCAAAAAACGCGCAAGTAAGTGCGCACTAGTAGAATTGCCTGCAGTCCTTTCCCCCAATCGTTAAAAAACCCACAAAACCAATGAAAGTCAATGGGACATTACGAAAGAGCCTCCAGAGCAATAAAACAAGAGGGCAAACTCCAAAAGATTGCGTCGTAACCCCGAAAAAAAAAAAGAATAAATTATTGGCAATTCGCTTTTACTTCTTCTCTTGTGAACATTGTCAGGTGGTATACCAAAGTATCCTGAGCATAAGAACCCCCATGCAGGGCACATGTGCATGGGGCATACAAAGTAAGCGAGCAAATAACCGTGTAATCAACTCTATACTACAACAATGTGCAACGCCAGAGTAAAGGCAAATGAAAATATGTGTTAGAGAGAGTAAGAGAGAGAGAGAGGGAATTTTCACGATGCAACATAACATTGAGGGCGATCGATTGCCTTGTTACCCTGTGATCGCTTCCAGGGCAACGGAGGGTTCAATTTAATTATTATTTACAATCCATTACTTCTTCTATTTTTATAAAAATAATTATAAAGTATTTTTTTTTAAGATGAAAGTCGAAGCAGTAAAGGAAAAATAAGTGATTTTTTTTCATGATTTTTTTTTTGTTTGCACTTTTTCTTTTTTTTTTTTTTTTGTATTGAGCGCTTGGAGTTATTGTTTGCTCTTTGGGCCAATCAGGGGCTGAACAATATGGAGACTCTCTTTTCTGTTTGCTCACGCGTTTTCGTGCCTCGGTGGCAACGGGGGATGGGGAAGGGGGCAAATTGAGGGATGAAAGGGGAAAAATGACTTTTTCGGTAGTTTTTTTGTTTTTTTTTATATCTTGGAAAATAAGCGGGATAGCACGATTTGGACGAATGCTTTCTTGGAGGGAATTTTGAGGGCTACAAAAAAATGTTATTACAAAATTTTGAAAATTTTCACTTGATTTCGGAGATTTTTGGGAAAAAAAATGAATTTTTTTTTTTTAATGGAAATTCATTTATTTATCTATTTTATTATTTTATTTATATTATTTCATTTTATTTTATTCATTCTGGGGTGGGGAAATAGTGGGGTTGGAGGGGAATTGATGGGTGCAATCGATAAAGCGGAAAATTCGAGCTGAAAAATGAGTTAATGCAATCAAATTTGGACCAATAGTTTTTGAGATACTCGAAAAATGAGATTTTGTGTGTTTTTTTGTTGAGGGGGGGGGGGGGGATTATCTTAAGAAATAATGGACGAAATTTGATTGGATTATGTACTTCTCACCCTTTTCGATAGATCCAAGAAAAAATGAAAATCCATGAATTTTTGATTTTAGAAATTTCAAATTTATCGTTTTTTTCAGGAAATTCAATGGAAATTTTTGGGTTGTGCTATATCAGCTTTTTCTTTTCTTCTCGTTTTTCACATTGTGATGATGCACATAAAGGGGTGAAGATATGACACGAAGGAGCGGCTAACGTTCTCCGGTTTGTGTATCTACTTATCCAATGTACAAATAGTCAGACACACACCGGACGACATTAAATTTGCATTTATATTGTATTTTGTTATTTATGGTGAGTAGTTGGCTGTTCAATGTTAACTTTGGATGCTATTTTGTTCATCCTCTGCACCATAAAGACTTTAGAATTTGTTAGTAATAAATATTTTTCTTTTTATTCATGTTCAAATTGATGAATTAATTCAGTGGAAATTGAGAAATTCCTAAATTTTAAATTTACGTTTTCAGGTAATTATGAGGATCTCGGTAACTATTGAGTTTAGGAAAAAATGTCAAGATACCTTTTTCGTGGAAAATTCAATTCTTGACAAAAAAGGTTTCCTGACATTTCCCCCTAAACCCAACCATTCCTGGGATACTCTTGAAAAACTGAAAAAGTTTCTTAATCAACAGAAAAAACGAAAAAAAAAATCGCAATTTTCCTAAAAAAATCCTTAAACTCAGGTGTTTTCCATTGAAAAAAAAATTGTAATGGGTGCTTGTCTATGAGGCGAAGGTCGGGGTCACTTCACCTTTTCAATTAATATATGAAAAAAAAAAAAAACATAGAAAAAATGAAAAAAGAAAAAAAAATTCAATGAAAGAGAAGAAAAGATTAACAAGATTTGAATCTTTGTTTACTTCGCAAGACTGTAATTATTTTTTATTCCATGATACAGTGCTTGGAGCCATGCAATTTCATTCATAATCATGGGCTCATGCGCGTTGATTTGCAGGAAACGAGAAAATTGAAGAAAAAGAAGAAAAAAAAAATGAAATTAAATGAGAAAAATGATACGGAAAATATTTGTCACCTGAGAAACAAACGTGCGTAAGTGCTGTATTCAAGCACTGTGCTTACGCTCTTTTGTTTCTAAAAAAGCGATATAAAATCACAGGTCTCCAACTACATTAACATTTAAACTGTTGCAAAATATCACGTTAGTTAACTGCATTTGTGTTTTCTCTTGAGTAATAACCGAGGGATGACGATTTACTAAACTGCAAAAGTATACACAAACATTTGTGTAATTACACATCTATGTATACGCAATTGCGTAGTCGAGTTTACTAATGGAAAAATACCACCTGTGTGATCTCTTTCTGGAGTTCTTTCAATAATCAACTGAATGTTAAAAATAAAACGGGGATAATTAGCCTGGTATTTCTATTAGACATCGTGTGTGTCAATGGAATTTCTTGGAATTGTTTTTTTTTTTTTTTTTCGTCATTTTTAGCAGTAAAAACCTTATTTCAGAAATTTTTCCACTTTTTTGGGAATATTTCCAAAACTGAAAGGAATAGGAGAATTTTTGTAGAAATCTTTTTTATCTCATGAATCCTCATAAATCTTGCCAACATTTGATAGAGCATCTCCTCTTTTTTCTCCAATTATTGAATTTTTTTTTTTTCTACTACTCCAGAAATATTCACAAATTCTTCCACGTACTATAGATTATTCTTCTTATTAAATTTCATTCATCTACATTCATACTCATACACCTCCTCCCCCCACTATTTTTCCTCTCCCACTCACTTTTATTTTACTCATTCACCTCAACCCGCCACTTTATGTAAATTAGAGTAACACGAGCTGACGCCCAGAGTTAATTGCTGCACTCCATGCTAATATCCAGGCACCAAAAGGGTAGTGAAGGGAATTTTTTTTTTTTCATTCTCTTCCTTTCCATTATCATTATTATTATTTTTAATTGCTATTTAATTGTAGGATGGATGCGTTAAGGATATGCTGTGAAGAGTGAGAAATGGAATTAAAAGGTTTTTCCCTTTTTATTCATCAAATCGATGAAAATGTGAGTTGTGAATTTTTATATTAAGAGGATCTTGGAAACTATTGGAGTTAGGAGAATTTGTGAGGAGACCTTTTTTGTAGCGAATTTAATTCTCCAAAAAGAAGGTCTCCTGACATTTTTCGATAGATCTAATAGTCTCTGAGATATTGAGGAGAAAAGAGATAACACATTTTCTAACCTCAAATTTTACCTAACTAGTAGTTTTTTTAACGCTTTTTGGGAATATCTCAGAAACTATTGGAGTTAGGAGAATTTTGTGAAGAGACCTTTTTTCTAGAGAATTCAAGTCTCCACGAGAAAGGTCTCATGACATTTCCCTCTAAACGCAATAATTTCAGAGATCCTATTAACTTTATAAAAAAAATTCTAAAATTTCTGCTTTTATTCGATTCATCAATCACGAAAAATTGATTGAAAATTGATGATTAAATAATCTCGCTAATAAAGTGGTACTAAATTCAATCAATAACCAAATTTATTTACCTTGTCATAACGGAAATAATTCACTCTCTCTTTCTCTCTCTCTCTCACTCACTTTGATTCGAATTTTCAGGGGAAAATTTTCATCTACATGAGATGAAATTTAATTACATCCCTGTGTGCAAAGGGCGTTAACCAACTGCATGTCTCTGTTTTCGCCTGCGGCATTTTCCGCAATTTCCCCCCATTGGTAAAATCTACATACACTAACATGGTAGAGTTTACAGTTTGTTTAAACGAAATTGCTGAGTATAGACGAATGAACGAAAAGATGAGAGATCTCTTCAATTTTACGTGAAATTTGTCACGTAATTAATCCCAGAAGCTGCATTCAATCCTTCTCCACTGTTTTGTGTGTCCTTTGTAGTGTCCCGAGAGGACAATTTGCTCGCACTTCTGTCTATTCACCTTGTACTCTCTATAATTCAACATTCTATTGTTTTCCTTTCGACGGTTTTAACAGCAATTTTCTGATGTGTTAGGATTATTTTAAAAGTATCTTTGAAGCGAGTGGATTAATCAAAAAATGTCATGAGAGCTTTCTTTTAGAGAATTCAATTTTCGACAAAAAAGGTCTCTTGATAAATTTTTGTAGACCCATCAATTTCCGAGATATCTTTAAAAAACTCTTTCAAAAAATTACTAGTCAGATAAAAATTGAGGTTAGAAAATTCGCTACCTCTTTTTTTCTCAATAATTCGAAAGTTACTGGGTTTAGGAGAATGTATGAAGTGACATTTTTTGTAGGGAATCAAATCGCCCATAAAAAATGCCTCTTGACTTTTCCCCTTTACTATTTCCCTTAAAATAGATAAATTTCTCATCGATTTATGGGATTTGATGAGGAAAAATATCAATTTTTTTCAAGTACACAAACTGATTTCCAGAAAATGACCTATAAATATTTGACAAATTGATGTAAAAAAAATTTGAACCACATAAATCGATGAGAAATGAGCTCATCTCTCATTTGAGATCAATCCCAGATCGCTACGACCAACAGAACCGGAGATATCGTCAAAAAGCGAATTTTTTAGAAGAGAAACCTTCAAAACTTGCGGGAAAAAAAGGAAATTGTTCCAAAAATTGAAAAAAAAAAATTTAAAGACATGTTTTCTGCCTAAAATTTCCTCAGCTTTTCAATGGAATCATCAGAAAAATTCTACCTCGAACCGTTCAATTGGAGTGTCCATTTTTTACCCCACCTTTCCCTATATATTTTTTCTTTTTCAAGTGTTTATATTTTCGCCTTTTCATCATCATCTCCTAATAGACCAGTTTCATGTGATGAATGAAAGTGTGCAATTCACTGTGATAACCTATAAATTCTTCTTCAATTCCATAAAAAAACTTGTCGTTGAGAGCTTTTGTCAGAGAAAAGTAAACTGAGTGAAGTAATTCACGGGATGAGATAGTTTTTGGGTTACGGGGGAAGGAAAAAAAAGGACTGAAATTGTTCAACGGTGGCTCATAAAAATCCGACACTAACCCTCCCAAGGCCTTTACTCCAGAACACTAGTTCTCAATGCCGGTCACGTAAATACAGAACGGTAAAAGAGGTAAGAGCTGGTTTTTTTTTTTCTTCTTTTTCTTTAAAGCACCTGAGAACGAGAGACGTACGTAGTTTATATTGCTTTATAGGGCTGCAAAGTCGACAGTAGAAAGTTCACTAGTGTCAAATGAGAGAAACGAGTCGATGTGATGCTGTGATTTTCTTGCTCATTGAATCTTTGAATTATTTTAAAGAAAGAATTTTGGGAAGAGTTGTGGATTTCTCAGCGGTTTTTTGGAAATATCATGGAAAATGAGAGAGATAGAGAAATTTTTGTGATGATTTCGTTTTTAGAGGCGAGAGAGAGCTACGAAAAAGGTCATCTTGAAAATTGTGCTATCTCGCTTGGTTTCCGGGTTATTTTACGAAAATTGATGGAAATTTTTACATTTTTTATATTTGATGGGAAAATTTGATTTTTTTTTTTTCAAATTTTTACAAAATATTGAGGATATTTAGGAAGTTAGTTGGTTGGACACAAAATGTCAGAAAACCTTTTTTGGAGAGAATTAAATTTTCTCCAGAAAAGGTATCCACAAAAAAATTCCTATCCCTCATAGATTTAGAGGTATTTTTTAAAAACTACCGTAACCTCCAAGTCTCCATTTTTTCTCTTTAATAAAACTCTAAAGCAGAACCTGAGAATCAGAAAAATCAAAGCTGTCTCCAAATTCTTGAAGAAATGCAATCTTCAGATATAATGAGTGAAATTAAAAGTGGGGAAAAAAGAAAAGGGGGGGAATAAGAAATAAAGAAATTTCAGTACTCTGTACTCTGGTACTCTTCTACATAGCTCTAATAGACCAACTGTAAGCACTTTATGTAATGTAATGATTCGTTATGCTAAATAAACCCACACCAGGGTTTCAGAAGTAATAATAAAAAAAAAAAAACTCTATATTCCGATTTCTTAAATTATCTCGGAAACTAAGCGAGATAGCCAAATTTTTCATGAGACCTATTTCATAGCTCCCACTCTCCCCTACAAAGAAGGTTTCTTCAGAACTTTTTTTATCACCCTTATTTCCCACGATATTCATCAAAAAAGAATAAAGAAACCCAGCTCTCGTCATTTTTCCTAAAAAAATTTCGTAATTTCTTCCGAAAAAACGCAAGAGAAAATGTAAATATTTCTGCCTATGAAATTCGTAACTCTCCTGGAAGGTCGAAGGGCTCAAATTGTACATGTACATGGGCAGCGAGGGGGGGGGGGGGGCGATGGGATAAATTCCACGGATATTTCACTGCGAATTCCATCTCACACGCGGAGAGAGGGTTTCAGTTATATACAGGTAAAACCGGAGCAAAATGGACTTCCATGACAACATGGTTCAGGAATTTTTTTCGGAGTGAGAACCTCCATGAAAAAAATTGAAAAAATTGACCAACAAACTAAAGATTTTGCAGCATCTTCTCAGATTTTTACAGATTTTACCAAAAAGTCCTTCGCTCCGAAAAAAATTCCTAAATCATTTATTTTCATTTTTTAAAAATTTTTTTTTCATTTTACAGCAGTGGTCCATTTTCCTCCAGTTTTCTCTATTTAGACGAAATTGCTTAAGGGGCAATGCGGCAACGGTCAATTCTGCGTTTACGACTTCTAGCCCGTGTTTTCCAGAATTGCAAACGGTATAGCACCGAATATTCAGTTCAGTTATATTCCAAAAAATGCATTTGTCTAGAGTACACAAAAAAGTGCAGTTCCACAGAGTATTTGAACTATAAACCCTCACAAATATGGCGATTTACTTTTTTTTGTTGTTTTTTCAGTGGAAGAGGATGAAATTCAAAATTGTTTGGGTTATGAAGAAAAATTGCTGGAAAAAATAAAAACCGAGTGAACTCTATTTTTTTTCTACTATTTTCATTATTTTTTTTGGTAATAAAAGGGAGGATTGAAAAATTCATGGATATTCTGGAGAAGAGGAGGTTTAGGGGAATTTAGAAAAAAAATTTTTTTGTGGAAAATTTAATCCTCTACAAAAGAGGTCTCCTGGTATTTTTCGATGAACTCAATTTTGGAGATATTTTTTAAGTAATTTAGACATAATTTTTTTGATCATTTGAAACTTTTTCGTATTATTTTATGAACAACTTAGAGGCAATTGAGTTTAGGAGAAAATGTCAAGAGACCTATTTTTAGAAAATCGAATTCCCCACAAAAGAGGTCTCCTGACATTTTCTACCAAACCCAATAGTTTCTGAGATATTGCCAAAATAACAGTAATAAAACGCGAAAATTTTGGAAGGAACTACTAAACCGAGTTTAAAAAAAATTTCTTCTGGATTATTTTGTGATCATCTCCGAGACGAGTGGTTTTAGGGGGGGATGTCACAAAACCTTTTTTGAAAGGAATTGAATATTTTGATAAAAATCTGATATTTTCCAAAGAAAAGTTCACGAATTCGTTAAAAAAAAAGTCCTTTTTGCTTTCGAATGGAAGCTCTGTAATCATCAGAATGTTTTACAGTAATTTTTTCAATATAAGATACTCAAAATCGTCTAAATAGAGAGAAAATCATATTTTTAGCGCATGTCTGTGTGTGTGTCTATGTCTGTGTGCGCATAAAAGTCTCAATTACACTAAAACGGTTTTATAGAAAAATTTCATATTTTGTGGAAAACTTTCTATCGACGAACTCTCTTTCCTGAGCTTTATTTGAAGAGAATTCGATCGGTACTTTTTCCGATATGTCCATTTCTCGAAAATCAGTTTTTAATGGAATTTCTGGAAACTATTCAACTGATGTTATTTATACACTGAGGAAAAAATAATGGTAGAAACAATTGAACATTGATGCTATTGGTCCTTAGAATTTTTTTTTGAAATGATTGAAAAAAGCTGTTGAATTTACTGAATTTAGTCAATTTAACTAGATAATCAGTTTGAATTAACTAAATTCAGTAAATTCAACAACTTTTCGAATTATTTCAAAAAAAATATCTGCTAAGGACCATTTGCCTCAATATTTGATTGTTTTTACCCCAATTTTTTTTCTCAGTGTACTCATATATTATCTCGAGAGTTGTATCAGTTCGATGCCTGTCAATTTTGAGCTAATTTGCATGATTAGCTCTCGAATTATTGGCATTTTTCGAAATTTGATATTTTGATGATGGTTTGAAAAAAATTCTATCACTTCCATTTGGAAGCATATTGCTAAAGTATTAGCAGGAAAAGCCATATAAGTTAGGAAGCAATACTACGATTCACTCGCTTTAGTGACAAAATTAATAAAAATTGAAATTTCCATTGTAAAATCAATAAATTCATTGATTGAATATGAAATTGAGTGAAATTGGTCAGTACACATGGGACGATTAGGCGCATATAGACGTTAAATCCGGCATCGTTAATTAACAATCATTGAGCTTAGTTAGCTCGTTACAATTCCCGTACAAATTCCCCTTTACCCCCTCAGGCTAAAGTCTATCTTCTATACTATATCTTCACTATCTCCTCTGTATCTCTACCTCAAAGATATCTCGATTCCGTCCCAGCATCGATCAAGGCCCCAATGCGAGGGATCTAGACTTGCCCTCGGGCATTTAAAGAAAAAAAAAATTCATTATTTATCGATCCATAAATATAGAAACTATTGACTTTGATTTTTTATTTATCTCCTATTTTAATATTATTCTGTTATTTGTATCTATTTTTACATTTCAGAGCGCAGAATTCCGTTATATGTCAGGGAAAATTGCTCATCAAATTTATTATTTTATTGAAACAGAGAATTTCCTGTTTTTATTTTTTTTTTTGAATAAAAATGAATAAGTTGATTTTTTTTGACTCTTTTTAGGAAAATATCTCGGAGATTAAGCGAGATAGAGCGATTTCTGTAAAGAATTTCAAGAGCTACAAAAAAGGATTGAAGTAGAATTGCTCTATCTCGCTTAGTTTCCGAGATATTTAAAAAAAGTGTAGAGTAGATTCGATTTCTTTAAAATTTTTTTGAATGAATTTTTTACTTTTTGGAAATACCTCAGAAACTAAGCGAGATAAAGCGATTTTTGAGAAGACCTTTTTTTTAGTGAATTTTAAGATCTACAAAAAAAGATTCGAGCGAAATTGCTAATGATGAAAAGTAGGGTTGTGGGAATAGCGTTCGAGTCAAATCGAATCGAATAGTTCTAAGTTTTCGAATTATTCGTAAACTAAGAATAAAAAAAGGCATTCGTGTTTCAATATAATTTGATGAGAAAAAAATATTACATTGACTTCTGATCGATTATTTTCAAATATCGATGAATCGATGCGATATTTCGCATTGAATTCGAGATATCGAATATCATTCGATAGTTCCGTTTCACCAATTTTAGTTATTTTTTTCGAATAATTCGAAAACATGGAAATATTCGAAAATTCAAATTATTCGATTCAAATTTCGAATCGAACAATGATATTCGATTCGATACAACTAATTCGTCAGTTCGAATCATTCGCAAACCCATTTTCATCGAAAAAGAGTAAAAGAACTATCCCATTCTGCCCCACTTGTTCTAAATAATTTCTAATTTTTTTATGCCAAATTTATTGTACTCATAATAAATTTTCCCCCAAAAAAAATTGCGCAAGTGAGACAGTTTCACCAGGTTCGTTTACCTCAATCACACACACGAACTACCCAACATGTATTGAGATACGGTGATCTCATTACAGATATGCGTTGCTTACAATTACGTCACTTGGCCTCCTCACTTGTAATTACGTAATGTCCCAACACATCTTGACAAAGCATATAACGTTTAAACACTCCGTGTCGCAGATCTTCAGCGTTACTTTTTCCTATTTCCCTCTCATTTATTTTACTACTTTGTCGGACGCCGTCTATCTACTGCGGTGGAAAAAAAAACGTGGAGAAATAGAATTCTATGCAAATTAAGGAAGTGAGGCAAAACAGTAATTTGAATTTGAATTTAACAAGAAAAGTACAAAAACGATATCCCAATTTCCTTCAATTTATTCCTTTCTAAAAAATACATTGCGAGATTTGATCAAACTTCGATAAGTCAAATCGAAATTCTGTCACACTTGAATTTCATTGGTTCATCGGGATCACGAGTTGCGCGGGATTATTCAAAATATCTGTTAGATGATGTTTTCTTACATTTTTCTGAATTTTTCCATAATTTTTGTCCGTGCAGTTTATGAGATGTGAATTAACAAAATTTCTGAAAATACTGGTGGTGGAGATGAAACGGCCTAACTCGCATTTTAACTAAATAATAGAAGAAAAAAATATTCAATTCACCATATAGTTATTGAGAAATTTTAATTAGAAGGTAGTCGTAACTATTTGCCTCTCTCTCTATCTCATGCATGTGATAGGAGATTAATGTAAAAAAAATTCTAGAAACAAAAAAAAATTATATTCACAAGCTGAAGATATGACTTACGAATAGTTTAATCACTTTTACGGGTAAATTGAAGCACATTTTTCCGAATTAACAGTAATTAATTGGAAACTAAACCTAATAATTTTACCCTAAACCCAATAATTTCCGACATATTTGCAAAAAACCTTAATTCCCCTCAAATACAAAAAAAAACAGCTTCAAATTTCTCTTGGCTTCTCCCGCAAATATCTCAAAAACCCCTACTTTTATCAAAAAACATCAAAAAACCTTATTTGTAGCCCCGAAAATTCCCCACGAAAAAGGTCTCTTGCAAAAATTCCCCAACTCCCACCATATCCAAGTGCAGAAAATGGAAATTAAAAATTTACCAGTTAAAGCAATTATGTAGCTCGGATGAGATACGAGAGATCGCCGTGAAATAGAGACGCGTAATAAAATGTAAAGAAAAAAAAAAAGGAATTTGATGGAAGCCATCGGAGTCGTATAGCTATGACCTGCGGGAGAACTTTTTAATCCAACGGGATTAAAACGTTGCGAGGGGCATAAAGAGCGAGAGAGAGAGAAAGAGATAAAGAGAGAAAAAGAGAATTGAGTGGAAGGGAGGGACAAAAAAAATAGATGGCCTGTGAGGGTGGAAGTGGGTGGTAGTAAGCGGATAAAATATATGATGAACGAGGAGTGCGTTCAGGTATATACATATATATATATCATCCCCAAAGTTCCGGCCAATCCCTGACGAGCAAAAAATATTAAATAAAAGATAATAATAATAATAATAATAATAATGTGGGTAATATTGTGACATTGATATTCAGTGGACGCGTGACAGTGTCACTGTATGTATGTATCTGTGTCTATATATATCTCTCTCTCTCTCTCTCTCGTGATACACTTGGGATAGAAAAATTCTTTATTCCCTCAAGCAGGAAGTGACGATGGGAGAAAGAGAAAGCGAGAGAAAGGAGGAGAAAAGGGGGTGAAGATGAGTTCAATGTACGAACACTTTGCTAAATGAAAGGAAGAAAAAAAAAGAAGAGGAATAATAAAATAAATAATAAAAATGGATGGGATTGTCATGCTCAATTTACATCCGTTTCCTGTTTAATTTGGTTGAATTTATACGGTTAGTCAAATTATGAGAGACGCAATCGCGAAATTGAAGTCAGTTTTAGGCCTTTTTTTGGAGTTGGGGGGGGGGGGGGGGGGGTTAGAAGAGGATAACACGTGAAATATCGGAGTTGGGGGGGAATGTCAGGAGACCTTTTTTGTAGAGAATTTTGAAGGCTACGAACAAGTTCTCTTGGTAAATTTTCGTTAATCCAACGGTTTTTGAGATCCTTTTAAAGTAAGGAAAAAAGGGCGAAAGTTAAAAAAAAAGACAGGTTTATTTTTATTTTGTGGATATCTCGGAAAATGTTGGGTTCAGAGGAATATGAGAAGAGACCTTCTTTGTAGAGAATTCAATTCCCCACAAAAAAGGTTCCTTGATATTCTTCGATAAACCCCATAGTTTCCAAGATCCCATAGTTTGAAGATAAAACACGTGACGAATTTCCTAACCTCAATTTTTCCCTGACTAGTAATTTTGGAAAAGAAATGTTCAGTTAATGTTTATTTAAAAGAATTGTTTTTCTAACGATATCTCGAAAACTATTGGGTTTAGAGAAAAAATGCAGGAAACCTTTTTTGTAGAGAATTCAATTGCCCATAAAAAAGGTCTCTTGATAAATTCCCCTAAACCCAATAGTTCCCGAGATATTTCGAAGGATTCCCCGAATTCTCAAATTTTTCCTTAATTCCCCAAAAAATTACCGCCAAAATGAAAATTAGATGTAGAAAAGGAAAAAAAAAAATTTTTCAAGTTAAAATTGGCATTGTCTCCGAGTTAATTACAACGTCCACGAAGAGAGCCCAGTTGTAATGGGATCCGAGAGATATTTTCTTGAGGAAAAAGAGAAAAAAAAAATGAAGAGAAAAAAAAGGAGAATCGTAGAACCGCGTATACGCGGAAGCTTTTGGTAACAGTAATAGAGGGAGGGGGGAGGGGGGACGCAGTAAAAAGGGCTGGGTGAGGAAAGAGGGATGAGGAATAGGGAGGGAGTGTCTTGAGGTCGACGCCCAGATCGATGCTCTCGTCTGAGGTTCCTGAACACGGGGGTAGCTAGAAGGGCGCGTGTCTGGGCCCTTTAACTTCACCGTTTCCTCCCTATATAGATCTCGTACCTCACCCCCACCCCTCCCCCTTCCCTCTTGGCCTCGTCCCCCCTCTCCTCCGCCCATCACTTCCTGGTTCTCTGAATTGAACTCGGTGATTATTAAACCAAATCAGTAGTGAAAAGGGGAAAAAAAACGAGAATAGACAATTTTTTGCTGTCAGAAAAATTACTATTTTTTTTCTGGATATCTTGGAAAATAGTGGAGATACACCCTTTTTTCCCTGAGCTAAATTTTTGTTGAGAATTAAAAAGCTGCGATGAATGGATTAAGGTGGAATCACCCCATCTCGCTTAGTTTCTGGAATAGATTTGAGATGTCAAAAAAAAAGAACAGAAATAGGAAAAATCAATGAATTTAGAATTTTTTTTTCAACTTTTTTGGAAATATTTTGGAATTTAACAATTAATGGAGACACGCTGTTTTTTTTATAAAATCGCTTTATCTCACTTAGTTTCCGAGATATTTTAAGAAATAACAGGGAAAAATTAATGAATTTATATGTTTTTTTTCTGTTTTTTTTTGGAAATATTCGAAAATTAGTGGAGATACGCCCCTTTTTTTCCCGATTTAATTTGGAGCTCTTGAAATGCTTTTGAAAAATGAATTGGAACAACAAGGACGTATCTCCATTATTTAGTGAGATATTTAATTGAATGAACATGAAAAAAAAATATATATAAAAAAGTGCAATTTTTTTAATTATTTATTTTTAATGAGTTTCGAAAGAGCTGAATGGAATTAAAATATGTGTCAATATTTATTCAACATTTTTCTCATTCACCTCAAATAATCATTTCAATTAATTTTTCTTTTTATAGGAAAAAAATCAGAATAATTCGATTTTCCATCAGTTTTACTTAAATATCTCGGAAACTAATGGAGATACACTTTTTTTGCCAAAATCCTTTTTTGAGGCACTTAAAATTCCCTACAAAAATGGATTTCAAGTAAAAAGGGCTTATCTCCAATCACTTTCGAGATATTCTTCAATAAAGATTGATAAAAAATAACATATTTCTTCGTATTTTTTCACTACTGGAATTGATGAATAATTAAAATCGAAAATTGAGGGGAAGTTGGGGCAGAATGGGACATGATAACTGATTATATTCAAATTTCTTCCACATGCCATTTTGCATACGCCAATTTTTTCCAATTTTTCATAATTAAAAAATTAGGAAATCTCAGATTTTTGTTAAATTATTTTCTTTTCATTCTTTAATTTTCCTTCTTTCGTCGTTAGCAGATGAGAAAATAGCGAGGTTTTTTTAACCAACAGCCTCACTTTTTCATGAGAAATCTCAAGAGATCAAGGAGGGGTCCAGGTGGAGGACAGAGACGACAGAAAAAAAAACGAGAAGCAAATGATTAACGACACGTTTCCCCGGGCACTTTAAAAAGGCATCATTGGCTCTCAAGAAAATAAATGAAAGTGAATGGGTAATTCCACGTGGATTATGTGTGACAATGATCTCTGGTGATCTCGATCACATTTAGTCATAATTTTGATGGATTAATCAGTGGTCAAAACGATTGTGTACATTACCAGAATGAAATTGAAGAAATGGATCCAAATTTACCTGTAACAAAAAATAAAAAAAATCATTATTTCATATTTTAATTTTTGATTTTTAATTTTTCAAGAACAAGGGGCAAAATGAAATAGAGTATAGGACATATTCCCTTTTGCCCAATTTTGCACATTTCCTCAAGAATTTTAATTTTTTAATTTTTATTTAAAAAAAAGTGATTTTGAGAAAAAAATGTCAACTTTTTTTTTTTCGAAACAAAATTTCAACTTTTTTTATAATTTGGAAAAAAAAAAGTTTTTTGTCAATTTTTTAAAAAATTTTCATTTTTTTCATTTTTTTCAATTTTCTAATCGCTAAATATTGCGGGGAATTGTTGAAAAAAATCCAATGACGTCAGAATAAACAAAAATTCCGTGAATGAACTCTAGAGTGTACCATGCAATTCAGATAATACTACCCCACAACTACCCCAGGCTGCAATGCCACAAGTTCTCTGTAGTAGTAATACAAGCCCAGTGGCTTTAATCTTTTCGTTTTTTACGAGTTTGCTCCCTTTTATCTCCCCTCTCCCGCCAACTGAGTGCAGCTTCATTCCCACCAAAATGCGGTCCATTATCGTATCCATGCTCCAGCTGTCTCGAATATTGGTCGAGTTACATTCTCAAGGTTTGACCTGATATTTTTGGTACTTTAGGGGGTGAAGGGAATGAATTTTAATGGAAAGGAGTGAGGAGGGGGGGGGGGGGAGTGGAAATGAAGTGGTTTTGATGGTTTCATCCGGAAGCTGAGGAAATTTTAGGCGGAAAACATGTGTCACTAGGTTTTTTTGATATTTTTCGAAAAAATACCTGTTTTTAGGGTTTTTCTGATTTTTCAAGAATTTTCAGGTTTTTGGGGATATCTCAAATTCTATTGGTCGTAGCGACTTGGGACCAGTTTCAAATGAAAGGTAAGATCATTTCGCATCGATTGGAGAGGTTCAAAATATTTATTGTCGATTTTTGCAAAAAAAACTGATTTTTCGAAAATGCCTGAAATTTATCTCAAAAATCAATGAAAATCCATTCAAAACCTCATGAATCGATGGGAAATTATCACACCTTTCCCTTCATCTTTGATTTTTCAACTTAAAGACAAATAAAATCAAAAATGCCCAAAACCTGAAAAAACTCGAAATTGAACCTGAAATATAAAAATTTTCAGAAAAAATACAAAAATCACTTGTGGCATATCATTTCCAGCTGAAATTTTCTCAGCTTTTTAATGGAATCATCAAAAAAAATTCCATCTCTCATCCCTTCATAACGCCCCCCCCCCCTTGTTTTCCATGATTTGAATTGAAAAAAAGAAAAAATGCCAAGTCGAATGATTTAATGAATAATCCGATTGAATTCGCTTCTCCATTGAATTATAAATTTTCTTCAATTTTTCATTAAAAACGAATGAAGGCACGTATCAGCTGCTCGAGACGAGACAGTGGCGATAGTAGCCTTGAGAGCCGTGCGCAGTGAGCGCAGGCAAGGCACGCGGCTAGTGCTATGTTTAGCCACATGACTACGTTACGTCCGGTTTCATCCCTCTCTCTCTCTCTCTTTTTATCTTTCTCTCTCTCTCTCTCGCTCATCAAGCAGAATACAACGAGTGGGATTCACTCTATCGCCAGTTTCGGAGTCTCTTATTCGACTGGATACGTGCAACGTTGCATGTGTGTGCACTTGTGGGGGGATTGGAGGGGGGAAGAAGGGGGAGGAATAGTGCGGGTCATATGAAGGCTCTGAGAAATAGGAACGAATCGCCGTGACCTACGGCGAGGGTATTATAGACATATGACCTTCGGACTTTATTAACCCATTGAATTATAATTGATTTTTTTTGTAAGGAAAAAAAAAATTATTCTGCAATTATGAAAATTTTGAAAAAATTGAAAATGTCAAGTACTTCAAAATTTTGGTACTCGAAGAAATGAACATTTCTGGGGAAATTGAAGATTTTTGGAAAAATAATTTTTTTGGGGAAAAATTCAATGCTTTTGAGAAAATTGAAGGTTTTTGAAAATAAAAAATGTCAAGTACTTGAAAATTTTTGAAAAATTGAAAATTTGCGGAGAAATTGATTAGACATTCAAATTTTGAGTGAAATTTATTTTATTAGAAAAAATTAGAATTTTTTGGATAAAATCAAAATTTATTGAAAACTGAAAAAATTTGAATTCTCTATTTTTCACGAAATTAAGAAAACATTTTTTTTTATAATTCTATGGAGATTTTTTCTCTTTCAATTCTTCAGTGTTTCCCTCTTTAATTCTTCACTTTTTTTCACTTCTTTTAACTGTGCACTTCAACTTCCATTTCGCCGCTAGCGTAGTACTACGCCCTTTGATGAAGTTTCCCAGAGACAAAGAGGAGTGCCTCGAAAGAGCCTTTTTTTTTTAAATTCAAAACGTCTGATTCATTGGCATGAATGAAAAGTGCGGAATAAAAGTTCATTCATCAATTTTTCGTTCAAATATTTGCATTTGTGAGAGGTAAAAAAACGTTAAAAAATTACCAATTAACCCTTTTTTTCCTGAAGTTTTGAGCTTTGAATAATAAAAAGGGAATAGGTTTTTGTAGGTCCGCGCTTCGTTGGTCGGGCGTTGCCGGGAAATCATTGAGCGCATGTGCGCACACACTCGACAGAGTAAACTTCCAAAGGCAAAAAAAAAGGAGACCCTCGAAAAAAGAATTTAAAAAATTCAGCTATTCCGCATTCCCCTAAAAAACATCATTGAAAAAAAAAAAAAAATTGATTTATTAACGAAAATTTCTTTTCTGTCGACACCCTCGGAAACTAAGCGAGATAACAAAAAAATGATAGAGACCATTTTTGTAGAGAATTTCCAGAGCTTCAAAAAAGGTCTCATTCATTTTCTCGTTATCTCGCTCAGTTTCCAAGATCCCTTTAAAAATCTAAAAAAAAAGTCATTTTTCTTGATAATTCCACTGAATGGAAATTCTGTATTAGTTTTCTGCAAATATCTCGGAAATTAGAAGAGATAGAGCAATTTTGTCCGAATTCTTTTTTGTAGCTCTTAAAATTCTTTACAATAAAGATATCTTTAAAAATTCACCTATCTCGTTTACTTTCCAAAATATTCTGATTTTTTGTTCGAAATATCTCATTTTTTTACAATTTTTTTTTTTAATTCATTAAAAAAGGCAATTTAATAAATCAATCATCTCACGTTCATTAACAAAAGAATAATTAAAGTGATCAACGAAAGAGGATGAAATAATTCCTCATTTCTTCACCCCCCCCCCCCAACCCCACTCCATTTTTTTTAATTCTTTTGTGAGTGCCTTAAAAAAAAAAATTTATTTCGTAAAGCAAAAATCAGAGAACGAAACGTCACTCTCCCGTGACTCTCTCTCTCTCTCTCTTTTTCTCTCTTCGTTTATTCATTGTCTCCACCTCTACCGCGATTGTACGATGGGCAAGAGGATAAAGGCAGTGGGTTACTCGGCGGAAAGAAAAGAAGAAAGACAAGGAGTAGAGTTTGTAGAGAGAAAAAGAAAAATTATATATGAAGAAGAAAAAAAAAGAGGGGAGAAGGAAGCTCTCCTGCACGCTCCAGGGCTCACAACGTCCTGTCTCATATTTTTTTTTTTTTTTTTTTCATTTAAATTAACTCAACTGCATCGAGTACATGATAATGAATTTTTTCGTTAAAAATTGTTGAGAAAAAAAATGGCAATTTTTTTTTATTCGCGCTAATTTTTGTTTGCATGAGCTGATTGTGGGTTTAATGAATTTTTTGGAAAATTTGATTGCTTGAGCTTTTTAATATTTACTGGGGGAATTTAAAAAAGTAGTTGAATTACACTTTTCAATTATTTAAGGGAAAATGAGGTGAATTTTTTTATTTTTTTTTGGACGAATGGAAGGATGCAGAATTTTTTTCGATGATTTCATTCGAAAAATGAGACGATTTTGGGTGGAAAATATATGGCGAATGTGATTTTTTAGTTTTTTCTGAACATGCAGTTCAATGAAACTATTGAAAACCCCTATCTCACGCCCTCTCCACAATTTCCACGAATTTGCATCACTTAAAACCTGAAATTCACCTGAAAATCAATGTTTTTACCCATTTATTTCTTAATTACCTGGGAAAATTCACCAGGAAAATAAATATCCACCCCCTCCCTTTTCTCAATGAAATTTGCAGACACAAAAATCCAAGAAAAATAGAATTGTCGAATCTAAAATTGAGGATAAGAAAAAATTCAATCAGTCCTCAATTTAAAAAAAAAAAATCTCGAATTAAAAAAAAAAATTGAAAATAATGTATAACCCTCGAGAAAACCTTCTCTCAAATTCTCCCCAAGATTGCCACCAATTTCCATCACTTAAAACCTAAAAATCCATTTTTCCTTCATTTATTCCGTAATTACCCCGAAAAATTCACTCCAAAAATAAATCCCACCACCATCCTTTTTTCAACAAAATTCGTAAATCCAAAAAAACAATAAAATAAGTAAAAAATAAATAAAAAATGAGCTTTCGAATGAAAGATGACGAAAGTAAGAGAAAAAAATCCAGTCAGTCCTCAATTTTCATGCAAAAAACTGCGTTTTTTCAAGAATTTTTTAGATTTTTTAGAATAATGCTTGACGCCTGTTTTGTACGTAAAATTTCCGCAGTATTCCAATGAAATCCTCGAAAGAACCCTAAGTCAATTTCTCCCCGCAATTTCCAACAATTTCTCCTCCCCCTCCCCCCCCCTTTAAACCTAAAATTCACCTCAAAAATCAATTCTCCCCCCTATCTATTCTCCAATCACCCCCAAAAATCTCCCCCCCCCCTCTAATTCTAATCTCACTCCCACCCCCTCCCCAATAATAATCTCAAATTAAAAATTAAAAAAAAAGAAAAATTCTCAAATTAAAACTGAAAAAATTAAGAAAAAAAAGAGAAATCCAGTTAATCAGTGTATATATAACTGGGCATATGAATCAGCGACCCCCGTTGACTCTTCGCGTTTAAAAAACTACGAGTGGTTATTCGTGACGTAGCATAGTACTACACCGTCGAGTTTTTCCCGCTCTTGCGCACGCAATTCACCTCTTCCCCTCTCCCCCCCCCCCTTCGTCTTTTTCCTGCTCTTCTTTTTGGCTCGGAAAATTTTTTCACCGCATTCCCTTTTTTTTCCCCTGAAAAAAGAGACGAGAAGGAAAAAAAAAGAGAACAGGGTAGTAGCTCCCCCCCCCCCCCCCTTGCCCCTCACGCGCCTATTCTCTCTCTTCCACTCGGCTCTCTCCCCGCACCTCTCGGCTGCAATTCAGTCTGTCCCACTCGTCTTCTTTCTCCGACACCTTTTGCCACGTAACCATGGCAATATTGATCCACAAACGCGCCCCAACGTACGGCCACCGGGACATACCCCACTACTCTATCTCTCTCTCACTCTTTTTCACTACCCCACCCAACCCTCCTCCTCCTCCTCCCTCCCTCTCACCCCCCTCCCCCTTTTACTACGACGTACAACTACGCCCATCAAGGGCTTACATCGTGGAGGGTGAATAGAAAAATGAGAGAAAGAATTGTAGATGCTCTCAATACATCTGAATCCTTCATTTTTTTTTTTTTTTATGCTAAAAAAGAGAAAAAAAAACGAAATTGTGGCTAAATATGAATAAGAAAAAAAGGGAGGGTTATGACGGGGATTGGGGCAAAGTGGGGGAAGGAAATGTATCCCATTTTGCCCCATTTTCCTTTTTTTCCCCCGTTTTTTCCAACAAAAAATTCAATTATTCGAGAAATAATAGTATATTAGACAACGAGTGCGGGAAGCGCCGTATTACCCACGAGCACGGTTTGAGCGAACGAGCGAAGCGAGTGCGCTTAAACGTGCGAGTGGGTACGGCGCCCCGCACGAGTTGTTTATACCATTTTATATTACTCACATGCGGTGTGAAATGGCGCTTGACCTTACTCTTTAGAGGTTAGTAAGTGCTGTTTTAATCCATTGAAACGTCTTACTCATCGTATTCGATGAATGAGATTTTTGGCGTGTATAAAGAGTATTACCCATGCTGGAGTGTGTGGTAATGACATTACCCACGCCGCAGGCGTGGGTAATGTTATTACCGCACGCTTCAGCGTGGGTAATGGTCTTTATCCACGTCAAAAGTCTCATTTGTCGAACGCGGTGGGTAAGACGTTTCAGTGGATAAAACAGCGCTTGCCAACCTCTAAAGAGCGAGGTAAAGCGCCATTTTACCCGCGTGAGTGATATAAATGAAAATAACTATTTTTCTTGCAATTTTTTCTTCATTGGAATATCTTGGAAACTGAGCGAGATAGAGCGATTTTATGCTAATTTTTTTTTTTTAAGAATTTCAAAAGCTACAAAAGAAGATTTAGGGTGAAAAAGGCACATCTCCATCAATTTTTGAGATATAAAAAAAAACTGAACGAATGAAAAAAAGACTTTTACTAATTTACTTCTTTTTCATTGTATTAAAGAGTGAGAATGTGCTGACTGTCTATTATTCTCGCAGATGAATGAGGGGCAAAATGGGTGAGGGAAATTTATCCCATATCATCCCATTTTTTTCTTGTTTTTTTTTCTCCTTTTTTCCAACCAAAAAAAATTCAATTATTTGAGAAATAAATTGAAATTACTATTTTTTAAAATTCTTTTGTTTTATAATGTCTCAGAAACTAAGTGAGATGGAGCAGTTTTGCCTCAATCCTCTTTTATAGAGCATTTTCAAGAACTAAAAAACAAGATGGTGGCAAAATCGTACTATCTCGATTGCTTTCCAAGATATTTTGAAAAAACTAAAAAAAAAAGATTTTCGCTAATTTATCCCTTTTTCACTGAATAATATAATTCCAATGTGTCGAGTGTCTATTATTCTCGCAGAGGAATGAGGGGTAAAATGGGATAGGGGAATGTGTATCCCCCAAATTACTCCATCTTCTCTTGCCTTTTTTTTTCAACGAAGAAATTCAGTGATTTGAGGAATAAATAAAAATTCCTCTTTTCCTTACAATTTTTTTGCAATATCGCTGAAATTAAGCGAGATAAAGCGATTTTCTAGATTTCTTTTTTTTAATGATGAATTCAAAAGGCTATGAAAATAGATTTTATGGTAAAAAAAGGCGTATTTCCATTATTTTTCACAGATATGGGGCCGTCCATGAAGTACGTCACACGAATTTCAAGGTTTTGAGCCCCCCCCCCCCTCCCCTTTCCCCATGTCATCCCATCCTGTCACATTTTCATTGACCCCCCCCCCCCCTCCTGCATTGTGACGTCACACACTCCCTTTTATACCCCAGATTCAATCATTGTAAATTTTTTTTTGCATAAATTAATCTTAGAGCAATTTGATAGACTCCATATTTTACTTTATTTTTAGAAACATCTTCAAGACTTTATTCAATATTATACAATAATATTATGGTAGTAAACTAACAATACATTGTAACTTGAAAATAATCTGGAATTTCTGAAATATATTTAAAAATTTCCTAGTTTTTTAGATTTGACTTCTGTGACATCACAATCTCAAAACCAACCCCCCCCCCCCCCCCCTCCGGACCCCCCGGTCACATTTTGTCACAAATTTGAGACCCCCCCCCCTCCTTCTCAACGTGTGACGTAATTTATGGACGGCCCCATCTTGAAAAAACCTTAGAAAATAAAAAATGAACTTTCGCTGTTTTCGTTTTTTTTTTTTCACTAAATTGAGGAATTTCCGTTATGAGCTGAAACGTCTATTATTTTCCCATAGGAATGGGGGCAATATGGCATAGAGCATAGTAAACCTATATCCACTCTACCCTTCACCCCCCTCCTCTCTTTTTGCCCCATCCTATCAGCATCAAAAATTAAAAGGATTAAGCTGACAGAGGTCACGAGTGGATTTGGATGGGGTTAATTTTAAAGTGCGATGCCCGGAGGGCCGAGAGACTCTACGTCAATGTGACCGTTCAGGTCACGGACGTTATACCCAGATGTGACGTCATCATGTCGATAATAAATCCCCGAAAAATCAGAGACCGCGAAATTAATCGTTCAAACGAAAAAAAAAATAAAAAAACAAAAAGTGGATTTTGATCGTTTGAATAATTCATTGGAAAAGGTAAAATTCAATATTTGTCATGAAACAATCTTCATCAAAGAGTATCTCGGTAAATAATGGAGATACGCCTTTTTTTGCGCATATCCATTTTTGTAGAGAATTTCAAGAGCTACACGATTGGTTTCGGGTTGAAAGGGCGTATCTCCATTAGTTTGAGAGATATTTGAGAAAAATTAATGAAAAAATGGAATTATAAAGTTTTTTTTCAATTATAAAAGAGAAATTGATTGAAATAATTGTTGGAGTTGAATGAAAAAATGTTGGATAAGTATTGACATATATTGTGGTTTTATTCAGCTCTTTTGAAACTCATCAAAAAATGGAAAATAAAAAAATTGTGCTTTTTATTGGATTTTTTCGCCTTCTCATTCTAATTATGGAGAAACTTACAAGAGTTCCAAAAATGGATTGGGGTGAAAAAGACGTATCTCCACTATTTTCCTAGATATTTGGGAATAACTGATGAAAAAATAGAATTTTTTTTTTTTTTTTCAGTTATAAAGATAAAAATTAATTTGAATAATTGTTGAAATCGAATGGAAGAATATTGAATAAATATTGCCACATATTGTTATTCCATTTAATTTCTTCAAAACTCATTAAAAATAGAAAATTAAAAAATTGCCTTTTTTATTGGAATTTTCCATTATTTTCATTAAATATCTCAATAAATAATGGAGATACGCCCTTTTAACCCCGATCCATTTCAGCAGAACACTTCAAAAATCACAAAAGTGCATCAAGACAGAAAAGGGCGTATCTCCACTAATTTGCAAAATACTCAACAAAAAACTGATAAAAAAAAAATTGCCCCATTTTTTTCTTCATCATAAAAATAAAAATGAATTAAAATAATCATTAAAATTGAATGAAAAAATGTAGTATAAATATTGACACAAATCATAATTTCATTCATCTCTCCTTAAAAACTCATTAAAAATAAAAAAATAAAAATTTGCACTTTTTATTGTATTCTTCTTCATTTTTATTAAAAATCTCCACAAATAATGAAGATACGCCCTTTTTCCTCTAATCGATTTTTATAAATCTTGCAAATTCTCATGAGATACGAGTGTGGATCAGGCTGAAAAAGGGGGCGTAACTCCATTATTTATCAAAATATTTCCAAAAAATCATCGATAAAGAAAGTGATACATTATTATTCTCATTTTTTTTGTTTTTCTTCATAAAATTCATTTGGGGTCTTTAACCCCAACGGTTAATTTCCTTCGTTACAATTTGTTGAAGCGTATAATACAAAAAGGCGAGCCAAGCCAGCTGAACAGAAACTGCCATCGCATTTAACGTTGCAACAATGTTTCAAGAGAAAGAGAGTGAGAAAGAGAGAGAGAGAGAGAAAGAGTGTGATGTACTGTGTCGCAGTGGTGCGAAGAGGTAGAGCCCCCTTTTCGTTTGTGTTTCATTACAACACACACACACACACACACACACAAACAGCAGTCAGAGACCGAATGCTGGTGACTGCTTTTTTAAATAGAGAATGATATATATATATACATAGATATATAACATCAGAGTTGTACTCTACTCTGTCTCCGCATTAAACTGTACTCTAACCTCTGCAGGTATTTTTCTTTAGTGCAGAGTTTTTTTTTTTTTTTTTTTTTTTTTTTCATTACTTTATTTGTTCCCTTGAGTAACCACTTGACGTGACCTCGAAATGGCGACACTTGTCACTCACGAAATAACAGAAATTATGGCCATGGGAATTTTTATCAATCGTTATTATTTTTTTTTTTTTTTACACTCCTTAATATACTCGATACTTCGTGTTTTTTTAAATAATAATACGACACACGAGCAAGTGGATCATGACAAAAGGTCAGGAAAAATGATTATTATTTAATTATCGGAAAATGTTAGAGTTTAGTGAACAGAAAGAAAAAAGTCGGATCCTTGAACTCAAGAGTTTTTTTTCAACAATTTTTTTTTTTAAGTTTTTTTTGTTGGTGTTGTGATTTTCTGGAAATATTTTAGGGGATAATATGGAGATACGTCCTTTTTGGGCAGAAACAGTTTGATGGATCTGCAAATTTTTTATGAAAATGAATTAGGGGAAAAAGAGCGTATCTCCATTAGTTGCTGAAATACTTGATAAAAACTAGTGACAGAAAATATGAAAAAAAAAGTGAAATTTTTGGATTTTTTGTTTTTAATGAGTTTTGAAGGAGTCAAATGGAATCACAATATATGGCAATAATTATGCAATATTTTCACATTTTATCTCAATTTTTGTGATGAAATTTTTTATTTTTTTTGTCTTTCCTCAGTTTTTTTTGAATATCTTGGAAATTGATGGAGATACGCCCTTTTCACCTCAATTCATTTTTCTAGCTCTCAAAATTCTCTAGAAAATCAATTTCACCAAAAAAAGTCGTATCTCTATTATTTACCGAAATACTCAACAAAAGCTCATTGAATAATTTTTTTCTAATTTTTCAATTGAAAAAAAAAAAAAACTTATTCACATGAAAATTCGTGAAAAATTGAGAGTAAAAAAAAACACAGAAATTTTTAATGGCTTCATTATTTTAAGGGACAGGCAAAAAATACTGAAGTTCCAACTGAAGAGAAAGAAAGTCGGGATGAGTGGGGGAGGGGGGGGGGGGGGAGTAGTGGGTGGAGGTGTTGCATCGTCGAGTGCATAAATTACGCTCTTCACTGCACGAAACACTGCAAATATTTACATACGAGGGTAACCCAGGTGGAGGGGGGGATGAAGGGAGGGCCATTCGCTCCACTCTCTTTTCTTCTGCTTTTTTTATTTTTTTTCTCATCTCCACATTCACCCCCCCCCCTCTCTTTCTCTCTCTCTCTCTCGCTGCTCGCCACCACAGCTCTGGGCTGAGAGAGAATCCACGATATATCGCTGATACTGATCTTGAATGGCGGCAACACCAAAGCCATGTGTATATGCACTTCCTCATCGTGATCGACGTGGCATTTTCATGTGGTTAATGGAATGCCACGTGTCACTGTTTATTTAACCAAATAAATAATCAATGTGGAGAGATAATTCGGAGATAATTGAGAAATTTTGATGAGAGGGGGTGAGAGGAGGGGGAGGAAAATTTGAATAATAATTTTTGCCCTTTCTTTTCCCATTAAAACGTTAAAAACAAAAAAAAATTAATTTCGGAAAAAGATTTTTTTTTCGTTTTTTTTTTCACTTTATCGCGAATATCTTCGGTTCTAATTGTCGCAGAAATCTGCGGTTGCTCGCAAATGAAAGCTGGCAAAATTTCCCATCGATTGAACATAAATCGAATCGATTTTCGATAAATATCGAACGAGATATCGCTGATTTTGTGAAAAATCACGTTTCTCGGTGTGATTTCCTCAATTTTCGTTCAAAATCGATTTCCAAAAAAAGCAAAATCGACAGAAATTTGCTCAGTTTTCATTTGCAATCAGCTGAAATTTTTCCTGATCGTTAAAACTAAAGATATTCGCAAAAAACTAAACCAAAAATTTTCAAAAAAGTCGAAAAAAAAGGTAAAAAAAATTTTCATTCGAAAATTACGTAAATAATTCTTCGTTATTTAAACACGACGAGAACATGAATTTTCATAATTGCTAAACATTTAACTATTCATCCCAGAGGAATAAAAAAGAAAACCATGAATTTCCTCATTTTTCTTTTTTTTTCCCCATTTTTCTCGGAGAATATGTAGGTTATAGCATAATACTCGCCAGGTTGATGGCTCTGGCTGTC
The DNA here is from genome assembly GCA_963942555.1 of Aleiodes leptofemur. Lineage (NCBI taxonomy): Eukaryota > Metazoa > Arthropoda > Insecta > Hymenoptera > Braconidae > Aleiodes > Aleiodes leptofemur. Next base: position 10,230,766 of record OZ012614.1, read on the forward strand.
GTACACTCCCCAGAGGCATCTTGTGTATATGATACAGGAGAAAAGAAGGGCAGAGAACTCTGGGTATATACACTTGGAACAATGTTAATGAAGCACCCGGTGGCTTGCTCGTTACTAGACAGGCTAACGCCCGTAAACTACTGGTAGTATCCACGACGGGAATGTCTCGTAAATTGTAGAGAAGAATGTCACTGATCCGGTGAGAAACTTCCGGCACTCTGTCTCTCTTCATCTTCATAATCATTTCCACAATTTTTTTTATTATTATTTTTATTTGCCTCATCACGCATCTGGCCGGTTCATTATCTACTGATTCGCCACAATTTGTAAATTAAAATGTTATTTTGAAAATAACTTGGAAACTTTTGAAGTTAGGGAGAAATGTCAAGAGATCTTTTTTGTGGACAATTGAATTCTCTACAAAAAAGGTCACCTGATATTTTCCCCTAAACGCGATAGTTTCCGAGTGCCTTTTGAAATAAACTTCGAATGATTTAAATTAATGGAAAATAGAAATAAAGGACTTCTATCGTTTTTCTTCAGTATCTCAGAAAGCATTGAAGCTAGGGAAAAAAATCAGGATACCTTTTTTGAAGAGAGTTTAATTCTCTACGAAAAAGGTTTCTTCGTAAACTCTCCTGAATCCAATAGTTTTCGAGTGCTCTTTACCATAAACTTCAAGTAATTTAAGTCAATTGCCAGATGGAATTGAAACATTTTTCCATAGTTTAATTGATGTTTCGGGAATGATCGAATTCATCGAAAAATGTAAAAAAATAAACTTTTTTTTGCAGAGACTTGAATTCTCTACAAAAAAAATCTCTTGAAATCTTCCCCTAACTCCAACGATTATCGGGATCTCATCGATATAGTGCGACTGCGAAATCGAATTTTAGTCGAAATCTCTCGGAATTATGAAATTTCGACTTTTTTATCTCTCCAAAAAAATTTGATAACGCTATCGTTAATTTTTTATTAAAAAAAAAATGATTTACCACGAAATCTTGAGATCACAGTACTGAGAAATGCTCTGACTCACAGTTTCCGATAATCAATTGAGTAATATAAAAAAAAAGTCATATGAGTCATCGTATTCGTAATGATTACAGAGGAATTGAAGATAGTGAACATAATGCGGCTTCGATGGTGCAGAGAGGAATGGAGGAGAGTGTAGGGGGAGGGGGGAGGGATTCTATAGCTCTCCTCAGGTCCTCAGTGATGCGAGATCAATCTCGATTAATTAGCGAATCAATTGACGCAGACGTTCCTAAGTGGATTCTCATCGCAATTCATTAATAATTATTTTCTCTCATCAATTTTACAATTTAATTGTTTTATCATGTTCATCGCAAAATAAACATCACACAGTCGAAACTTCTGCAATGGAGGATTCAATTTTTTTCTTGAAAAAAATGTTGGTTTTAATGCTTCAAAATCGAGATCAGTTGATTTGATTTATTTCTCGGGGATGAATTCCAGGATTTCTCGGAAATTAGTGAGTTTAGAGGAAAATGTGAAAGAACCTTGTAAGAGAATCAAATTTCCTATAAAAAAAAGTCTCTTCTCATTTCAGAGATATTTTCAATATAAACTAAATATTTTTTTTTGGTTTTATCCTATTTTTACTATTTTCCAAAAATCTTGAAAAACCGTTACATTCATCAAAATTTAGGAAGAGACCTTTTTTGGAGCCAATTAAATTCCCCACAGAAAAACCCTCTTGACATTTTCTCCGCAAGACCCCCTTCGCCCCTCCCTCGCATTTCCAAAATATCCACAATATTGTGCCAACTCCTTTCTCTCCCCCCCTTCTTCCTTAAAATTTCTAAATTAGACCTTTTGATTTAAAAAGAAAATGTCGCCGCAAAAATTAGAGGAACTCTCGTACCCTGATTGCAATTAGCAAATCCGAATAATCCTTCCCCCCCCCCCCCCCCCTCCTTTCTCCCCCTGTCTACGAGAATGGGCCGTAAAAGCCGAGTGGGTTGGAAACTGGCGTGCGTAAATCGTAGTGTAAAGAGAGAACCCAGTGAGCGTGGGTTGGCCAGAGCGACGATTCCATGAATGGATCGACGCCTGGTGTTGCCTCCACGTGGGCGTACGTGAAGCCGTCGTGTGCAACTCAAAATTCATTTAATCCACAAAGAAAAAAAAAAAAAAGTAAATAGCAAAAAAAATTGTAAAATGAAAGGAAAAAAAAGTTAATGCACACGAGACCGATAACACCCACGTAATTAAATCTCCATTTACTTCCTTTGATAATTCCAAATCGAATGAACTCAAGGTAGTATCCGAGTGAACCTCGAGTACAGTTAATTCCTTACTTATATATTTGATGCTGTATCGAAGATGATATTTTTTTACATTTTTCTTTATGAGATATGAATTATCAAAGTTACTGAAAATACCGGTGATGGGGATGAAACGCCCTAAATCGGACAGAAATAGCGAAATTACTAAAAAACCACAGGGTTGATCCATTATTTAAAAACAATTGGCGAAGAGAACAGCATTTTAACTAAATAATAGAAGAAAAAAATATTCAATTCATCGTATAGTTATTGAGAAATTTTAATTAGAAGGTAGTCGTAACTATTTGCCTCTCTCTCTATCTCATACACGTGATAGGAGATTAGTAATGTGAAAAAAAATCGAGAAAAAAAAATTATATGTACAAACTGAAGATGTGACTTACGAATAGTTTAATCACTTTTTCAGGTAAATTAAACCACATTTTCCCGAATTAACAGCAATTAATTGGAAACTAATCTACAAATCCTCATGTTTTCTGTTTTATCGACCGTACACTAGGATACTACCATAATCCTCATTTATTTACTTTGATAATTTTTATTCCGAATCGAATGAACTTGAGCATCAGATAATTTCCCATGAAATTAATGCTAATCGTCAAACGTAAATTCAACTAATTAACACACCTTTAATTACACCTATTTTCACGTGGCATTTTACTCAATTGTTTGCACTCAAAAGAGTAACATATTACGTTGTTAAAACGTTAATTTTTCTTTTTTCCCTCTCTCTATCTATCTCTTTCTCGCGGTCATTGAAAAAATTGCAATAGTTAAGGGGCTGTATGAGAAGTTAACGCACGGTCACGCATCCACGCTTTGTACATAGTACTAATACACGTGTAGTTTAACAAGTTGGCCTGACGGCAGTCACAAGTATTATACACCTACATTGACTGCATTCATTCATAAAATTCAAGCGTAGGAAACTACAGTAAAGCTATTTTTTTTTTTTTTTTTGTGGAAAAGGAATAAATCTTGAATTTTTTGCCAGGTTTTGATTAAATATCCTGGTGTATAATGGAGATACGCCTTTTTTGCCCTGAGGTGATTTTGTGTAGAGAATTATAAGGGCTAAAAACAAATTATTTGGATGAAAAGGGCGTATCTCCACTAGTTTACGAGAGACTGTAGAAGGACTGATGAAAAAATTAGATTTTTCAATTTTTTTAATCATAAAAATGAAAATAAATTAAAATAATTGCTGAATTGTTTAATGAAAAAAAGTTGAATAAATATTGAAACATATTTTTATTTCATTCAACTCTTTTGAAACTCATTAAAAAATGGAAAAAAAAAATTGCGATTTTTATCGTATTTACTGTCATTTTTTATTAAGAATCTCGGTAAATAATGGAGATACGCCCTTTTCGTCTCAACCATTTTGTTTCTTAAATCTCAAGAGCTACAGAAAGTGCATCAGCACAAAAAGAGCGTATATCCACTAGTTGCTTAAAGTATTCCAGAAGAACTGATGAAAAAAAATAGAATTTTCTGATTTTTCTGTTATTTTCAATTATAAAAATAAAAATCAATTAAATCGTCACCTTAGAATTAAAGGGGTGTAAGTGCTATGATTATACCACAGTACTTACGCCACTTTTTTACTGAGGCAACGAAATAATTATTGGAGATGAATGAAAAAAATGTTGTATAAATAATGAATACACATTGTAATTCCATTCAAGTCTTTCGAAACTCATTAAGAGTTAAAAAAAAAAAATACGCCGTTTTTTTTTTCATCATCGTATCATTTCCGTTAGTGAGAGACACAACTCAGACGCAGTTCATTGTCATGTGAAACACCAGAGTATAGTATTCACAACTGAATGATAAAAATAAAAGAATTGAGGATGGAGTGAAAATGAAAAGCCATGAAGAATAATAATAATAATAATAATAATAATAAAGGCTATTAATGTGCGTGTGTGAATAATCAGATACACTCGGGTGGTAATCAGAGGCCTGGATTAATTTCTAGGAGTGTCAGCGTTCGCAGAAAATAATTGAGTAAACGTTTCATTCATTGCGAGTGTTGAGTTAACGTTTCTCAGGAGATAAAAAAAAATTTACAGTTTTTTTCCGGAGGCCAATTGCTTTGGGTAAGAATATCTCGGAAGATAAGTGAGATAGAGCGATTTTGTAGGAATACTTTTTTATAGCTCTTAGAATTCTCTACAAATAAGGTTTCCACCAAAATTGTGGTATCTTGCTTAGTTTCCGAGATATTCATGAAACAGTGAAATAGGATTTTGATAAAACTGTAAAAAAAACGTATTTATTTTACAGTTTTTATTAAGAATCTCGGAAATTAAGAGAGATAGAGCTATTTATATAATTACCTTGTTTATGGCTCTTCAAATTCTCTACAAAAAAGGTTTTTATAAAAATTTCTTAATTTCTCTTGATTTTTGGAATCCTTTTAGAAAAGAGAAAAATCATTTTTATGAGAATTAAAAAAATCGAATTCAATTAATCGGTTTTCGTTGAATATCACGGAAACTAAGCGAGATAAAGAAATTTTCATAAACACCTTTTATATCGAGAATCTAAAGGGCTACAAAACAAAGCCTCATGCGAGATTGCTCCATTTCTTTCATTTTCCGGGATATCCCCAGAAAACTGAGAAGAAATCCCAAGTCAACAATTTTGTCATTAAAACAAGTGGATGATAGTATTGCTTTCCAACTGATATAGCTTTTCCTGCTAATACTTTAGCAATATGCTTCCGAATGGAAGTGATAAAACTTTTTTCAAACCATCTTCAAAATATCGAATTTTGAAGAAATTCATTAAAACGCCAATAACTTGAAAACTAATCATGCAAATAAGCTCAAAATTGACATGCATCTAACTGATACAACTCTCGAAATAATATATGAGTACACTGAGAAAAAAAATTGTGGTAAAAACAATCAAATATTGAGGCAAATGGTCCTTAGCAGATATTTTTTTGGAAATAATTCGAAAAGTTGTTGAATTTACTGAATGTAGTTAATTCAAACTGATTATCTAGTTAAATTGACTAAATTCAGTAAATTCAACAGCTTTTTTCAATCATTTAAAAAAAAAATTTCTAAGGACTAATAGCATCAATATTCAATTGTTTCTACCATTATTTTTTCCTCAGTGTATAAATAACATCAGTTGAATAGCTTCCAGAAAATCCATTAAAAACTGATTTTCGAAAAATGGACATATCTCAAAAAGTATTGATTGAATTCTCTTCAAATAAAGCTTAAAAAATAGAGTTCGTCGAGAAGAAGTTTTCCACAAAATATGAAATTTTTTTATAAAATTGTTTTGCTGTAATTGAGACTTTTATGCACGCACAGACATGCGCTAAAAATATCATTTTCTCTCTTTTTAGATCATTTTAAGTATCTTCTATTAAAGAAATTACAATCGAAAATTCGGATGATTACATAGCTTTCATTCGGAAGCAAAAACCACATAAATTCTCCAAGTCTCAAAAATAATGCAGACTCGCATGATTAAACTCTTTCAAAAATTTCATTCATAAGAAAAATAAATTCGATGAATTTATTGGCCAATGCCAGTTGAAAAAGAAAAAAAAAATCTCAAACAAAAACGAAAAGATATAAAATATATATTTTCTCTTTACATTTTGATAGTAAAACTTGTGAGCGATAAATCAACTAGTCACTGATATTTACCAGAGGTGTGACCCAGAAGCGATTAAACTCGATTTCATGCGTGGGCTTTTTTTTCCTTCGCGATTTTATTTCAGAGGAGAAGAAATTCGAGAGAGAGAAAAAAAAAAGAAAGAATTCGAATTGGCGTCTCAATGTTGAGTATCGAAAAATTCCCAATTAATTATTATTATTATGATTATTATCGTTATTCTTATTCATTGTTTCATCGTATAATTACAGATTCTCAAGAAAATTAACAAAAATTAATGACACTGAAAATAGCAAATATCTGAAAATCTTCAGAATTTTTTTTTTCCTTCTAACAAATGAATTACTCTTTGAAAATAAAAAATAGGGTGAATTGACCAGTCTTCTAATGATTTATCATATTTATCTTGGAAAAAATTGGTAAACCAGCAAAATATCATTTTTCTAATCTTTGAAATACAATATAATATTTATCAACTCAAAGAAGAGCCCATGAAACTGTTGAATATATCAGTAATTATCGAATTTCTTATGTTCAATCACTGGTGTTCCACGAGTCTCATCCGTTCTACTACTGGACCACTCACCCTATAGTGGTGAATATATATGCACATGCAAAAAATTCAAAAAACAACAAGTGCTAATTGAACAAAAAAAATTTATAGCAATTCATTTCATGAATAAATTATATCATAGAACATTGATTTAGTTCTATAATAAACAAAAAATTTATTTGTTGAACAAAAATTTAACTTTATTCAATTTTCTGTAAGTGCATTTTTTTCTTTCTTTTTTGTCTAATTTTTTTTTTTTGAAAAAAATTAATAAAATGAAAATTGTCAAATGTCTGCTATTTTCAATGCCATGAAAATTCGACGATTTTTCTTCTTTTCTTCATTTATTTTTCCAGACGAAATAATTTTCACTCGCAGGGGAAAGGGAAAATTTAATATCAACGTTTTGTATTTTCACCCTCTTAACTCTAATCCTTTTTTCCCTCTCTTTCTCTCTCTCTCTCTCTCCCTTTCCTTCCCTCTGAGTTATTTGTTCGCTTTGTGTTTACTGGTTTATGCCGACAATGCAGACATAAATCCCGGGGAACGTAAGCTTCATTGAGCGAGAAAGCCTCGGCGAACGTACACAGAGTTGAGGCATTAAAGTGCGCGTATGAATTTACACGTTTAATACAATGGAGAAATTACATTGTAGGTTAATATTGACATTAATAACTTTTTTTATATTTAAAATGCGACATTTTCAAAAAAGAGAAATTTGAGGTGAAAAAATCAATTTTTTTAAGACTAGAGAAATTTTTTAAATTTTTTTCAACTTTTTCGATGAATTTCTTGGAAATAAAGAGATTTTAAAAGCTACAAAAAAAGTTTCTATAAAAATTGCTCCATCTCGCTTAGTTTCCGCAATATTCCAATAAAAACAGTAGAGTGCAATCTTCACTTTTTCACTTTTCTAAAAGGATCGCGGAAACTAAGCAAAGTAGCAAAATTTTTGAAGAAACCATTTTTGTAGAGAATTCCAAGAGCTACAAAAAAGTATTCGAGTCAAATCGCTCTATCTCTCTTAACTTCCGAGATATCTTTCAAAAAAAAAATTATTCAGATCAAAACGTTAAAATAATTTTTAAAAACCATAATTTTATGATGGAAAACATTTTTTAAATTCTCCATTGCGAAAAGTACCGAAGAAGGTGATCTGGAGGAAGGCAGACACGATTAATGCCCCCGGGGTCTCGGGCAGTGTACAGGCATTGCCTTCGTTCAAGTGGCAAGGAAAATATAGAGAGTGGGGGGGAGTGCGAGCGCGCAAATGAAAAAAAAAAAAATTAAAAGTAAGATTCTGAGAGAGAGGGAGAGAGAGACTCAGACGGTTGACTCTTGTGGGGGCCTGAAAATAGCGCGGCTCTCACTGTCTGGCTATGTGGCAGCGTGCGTCTCTGCTCTACTCTCAAACCACTCATTCTACTTGGCCTGTCTCTCTGTCCGTCTGTCTTACTCTCCGTCCGTTTCTACTCGCACGTTTTTCACTCATTTATCAGAAAAACATATCTTCAAGAGGTAACGGAAGGCCTCGGTATCTATGGAATTTTGAGATCAATTGTTCGACGATATTCAATTAATTAATGTGTCGCAAATTGACAATCAATTAGTATTGTTCGTTTATAATCAGGTCCAGGGACTTGGTATGAAAGGGGAAATACTAATAAAGAGTAGCAACTAAAAACTAATTTCAAAATTCCCGCACTTTTCCTTGACTAGAAATAAAATTCCAGGACCTAAAAAAAAATATCATTTGAATACACGTTAAAATTTTTAGTTATTCGTGAAAATAATTTTTTAATTCGAAATTTAACAATAATTTGAACATATTTTGAAATAAATTACCGTTCAAATTTAGAAAAAAAACAGGAAAATAAAGAAAAATTGTATGAAACATTCAAATCTATTTCCCAGGTTTTTTTTAAATAATCTCTGTAACTAAGCGAGATGGAGCAATTTTACCCCAACTTTTTTTTGCTCGTAAAATTCTGAACAAAAATTCTCCCCTAAAAAATTTCAATCTCCCTCATTTTCCTAGCTTTTCCCTAAAAATCAATTTAAAAAAAGCTCCTCTCCTCTTCTTCACTCTTTCAAAATCTAAAATTCGCGCTCAAAAAAAGGAAAAGAAAAAAAAACAGTTAAAATTTAACTGTTTATTTAATTTCCATTCTTTCCTATCACATTCTTCAATTTATTATTTTCACTAACCTCTTCTCTCTTTTTTCCCTCAAACATTTTCTTTTTATTTTTCATATTAAACAGAAAATAAACGTAAAAAAAAAACACATACAAACGACCGTTGGAACGATTGAAACCGCACACCATGCGGCATTACTAGTGTTACACACGCTTTGCGTTTTCCTCAGGTTACGCGTTTTCAGCATCACCGACTGCACTTTGCCTCTTTTTTTTTTGCGCACAAACATTATAACGTTAGGAACATTAATGCGAAGAGGAGGAATGTAAAAATGTTGAGAAAAGAAAAATAATTTATTATTATTATTATTATTTTATTGTATTATCCCACGATACACTAGATGGAAAATTCTTTTCTCCTCTCTATCTCTGTCGGAATAGGATTATCACAGTGTACCCTGAACTTGACACGATGGGGTTACCACCAACGGTATTCTGAGGCCAAGGGGGAGAGGAGGGGGGAATAGGGAGGATTGACTCTGCGGGAGATCGGATGTACTATCTACCTCAATGAGAGTTCAATTTCGGGGCGAACGTGGGTGTAATTCGATAATAAATTTATTTATAGATTTTCGAATGGTTTCTCTCTAGGATTATCTGGTATTGGAGAGAGAGAGGGAGGGGGGGGTGGAGGAGAGGGGCTTGGTTTTTTAAGGTTTTGGGATAGGAGAAGAGGAATTAATTGAGTTTCTGAGGATTCTTTTGGGGATATCTTTGAAGCAATTGGAGATAGGGGAAAATGTCAAGAAACCTTTTTTGTAGGGAATTTCAAGAGCTACAAAAATGGTCTCTTGACATTTTTTGATGAGCTTGATAGTTTTTGAGTGCCCTTTAAAATGAACTTCGGGTAATTTAAATCAGTGGTAAAATGGAATTAGGCCATTTTTAAAGTCTTTTGTTCAAGATCTCGGAAACTGTTGGAGTTAGGGGGAAATGCCTAAAGACCTTTTTTGTAGAGAATTAAATTTTCTACTAAAAAGGTTTCCGGATGATTTCTTCTAAACTCAATAGTTTCTGAAATATCTATGGAATAATGTAAATTTTGACGATTTTTTTTGTTTCTTGATTTTTTTTTTTGAAAATTTACGAAGTAAAAAATTAACATGACAGGTGTTGACCCCACGTGGGGGCAAGGACTCCAACCAATCATCATAAATCATGAACACGGTTATCGAGTGGTTGTACCAAAACCATTATTTTTTTTACAGTGCAGAATGAGGTGAAGACAAAAATAATTAGAAAGTCGTATTTTTCAGAATGATGAATATTCAATTCAAAAATACACAATTACTGAATTTTTTAAGGAGAAATTTCCCGGTTTTTTTTTCGATGAGAGTCCTTCTAGGAATCGCTCATAAATATTTCAAAAATCGCCATATGGTTTCTGCAATAATTTAGTAATGAACAAATCGAAGAAAACAAGTCAATTCCACTCCTCAATCTTTCCTCATGAAATATCTTGGAAACTAAGCGAGATAGGGAAATTCTCATAGAATTCTTTTTTGTAGAGAATTTCAAGAGTTTCAAGAGCTTCATTAGGAAAAATGCTCTATTTCGCTCAGTTTTCGAGATATTCTCCAAAAACCAAGAATTGAAACAGTTTTCATTAAATATCTTGGAGACTAAAAGAGATAGAGCACTTTTCCTAATGGAGCTCTTGAAACTCTTGAAATTCTCTACAATAAAGGTCTCTACGAAAATTCCGCTATTTCCCATAATTTTCGAGATATTCCACAAAAACTTGCAGAATTGAATTTTAAAAAAATCTGAGGTGAAAAAAAAAAATTAACAGACCTACAATCACCAGAAAAAAAGGCCTCAGGCTAAACTTCCTCTCGCTACCCACAGTAAACACAACCAAAACAAATAAAACTTTATTCCCAGAACAATTCAGCTAGTGAATACATCAATTCCCCCCATAATTCCCATTCCCCAAATATCCACGATAAATCAAAGAATTTCCAACTTTTTAATCTTTTTAATTTCCACTCTTCTAATCTTAAAAAAAAAAATCATTTCCCTCTCATTTTGATCTATTAATAACGCCCGCATTAGCGGGCATTTACCTTTGGCATCGTAACAAAAGAACTAATATTCTATATCGATATTTTTACTCATTTATTATTTATTTTAAGGTAGTACTCCAGGGAACTCGAGTGCAGTTAATCCCTCATTTCTTTCAATGCCATATAAAAGATGATATTTTTTTTACATATTTCTGTATTTTTTCATAATTTTTGTCCGTGCAATTTATGAGATATAAATGATCAAAGTTACTGAAAATACCGGTGCTGGGGATGAAACGCCCTAAATCGGACAGAAATAACGAAATTACTAAAAAACCACAGGGTTGATCCATTATTTAAAAACAATTGGCGAGGAGAACAGCATTTTAACTAAAAAATAGAAGAAAAAAATATTCGATTCACCGTATAGTTATTGAGAAATTTTAATTAGAAGGTAATCGTAATTATTTGCCTCTCTCTCTATCTCATGCATGTGATAAGAGATTAGTAATGTAAAAAAAAATCGAAAAACAAAAAAAAATTATATTCACAAGCTGAAGATATGATTCAAGAATAGTTTAGTTTTACGGGTAAATTAAAGCACATTTTTCCGAATTACCAGCAATTAATTGGAAACAAACCTACAAATCTTCATGTTTTCTGTTTTATCAACCCCCCTCAGAAATACTACCTTATTAAATCTCATGCCCTTTTTTTTCCTCAGAATTGATAACTCTTCCCCACACTTATTTTCAGTGGCGAATTAAAAATAAAAATCGCATGATTATTAATGATCAGAAATGGTGAAATGTCATTAAAAATTCAGTATTTCTTTTTCACTTTTTTTTTTTTATTGACTCCAATATTTTCACTCGACTCATGGGATAGAAAGTTTAATGTATAATCCATGACATTTGGTTCAAGTCGCACAGTTAAATATTCAGTGTCTTTATATCATCACTTTTAAAAGCAAAACGGCGCAAATCTCTTGCATAAGCATAGCACTTACGCCTCTTTGTCTCTAAGTTAACGATATACATATATATATATGTATATATATATGTTCATGTGTGCTTCCAAGTACTTCGGGCAACATTGTAATAACGTCGTTACACTTGACATGCTCTCTTTGATGTCTAGAGTCTACTTCTGTCTCTCTATGTTTGTGAAACGCAAATTTTCAGTTCCTCAATTTGAGAAGTTTGAAGCAAAGTTTACGGTGAAGATTTGAAAAGGGGCGGAATGGAGGAAGTAAATTATTGTTGTTCGTGGTCAAAGTGGGGTTGACGAAAAATAATTAAGGAGGGGGGGAGAGAGGATTGAATGGGATTAATGGAATGGGGCGTGAGTTTTGAGGAGTTGAAGTTGAGTTTTGAATGAATGGGATGGTTTATTCAGGTTTTTAAAGGGAACTTGGAAAATAAGGGAGATGGGGGAAATTTTGTAGAGACCTGTTTTTGGGGGAATTTCAAGAGCTACAAAAAAAGTTTCCAGGAAAATTACTCTATTCCGCTTAGTTTCAGGGATATTTGAGAAAGAGTGATTAGATTCGACTTTTTGACAATTTTTATTGAAATAGTATTTTTCACGGTTTTAGGAATATTTTGAAAATTAAGGGAGATGGAGAGATTTTTTTTAGAGATCTTTTCGTAGAAAATTTCAAGAACTACAGAACGAAATTAAGACAGAATTGCTTTATCTCGTTCGTTTTGTGAGTTATTCTTAAAAAACGGATTTCAAAGAATAATTCAATAAAAATTCCCAATTTTTAAATCCTTATTTCACTTTTTGAAGGAGAATCCCAAGAAATGATGAAATACAAATGAGATATGAAAAATTTAATAGAAAATTTATTTAGAAAACTTATGTGTAGCTCTTTTAACCCTCCAAAAAAAATTCGTGACTTTTCCTCGAATCGCTTACTTTTTCTCACACTAAGTTTCAAGGTTTAGGAAAGTTATTCTTAAAATGGGTTTATAATCCGGAAAATTCTTATATTCCTCAAAAAACTCATCTAGTTTTTTTCTAGCGACAATAAAAATCATTTATAAGTAGTTTTTTACCAGAAATATTTTTTACAACGCCGTCAAAATTTTTCTGTGTTAGGCATTGTTGCGTGAAAAGCGCCACCTGTAGCAAAATTCGGCAGCATTCTGCAATGTAAACTAAATGGTGAGAGAATCCCTCACAGCGCGACTAAAGAACGCTGGTGAGATAGCGCGACAGTTAACGCGTTAACAACAAAATTCAATGATTCACACGCGGTAGACTCGGGGCTCGATTAACCCTAGACTGGTCAACATGAGCGACCTAACGACTCTGGTCGGGTGATGAAGGATTCGCCACCGTGTTATTTTGGATGCAGCGTTGCCGAATCCCCTCTACACTGCCTGAACACGTTTAGCGTCTTTTCGGCAACGTCGCTCACCGGATGATTCCATTTAGCATTGGAAAAATTTTACCAGCTCCCAGAATTTATTTTATTTCTCTCCCAAATTTGCAGAATACGTGATTTAAAAAATATGATAATCTCTCAAACACTTCAACGATGAAAGTCAAATTTTTTCAGTATTTTCCACTCAGCCGATTGATCATAAAAAAAATAAAAAGCGGAGCGCAGCGCCATGATCATAGATTGATCAGTCTACGGTTGAGCCACGGGTGACACTTGTGAGATCTAATCAGTACTAAAAGTGTTAATTGATCAGTCGCAAAATACCCCTAACTAAGGTGTCAAAAACGCGACACTAAATAATATTCTAAAGAAAATTGGAAAATTAACCATAAAATAATATCACAATTAATTTTTAAAAGAATATGTCAATAAGAAAGACAGAGGGCAGGAGAACGCAATGTGTGTCGTTGAGGTGCACAAGGTGAACGAACTGGAACACCAAGTGACTTCAACGGTTCGACGATATGTCCTCGTTCTCCTGCTACTTCTGCACATACACATACACATACCAAATCGGGTCGCGATTAGAACGTTCAATCTTCATTTCTATTCACTCATTTTTTTCTGCCTCCTTCTTTTTCGCCACTTGTAATTGATCAATTTTCCGCTTCAATTTTAAGCTTTAAGTGATATTTTTCGAACTCTCGCTCCTTATTTGATTTAATCATTTTTTTCAACAAATTTTTAGCGAATCGAAAATGGTCCGGTGTAATTTATAATGATTGATTAATGCGTCATAATTACATTGCGTGGGAGAGTAATTTTCTTGATGCTTGAAAATTGGAGAATTTCGTTTAATTGGAGAATTAATTTATTTGTGCGAAAAAAAAGGGGAAAATTTCACGAGATTTCTCTAAATGGCTGAACTGCACTTTTTATTAGGTATCAGTCCAATTATGGCAATTGATTTTGGGGGGAATTAATGAAGTCGAGAGGGAAATGTATAAGGAAACTGATGACGCAATTGGGAATGGAGGAAATTATCATTTTATAAAGGAAATCTGAGGTGATTTGACTTTATAATTAGTTTTATTGGAATCGCTCAGAAACTGAGAGATATAGAGAAATTTTTGCAGAAATCTTATTTGCAGAGAATTTCGAGAGCTACAAAAAGATTTCCATGAAAAACACTCTATCTCGCTTAGTTTCCGAGATATTCAGGAAAAATTTCCCTCTTCCCTCTAAACTTTCAAATATCTTAAAAACCATCGATTTTACAAGAATTCATCAAGACAGAGTTTTTTTAGAGCACAAAATTGTCTTCGAAAAAGCTCAGAAGCCCCATTCTCCTAAACCCACTTGTTTCTAATTCATCAATGATTTAATGAACTCGAATATTATCCACTTCAAAAACGCTTTATTTTCCTTTCAGAAAAAAAAAGAAAACGTTTAAATACACGAAAGAATTTTACGGAGCGACAACAATGATACCCATTGATGCGAATCGTAAACAAAAATAGAGAGAGGGAGAAGAAATAATATAAATAAAAAAATACTGGGAACAGAAGGTGAATTGAGTTCTCGATGTTCTCTTATTACGTAAACAAAAATATTTTCACGTGAGATAAAAAAAAAAGGCAAATGTATCGGATTCCATGTGGCACTGCTGAGTGACTCGAGGGTAAATGTGCAGACGAGAATAACTTTAAAAAAAGTGGAATGGCAGATGAAAAATCCGTTTTTTTGCCGTTTAAGGGAGTGTCTTTGAGGTAGTATCCCAGCGTACGGTCGATAAAACAGAAAAAATTGGGATTTTTAGGTTAGTTTCCAATTAATTGCTGTTAATTTGGGAAAATGTGCTTCAATTAACCCGTAAAAGCGATTAAACTATTCGTAAGTCATATCTTCAGCTTGTGAATGTAACTTTTTTTTGTTTATCGAAATTTTCTTACATTACTAATCTCTTATCACATGCGTGAGATAGAGAGAGAGGCAAATAGTTACGACTACCTTCTAATTAAAATTTCTCAATAACTATACGATGAATTGAATTTTTTTTTCTCCTATTTTTTAGTTAAAATGCTGTTCTCTTCGCCAATTGTTTTTAAATAATAGGTCAACCGTGTGGTTTTTTAGTAATTTCGTTATCTCTGTCCGATTTAGGGAGATTCATCTCCACCACCGGTATTTTCAGTAACTTTGATAATTCATATCTCATAAACTGCACAGACAAAAATTATGAAAAAATTCAGAAAAATGTAAAAAAATATCATCTTTGATATGGCAGCAAAAAAATAAGGGGTTAACTGTACTCGAGTTGACTCGGATACTACCTTAATTCAATTTTAATTGTAAAATTAAATATTGCAGATTTCACAACACTGTGTTTCATTAATTGTCACTCAGGAAGATGAGAGGGGATGGGGAAGAATGAGGTGAAAAAAGAGTGAGAAATTGTTTTTGAAGTCACAGCTGGACTCAATGTTAATGAAGGTACTCATGGAACCGTGATGAAGATAATTGCGTAGTTGGACACAGACAAATACAAATGAACAAGTCGTTAAGGTGAAAATGTAGGAAATTTCAAGCTCCCCCTTACTTTTGTATTATATTATTACACACCCGTGACCCAAATATCCTATTCCCCTCGCTTGGCGAATGACCTTCGGATTGTTATTCTAATGAGAATTGTGGAAAAATTGGAATTTGTTGATTCAAGTGAATTTTTTTTTTTTTTACTAGTCGTAAAGTTTTTGGAGAATATTTTGGAAACTAAGAGGAATAAAGAAAATTTTGTAGAGACCTTTTTTGTAGAGCATTTCAAGAACTATAGAAGAAGTCAGTATGAAAATTGCTCTATCTCGCTTAGTTTTCGAGAAAACCCAAAAACATTTCCACAGATTCCTTCATTCCCATGAAATTCAATTTTTCTCCTCTTTCACATAAAACTAATAACATCTCGGTAACTAAGCAAGATAGCGCGATTTCTCAATAAACCTTTTTTTAGTCCTCATCCCCCCTCCAAAGAACTTCACCCCCCAAAATTCCCCTATTTCCCCCAATTTCCCCAACATCCCCCAAAAACTACAAAAAAAATTGGTAAATGTGCAGAATAGCGTCCATAAAATTGAAATAATTATCAAAGTCAAATCTTCGGAAAAAAATATGGAATGCACAAGCGAGGTGTGAACTCACAAACATCTGATTACATGTCAGGTGCTCTACCAATCGAGCGATTGCGAGTTCCTATACTTTCCTTCAAATTTTTGACCAATATATATATCACATCATTTTTACCATCTCCCTTCCTGAATTTAGTTTTCATTTTTATTGTGGGCTCTATTATACACATTTACCAAAAAATCCATTTTTTCTCCTCAAAAACTTTTTAATTCATAAAAAGAAAAAATTTAATTGAAAATAAAAAAATAAGTCAAGCGATTCAGTACGATCAGTGATCTTTAACGTCCTCAGCGACAACAGACGGCCTTCCCGCCTACAGTAACTGCCTCACCAACTGTCCTCTCTATTTAATACACAATCCGCATTCTTCATGAGTTGGTGACTGTACTCCACGAGTGAGAAAGAAAAATAAGGAGCTAGTAGAAAAGGAGAAAAAAGCAAATACTTGAAGTAGTAGTTGTGGTGGGGGAAGAATTGTAAAAAAAAAGAGATAAATAAAAGAACTTTGCGTGGCGCCGCATGGTCGAGTGTCCGGTCTCGTCGCATGCAACGGTAATGACGCCAGTGTGTTGCACATATTCACCTCGTACACACTGCATTCCAAATGAAAATCTGTTATTTTTTCCTTTGATTTCGTCTTTTTTTTCCTTTTTTTTTATCTAGTTTTCCTCTATTTTTTCCCTCATTTTCTCAGCAGTTGAGGTAATTTGTTTTCATCGGAGATAGTGGAGGGGGGATATTTATAGAGGAGAGAAGAAAAGGTGTGGAGGGAGGAGGAGGAGTGTTACAAACGGTCACTAGACCAGAGAATAAATGAATCTGAAGAAAAAAAAAGGAAAAAAAAGGTTTAAAAAACGAAATTAAGAAAATTAATGTCAGACGTTTTAACTCTGTCACTACTGCAACAATTCCGATGCAATCACCCGGTTTTATTTCTATAAATAAAATCGTCTGGGTTAGTGTATTCCTGCGGGAAGAATAGTCAAGAGTCCCACGAAAAAAAAATCTGCACTTAAAATTGTGGATTTTGTGACCATAAATTTTTTTTTTTTTTTACTATAAAATTCAGAGAAAAATTGAAAAGTGATTTTATTTGTAGTTTTTGGTGATTATCTCGGGAAATAATGGAGATAGAGAAATTTCTGAAGAGACCTTTTTTGTAGCTCTTGAAATTCTCTGAAAAAAAGCTCCCTTCTAATTTTTTCGTATCTCGCTCCAATTCCGCGGGCATTTTAACAGAAATTTTTTTTTATCGATTTTTAAGGTTTTTTCATAAAATGCAGAATATTTCTGAATTAAAGCGAGATACGAGGAAAAGCGTGGAGACTTTCTTTGTAAAGCAAAAAAAAAACTACAAAAAAGGTTTCTATGATTTTTTTCGTTACTTGCATCAATTCCGAAATCTTGATAGAAAAACAATTTTTTCGCTAAGTTTCCTAAAAATTCCAATAATTTACATAATTACGTAATTTTAATTATGAGAATATTAAAAGCGCAATCACATAATCCTGTAATTTATTCATAACTTGTCGTTGGAATTCGCACATTTATGTGCATGTAAATTAAGTATTTAAAATAAAAAGTAGAATATTATGAGGAATTTAGTACAAATAAGTGACAATTTATTCTTGAATTTATTAAATCTTATATAAATATTTCTGGTTTACTTTGTTTCATGAAAATTGTGTAAAATGTATATATATATATATATATATTTACTGAAATTGAATAGAGAAGCATTGGAGCAATATACTGAGTACCAGGCAACAGTGGTTTCATGAAGATTTACGTGAGGCTAGTGATAAAATTACGTTAACACTGTTTGATATTAGAGAGAACGTGTTTTATGATTTCATATAAAAATTACTCACATGTTTTACAAAATATATAGCAATAAATCGTCTTTATATTCACCATAAACGAATGATTTATTTCAGTGATTTTCTCATTTATTTTTCCTCAATTTTTGAGGTTAAATGCGAAAATCTCTTGAATATGCCGCAATTCAACTGTTCGACAGTCGCCATCTTGTTTTTACTTGACACGATACAAGTATTGAGGAATGATTAATGCAGTAATTACGCAAGACCTCAATTCACAAATTAAAAACCCTTTTTTATTTCATTTCGACGACTTGAATTCAGGTTAAATCAATTTATGATGAATATCTCGGAAATTAAACAAGATACGAAAATTTCATAGGAACCTTTTTTTGTAGAAGAGCTCGGGCTCTACAAAAAAGTTATCTACAATTTTTTTCCTATCTCCCCTAGATTTCGAGATATTCAACGTAAAAGCTTAAATATGGGCAATCAGCTGTTCAATCGCCGCCATTTTGATTTTCAATAAAACCACAACCATCTTGATTTTCAGTGAACATGTGTACATACGGGTTTACGGCAGCACTAATTGACTCGAACAAGTGACGTCATTAATAACCATAGAAATTGATTTTTCACTTAAATGTTATTGACGCGCGTGAAATACGTGGAAATTAGTAATAGGATAATTTTAAAGCTGCCAAAGCGCTAAACTCATCGAGATCACAGACGAGCGATAAACTCATGGTGACTAAGTGCAGTAAACAATTTTAATTTTTTTTTCTTTTTGTTCAACCCAACGATTTGGCACGTACTGTAAAACGATAAACTATTTTCCTGAAACCTATTATTCTTTTGTAAAATATCCTAGAATATTCGAGATGTGCTGTGGAAAAAAAGTAGCAATAGAGAACCTTTCAGAGAGTGACAAGGCCACAAAAGTATAACTGTATAATATACACACGTGTTTTCTGATTTTTCATTTTCTTCATTTTTTGCATTTGAATTCTTTTCTCATTTATTTTGCACTTGCATTTTTTCTTTCCTTTCTTCTTGTTTTTCTTGCAAATTGTGGAATTTTCAAACGGAGAAGCCAGTGCACAGGAATGCACAAACGCACTGGAGTAATACGAGACGTCTCGACTGACAATCTCGAGTACATTATGTACAGGATAAACATAGTGAGGTTTCTTTGCGTGTATGTTTTATCGTGTAACAATGAATAAGTGGAAAATATACCGGGAAAATTTAGTAATTGAGTTTATAATTATGAGGAAATTTTTTTTTTCAAATTGATTTAAATAATCCGAAATATTTAGTTATTGGCGAAATGAGAATTTTTAGAAAATAGGGAACATAAAAATTTTTTGTTAAAAAAATTGAGAAAATGAGAATTTTTTGAGGGGAAATAGTGAAATTCGATTGGTTTTGGAAGAAAAAATTGGAAATATCTAATTTGTTCATAAAAAAATAGGAAAAATTACGAATTTTCGTGAAAAAATAGGAAAAATCACAAATTTTTATGGAAAAATAGAAAAAATTGGAATTTTCCGGGGAAAATACGGAGTTTCAAAGGTTCTTAATGGCGAAAGGAGAAAATCAATATTTTTAAATGAAAGACATAAGAAATTCTATTTTTCAAATAAGAAAAAAGGGAAAATCGATTTTTTAAATTAAAAAATAGGGAAAATCGTTTTCAATGACGCGTCCATAGGAAAAATATGTTTTGGATAAAAAAAACTATGGGAATATACATTTTTTTCCACAAAAATTTACGAGAATCAATTTTTCCCCGAAAAATAGGGAAAATCTTAATTTCTGATGGAGAAATGGCAAACATTTTCTCTTTACATGAAAAAAAGGGGAAAATCCATTCACTCCATGATAAGATAAGGACAATTGACACTTTGAATGCTAAAATAGGGAAAATCCAAATTTTTCATGAGAAAAATAGGAAAATTCAAATTATTCCTGAAAAGGAGAAAAAAAAATCCCTTTCCCAATAGAAAGGAATGAAAATCAAAAAATTTCATTAATAACAAAGGAAAATTCGAAATTTTATATTGAAAAAATCCCCAAAAAATTGAGTCGATATTCAGAGCATTGTAAAAGGCACGCCGCAGTAAAAATGGCGGGAGCAGGTACAACCTCAGGCCATTTCGAGAGTGAAAAAAAGAACAAGAAAACACGTGAGTGTAAGAGAGAGA
This sequence comes from Aleiodes leptofemur, assembly GCA_963942555.1. Classification (NCBI taxonomy): domain Eukaryota; kingdom Metazoa; phylum Arthropoda; class Insecta; order Hymenoptera; family Braconidae; genus Aleiodes; species Aleiodes leptofemur. The sequence continues at coordinate 10,251,083 of OZ012614.1, forward strand.
GAGAGAGAGACGAAGAAGAGCCAGAGAGACAAAGGGACGACCGGGAGCCAGTTTCAATGGAGATAAAGAAAGAAAGAGAGAGGGACCCCCGACAAGGGACTGGATGACCCAGATAAGGCTCGAGTGACGGCCAACCAGGGGCCCCCCCATACGCTCACACACATGCTTCCACGAGTCTGCTGCTTTGCTCTACGTGCCAAATAAATCCGGCGAAAAATAGCCAGACATTTGCCCTTCAATATGAATTACTGAATGCACAAGCTTGTTTCATGATCCGCAACATTGTTGCAGTCGCACGCAAGCCCCGTTGGGGCCTTGGTATGAATTTTCCCTTTGTTGTGTTGTGGTGGACTAGAGGGAACTATCAGTGTATCATTAATTTAATTTTCTAATGGTTCTTTTGAAATTAATGAATACCTTTGGGAAAGTCAGGCATGTGAAGAGAGGAAGTAGGAGGATTTTTTGCAAGTAAATCAGATTAAATCATTATCTTTTGCAATTTTTACTCGAATAATACGTTGACAAATTAAGGGAGTTCATCCGGTAACTGAATTAATAGACCAATAATTATGAAAAAATTTGAAGATACTTCTGAAAATATAAAAAGTCATCTGTTAAAATCTTAAACTCTTCGGAAATCTTGTTCGGGAGGAATTAATAAATAAAGATTGTTTTCAATCAACACGGTCCCTTATGGGTTTTCATCTAGAAATATGAAATTTGTGGCAATTAACAGGTTTTCAGGGAGGAAACTTATGTAATGGATGAATAAATGTGTAAAGAACAGTTTAAGAGCTTCCTCAAATCCATTAGATACTTGGTAATTTCAGAATAAATTAATTTGTCTCGAAAAATGCTGATTTTCGGGCAGTTAACCTCTGTCTTACTCGCATGACAGTAACGTCAGAACCGCGTACTTTTTAGAACTAATAAGAATGCTTTCCGAACAACGCAATGTATACTACGCTTGCACATCAAGTTATACAAAAGTAGCTGAAAATGTAATGAATTGACCTTTTTCTATTTGATCTTCAAAAAAATTATTTCTATAAATTCGATTTTTCATAAAAGAAAAATTATGATTGATGAGGAAGCATTCCTAGTATATATCAGCTGTACCGGTTATGACTAGGCTAGTCGTAGTGATTTTTTTTACTAATTAAATCGGTAGCAGATGAACTTCCTTAGGCATGTTAGGGCGAGGTGGTCGGACATAACCTTAATTTTTTGTATAAAATCGTAAATAGCAACGTATACACAATAAATGTCTCAAAACTGATTTCCTCAGTGTTTGAAGAATGTAATGAGGAACAAAATAAGCTCTAGAAACAAAAAATTGATCGAAAATTGATAAAATTGACTGTATTTTTTACATTCTTTAAATCTTGAGAAATTTGAAATATTTTTAAAATACAGTCATTCTTTGAATTTTCAATCAATTTTTTTGTTTCTGGAGCTTTTTTTGTTCCTCATCACATACTTCAAACTCTAAGAAAATCAGTTTTGAGACATTTATTGTGTATAAGTTGTTATTTACGATTTTATGCAAAAAATTGAAGTTATGTCCGAACACCTCGCCGTAACATTCTTCATCGAGACATATGCCCTTTTCACCCTGAGATGTTTTTGTAGAGAATTTGAAGAGCCGCAAAAAAGGATTGGAGCAAAATGGTGTTCTCTTGCTTATTTTTCCAAGATTTATAATGATGAGGAAATTTTTTGAATCAACTTTAAAAAATTGAAATATTTGGTTATTGAAAAAATAGGAAAATGGAAATTTTTGGGAAAATAGGGAACGTGGAATTTTTTAATTGGAAAATGAAGAAAATTCAAACAAATTGTGGATGAATGGTGAAATTCGATTTTTTTGAGGGGAAGAATGGGAAAATTCGAATTTTTGATGATAAATGACAGAGACAAGTGAAATTTTTCAATAGCAAATAAAAGAAATATGAGGAAATGGATTTTTTCAATGAGAAAATAGGAAAACCTTAAATTCTTCACAGGAAAATGGCGAAAATCTATTTTTCCAAACAAAAAATTGTGTGAATCTATTTTTTTAATGAAAAAATAGGGAGAACTGATTTTTGACAAGAAAAATTCTGGAAAATCACTTGTATTCATGAAAAAAATGGGGGAAAATCGATATTCTTCATAGAAAAATGGCAAGAATCGACTTTTTGAATGAAAAATTATGAAAATCCTTTATTTTTGTGAATAAATAGAGAAATTATCAATGATAAAATTCTGAAAATAAAAATTTTCAAAGAAAAAAATTTGCAAAAATAAGCATTTTCCCAAAACTATCCCAAAAAAATGTCTCACCCATCCATAAATTTAGATTTTTCTTCCTCCATATCATATTTTTGAGATTATCTGAGAAACTAATGGAGATATACCCTTTTAACCCTAATCCTTTTCAATAGCAAATTTCAAGAACTATTGAAAAAAAGGATTCGTGCAAAAAGGGCGTATCTCCCCTAGTCCCCCCCCCCCCAAATTATTTCCAAAAAAGCGATTGAAAAAATCTATTAATTATTTTCATTTTTTCATTCAAAATTATTAAAATTTAATAAAATATCTCACAGTTTTGCAAAATAAAAACGAAGCATAATATTCATTTACCCGATAATTTTATGTGAGATTAAACTGGTATAACAAGTACTTGGTGAAGAAGTTGAGTGAAGTGGCTCCGTGGGAGTTGAAGTGACGGGCGAAGTAAAATGCACTTCTCGTTCTCGATAGGAAGAAAGAGAAGGAGCAGAAAAAGAAGAGAAGGGGGGGAGGGGAGTCTATGGGATGAGGGCCAGAGCAGAATAACCATCGGACAAAGCACGTGACGTCTGGATTGCCGGCATCCTTGTCTCATGAATCCCCCCTGCCCTCCTCCCCTCTACTACTCTCTTAACATCCGAAAACTTCCTCTCGCTTCTCACTCTTGCCTTTCACGAGTGAATCCCGTGTGACACTGGTGCTTCCAGTATATTCGCTCTTTCTCTCTCTCTCTCTCTTTCTCGTTATAGTGCCGAGGCCTCCGAGAGCCCTCAAAGAGCCCACACACACACATACAGAGACGCATGGGCACGAGTGGAAAGCAATAGACCTCCCTTGGGAGGAATATCGCGGTAAAAATGAGGAAAAATAAATAAATTCATTGCAATATTCATGAATAAATGAAAATCTTTTTTTTTTTTTTTTTTCTTTTTAAGGACAGGGAAAATTCAGAGAATTTCTGAATGGAAAACGGGAAAATTACGGGGGAAAAACATTCTCCGGCCGTCAATAAAGGCATGAAAAGGGGGGAAACCGGAAGTGACCGTGAAAAAACACCTCAGGGCTGTAGTTAGAATTTTCAAATGGGTTTTGTTCGGAAATTTTAGTGATCTAGGGGAAAATTTATGTTTATTCTGGATTAATTGGATTTTTTTTTGTGAATATCGCGGAAACTAAACGAAATGGGAAATTTATTTGGTAATAAACTTTTTTGTAGCTCTCATTCTGTTCTGCAGAGGAGGTTTTTATGGAAATTGCGCTGTCGCGCTTGAATTCCGAGATATTTTGAGCAAACTGCCTGAGAATTTTACTCCAAAATGATAATTTTTGCTTTTTTTTGGGAATATCTTAAAAGAAGGGGGGAAAAAATCTTTCGATAAAGGGCTGAGGAGGGGGGGAAACCAGAAGTGACCGTGAAAATAACTGAAGATTGTATTGAGAATTTTTGAACCCTTTTTTTTTGGGAATTTTAATGATTTAGGCGAAATTTTATGCTAGTTCTCGTTTTCTCCAAAGTTTTTTTCAGAAATGTCTCAGAAACTAAAGGAGATAGCGTAATTTTGGTAATGAACGTTCTCGTAGCTCTTATTTTCCTCTACAAAAAAAGTTATTACAAAAATTTCTCCATCTCGCTTAATTTCCGGGATATTTCGAAGAAAAAAATGAAAATCTCGTCTCATCGGCTTTTCTCAGGATTTTTTTTTTCCAAAGAAAGTAAATTGAAGAAGATTAATAAATTTTTCTTTTAGAAAACTTCTCATTTACCAAAAGTAGATTCAAATTACGTAACAGAATACCGAGAATCCTTTAATATTCAAGAGGCTTTTTAAGAAGTAAAAACGAAACGAAGAAACAAGAAAATAAGTTTCTTTTTTTTTTTTCGTTTAAAAAAATTTTTTTTTTTGTCTCTCCTCTTGAAGAAAGAGGGATATATATAATACGAAACGTTCAGTAGGCCATGGCTTCGCAAAAATTCATCATGACCAGAGTTTTGTGGCCTTCGAGCGATTGCTCTCTAACCGATGCCGAAGTGGAAGGGTATCCAGCATCTCCAAGAAACAAGATGCGAGAGAGAAAGAGAAAAAGAGAGAAAGAGAGAGACAGAGTGACTTCCAAATAAAGAGAAACGAGAAAAGGAAGAGGGGGAAAATGAACTGAAAGAAGAGACATTCTCTCTTTCACGAAAGGGAGCAATAAGGACGAAATCAAAAAGGAGAAGAAAATAAGGAGAGAGAGAAAGAGAGTAAGAGAGAGGAGAGGGGGGGGCGAGCCGGTCGCCCAAGAGAAATGCGTGGGAACCAAACCATGTGGCTCGAAAACCGGTCCGCAAAATATTGCGTTACGATAAACAGAGACAGAACGATTTTTCCCCCCTCTCTTTTTTTTCTTCCTTTTTTCGTACTCTTTTATCCTTTTTTTTGTTTACGTCGTATTTGCCTGCTTCGTTAACGTATTCCCGATCGTACATGCGAGCTCTTTGATGAGGAAAACATTCTTTCGGTTTTTTTCATTTTTTTTTTCAATTTTAAAAGGAGCGGTTTTGAAGATAGACGGTTTGGGAAGATTCGGGGATGAGTATCTCTGAAACCATTGGAGTTGGAGGAATTTTGCAAGATACTTTTATTGGAGGAAATTTAATGCTCTACAAAAAAGGTCTCCTAATATTTTCCTTTAAACTCTATAGATTTTAAGAATTTTTTAAAATAATGAAAATGTTATTTTTTTAATTTATTGAATTCAGAGAAAAACTGCAGATTGGAGTAATTTAATAATATCTCTGAACTCGTTAAGCTGAGGAGGATTTTGCAGAATACCTTTTTTGTGGAGAATTTGATTTCTCATAAAAAAGATTCCCTGATATTTTCCCCTAAACCCAATAGTTTCCAAAATACCCTTAAAAAAAAGAAACATGTTTTTTTTTGATAATTTCCCTCTATTTCTACTATTTTGCAAATATTTCAGGAACTATCAGACGTATCAATAAATGTCAAGAGACATTTTCTGAAGACAATTAAATTCCCCACAAAAAAGTCCCTCCCAAAATCCGCTTTAACTCATTATTTTTCGAGATACTCTTGAAAACTTTAAAAAAAAAGTTTTGAACTATCTCTATTTATAAAACCCAGGATTTAAATGATTAAAAATGAAAAAGATTTTTTTTTCTAAATGATCAATCCAACTATCGAAAAAGTAATTACAGAAAAATTAAAAAAAGAGCTTCATCAAATGCGTCCCTGAATGAATTATTGAAATTAAAAGATACTTAAAAGTTTTTCCACAAATGCGGCAAAACGAGTGACAAGGACTGGATATCACCGGAGGGATGGCAGGGTTGGTAAATTATAGACCAACTTAACGAGCATGACATTACCTTCGTTATTGACAGTTAATGATAAATATAGGTATGTAATTTTGCGGAGAGAACGCAGATAGCTTGAATTTCTCTTAATGCTCCTTTAAAAGTACTTAAATTATGGATGCGACTCTGAAGGCACTTGAACTATCCGAGCACCTGAATTACGAGAATCTCAGAAACATTTACAAATATTTAATTAATTCAATTAAATATTAATACGATTTTAAAAATATTCAAGAAAAATTTTTCTGTATTTTTTTACTCAAAAATGAATTTTCCGTATTGATTTGCGAATATTTTTGAAGCGGTTGGATTTAGGAGAAAAGTGCAGGAAACTTTCCCTGTAGAAAATTCAATTCTCTTGAAAAAAGGTTTCCTGGGAAATTCTCGAAAATCTAATGGATGCGGAGATATCGTTAAAATAGTGTAAATACTTTTTTTTCTGATAATTGCCTACTATTTTTACTATTGTCATAGGATCTCGGAAACTATTGAGCTTAGGGTAAAATGGCAAGTGACCTCTTTTCGAGAAAATTGAATACTCCACAAAAAAGGTCTCTTCACATTTTTTGATGAACGCAATGGTTTCGAAGATATTTATAGAAGAATCTCTGTAAAATTAATCAATTTCTCTCTTCTCTATTTTTAAGCATAAAAATTTGATTTTAATTTGAAAAAAAAACGTGCAGAATGTTTGAATGAACATTTTTATCATCAGCCCCCATCGTCGACGATTGTGAAAGCGATTTTAGTGAAGGATACGTACTAATATTAACGATGTCACGTATACCTCACTCAACTTTTGCTTCTCGTGACACAAAAAACACATTTTTTTTCCTCTTCCTTTTTTTCACCATTTCCCCATTCATTAATCCACAACAATAACAATTAACAATTTCTCAATTATCACCAACAATACAAGTGAAATATACGTACTTAATTACATTGTCACGTATAATCCACGATAATTCTAAATTTCATTTATTAATGAATTAATGATTATATTTCAAGGACTAATTTATCTTCAAACTTGAAATTAAAATGTCAAAATGATTTATGCAATGATTTCTCCATTTTTTTTTATGTGATTAATGAATTTTAAGGGGACTATGCGTACTTCATTAAACCGTATCACGCATGAGTCACAATTGTTTAATGATTTAATGAAAAAAAAACTCTTTAACAGGAATTTCCCACTTTTTCGCAAAAAAAAAAAAAAATTAAAAATTCGGGGAATTAAATCGTCATTTTGGAAATAAAGAGGTGTAAGTGCTGTGAATGAGCGTAGCACATACGCCCCTTTGTTCCTGAGGTGACGAAATAGAATGACATTAATAGCAAAAAAAATCAAGAGGAACGTCATTTTCACGTCATTTATGCATATAAGAAAGAAGAATTGCGGTTGTTTTCAAAACTTTTAAGATCAGATAGGAAAAAAAGAAGAATTTTGGAATTTCGTTATTTTTATTGAAAAGAGCAGGAAATTTGAGCCTGGAAAGTAGTATAATGCAATTAATTTCGGACCAATAGTTTCCGAAATATTTGAATTTTTTAATTAATGACAAATTTTGAATCATTTAATCATCATTTAATTATCTCCGAAAGTATGCCCCCGAAATTAATTACATTATACTAATTTTCAGGCTCAAATTGCCACTTTTTCCAATGAAATTACAAAAATGACAAAATTCCATGAATTTCCTGGAATTTTACTGCCAATTCTTAATCATTTAGTGAAAAGAAAAATTAAAAAATCTCTGTATTTTCTTAATAAAAAAAAACTCAGAGAATTGAATAAAAAAGAAATTAATAGCAAATAAAATAGAGAGGAAATGCGCATCGGGTTTCCGGTAAAATCGCGTGACTGATAATAATTTTCTAATAAAAATAAATAAAAAAATATATAAAGAAAATGATCTTTAACCTTTTCATGGGAATTCTCTATTTTGTACTTAATTTATGTAAAATAGAGGGAAAAAAATGAAATTACTTCATTAATGGCAATAATTTACGAACCTTTGACAATTTTTCACCCTCATGATGCGGCAATAGTGTCCTCAATGATTGAAATCCAGCATTAATACTCTGCATACGTCTTCTCTCATTGCTATTGGCGATTTCTCGCCTCATTCGTTTCTCCTGCTCCATATGTGTACGCTGCGTTACTCTTCCCACGTTACCCGTATCACTGCCACTACCAAATGTATTATTTTGGCTATTTCCACGATTTCCGTTTAATCCAACACTATTACTTTTACCAGATCTGTGATTTATTTTTTCACACTCGTTAATATCTTTGAATTCTTTAAATTCTATCTCCTCTGTATCAAACGGATCCTGATCTTGGGTGTCTGTTACTTCGACTAGGGCCACTGTTGCTATTCCACTCTCGTCCAATGTCTCACTTCTGTAAATATACAAATTTAAAAAATTGGAAAAAATTAAAATTTGTGAAAATTCTAGAATTTTCAGGGATTTATTTTTAGTTTTTTGAGGATATGTCGGAAAGTAAGGGAGATAGCGCGATTCTTGTGGAGGCCTTATTTATAGACAATTTCAGAAACTAGAAAAGAGGATTGAGATAAAATTGCTCCATCTCGCTTATTTTCCGAGATATATGAGAAAAAGTAAAGTCAGAATTTCTTTGAATTCAGTTTTTTTTTCTCTCAATATTTTGGAAAATAAGTGAGATAGTGTGATTCACTGGAATTATTTTTCGAAGCTCTTGAAATTTTTAACAAAATAAGGTTTCCACGGAAAAATTTCCTTCTTTCTTCGGTTTTTGAAATATTTTAAGAAAAGTAAAAAAACAAAATCCGACAATTTCATTAAATTATCTCAAAATTTATTTCTTCGCTAATATCGCGGAAAATAATCGCGATAGAGCAGTTTTGTCCTGATATTTTTTTTGTGACTCTGGAAATCCTCTATAGAAAAGATTTCCATAATCTTCTATCTCCATTATTTTTCGAGATGTGCTCAAAAGAACTGACACCAAAATATAAATTATTAATGAAAAAAAAAATACTATTGCACCGAAAATAATCCATAAGTTCATCAAACCAAGGAATATTAAGATATAAGCATATGCTAATGTACAAATGTATGTGAATAACCGATAGAAGTTCATATTTAACAATAAAAAATAAAAAATAAAAAAAAATAAAGATAATTAATAATTATTCATAAAAATGATTAAAAAACTGCATTTTTCTCAATTTTTTTAATTCCAAATTGATCATTGCCTTGAGAGCTTTTTTTTCATACTCTCCTCCTCATTTCCTCTTTTTTTTTTTTTTTTTTTTTTATGATGACATGATGAATTTCGTTTGAAGGAAGAAACAGCGCATAAAACCGTAGGCGACGTAATAGAGTATTTTCTCACCCCGTTGGATATTTGATTTACGATCGGATAAGCGAGAAAGCGTGTGCGCGCCCGTCTCAATGAACTTGGGATAACAAAAAAAAATGAAAAAAAAATGAGATACATTGAAGCCAGTAGTGTCTCAACGAAATGTGAAACATCCACCTTACATTGTATGCGGGCTTTTACGTGAATTGCTTCATCTTTTGGATTTTATATTGAGTCAACTGCTGTACTATTTTATTCTGCCATATCTCCTGTCATCCAACAAAAAAACACAAAAAAAATTTCACATGACATTTATTCATTTATCTTATTTTCACGTCATTTCTTCACATCAGACATAAGAATTTCGTATTTTTCCCAAAAATTTTGCGATACTCTAGGGAAAATCATATAATTTTGAAATCTTGTTGTTTCCACTGAAAAGTGGTATAATGCAATTGATTTTGAATCAATAGTAGGGTGGCCACTGAAAACTAATTTTGAAATTTCCTAACTTTTCCCTGACTAAAAATAAAATTCCAGGACCTACAAAAAAAATTATTTGAATATAGGTTGAAATTCTTAGTTATTCCTGAAAATAACTTTTTTATTAGAATTCAAGAATAATACCCGAAAATGCATGAAACTTTCAGAACTGTGATTTTCTGTTAATCTTTCAGCAAATTTCCGACTAATCGAAAAGTTCAATTTTTTTTCGATTAAATATCTATAACTTTTGAAAATATGGGGATAATAAGAAATAAACTACAAATTTCATTGACTAAAATTGAAATTCCCTGACTATTCCAGAAATTTTAAATTCCTTGAGTTTTCCAGGTTTTCCAGGTCGATCGCCACCCTGAATAGTTTCCAAGATATTTAATTTTAAATTAAATTTAAATTTAAAAAATTTTTCATTAACATGAAAGAAGAATTGTATACAAAATAGATAAAGACACTAAATGAATTATCGTAGCCTCAGCCCTAGGACTTTTACATACATATAACTGAAGGGTGTAATGAGTTTTATAATTCGTGAGGATTGTGGTCGTATGAGGAAATGTACATAGGGAAAAGTGGTTTAAAAAAACCCTATGACAATATTTAATTTTTTAATTAATAATCAATTTCTAATAACTTAATTATCTCGTTGAGTATTGCTCTAAAACTAATTGCATTATACCACATTTCAGGCTCAAATTTTCCGTTCTTTTCAATTGAATCATAAAAAATCTCAAAATTCCATTGAATTTATCTATAATCGACATTTGGAAATAATGTGAATAATCCACTTGTCTGTTACTTCTGATGAATTTACAGAGTGAGAGTCTGGTTGAACATCTCACCGGATAGTGTAGACACAGGAAACGACAGGAATTCCGTGGCAGTAACAAGAGAGGATACGTGCAATGAAACGAGCAACGGATTAAACCGCCAGAGAGGGGTAAAGAGTGAGATAGAAAAAGATAGAGAGAGAGAGAGAGAGAAAGATAAAATAGAGTCTAGGGGTAATCAAGCTGTGTCGTCGGATATTTTGCTTGCGTAACACACATCACGGATGAGAGAGAGAGAGAGAGAGAGAGATAGAGAGAGGGAGGGAGGAAGTTGGAAAAGGGAAGTAACTTAGTTTCCGACCTCATATATCCCATGAAATTATTTCCTCACTAATTAAACGTGTCTTCAATGAAGAAAGAAAAACTTTAATTAACGACAGAATAATAAAGCAAAATAATTTGATAGAATTCCTATTTTCATTAAATTTTGAATATCGCGGAAACTATGCGATTAAGGAGGATGCACCTTATGACTTTATTTGTGGATAATTTGATGATCTTCAAAGAAGGTTTCATCATCAATTTCGCTATCTTTGATAATTTCTAAGATATCTCGATCGTAAGCGAAAAAAACGAGATTCTTCAATTTATCTGGGAAATTAGGTTTCTTTGATCATCTCGAAAAGTAAGCGTGATAGAAAAATTTTGGTAGAGATCATTTTTGTGGAGAACTTCAAGAGCTGCTAAAGTGTAATTAGGGAGAATGCTCTATCTTGCTTACTCTCCGAGATCTTCAATAAAAACTGCTTCAATTTTTACTTTTTGGAGAATATCTTGGAAACCAAGCGAGATAGAGCGATTTTCTCAATGAACATTTGGAAAATCTTGAAATTCTGTACAAAAAAGATTTCCATAGAATTTTCCCTATCTTTCCTATTTTTCGAGATATTTGCGCTTTAAATGGAAAAAGTTTTTTTTTCACGTTTCGAATCAATAAAAAAAAAAAAATCAGCCGCTTTGTAACAACAATGTTACAAGTACCGAGTCATAAATCTCACCGATAAATACACGTATGTAAGTGGCTCTGTGCTTTTGAATAAAGCGAAAAAAAAATAAAAAATAAAAAAATGAATGAAAAAAATTGAAACGTTATAAACATGTAACAAACGTTGGTCTGATTGCCCAGGCCATTGTTCGAGGAATAAAGCAAGTTGTTTACATAACATTAGGCTTGTGCGTGCAATTGCCCCGGCGCCCCCACGACCCACTTCTATTTGCAATTTCACGTTGATAATAATCGTACTCATTTTCTTTTCAATTTTTCATTATTTCCCTTTCTTTTTATTCAATTTGTACGCAATTTAGCGGGTAAATGTACCGAGAAACTTGTTAACAGTTGCCTCCCACGAGTCGGCCATTTTATGTGACGCTCCGCCATTTTGTAACCCTTCTCCACTGTAATCGTACTCATTTTTCTTGCAATTTTTCATTATTTCCTACTCTTTCTATTCAATTTATGAGTAATTTAGCGAGTAAATGGACTGGCAAACCTGTTAACATGAGTCTACCCCGATTCGGCCATTTTGTGGGAACCCCCGCCATTTTGTGGCGCTCATTTGCACTTCCACACGGAGTTTTCCTCACTTATTTCAATGATCTCTCGGAAACTGTTGGTTCTACGAGAAATCAGGAAGAGACCTTTTTTATGGAAAATTCAATTCTCTACAAAAAAGATTTCTTGCCAATTTTTCCTAGACTCAACCATTTCAGAAATATTCACGAAAGAAATCACTTCAACCTAGAAAGAAAGAGTCAGCCATTCCGTGTGACGCTCCGCCATTTTGTGACGCTTCCTTGCGCCTCTCCTCCGGACGTTTGTCATTCATTTCAATTACCGATATCTTGGGAAAAGTGAGGTTTACGAGACTTTATCGAAAGAGTTTTTACGTGGGGAATTGAATTCTCTGCAAAAAAGATCTCTTAACAATTTTTCCTAGACTCAATTATTCAAGAAATATCTACAAAAGAATCGACTTTAACCTAGAGAAGTGGAGAATTGTGCTGTTTTCCCACGCAGCCCGGCGTTGGTAAAATTAGAGAGTCATTCGTTCTTAATCAATTGTTTTGGGCTCTTGATTCAGTGAAGCACGTTTTTTTTTTTTTTTTTATTGACTGCGTACAATTTTATTTCCCTTCACTGACACATGTCATGTGATTGAATAACTGCGGCGCAGTTTGGTTTGTTGTGTATCGAAGAATTTAATCGTCTCTCACAATGACCGCCAATGTTCAAAGTTGTTATTTCGTTATCGCACGATTCACGGGCTCGTTTCAATTGATTGAGAATGTTCGATTAAATTTTTTTGAAATTACTCAATTTCTTTTTATTAAAAGAAAAAAATAATTATTGAATTTTCGGGAATTCTTGAAACATTAAATAACATTGTTTTCAGTAGGGGAGGGGGGGGGGGGGTTAATTCTCGGGACTTTGTAATAAATTCTACGAATACTATTGAAATATTAAAATTTCAAGAATCGATATGAGAAATGATATAATTATGAAAAAGAGAGGGGGGGGGGGGACTTGGAATGCGGTGTAGCGCAAATTCACACAACAGCTGGCAGGATTACAATGCATTGAGCATAGAAAAGAGGGGCGCGAGAGAGAAAGAGGAAAAATAACAAGGGGGGAGGAAATTCTCCATAGAAAAAGGGGAAGGGAAATCCGGATGACGAATGAGTCAGTCAGGATGGAGGGGCCGTGACCTTCCTGGACCAAAATAGAATTCAACAGTCATAGTTAATGTGGATTCCAGCTGCATCACTTCATCCACCAAAAAAAAACAAAATTAATGATGAAATCATTGATGACAAATTAATTACGAAAAAAGGGAAAAATAATAATTTCAATGAAGAGGGCGGGAAAATCAAATCAAAAAATACTATCATTTGCTAAATTTAAAAGAAATAATAATAATTAAGATAATGGATTAATTGAGTGTTTTTTCAACATTTTTTCTTGAGAATATTTCAGAAACTAAGGGAGATAGGGTGATTTTTGTAAAAAATATCAAGACCTACGAGAATGGATTCGAGTAAAATTGCTCTATCTCGCTTAGTTTCTGAGATATTCTTCAGAATAGGTTGAAAAATGACCAATCTCGTTTTAACCGGTTATTTTCTCCTGCCCTTCTTTTTTCATGATTATCTCGTAAACTAAGCACACTATGCGTTTTTCCCTCAATCCTTTTTGGTATAGATTCCAAGAGCTTCAGAACCACTCTAGGGGGAAAAGGGCGTATCTCCATTTGTTTACATGATATTTTAAGAAAATTGAGAGAAAAAAAACTATCAATTCATTAAATTTTACTACTTTTAGTTTTCTCTGGCATTTTTTGGGAAAATGTCTTGGAAAGTAGCCGAGAAAGCGCGATTTTTGGTAAAAAAAAGGTGTATTTCCTCTGTTCTCGAGATATTCTAAAAAAAAAAACATTAAATTTTCCATTTTTTCGGCCTCTTCCCTTTTTACTATAAAATTTCCCGCTCTTCCCACCGAAATTTGAAAAATTCGCGGATTCCATTGCCCTCATGAAATGAAGATTTTATACCGACAATGAAATAAAACGAAGGATGGACTTTGAACCATTTGAAAAAATAAAATAAAAATCATCTCCCACTGCATTCATCTCGTGTTTCATTCATTATTATTTGCGGCAATCTGTGCTTCACTCGTTCACTGATTCATCCGGTCTTGCTGAGAGCATAGAAACACACATACACATAGATTAAACCGAATGGAAGAGCGTTACATACACTCTGGGGTTCAAGGTCGTAATGTCACATGGCCTGAGCCAATGTCTCTCTCTCTCTCTCTCTCTCTTGGTGCTGCAGCACCACCACTTGCAATATGTGGCCCTCAACTAGCGAAATCACTCGATATCCGGCTTCCGAATACGCGACACGCCACTTGCTGGACGTCATTTTTATTATTCCTTCTAACCTATTTATTTGTGCCTAATTTGTTTTTTTTCTTCTTTTTTGCAGAGTGATTCATTGCAGTGTGACACATTTCCCTCTATTATTCTGTAATTTCTCGGTTATGAAGGATTTTTTAATTTTTTTTTCTCGCCTTCTCTTATCTCGTGAATAACAGATAAGTGATTTATTTTGGCGCCATGTCTAATCAGCTGTTTATTCAGTATTTCAACGATTAATTCAAATCCTCGGATTATTTGGAATATTCTCCTTTTTTTATGTCTCGATTTTGAGGAGAAAATAACGGGGAATTTTGAAATTGGGAAATAGAAATTTTTTTTGGACTTTTGAAACATGTAAAAATGTGATTTATAAGAAATGGCGCGAATTTTTAATTTTTTTTTTAACTTGAAATTGTTATTTCAACTTTTAAAAATTAGAAAAGAAATACAATTGACTGTTAGTCTTTTAAAAAATTTTGATAAAATCTATGAAAAGAGATTGGCGGGAATTTTGAATTTTTTGATGCTTCAAATCGTTTTTTCAATATTTAAAATTGCAATCGATTTTCTCATCAAAAATGTGAGTAAAATCAACAAAAAGAGTTGGCGGGATTTTTGAATATTTTGAAGCTAAAAATCGTTTTTCCAACGTTTAAAATTGCGGAAGAATGTAATCGATTTTCAGTCATTCCAAAAATGTGAATAAGATCTATGAAAATTAATTGGCGGGAATTTTGAATTTTTTTTTAAACTTCAAATTATTTTTTTAATTTTTAAAAATTAGTAAAATGACTAATCATCTATTGATCTCTCCAACAATGTGATTAAAATCGATAAAAATAAATTGGCGGGAATTTTGAATTTTTTCGATGTCAAAATTGTTTATCCAAAATTAAGAAAAAAAAAAAAACCTATATCCAACAATGAATTCTTCCAAAAATATGAATAAAATCCCTAGAAATAAATTGGAGGGAATTTTGAAAAAATTCCAAAAATTAAGAAGCGCGAAATTACAATTTTTCAAAATTCAATTAAAATTATTGATTGGCTCCAAAAATAAGTGAATTTGAATGGCGGAAATTTTCCCGAGTTAAAAATTCTTAAAATAAATCGCGTAAGTCAAAGAGCTGTTAAAATTATGAATAAATAAAATTGAAAAAGTGCAGAAAAAAAAAATGTGTAGACACGTGGGTGTAACGCCAGTCGTATTTCACAGGGATCAGCTGATACTCAGCGAGCAAAACGGTGTAGAGAAGGTGAGGCAAGTGGGAAAGAAGGGTGAAGAAGTTGAGGAAGAGGGGGGAGAGAGGAGGGAAGGGAAGGGGGAGGGGGGGGGGGGGGAGACAGACTGGGTGGCTGGTCGATCGTTCGGTACATTCCGTGTCGTGACGTCAGCCACTTCTCGTCTCGAATAGAAAACGACTGTACATTGGTATTTTTGATGTTCAATTAATCGAAGAGCATATGGTAGGAGCCACGTCACTGGTGGCTATTACAAAATCCCAAGAAATGGGATGTTGATGATAAAAAATTATGAAAAGGTTAAAATTAAAATGGTATGAGGCATTTTTTTTACTTTTTTTTTTCAGTTGAAAGAGGTGAAGTGAGGTCGCAGAGGTTGAATTTAAACGAAATAAAACAAAATCTCTATCTTCTGCACACTGGGTACGGAGTTGAACGAGGTGGATGCACTTTCTCCCTGGCTCGAACTCTGTGGAATGCAGAGCGGGAAATTCCAATTCACGCGGAACTAGATAGACGAGATTATCGTCACCCATTGGACGAAAAAAAAAGTTGCAGAAAAAAATAATGAATAAAAAAAAAAAAAGAAGAGAAATTGAATTCAATTATTAAGGATCTTGGAAATGAAGCGAGATAGTGCAATTTTTGTAGATATCTTTTTTGTAGAGACTTTCAAGACCTACAAAAAAGGTTTTATTGAAAATTTTTTAGGGGTGAGCGAATAATTCGAAACCACGAATAATTCGAAGTGAATCGAATATGAATATTCGATTCGATCTTCAAATCGAATAACTTGAAATTCGAATTGAATTGTCCAATACTTTTAATCGATTATTCGAATTTTGCATCGAATATTCGAATTTAGGAACGAATTATCGAATTGAGAATCGAATTTTGAATCAAATTATCGAATACTCGAATTTCAAATCGAATATTCGAAAATCGAATTTCACTATTTGATTCGAGAGTTATTCGCTCACTCCAGAAATTTTTCTCTATCTCGCTTAGTTTCCGAAATCCTTATTTCCAAAGCCTCGAGAAAAAATCCCAGAACATCCCGGATAAATTAATTATTCGAGTTTAAAAATAAAATAATCCTCAATTTTCTTTCGAGTTTATAAATGTGGCAACGTCGCACAGTTCAGACCAGAGAATGTGCGCATACTAAACTATGGATTCTGCGACCTGCTACATTAATTCGGTGAGAATAGAAAAAAAAAAATCCTCGGACTTTGCCGCAATCCCAGAGCCTTTTCATCGTGTTTCAACATAATAATAACCTGAAAGGGTAAAAATCGCGGGTAATGAAAGAAAAAAAATGGAAATTATTTTGATGCCAGTCGTAGGAATGGCCTTCGATTGATCTGGGCACCATTTTTTTCCTCTATTTCAACGACGTGTTACGATGGGCGGTAAAAGAAAAAAAAACGTTTTAATACTCGCCACGAGGTAGAGTCGGTCGCCTCGCTACTCTACTCTCGGTCGCGTGAGTCACCAACAGCTGATGGCTGGCGCCACTCAGCTGGCTGTTACCGGTGTGTGCCTTCGCTTCAGCGACCGACAGACTTGGACGCTATCTCCGGTTGCGTATCAGCTGGCTATCATTATTCCCCCCTCCCCTCCCCTTCTCCCTCACTTTTCCCCGCCACTTGTCTAGTGCCACCCCCTCTATTTCGCGGTGTGATGCAACATCGCGAAATTATTTTATCGGCTCAGGAATTACATGAATTTTTTTCCCCGCGCTTTTTTTTTCCTTGTTTTTTTTTTTTTTACTTTTTTATTGTAAACACACGTGTCATGTGACCTGAGTCAATGGAAGTTTTACGTTGAATAAATTTACACAATTTAGATCTCTTCTCGAATTGGTTGGAAAAATATTTACTTTAATTAGAAGGATTTTGTTTTTTTTTTTTTTTTTTTTTTTTGAGAGAGATAGAAAAAAATGAGAAAAATGGGGGAATTTGTTTTTTTTTTTTAATTTCTTAGAAAATAAGGAATTTTTGGAGTGACTTTTTTTGCAGTTCTTCAAATTTTCTGCAAACGAGGTCTCCATTAAAATCGCGCTATCTCGGTTAGTTTATGAAATATTTATAAAAAAAGGGAAATAGTGTTTTAATAAAAAATTGTAAGAAAAAAAAAAACGAATTTATTTGACTTTTTTTTCTTGAATATCTCGGAAACTAAGTGAGATAGAGCAATTTCACCCCAATCCCTCTTTAGAGTTCATCAAATATCTCTATAAACAAGTCTCCACTAAATTTCTCTATCCTCCTTTCGTTTCCTCGATGTACTCCAAAATCCACTGATAAATCACCTCCCCCCCCCCCCCCCCCCCCCCCCCACCCACCCCAACCCCCAATTTTATTTCAATCCGTATTTTTCCACTCGAATTTCACTAACCGAGGGTTATCTCTCCTCTTCCTAGGAAGAAGTCATCAGACGGATGAATTCTGGGACAGAGAGAAAGAGAGAGAGAGAGAGAGAGAGAGAGAGAGAGAGAGAGAGAGAGAGAGAGAGATAACATCCGGTGGGAATGCTCCTCCACGGTAAACGAATCTGTCTACAGCAGACGTTATAACCACGTGCCCGATTTCAAGTTATTGGAGGCCAAGAGGGGCATTCTCAAATCGTTTTTTCCTATTTTTTTTCTTCTTATTTTCGACGTTTCACTCGGTGTATTACTCTTTCTATTCTTTGCTCGGACGAGCCAGAAAATGCCAAAAGGGACGGAAAAAGGAATTCAGATAGATGCTTTTACTGCATCACAAAGAGGAAGGCAAATCTTTCTATCAAATCTTCACTCAATTCAATTGACTTTTCCATTTGATTTCTATAATCTGTTTTCTATTTTATTATTTTATTTTATTTGCCTTTGAATCGAAGAGAATGAAAGAGCAGATTTAAACCGCACGTTTGAACATTTCGGTTATTTTGGAATGGAATTATTTGAGTGAAAGAAGAAGAGAATTAGGTAAAATGTTGAAATAAAAGAATTATTATTATTTTTTTTTTATAGATTCAAGGTAGTATCCCGGAGTACAATCGATAAAACAGGAGAAAATGAGGATTTGTGGATTAGTTTCCAATTAATTGCTGATAATTCGGGGAAATGTGCTTTAATTCACCCAAAAAAGTGATTAAACTATTCGAAAGTCATATCTTCAGCTTGTGAATATAATTTTTTTTTGTTTCTCGATTTTTTTTTACATTAATCTCCTATCACATGCATGAGATAGAGAGAGAGGCAAATAGTTACGACTACCTTCTAATTAAAATTTCTCAATAACTATACGATGAATTGAATATTTTTTTCTTTTATTATTTAGTTAAAATGCTATTCTCTTCGCCAATTGTTTTTAAATAATGGATCAACTGTGTGGTTTTTTAATAATTTCGTTGTTTCTGTCCGATTTAGGGCATTTCATCCCCACCACCGGTATTTTCAGTAACTTTGATAATTCATATCTCATAAACTGCACCGACAAAAATTATGAAAAAATTCAGAAAAATGTGAGAGAAAATCATCTTCGATGCAGCATCGGAAAAATAAGGGGTTAACTGTTCTCGAATTTACTGGGATACTTACCTCAATGCAAACATTTATGCGAAATATTTAGTCAATTAGGGATGACGTAAAATTTTAAAGAGAGCGCCATGTTGAATCAAGATGGCGACAGTCAAACAGCTGATTGTCCATATTTGGGGGACTCATTGAGAATTCAGAGCAAAATTGCGTAAAAAAAACTCCCATTTACACATTTTTTTATTCATAAATTATTGAGAGTTTAAAGGAATTCTATTTCTTTTTAGATGTTCCAAGCCATTGGAATGTGGAAAAGGCGTGAGAAAAGGAAATGTTATTCAAGCGGAGGGTAATATTAATTTCATTTTAATGATTCTCGTTCAGAGGTTCTCTTTGTTCTTTTTCCTCAGAATCTTTTGGTTAACCCGCATGTTCGAAAAATTTCAGCTATTTTCGAATGAAATTTCTTGGAAAAAGAAGAATTTTGTGAAATTTTCAATTAAAAAAGGAATTCACATTTTTAATAGATTTAATGCAAATATTTATGCAGATTCGAGTCAATTGGCGTTGACACCAATTTGAAATTTTGAAGGGGGCGCCATGTTGAATCAAGATGGCGGCATTCGAACAGCTGATTGCTCGTATTTGAGGTATCAATTGTGAATTTAGGCAGAAATTCAGTGAAAAACTCTCATTTTTACACTTTTGATCAATAAATTATTGATAATTAAAAGGAATTCCATTTTCCCAGAGGTTTCAATCTATTGGAATGTAGAAGAGGCATGAGAGAAGAAATAATGATCCCAGCAATAGAGAAATATTAATTCCATTATGATAATTCTCTTTCAAAGATTCTCTTTGTCTCAATTTCCTAGAATCTTTCTTCAAAACTCTTCGACGCATTTTATCCTGTTTATATATTTTATTTTCAACAAAAAATAACGCGAAAAATAAATTGACTAGTTTCGCTTCTAAACTGCGTAAAAACAACATTCCCAACGAACAAAAAAAAGTGGAAAATTTTCTCCTATTCCATTCACGTATTCCTTTACCCAAATTCAGAAGAAAAAAAAAATGAAAAAATAAAGCAAAAATGGTTTGGTGAATTTAGTATTCAAAAATGTTAAATAGAAGCCGACGAAGTGAACAAAGAATCGCTCAGCTACGAAATAAACTCCAAGGCCAAAATTGCCAGCAGTTGTCCACAGGAAAGAGAGAAAAGAAGAGAGAAGGAAAAAAAAAAAGGAAAAATAAGAGAAGGTAAGGAAAGATTTTTTGGGTATATAATTTTCAGTGTTCAGGTAGTCGTATTAAGATGGATTGGCTCGGTGGAAGCTTTTGTAATAATATATTACAGTTGGACCCGCACGTAGGCCACCTTTTGACCTGAAGCGTGACACAGAGGAGAAGAAAGGTTACAGTTATGTGCGTTTTTTTGATGACAAAACCCGCACATTTTGAGAATAAAAATTCATGAAAAATCATAAAATAGCAATAAACTGAAATTATTTTCCACATTTGAGATATGTGCTTTTAATGTTGTTTTTCTTTTTCTGCTTTCATTTATCTTTCCTTCAATGTTTTTTTACTTTTTTTTTTATTTTTTCCAGTGAATATAATGGCTAATTTATATGCAGTGGGTGCTCCAATAATATGTGGATTGATTCAGAAATGCACGTCGTGGAAATTCCAAACTGGCTCCCCCAGTGAGTTTGTGGAGCGTGAGAGGCCACAACAGGGAGGGCATTGTTGTCTACTGACTGAGAGTGATTTTCGATTGAGGATCGAGAGAATGTGGCAAAAAAAAACTGGAAAAAATAGGAGAAGATATTTATCGATTAATATCGAAGGAATGACTGGACTTTAATAGGACCTTGGAAATTGTTAGGTTTAGGAGAATTTGTCAGAAGATCTTTTCTGTAGAGAATTTAATTTTTTACAAAAAAGGTATCTTCAGGTTTTCTCCTAGAACCACTCGTTTCGGAAATGTTTGCAGGAAAAAGTTGGAGGAATTTTCGAAAAAAATTTTATCTTTTTTTTTTCTGAAGATTCTAACGTAGACTTGGGTTAAAGATATCTCTGTAATGAGTAAATTTAGGAGAATTTTGCAGGACACCTTTTTTTTAGAGAATTTATTTTTCTACGAAAAAAAAGGTCTCTCGATGAATTTCCATAACTCTCATTATTTCCAAGATATTTTTAAAATAACATGAATGTAATTTTCCGATTTTTCATTTTTTCGATTTTCAGTTAGAAAATATGGGGAAAAAATAGAATCGAGTTTTTTCTATTTCTATTGAAAAATCGGTTGCAGATGTAATTTCCTCAATTATTTAGATGATATAATGAATTTCTTAAAGCCCAAATTTACTCGCTGCCTTTTATTTACCTTTCCCTTTTTATTATTCAAAATGGATTGAAGAAAGAAAAAAATGCAGAAGATAAACAAACCAGTAAAATGTATTTTTGACATGAACACCTGGCAATGGGCCACATCCAAGGTTTTATCACTCCAGTCTCAAGGGCCTAGTGCCTCGTGTGACTCACGTGATGCACGAGTGCAACGTCCCACACAAATACATACGTATTATTTTACCTTTCTCGCTCTCTCTCTCTTATTTCATATCAGGAGACGATACCTCGGTCTGTTCTCGGTCTAATGGAATGAGATAGAAATGAGAGGAATAAAATTTTTTATGTACACATATATAGGCCTGTAAATTCTACAGAGATAAAGACATGAATGAGGCCCACTGATTCTACATTATTTTTTTTATCGTATCCGGTCCTGTGATATTGAAGAGAAAAAAATTTACAGAATAGTGTATAAATAAAGGGCACATGTCGACGAGTCCTGGAGATGGGGTAAAATGGGTTGGCCGATTTAAAAAAAATAATTTTTATTGAATTTTCCGAGGGAAAAATCGACTTTTCACTTTTGAAAAAACTCGTTTTTAACAGAAATTTTTTGATTTTTCGCGAATATCTCGGGATAAGGAAGGCGCAGGGAGGGGGGATTGATCGCAAATGGCAGGCGAGATCATTTCCAATCGATTCCTTTTTTTAAGAATCAATTTTGAGTGAAAATTGACGGAGATATGATTAATTTTCTGAAAATGAAGGATCAGTCCTTTATAGGATGTAACTCTCGTAGTTTTCGTTCAAAAATGAGTTCCGAAAAAAGAAATCGATGGAAAATGATCTAAGCTGTCACATGAAATCATCCGCAACCCTCTGCACCTACTGGAACCCGTGATATTCACGAAAGACTGAAAATCGTAAAAAAATCACTCTCCGATTCTGCCTCAAAAAAAATGAAGAAACACAAAAAAAAAAATTATTAAAAGAAGAATTTCCACTTCAAATTCTTCAGCACAATTAATTCCTCAAACACTAATTTCCCCCATCAAAGAAAAATTTCCACATTTACATAACCTGTGTAAATACATGAGTCACTTATTTAACGAAATTATTATTTAATTCCATTCCTAGACGATTCCAAACAAGTGTTCACTGGCGCCAAAGTGCCGTCCGATTTTTCCCAACAAAAAAAGAAGAACTCTAAATCCTAAAAATAAAAAAAAAACCGCAAAACCCATTTTCCTATTAAAAAATTAATTAAAATTTGATGAATACTCATTAAAAAAAAAAATTGCGAGGATCAATTACGTAAGAGACGTAACGATTCATTAAAAAAAAAAAGAAAAATGATTCATATTATAGACCACAACCTGTCGTCTTTGGGCAGAGTGCACGTGCACCAAGGTGCATGCACACACACATAAACACAGTTTCCCTCTGTTTGGGTTTTATAGCGTCATCCACACCCCACTACGATCAAGAGACTCCAACTTAAACTAGTGACTTAATGCTCAAGTCTATTTTATCATGTCCCTCTCTCTCTCTCTCTTTCTCTTTCTCTCTCGCACACACATAAATTTCATTCTATAATGTAAAAATAGGGTTTTACTGAAGGAAAAAAAAATAGATAAATGCACGAGACATAAGTGCATGTGTTTGTGTGTGTGTGTGTGACTCTAACTGCGATGCAATGTCGTCGAGTTGAGCATGGTCAGGAATTTACGACGACCGACTTGAAAACTTTGCCAACTTATTGATATTATTTATTTGATTTGGAATTAAAAAAAAAAAATGTTGATGATAGGATTGACAATTTATTTGAAATTAATTCGAGTGATTTAAAATATTGCATAAACATGAAATTGCCTAGAAACAATTGGAAAAAAAAATAAATAAATAAAAAACAGCTCGTTTCATAATTTCAATAACAATCAGAGCGATGACGCGAGAACGAGGCGATAGGCTAAATGCAGGCTTTTTTTTTGTCTCTTATTTTCTTATCACGGCTACAAAATGAAATATATGTGTTCTGTATGTATTTGTTCTCTGGAAAGAAAAGAGGAAAAAATAATGAAGTGAGGGACTAGATGAATAAATGCATTATTCGTGCGTACACACAAGTTGGGAATCTGTTTTTCTGGGAGGGGGGGGGGGGGGGTGATATCAGGGACATGATGAAAACTCATTTATTGAGTGAGGGATATCCATTTTTTCCAATTTCATTGAGTTTTTGGAATTATTTTGTAGATTTTTTTTTTTTAAAGTAAAATCACTGTTTTTGGAGTTATCACTTGATATCTCTGTAGATAAGCGAGATATTGAATTTTTTTTAAAGACCTTATTTATAGAGGAGAATGAAAGCTACAAAAGAGGATTTAGGTAAAATCGCTCTATCTCGTTTAGTTTTTGGGATATGAAAAAAACGAGGATTTAACGTTGATTTGATTGAAATTCTCATCAGTTATCGCTTGATATCTTGATGAAAAAAATGAGATAGAGAAATTTTTTAAAACACCTTTTTTGTAGAGAATTCCAAAAGCTACAAAGTAGGATACGGGTTGAGTTGCTCTATCTCATTTACTTTCTAAAATATTCAACAAGAAACAAGATTCAAAAAAAAATTCTATGAGTTATCGCTCAATATCTCGGTGAATAAGTGAGATAACAAAGTTTTAGTGAAAACCTTTTTGTACAAAATTTTAAGACCTGCAAAAAAAGTTTTCGAGGAAAATTCTCTATCTCGCTTAGGTTCCGAGATATTCAATGAAAAATGCTTTGATTCGTCGTTTTTCAGGGATCCCTTGGAAACCAAGCGAGATAGAGCAATTTTCATAATCACTATTTTGTAGCTCTTGAAATTCTCTACAGAAAAGGTCTCCACAAAAATCGTCCCATCTCTCTTATTTTCTGAAATATTTTCGGAAAAACTGAAATAATTCTTTTTTCCCCCCAACAATCACTGATAACCCCTGAAATCCTCAAAAATAGCCTCAAAAATCCTTAAAAATTGTGCAAAATTAGTAATTCTATCCAGAAAAGACTTCCAAATCCTCAAAAACCCAAGAAAGTGCCACAATTTCTTTCGTGCCCGAGGCATTCATTTCAAACACTAAAAATCCCAATAATCCAAGTATTAAAAAAAAAAAATCTAATAAAACGATAAAAAATAAAAAGTTATAAAATAGATAAAAAGAGAGAAAAAAAATGGAGTGTAATGAATTCTTGGAAGGAAGTGGCTGAACTGGCGCTGCTGTATTACTGACTAACCCATTGGCCGTTTGTTGAAGATGTAAACAAGAAGAGGGGAAAAAACACCGGCATGCTTCGGGTTATTTATAGAAGTCGATTATTGTGCAACAAAACGCCGCTTTTACGTAACTTTTATACACATACACATACATATATATATATATATATATACATATACATAGGCGAATGCAGCCGTCAGGCTGTCGGTCACTCGGCCGCACTTTGCGAAAGAAATTTCCTCATTTTCTGGTTAAATCAGAGGAACTATCACACACAACTAAAACTGTCAACCTCTCCCCCCCCTCTTCTCCTCCCTCAAATCTTTTGCGTTTGACTTGTTTTTTATTATCGAAAAAAAAATAAAAATGAGGAAACCAACATTGACGGGCGGTCTTTTATTTGAGGTGGTTTTTTTATGGATAAATGTCACGCTAACACGTGTTATTTTTTTTTGACAGCTTGACGTACAGAATACACACACACATATAAACTGGGTGTATTAAACTTTCATGGTTTTCATGGTGAATGACGGATTTTATTTGCATTTATGACGATGCATTTATTCCTACCTGTCCATTATCATCGCGCTTTATTCCTCTTTCCCCGGCTCAATTAAATCCAATTTCTGATGGAAAAAAAAAAATATGAAAAAGAATAAAAAATTGATGGATTTTGAAAATTCTTGATTTCGTTGGATAGCCAGGGAAAAATGAGCTGGAAAATAGTATGATGCAATTGATTTTGGTCCAGTGGCTGCTGAGTTATTGCAAAAAAACGAAATCATAAAAAATCTAATTTTTTTAAATAAGCTACGAATGTCATTAGTAATTGTAAGACTGTATATATCTGCTGTACTTATTGTTCTATATTATGTTAAAAAATCTTTGAAATTGAAATTGATAATATTTTAAATATCTATAGGGTTTTTCATCCGCTTTTCTCTATTTCGATAACTTATGTACACAAAAATTACCCCTCAAGATTTTCATAATACACCCTTCTGTATATGTATGTAAAAGCCCATGGGCTGGGACTACATCCCCATAAACCTACTGTTTTCTCATTGCTCAATGTAAATATGTTAATAATTGCTGCTCTGTAAAATTTATTTATGTTAATAAAAACTTGTTAAATTAAAAAAATAAAAAAAAATTAATATCTCAGCAGCCACTGGACCAAAATCAATTGCATTATACCATTTTTCAGGCTCATTTTTTCCCAGCTATCGAATGGAATCATCGAAATTACGAAAAAATCCCATTTTCATTCTTTAATCTTCTGAAACTCTTATCAAGGAGGGTAACAATCGGGCGTTGCCGCCTCCGCAAGGACCAGAAATGCTTCCAGATGAAAGACAAAGTCCATCATCTCCCCTCAAAATCACGACCAATTCCAAATCCCTCAAAAAAAAACGAAATCATCAATTACAAAAAAAATAAAAATGGAAAATTTCAATGTGGAAAAGTGGCCGGTCTCGGGCCGGCTTCCAACAGCTGAGCCTCCCACTTCCCCCCTCCCTTCCCTTATCTGTTTCAAAGACACAATCACCCGTCATACCGTGATATATGTTTTCCCACCGCGTCACAATGTTTTCAATTACGTCACAATTCGCATGAACAAAAAATTACAGTTGCCTGAAGAATAAACCGGTGAATCAATGTCTCATGAAAGAAAAAAAAAATGAAAAATTGCAGATAACCTCGGGACCAATAGTCTCTAAAAAATGATTTCATTTAAAATGAAAAAAAAAAGGAAAACTCACCCAAAAATTTCTGGCTCCTGGTCTTCGGTCGTTGTCTCGACAATTTCCTCGATCAGAATCCGTTCGTCACTAGCAAAAACTGACATATCTTGTTTTTCCTCACCACTTTTATTCAACAACACACACACACACACACTGAGTCTCACACCAGTCGCTAACGACTTCTTAATTCCAAACTGTTAATCAAAAAATATTAATTGCCTTTTTTTAAAAAATTTTCTTTCAAGTCAATTATTATCCAAAATTGACGGTAATCCGTTGAGAAACTTTGAATTTTTCGCAGAAAAATTTTACGCACACAGAGTAAACTACACAGACACATACACACATACACACACTCACAAAAAAATTAATTACAATTTTTTATGAAAAAAAAAAAAAATCAATTTGAATTTTTTTTCTATTTTTTTTAAAATTATTTCACTCTAGTGTTAATATTGGCGTGCCCTCAGGGCGCCAGCTAGCGCCACACCACACACAACCGCCTGTGCCTCACGTTGTCACCGAAAAAAAAATCACTGTTTTTTTTCTTTTACAATAAATTTCTAACAAATATTGGATAAAGAAAAACGTGACTCTCCACAAGGAAAAAAAAAATAAACGTAAAATAAAAAATTTAATTCTTCCTCAACACTTGAAAAGCACGAATTTTCATTTATTAAATCGTTTTTTAAAAAAATTTATTTTATTCAAAAATGCGGCGTGCAACACCGAGATTTTTCTCTTTTTTTTTTCAACACACACCGAACATCCACGGGGGAACAAGCCACTCCGGTCGGCGCACAACACAACGCCCGAACGCGTTTTGTAATGGCGATCTTTGGCGGGAAACAGCTGAGGGCCCCCACGTAAAATCCCCAAACGCAAGTTCACAAATGTGAAATCACTCCGCCTGCCGGTATTCAGGTGCGTAACAAGTCACTGGCTCCTTGTTAAAAGTGCCCCTGGAGTGGGGGCAAACAGCATTGGCTGCTCAAGAAGGGGGGGGGATGCCTGATTTTTTCACATTATGAAGAGTTCCATCTGAAAGAAAAAAATTCAAATTTAAAAATATTTTGTTTTTTCCCCCGCTTCATTTGTTTATAAGGATGGGCGATATTAATCGATTTATCGAATTTTTCGATTATTTTTTTTTTAATAAAAAATTTTTTTGCTCGATGTTTTTTACTCAACATCGATGAAATTTTTATTATCAAATGAACAATATTAATTGACCACCAATGCATACATTCGTTCTATACTTCATTCATACATGAATGATTTATAGAAGAAACAATGATATCTTGTACTTTTTTATTCATCTCATACTTTTTATTCCAATTTTTATGATTAATTATACCCCAAAAATAAAAAAATGAAAAAATGAAATGTAATTTTTTTTTGCTTGCTAATAATCGATGAAAAAACATCGATTATTAGAAAATCGTTTTTTTCCGGCATCGAACATCTCCATTTATTTATTTGTGAAACACAAAGGGGCATAAGTGCCATTCATAAGCAAAGGCACTTACGCCCCTTTGCTCATAAAACAATAAAGTAGTTATATATACGCAAAACAGATGAATTCGCGATAATTTTATTTCATCACCTTATAAACAAAGGGGCGTAAGTGCTATACTTAAGCATGGCATTTACGCCCTTTTGTGTCTACCATGAAGGCACCAGTTACCGGACGGTGAAGGCAATGGTACCAGTTCCCGGACGACTTAAAAATTAAATTATTAAAATGATAAAAAAAATTCGAATTAATGAATCAAACAATTTACTCAATTGTTATTTTAACATTTTGCAAGTATTGAAAAAGTCGATTTTTTTTCACTTGAATATATATTATCAGTATATTTTGCTGCTGCATTCGGAAACTAAGATCCGTCCGGTAACTGGGTCCACCATGATATAAGACGCCTAAAAATCCAAAATCATCACGAATTCATCTGTTTTTCACGAATAATAATCATTCTACAAATACAAAAGGGGCATAAGTGCAATGTAATAAGTATAGTACTTACGCCCCTTTCTTTACAAGCTCATGGATTTTATTTCACCATAATAAAAGAACGTCTTTGAATAGAAACGTAAACACATGGATTACAATATTTTTCCAAATGAATGTAAACAAAGGAAATTCTTGGAATTATTGAAAGGCGAAATAACCAGATCGTCAACCACCTGACACCGGAAACATCCCCCTCCCCCCCTTCCTTTCAAAAACCCTGTAATTTTCCAGCCCGAATTGTTCCAACTGCCCCTCCCCCTCCATCACAGCAGCCACCGCCACCGCAGCTTAAAGAAGGTAAAATCGGTCAAAAAAAATATTTACCCAGGGCTCCAAGATGAAATTGTGCTTCCCTGGTCAATGGAATTGCCTCAGCCTATACTTGCCTGTAAAAAAACCCGTATAATTCACCGAATTACGTGCAATTCCACGCCGATTTTGCACTCAATAGCTTCACCAAGCCAAACAAAAATAAATTAACCATTAAAATAAACCCAAATACATTTAATCCTTTTAATTGTAATGATAAAGACGCTGCACTATTTAGTGTCGCGTAGCTTTTACGCTAGAGTCGCACTGAGTCCGCGCGGGAAACATCTGCCAGCTGGCCAAAGCCCCGCCCCAAAGAATACGCCAGACTTCCCCCACCACCATACCACTACTGCTTCCCCCTCTCTTCAGCTTCTTCTCTACAACTATGCGCTATACAATATATATATATACACACATATATATATATATATATATGTGAGTCCTACAGACGCGCAAAACTTCTCGCACTCCCCACTCTCTTCATGGACAACACTTCCCCCTTCCCTTTGGCAGAGGGGGGTTTGACTCTCTCTCGTTCGATGCTCGTAGTACAAACGAAAATACTACTCTCTACCCTGGTATCCAACGAGAAAGACCCGTTTTACCAATGCGCACACAAGTTTGCGCAAACGTACGGCCATATCTCCTCTTGCTCCTCACCGAATTTCTAACGTTCCACCCTTTGCTTTTTGAATGATCAAGACCGCCCGAACTACCGATTTTTCCTCTCTCTCTCTCTCTCTCTCTCTTTCTCGTATACTTCTTCGACTCATTAATTGCGTTTTTTTTCCTTTTTTTTCAGACGCTTCATTCAATGAAATTGGAAATTTGAATATTTTTAATTTAATGAATTGGATTTTATGGGAATATGAGATTGGAGTATTATTCATATATTTATTTGGGAAATGAAATAATTCGAGGGGATTGGGTGGATTCATTCCGGGAATTTTTAAAATTTGAGGATTTTGGAGGGGTTGAGGGGTTTGGTGCTCTGGCGGTAAAACAGGAAGAATTTGAAAAAAAAGATGAGTTGGCTCTTCTCGCGGATTCTTTTGTGAATATCTCGGAAATTATTGAGTGTAGGGGAAAATGTGGAGAAACCTTTTTTGTTGTGAATTTAATTTGATTCAAAAGAGGTCTCCTGTTTTTTTTTGTTACACTCAATGGTTTTTGAGATCTTTTTACAGTAAAGTGGGAGATTCGGAATGTTTAGGGGTTTTTGCGGACTTCTGGGGGATAGAGAGAGATAGAAGATGCGGAATGCCTTGGAATTGATATTTCTTGTGGGGTTGATGGTTGTTTATCATTTTTTTCAAATGAAATTATTCACTTTGAATGGTGATATTTAAAGTAAAGTTAATTTATTGATTAATTTAATTAAATAATTAAATCCGTGAATTTCCTATAAATTCGATTTTGATTGAAAAAACGATAGTTTACGCCCATCGCATATGAAAAACAATTAAAATAATAAATTAATAAATTTTAAAAAATTAGAAATATGTAAAAAATTTATTTTTTTTCAGAGAAATGAAAAAAATCCGGATAATAAACGAATTGCACGTGCTTTCGGGAGAAAAAATTAGGAAAAAATAAATTGAAGACATTT
The DNA here is from genome assembly GCA_963942555.1 of Aleiodes leptofemur. Taxonomy (NCBI): domain Eukaryota; kingdom Metazoa; phylum Arthropoda; class Insecta; order Hymenoptera; family Braconidae; genus Aleiodes; species Aleiodes leptofemur. The sequence continues at coordinate 10,281,366 of OZ012614.1, forward strand.
GAGACTTCAAGAGACATCTTTTGGGGGTTCCTGGAACTGACTCTTACCATCCGCAGGTATTCAGTGGTTCCAACCGAATTATCAACAATATTCAAACACATCATTACTGACAAAAAATTAATTTTTACTATGATTCAATTTAAGGTAATATCCCAGCGAACACGAGTACAGTTGAGCCCTTATTTTTTTTGATGCCATAAAAGAGATGATATTTTTCCACATTTTTCTGATTTTTTTCATAATTTTTGTCCGTGCAGTTTATGAGATATGAATTATCAAAGTTACTGAAAATAGCAGTGGTGGGGATGAAATGCCCTAAATCGGACAGAAACAACGAAATTACTAAAAAACCACACAGTTGATCCATTATTTAAAAACAATTGGCGAAGAGAATAGCATTTTAACTAAATAATAGAAGAAAAAAATATTCAATTCACCGTATAGTTATCGAGAAATTTTAATTAGAAGGTAGTCGTAACTATTTGCCTCTCTCTCTATCTCATGCATGTGATAGGAGATTAATGTAAAAAAAATTCGAGAAACAAAAAAAAAATATATTCACAAGCTAAAGATTTGACTTTCGAATAGTTTAATCACGTTTATAGGTAAATTAAAGCACATTTTTCCGAATTATCAGCAATTATTTAGAAATTAACTTAGTAATCCTCATTTTTTTCTGTTTTATCGACTGTACTCTGGGATACTACCTTAATAACTAAAATTAATGTAGAATTTATGCGTGTAAAACATTTATTTCCATTTCATTTATAAAATCATAGATAAAGTGATGAAATGAAATGATCCTGTTAATTTCTTCTTTCTCCAAAAAACATACAATGTCTTCATGAATACTGCAATTATTTGTTCCATATAGGCAATCAAATGCACACAAACTTTCCAATGAAAATACGTGATTTTTTAAATTATCATTTATCGTTAAAGTGGCGAAAAGAGAGTTGTCTTGAAAGGATCTCGAAAAGTAGGAGATTTAGGAGATTTTGCCAAGAAATCTTTTTTGTAGAGAATTTAATTTTCTACAAAAAAAGTATCTTGATATTTTCCCCTAAATCCACTCACTCCAAAGATATTCACAAAAAAAGAGTGAAAAGCATGAGAAATTGTCTCCATTCACCACTTTAATTTCATTCTTTCTGCAAATTATACCTTTTAACTTAAATTCTATTTTTTTTTCTCTGTACTAAAGATGAAAATTTTTTGCAAAAAAAAATTCATCAATATTCGTCTACAGTGGACAGATAATTTTCAATTATTTCTCTTCACACGTGTGTTTTTAATGTTTTTTTTTCCCTATTATTTTTTATTTAATTGAATAATTCTCGAATTGGTTTTTAAAAATTAATTTTAAAGATTCATTTGGATTTTCTGTCCAATTTTCTTGCACAAATTTTTCTTTCACCACAACTTCAAAGGCCATTTACTGGCCTTCATTTCTTAAAATTTAATCGTAATTTTAATTTTAATTATTACTATCAAATTAATGTACTGTTTATACCGTACATTCTCTTCATTTTTTCAAATTTTCATTAATTTTTCCATTTTTTGCATCAACAAAATCATTTCTCATTATAAATTTCATTATTTTCTGATAAAAATTTTAATATTATTTCTTGTAAAAGAAGTTCCCCTTCCTCTTTATTTTTGCAATAAATTATTTCTGGCAATTTTTTTTTTATCGAATTTGTTTTAGTGAAAAACTGATAATGTTGAAATTTTTCAGTTTTTTTTTTTTAGATCTCGAGAAATATTAGAGATACGAAAAAAGTCGTGATAACAATCTTTTAGAGCAGGAAAAGAGCTACGAAAAATGTCGCCACGTCCTTTTCCCTATCTCCATTATTTCGCAAGATATTTTCCCAAAAACTAGAATCAAAAACCACTAAATCCAATAAATTCCTCATTTTGCAATAGAAATCTGTCATTTCATTAAAATGTTTAATTATTATCTATTGATTCTGTACACAGTCGGAGTTAATGCACCATTGTAAAAATAATTGGCCCATGAAAAAATGGTGGAATTAAATTCGGCGTGATAATAAATAATGACGTGTACTATGAATTAAAAAAAAAAAAATTCAATTAAATCATGAATTATTAATGAAATTGTTTGGCAGATTATCATTACTTAAATCATTAATTTTTCAATTAAAGTATACCTGTAATGTTCTATTTTCACTGTTTATAATTAAATTGCTGCATTGGCTCAAGATAATTGCATTAAAATTTTTGGGCAATTTATTCTAAAAATAATTATTGCCCACTAAATTATAATATTTACATCGTAGATTACAAAAGGCAATTCATATATGATTCTCATACCTCATATGTACACGATATTCAGACGAAAAGCCTTAACTTCACTTTCACTACATCAGATCCATTTTTTTTATTATTCACTTGGAATAAAAGCCAAAATTTTCCCAAATTTTTTTTTCTTTACTTCAGGGGAAAGTGGGGTAAAATGAATATTTCAGTTGAGCGGTTGGAGATAGAGATTTTATAATGATTCAATTGAAAAGCCGAGGAAATTTCAGATGAAAAACATGTTTCAAAATATTTTTTTTTCAAGTTTTTAGAAAACTTGACTTTTTTGGTCAAAATTCAAAAATTCTTTTTTTTGGGCATATCTCCGGTTCTATTGGTTATAGTAACTTGGGGTTGATCTTAAATGAAAGGTGAGCTCATGTCCCATCGATTTATGTAGTTCAAATGTTTTTTTTAAATTGATTTTTCAATTACTTGTAGTCCATTTTCTGGAAATTCATTTTTGCTCTATATTTATTTGAAAAATCGATAATTTTTTTTTACAACTACATAAATCGATGGGGAATGAGATCAGTCTTCTTTTTGAGACCAGCCCCAGGTGGCTACGACCTATATAACTGGAGAAATCCTAGAAAAAGTGACATAAAAAAAAAACGAAAAGGCTTTCACCTTCAAATTTTGACCAAAAAATAAAATTTCTGAAAAATTCTAAAAAATCAATTCTGGCACATGATTTTCATGCGAAATTTCCTTAGCTTTCCAAGAGAATCATCTTAAAAACCCTATCTCCAATATTTCCATTGATATCGAGTAATTTTTCATAATATAAAGCATCAAAACTAAAATATGTCCATTCCACCCTTTGTCTCCCTTTCATCCCCCCTCCCCCTAATAATCATTTTCCGCATTTTTAAAAGAATGAAATTGATGAATTTCCAGAATTTCACAGATTCCATCGAAAAAAAATTGGAAAATAAGAGAATTTGCTTAGATAATAATTCGATAGAAAAGAAAATATCGAATAAATAAGCAATTTCATCAACCATTATTTATAATAACGCGCCGAGAAAATTTCCACCGAATATGTTGTTTTTTTTTTTGTTTAAATGATCTTTCTCCCAACTTTTCATAAGAAATACACATTAACTTTACTAATTTATATCTGAAGATAATTAAACATAAAATGCAAAAATTTTTCTCATATCAATGAGAAATTTGAAAGAAAATCTGAAATATGAGAAATAATTCACTTATTTGTAGTCACACGCCTTATCTTTAATTCATGATTCTATCCTACTCTTAAAAAAAATGAAGGAAAAAAAAATGAGAAAGGAATAAACATTAGCTGAAGTGAATAAAATGATAAGAGAAAAAAAAATTGAGAAAAATTTCTAAATGTCCTATCTTTGTTATAATATTTTTTTCAGTCCTAGTTTTAATCTTTCCTGAGCTGGATTAACTTTGATTTTTAATTGTTGTATTAGATCAAATATTTTCAATGATGGACCAACTTTGAAACCAGTTAAATCAATTATTTGATCTTTTGTTAATGTAAGTAATGTTTTACCGTCAATTTTACGTTTACTAAAGTTGTCACAATACGTAGCACAATCATTGACACGTAAAAATTGTGCTACATCAAATACATTCCATTCATTTGGTATTAATTCACCACAATCTGTGTTTCTCAGCCATCCATCAGCTATCCTGGGAATGTATTTACCACTTGTTGTATTCACCTAAAATCAAAAAAAAAAAAAAATTGATGTTTTAAATTATGAAAATCATTTGAAATCGGTGAGAATGTTGGAGATAGGACTTTTCTGATGGATCCATTGGAAGGATGAGCAAATTTTCTTCAAGAAACGTATGTAATTTTTTTCTTTCAATTTTTTGAACACTAAAAATTGAAAAATTTCACTTTTTTGGGGATTTTGTCGGTTCTATTGGTTGTAGCGTAAAAATTTTGAGTCGAGGTGAAAACTGAGATCATTTGCCATCAATCCGAGTGGTTTGGAAGAGAAAAACATAAGTTTTCGAAGTACTCATGGGGCAAAAACAGATTTTCTCAAAAAAACTATATTTATTTTTTGTTTCAAAAATCACATGAAGTAATGGCAAATGGTTCCACCTCTCATCTAAGATCGGTTCCCCGGTCTCTACGATCAATAAAACCTCGGATATTCACAAAAGAAATGGAAAGGGGTACTTATTCAAAACTTCCCCAAAAAGTCGAATTTTTCAAAAATTCCAAAAAAAATCGATTAAACCATATTTTCAACTGGAAATTTCTTCAGCTTCTTACTGAACACATATGGAAATATCCATCTCAGGCAAAATAATTGAGATGCCCATTCCAACCCTTTCCTTTATCATCAAAGAATCAAAAATTTCCTGATAGCCGTAAATTCCTCCAAAAAGCCCAAAAACACCTCTAACATTTCCAAAACCACATGATACTAAAAATAGCAGAAATCGGACAATTTTAATTCTTTTCCCCAACAAATAAATTATTTCGAAAAACTAAAAATTTGCACGAGTTGAAAATTTAGAAAACTAGTGCAAATTGTTCAAATATTTTCTTAAAAATAGCTTACTCAAAAAAATCTAAAGAAATCGTTAGACGTCTGTTAATTTAATTATCATAAAGCCACTCACATTAATATAAGAAGTAGCAGTTCTCTCTTTGGGCGGTGTAAACTCCTCCTCTTCTTCTTCCTCATCCTCATCTTCTTCCTCCTCCTCCTGTCCAACTCCACTACTAGCACTGGGCAGTGTCTGATCCGGACCCGCTGGTTCCTCCGCAGTCTCCGGTTCCCTCTCATCCTGTTCCGGTAGACTCTCGACCTCCCTGACCCTCTCGATTTTCGTTCCTTGTGCCGGTTCCATCTCCCCCCTCTCCTTCCCCCTCTCCCTCATACACCCAATACGTTCACTATGCCGTGGTAAAATATTCTTTGAACAAACCTTACTCTTTCTAATTTTTTTCTTATTTTTACGTTTAAGGCCACGTGGTGTCTTAACAGTTGGACTAGTATTCTTCATAATAATGCGTGGTGCCTCTAATTTGTGATCAACAAGATCACACCATCCAACTGGATAAATATCAGGACTCTGACAATCAAGCCACTGATCATACTCATCCTCCCACCCATCAAAATGTACCCTCAGCAGTCGTCCAATGACTCGCGTTATTGTAGCAACACAAACGAGCCGTGGATCCATTAGATCTGCAGCTTCTAGTCTCATTCCCTCGATAAATCCATGCTGGGGTACTTCTCTATTAAAAAGCTGGACAGGTGCTGGTACTGTATTAGTCTCAACCAAATAAGTATCCCACGTAAAAGACGTGGGATCATATCCCTTTGGTGGTGTCAATGGCAGTCCATGCTGTGCACAAAATCCAATTGGAAAAATACACGGTGAACTAACGTTATAACAGAACCAATCAGCTCCACTTCTGTCCTCATCATAGCTATCAATCCTAATCATGATATAATCCTCCTTCAGTACCTGCATTATTGTAGCAGCACAAATAGCAGATAGATTCAATGGATCAATTGCCTCAATTTTCATGCCCTCACGAAACGTATAGCCCAAACTAATATGATGATTCTTTGGCACATTAAATAAATTATCAGTTGAATCATCCGATGACAGTTTCCCCGAGTTTACACGTTCCATGTACTCTGGATATGCATCAAGCAACTGTCCAACTCTCTTTGACCATCCAACTGGATGAATCAGAGGCGAGTCCTCATGGCACCAAAATCCATTGTCTTCTGGTGATGAATCGTAGTATCTCACGTGTAGGCGCTTACCCACGATTTTCTGAATGGTCGCTACTTTGACCTGGGATATCCTATTCTTATCAACGACTTCAAGATGTAAACCGCATTTGAATCGTGACTTCATGCTGTCGTTTACTTTATTGTAGAAGTTTGTGGGTAGTGTTCGTGCACCTGTTAGCCTTCGCATGAGAAAGTCCTTCCAGTCTTTGTACTTGTTGGCAATTGTGTTGGGTGGGATTAGGGGCTTGCCAATAGTCGCGCACCAGCCGACAGGATGGATGTCGTTTGAGCAGAGAGACACCCAAAAGTCCTTCTCGCAGTTGTTGCCGAAGCCCTCGTATCTTAATAGTGCACGGTATCCTGATATTCTGAGGACTGTCGCGACCCAGAAGGAGTCAGGAAAAGCCTCGCAGACCTCGTCACAGTCCGTGTTCTCGACCTCCACCTTCATGCCAACAGTTATGTTGTCCCAGATTTCTGATATTGGCGCGTGCTTGAAGCAGGAGACAGGCGCTGCACAGAATCCAGGTTCTACAAGCTGTGGGGTCCAGTCGTATGAACCAGCCATGTCTGCCGTTCGTTTTCGCCTCACTGGTAATTCGTCCGGCATCACGGGCTCGTTCACCACTTTCTCCATTTCCTTGTCGTGCGACAGGCAGTCGTCCTCGTCCTCCAGTTTTTTCTCCTTTTTGTGCTTCTTCGGGGGGTTCGTTTCGCTGGGGGGATCTGAAGTTGTTGACGACTGGTCCGAGGTTTGTGATGGACTTCGTGTCGAATCTGCATTTGCACCGTTCTCGGAGGATCGCGCACATGCACGGCTGCAAAATCTACGCTCCTTCGTGTAAAAAGCGTGTTTAACACCAATTGCACCACATTTCTCGCAGACTGCTATGCCGTCCTTGCGAATTGGGATAAAGTTCAAGTCTGTGTGGGGCTGATAGGCTATCGGCGTTTTTAAAACCAAATTCGGATGTTTTATTGGCTTTATTTTGCGGTTTCTGCTGTCTTGGGTTGTTTGGGTTGCTGCGTTGTTCACTACCATCTCCATCTGTTCCTCCTCCATGTAATCGTCGAGGGTCAAGTATTCACTCATTTCTGGATTCTCCTGGGGATTATCGTATTCCTGAAATTTAGATATATTTTAGGTTTCTTCATTTTTAGGGAATTTATCATGAGTTTTTTTGGAGTATTTTGGGAAATAAGGGAGATAGAAAAAAATTTGTGGAGACCTTTCTCTGGAAAGGAGAAAGAGGGTTAGAAAGAAGATCCCTACAAAAAATTCCCTATCTCGCTTTGTTGCAGAGATCCTTTTGAAAACATGGAATAGAGAAAAAAAATCAATTTCAGTTGGTCCCGAGTTTTTTAAATATATTTTGGAAATCAAGCGAGATAGCTAAATTTTTGTAGATACCTTTTTTGGAGAGGATTCATAGAACTACGGAAAAAGTCTACTATCCTACAGGATTGCTTTATCTCGTTTAGTTCCCGAGTGATTCCAAAAAACGTGGATCACAGAAAAATAATCCATTTCTCTTTGTCCCAAATTTCTCAAAAATATCACGAAAATTGAGCAAAATAGCAAAATTATCGTGAAGAACTTTTTTGGAGAGGGTTTTAAGAGCTACAAAAAGTTTTATTACTTAGTTTCCGAGTGATTTCCAAAAACATGAACCAAGTAAAGATATTATTCATTTCACTTTGTCTCCAGTTTTTACAAAACATCTCGAAATCCAAGCGAGATATCACAATTTTTTGAATTTCTATTTTCTAACTCTCATTTCCCCTACAAAAAAGGTTTCCACAAAAATTTCCTTATCTCCCATTCTTTACAAAATATTCTCAAAAAACATTCAATTTTCCATTGATTAGAAAAAAAAGAGAAATAAAACGACACGGCTAGAGGTACAGAATTGCCTTTAATAAATGCATTAAATGATGCAATAAATAGTATATAATGTTAGTGTCTTTAAGTGTCATCCAAGTGTATGTAAAGTGTAAGTAATTTATCATATACTCAAAGGGCATGTTGAATACACGCAAAAGGCACTTTCTGTACCACTAGCATCATCGAAATAAAAAAGTAATTTTTTTTGTTTTTCAAACTTACCTGATGCATCTCCTGTCCATCTGGTGGTTCCATTGTTTCCTCAGTTTCTGAGCATTCATTAGTAAATTGTTGTGGCATATATCTAACCATTGTTGTTTGTTGAATTTGATGATTTCTAATATTATCAAATCCATGTGAACCATGTGTAAAAAATGGACTCTCAGACTGTCGTGGATCCAGCATTAGCTCGTGACTTGGTTCACCATGGACCATCATGTCACCCATCCATACCATTCCCAATTCGGGAATACCAGGGATGGAGGCATAAACTGGATTCACACAAACATTCATTCCTAATTAAAATTGCCAAATTAATGTGAATTAAAATAAGTAACAAAAAATTTTAATAAATAAAAAATTTTAAAAATGTAAATTTAGGAAAAAATAGAAAAAAATCTCGAAAAAATCAGGACGCGTCTGAAATTCCAGGTTTATTTAACCTTTTTTTTGGGGGGGGATGGAGGGGGGAATATCTCATTTGAGCTGTCATTTATTTTTAATGAATAAAAATTCATCAAAATTCCATGAATAAATGATAATAAATCGATTATAATAGTCCTTTCTTTTTTCTAAACATCTTAACAACAATTTGAATAATTAAATTCAGTTATAAAGAAAATATTTACGAACCATTCGGTGCCTGCATGTCCATGACAAAGGGTCTCCTGACGGATTAATCGAGCGATTCCATCCGTTATTACATTCGCTATTACCGTAACCAGTGTCTCTTGTACTTCATAATCTCATTATCATTCAATTCCAAATACATTATTGTTAATTAATATTATTATGGTTAATTTTAACAAATGAATTACACCAATATATCCATCTTGAGTATCTTCTTTCTTTCTTTTTTTTTCTTTCTTTCTTTTTGGCTTTTATTTTTTCCTCGTTTTTCGCAACTCCCGAACAATAGGGCAAAACATTAAAGCGGCAGGCGCTGATCCCACGGAGCTTCACCGCTTTGACCACTTCACCCCCCACTCTTGAGTCACTCACACACACACACAGAGTGAAAGACGCATACTCCAATAATATTTTGGTAAAATGCCGCTTTAGGCGTCGTTTTTCATGTGCGGAGTATTGCGCGGGAAATTAAGGAATTTATGAAATTTTTCATTGACTTTTGGGGTTTTTTGGTTCATTCAATGATTGGATAAATTGAACAAGTGCTTGAAATATTTGATCTTCTAAATTTTGAGGTAGTTTTGATTTTTTCGAAAAGATTATTCGTGAAAAAAGTGGATTTTGGAGAAAAGTGAAGAAAACCTGAGAATAATTGGTTTTTGGAATTTGTTTTGTAAATATCTTTGGAGCCATTAGGTTACGGTGAATTTGTCAAGAAACCTATTTTGTGGGAAATTAAATTCTCTACAAAAAAGATCTCTTGACATTTTTTGATAAACTTACTCGTTTAAAAAATACCTTTAAAATAGTGAAGAGAGAAATTTTGAAAGACGCGCAGAGAGGGCGCCACTTTTTGAAACACGACAGATGGCGCTAGTATCGACGTAAACACACAGATCTCACGTCGACTACGAAATATTTGAATGGTGTTTTTTTTAGACATAAAAGGCAAATTACTTCATAAAAAAATCCGTGCAAACCCGGAGAACAATGAAAAACAGATTGAATCCAAAATTTCCTCGACTCTTCAATAATCAGCATCAGCAAAATCCATTGTCACCCAAAAAATTTATTAATTCCAACTGCGTCATATAATACCTACAATCGAGCACTGGTGTTTCGTAATCTGCAACTGTAAATCATGACATTCAAATTTGCATTTCACCTGCCCTTTGACCACCGCATCAAACTCATAAATAATCACTTCAACTCCTAAAAATCAAATCAAATCGTTCTCTACCATCAGCACTTATCGTCTGCACCAGTTTCGTCTCGAGTTTTCTCTACTTCCATCAACCTTAACTTTTCGAGGTTAGTCACCCCCTCAAAATCTCTCTTCAAGAATATTGTCGTCTTAGAAACAAAAGGGCGTGTTGTATACCTACTCCTTTCCATTGGGTTTTTCCCTGATGACCTTAACTTTTCCCCAAGTCACGTCATGTGAACACCAAATGTTAAGTCCAGTTGATCCCTTTTCCTCTTCAATGAAGAGTCTTCATATCGTTTTATTACTATAATCCCTAAAATAGGAATTTCTTCACCAATCGTTTTATTGCACCCGTTGGTCCCAAATTCCTGGCATGAGAAATTGCAACTACCTAGGGGGCCTTACCCCCTCTTGACCTTAAACCCTACCTTTTCCACTCTCTCATTTACAATATATAAACCCCGAAATACCTCCAACACGTCAGTAAGACCTTAGCAGAGATACTGCGACTATCCAAGCTAGCATCTAAATATTATCTACTCTTTGAGTCGTTGTTTGTAAGAAGTATCTAAAGTCAGCTTGAGTTTTAAAGTTTATATTAATAAAGTTAGATTTCGATAAATAGCTGTTTCACTTAAGATTTAACCCAGAATCCAACAGGCGTAAGTACTATCCTTATACATAGCCCTAATACTTACGCCTCTTCGTTTCTAAGGCGACGATATAAAATTTTCAGACCAATTCTTTTTTATCACCATTTATTGAGGAATATCTCGGAATCTCAGTGAGATAAAGCCATTTTACTAATTACCGTTTTCGTAGAAAATTTCAAGGGCTATAAAAAAAGATCTTTCTGAAAATTGCGCAATCCAGCTTAGATTCCGAGATACCTTCAAAAAACTGGTGATGAGATGAAACTCATTTGTCCGAAAATTTCAAGGTCATATCTAATCACTTCAAGAAACTGCTTTTCCCTCATTGTCATTATTCAACATCACCATATTTATGCTAATCAGGACGAAGGTTCCTGATGCATCTGTGGAGAAAGCTATAAGAATATAACAGCTTGCGTCAATCGGCAAAGACCGAATGTTGAACCCAGAACATTAGAACAACAATCATCTTTCAAAAAGAGAATGGCTGCATCAGAATTACGCTTTCAAGTGCCCTGGGGTCACGTGGCAGCAGTCGCCTGGGGGAACCCCGAGGAAAAGCTGGTGTTAATGGTCCATGGGACCTTGGACAATGCTGGATCCTTCAAGCGCCTGATTCCGCACCTTCCTGACAGCTTCTATTACATCTGCATCGATCTCCCAGGTCACGGCCTCTCTTCGCACTTTCCTCCTGGAATGAACCTCGACTTCATGAACTACGTGCTCGCCCTCCACTTTATTTTGAATGAACTGGATGTGGAGAAGTGTCTCTATATTGGCCACAGTTTTGGTGCACAATTGGGTGTCATGTACGAGATCTTCTGGCCGGGGAGGCTCGAGAAGATCGTTGCTATTGACGCGTTGCTCTGCATGACGCAGAAGCCTTCGGAGGTCATCGAGCGGATGACAACTGTGCAAGAAGTGACGTTGTTTGCTCTCAGCAAAAAAAAAGCCAATCTCTACAGCAAGGGCGAGATCCTTGACGCAATTATGAACCGGCGAAGGTCGAAGGTCAACGAAAGTGCGGCAGAGGCACTTTTTGAGAGGGCGGTCACGAGGGTTGGAGAGAAATTTAGGTACAACAGAGATGTGAGGATGAGGACGCACGTTGTACTTAAGGTCAGCGAGGAAGAGAACCTGGAGTTCATGAGGAATCTTAAGACTCCGGTTCTGTTGATAAAAGCTGGGGACTCGGGGTTTGAGACTCTGGAGAGGGCGGAGGTCATTGACGGCTATGAGATTGAATTTTCAGCGGTTTTTTCGGTCGTAACTGTTGATGGTGGCCATGACGTTCACAACAACTCTCCGGAAGTCGTTGCTCCTCATGTTATAAGATTTTTTGCGGATGTGCAAAAAAGTAAATTGTGATTTTCACGTAATATTAAGGTACTATACCAGAGTATGATCGATAAAACAGGAAAAAAAGAGGATTTGTAGATTAGTTCCATATTAATTGCTGATAATTCGGGAAAACGTCCTTTAATTTGCCCGTAAAAGTGATTGAATTATTCAAAAGTCATATCTTCAGCTTGTGAATTCAATTTTTTCTGGATTCTCCAATTTTTTTTGCATTATTAATCTCCTATCACATGCACGAGATAGAGAGAGAGGCAATTAGTTACGACTACCTTCTAATTAAAATTTCTCAATGACTAAACGATGAATTGAATATTTTTTTCTTTTTTCTTCTTCTTCTGTTAAAATGCAGTTCCTTTCGTCAATAGTTTTTAAATAATAAGTCAACTTCGCCGTTCATTGATTATTAGACTATATTACGACGTACGTTTCGCACGCACTTTGCGAATTGTGACTTTTACCTGAACCAATACTTAAGGGGTAACACCACTCTAGGATTTCCGAAAAATCTTTTTTTTTTTTTTTGCTCTCGAAAAATAGTTTAGGGTTTCAAGAACAATATCCAATTAGTCCTATACCCAAAATCATGCACCTCATACATCAATTGAGGATGAAAGTAGGACCGAAATGCTATAATTTGTGTGTAGAAACTGACGAATACTGCATCAAATTTTCTGAGCAATCCCTCTCCGATGCCGCAAAAAAGACTCGATTAGAGCTAAAATGATCTAGGAACAGAGTTTTTAACCTAGATGGCCAAATGTATAGTGCAGGTATCGCAGATTAGAGGTAAAACACGATTTTCAGATTTAATTACTTGTAAACTTTAAACGCGTTTTTCTCGGAATCACTTCTTCCAACTCGGGCGGACTCACTCCGGGAAACCGTTCGATGGATTGCTTTAAAATTTTTCCTCTAGCTACAGAATCACATTATCTAGTAAAAGACATAGCCGTTTTTCGATTGAACGTAAACTTTTTTTTTATAGAAACGATTTTCTGCGAAAATTTTCGTTAAAAATGAGATTTATTTTTCAAATCGTTGCTGATTTTTCAAAAATTGCTTTACAAAAAATCCTATGTTTTTCACTAGTAAATTGTGTACTTTCACAAAAAAAAAAAATTTTTATTCTAGCTCCTATAGTTTCGACGTTGCGAGTCCGCCCGTGGAGTTATAAAAAAAGGCCTTCTTGAAGACTGATTGTACCGCCGCCATTTTGTTTGGAATATTCAATAAAAAAATTTTTTTATATACTTCGATATATATTCAATGACCCCTGAAAAAATGAACCTGATCCCTTTACCCATATCCTCAAAAAAAATTCCCAAAGTTTGGTCTTTTTTCTGGGCTCTAGAGTGGTGTTACCCCTTAAGTATTTTGTCATGTGTCATCATTTTTTAAAACTAAAAATGAAGTTTTTTTCTCCTCAAATCATAAATGATTGTTTGTAATAATGAAGAGTAATGTAACATATTATTCCAATATTCTAATACAAAACATTTATTCTTTGTTCATCTCCGTTTAGGTAAATAAACCTCACATGTGCCGCGAGAATGTAACTCTGATTGCCTTTCTATCGTTCTAACAGATGTTTTGAATAATTCCGCGCAGCTCGTGGTTCCAAGAATCATTAAAATTTAGGCGTAACAGAATTTTGATTCGAATGATCGAAGTTCGATCGACCAAATTGTGTAATATATTTCTTAGAGAAGATTTCGTTATTTCTGTTCAATTTAGAGCGTTTCAGCCCCACCACCGATGTTTTTAGTAGCTCTGATAATTCATATCTCATGAACTACACATATGAAAATAACGAAAAAATTCAGAAAAAATGTAAAGCAAATATCATCATTTATACGGCATTGAAGAAATAAGCGGGTAACTGTACTCGAGTCTGCTAGGATACTACTTCAATAAGTTATTCATTAATACTGATTTGGAATTGAGTTTAATCATTTTTTAAAATAAATTAAAATTGATTGATGATGAAATTTGATTTTTTCGTTTATCTTGGTGATGCAAGCTACGGTCCTTGAGAGTTAAGTATCCAATTATGATTAGGAGTTTCTTGTGATATGATAATATTCTATGAAAAATTAATTATTCTAATGAGTTCAACATGCAAGGTTATTCTCCGTAATATTCCTCATTCATCATAATTTTTTCAGTAGAAAATTAAGAATATGCCAGCATATCTTCGTTATTCGTTTAAGGTAAGTCCATTCATTCGATTTCTATAGGAAATAGATTATTTATGTAATAAAATTTTGCTTCATATTCTTTTTTCATAGATTTCATCCTTATTCAACACTGTAAAGGCTCGTCTTCCTCCTAGCAGGCACTTGTCACAACTAATTAGCTGCAGAGATCGAAAAATCGGCGATCTGTTATTTGTTCAGCACTCAGTTCTTCGGACCTATGCAAGCGTAATATAAACATAATCAGTATCAGTCCAATATAGTGTTCTCAAAATATGAAAAGATTTTTTTTGTACATACACTGAGAAAAAAAATTATTGTGATTATTTTTTCCATCCAAATTTCGACCAATAGAATTGCACCATTCGACGAAACAAAATAACGCCTACACGATATTTCACTGGAAATTTTTGGAAATTCCACTGGAAATTTTTCATGTTGCCTATATATATAAAAAACAAACGATTTGTCAATCCAGTTAACCCTCCATTAAATGTGACAGATTTAAATAAAATCTAAATTTTGAATTTCTAACTGAGAATTTGTCTCATGGTGCAATTCTATTGGCCCAAATTTGGATGAAAAAATAATCCCCCGAATACCACTCGAGCTTCAAAATTAATCGGGTAATTTTCCTCTAGGTTCCCTGCAAACAAACGAAGTCGTCAAGTTTTTCAGAAAAATCCCTCGCGCTTCACGCTCGTGATTTTTAACCTGAAAAACTTGATTCCTTCATTTGTTTGCAACGAACCTATCGGAAAATTACCCGATAATTTTGAAGCTCTTGTGGTATTACATGTGAAAACTATCAAATATTGATACCATTGGTCCTCAGCGAATATTCTTTTAAAATAATTAAAAAAGTTATTGAGTTTACTGAATTTAGTTGATTCAAATAGATTAATTAGTTGAATCGACTAAATTCAATAAATTCAACAGCTTTTTTAATTATTTCAAAAAAATATTTGCTAAAGACCAATGGCATGAGTGTATAGTAGATAGTTTTCACCACTTTTCTTTTTCTCATTTTACGCATACGCGTAAAAAGAATTCAATAATTCCTTGATTCAATTAATGAGTTCAATAATTAATATTAAATTTAGTAGTGAAGACGTAAAACAGAACAAATCGATTTATCTTTGTGATCATTCTCTCTAGAATATCTCAGAAACTAGTGGAGATATGCCCTTTGGGCCTGAATCCTATTTGTAAAGACTTTTGAGAGCTGCGAAAGAACATTTAGCTAAAATCGCGCTATCTCACTTATTTTCTGCCTTGCAAATCATTCATTTTCGGATTACATTATTTTTTGAACATATTTTAATTTGAGTTGTCAAATTTTGGATGTTAAACTTTATCTGAAATGTATAGTTTGCATGTACCTGTTTGAATATCTCGTAATTTATTGACGATCAATGCAACCTGAAGAGAGGTTTTCTCATCAATTCTCCTATTTTCCATAAATTCCGAGATATTCCCTAAAAATTGAAATGAAAAAGGAGTAATTCCCCCACAAAGAAATTTGATAAAGAGAGAGAATAGCTCTGCGACCTCAAGAATATTAAATTAATTAATTTCTATTACTTTTGTTTAGATGTTTTTAGTTCAGCTCAAGTACATATTAGGTTGTTTCTAGCCTCGAACCGAAATTTTCCTAATAGAATATTAAATAAACAAATATTTCGTTGCCTCGGGAACAAAGTGGTGTGAGGACTGTGTATAAGCATAGCATTTACACCATTCTAATTCTAAAATGACGATTCTAAAATCCCGAAGGAACCGACTCTATTTGAATTCTTTCCCCAGAAGTTCCCCATAAATCTCCGTTTTACTTCCAGCAAATGAAGCTACGAGGAGAATTAAAGATTCCCGTTCCCTGGGGTCACGTGTCAGCCGTCACCTGGGGAAATCCACAAGATCGTCGAGTTCTTCTGGTCCACGGAATCATGGACAACGCAGATTCCTTCAAGCGCCTGATCCTGCAGCTCCCTCCTCACTACTACTACGTCTGCATCGACCTCCCAGGTCATGGGCTCTCCTCGCACTTTCCCCCAGGCCTAAACCTCGATTTCCACAACTTCGTCCTCAGTGTCCACTACATTCTGAACGAACTGAATTGGGAAGATTGCCTCTATGTTGGTCACAGTTTTGGTGGAGTTGTTGGTGTGATGTATGCAATCCTTTTTCCCGGCAGACTCGAGAGAATAATTGCGCTTGATGGCCTAATGAACCAGTCTCACAAGCCTACAGAGGTCCTTGCAAGATTCAAGGTCATTCAGGAGTCGACGATCCACTCGTTGATGAGATCAGACTCTCGGCTTTACACGAAAGAAGAAGCTCTTGATGGGATCCAAAGAAAGAGGCCCTTTCCAATGAATAAAGAAGCTGCAGAAGCACTTTTTGAGAGAGCAGTGACCCAAGTTGATGGCAAATACAGATTCAATCGAGACGTAAGATTGAGAGTACTCGTCAGTTTATATCTGGACGAAGAGCATAATTTGGAGTTCATGAAGAATCTCAAAACTCAGGTTTTCCTTCTCATCGCACGGGAATCCTGGTTTCAATTTTCTGGACAGATGTATCTTCGTGAGGTTTTAAGTCGGAATTTTCAAGAATTTGTGACGGTCGTGGAAGTTGATGGTAATCATGATGTTCATAATAATAATCCAGAGATTGTTGCTCCTCATGTTTCAAAATTCTTGGATTTTCCTAAAAATAAATTGTGATTTTAACCCTTTCTTGTTACCGTGGTAGCCCCGGTTTCTGACACTTTGGAGCTGGTTCTTGATACCATCAATCGAAGGCGATAGTCATTTATTTATTGAATATGATTCAATTATATTGATGCATATTCGTTGCACTGAACCAGCTTGGCAATTGAATATTAAACAATTGAGTAGAAATACTGTTCGTGGCTACGGTACCTTGTCTTGCCACTTTATATCCACATTCAAATATGAATCATCTTATAAGTACACTAATATTATACGTTAGATTCGTATAATTATGAAGGTTTCAATTCTATAAAAATATTATTCTTATTTAAGAATTGTTGTTTTCATTAACTAGAATTTGAAGTGGCTAAAAAAGGTGAAAAGGGTATCAAAACCAGTATTTTCATCCTATATTGTACATTTTGAATATAACTGAGGAATTTCCAAAAAGAAGGTCAGTTACTAGGGCACTGTCAGAAACTGGGGTTATCACGGTATTCTCTTAAAATCTGGGAGAGATAGAGGAATTTTTATGGAGAATCTCAAGAAATCATAAAAGATTAGGACTAAATCGCTGTATCTCGCTCATCTTCCGAGATATTTAATAGAAAATATAAAGTGGATTCGATTTTTTTACAATTTTCATTATGACAGTATCTTACTTTTTTGTAAATATCGCGAAAAATAAGCGAGATAGAGAAACTTTTACAGATACCTTTTTTGTAGAGGATTTCAAGATCTGCAAAAAAGGTTTTTACAGAAAATTTCCCTATCTCCCATAGATTCCGAGATATTTGAAAAAAACGAAGAATCAGGAGATAACACAATCTAATTTACTTTTTTTTATGGCTGAAGAAAATTGTCAGTTGTGGAATTGTCTGGTGTGAACAAGCTTGTAGCAGTTCAATAGAATTATTGATTATTGAAAAAGAGAAGATAACAGTAATTTATGGAAATATTTTTTTGCACGCAATCATAGTCTCAAGGTTCAAAGAGTTTTTGTAATCGATCCGTTGATGCAGATGATAAATAATTTATTCAAAAAAGACTAGTAGTTGTCACGGTGACAGTCACAAAAACGTTACAAATAAATTTCACCTGTTTCATCTTCACAATTGATTCTTGTCACCGATCAATAAAATCGAAATTACGATCAAAATCGATTATTGATAAGCGTAAGTAATTATTTCTAACAATTCCCATTTTTCAACGAAAACATCCCTAAATTTCATGATTTCCGTGAATTCCTAACCTCAAAAGAATAAACGATAACGGCCATTTTGCAATATGGCGCTTCGCCCATTGTGATTGGGCAGAGCCCCACAAGATGGCGGCAGCGCTCGGTGACAGCAGAGAAGAGGAATTAGGAGCGCATGCGCATTATGGCTGGCAGTGAGAATTTGAATTTTGGAACATAACCTGGAAAAAAAGGAATTCGTAAAATTCAGAGCAATTCCTTAAATTGTCAAGAATTAGTTGGATAGAAGTTTAAGTTTACAGTTAATATGGAAAATATGGATATTAATAGATCTTTACTGTCTTTCAAGGTCATTATTTGAAATGCCAATAGTTGCAACTAATGCGTAATGTGCCTGCGCTTTCATCACTCTTTTAAATGATGAAGAGACCCCAAAAAGTACGACTATTATCAGTCATTTGAATTGTTTTTTTTTGATCATGAAGAATAGAGAATGTTTGCACTTACCGGTCGTCAAGACAGCTCTTTTGACTCCACAGAAATTCACTGGCAACTCGCGAAGACATCGAGAGCCTTTCCTCTTCATGATTCATCAATAAAGACAAATAGGAAAGCATTAACCGAAATTGCACGGGAATTGTTAAAAAAAAAAATCGAATTAATCATGAGAACAGGAGAA
This sequence comes from Aleiodes leptofemur, assembly GCA_963942555.1. Lineage (NCBI taxonomy): Eukaryota > Metazoa > Arthropoda > Insecta > Hymenoptera > Braconidae > Aleiodes > Aleiodes leptofemur. Next base: position 10,300,179 of record OZ012614.1, read on the forward strand.
AACGCGTCTTCACTTTTCTCATGTCTGGCCTGACACTGTCACTTAGCCCTACTCCCCCTCCCCACAAAAACAAATCGCTGATCGACAAAAATGAGGGAAACCATCGCAAAGCGCGAATAGGTACAAAAGAGAATTCTAAAGAAACTTAATCCCTTTCGATCATCAGAAATGAATAATTTTTTTTTTATCAAAGAAATAAATCATTGATCCCTAGAAATCGCGCAATACAAGAAAAAAAAGAAAATTAAGGATATCGATGTGAAATTGAGTGATAAATACGCACCGGGAGAGACACAACCGCTCGTGCCGATGTCTCGAATGCGACTGAATGAAAAGAAGAATTTTACTGCCCCCTCCTCCTGTCCCCCCGCAATTTCGTGAGGCACAACTGTGTTTTAGGCTCTTGATTCACAGTTTTCAACAATTGTTTACCAAATTAAATACGCGGATTTATTGTGAACGGTTATTGTCAGGATAATTCAAAGATGAGAGAACGTGTGTCGTCATGCTCCTGTGCTGCCACCACATTCTCCCGCCAATTCTGACGGAGAGTGGGCGCGAAGCGGTTTAAGGGGAATGGAGGGGAAAAAATAGGAGTTCCACGTTTTTATCAGTTTTTAGGGAATATCTCAGAAAATAATGGAGATAGAGAGATTTTTTGTAGAAACCTTTTGTGTGGCTTCTGAAACGTTCTACAAAAAGGCTCCCTTGAAAATTGCTCTATCTCGCGTATTTTCCAAGATATTTGCAAAAAATTAAACAACCGAAAAAAACGCAACTAAAATCAGATTTTATTCCATCATCAATTTTTTAAGAATATCTCGGAAACAAAGCGAGATAGAGTTATTTCGAATGAGTCCTGTTCTGTAGCGCTTGAAATTCGCGACAAAAAAAGGACTACGGTAAGATCGCCCTATATCGCTTAAATTCTGAGATACTAAAAACTAAACTGGTAGTAAAATGAAATTTATTTGAAAACTGTGATAATGAAATTAGCACAAATCTAACAATTTTTTAGATTTTTTGAAACAAATAAATTCTTATAAAGCAATTAAATAAAAATAAATTATTAATAATAATAATTTGTTGATTTACAAAAAGGGCTCCTTCTTCCTATTGGGAGGGGGAAGGAGAGGGTACAAGCAGTTCGCTACTGCGTATAAAAAAAATAAATGGATTATTATGAAAAAACTATTTGAAAAATTTACACTCATACTTTTCTGAATCTTCTACACGCGCAGACTTTTTATTCTTCAAGAATTGAATTTATTCGCTGAAAAAACGAATAAGCTGACTATTGCTAAATGTCTGCTATTCTCAGTATCCTCCTAAAACTTCACATTCTTACCTAAAAAACATTCTTCCAGATTCTCCATCAAAAAATGAGCCTGAAACCAGTGGAATTGAAGATTAAAGTTCCTTGGGGTCACGTGGCAGCACTAGCCTGGGGCTCTCCATCAAGTAGACCAGTTCTCCTAGTGCACGGCAGCTTGGACAATGCTGGATCCTTCAAGAGACTCATCCCGCACCTTCCCAGCGATTTCTACTACGTAGCGATCGACCTCCCAAGTCATGGGCTATCCTCGCCCTTTCCTGCGGGTCTAATCCTCGATTTCTTCAACTTCGTCCTGACCCTCCACTACGTCTTGGACGAATTGAACTGGCAGAAATGCCTCTACATAGGCCACAGCTTCGGTGCGCAGCTTGGAATCGTTTTCTCCGTTCTTTACCCAGAGAAATTGGAGAAGATTGTCGCTCTCGATGCGATTATATCGAAGAGTTTCAAGCCGAAGCACTTGATCGACAGGCTGAAGTACATATTCGACCAAACGTTGAGCTCTGGAGTGAATAGATCATCGAAATTATCAACAAAAGATGAAATTATGGATCTTCTGCTGAATAAACGACAATTTTCCCTGAATAAAGAAGCGGCAGAGGCGCTTTTTGAAAGAGGCACCATTAAAATCGGCGACAAATACAAATTCAGCAGGGATCTACGAATGCGGTCTATTGTAACGCTTTATTTTACACTCGAGCAGAATTTGCAATTCATCAAACGTTTGACGGTTCCAGTTCTGCTAATTGTGGCAACAGAAACGTGGTTCTCTCTGCTGAAGGAGCAGGAGTCGTTGGATATGTTGAAGAATAATTTGTCGCCATTTGTTAAAGTTGTTGGGGTCGATGGGAATCATGATGTTCATAATAATTGTCCGAAGAATGTAGCGCCTCATGTTGCTGGGTTTTTTGAGGAAAAAAGTAAATTGTAGGAAGAAAAGGTTTATTTGGAGTAGCTCGGAAAGTAAACGAGATAGGGGAGTTTTTGTGGAGACATCTTTTTTTTTAAAGGAGAATGAGAGTTGCAGAAGAAGGAGTTAATCCTAGACTGGTCAGAGTATGAGCGTGGGACCGTGCTCCGCTGTTATTATTTTTTTATGATCAATCGGTTGAGTGGAAAATTTCGAAAAAAATTGACTTTCATCATTGAAGTGTTTGAGAAACTATCATATTTTTTAAATTACGTATTCTGCAAATTTGGAAGAGTAATAAAATAAATTCTAGGAGCTAGTAAAATTTTTCCAATACTGAATGAAATTATCCGGTGAGCGACATTGCCGAAAATACGCTAAACGCTTTCAGGCTGTGTAGAGGGGATTCGGCAACGTTGCATCCAAAATAACACGGTGGCGAATCCTTCATCACCCGACCAGAGTCGTTAGATCGCCCATGTTGACCAGTCTAGGGTTAACAAACATACTGTATCTCGGTTAGTTTCTGAGATATTTGAAAAAAACTTGAAAACTTCTGAATTTTGTATTAAAAATAGGGGGGAAAAAGTATTAAAATACGTCCATGGTCTTAATGTAAATGAATAAAGAATAATTATTGACTTTTCCTTGGCTCCTCATTCAATGGAGGGTTTTCTACTGAGTTATGCCACTTCAATGCGATTAATACTAGAAATTTTTTCGAAGAAATAATAAATTAGTTAAAAAAATCAAATTTTCATAACTTTCAAAATATCTCGAAAGATTTTAGATTTAGAGTAATTTATCAAGATACGCTAAATTGGGAAAAAATTCTAATTTTTTAGACATTGTGTCCGGAAAGAAAGGTTGTCAGAATTTCATTGAGGAAAATTTTGAAAATTGACAAAAAATTCTGATTTTTTTTGCTAAAAATTATAAAAATTTCAAGGAGTCTGAAAAATCTCAAATGGAAAAGAAAAATCTTGACTTTTCAGATATTGTGTGGTGAAAAAAGAATTGCCGCAGTTGAATTCGAGAAAATCCTGAGAACCCCTGAAAAATCCCAAAATCACAAGCAACTCATCTCTCTCCTTTTGTATAAAAACATTTAAAAACATTTATTAAATATACAATATCCTTATTCGATTAAATTAATCCTAGTGAGTCCCTTCATCTGGAACACATCGAACTTGACATGGCCCCCTGCCCTGACGACCCTCTGCAGTTCCTCCTCAAAAATAATAGCGGAATGATTCATGAACGAGTCATCCCTCCTGGACTCCACGAAATTCTCCTCATCCAGATAGATCCTGTACCAGCAAACCAGGACATTGGGCAAGACTCCATCGACCTCTTCAAACCTTCCAAAATCAACTACCGTCTTCATCGTATTTCCCTCATCAATCTCAATAAGAACCTTCTCCTCGCTAAACTTCGTAAACTCGTAAAGCGTCGAGTCTAGATCGAATCTCTGTCTGCTCCCATAATTATTAAAAAACTCAGAGACCTTGTAGCTGCTCTTGCCCATGGACCTCTGTACATTTCCATCATCAATAAAAACCATTTTCGGCAGTTCCTTAGAATACCCCAACTGTCCAATCATTAAAATTCTCATCGGCAGCATGACACCACCGCTGGAAAGCGTCAGTCTGAGCGCCTCGTAAAGACTCGGTTCGCTCCAGTCATTGATCTCTCCCTGAATACTAAAATTGTGATTAAAAATAACGTCCAACTCGTGTTCGACCTCTTCAATGGACTCGACCACAACAATCCTCCCAACATCAATCCCACTCAACTCCGCAATTCTCTCAATCAGATCTGCCAACTGTTCCGTCTCTGCAACACAGTACATCTTAAAAATATCTGCATCCTTCTTCAGCATCTCTAGTCCATAAAAAGGAAAAGGACTCGCATCAAAGATGAATCTCACCCTCTTGCCCCCACGTGCCTGTCTCTCCACGTGCCTGTGAATAGCGCTTAAATACTCGCAGTCATTCAGAAACATGATTGCCTGCTGGGGAATGAAATAGTATCCCCTGCACTTCCTCCAGTTGGGATTTGCATTCTTCGTGAACTCATACGTGCAGTGCAGCTTCTCCTGCATTACTTCGCACATTATCTTCAGTTCCTGTCCCTCCCTGCAGACGACTGGCTTGTCTGCGAAAACCGCGAATTGCCAGCACGAATCGGTGGTAGACGTGTCGATGATCCTGTCGTCGTCTAACTCGAGCTCGAACCACGTTATTAAGCCGTCAATTCTTCCCGTCGACTTGCAGACGACAGAAACGATGTTCTTGACCCCCTCAATCTTGAGCTCTTTTAATTCATTCAGATTATTGAAGTTCACTTTTAGGAGGTCTATTGGCTCGGTTATGTACGTCGTTTCGTTGAACTTGAGACTCGTTGCATCGTAGTTTTTGTTGTCTGAATAGATGTCGATGCCCGAGAAGATGAGGGATGTTTTTGTGGATTCCTGGGGAGATGCGAAGGAGATGAAGCGGATGTGAGAGCTCTGGACGGCTGCTGCGAAGATTGTTGCACGGATTGGGACGACGATTCCATCGGGTTCTAGGAGATTTTCGTGCGCGTGGATTAGGGTCGAGAGAATGCGCTCGCCGAAGAGACCTGCGTCGAACGTCTCTGTGACGATGAGCTTCACTCGCTGTGGAAGGTCTCGCGGAACTTCTAGGGAGGTGGAGTGAAGGGGGAGGAGAGTTATGGAGGTTGCATGGTTTTTTGTGAAGACGCGGTCTGCGATAAAAGACATCTCGGTGGAGAACTCGCAGGCGTAGACGGAAGAGGCACCGGAATCTTTGGCGTAGAGAGATAGGAGACCGCTGCCCGTGCCGATGTCAAGGACTGATGTGTAGCCTTCGTTGATGCGTTTGAAAATGGCGATCTCGTAGGCAGTGTTACGGGCACGGTCATTGAGCATGGGAAAGTGCCAGCGATCGATCAGGAGGTTCAATGCATAGTCCAGGTTCCATTCAGCGGGAAGGAAGTCACGGTTGGCGGAGAGAGCACGGTGGAGGTATGGAAGAGCTTCTCTGGGACAGTCTTGGCTGAGTATTGGGAAAATAAAATAATTTAGAGCGAAAACAGAAAAAGTCAATTTTATTTGTTAACAATTTTTTAAAAATATTTCGGTAGTTAAGCGAGATGAGGCACTTTTACCCTGAGGGTTTTCTGTAGAGAATTTCAAGGGCTATACAAAAAGGATACCGACAAAATCACTGTATCTCGAATTGTTTCCGAGATATTTCTAAAAAACGACAGAAAAAAAAATTATTTTTTAATTTTCGATTTTTTTCTTTCATATTTTTTTTTTGAAAATATCTCCAGGAAACTAATCGAGATATGGCGATTTCGCCTTGAGGCTTTTTTTGTAGAGGATTTTGAGAGCTACAGAAAAGGATCAAAGTGAAATCGCGCGATCTTGCTCATTTTCCAAGATATTTCGAAAAAATGACAGGAAAACCAAAAATTATTCATTAATTTTAGATTTTTTCTCCATAATTTTTGAATAACATTTCGGAAGCTATGGGAGATAGAGAAATTTATGTGGAGATCTTTTCTGTAGCTCTTGAAATTCTCTATACAAGGAGTTTTTTTTTTGGGAATGAAGACTGAATTTTTTGATTTACCGTAAATAATGAGCAGCGCAGTTATTGAGCATTCTGAAATTCTGCGGGAAGATCTCGAGTGAACGTGTGTAACACAATAGTGTTTTGTCAAAGTCTACTTTCTCCAGGTCCATTCCCCATTTACCTGCATTTAAAAAAAATTATTTGCACATAATTCAATTTTTAGTTAATTCCTAAAAAAAAATGAAGTATTTAGAACAATCTATCTAATTCCACCAGTTTTTCTCAAATATCTCGGAAACTAAGCAAGATAGAGCAATTTCGTCCGAATTTTTTTTTCCTGGCTTTTAAAATTCTCTACAAAAAAAAGATGGTAAATATGCAGAATAGCGCCCATAAAATTCAAATAATTATCACAGAAATTTTCTTTTTCTTCAATTTGTAGAAAAATTAAGTTTTCAGAAAAATCTACTTTATTTCGCCAATTTTCCTCAAATATCTCAGAAACTAAACGAAATAGAGTGGTGTACCGCCAAAATTTTTTTGTAGCTCTTCAAAAATCTCTACAAATAACAATCCCCCAAAAATTTCGCTATTTCGCTCATTTTTCGAGATATTTTCGAAAAAAATCGAAAAATTATGAATTATCTCTTTTTTTTCCGTCTGTTTTGATGAATATCTCGGAAAGTAATCGAGATAGAGCAATTCTTCCCGAATCCTTTTTGGTAGCTCTCGAAATTCCCTACAAAAAAGGATTCCATCGAAATAGCCCTATCTCGCTTAGTTTCCGAAATATTAAGAAAAACTTCGTGACAAAATGCAATCAATTTGTCTGAAAAATTCGAAATTTTTCACAAATGAGAAATAAGTGAATGAATCATTGGATTTTTTCTCCTTAATAATGAATAAAAAAATTGCAAACAATCAAATATACGTACAAAGGACATCGGTGAACTCCTGTTCGACTTCGCCCCTTTTCTCAGGAGCCAATTCAACGACAGCCGTGTAATGAGCATAAGCATGACCATAATTACCAGTTGCTCTCAGTCTTCTTGCTTTTTTCAATGATTTATCAACCAAATCCTGTATCTCCTTCTGCATCTTAATTTAAATATAACTAATTTAATCTAAAATCTAACTAATCAAATACTTCTATAAAATAAGGAGGGGAAATCAACAATGTGTTGATGTTTACCGGTGGACCTAACTAATGGTGAATTCTCATGCTGCTTCGGCTGTTCCGTTTTTTCGCGCGCTTTTTTCCTTCATTTCCTAGAGCAGTATAAATATCAATTAATTCAAAAATATTCCTCTTTTCTCAAAACACAAAAAAAAAGATAAAATTAAAATTTTGTTTTTCTTCTATTCTTTTATAAATATCTCCAAAACGAGTGGATTTAAGATTTTGGACAAAATGTCAAAAAATCATTTTTGTAGAGAATTTTAAAAGTTACAAAAAAGGACTCTTGACATTTTTTTTTTAAATCCAATAGTTCCTGAGATACTCTTAAAATTAGGCCAGAGGAAATTTGAGGGATAACACCACTCTTTATAAATTATTGCTAAACTCAAGATACTAAAGGTCATGTGTACTAGAAATGTAAATAATCCAATAGAGTTTCTACTTGATAAAAAAAAACACCACTCTAGGATTTTTGAAAAATCCTCTCTTTCGCTTGAAAAATAGTTTAGGCTTTCAAAAATGATATCTAATTAGTCCTATGACCAAAATCTATTGCAAATACCTTCTAAAATATTGGTTTTATCGAAATTTGCCAAGAGACCTTGTTTTTTGGAGACAATTAAATTTTCTACAAAGAAGTCTCGTTATAAATTTTTATAGAACTGTTTTTTCAGGAGATATTTGCAAAATCTTTACTTAATTTCAGGGAAAATCAAGGAAATTCAGGTTTTTTTAGACTATCTCGGAAATTAAGCGAGATAGAGCAATTTCGTAATGACATTTTTGTTGTTCTTAAAATTCTCAATAGAAAAGACTTTTTCATGAATTTCACTCTTCCCCCCTGGTTTTGGAGATATTCTCAAAAAACTAGAAATACAAAAAAGCTGTTTAAAAAAAATCGTAGACACTATTTAAAAAATCCCGCCAAAACCATTGAGTTTATCAAAAAATGTCAGGAGACTTTTTTCGTAGAGAATTAAATTTTCTTCAAAAAAGATCTCTTCGTGAATTCTTCTAAATCTCACCGTTTCCAAGATACTCTCAAAAAACCCTCGCTACCTCCTCTATTTCCATGAAATTCACAAATAATTTCCAATAAACGACAATCGCCGATTGAAAATCCGACAATAGCCGAAGTTCCAAAAACAGCTGATTTGGTTTTGGCGTTGCAAGAGAGAAACCGCAGTTACGACCACATGTTTGTGCCGCAAAGTGTCGCATAATTATTCATTTTCCTTTCAATTCTAGTAATGAATTTAAATGAAAAGAAAAATAATTAGAAATTATTGATAATTAAAAAATTCAAATTAAATTGTAACTGTGTCTCAAGTGAATAATAAACGTTAAAATTCAATTGAAATTGACCAAATAAATTTCTAGTGCACACACACAATTTTTCTCTCCGAGTTCTTTTAACGTTTTTTTTCTCTTCTTCTTCTTTTTCGTTCCTTTTTCAATTTTACACTTTTTTCTTTTCTTTCTTTTTTTGAAATAAAAAATGGCTGACCGTGATAGCGCATCGGAGAGTGATTCGAGCTCAATTGATGGTGGTCCAATTATGATGCCACCTTCGCCGGTAACACGTGAACAATTACAAAAAAGAATTGACTCACTTCAACAGCACAATCGTGTTTTAAAAGTTGAGCTTGAAACATACAAGCTTAGGGTTAAGGCACTGCAGGAAGAAAATCGCTCACTACGTCAGGCCTCTGTCATTATTGTAAATTTTATATTTAACATATTTAATATAATTTTATGTATTTGAAGAATTCACTAATTGATTAGAAATCAATAATTGAATTTATAAAAATTATATAAAGGTTTTTTTTTTTACATTTTTTGTGGAGAAAGTGAAAAAAGTTGAAAAAATTTATATTTAAATTTCAGTAATTTTAAAATTTTGACCTCGCCACTCGAAAACCAGGGAAATTCTACCCCAGAACACGATATAATACAACTTCTTTTGAATCGATACTTTTTGAGTTATTGGAAGTCCAAGTTTTCGAAAAAATTAGAATTTTTTTATTTTCTCGAAAACTACTGGTTCAAAAAGAATTGCATTATACCCTTTTCCAGGCTCAAATTCTCCGATCTATCGACTGGTGAAGTCAAAATTCAAAAAATCTCACAGCTTCATTTACGGAAAACCCAATTTTTTTTTCATTGCAGCAAGCAAAGGCAGAGCAAGAAGAGGAATTCATCAGCAATACTCTACTAAAGAAGATCCAGGCTCTGAAAAAAGAGAAAGAGACATTAGCACATCACTACGAGCAGGAGGAAGAATGCCTGACGAACGATTTGTCGAGGAAATTGAATCAATTGCGTCAGGAAAAATGCAAACTGGAGCAAACATTGGAGCAAGAGCAGGAGTGCCTTGTGAACAAATTAATGCGAAAAATCGAGAAATTAGAGGCAGAAACACTTGCTAAACAGAGTAATTTGGAGCAACTGCGTAGGGAAAAAGTTGAACTTGAAAATACACTTGAGCAGGAACAAGAGGCACTGGTTAATAAATTATGGAAACGTATGGACAAGTTGGAGGCTGAAAAACGCATGTTACAGATTAAATTGGATCAGCCAGTATCTGATCCTACATCACCCAGAGATCTTAATAATGGTGATACAGCAACTAATTTGAGTACACATATACAGACACTCAGGAGTGAAGTTGCACGATTGAGACACACCTTGCTCATGTCACAGCAAGAACGTACGTTACTTGATAAATTTAATAAATACAGGAAAATGATTTTTTTTTTATCTTAATTTTAAGAAAAATTGATTTTATTCTATTGGTTTAGTTTTTTTTTTCAATCTCGGAAACTAAATGAGATAACGCTATTTTGGCCTCATCCCTCTTGTAGCTCTTGTAATTCTCTACAAAGGACGGAATTAGTCCGAAAAAACTGAGATTTCTCTGAAAATTTCATATTTTCATAATTGATTTAAAAAAAAAAATTGTTTTTATGAATATCTCTGAAACCGTTCAGTTTAGGGAAATTTTGGAGGAAACTTTTTTCGTGGGTAATTTAATTCTCAATGAAAAAGGTCTCTTGATAAATTCTCATAGAACGAGTAGTTTCTGAGATGCACGTGATTTTATCAGGAAAAAGGCTCTAATTCAATTCATTCCAATTTCAGATACAGAAAAAATGCAGCGATATGTTAATGAAGAGAAGCACATTCGCGAGGAAAATTTGAGACTCCAGAGGAAATTGCAGCTTGAAGTTGAACGTCGTGAAGCACTTTGCAGACACCTGTCGGAATCCGAATCCAGGTAATTAATTTTTTGATTAACAAAACGAATTGAAAAAAAAAAAAAAAAAACAAGCAGGGGTCCATTGCAGCGCTAGTTCGCTATTTCAACTACGTTATCCTTTCAAGCGCTATTTCTTCCTTTCGATTTCTGTTGAAGAATCAGCAGAGTGTTTCCGAATGGTTCTCCCTGAAATTTTTCTATCCTCTTTCTCAAAAAAAATTCCAATTAATTGCATATTGCATGTATAAACCAAATATAGGATGAAGGGATTGGGATTCATTGAATTCAATTATTTTCAAATTTTATGCTAAATTTTACATAAAAAATCACTTTTTCACTTTTAATGTTCCCTTTTGCGTATCCTTTCTGATTGTCCTACGAAGGTGAGAAGAAAATCATGTGTTCTTTCGGAAAACCAAATAAAAAGTGTAGGAGTTCATTCGAAAAAGTCGAGAAAAATTGCATTTTTTGAAAATATTGAGGAAAAAAATAAATTTTTCAATGTAATAAGCAGAGGACTTTATCTAAAAATTCAAAAAATTGACGGTTCGTTCAGCTCATGAAGACGAATCTTTTGAGCTTCGTCCTAATGAAATCGAATGAATAGTTTGAAACATGCAGTCTATTTTCTAAAAAACTTGAATTCAAAATATCTCGAGAACCGTTCAGCCGATATGCCCCAGGTTTAATTCCAGCCATCTTTATCAAAAATTGCATATACAGAAAAAATTGAAGTCTTTAAGTCAATTGAGTTGTCATCGAGAAATCGAATTTTTGAGAAAAAGCACAAAAGAATTAATAATTAATGGAATAATCGGATTGAAGATATAAAAATATGTCAAAAATGAGATATTATGGATGCAAATCTTGTGTGAAATTTTGAATAAAATTCCTTTTACGCAAATTGAGAAATTTTGAAAAAAGGATTTTTACAGAATTGCTATATTTCAGAAACTATTCAGCCGATCTTGCTGAAATTTTTATAGAACATTCACTTAATCAAAACTAATATCTTGGCGAAATTTCAGATTTTTATCTCTCTCCGTTCTCGAGTAATAGAGAATCGTGGGGCCGTACAGACAAATCACGTACAAAAGTGCTATAAAGAATATTTCTTTATAAAGAATTGAAACTTTTTTTTTGCAAAGAACTGGAACTTTTTCATAAAGACTTTATGAAGACGTTATAAAGTCTTTATAAAGTATTTTCATATATGATGTACACACATACATGTTAACTTTTTCTCTCGTTATAATTCCTCGACTTTTCAGATCATTTTGAGCCATTTCTGATGAAAATTAGAATGTCGAAAAAAATTGTGAAAACAAAGCTTCCATTCGGAAGCAAAATGTAAAAATTCATGATTAAATCATTTTTTTTTTTTCATTTTTTTGCTTCTATTTAGTTTGGAAATGGAAGAGGAACGCCATTACAATGAGATCGTGATGTCCGGTAGCAGCATAAGAAATCGCACAGTATCAAGCCCAGTGCCATACAATCCATCTCCAAGCTCTTCAAGGCCACTTAGTCCAGGTGTTAACGTTGTTGGCTCAACATCACGTGATAGTTTTACATCAAATCGTTGCTTTGCCTGTGGACAAGCAATGATGATACCGTTTTCTAGTTCACCACCACCAGCAGGAGTGAGTAAAATTGATAAATCTATGGAAAAAGAGTTGGAAATTGAGAAATTCAACGAAATTAGTTGATTTCTCTTCAGTTTTTTTTTAATATCTTAGAAACTAGGGGAAATAGAGAAATTTGGTGGAAACATGTTTTGTAGCTCTTAAAATTCTCTACAAAAAAGGTCTGAAGAAAAATTTGTCCATCTCCAATAATTCATGAGATATGCCAAAAAAGCCATTTGCAAAATTTGAAAAATTCTAGAAAAAAATCAGAAAAAAGAATTAATAATTGCAGATTACGAATATTTTATCCAATTAATTGAGTCCATTTGTGCATTACAATTCTCAGTTTCAATAGATATTAATTAAATTTCCATATTATTTTTTTCTTGTTATTATAGGCGCACATAGCAGCAGTCGCTGGTCGACGTACTTCAGACAGATTCGTGAAGCCAGCGATTCCACCGACAATCGTAAGCCCCGGTGGACCACCACTAGCTACACCAACAGTAAATACATCAGCTGGCTCACCAATGGACATTGCAAAAACATAAATTCATCACTTTATTAAAATGAAACATTTAATTTTTCCATTGATTTGAGATAAATACGGTAAAAGGTATTCCCATTTATTTTCTATTATTTCTTATATTATTTTGCTTGTGAGGAAACGTAATATTCATGTTCTGTGTATTGTTTTTTAGATATATAAAGTCCGAAAGTAGAAAAAAAAATGCTATGAATTCTTTGAATTTTTAAGAATTTTTTTCTTTTTTTCGATTCAAAGAAATTCATTTGAAAAATATCGAAATTTCCTCAGTTTTTTTGTGCTTAGAGAATTCATTATTATTTCTTCTCAAAGTTTAAGTCATAATTTGTCCAATGTTTTTACTATAATTATCATTTTGTTTCATTTTGCAACTCAAAATTCATAAAATATTGTAATTTTTTTTTTCTTTTTTTAATTGAAAAAAAATTCTCACAAGTTATTATCGATTATCATACTGTCAAAAGAAAAAAAAAGTAAATGAATGTTTGTGTGTGTTGCTTGTACGCTTCCACAAAAACTTGTAATCTCGATGTAGGGAACGATAAAAAAAATTCAAAAATCTTCATTTTCAAAAGTGAAAAAAAAAATTGAAAATGAAAAGAGCTTTGCTGTAAACGAATTCATGAGGAAATTATTTTCACTTCATGTTAATTAACTGAATTCATTGTTCATGAAAAAGAAAAAGAAAATGCAGAAACGAAAGTAATAATAAGAGAATCAAGAAAATCCTTGAAATAATTTCCCAATAAAAATGATTGCAAAATGATTAAACTCAAAGTTTAAATGTTAAGTCTTGTATACGTATATTTTTCTCGTTTCTATTAAATTGCCTAATTAATAATGAAAAAATAAAAAAATTGTCATACTGAATATAAATTAATAACTGTGTTGAAAGTGAGTATGTTACTGGGTCAATTCAGTGGTTGAAGGGTCAGACGAGAGGATTTTATTGGTTTTTGTAGAAATATTTCGAACGCTAAGAGAGGTAAAGGAATTTTCGAAGAGATCTTTTTTGTAGAGAATTTCAAGAGCTATGGAAAAGGTTTCTATAAAAATTCTCTATCTCTCTTCGCCTCTGAAATATTCCACCAAAACGTGATTCATGCAGAAGTAAATTCCTCTCGCTTCACCACTTCACTGCTCAATTTAATATCTACAATAATAAACAACTCAAAGAACAATATAAAAGAATACGAAAGTCACAACAAAATGATCCACAATTTAGGAATATCAAAAAAAAGTTAATGAAATTATATTAAAAAATTATGATTATAAAAAAAAAGTAATAAAAGTGTTAGTGTAACTTTATCTACGAGCATTATAACATTTGAAAAAATTATTTTCACGGATTGAAGGGTGTAAATGTCTACCCGAGACTGTTATTATTTTCACTGAAAATTTGTTCTTTGTTCAGAATTTAAGTTAATTTTGTAGGAAAGTGGTGAAGGAGAATTGATCAAGAAATTTTGTGCTTATTCTGAGAATATCTCGATAACGGTAAGGTTTAGTAAATTTTTGCAGGAGATCCTTTTTGTAGAGAATTTTAAGAGCTACAAAAAAGGTCTCCTGCAAATTTTCTCTAAATCCACTCGCTTTAAAGATATTCGCGAAAGGAGGTAAAAGAGTCTTTTCGATTATTTTCACTCGTCACTTTTTTTTTCAATCTTCAACAAAATTACCTAAAATTCATTGATTATAGGAAAAAAAACTGCTGAATAATGATTGATACATTCGGACTATATTCCATGTCTCGTAAACTGCCACAGAAAACTCGGAATAAAATAGGCCGAATCGAAGTTTCTTATGAAATTTTATGGAGTCCTGTGTGAATTTCCTCTTTTCGTTTGAGAAAAAAAAGGGAAATGAAACGATTGAAATGCAAAGAAAAATATTTTTAATCCCTTATGATTGGTTTCAATGATAACAATGCCTGTATTAAACTATAATTATCGAAGAGAACATCATTATTTTCAACAGGCGAATGATCAAAAAAAAAAAATTATAATTAAAATGAAAAATAATTAAATTAAGTTGATAAATGAAGAAAAAGTTCCAGTGTCACAATTGTAATCTTGGTGCTTTGAAATACAGATATTATTCAAGTATGTCAAATAATTTTTGTTATTTAAATGATTCAATTTTTTATCTCGATATTTTCAGCTTTCGGAGAAGTGAAATGATGAGGTGAGACAATTAAAAAAATTTCATGCAGATTATTTCGAACTCCGAAACTTTTTAGTGCAGAGAAAAACGTTGAGATTTTTTTGTAGAGAATTTAATTCTCTTCCAAAACGATTTCTTGATAAATTCTCGTAAACCCGATAGTTTCTTAGATATTCGCAAAGGAAATCGAGGGAGTAATCACTCGTGAATTTTGGTGTGAATTGTCATCAAAAAACTTACGAAAATTCCAAAATTCTTTGGAAGATTCTTGAAATTTTTGAATTTTTTAAATCTTATAAAATCTGGGAAGAAATCTTCAAATCACTCAAAAAGTAGAGAAAACCGATAGAAAATTCATGTAATCTTTGAAAGCTGCCTTCGTAATTTCCTCTAAAGAATTAATAGTCATAATGTATGAAAAATCGATTTTCAAATAAATTATTCTAAGAAAATATTTGGAAAATATGCACTTATAGTTTTTTTAAATTTCGGTATGTGCATGTTTTTTATTTATTTTTTTCAAATTCATTTGTCAGGAAAATTAAATAGAGGAGCCCGGGGGAAAATAAACCTTTAGGGGAAATGTTTCAAAAAAATTTTTTCAAAGTGAAAGACTTCCAAGAAATATCTAAAACGATCGCACAATTTAGACATATTAAAACATCTTCTTATTTTTCTTCAAATTTTTCCGCAAACTGCTTTCACTCCCAAAAAAATCTTGAATCATCTTCAGTTTCCCCTAAAATAAAAACTGGCAGATGTCTGCTATTTTCAGTATTATGAAGATTTTTAGATATTTACATGGCGATACGGAAACTCATTATTTTAATCAAATTTTCATTATTTTATCATTCATGCATATTTGTTTCTACTATGAAATCTCGAAATCTCTGAGCAATCACTGAAATTTCATGAATTCTCATAATAATTCATGAAATCTTCATAATTTTCAAGACATCTCCTGAATCTTAATGAAAGTCCGCTAAAAAATTCGAGAATCTTTGAATTTTTGTAGTTTCAAGTTTAATTCTCTCTTTTTTTCAAGTTAAACTTTCAAAAAGTGCGAATTGAATGGGAGAATCGTACATAACTTTTAGAAAACCTCTTCCTCATTCACTTTATTAGCACAAAAATTACATTTTACTTGATGTAACAACTGTAATTATTCCAATCCACATTGCAAAAGAAATTGAGTCTTCGTAATCACTCGGCCAGCTCAAAATATTGTCCAGGGGCCAAAGTACTCCCTTTGGCAAAATAATTACTGGTTCACTTCGATATATTTTCATCATGAGCAGCATCACAATTCCCTGAAAAATCAAAAATATCAAATTTCATTATTTTCCTGGTTTTTCAGGTTTTTTTTTCCTTCCCACAAAGCTTTAGGAAAGTTTTCGTAAACTCACATTGAAAATTCGAGCACCATAAGTGAAGAATAATTGTGCCTTTGCTCTCGCCGAAATTCTCTCAGAAACTGAAACAATGAATAAAGAATTAAAAATTGAGTAAGTCAATATTTAAAAAACTTCTTAACTGCTTTTTCTGAATATTTCGTAAACCGTGGAAGATGGAGAAAAAATGGAAATCTTTTTTGTAGCTCTTGAAATTCTTGATAAAAAACATTTCTTGTGAAAATCTTTCAAGTCTCACCGTATTAGAGATATTCCTAAACTAAGCACAAAATGTCTTATTTCACGAAAAAAAAGGAATTTACGCAGGACTTCATAGAGCTTCATAAGGAACGTCGATTCGGTCTATTTTCTTCCGAATTTTCTGGGGCATTTTACGAGACATAGAGTATAGCCCGAGTGTATCAACCATTATTCGGCATTTTTTTTCCTATAATCAATGAATTTCAGGTAATTTTGTTGAAGATTAAAAAAAAGTGACGAGTGAAAATAATCGAAAAGACTCTTTTACCTTCTTTCGCGAATATCTTTGAAGCAAGTGGACTTAGAGAAAATTTGCAGGAGACCTTTTTTGTAGCTCTTGAAATTCTCTACAAAAAAAAATCTCTTGCAAAAATTGACTAAACCTCACCATTATCGAGATATTCTCAGAATAAGCACAAAATTTCTTGATCAATTCTCCTTCACCACTTTCCTACAAAATTAACTTAAATTCTGAACAAAGAACAAATTTTTAGTGAAAATAATAACACAGTCTCGGGTAGACATTTACACCCTTCAATCTGTGAAAATAATTTTTTCAAATGTTATAATGCTCGTAGATAAAGTTACACTAACACTTTCATTACTTTTTTTTATAATTATAATTTTTTAATATAATTTCATTAATTTTTTTTTGTTATTCCTAAATCGTGGATCATTTTGTTGTGACTTTCGTTTTCTTTTATATTGTTCTTTGAGTTGTTTATTATTATAGATATTAAATTAAGCAGTGAAGTGGTGAAGCGAGAGGAATTTACTTCTGTATGAATCACGTTTTTGTGGAATATCTCAGAGGCGCAGAGAGATAGAGAATTTTTATAGAAACCTTTTCCGTAGCTCTTGAAATTCTCTCCAAAAATTCCTCTATCTCTTTTAGTTTCCGAAATATCCCTACAAAGAACAGAGTCTGAAGTGAACCTTCCTACTACTATCCCAAAATAATCATGAAAATCATCAGGTAATTATCAAAAAATAACAAACCCTGATTCTTATGATCTTCCCTGAGTTTTGTATGTTTTCTCTGTATTTTTGTGTATCTCGAGAACTCATCCACCATCGAGATACTCGTCATCTCCTGTTCCAGCCTGAGCATTTCCCTCCGAATATTCTGCTCCTCCCTCGACTCTGAGAAAAACCATCCTATGACCTGAAAAACCCCCAAAAAAATAAATAAATAAATTAATTCACAATATTTACAATCTTGACTTTCAAATACTCCAAATCGTCATCAATGTCTGTCATCACCTACGTATTTTATTATGACTGGAATAAAATAGGCGAAAGCGCACAAAGACGTGGAAATCACGAATAAAGTGCTCATTATTTATTTTTAATTATTCTAAACAATTAATTTAAGATTTTCGTATTTTTTACTGTTCTAAAAAACATGACATGAACATCTCGGAGCGACTAGCGCCATTTTGAAAAATTGGATTTAAGCGCTGTGTGTTGACAAATTGATTTTGCGCGGGAGTTTTTAAAAATTCTGCTAGATGGCAGTTCTAAAAAATTCCTAAATTCACGATTAAGGGGAAGAGCCAGTAAATTTCAAATTTCCAAAACCATTGTTTAGCAAAAATTATGATTTTTTGCATTGAATATCAGAAGCATCGACGTTCTAATTTCATTGCCCAGTCGTTGCCAATTTTCTATCATAAAAATATTGATAAATGTCTTTATCTTTATTAAATTCCGGACTCCAGGTTCGAAAATACATCGGAGCGCTGTTACAAACAAAAATAAAACTGTTATCAAAATGAAGAAAAAATAGCTTGATGGAAAAATAATATTTTAAAACAAAAGATTTCAAATATCACACAGATTATCTAATAATAAATTCAATTATGGTGATAATTACAATAGAAAATAAAATCAACAATAATGAATATAAAATATTGAATAAATGTCATCAAACTATTGATTTGAAAACTCAATAAATATGAGGCATTTCGTTTCTTACCCCTTAAGGTAGTACTGCCCTTACTCGATTGACGTTTCAAAAATTCAGAAATTTGGTAGATTCGTAGATTATGATAAGATAATGATCCAGTTGAATTTTTAAAGGGCAACAGAAAACGAGTCAAAAGATATTGACACTTGAAATTTCACGAGTTTAACATTGAGCCTTATGGGAAATCGCACATTTTATCATATTTTACATAATTGACCGTTCCGATTCAGATAGAAAAAAAGGGAAATGATAGGAAATTATGTATGAAACATTATAAACCCTTCAAAATGCAGTTTCAGAGCACGTAATAGTAGTAATTAGTGAAAAACTATGAAAACTATATTTTTAATATATTAAGAGGAAGAAAATATTATTTTCTTTCTCTCTCTAACTTTAAAATTTTCTTAAATTTTTTTCTTTTTAAATAATTTATTTGTTCAAAAAAATCGAAAAATTGGCAAATCTTGGCTAACTTTATTATCATGAGTTTTTTTTCGGAATATCTCGGAAACTAAGTGAGATAGCACACTTTCGCCAATGACCTGATTCTCTTCTACGAAAAAATTATCTACTGAAATTTCTCTATCTCTCTCATTTTTCGGGACATTCCCAAAAAAACAAAAATAATTCCATTTCATCTCGATTCTACATTACAGCATGAATTTAATCACAGTAGATCAGTGAAATAAGCAAAGATAAATATCGAACTGCAGTGTAAGTAGGTTCAGACCCTCGGATATCTATGCAGAGGTTAAGGTTGACCGTGATAGGAGAAATGAATATAACAATTCTAAAGTGCCGGTACATTTACAGTAGAGGTCAACGGTCTTGCGAACTTTAGATGCTTTCTTATCACAAACAGAAGTCTTTTTCTTCAGAGGACTAAAGAAATTTGAATTTCTTTATTAATAATTCCTTATTTTTATCACATAAAGTTAAATTATTCTGAAATTTAAATGGACCAGCTCGAATTTTGAACCTATTGATCTTGAAAAAGAGGAGAATGAAAGAAATTCATGAATAAATTGACAAAGAACATTTAAAATTCAAAGAGAATTTACTCTTCTAACGTCAGTCTCCTGATCTTTCTCGTTGATTCAATTATCAAAATTTTAGAATTTTTTTTTAGAAATTAGATTTTGAATTTTCGAAAATTCATTTTTTGATATATCAGGTGTTTATCGTTTTCTTTGAATTCCTTGGAAATTAAGCGAGATAGCGATATTTTTATGGAAATCTCTTTTGCAGCTCTTCTCCTCTACAGCAAAGATCTCTTCCAATATTTCGCTAGCTCGTTTGATCTCCGAGATATTTCTTAAAAACCAAAAAATTCAAGGTTTCCACTCTCAAGAATTTTTTTCGAAATTCGAGGAGAAAAAATTTTTTTTTTGCGAACTTCATGATTTCTCTAATTTTACTGATTAAGATTTTGAGATATTTCAAAAAAGCATTTTTCAATGGAACAGGTGTCTATCGTTTTCTTGGAATATCTCGGAAACTAAGTGACATTTCCATCGAAACTTCTATTATAGCTGTTAAAATTCTCCACAAAAATTACGCTATCTTGTTTAGCTTCTGAGATATTCTTCAAAAACCAAAAATATCAAGATCTTCCTCCATCATCAAACGTCAAATTCCTCTTTTATTCCACCAAGAGTTGAATGACCCTAAAGTCAAGAACAAAAGCACTATTTTATTATTACTGATTATATCCAACTCTATTAATTCGATGAATTCCCATTGACTTCCGCAATGATCTATCAACTTGTCAAGAATCCATCACGAGATGATTTTTTCCCCTCCCCTCCAACCATCAACACACAAAATACATTACAGTGTCGATCATCAATATCATTTACTATTATTATTATTTCACTCGAGAATTGAACAATTCTAAGTTCAGCTTAATATTAACCCTAGACTGGTCTCCCTATGAGAGATTTACCAGGTTCCGGCTTTTCTTATTTTTTCATAAACATTTGGCTGATCGTAAAATTCTGACAAAAAATCAACTTTGTCCATTGAAATGTTTATTAAACCATTATATTCTTTACATTACATATTCTGCCAATTTAATAAAAAAAATAAAATAAAGCTTGGGAGCGAAATTTTTCCAATACTAAACGTACGGCCCCATGCAAAACGCTCAACGCTCATTTCCAATGTCAAATCAAGTCACGTGACACTATTTTGAGTTTCCCAATACTGAAAAAAATGTAGCGACAAATCGTCGCGTCAAAAAGCAGCCCCGACATCTCAGACTCGTTGAAATAAAACTATAATAAAGAATAGTATATTACGTTACAAGTCGTGTGTAAATAACGTTACTCGAGGCTTCGCCTCATGATGTAAAGTTCCCAATCGTCAAAATAGTCCTCCCCAACGTGTAACGTTTATAGCTTCACTTCATTTTTCCGCACGCTACGCGTGCGTTCAGTGGCACTTCCCACACGTTGTGCATAAAAAAACAGTACCTTACACGTGCGGTAAAGACTTTCCGACCCGTGTGATTACAAAACTCGCCTTCGGCTCATTTTGCAACCTCACACTCGTCAGAAAATTACTTTACCACACTTATTATGTAATGTACTAATGTGTGGAAATGAGATTGTAGTGAATATTTTTAGACAAACGTTCTTTTCAATATAAAATCATTGCTTCAATTGCACACACAGATAGATAATATAACTTGTTAATTAATAAATCAGATAATTGAACATTTGACTTTGCGTAAAGTTCATAAAGTATCTTTTAATAAAATGGTAAAGTCTTTGGTAACGGTTTCACACGAGGTGACCCGTCAAGTTTAGCCGTTGAACGCTAAGTGAAGTCCCTTGGGCCTGCAGGGACTCGTCTCCCGTCTATTGCGTCATAAAACGAAACACAGTGTTGCCAGGGTTGACGTCATCCATTCGGTTTTCCCACTCAATGGACTCCTTTGTCCCAATTTGTTGGTCCATCCAAAAATTCTCGAAAATTCCCCTACAAGATTTTACCGAGCGCAAAGTATGCGGTATAGGCCCATTTCCGCATAGAATCAAGTGAAGGAATTACTGTTGGTACCTATATTTTTATGGTTTACTAGTTAATTAAATCATTCGAGATATTTATCTCGTCTGAAGGCATTATTTGCACCAATTTATTGCATAAATAGCATAATACGTATTTAGTATGCATTAATACTTCGAGCGTTTGCATGAGACTGTACTTTAAATGGAATTGTTCAGTGAGCGACATTGCCGAAAACTCGTTAAACGCGTTCAGGCAGTGTAGAGAAAATTCGGAAACGCCGCAGCCAAAATAACACGGCGATAAATTCGTCATGACGGGACCCGTCAAATTATTATGACTATATGAGGCGCGTGTGATGCCGTATTCGAAAACTAGTCTCTGTTTGTTCTCGTATTTTCTTATCTCAGAGAAAAAAGAACTAAATAATAAAATGTTTATATTGAGTGTAGGAAATATTTTTAGACAAACGTTCCTTTTAAATATGAAATCATTGTTTTAATTGCACAAACACATAGATAATATAACTTGATAGTTAATAACTTAAAATATAGTTTGTTTGAAACACGTAAATAGTAAATCTTAACTAATTAATAAATCCAGTAATTAATATTTGGCTTTGAATAAAGTTCATAGGGTATCTTGATATTAAAATGGCAAAGTCTTTGGTAACAGATGCACACGAGGTGACCCGTCAAGTTTAGCAGTTGAACGCTAAGTGAAGTCCCTTAGGCCTGCAGGGACTTGTCTCCCGTCTATTGCGTCATAAAACGTAAGACAGTGTTGCCAGGGTTGACGTCACGCGTTCGGGTTTTCCCGCTCAATGGACCCCTTTGTCCCAAGTGTTGGTCTATCCGAAAATTCCCGAAAATTCTCCCACATTCGGCCATACTGACTGCTGAGACGTCCTCGGCTTTTGTTCCTCTTTCTGTAATTAGATTAAATAAAACTTGATTAGCTCTTGAACATCTCTTGTTCAGACGGACGGCACTCTATCGACTCGGCTCAAGAATGGCAACGATGGAGTGATCAAGTCCAATCGCCATTCAGAAGTCGTTCCCATAGAATTGCCGGGATGATTAGGTTTCTAGGATTTCAACTCATAGTCCTGCCTCTGCCGAAGGCTCCATCTAACAATGTGAGATTGACTACTTCTCACACATGGAACCTGTCGACTCGGCCCAGTCCAGCCTCTGCCTAAAGATTCCATCTGACCATGTGAGGTTGACGACTCCTCACAGGTGGAACCAGAAGACTTGGCCTAGTCCTGCCTCCGCCTAGTGATCCCATCTAACCATACGAGGTTGACTATTCCTCGCAGGTGGAACCAAAAGACTTGGCCAAATAAGGTCCCGGCCTTGCCTGAACCTGCCTATTAATGCATTCTGACCAGGAACTGCAGGCCAGATTCAGACTGAGGCCAAATCCAACTGAATGGAACTGATGCCAACCCATCGTGACGGCTCCAGTCCGCCAACAACTCACCATGTGCGTTTGGTGGCATCAAACGTGACCCATCTCCGCATGCTGTCCACAGCCACCACAAGATAATATAACTTGATAGTTAATAACTTAAAATATAGTTTGTTTGAAACACGTAAATAGTAAATCTTAACTAATTAATAAATCCAGTAATTAATATTTGGCTTTGAATAAAGTTCATAGGGTATCTTGATATTAAAATGGCAAAGTCTTTGGTAACAGATGCACACGAGGTGACCCGTCAAGTTTAGCAGTTGAACGCTAAGTGAAGTCCCTTGGGCCTGCAGGGACTTGTCTCCCGTCTATTGCGTCATAAAACGTAAGACAGTGTTGCCAGGGTTGACGTCACGCGTTCGGGTTTTCCCGCTCAATGGACCCCTTTGTCCCAAGTGTTGGTCTATCCGAAAATTCCCGAAAATTCTCCCACATGAGACTTTACAGATCAGAAATGACGTAAGAAGGGCACAAAATCGGATGTGTCATAAGTATCGATCAGGGTAGTAAAAGTCCGTCTGAGAGGAGATCTCGAGGAGTGAAGATATATTTTCTGTGTGCAGTAATTAATAAATAAGAGATTAGAGGAAAAAACTCGTCTTATTTTGAACTCCTGCATGCCATTGTAGTAAATATTTTCAGACATACGTTCTTTACAACATAAAATCATTTCTTCAATAGCACGAATAGATGAATAATATAGCTCGGTAATTAACATGGAGTATAGTTTATTTAACACACGCAAGTAGAATAATATCTCAACTAATCAATAAATCGAATAATTAAACATTTACGTTTGGATAAAGTTTATCAAGTATCTAGACAATAAAATGACAGAGTCTTTGGTAACGATTGCACACGATGTGTTGAGTTTTGCAGTTGAACGCCAAGTGAAGACCCTTGGGCCTGTTTGTTGTTTGTTATTTGTGCTGCTTGCGCAGCTGGCCTTCAACAAATCTATGTTATACAGCCAATGTTACTAATTTTCATCCGACAAACTGTGCTCAGAGACTTTTTCTGTTGTTATGAGCTACACAACTCTATCCAGTCGGGCTCGAACCCGGGCCTACCGCATGTGAATCTACAGTCCAATCCACTGCGCCAGACAACTGGACAACCCTTGGGCCTGCAGGGACTTGTCTCCCGTCTATTGCGTCATAAAAGGAAGTATATCTTTGCCAGGGTTGACGTCACTCGTTCGGTTTTACCGTTCAATGGACCCCTTTGTCCCGATTAGGTTGCCTATCCGAAAATTCTCGAAAATTCCCCCACACCTATTTCCTGTTGAATGGAAATTATTCTCCTTCATAACTATACTTCAGCGGTTAGGAGATTTACCTCAGGGTTTAGGAGTATCTATAGCTTCCATCTGACTTTGCTTGATGGACCTATGCAGTTAAAACCCTGATCTTGCCGACCAATGCAGTTTTATGGAGCCTCGAGCGTGTTATGTAGAAGCAACATACGGTCCGAAAGGGTCAATTTCTGAATGATTTGGAGAAGAAAGCTGATGAATGAAAATATTAGTCTTGTTATTGAGACTAGCACAATTACAAGATTCGAAGAATTAAATCACGCACCTTATGAGTTTTTTTGGTTATCATCATATAGAAAACTCAAAATCCCGACGAATCCTTCGAGGGGGGGGGGGGGCATCCCTCCTCATAAGGGAACCAGCCTTAAGTTACTTACATGAAGAAATTTATGGCGGCTATATTGGATGGATGATGAACTAAACAAACAACAAAAAATCAGTTTTGCGTTAATGTGTAACTGGCGTTTTAATCACCGCAAAGAATTGCACAATTGAATTCTATTGTGTAATTGAGAACGTTTGATTAAATATATATCTAATAATAGCATTGAACCCAGCAGATTATGCTCATTGTTATCGCACCAGAAATTATAATTTCTTCAATTTTAATTAAATTAAATTGAATTTAGTAGAGAAGAGGTAATACCTTAAATTTTAGGATTATCTAAGAAATTAAGTGAGGTAGAGCAATCTTGACCTTCTTCAAAACACTTTTTATCTTCTATAAAGGAGGGTTTCATAAAAATATCTCTAACTCGCTTAGTTTCTGAGATATTCTAGAAAATTTGAGAATATGAAGTTTTCGTAAAAAATTGATTTCATTACCAGTTTTATTGAAATATTTCGGAAATTAAGCGAGATAGAGCGATTTCGGCCGATTTTTTTTTTCAGGGAATTTTGAGAATTATGAGCAAAGTCGAAGCCAGTCGCTCTATCTCGTTTAGTTTCCGACTTATTTGAAAAAAATATGAAAATCTAAATTTTTCAGATAAATTGATTTTGTTTATCACTCGTTTTTCTGAAATATCTCGAAAACTAAGTGAGATGAGAGGATTTTGCTTCAGTCCTTTTTCGTAGAGGATTTCAAGAGTTACAAAAAAGGATCAGGGCAAAATTGCTCTATCTGACTTAGTTCCCGAGATCCCTTTAAAAAATAGATAATGGAATACAATCGATTTGTATAAACATTACAAAAATTGTGAAAACGTCAAAAAAACTTTCATCAATTTAAAAAATCCTCATTTTCATTCATTTATTTTCATGAATTAGAATGATTTTATTCCTTTCATTACACGACTGACATTTCATCATGTCACTGAGTGACAAGTCATGAAAACAATCAGTAAAAACACGTGTTGACACTTGAGATTGATAATATCAGTTCAGATTGAATCATCTTCAAAATAAAAACACCGAGTCTACACAAATTTTCTTAATGCCAGAAAAAAAGAATGAAGATCAATCAAATACTTCTGCCCTTAAAAAAAAATGTGTCATGAACAAATGAAGAAAAAATTCATATCAAAAGTTGAAAAAATTATCAAAAGCAGATTGATAACCCGTTTCTAACTTATTCCACATTTTTGTTCTATATGGGACAATAATAATGATAAAAAAGAAGTGCTCATTGTATCATTGTAGAAAATTGTAGAAACAATTACATCATCGATTGATTCGATGAACTGGTTTTATTCACAATTCGATCATCCAAAATTCTATAGTTAAAAAACGGATTTAATTTTTAGCGATTTTGAATAAAAAGTGAATAAACGCTGAATTGCCCCTGTTTTGGAGATCATCTCGGAAAATGAGAGAGATAGAGAAATTTTGGTTAAGACTTTTTTTTTAGAGAATTTTGAGAGCTATAAAAATGTATTCTGGTGAAATTACTCTATCTCGCTTAGTTTCTGAGATATTCGCAAAAAAGTGAATATCGATTTTATTTAACTAGGAACTACTTAATATTTCTGTGATACCTCAAAGTTTGATTATTTTTATTGTAATGCAAATATCAATCATTAATAATTTATATATTTTTCATACACAATTCAATGTAATTACTTCTTGTATATTTTCAATGTTATTGGCTTCAATGGGCATTCTAGCCTGGAGCCTCTTAAATAAATAAACATTAAATGAACATTAATAGTTGATTCCTTTATTTTTAATTCTTCAATCTTTGAATTTTTTGCGTCATAATTAATGAATCACTCATCAAATAGAAATTTACCATGCACTTTAGTGACGCAGCAAAAATTTCTGAAGCCCATGTCATCCGTTGATTTCATCATCTCTCGAAGAAACAAAAATGATTAGAACAATTTGATTGTGATGATGAAATTATCGAATCTGAAAACTGTAAATAACATTTAATTATCATTTTCCAATCAATTTTTTTCACACGGAAGATTGATCAGAAAACAAGTATTTGATCGAATCTATTGATCAGTGGAACAGGAAAAATAAAGAAAATATTTTGTCTCAAGTAACAAAACATCAAAATGAGGAAATCCTAATGATAAAAATGTTGTTATCGCTTTCCAAAAAAATATCTCGGAAACTAAGCGAGATAGCGCAATTTTTGTAGAGGCCTTTTTTGTAGCTCTTGAAATTCTGTATAAATAAGGTCTCTTTGAAAATTGCTCCATCTCTCATAGACTCCGAGATATTTTTTGAAAACTCAATAAATTCCACTATCTCCTGCGATTTTCCTTATATTTATCGAATATCTCTGGAAATCATTGATGAATCGGTATTTTTGTGATAAAGTTTTTTCAAGGGGATAATCAGACCTACAGAAACATCGAAATTCGACTTATGCTTCGCTCGATTATCTGAAAATCAATAGAAAAGAAATGACCCAATTCCATATTTGAAAATAATATGAAAAAAAAATTCAAAAATGATTCCATTATTTGTTTATGATAATTTCTCTTATCACCAAACTTTGATGTCTTCAGCGATAATTGCGTCAGCATTGAAACCGCAATTTCACTGTTCAAAATCCAGTGTTATCGTACGTATAGCGCCAACTGGAGGATCATTCGACTTTTCCAATTACTGGAAGAGTAAAAGTGTTAAAATTATTTAAAAATTTCCTCCCAGTGAATTTTTGACGAAAATCAATTAATCCGGGGATCCCCCCACCCCCTCCTCTTTCTCAAATTTTTTTCTAGAATTTTTTTAGTGTCGTGCGAAGTGTTAATAAAGTTTCCGCCTGATTTCTGAGAAATTGCAAACGTTCGATCTGCAAGTAATTAAAAAAATGCGATTAGAAACGATAATTAAAAATTTATTCGACTCTGCTCGCGCGAAATTGCGTCTAAAATGATTTTACTTTTAAATTGAATTTAAAAAAGTCGTTTTTTTTCGATCGAAATCGAATTTTGAATTTCACATAACCTCAAAAGGAAGGACCACGTGGTAAGGAGAAATTTTTATTTTTTCGTCCACGTGTTCGTTCCGATCGAGAAAAAAAAACTCAAAAAAGTCTATTAAAATTTTTTTTATTAATGATTTTTTTGATTTTTTTTGAGGAATAATTAACATTTTTTTAATCATAATCCATGTTGAATTTATTTATTTATCACCTTCAACCATGTGCCCATTGACCGGAATCTTACGAAATTTAATTGATAAGAGTCGTTTGATATCTCGAATTAGCCCCGGATTTTGGATTAGAAAATCTTATCTTGTTATTTCTCCAAATCTCATGAACAGAAGGGAAAAAGACAAATAAATGCGAAAAATGATTTAAATGGACCTTTGAATTTTACTTAAGGAGTAACAGAAGGCCTTATATATAATGAGTTTTTGAATCAATTTTTCGACGATATCTATCAATATTCTTATTATAAAACATTAATGAATGACTGGAGAAGGTAATTTAAAAGTCAATGTTTCTATTATTTCATGAAAAAAAATCGTAATTTTGGTAAACAATAGATTTGAAAATTTGAAATTTACTGGGTTTTCCGTTCCCCCTTAAGGTCTTCCGCAAGTTCCGGTCGGTAATGCAGAGAAAAACTCGCTCTACTGTTATTTCTCGTTCAGAAAATCGAATTTGAGATCCCCTAATTGCACTACCCCTCCGCTCCAGAAAATCGAGGAATTATCAAAAGTAATCCCCCAAAAATTCCGTCAATTTTCGAAAAATTCCAAAAACCCAATATTCTCCCTCCGCACTTTATCCAAAATATCTCAGGAACTACGCGAGATAGCACACTTTTCATGAAACCTTTTTTTTTAGCTCTTAAAGTTCCCCACAAAAAAGGTTTCATGAAAAATTTCCCTATCTCTCTTAGTTTTCGAGATATCCCCCCAAAAAGCTGCGCTCAAAAAATCCCCTCAAATTCAGTGATTGCATCACTCCCCCCTCCTCTTCTGCCACGCGCCAATGTAATTCCAGCGATCTGATCACGTGACCAGACCCGAATCCTCGTGTTCGTAAACACCCGAGATTATAAATAACGGCTGTCAAAGCAAATCCTTCAAAAATTCCCTCAATTTTCAAAAAACCCCAAAACCTTAATATCCCCCCTCCACACTTTTTTCTACAATATCTCGGAAACCATGCAAGATAGTGCAATTTCCATAAAACTTTTTTTATAGCTCTCAAAATTTTCCACAAAAAAGGTCTCTTCAAAAATCTGCCTATCTCTCTTACTTTCCGAAATATTTCCAAAAAAATAAACCCCCAAAAAATCCCCTTAAATTCAGAGATCGCGCCACTTTCCCCCTCCATTCTTCACACCCACCAATCCTACTCCAGCAATTGAATCACGTGACCAATGCCCGAGCAGAGCCGAATTCTCGTGTTCGTGAAGTACCCGAGGTTATAAATAACGGGTGACCACTAGCGGGGAGTCTCTTTTACATTCTCCATCGTCTCTGGTACACAGTGAATTTGTTCTCAACAAACAAATCAGTGTCTCGTACAGTGTTGTATTGCAAGCATTACAGTACACTATTAAAAAACACTAATAATTACAAAAAAAATAAAACAATAACTGAAATTAATAGCTATAAATTAAAGTGTCTAAATAATAATTTATTAAATAATATAATTAATAGAATATATTGCATTGATACTGTGTCATTTAATTCGGTTAAAAAGAAAATTATTAAAATGCCAGAAACAGCAACATCCCATCACATGAATGGATACGCAAATGGTCATACACCACCTGAAATGCAACAGGACACAACATTTTTATTTACATCAGAATCAGTTGGTGAAGGACATCCAGGTATTTTTTTTTTATTTCTTTTTCTTCATTTAATACTCATGTTTCATTTATTTTTTTTTTGTAATAGGTGACGAAAAAAAAAATTTCACTCCATTTCGGTGCCTCGTGCCATCATCGAGCCTTGCTGCCGCCACTGCTCTAGCATCGTGCGCGCACGCTTTGCACCTTTTTTTTTTTTTTTTTCATCATACAATAGATTTTTTCCGTTTTCTCGGTCTCAATGAGAACGAAAATGATGATTTTTTTTTTCTTAGACAGGGAAATTTGATGCCAATTTTATTTGGAAATACGCGCGAACTTTTGAATGATTTTTGGGTTTAAAATGAGAAGCTCGGGCTCACTTGGCAAAGAGAGGTGGAGGTTAAAATTATTACAGGAACGATTATCTCACCATGTGCTCGGCTCTTCCGGCTACTTGTTTTTTTTGCTTTTTTTGTGATTTTCTTGGGGGAATTGAGAGATTTTCGTGATTTTTTCGATTTTGAAATTTAGGGGGGTTGAGGGAGACGTCTCTTTATGATGTTTTGTATTGTATTTGCTACTCTTGATAGCCATGATGTGAAAACAATTCTGAAAGAGACGTTTTATTTTTAGGAAATTCTGATTTTTTGGAAGTTACATAAGTTTTTCATTTATTCATTCGGATTTTTTTTCATTTTTTTGGGGGGTTTAGGGGATTTTTAGGGGAGATTTGACTTTTCTGATCAATTTATTTTTTTGGTTTTCAGACAAAATGTGTGATCAGATCAGTGACGCCATTCTGGATGCCCACCTGGAACAGGATCCAGATGCTAAAGTTGCTTGTGGTGAGTTTTTCCTAGCGATATTTCCTTTTTGAAGGGTTTTTGGGGATAACTTTGAGGCAAGTGCGTTTAGGAGAAGATGTTGAGAAACCTTTTTTGTAGGGAATTTGATTCTCTACAAGAAAGGTCTCTGGGTAAATTCTTCTAAACTCAATATTTACCGAGATATTATCAAAAGAATCTGAGAATACTTCTAAATTTTTTTTAATTCCCTGAAAATTTAAATAGATACTAATTAATTTAATTAATCAACAGAAACCGTGACAAAAACTGGTATGATTCTTCTCTGCGGTGAGATAACATCAAAGGCTGTTGTGGATTATCAAAAAATAGTCAGAGACACAGTAAATCACATTGGTTACGATGATTCATCAAAAGGTATTAAAATTCCAATTATTTTCCTCAAAAAAAAAGAAAGAAAAATCGCATTTGAGCAAAAAAAAAAAAGTCACTCAATGATGTTCATTTGTATTTGCTACTCTTGATTGCCATGATGTTAAAAAAATAATAACTGAGGGTGACCCAAAATTTCCAATGAATTTTCATTTATTTTCATTATTTTTTTTTTTTTCAATTTTTTTCTATTTAATTTTTCATAATTTGATTTTATTTAAATTAAAATACATTTCAATGATCAATCGATGCTGAAAAATAAATTCTTAACTGATAAATTCATTTAAAATCACGAAAAATTATGAAAATAAGAAAAATTAAGCAAAGAATATCAAAATTATTAACGAAAAAGTGTATAATGGTGGTGGCAGGATTCGATTGGCGCACGTTAAATCTTTTGGTGGCGATCGAACAACAATCACCGAATATCGCAGGCGGTGTACATATGAACAGGGAAGAGAAGGACGTTGGTGCCGGTGATCAGGTACATAATCCATTCTCTGACCGTGCCACAGAGCAGCAAAAAAAAAAAAAAGACTAATTATTTATTATTATTGATAAAAATTGAAATAATGAAATTTTAAACTGAAGGAATCATGCTCGAATGAAACAAAAATATATTCAACAAAAATTACAGATAAAATGTGTGCGTGTACTAGAAGAATGATTAAGAGAGTTATTCATTGACTGAGTATCATCTTTATTCATCAAACGTATAAATTAATCGGGTATCAATCACAAATTCGGTGATTTCGTCACTGAAAAATGGGAATTTTGTGATTTATCTCCAATTCTTTAAGAAGCACTTGGGAACTAAGGGAGATAGAGAAATTTTTGTAGAGACATTTTTTATAGAGAATCTTGAAAGCTCCAAAAATGGTTTCTTCAAAATTTTCGCTATCTCGTTTAGTTTTCGAGATACTCTTAAAAAAGTACCTGAGAATTGAGAAAATTCCTTTTTTTTTCGTTTTATCACCGAATTTTTCATCGAAAAAATACAAATAAAAATCATTTATTATATTATATCTAATCGCCACCATTCAGCATCGAAGTAACTTGAATCCAACAGCAATTGAAAATGTATTACCTTTATTTTTTCTTTTTTTATTAAATTCAATTCTTTATTAATCTCAAATAATTTTTATAAAGCTCCAAAGATTTGCCTTATTTTTCTATTCATTTTACAATTGAAATATAAATAATTTCAACAGGTTTTGACTACAAACTGTGCAGTGTACTTATGGCAATCGATGCCCAATCCCCAAATATCGCGGCTGGCGTACACCAAAATCGCAGCGACGAGGAAGTCGGTGCAGGCGATCAGGTTACTTGATAAATTGAAAAAAAAAAAAAAATAGTGAAAATTCTTGTAGTTTTCATTTTGAGAAAATTTCTTTTTGTAGAATTTTTTTCCTTTTCGTAGTTTTGCTTTTTGTAAATTAGCATAATTTTCTTCGTTTTATTAGCACAATTTTTTAAATTTAATTCTGCACAAAATATTACGCCTCCATTTTTTTCAAGTATCCTAATCTTTTTTAATCGCATTTCTAGTTAATAACCATTGACAATTCATGTGAATGACTGAGTGTTTCTTTTTCTGTGTGACTAATATTGTTTTTATTTATTACTAAAAAACTTCAAAAATATGAAATTTTTAATCAAATTAATTTTCTTTTGTCCCCAGTTTTGTTGAAATATCTCGGAATTCAGGCGAGATAGTGTGATACTGCTCTAATCTTTTTTTGTACAGAATTTTGAGTGCTACAAAAAGGATTAGGGCAAAAAGGACGTATTTCCATTCGTTCCTGAAATATTCTCAAAAAACTGATGATAAAATAAAATCAATTTTTCTGAAAAATTCATAAAATTGTAAAATTTCAGCTAATTTCAATTGAGCTTGTGATCTTTTAGTTTTTACACGTTAAATGGGGCAAAATGGGCCAACTATATAGAATTTTGAGGGAAAGGAATTGTTGGGAGGGGAAAAAACAGTTTATTAATAATTTTTTTTAAACAAAAATATGAATTTTTAAAATTTTTATTTCTTTTCACACTCGATGGTCCATTTTGCCCCGGAGGTTCATCTCCCTCCTCTTCTCCTTGATTAACAGGTGAAGGTGATAAATGCATTAATTAATCAATAAATAAATTGATTAATTAATGAAATTTAAAGTAGTTACATTCTTTGCTCTGAGGTCACGATTTAATTTTCTGTTCAATGCTTGTTTATGATTTTAATCTCAAGTACAATGTATTTAACATTTTTTCCTTGTCATCATTAGAACAATAGAATTAATTCATTTTTTTTTTTTTCAATAACAGGGATTGATGTTTGGTTACGCAACTGATGAGACAGATGAATGTATGCCACTGACTGTAGTTTTGGCCCACAAACTTAATCAGAAAATTGCTGAACTCAGACGAAGCGGTGAATTATGGTGGGCACGTCCAGATTCAAAGACACAGGTAAAGTACAAGTAATTTTCATTGAATAAACCATTAAATTGAAAAAAATACACATTTTTATTTAGTTTTCTATAGAACAGAATAAAGTCAATGAAAATATCTGCCAAATACAAATTTTGTATTTTTTAGTCGAGTGAAATCCAATAATCTCGTGCGTTTTTCACATTTTTTTAAAATCGAAATCGATAGTGAAGCTGAACGAGATGGGTTTTTCGAGAATATCTCGAAAACTCAGCGAGATAGAGAAATTTTCGTTGAGACTTTTCTTGTAGCTCTGATTATCTCCACAAAAAAGGTCTCCACAAAAATTTCTCTATTTCCCTTAGATTCCGAGATATTTTCATTATTCAATGCTAACTCCTTTTTTTTTTCATAATAAGCAGTGAATTAATTTTTGGGGAATATCTCGTGAACTAAGCGAGATAGAGAAATTTTTGTAGAGATATTATTTGTATCTCTAATTGTCCTCTACGAAAAAGATTTCTGCAAAATCTCCCTATCTCCCACGAATACCGAAATATTCTCTAAAAACCGATGAATTAATCCCATTTCACTTGATTAACAATTGAAATTTAATATTCTCTATGTTTTAAAAAAAATTTTACAGGTCACCTGCGAATACATGATGGACGAGGGTGCCTGTGTCCCAGTACGTGTCCACACAGTTGTTGTATCACTCCAGCACAGTGAAAAAGTAACACTAGATGAATTACGTAGAGCAGTTATGGACAAAGTCATTAAAGAAGTCATCCCTGCAAAATATCTCGATGAAAAAACAATTTTCCATGTTAATCCATGTGGACTCTTCATAATTGGTGGACCACAGGTATTCTAAACCCTCTAACTCTCTTTTTTTTCACATCATTTTTCATGAAAATACTCCAAAACTCCAATTCACACTGGCTCATTTTAAAAATATCTCGTAAACCATTAGATTTAGAAGAATTTATGAGGAATTTTTTTTTGATGCCTCTGAAATTCTCCACAAAAAAGATCTCTTCACATTTTGTCCTCAACCCAATAGTTCTTAAGATACTCATAATCAAAGATAATTAAAAGAAATTATCCTCTCATAAAATTGTTCATTTCGTCATTTACATTTTTGAAAATATCTCGGAAACTAAACGAGATAGAAAATTTTTGGAGGTGACCTTTTTTGTAGCTCTAGAAATTCTCTACAAAAAATGTTCCTCTAACATTTCTCTATATCTTCTATTTTCCGAGTGCTCCAACAAAAACAAACGTTTCATCTCGTTTTCACAAAAAAAATCTACAAAATGAAATTAATTGTTTTCAGAGTGATGCTGGTCTCACTGGAAGAAAAATCATTGTCGACACATATGGTGGATGGGGTGCCCACGGTGGTGGTGCATTTTCCGGTAAAGATTTCACAAAAGTCGATAGATCAGCAGCTTATGCAGCAAGATGGGTTGCAAAGTCACTGGTTAAAGCTGGATTATGCAGGCGCTGTCTCGTACAAGTGTCTTACGCAATTGGTGTTGCTGAGCCGCTCTCTATAACAGTTTTTGACTATGGCACATCAAAATTGTCACAAAAAGATTTACTGGGTGTTGTCAACAAGAACTTTGATCTGCGTCCTGGTAAAATAGTCAAGTGAGTAATTTCCTTTTATTATGATAAATATTTCCAAAAATAGCATTTGCATTAATTCGAGATTATCTCGAAAACAAAGAGACTTGGGGATGAGAACCATGAAACTTTTTTTTCTTCTTGGAAATTGAAATCTCTACGAAAAAGGATTCTTCAAAAAAATTCGTATCTCTATCGGTTTTCGAGATTATTAAAATAAAATAAAAAAATATTCAAATTTTATTTTCAAAAAATAATGTATGACTCCACTGATAAATCCTGGCACGTGTCATATCTCCGAGGTCATCAGTTCAACGTTCTAATTTAGTTTCAAACAAGCGGATAATTTTTTCTTTTTTCAGAAGTTTCAAGATAAAAATTATTTTTTTTTCAAAATTTCAAAAAAAAAAAAAAATGTTGCTCAATGATGCTTTATATTGTATTTGCTACTCTTGAGAGCTATGATGTCACAACCATTTCTGAGAGCAACATGAGATTATTCAGAATTCTTTCAATAAAATAAAATTCAAAAATTCAAATTTTTTCACATCAAAAATTTAGTTTTTTTTTTATTATTTCGGAAAGTAAATGAGATAGAGTAATTTTGCTCTGATCTTGTATGCAAGTTCTCTTTCTCCCCTACAAAAAAAGTATCAACAAAAATTCACCCATCTCCCTTAGTTTCCGAGATATTCAATTATTTGTATCAAAAAAATGTAAAAAATCTAATTTTTCCACTTTTTTTTTTACATTTTTACAGAGAATTAAATCTTCGTCAACCAATATATCAACAGACAAGTACGTACGGTCATTTTGGACGTGATGGCTTCAGCTGGGAGCAGCCAAAGAAACTTGATCTCGATTGATGAGAGGAACTGCTCTTAATTTCCGACAAAAAAACAATGAGGAAAGAAGAAAAGAATAAATAAGAACACTTATCGACCCAATTCACCTAAAAGAAAAGAAGAAAAAAAAAGAAACCTCTTATCATCAATTGAAAATGCTCTTCAAGGCTCCCTCTCATTTTTAAAAATATCGTCACACACACATACACATAAACACACACACACACGTGCAAGACATGCGCGTTTAATCTTTGATTAATTAAAAAAGAAGGAAAAAAAAGCTGACGTAAATCCATTTAGATATTCAATGAAACGAAACTCCAGTTAACATTAAAATTAATTGTAGTTAACTAATTGATTTTTTTTTTTTCAAACAATTGTAAAAACTGATGAAATAGTCCTGGATTTACCGACTTAGTACAAATCTTGTCGAGCATTAATTAATTAATTAATTGACAATAGTCATTTTCTTTTTCTGGTGCTCGAAGAATTTATTTTTAGTGATAGAAAAAAATCAATTCAACTGGAAACAAAAAAAAATAAGGAGAATTCAAGATTTTTTAATTGATTTTTTTCTCTCCCCATACGTGAGGACAAACAGAAAAAAACACATCTGATTTGATTACAATGTAAGTTCATGTATATAAAATGATAAATAGAGAAGTGTCTCTTGTTACTGTAGATTGAAAGAAATGACGGGTGAAAGAAATAGGGAAAAAGACGAAAAAAAACGAGAAATCACAAGAAAAAATATGAATTTATGATTATTTTAATTCGCACATATGATTGGGCTTTTTCTGTGAGCCCTGGGGTGATCAGAGAGGCCGAGAAATCTTTTTTTTTTTTTTTTATTTTACTTTACAAGCTGCAGGAAATTGAAGAGATTTTTTTCAGATGTCGTTAGTGAAGGGAAATGGGATTAATTCATTGGGTTTTAGAGAATATTTCGGTACCCATTGGAGATAGGAAAATTTCGTCGGAATCTTTTTCGTAGAAGAGAATTAGAGATACAAATAAGGTCTCTACGAAAATTTCTCTATCTCGCTTAGTTTCCGAGATATTCCACGAAAACTGATCCACTGCTTATTATGAAAAAAAAGGAGTTAGCATTTAACAATAAAAATATCTCGGAATCTAAGGGAGATAGAGAAATTTTTGTGGAGACCTTTTTTGTGGAGGACAATCAGAACTACAAAAAAGGTTTCCACGAAAATTTCTCTAACTCGCTGAGTTTCCAAGATACTCTCGAAAAACCCATCTCGTTCAGCTTCACTAGGGATTTCGATTGGAAAAAAATGAGAAAAACGCACGAGATTATTGGATTTTACTCGACTAAAAAATACGGAATTTGTATTTGGCAGATATTTTCATTGACTTTATTCTGTTCTGTAAAAAAAAAAACTAAATAAAACTGTGCATTTTTTTTTTCTATTAAATTTCGATTATTCCACTTTATTAATTGTGGCATTTTTATGAAAGATAAATTGTGATAAGTGCGTTGGCTTGGGAAACAATTAATTAATTAAATTAATTAATAATTGAAATTGGATCTTCATTGATTAAAATTATTACATATTTATTTTTTCAATGAAAAATGTTTTTAAAAAAACAATGAAAAACAAATCATTTGTGGATTACAAGGTTCAAAATTTGTGCGTATTTTCGTGTCTTCTATTAGAAAAAAGAAGAAAAAAAAATGATTAGAGACAGAAAATGTTTGCGACGATATTTTTAGTCAATTTGGAAAGAAATCAATAACAATTATGAGAAAATTGCAGGAGAAAATATTTTTTAATAAAAAAAAAAAATAGAAAAATGTAAAAAAAAAACAACTTTTTCAGTAGTTTCAATTGTTTATTGCTTTTTTCAATTGAAAATGAAAAAAAGGAACCATTGCAGACACATGAAATTAATATCGAAACTTTCCTAATTAGCAAAGAAAAAATAGTTTCATAGTGATAAATTTAAATTACGTAGCTTTAATACAAATTCAATGAAAAGAAGCAATTAAATTTAATTAATTGTAATAAACAGTAAATAGAAGAAAAAAAATGGATCTTGTAATTCAATTAATTGGACAACTAATGACTACGAATTTATACGAGGCTCTGAAAAAATGCTTCGATTTATGAAATTAAATTTAATTAAATGAATTGAAGTAAAACAAGAAACAAAAAAAAGCAAACGGCAATATTTATAAAAAAAAAAGAATTGAATGAAAAATTCATTCAATTAAAGAATTTAAACGTCTATTTGATTATTAATAGATAAGTATTCAATGTAGTCCCTGTCCAATGATTATATGGTGAAAATTTAGAACGTCATCGTTCCCACATTTAGCTATTGAAATAAAAAGAATAAAAAACAATAATTGAATGTTTTTTTTTAAACTCAACCATTTTTCGTAAATATTTCAGAAACTGTTAAGTTAAGAGGAAAATATTAAGATATCTTTTTTTTGCGGGGAATTAAATTTTCTACAAAAAAGTCTCTTGTCATTTTCCGATAAATCTACTCATTTCTGAGATATTTACGAATTTCTCCACTTTCATCAATTAGTTATCAGATTAACAAAAATTTTCAATATTCATGACTTTATTGATGATCTTATTTCTGTGTCTACAAATACAGGATTAATGCAGCATCTTAATTGTACATTTAACGTTTATTTCTTAGTATCTAAATATCCAATAGGTTGAATTTTAATTTCCAAATTCATGAATTCATCAAAATATTTCCAAAACTTATGAATTTAATGAATTTCATACGGAAAATCTTAATATAATTTATATAGTATAATTTTGTCTTGATTAATTCTCTGATTATATACATTATAGTCTTCGTTCAAAATGAAAATTATAAATTTTTTTTGTTCTTAATGAAAAGTTTCTTATTCAGCAATTCAAGGGGCAGAATTAACGATTAATCGAAAAAATAATGTTTAAATTGTAAATAACTTCCAAACCCTTGGACTTAGTGAAAATTACGAGGAAACCTTTTTTGTAGATCCCAAAATCCCCTAAAAAAAGGTCTCCTGACAAAATCCGCTAAACTCATTATTTTCAAAGTTATCCACAACTTTCAAAACTTTTAATCAAGTGATAAGAAAAAATTAAAAAAAGTCTAAAGCAGATACTCCCTCTCATATGTCGAGAACGAATAGATCTATCAAAGAACTTTAGGAGACCTTTTTTGTAGAGAATTCAACTGCCGACAAAAGAGATCTCTTGTAAAATTCTCCTAAACCCACTCGCGCCAAAGTTATCTCCAAAAAGCCATTAAATCCCCAACTTTTTCCCAATCAGAACGTTTTTTTTTATAAAAATACTTCTCTTCCCCCATGTAACTCTGAAAAACCCCCATTCTGCCCCTGCCTTTCGCCCAAGTGAATGTGCTCTCAACCCTAACAACTACCTTTAAAAAAGAAAATCTGGATAAAATAGAGAAAACAGAGATAGCTCCATACAAATACACGATTTTTGATTTTTTTTACATTTTTTTCGGAGCATGAATGCGACTGTGTCTGAGGAGCGAGCTCTTATCAGTGAAAGATTTTTCGCACTCGACACACTTGTACGTTCTTCCAGTGTGGGTTACCAGGTGTCTGCTGAGTCCTGAAGCATGACAGAAGGCCTTTGGACAAAGTTGACAGTGATGGAGCTGAATGTCATTAGGATCGAGCTTCTGATGGCGTCTCATATGAACTCGAAGTGCCTCACGCTGTGTAAAACTCTTGTCGCAGTCCTGGCACTGGAAAGGCTTTTGTCCAGAGTGCGTCATCAAGTGACGCAGAAGAATTTCTTTTTGTGCAAATGCACGATGGCAGATATTGCAGCCAAAGGGCTTTTCACCTGTGTGCGTGCGCTCGTGTCTTATCAGTGCTGATCTCGTTGGGAACCATTTTTCACATGCCTGACACGTAAATCCACGCTGGGTCGAGTGAACTGACTGATGGCTCTTCAGCATGATTCTGCGGGTAAAGGCCTTTGGGCACTGGTCACACTTGAAGACTTTGAGCTCCTCGTTTGCTTCGACCATTGCATCACCTATTGGTTGCAGCTTCATGTTATCGGTTTGGCCAGAACCATGACTCGTTAACTCCATCATGTAGACATTCTTTCTGTCTGCTTGTGCAATTACTCGCTGAACTTCCTCAGCTTCTTCTTCGGACTCGTGCTCCTGCTTTATGCGAGTACCGCGCATTGTGCAACGGGCTTTTGCCTGTTTCTCTTCGGCAGGGATCAGGGTGATGTTGGAGGGACCCTCGGATATTGTCTCCTCGGTGTCCATGTTCTCGGCGCCCATTCCTGGAATAAGCGCTTTTGGTTAATGAGGTGCTTTTTTGAGGGTTTTGGGTTGATGTTTGTGGAGGGAGTGTAGAGGAGATTAAACGAGATAGCAGGATTTCTAGAAAGAATTTTGAGAGCTACAAGAATGTGAT
This sequence comes from Aleiodes leptofemur, assembly GCA_963942555.1. Taxonomy (NCBI): domain Eukaryota; kingdom Metazoa; phylum Arthropoda; class Insecta; order Hymenoptera; family Braconidae; genus Aleiodes; species Aleiodes leptofemur. The sequence continues at coordinate 10,339,997 of OZ012614.1, forward strand.
TAGTTTTTTAATATTATGAAAATTAGTGGGAATAATTTAGATGAGATTTTTTTTTGATGATTCGATTGAGAAGCTGAGGAAATTTTCGGGGGAAAATATATGTTAAATTTTTTTTTAGTTTTTTTTTTGAAAAATTGTGTTTTTTTAAAGGGAAAATTGGGGTTTTAGTCCCTTACGAAATTGAAAATTTTTATTTTTTCGGGGATATCTTGAGTTCTATTGGTCTGAGCGACTTGGGAGGGATTTTAAATGGAAGGTGAGATCATTTGCCATTAATTTATGTGGCTTTGAAAATAAAATTCTGGATTTTCGTCGTACTCATAGGGCAACGACTGAATTCCCACAAAAAGTGTCCAATGTCTTAGAAATCCATATTATAATGTATCATAACTAAATTTAAATTGAATCAAATTGTGAGAAATTAAATGTAAAATTTAAAAAGTAAAATTTAATCAAAAAATACTGAAAATAAAGGGAAATTCTTTAAAAATATTGGGTCACTCTCAGTTACTATTTTTAACATCACGGCCATCAAGAGTAGCAAATACAAATGAACATCATTGAGTGACTTTTTTTTTAGATATGATTTATTTTTTGATTTTTGGCGGAAAATCTTGATTGGATTTTGAATACCTTTTGATGAATCATCGTATCCAATGTAATTTACAAAGATATCCTCAAAAGAGTGAAAATGGAAAGAGTGCATTGAAAATGGATAGGGTTTGACTCGCAATTTGTCCCCCAAAAAAGTAGAATTTTCAACAAAAAAATCGAAAAAATCAGTTTTGACACTCTCGGAAATTTTCTCCTCTTCCCAATGGATTCATAAAAAAAAAATCCAACTATCTCAAAATTATCACTTGGATCTCAAAATTTTTTAATGAATTTTTCCCTAAATACCGCTAAACTGAGCGAGATTGAGCGATTTTACTCCAAACCATTCTTGTAGCTCTTGAAATTCTCTCAAAAAAAATTATTAGGGTAAAATTATTCTGAAAAAAAACTGGCGACAAAATAAAATCAATTTATCTAAAAAAAAATTGGATTTGTTTTATAGCATTACCTAGGATATATCCTCCAACAAGTTCTTCCTCAGTGACCTCAATTGGATCCCCATCATCCTGATTTCCATCCGCCTTTGTTGACACCAATTCAGCAAGTAGCTGCTTAACTTGGCGTGATTTCCCGCTGCTACTTGGCTCCGCTTCTTCGTCCTCGTTACCTTCTTGACCACCGTCTTCCTCTTCCTGACCACTCAATCGATGTATCAATTTCATGTGCTTGCGTAATTTTGTGTCAGCTGCCTCGCACTTCTTCTTGAATTGATAGGACTTCTCCAGCTGGTACTTGCAAGGATGACAGATCATGTTGGGTAGACCATCTTCCTCATAAACCTAGAAGAGATGATTTAATTTTTTAATAAATGAGGTAATGACCTCTTTTTATCAAAGTTATCTCGGAAACTATTGAGTTTACGAGAATTCATTAAGAGACCTTTCTTGTGCCGCATCCAATTCTCTAAAAAGAAGGTGTTCTAACATTTTCTCTTGAATCCAATAATCCCTGAGATATTCTAAGGAAAACCTAAGTCCTACTTTTTTTATTAGCTTCCAAAACCTAAGGAGGGTTTATTTAGCATAAAAAATAACAAATACATTAAGCAGTTTATGCAAACGTGCTTTTCTTTCTTTCTTGGTAACTATAATTGATGCAATTCCTTTCCTGTCTAATCTAATTGAAATGTTCTCTATTCATAACAGATGATTAGGTCGATTGACTCTACGCAGTAATTGACGCCTTTGGTTCTATATATATAAAAAGCAATTAAGGATGTTTGGGAGGTACAATCGAAGAAAAGTTAATTATTCGTATATAATTCTGAATAACAACATATATAACATGATATTCTTGGATCTGATTCAGTGAGTCTATGAAGAATGGAATGAGGAATAAAATAAGCCTTAGGAACAAAAAATCAATTGATAACTGGAAGATTGGTGCCATTTTTTACATTCCTTTAAATCTTGAAAAGATTGAAGGAATGGTGCCAATTTCTTAATTTTGCATCATTTTTTTGTTCCTATGGCTTATTTTTTACCTTACTACATTCTTCGAATCCTTATTGAATCATTTTCGAGACATTCATCTTGTATAACGTTGTTATTTACGATTTCATACAAGAAATTAACTTTTTTCCGACTGTATTTCCCAATTATCCTTTACCAAAATTTCTGTTCCTTCAGTACTCCTCCAAATATATCTCGAAAACCATCAGGTTCATCAAAAAATCACCAAGAAACCTTTTATTCCAGAAAATCAAATTCTTTCTCAAAAAGGTCTCTACAACTTTTCCCTTTGAACCCAATCGTTTCTGAAATAATAGAAAAAAAACCCTAAATCCTACTTTTAAAATCATTTCCTTTCTCTCAGCACTCTTCAAAGAATATCTGGAAAACCGCTAGATTTATCAAAAATCACCAGGTGACCTTTTCTTGGAGATTTTTCAAAATTCCTCCCAAAAAAGTTCTCCTGAACTTTTCCCCTAACTCCAATATTTTCCGTGATATTCTTCAAAAATCCTAAATCCTGCTTTTAGCAACATTTCCATTCTTTCAGTACTTCTTCAAAAATACCTCGAAAACCATCAAGTTTATAAAAAAATCACCGAGAAACCTTTTATCCCAGAAAACCAAATTCTCTCCAAATAAAAGGTCTCTTGACCCTTCCCCCTAACTCCACCAATCCCCAAGATATTCCAAAAAAAAACCATCACTCTCATCCAAAATCCCCCCAAAAAGCATTTTAGTACCCCCCAAAATCCTAGGAAGACCTCTCTTTCAAATCCAAACTATAAACCTCTGCATAACACGAATCATCTCAATTATCCTCCCTCAAACATTACAGATTCCTGCGATAGATCCCTGTAATAATGATTGAGAATAAAAGTGCATGACCCTTCCCCAGTCTCAAAGCTCCAAGAAACCCCCCCAATTTCCCGAAATTTCGTCGATAACTCGGTAAAGAGGATAGTATCCTCCCCCGTAAAAAAAAAAAAACGATGCCAGCCTCCTAAAACTCTTTTCCAAAAATTTCCCAACAATTAATTTGTCATAGAAAAAAAATTCCAGAGGCCAGTGTGGCGTCGATATTGGATCCATTAGTGGGCAAGGCAAGTCGCACAGGGGGGGCGGCCATCTACAAAATAGCCTAAACGTAAAATTCAATAAGAGATAAACTAGATTCCTATTTTAATAAAAAGCACCCAAACATGCAGAATCTATTGGCAATAATATGCCTAATATTTTTAACAAATTATACATGAATATATATGTATTAATAGTATCTCACCTCAAGATTAACACAAGCCATAATACGTAGGGGCAATGGAACGGCGTCATCATCGTAAATCGGCACCATCTCTTCCTCCTTGGCCAGGCACAGTCGGCACAATTCATTGACATGAATAATAACATTGCTTGGGCTATCGCCCTTCTTTCTACTGTATGTTTTCATCATTAATAATGCTTTCACAGTACTAATAAATAATAAAAATTAATGAATTATTAAATTTTATTGTATGAATTGAGTGAATTTTTATTTTATTTTGTGAGAGAGATAAAAATTGTTGGGACGTACGCGCTCTTGGTGAGAAACACACACAGCTCAGTCACTCACAACGGAATCTATAATGGCGGCCGATGACGCCGATAGCCGAGACACACTGTGTGGAGGGTCTCTATGCGCGCACTTGCCTAGACGCCATTTTGTCGTAGAATCTTTCATCTTGTTGTGTGAGTGCGAGAGAGAGAAAAGAATTTCTGCAGTTTGGATTAGCCGAGGGAGGAGAGCGATGGTAGTGACACTCTGCGTGTTGTCGGTAAAAACGACAATTACCATTGATTTTCTGTTGTGTTGGTGAGTAATGGCGGGAATTTTACGGAAGTTGAAAAAAGACTTCCGGCCCGCGATTTTTGAGGTCTTCAATGGGGAGATAAAAGGAGGGAAATATTGGGCTTTTTGAGGATTGCTCGGAAAGTAATGGAGATAGAGCGATTTTGGTGATTATACATTTTGTAGGGGATTTGAGTGAAACTAATGTTAAATTTATGTTGAATTTTTGAATCTCGCTAAATTTTCGAGGTATTTGAGGAAAACCGAATTCAGTTTCGAGTTTTCATCACTTTTTATTGATTATCACGAAAAATGGGTGAGTCAGAGCTTCAAAATAGGTATTTATAAAAATTTCTTTATCCCGCTTAGTTTCCGAGAATTCTCGAAATAGTGATTTTTGATGGTTTAAACGAAAAAAGAGCGGGAAAAAAATCGTTTTTCAAGGTTTTTAAAGATATCTCGAAAACGAAGGGAGGTAGAGGAATATTTTTAGTAACCTTGTAACGAATTTATCCTTTAATATTCGCCAACGATGCCCCAATAACCCAAAAAAACTATTAATCAGTTGAGCGCTAGCTGTTTTATACAATTTACGGGGCAAAACAATAAATCCCTCCATGAGCCCTCTTCACTCCGATGGGAAAAGGAAGACGATACTCCTGTATTTTGCAGTTTCAATGAATAAACTTAACTCGATCGTTTGAAACGATCTTGATTAACAGTAATACTCCCCCCCCCCCCCCCCCCCCCCGACGTTCAAACTTTTCACCGAAATTGTCTTATACAAAAAGATAAAGTTTTTCAAGTGAGCAAGACGGGACAGCTTCTCGTCACCTCAACTATTTCAAATACTTCAACAAAAAAATTTAAGAAAATTCCTTATCTCAATTTTTGGGGCTGTCTCCCACGATGACCAAAGATTTTTCAACTCAAACAATAATTTACTCCACTTTAATTAATTTAACTCTCAATAATTCTCTTTATTTTTCTAAAACCACGTCTATTCGTTTCGGAGTTCGGCGAGGAAGTCCCTCGCTTCGTCCTTCTTCCTTGAGTGGGGGTCACTCGAACGGGTTTCCAGCGGCCGAACTGTCCGATCGCTCGCGCTGCTCACTTACACTGAGGGAAAAAAGTATTTTCTAGGAATAAGAATAATTTTGAGACAAAACTTCTTTCTTATTTGTAATGAACTGTATAAGGAAATGAGAGGATTTAATTGAGAGAAATCAATACCTATTTCTCTCAATGTTAATTTATTTTAGTTCGAAATAACACAAGATCAGTACTCATTTTTTGTTATCTTTCGCTAACTGATAACGATGAATAAGCAATTATTTGTCCGAATCTCCCTCCTGCATTAATTCAATCTCGATCATATTTGCCATTAATATTTTCATGTGGAATCTTCATTAAATAATAATGTATTTGCGTGAAATATGAAATATCGGTCCAAACATAACTCAGTTTGGATCAAAACCGAAATGGATTTCTCAGGAACTTTCCTCCGAAAAACTCATCTTATTAATTGATGCGAACATGTTCAAATTCATTGTAATCAGACTTGAGGAATAAGCCAAAATATTTTTTCCCCTCAGTGTATTCCAATTCCACAGAATTCCGCATAGTCAACATAAAAGAAGTTTCCGGCAACAATTTTGATCAAATAATCTTGTCTGAATTGTTGGCTTTTCGGCACTGCAATTAATTTAATAGCTAAATGTTGACTTCCTGTATGGACTCCTCGTCGCGACATTTTTTGTAGCTATTGGAATTCTCTACAAAAAAGGTTTCTTTGAAAATTTCGCTATCTCTCTCACTTCCTGAGATATTTAGGATATTCATAATTTTTGCTTCTTTACCTCAAAAACGAGAAAAAGGACAAAACTTTTACGTTTGACACGAAATCTTCTTTCAGTTTATTTTTATAAATTATACATCATCTATTGCATATTTATACGCAAATAAACACGTTATTCAAACTCATTGTTTCTGGCAGCTATTAACAATACATTTTCATCAGCCAAGACACTCATGATTCATCGTTGCAATAAAGTTATCGTCAATACAATCATCGATTTATTAATAAAAAAAACAGTATATGTATAGGGCAATAATATACTGGGGCAAAATGGACCTCCAGGGCAATATCGTTCATGATTTTTTTCGGAGTGAAGAACTTTGTAGAGAAATCTGAAAAAATTTGAGAACATGCTCCAAAATGTGAACATTGTTCGTAAATTTTTTCTAATTTTTTCGAAAAGCTCTTCACTAAAAAAAAAAATTCCGAATCATACGCTGGGGCAAAATGGACCTCTAGGGTAACATTATTCATGTTTTTTTTTTGGAGTGAAGGACTTTGTGGAAAAATCTAAAAAAAATTGAGAATATGCTCCAATATGTGAACATTGTTCGTGAAGTTTTTCGAATTTTTCTGAACAGCTCTTAAAAAAAAAAATCCTAAATCATTTTGAACCACAGGTTTATTTTGCCGCGGTTTCTCCTATATAAAAAATTCGATAGAAAAAAAAATGGTTAAAAATGAAACGATTGACAGAAGAAGGAGGGCATTAGCATACACTTCATTAAAAATAACTTTTGTATATAAGAGATACCAAAATGTACGCTGAATTATATGGAAAGTAGAGTGGGAGGTGAAAATATTTCATGAGGAAAGAAAATGCGTGGGCGTAAGAAGTTACATCTTGCTGAAAATTTTCAGATTTTAGTTTAGTTTTGATTTCAAATTCTTCCGGTTAACGACAACGTATCTACTTTATTTTAAAAATTAAAGAGGTATTAATTAATTTTCATCAATTATTAATAAATTACTAAAAATAATTTTTTTTTCCATTTTTTCAAATCACTTAAAAATCACTCTAATTTTTTTTTAAGCTTCTAATCTATTTTTTTAATTAATATTCATTAACTGTCCATTTTTTCCAGTTTAAAAGGGAAATGAAAAATTATTTTAAAAAATTTGTTTTCAATTAAATAAAAAAAAATGAAAATTATTTAAAAAAAAAAAAAAATTCCATTCAAAAAAAAAAGTTAGAAATGATAAAAAAAATTGAAATTTTTTTCGATTCACTTATTTTTCGTTGATGTTTAAAATATATAGAATGAATATAATCGTTGGAATTTCCAACATCAAAAATAACCACTGAGATATAGTAGGCCACAAACTTACTTGTCGTCTGCAAGTAGAAGAATTTTAAGATATTATTAATATTATTATTATAACTATTTTTATTATTAATATTATTAAAATGTATTTTATTACGAGCTACTTGTGGTTTCTCCACTTGCAAACGCAAACGAATGCACTTGGTTTTGCTCGTGTATAAATTACATTTGAATAATGGCTATCAGAGAAAAGTGGGGCAAAATGGACCTCCGAAGCAACATGATTCAGGATTTTTTTTTGGCATGAAGGAGTTGATGAAAAAATTTGAAAAAATTTGAGAAGATGCTCGAATATGTAGACATTGCTGGTGAATTTTTTCAAAATTTGTTGAAAATCCCTTCTGTCGAAAAAAAAAGTCTCGAATAATTTCGAGCTACAAGTCCATTTTGCCCCGGTTTCTCCTATATCAACTGAGAAAATTGCAATTGTATGTGCGCAATTGTAATGGAAATTCACTTGTCCCTGCTGCCGGTATAATGGGTATTTCTTAAGGTGCACAAGTCAGTTACAAGCTTGTTTATCATGCCAATACATCACCGAGTGAGTTATAATTGGGTGATGATGTGTTTGAAAGTTTATTTTTATTGAAATTTCGTGATTATTTGTGAGGGAAATAGCTTTACTCTGGTTTTCGTTGATTATCTGGAAAACGGAAGGAGATAGAGAAATTTAGGTAGAGACGTTTTTTGTTGAGAATTTATTTTTCTATAAAAAATATCACTTGACATTTCCCCCTAAACTCAATAGTTTCCGAGATCCTTTTAAGATAACGTTTACAAGATTCTTCAAACAGTTTTCTTCTATTTTTACTATTTTAAGAATATTTCAAAAACGAAGAGAATCGGAGAAATTTTGGTAGAGACATTTTTCGTAGGGAATTTCAAGAGCTATTGTGGAGATTTCAACAAAAAGCTCTATCTCGCTTAATTTCCGAGATATCCTCGAAAAACAGAACTTTTACTGAAACCAAGTAAATAATTCGGAAAATATCTCGAAAAAGTGCTTTTACGAAAATTTTCCTTGAAATCTTTTTTCCAGAAAATTTAATTTTCTACGAAAAAAGTCTCTTGACATTTTCCTCTGAACCCAATAGTTTTCGAGATCCTTTTAAAATCATGTATCATCGATTTTTTACCAGTTTTCTCTGATTTTTACTATTGTAAAAATATCTCGTTAACCATTGGGTTTATCGAAAATTGTTTCGAGACATTTTTTGTAGACAATATAATTCTCCACAAAAAAGGTCTCTCGCAAAATTCCTCTAAATCCAACAGAAAACGAATTAACTCTAAAAAACTGAATTTCAGATAAAAATCCCTGATTCAACTTCGAAAAAGAAAATCACAAATTATTGACAATGCTGGCAGGACAAATGCCGAAGCTTGTTAACAAGCAATTCAATTCACCGATAAACCTCTACTCACCTCAGGCAGTCCAGGAGACGTTGGAGAGACAGACAAAGATATTGGCAAATGGTGCTATTGGGTAAGTTCACAAATTTCATTATTTCTTTCATTTTTTGTTTTATTTTTTAATTTTTTTTGTTTCATTTTTTTTTCAAATTCAAAAAATTGTGTGAGAAAAACAACGGATTTTGTGATTATATGTGGGCAAAGGAAAGTGGCCGGAGGTGAATTTCCAAAAAATCTTGAGAAAATTTCGAAAAAGTATGAAACTTTCAAAAAATCTCGACATTTCGAGAAAATCTCTCCTATTCGAGAATTCCTGCTAATTCTTTCATTTTCTGTTTCATTTTTTAGTTTTTTTTTATTTCATTTTTTTTTCAAATTCGAAAAATTATGTGGAAAAAAGTGATTTTGAGATCATATGTGCACAAAAGAAAGCTGCTGAAGGTAAATTTTCGAAGAATTTGGAAAAATGATGAACTTTTCAAAAATCTCGGCATTTTGACATTTCGGAAAAGTCTCGAATTTTCGATATTTTCTCAATTTTTTTTTGCATTTTTCGTTTTATTTTTTAATTTTTTCTTCGTTTTATTTTTTTTTTTCAAATTTAAAAAATTGCATTATCACAGTTGGACGAAAATACTTTGATCGTGGAATTCTGCCAGTTTATTCACGAAGAATTACGCTAATTTACGTAAATCGCTTGCGAAAGGTGGGAAAAAAGTGGGAAAACATGAAAAGACACTTATTTAATTTTTCAAATTTTTTTTTTCAATTTTTTTTTAATTTTTATTAAATTTCATTGAATTCTACACCTGTTGGCTTTGAACAGACAACGAAACAACCACCTTGCGTCAATGGTGAAAATAGATTGACGTACAAGTACACTTCACATAGTACTTTACGATGAATCAGAGCAAACACGTGTTTATTTTCAGTACGCAGAACGAATCACTCGAAAATGTACGAAAATAAATAGCCAATGTTCTCTCTCAAATTTTCCCCGTTTGCTTTTAAATTACGCAAAAATTTTTCGACACTGTACTTGACTCACTTTATTCATCTCAAGCATTGTTTCGCGATCGATCGATCTGCTCGGAGATCAGTACGAATTTTAATATTAATTGAGAGAAATTTTATCGATTAATCATGAGGTACTTGAAAAGATGTGAAGGGAAATTGTTTTTTTTTTTGGGAATATCTTGGGAAATAATGGAGATAGAGGAATTTTGATTCTGACCTTTTTTGTAGATTTTGATTTTCTCCAGAGAAAAATTTTCCACAAATTTTTCGCTACCTCGCTTAGTTTCTGAGATATTTTTCAAAAAGTGATAAAAAAGTGGGAAATAGTGAAATGGGTCAATTTTACTGATTTCTTAGAATATCTTGGAAATTAAGAGAGATAGAAAAAATTTTGTGGAAACCTTTTTCGTAGCTTGTGAAATTCTCTACAAAAAAAGTTTCTATAACAGTTCGCTATCTCTCTTAATTTCCGAGGTAATCCAAAAAAACTGTTGTTTTTTCCTCATTTTTTTACGAAATTTTTCCAGTTTTATCATTTTTTATTTATATTTTTGTGTGCAGGATCGATTTTAATCAATTAGCTAAACCAGCTAATTTACAAAATAGTGCCGTTTTGAAAATGCTCGAGGAGGAGGAGGCGAGGAAGCAAAACGGTGGATATCCTGGTGAGTTTAAGATCAATTAATATTTATTTATTATTTTAATGCTAATAAAGTGCATTTATGTGCTTCAAAATTGCTTATTGACTCTTTCAGCTCTAATAAAATAAGTTTACGAGTTTACTCAATTTTCTAAAGCAATTCACTACTTTTTTTATAGTTTTTATTGGAGAATCATAACAATTATTCATTTTTTATCAACGATTTTCTTCTTTGACTTGAGTTTAAAAAAAGGCGGTTTGAGATAGAAAAACGGGGGTGAATCGGGGATCTTCGTCTTTTCAAATAAAAGATTTTTGGTTTCTTAACTTTTTTTCGTATCTCAATCAATTACGGAGATATTTAACAATAAATAGTTTGATAAATTCCCAGGTGAATTTTTTTCTTTCAATTTTAATTGCAAATATCTCCGAAAATAATTGAGATACGAAAAAATTTTATTGGACCAAATTTGTTCCTCTTGATAAGACGAAGATCCTCGTTTCATCCCCGTTTTTCTATCTCCAACCGCCTTTTTTAAACTCGAGTTAAAGAAGAAAATCGTTAGAAAAAACTGCCCAGCTAATACTAACGCTTCTGCTTTTTTTAATAAAAAAAAAAAGTGTTATCCAAAACAATTTACCTGATATCAACGACTGAAGTTCGCCGAGTCCTTCGACCAATGACTCATTACCAAAATAATTGGCAGCCCCATTTATTGCAGAATACGTGCCCCTCGAATCTTCAATTTCAACTTGCATTAGGTAGGATTAAACTGTTCAATAAATTCTGGTGATTATTCATCGTAGTAATTAGTTGAAGATCACTAAAAATTAATCACCGGCATTAATCATTTCGCGGAAAAAAAACTCAATTAATGTCTTCTAAATTTAGAAGCATTAAATTCTCACCGAGCCTCTGAAAATGCCTTTTCTTCTGAAAAAAAAGGAAGGATTTATCAGATTCTCTTGATTCCAGGAATTTGTACTGAAAAACACTATAGTGCAATTGATGTTGGGCCAATAATTCCTGAGATAATGAAAAAATAAAAAAAAAACCTTAATTTTTCTAATTTTTTAAATAAATTTTTTTTGTTCAATGAATCATAAAAAAAAAATTATGCGCGTAAAGAAAATGCGAAGAACTACAAATCCAGATTTTTTGAATATTTTTTTAATAACAATTTATTTATTTAAAAAAATTTATAAAAATGGCACATGTGTACTAATTTGATTATGATTCTTTTTTCATCTTAATTTTGCTGTTGATTCCAATGAAATCAATTTTTTTATCATTAAATTAAAACTTCTCATTAACGTAAGAATAATTTTATCAAAAAAACAAGTAAATCTCCATATTCTTGGATATAAATTGAAAATGTAATCAATTCCCCCTCTTTGTTAAATCCTGGCAGTGTTTTAGAACCTTGGGAGACTCTAAAATCGTTCGCCGGGTTTTATGCAATTATCGTTTTACTTTAGCAGTCTTACTGAAAGTATTTGTTTAGTTGTTGGCGACATTTCGTTACGATTAAATCGTATTGAATTAAAAAAAAAAATTAAATTTGAATTATTGGTAATTTTTTTTTAATTTATTAATTCAGTGTAAGAAAAATAAAATAGAATTATTCATTAAATTAATTTAATTAATTTATTAATTAACTAGTAAATTAGGGTGAATTAGAGCCAATTGAATTAACGCATTTTCTCGTTTTATTAATTTTTTTATCGGATTTTTTTTTTGTTCTTTTTCTCGTTTCATATAAAACAGAAATTTCGTTTTGAAAATTCCAAATTCTTCGAGTTTCTTCTAAAAATATACGTTGGGCTCAAGTAACTATTAATACAGCGGCATCAATAGCACAGAAATAAGCTCTTATTACTGATTTATGACTTATTTTTTTAATAAAGCAGATTTTTTTTTGAATAATAATAAAAAAAAAAAAATTATTTTTGAAGTGAGAAAATGTGTGGGTTTTTATGTGCCTTCGTTTTTCAAGAAGATCTCATAAAATAAAGGAGATACGAATTTTTTTGTGGACACCTTTCTTGTGGCTCTCGTTTCGCTCTACAAAAAAGGGTTCAACAAAAATTTCGATATCTCGCTTGGATTGCGAGATATTGAGGAAACATAAATCGGAGAAGAAAAATCGATTTTTAGTTTTTTTTTTCATTTTTTGAACTCTTTTATTTTAAAAATCAGAAAAAAAGTCGATTGTTAGAAATCGATCGCTAGCATTTCAGTGACTAATTTTCGTCAGTTAATCAATCAATTTTGATCGCATGAATTAATAAAGAATCCTTTTTTTTTCACTTTTCCTAAAAATTTTGTGAATTTTTGTTAATCTTAAACAAATTTTAATTACTGTGTTAATTATTTTCAAGGCGCTAAACGAGTTACTTGGCCTCCACCAGCAGAAGATCAGGTCGACTTCGTCGAGCAAGTTCCTGTTCAAGCAAAGGTATTTTGCACAATTAAATAATAAAACTTTTATTGAAATTCAATTTTTTGAACTTCTTTAATTCTCAAGTTTCAATCATTCGGTTTACCACTTTGTAAAAATGCATGTGAAAGTTTATGTAATCGTGTGGGCTATCGAGTTCGTGGTTGACTATCATTATATCGAGACACTTCACCAAGATACCTTTTTTTTTTATAAATATCGAAAGAATTTCATTTTTTAATTCTTTTCATTTTTCCTTGAAAAAGATTTTCTTTCGAATGATATTTCAGAAGCCGTTGATTTTAAGACAATTTATCGGAAGACCTTTTTTGTAGAAAATTCAATTCTCCACAAAAAAGGTATCCTGGCATTTTTAGATAAAATCAATAATTACTGAGATATCTGCAAAACAGAAAGCATGAATTTTCTGGATTCTACATTTGATGAATTTTTTGATGAATTTTTCGATGAAATAATCATTGAATAATCAGAAAAAAAATTGAAAAATTTACCTTCGAAGACTCGTGGAGTCGGTGAGTACGTCTCGTATCAGAGCAGTCCCTCATCAGGTCCATCGCCACAGCCTCACACAGTACTACCTTCTGTAACATCACCGATCTCCACATCCATAAGTCCTGGTGGTACATTAAGACAGCCACTGAGCTTTCAGCAGCATCAGATTGGTCAAAAAACTTGGGCACCAGTAACACCACCCGCAACCTCTCCATTGCCATCACATCAGCCAAATTGGGAGCAATCCCAGCCGCATTATCATCATCAGCCAATTTATCAGGTAATTTTTTAAAGGAGGAGAGAAGTGGAGAAAAATGAATCTGGGGAGTGAAATGATGCAGGATTTTTTTTTCATGTGAAGGCGTCCACAAAAAAAATTGAAAAAATTCAACAACAATAGAGACCTATTGGAGCATCTTTCCAAATTTTTTGCAGATTTTTCGAAGACCTCTTTCACTCCGAAAAATAATCCTGGATCATTTCCTGGGGGTTCATTTTGCCCCAGTCTCCCCTAAAACGAGATTAATCAATTTATCTTTGAATATCTTGAATATCTCGGACAGTAAGCGAGATAGCGAAACTTTTGTAGAGATCTTTTTTGTAGAGACTCTCAAGAGCTAGAAAAGAAATATTCACGAAAATTCCGCTATCTCGCTTAGTTTCCTAGATATCTTTCAAAACCGATAAAAAAAACGATTTCTCCTGTTTTACTTTTTCATTACTTCATCATTAAATTGTCATTCACTAATTGAATCGAAAAATGTAGTCAACTTGGTACGAACGGATCCACGAGGATGATTAGTTACTGATAGAAATGGACCACAGTTTTTTAATTATTTGATTAATAATTAATCATAATAAATTGAGGAATAAAACGATTTTTGGAGTTACTTCAGTTTTTTGCGATTATCTCCGAAACGAGTGGGCTGCGAGGAATTTGTCAAGAGACCTTTTCTTGTAGAAAATTCAATGCTCCATGAAAAAAGTCTCTTGATAGATTTTTCTAAACCTATCCATTTTCGAGATATTTACAGATTAATAAAAATGGATTTTTCCATGTGCTTTTGACAGAAACAAGACCAGTTCGAAGGAGCACCAAGATTATATCAACCGCCTCAGCCTCATTTCGAGCCACCACCATCCTTAATCACTTTAAGGCCTGAACCACCAATTTCTCAGGTAAAAATGTTGATTTTTAGTAAAAAAAAAAAAAGTTAAATCTTTTATTTCTAATGAAATTATCAAATTAATCCCGCAGTAATTCCGCGAATATCTCCGGAAATATTGGAGTCGAGAGAATTTATCAAGAGAACTTTGTTGTAGAGCATTTAATCCTCTACAAAAAAGATTTTTTGACAAATTTCCCTAAACCCAATAGTTTCAAGGATACTTAAATTTTTTTAAAATTATCCCACCGAAAACTCGAAATTCTCAAGGAAATTATGAATTTGTAGTTTTTAGTGATGAAATAACGTAGGCGATTGGGCACTTAATTCGACATGGTAACTTGAGTAATAACATGATAAAATTAATGACAATAATACTTGGCACTTAATCAAGGATAAAAAATAATAAATATTCACAAAAAGAAAAGCCTTGAATGATAAGTGGATATTAGCCAGTTGAACACTGGACACTTGATGTTTTATTTTCAATGAAAGAAATTCAATGTGTTAACTTGTAAATTTCAAAAATTGGGCAAATCACCAAGATTATCATGATATTATAATGTACAGTTTATTTATAAATAAACTTTTTGTAATGAAGTGGAAAAATCCACTGAATCCCTCTTTTCTTATTTCGTGAATATATCTATAAATATTGGGTTTACAGAAATTTCCCGAGAGACTTTTTTTGTGGGGAATTAAATTCTCTACAAAAAAGGTCTCCTGACTTTTTTTTTGCCCTAAACCCACTCGCTCCAAAGATATTCTCAGAATAACGAAATATTCTCAAGCTCCTTTAAAAAAAAATTAATTATTCATTTAAAAAAATAGGTATCAGCACCAGTTTATCAGGCGCAACCAGCAGCAACAATGGCACCAGTCAGTGGTAATATGAGAGGTGATACGAAGTGGCCACCAGCATCAGTCAAGGAACAAACAGAGGCAGAAAATCGTGCACGAGTTGATTTGGCAAAGGGTCCAGTATTTAGACCACGTCGTATTAACAAAGATTACAGTGGTTTTTTTGCACAACACGCATTGAACAGCAGTTATCCTGGCTACAGAGCACCACCTGGAACCCAGTACTTCACACCATCCTATCAGCACTAATCAATTAAATTTTTTTAAAGATAAAATAATTAAAAACAAAAAAAATCAACATCTGTGGAAGTCGAAGGGATTTTTATTTAATTTAATTAAATGAATAATTAAAGGCTGTGCAGATTGAACACCTGCTTTTGTCAGCCAGTAATTTATCATCAATTTTATTTTCCACGCAATAAACAGTTAGAGACTGATTTCCCTCTTATGAAAAAAATTGAATTAAAAAATTCAGTGAAAAAATGAAGTGAATTTTTTGATATTCGTTTTTCGGAAGATATCTCGGAATTTAAAGGAGATAATAAAATGTTTGTAGAGACTTTTTTTGTAGCTCTTTTTGCCTACTCTACAAAAAATGTATCTACGTAAATTTTCGTATCTCCAACGATTTCCAAGATTACATCAAAAAACGAAATGAGTAAATTTATCTTATTTTTTCTACGGAATTTTCCATTTTTTTTTCTCTTTCAAATTGAAACGCTTTTTAGAGAAAAAAAGGCCCACTAATGCTTATTTTACTTACTTTTCTTTTTAATTATTTACACTTTCAAATATCTTCAAAAATAGCCATTTTCTCATAACAATGATGAAACGAAAGGAGAACGACGAATAAATCGAGTATCGAAAATACACGACTCATGTGAAATAATTGTACAAAAAAAAATTATGTATTAAAGAATGAGATTAAAAATTATATGAAAATGAATATTTTTCTTGTCAATTATTCAACGATTTTCTCTCTCATCAATTTACTAACTATTCAATCGGAATGATCATTATAATTGTAACGAACAATTGTGATTAAGTTAGTTGTAATTGTTGAAATTTTTTATTTTTTTTTCTCAAATCCAAAAGGTCATGAGCGAAATTGTTGAAGTAAATGAATGAAAATTACAAAATTAATAACTCACTCATCAATTTTATTCGACATTTTTGTAATTAAAAGTAACAAAGTGAATTAAATGTATTATCCACCTGATTGCGTTTTTTTTTTTGCAAAAATATTTAGCTACCTATACGAATCGATTCTCCACATTATCATAACAATAATAAATGCCCCCAGCATGAGTCAATACTAAAAATTGACGATTCCATAATTTCTTTAATTTATTGATCAAATTATCTATTTATTTGGCAAGGCACACTATTTTTTATCTAAGAAAACTATTATTCAATAATATTAATAAATAGTTCCCTGAGTATATTTAGATTTTTCTTCAACGCGAATGAAATCCTCTCAAGATAATTTGATTTTTCTGTTGTGAAGGAAAAAAAAATTGAATAAAAAAATAAATTATCATAGATTTAGT
The DNA here is from genome assembly GCA_963942555.1 of Aleiodes leptofemur. NCBI lineage: Eukaryota > Metazoa > Arthropoda > Insecta > Hymenoptera > Braconidae > Aleiodes > Aleiodes leptofemur. The sequence goes on from OZ012614.1 coordinate 10,356,672, forward strand.
TATTGAGAATGTGAAATTACGAGAATTTTTTTTTTACATTAGCGAAAACAAAAAATTGTTTTTTACATGCTTCTATCACATCTTTTGATTCACAGTTCAATTAAACAAGCCAATTGGACGTTAGGCCAGCCTAACAAAGGAAAGAATATATTATTCATTGATTGATTCATGAGCATTGATCTAATCAAAGAATTGCCTCACAATTTTCCACCGAAAGACGACGATTAAGTTATTAAAAACACGAAAAGAATCCTCTTCTTGATTTTTCAAAGTATCTCCGAAAATATGAGGCTTATTGGGATTTATCAAGAGATCTTTTTTGAAGAGCATCAAATTTTCTATAAATAAGATCTCTTCACAATTTTCCCTAAACCCAACGGTTCTCGAGATACTTACAGAATAAGGTACAAGACTCTTACTTGGAATTTATGTTTTTTTTTTACACGAGAGAAAATCCTTGGGTTTGTTGAATAGCTTGGAGTAATTTGTAACGCAATCTTTCACGTGTTTGATAGCGTGGTAAGTCGAGAAGATTGAAGCACGTGTGGGCAACTGGTAAGTATTTGTCATCGGACATGGGTTGAATCGTGATCTGAAACCAAAAATAAAGAGAAATTCATTAAACCCAGAATATCTTCAAAATTATTAAATTTAGAGGAATTCATCAAGAGATCTTTTTTGTAGTTCATAAAATTACCTACGAAAAAGCTCTCTTGACACTTTCCCTTAACTCCACTAGTTTCCGAGATATCTTTTATCCAGGATCTCCAAAAATAATATTTCAATTCGTTAATTAGAAAAAAAAATACAAAATTAATCGCAAAAAATTTCACCTTGATGGCTTTCATTCCCTGAATAGGTATCCGATCACTCCCCGTCAAGAATAGCAAGAACTTCTTTTTCTCCTCGAGCGACAGCCCATGAAAAATCTCCCAGAACATAACAATTGTCGGATCGTCCTTCGTATACCCCTCCTTGTACCCAGCATTGTCCTCTAGTTCCTTCCAGTCGTAATTCTCATTTCCAACAACCACAGCCATCAGCTCATGACTATAAAACAGTTTCAGCACATGTCCCCCACAAACCTTATCGAACCCCTTATAAAAAGCAGAAAACTGGGCCTGCACCGACTTATTAAAAATATAATCCACATAAAGTTCCACAAATTCCTTCCTATTATCCTTTGTAACCGCCACCTGAGAGCCCCCAGGAACAAGTTCATAAGTCCTCTGTTCCCCAAAAACGTCCCTCGTCACCTCAAAATTAAGTGCAAACACTTCCTCAACATCCTCATCCTCATAATCCAACAAACTCTGCAAGTTTTTCGCTAAAATCGGTGATAAATCCTTCAGATCATCAATTGTCACCTTCTCCCCAAGTATTTTCTTGTAAAGCGCCAGAGGAAATGGTAGATCAATAATAATGAAATTATAAATAACAAGGCCACACAAAACGCCAATGAGAAAATACATTTGTTCTGTCTCAAAAGAGTCCTCGCTGAACCAGATTGTCCTTGTCTCATCAAACTGCTTGAACATTCCGTACTTTGGATCCAGAATTTCCTTCAGTAGGAGCATAAAAAATTCTTTCCGCACACCACCAGCATCCTCTGCCTCTTCTCCATGAAACTTGACCCTCAACGGTTTCTTCAAATCCGTTGAATCGTGCTCGGACAATTCTCTCAAAGTGTCCGCAACAATGTTTTCCCGTGAAACATTGAGCATGAGAAACTGCTGAGCATGGGACGGTGGTGCTCCCATGAAGAATATGTTCCTCAAGGCCCTATTCGCAGCTTCATTCATAGCCAAGTGCATCTGAATAGCCTGATCGTTCTCAAGGAGAATTGTCTTTGCTTGAGCATCAAAGAGAAAAGGGTAATTGCAGAATGGAATTCCAGTGGAAAATGGATCTGCTCCTGTTATGTACTTGAGATAGTCCATCCTAATGTCGATGATTTCACTCAGTTCTGGGAGATAAAACATGTCATATGGGACCCGCGAGGGCTCCTGTGCTCTAGTAAGCTGGTTTATAAACTGGAGAATGTCCAGACAGAGCTTCAGCGTTGGATCCTTGCAGACGAAATTGTTGTCACTGCCCTTTGCCTGTTTGAGGATGGACAGCAGAATGGATTTATACGCCCTTATAAGCCTGTGGAAGACCTGAACAGGCGCCTTTGTCCACCACATTCCTACGACCTTCTTTGCCTCTGGTTTGAGCGCCAGAAGAGCTTTCGCGAAAGGTTTCTGCAGATTCGCGCAGTTGCTGGTCTCTAGAAATCCGTGATAAAGAGGAAGGACGATGTAGACCCTCAAAGACTCGACGTCAGGAGGTGATGGTGCAAGTGTCGGTATCAGTCCCTCGATAAGGGACGTGAGAATCAGTTCTTGGATAGTCGTGTTCTGAATATCGGAGATTAATCCGAAGAGTCTGGACGCTTTTTCGACGTCGACACCGGAGTGCCGGCTGGAGCAACCGTAGTGCCCGTTTTCGTCTAGGAGAAATGAGGCATTGATACAGGCCTGACTCCTAAAAACAGTCTCTAGATAGGTCATGAGGTCGTGGTCAATTGCTGAACCCATTGGTGTTCTCTGGCAGATCAGTATTTGGTCCTCGTTGACAGTGAGAATTTGCGAATTGTCGGCGTAAATTCTGCAGTCGTCAGGCACTACCGCCTCTTCTCTCTTGGTGACAGTCGCGAAACAGTGGTCGCCTCCGGAGAAAACGTGTTTGACGACGCAGTCGACGCTGTACTCGCTCTTGGGTCCGTCAACGGTGTAAATCGCAGAGCCACTAGGGGATACCCATGGTCCCAGGACTACTTGGGGCGTTGTGACACTTCGGGTGACGCGGATTCCAAGCTGCCCAGCACCACCAAGACCCCAGGCGTAAACTCGTCCTCTGGAAGGCACGAGTGCCAGCATGTGGCGTCTTCCGCACGTGATCTGAGTGACGACACTGCCCATCAGCTCCATCACCTTTCGCGGAAGAACCTCGTTGCCGTTGGTTCCATGGCCCAATTGGCCGTACATGCCGGCACCGCAGGTAAAGACACCGCCTTCTATCGTTAAAAAACCAGTGAAGTCCTCGCCGCAGGAGACGTAACGGACCTTTGTGTTTCGGAGGGTTCGCAATTGACAGGGATAGTGGACAGTTCCTGATGAATTTACGCCTAGTTGGCCAAAAGTATTCCGTCCCCAGCCGTAGATAGCACCGGATTTCGTCACCACTATCGAGTGATACCCACCGCAGGCTATGAACGCTGGAAATTTAAGAGATTATTTTATTTTCTCGGGAATATCTCGGAATCTATTGGAGATTGAGATAAATCATAGAAATCTTTTTTGTGGCACTTAAAATTTTCTACGAAAAAGGTTTCTGTGATTTTTTTTAATCTCCAATGGATTCCGAAATATTATCAAAAAATTGTAAAATAACAGAAGTTTGATCTTAAGGTAGTATCCCAGAGGACGGTCGATAAAACAGAAAAAAGGAGGATTTTGTAGGTTATTCTTCAATTCTTTACTGATAATTCGGGAAAATGTGCTTTAATTTACTTGAAAAAGTGATTAAACTATTCAAAAATCATATCTTCAGCTCGTGAATATAATTTTTTTTTGTTTCTTGATTTTTTTTTTACATTACTAATCTCTTATCACATGCATGAGATAGAGAGAGGGGCAAATAGTTACGACTAACTTCTAATTAAAATTTCTCAATAACTATACGGTGAATTGGATATTTCTTCCTTCTATTATTTAGTTAAAATGCTGTTCTTTTCACCAATTGCTTTTAAATAATGGATCAACCGTGTGGTTTTTGAGTAATTTCGTTATTTCTGTCTGATTTAGGGCATTCCATCCCCACCACCACTATTTCCAGTAACTTTGATAATTCATATCTCATAAACTGTACGGTCAAAAATTATAAAAAAATTCAGAAAAATTAAAAAAAAATCTCATCTTTCATACGGTAACAAAAAAATTAAGGATTAACTCAAAATTATTCCTAATTCCTTCAATTACCTATTGGTATCGCTGATAAACTGGTGATTTGTCTTGGTTTCATTTCGCCCTTGCAGTCAGGTCCATGGCCCAGTTGTCCTTCATCATTAGAGCCCCACGAGTACAATTCACCGTTGTTTGTTAACGCTAAAACGTGTTTAAAGCCACAAGACACTTGAACAATAAAACTCGTAGCAAGTGCTTTGACCATTCGCGGTGTCTCCTCTATGCTCTTCGTCATATTCAGGCCCAACTGGCCGTCCATATTACAGCCCCAGCTAAACAGCTGTCCCCATTCATTGATCGCTAATGTGTGACGAGAGCCACACGATACTTTTTTAAAAATAAATGCATCCAGTGCTGGTACAATCTGGAGTCTCTTCCTCGGTTTAATGTGACCCAATTGTCCATAATCATTGTTACCACACGAGTAAACCTGGCCATCATCAGTAACAATGACTGTATAATTTTCACCGCATGATATTTCAATGATTTTCGTTGCTTTTGGAAAATCCACTTCACGTGGTACTAATATATTTTCATCCTCAATACCACCAAGTCCAAGTTCACCGTGAACTGTACTGCCCCAACAGAACATATTTTTTTCTGAATCTGTCACGTGGTTATCACACTCCAGTCTCCGTTTTTTCGGCTCACTTGCCTGGAAAAAAAATTAATTAACATTTAAATATTTAAAGATGTCTTTTGATAAAAAGCAGATGGATCATGGCTTTTTTAAGGTATTTCGAAAATTAGCAGGTTTAGGAAAAAATGTCAAGAGATCTTTTTCATGCAGAATTCAATACTTCACAACAAAAGTCCAGTGATGAATTCTCCTCAAACTAATAGTTTTCGAGATACTATTAATATAATGCATGCATGACTTTTTTTCAATAGTTTCCACCTATTTCTACGATTTTATGAGTATCTCAGAAACTATTGAGTTTAAGTGAAAATATCAAGAGATTTTTTATGCGGAGAATTTTGTGGGCTACAAGGAAGATCACTTGACGAATTTCTCTAAACCAACCAATTTTAGGGAAAGTTGGAGATATTTGAAAATAAGAATTAAATCCATTGAGTTTTTTCCTTTTACCACGTCACTACTTTCAACGTGATAAAACACATGCAAATAAACTACATAATGGTAAAGGTAAGCTTCACAAGGTGCTTCAAATATTTGAAGTATTTTTAAAAATTGATAAAGAACGAGTAATCGGAAAAATAGATAAAGAGCGGTTATTCACAGTTTATTTCTTTTTTTTCTATTAATTTTTTTTTGTTTTTGGAGGAAAAAAAATTACCATTTTTATTCCCAGGTCGACTTCTATCCCATGTTCAACCCCGGGCAATATCCATCAATCCACGTTAACCCTTGCGTGATTTTCTATCAAGCAAATTATTTTATTTTCAAACAAATTAAGCAATAAATTGATTAATTTGAAGCGAAGTGAAAGAATTAAATAAATGGAAAAAACTATTGATTTTTCTGAAATATCTCGGAATCTATTGGAGATAGAGATAAAGTGGTGATCATCTCTCTGGTAGAGAATTTTAAGAGCGACAAAAAAGGTCTCAACGAAAATTTCGCTATCTCGCTTAGTTTCCAAGATCCTTTCAAATAACTTGATAATTACCAATTACTGCGAAAATCAGTTTTTTCAAAATATCTCGGAAACTAAGCGAGATAGCGAAATTTTTGAAGATACATTTTTTGTAGTGAAAAATGACAGCTACAATAAAGGTTACTTCAAAAATTCCTCTACGTCTCTTATTTTTCGAGATATTCAAGAAAAACTGAAAATTAAATTTCACTCTTTTACTTCGTCCTCAAAATTTTAATGAAATTATTATTAATTCAACAAAAAAAACACAATAACAAAAATTCCCATACTACAAAGCAAAGATGTCCAGTTTTGTGACATTTGTAAAAGATGATTTACAGATCACAAATGTATACATTACTGTAATAAACTGATAAACTTCAATTTTGTCTGTAAAAAAAAAACAAAAATGATAAAGAAAAAGTTGGATTTTACGTTTTTAATGGAATAATTTTGGAGCAAAAATTGCAAATGACTGGTGAATAAAAATTGATGTTTCTTTTTTTTCCAGTACAAAATCATGCTTGTCATTAATCACGAGTTAGGTTAGGTCAATGAAGTACCAGTAATTTCTAGAATAAAATGAAGAACAGTCAATTATTGAAGTTTATTTTTTATTTTTTTACGAGAGAAAGTTTTCTGTCAGATAATGAATTTTATTTAGAACTCAATAGCAATAATAATATATTGTAATTCTATTTTTCAAATAAAGCAGTGAAAAGTTGATTTAATTGGTAAAGAGTGCAGTGCACTTACATGTTTTGCTGCTAATTTTTTTTTTAGCAACAATTGCGTGTAGACGTCATTTTATCGACTATTTCCAAATTTTATTGCAACGAGAATTTTGATTATGGATTTTTGGTGAATGAGAGCCACTGCAATTTAGAGAAGTCTAAAACTGCTTCACCGACAGAGTGAAGGCGGTATCGACTAGGGATGTAAAATGACGGTCAATTGTGACATTGGTCAGGTCAGTCGTCAATTGACCGATTTGTGACCATTTATGACTTGACCGCAATTTTCGTTGGAAATTGACCGTCACAAATTCAAATGGTCAGTCAGAAGAAATGAATGTCAAAATTCATCTATATAGATGAAAATTGACCGTCAATTTATTTCCGGTCATTTTTATGATTTTTTTAAATTCAATGGAAATACTCATAGAAATCATTCATTTCCAAGAGTCGCCCTAGCGGACCTGATTCACCGTGATTCACGGTGAGTGCTCACCGTGATATCACCGTGATTTACCGTGATTCACGGTAAACCGAATAACCGAAATTATTAAACCGTAAAATTCGGTGATTCACCGTGAATCAGGGTGATTTACGGTGAATCGCCGGAATCATCTAACTTGGAAGTTCGGTGATTCACCGTCAATCACAGTGAATCACCGTGAATCATTGGAATGATCAAACTGCAAAGTTCGGTGATTCACGATGAACACGACGTGAGATGTGTTTTCATGAATTTTTCTACCATAGGTGAAGGGTTATAACTTCGCTTTTTATTTTCCCACTCTTCGACATGAACTTAGCTCGCACGTAGGATCTCATTTCGAGATGAATTTTCCCGTTGAATCAAGACATATTCTTTAAACGCCATGTTATCTCTGACATAACCTCAATATCATCAAAACAACTTCAAATATTTAAGTCAAATAATATTTTATGTCAAGTTTCTCAAGGAGTTCATGAATAATCCAATATTAATAACAATTGTTCCAATTTTTGATCTAATAATACTAATGTTTATCTACGTGTATGGTGAAGTTGCTTATAACCTCAGAGACTACCAATGATAATGAACAGCCAAAAAGTCGCCATTTTTGAATTCTCCTTTGATAGATTGTACCATGAAATACCGAATTACGGTGTTTTACCATACATCACAGTGATTCACCGTGATTCAAATCCGCAAAGGTTCACTGTGAAGCACGGTAAGCTCAACATGATCACGATGAACTTCAGTGCATCTAAATCATGGTGAATCACCGTGATTTACGGTGATTCACCGTGAAATACGGTGATTCACCATGATTGAGATGCCTTGAAATTCACTGTGATTCACCACGAGGATCAGTGATTCACGGTGATTCGCCGTGAATCACTGTGATTCACGGTACATTTACTGTGAATCCGCATTTTACCGTGATTCACCATAAATCCCCGTGGATCAGGTCCGCTAGGGCGTGCAGTATTTCTCATTTTTAGTAAAATATCGGCGATTAAAATACCCGAATTAAGAATGAAGAACCAAAATCGAAAATGAAATCCGGCTATTTAGATGGAAAATGACCGTCAATTTGTTCTTGGGTCATTTTTTCGTCATTTTTAGTGGAATGATATTTTTAAAGAGCAAATGACTCATTGAATTGAAATATAATTATATCACAGGAATATTCTTTCATTTTCTCAACAAATTGTAAATTCTGCATAAATTCTGCACTTATTCTAATGAATTCAGTTCACTGCTGTATTACAGATGGACAGTAATAAGCAAAAAGGTCTTAACCAACCTTTGGAAAAAAAATTCTTGACAGTGTATTTTCAGTAAACAAGCATTTCTGCACCCAAATATTCCATCTACAAAGTTTCGCAAAAAAATGTTGATTAAGACATTATTGCTTATGACCATCCAGATAGATATATATTTCCATAACGTTCTATCATATTACTTGTATCTTGAATGTTTTTGACTCTAGTCACAGAAGCAGACACAGAAGTTTTTGGCTCTGTGAACGATTTAATCGTCCCGAAATTCTGACACGGAAAATACAAAAATTGATTTACGAAAATATTCATGAGATTCACAAAAGAAAAAATTCATTTGTTCTATTTAGATGAAATTTGACCGTCAGAACGATGTTCAGTCAATTTTCTGATCCACGATTTGGTCATTATTTTTTTGACCAAAATGGTCAGTCATTGCGAATTGGTCATTGACGGTCAGATGACCGTCACTTTTTTGGATCCCATCACTAGTATCGACTGTCAGTGATATTTGTTGATTGGTTGAATTCTTGAGGATCCATTATTTATTAATTTTTTGTGAAAGAAAGTATCCCAACGAACTCGAGTACAGTTTATTCAACCCCTTGTTTATTCAATGCCGCATCAGAGATGATAATTATTTACATTTTTTTGAATTTTTTCATTATTTTTGACCGTGTCGTTTATGAGATACGAATTATCAAAGTGCAGTCTCATGCAATCGATCGTTGCTCGTTTTCAGAGATAAATACAGTCACGTGATAATATTTTGCTCGGGGCTCGGGGCTATTTTTCATTTAGCCCCGAGGGCTCGGGGCTTTTTATTATTTAGCCCCGAGGGCTCGGGGCTATTTTTCATTTAGCCCCGAGGGCTCGGGGCTTTTAATTATTTAGCCCCGAGGGCTCGGGGCTATTTTTCATTTAGCCCCGAGGGCTCGGGGCTTTTTATTATTTAGCCCCGAGGGCTCGGGGCTATTTTTTATTTAGCCCCGAGGGCTCGGGGCTTTTTATTATTTAGCCCCGAGGGCTCGGGGCTTTTTATTATTTAGCCCCGAGGGCTCGGGGCTTTTTATTATTTAGCCCCGAGGGCTCGGGGCTTTTTATTATTTAGCCCCGAGGGCTCGGGGCTATTTTTCATTTAGCCCAGAGGGCTCGGGGCTTTTTATTATTTAGCCCCGAGGGCTCGGGGCTATTTTTCATTTAGCCCCGAGGGCTCGGGGCTTTTAATTATTTAGCCCCGAGGGCTCGGGGCTATTTTTTATTTAGCCCCGAGGGCTCGGGGCTTTTTATTATTTAGCCCCGAGGGCTCGGGGCTTTTTATTATTTAGCCCCGAGGGCTCGGGGCTTTTTATTATTTACCCCCGAGGGCTCGGGGCTATTTTTCATTTAGCCCAGAGGGCTCGGGGCTTTTAATTATTTAGCCCCGAGGGCTCGGGGCTATTTTTCATTTAGCCCCGAGGGCTCGGGGCTTTTTATTATTTAGCCCCGAGGGCTCGGGGCTATTTTTTATTTAGCCCCGAGGGCTCGGGGCTTTTTATTATTTAGCCCCGAGGGCTCGGGGCTTTTTATTATTTAGCCCCGAGATCTCGGGGCTATTTTTCATTTAGCCCCGAGGGCTCGGGGCTTTTTATTATTTAGCCCCGAGGACTCGGGGCTATTTTTTATTTAGCCCCGAGGGCTCGGGGCTTTTTATTATTTAGCCCCGAGGGCTCGGGGCTTTTTATTATTTAGCCCCGAGGGCTCGGGGCTATTTTTCATTTAGCCCCGAGGGCTCGGGGCTTTTTGTTATTTAGCCCCGAGGGCTCGGGGCTATTTTTTATTTAGCCCCGAGGGCTCGGGGCTTTTTATTATTTAGCCTCGAGGGCTCGGGGCTTCTTATTATTTAGCCCCGAGGGCTCGGGGCTTTTTATTATTTAGCCCCGAGGGCTCGGGGCTTTTTATTATTTAGCCCCGAGGGCTCGGGGCTATTTTTCATTTAGCCCCGAGGGCTCGGGGCTTTTAATTATTTAGCCCCGAGGGCTCGGGGCTATTTTTCATTTAGCCCCGAGGGCTCGGGGCTTTTTATTATTTAGCCCCGAGGGCTCGGGGCTTTTTATTATTTAGCCCCGAGGGCTCGGGGCTTTTTATTATTTAGCCCCGAGGGCTCGGGGCTTTTTATTATTTAGCCCCGAGGGCTCGGGGCTATTTTTTATTTCGCCCCGAGGGCTCGGGGCTTTTTATTATTTAGCCCCGAGGGCTCGGGGCTATTTTTCATTTAGCCCCGAGGGCTCGGGGCTTTTTATTATTTAGCCCCGAGGGCTCGGGGCTTTTTATTATTTAGCCCCGAGGGCTCGGGGCTATTTTTCATTTAGCCCCGAGGGCTCGGGGCTTTTTGTTATTTAGCCCCGAGGGCTCGGGGCTATTTTTTATTTAGCCCCGAGGGCTCGGGGCTTTTTATTATTTAGCCTCGAGGGCTCGGGGCTTCTCATTATTTAGCCCCGAGGGCTCGGGGCTTTTTTTTATTTAGCCCCGAGGGCTCGGGGCTTTTTATTATTTAGCCTCGAGGGCTCGGGGCTTCTTATTATTTAGCCCCGAGGGCTCGGGGCTTTTTATTATTTAGCCCCGAGGGCTCGGGGCTTTTTATTATTTAGCCCCGAGGGCTCGGGGCTATTTTTCATTTAGCCCCGAGGGCTCGGGGCTTTTTGTTATTTAGCCCCGAGGGCTCGGGGCTTTTTATTATTTAGCCCCGAGGGCTCGGGGCTTTTTATTATTTAGCCCCGAGGGCTCGGGGCTATTTTTCATTTAGCCCCGAGGGCTCGGGGCTTTTAATTATTTAGCCCCGAGGGCTCAGGGCTATTTTTCATTTAGCCCCGAGGGCTCGGGGCTTTTTATTATTTAGCCCCGAGGGCTCGGGGCTTTTTATTATTTAGCCTCGAGGGCTCGGGGCTTCTTATTATTTAGCCCCGAGGGCTCGGGGCTTTTTATTATTTAGCCCCGAGATCTCGGGGCTATTTTTCATTTAGCCCCGAGGGCTCGGGGCTTTTCATTATTTAGCCCCGAGGACTCGGGGCTATTTTTTATTTAGCCCCGAGGGCTCGGGGCTTTTTATTATTTAGCCCCGAGGGCTCGGGGCTTTTTATTATTTAGCCCCGAGGGCTCGGGGCTTTTTATTATTTAGCCCCGAGGGCTCGGGGCTATTTTTCATTTAGCCCCGAGGGCTCGGGGCTTTTAATTATTTAGCCCCGAGGGCTCGGGGCTATTTTTCATTTAGCCCCGAGGGCTCGGGGCTTTTTATTATTTAGCCCCGAGGGCTCGGGGCTTTTTATTATTTAGCCCCGAGGGCTCGGGGCTATTTTTCATTTAGCCCCGAGGGCTCGGGGCTTTTAATTATTTAGCCCCGAGGGCTCGGGGCTATTTTTCATTTAGCCCCGAGGGCTCGGGGCTTTTTATTATTTAGCCCCGAGGGCTCGGGGCTTTTTATTATTTAGCCCCGAGGGCTCGGGGCTTTTTTTTATTTAGCCCCGAGGGCTCGGGGCTTTTTATTATTTAGCCTCGAGGGCTCGGGGCTTCTTATTATTTAGCCCCGAGGGCTCGGGGCTTTTTATTATGTAGCCCCGAGGGCTCGGGGCTTTTTATTATTTAGCCCCGAGGGCTCGGGGCTTTTTATTATTTAGCCCCGAGGGCTCGGGGCTATTTTTCATTTAGCCCCGAGGGCTCGGGGCTTTTAATTATTTAGCCCCGAGGGCTCGGGGCTATTTTTCATTTAGCCCCGAGGGCTCGGGGCTTTTTATTATTTAGCCCCGAGGGCTCGGGGCTTTTTATTATTTAGCCCGGAGGGCTCGGGGCTATTTTTCATTCAGCCCCGAGGGCTCGGGGCTTTTTGTTATTTAGCCCCGAGGGCTCGGGGCTATTTTTTATTTAGCCCCGAGGGCTCGGGGCTTTTTATTATTTAGCCTCGAGGGCTCGGGGCTTCTTATTATTTAGCCCCGAGGGCTCGGGGCTTTTTATTATTTAGCCCCGAGGGCTCGGGGCTTTTTATTATTTAGCCCCGAGGGCTCGGGGCTATTTTTCATTTAGCCCCGAGGGCTCGGGGCTTTTAATTATTTAGCCCCGAGGGCTCGGGGCTATTTTTCATTTAGCCCCGAGGGCTCGGGGCTTTTTATTATTTAGCCCCGAGGGCTCGGGGCTTTTTATTATTTAGCCCCGAGGGCTCGGGGCTTTTTATTATTTAGCCCCGAGGGCTCGGGGCTATTTTTTATTTAGCCCCGAGGGCTCGGGGCTTTTTATTATTTAGCCCCGAGGGCTCGGGGCTATTTTTCATTTAGCCCCGAGGGCTCGGGGCTTTTTATTATTTAGCCCCGAGGGCTCGGGGCTTTTTATTATTTAGCCCCGAGGGCTCGGGGCTATTTTTCATTCAGCCCCGAGGGCTCGGGGCTTTTTGTTATTTAGCCCCGAGGGCTCGGGGCTATTTTTTATTTAGCCCCGAGGGCTCGGGGCTTTTTATTATTTAGCCTCGAGGGCTCGGGGCTTCTCATTATTTAGCCCCGAGGGCTCGGGGCTTTTTTTTATTTAGCCCCGAGGGCTCGGGGCTTTTTATTATTTAGCCTCGAGGGCTCGGGGCTTCTTATTATTTAGCCCCGAGGGCTCGGGGCTTTTTATTATTTAGCCCCGAGGGCTCGGGGCTTTTTATTATTTAGCCCCGAGGGCTCGGGGCTTTTTATTATTTAGCCCCGAGGGCTCGGGGCTTTTTATTATTTAGCCCCGAGGGCTCGGGGCTATTTTTTAGTTAGCCCCGAGGGCTCGGGGCTTTTTTATTATTTAGCCCCGAGGACTCGGGGCTTTTTATTATTTAGCCCCGAGGGCTCGGGGCTTTTTATTATTTAGCCCCGAGGGCTCGGGGCTATTTTTCATTTAGCCCCGAGGGCTCGGGGCTTTTTATTATTTAGCCCCGAGGACTCGGGGCTATTTTTTATTTAGCCCCGAGGGCTCGGGGCTTTTTATTATTTAGCCCCGAGGGCTCGGGGCTTTTTATTATTTAGCCCCGAGGGCTCGGGGCTATTTTTTATTTAGCCCCGAGGGCTCGGGGCTTTTTATTATTTAGCCCCGAGGGCTCGGGGCTTTTTATTATTTAGCCCCGAGGGCTCGGGGCTTTTTATTATTTAGCCCCGAGATCTCGGGGCTATTTTTCATTTAGCCCCGAGGGCTCGGGGCTTTTTATTATTTAGCCCTGAGGGCTCGGGGCTATTTTTTATTTAGCCCCGAGGGCTCGGGGCTTTTTATTATTTATTTTTGTTTTTTCTCCGACCATCATTTATTAAATTATTTTGTAGGAAATCGGCCATAGTGGTCACTCCAGAATTGAATAAATTAATACATTAATTTAATTTTTAAAGCACCAACGTTTCGTCTGCTGTGCGCAGACCTCTTCAGGGTGCATTTATTTACTCTAAAAAAAACATAATCATTGGATTTTACATAATACAATTTTACAAAGATATTTCTCAAAAACAGAGTATATAATATTTGTTATGCAATTACTTACAATTTAGGATAATCTAATAGTCATTATTAATCAAAAAATTGACCAAGAGATTTTTTTCTCTTGTGTCATTATTCAGAACACTCTCTCAACTGTCAAAATCAAACTGAATAAATTCAGGTTATGTTATGGTATTATTCTGTGTTTTTACCGCTAATTCTACTTTGTTATATTGCTGATAGACACGTTGCGCCATCTATCATATATATTGATAAATTTCATTTTTGAATAAATTAACAAAAAGATACAATTAAAATTTGACAAATACAAATAAATATTTCAATAATTACAGTTTTTGAACATTACACAATTGACACATTTTTTTATCACAATATCCTTATATCACAATTCATTGCTGAAAGTTTTTAATACTTTTATCATTAGTATTCAACTTTGAACCAACTATTATAATTGAATGTAATTCATTTCAATAGGAAACATTCCAAATTTGTCTCTATTATATTTATTCTTACAAACAATCAATTTCTTAGATTTTTTTCAAAATTGAAACCATGATCAAAACCCTCAACATGCTCAGCAAAAGCTAAATGTCAAGATGAAATCTTCATAATACATTATTTATGAAAATCTATAACACTATCATAGTTGCTATTCAATTTTAAAGTATCTGTCATATAATTGACTGTAAATTCTTTGAATTTTTTAATATAAAACATCTCAAGTATGTCTCTATTGTATTTATTATCACAAACATTCAATTTCTTAGAATTTTCAAACTTAAATTCATGTCCAGTATCATCAACATGATCAGCAAGAGCTGAATGATAATTCTTTGGATTTTTTGCTGCTTTCATATGTTCTTTTTTTCTTTCAATGAAATATCTTTGTGTTTGTCCTATGTAACACTTACTACAATCACCACAAGGAATTTTATAAATAATATTTGCTAATTCATCTATTTTTATTTTATCTTTGGTGGACCCGAAGAGATTCTTTAACTTGTAACTAGTTCTGTAAATGATATTTTGATTATATTTCTTGTAAAGTTTCTTGTACACTTTCTTTCAGACCCATTGTTTCTTCAATAAATGGGCCACTACACAAATTAGCAAAGAGAATTCAAGATATACTAGCACCATTAACTGAAAATCATTTTTCTAATATCAAAAATAGCATAGATTTCAAAGAATCAATCAAAGACACAATTATTCCACCTAATTATATATTAATCTCATTGGATGTAACTGCTCTCTTCACTAATGTACCCATTGAGCTAGTAGCTGATGCCATTGAAAAGAAAAAAGGAAAATTGAAAACAAGTTTACCTTATAAAGAAATAATACGTGCAATTGATTTGATAATGAACAATACATTTTTCACTTTTGATGATGTTTGCTATAAACAGATTTTTGGTTTACCAATGGGATCTCCATTGGCTCCAGTCTGTGCTAATTTAGTAATGCAAGTGCTAGAAGAGAAATGCATTGAAGAATTGGATTTTGAAATCCCTTTCTTCAAAAGATATGTTGATGACATTTGCACTTGTATTCCTAAAGATCGAATAAATCAGGTTTTACAAGTATTTAATAGTCGTCATACAAGAATAAAATTCACTCATGAAATAGAAACAGCGAATTCTCTACCCTTTTTAGACATTCTGTTGATCAGAGAAAACAATAAAATAAAATTTGATTGGTTTAGAAAATCTACCTGGACAGGAAGATTTTTAAATTTCAATTCCAATCACCCTTATAGCCAAAAAATAGCAATAATAAAAAATTCAGTTGATAGAGTAGTTAATATTTCAGATAAAGAATTTATTTTGAAAAATCTAAATTTCATTGCAACAACTCTTGCCTATAATGAATACCCATTAGGTTTCATCAAAGAAATAATTATCAATAGATTGAAAGAGATAGAATTGAAAAATAACAATACATTAATTGAAAAAAATAGCACAATTGATATTAAAAATACTCTAATTTTACCATATTGTGAAAGGCTTAATAGACCACTAAAGAAACTTTACAAGAAATATAATCAAAATATCATTTACAGAACTAGTTACAAGTTAAAGAATCTCTTCGGGTCCACCAAAGATAAAATAAAAATAGATGAATTAGCAAATATTATTTATAAAATTCCTTGTGGTGATTGTAGTAAGTGTTACATAGGACAAACACAAAGATATTTCATTGAAAGAAAAAAAGAACATATGAAAGCAGCAAAAAATCCAAAGAATTATCATTCAGCTCTTGCTGATCATGTTGATGATACTGGACATGAATTTAAGTTTGAAAATTCTAAGAAATTGAATGTTTGTGATAATAAATACAATAGAGACATACTTGAGATGTTTTATATTAAAAAATTCAAAGAATTTACAGTCAATTATATGACAGATACTTTAAAATTGAATAGCAACTATGATAGTGTTATAGATTTTCATAAATAATGTATTATGAAGATTTCATCTTGACATTTAGCTTTTGCTGAGCATGTTGAGGGTTTTGATCATGGTTTCAATTTTGAAAAAAATCTAAGAAATTGATTGTTTGTAAGAATAAATATAATAGAGACAAATTTGGAATGTTTCCTATTGAAATGAATTACATTCAATTATAATAGTTGGTTCAAAGTTGAATACTAATGATAAAAGTATTAAAAACTTTCAGCAATGAATTGTGATATAAGGATATTGTGATAAAAAAATGTGTCAATTGTGTAATGTTCAAAAACTGTAATTATTGAAATATTTATTTGTATTTGTCAAATTTTAATTGTATCTTTTTGTTAATTTATTCAAAAATGAAATTTATCAATATATATGATAGATGGCGCAACGTGTCTATCAGCAATATAACAAAGTAGAATTAGCGGTAAAAACACAGAATAATACCATAACATAACCTGAATTTATTCAGTTTGATTTTGACAGTTGAGAGAGTGTTCTGAATAATGACACAAGAGAAAAAAATCTCTTGGTCAATTTTTTGATTAATAATGACTATTAGATTATCCTAAATTGTAAGTAATTGCATAACAAATATTATATACTCTGTTTTTGAGAAATATCTTTGTAAAATTGTATTATGTAAAATCCAATGATTATGTTTTTTTTAGAGTAAATAAATGCACCCTGAAGAGGTCTGCGCACAGCAGACGAAACGTTGGTGCTTTAAAAATTAAATTAATGTATTAATTTATTCAATTCTGGAGTGACCACTATGGCCGATTTCCTACAAAATATTTTTATTATTTAGTCCCGAGGGCTCGGGGCTTTTAATTAATCAGCCCCGAGGGCTCGGGGCTATTTTTATTTAGCCCCGAGAGCTCGGGGCTTTTTATTATTCAGCCCCGAGGGCTCGGGGCTTTTTATTATTTAGCCCCGAGGGCTCGGGGCTTTTAATTATTCAGCCCCGAGGGCTCGGGGCTATTTTTATTTAGCCCCGAGGGCTCGGGGCTTTTTATTATTTAGCCCCGAGGACTCGGGGCTATTTTTTATTCAGCCCCGAGGGCTCGGGGCTTTTTATTATTTAGCCCCGAGGACTCGGGGCTATTTTTCATTTAGCCCCGAGGGCTCGGGGCTTTTTATTATTTAGCGCCGAGGGCTCGGGGCTTTTTATTATTTAGCCCCGAGGGCTCGGGGCTTTTTATTATTTAGCCCCGACGGCTCGGGGCTTTTTATTATTTAGCCCCGAGGGCTCGGGGCTATTTTTTATTTAGCCCCGAGGGCTCGGGGCTTTTTATTATTTAGCCCCGAGGGCTCGGGGCTTTTTATTATTTAGCCCCGAGGGCTCGGGGCTTTTTATTATTTAGCCCCGAGATCTCGGGGCTATTTTTCATTTAGCCCCGAGGGCTCGGGGCTTTTTATTATTTAGCCCCGAGGGCTCGGGGCTTTTTATTATTTAGCCCCGAGGGCTCGGGGCTTTTTATTATTTAGCCCCGAGGGCTCGGGGCTTTTTATTATTTAGCACCGAGGGCTCGGGGCTTTTTATTATTTAGCCCCTAGGGCTCGGGGCTATTTTTTAATCAGCCCCGAGGGCTCGGGGATTTTTATTATTTAGCCCCGAGGGCTCGGGGCTATTTTGTATTTAGCCCCGAGGGCTCGGGGCTTTTTATTATTTAGCCCCGAGGGCTCGGGGCTTTTTATTATTTAGCCCTGAGGGCTCGGGGCTATTTTTTATTTAGCCCCGAGGGCTCGGGGCTTTTTATTACTTAGCCCCGAGGACTCGGGGCTATTTTTTATTTAGCCCCGAGGGCTCGGGGCTTTTTATTATTTAGCCCCGAGGGCTCGGGGCTTATTATTATTTAGCCCCGAGGGCTCGGGGCTTTTTATTATTTAGCCCCGAGATCTCGGGGCTATTTTTCATTTAGCCCCGAGGGCTCGGGGCTTTTTATTATTTAGCCCCGAGGACTCGGGGCTATTTTTTATTTAGCCCCGAGGGCTCGGGGTTTTTTATTATTTAGCCCCGAGGGCTCGGGGCTTTTTATTATTTAGCCCCGAGGGCTCGGGGCTTTTTATTATTTAGCCCCGAGGGCTCGGGGCTTTTTATTATTTAGCCCCGAGGGCTCGGGGCTATTTTTTAATCAGCCCCGAGGGCTCGGGGATTTTTATTATTTAGCCCCGAGGGCTCGGGGCTATTTTTTATTTAGCCCCGAGGGCTCGGGGCTTTTTATTATTTAGCCCCGAGGGCTCGGGGCTATTTTTTAGTTAGCCCCGAGGGCTCGGGGCTTTTTTATTATTTAGCCCCGAGGACTCGGGGCTTTTTATTATTTAGCCCCGAGGGCTCGGGGCTTTTTATTATTTAGCCCCGAGGGCTCGGGGCTTTTTATTATTTAGCCCCGAGGACTCGGGGCTATTTTTTATTTAGCCCCGAGGGCTCGGGGCTTTTTATTATTTAGCCCCAAGGGCTCGGGGCTTTTTATTATTTAGCCCCGAGGGCTCGGGGCTATTTTTCATTTAGCCCCGAGGGCTCGGGGCTTTTTATTATTTAGCCCCGAGGACTCGGGGCTATTTTTTATTTAGCCCCGAGGGCTCGGGGCTTTTTATTATTTAGCCCCGAGGGCTCGGGGCTTTTTATTATTTAGCCCCGAGGGCTCGGGGCTTTTTATTATTTAGCCCCGAGGGCTCGGGGCTATTTTTTAGTTAGCCCCGAGGGCTCGGGGCTTTTTTATTATTTAGCCCCGAGGACTCGGGGCTTTTTATTATTTAGCCCCGAGGGCTCGGGGCTTTTTATTATTTAGCCCCGAGGGCTCGGGGCTATTTTTCATTTAGCCCCGAGGGCTCGGGGCTTTTTATTATTTAGCCCCGAGGGCTCGGGGCTTTTTATTATTTAGCCCCGAGGGCTCGGGGCTATTTTTTATTTAGCCCCGAGGGCTCGGGGCTTTTTATTATTTAGCCCCGAGGGCTCGGGGCTTTTTATTATTTAGCCCCGAGGGCTCGGGGCTATTTTTTATTTAGCCCCGAGGGCTCGGGGCTTTTTATTATTTAGCCCCGAGGGCTCGGGGCTTTTTATTATTTAGCCCCGAGGGCTCGGGGCTTTTTATTATTTAGCCCCGAGATCTCGGGGCTATTTTTCATTTAGCCCCGAGGGCTCGGGGCTTTTTATTATTTAGTCCCGAGGGCTCGGGGCTTTTAATTAATCAGCCCCGAGGGCTCGGGGCTATTTTTATTTAGCCCCGAGAGCTCGGGGCTTTTTATTATTCAGCCCCGAGGGCTCGGGGCTTTTTATTATTTAGCCCCGAGGGCTCGGGGCTATTTTTTAATCAGCCCCGAGGGCTCGGGGATTTTTATTATTTAGCCCCGAGGGCTCGGGGCTATTTTTGCTTCCGAATGGAAGCATTGTAAACGCGATTTTTTTCGATCTCGAGATTTCATCGGAATATGACTCAGAATGTTCCAAAACGTCGAGAAATGACATTTCTAAAAAATGTCTGTATGTATGTGTGTGTGTGTGTGTGTGTGTGTGTTTGTGTGACAGATATCAGCTCATTGCTTCGGAACGGTAATACTTGGTGACCTGAAAATTCAACAGTACTTTCTCTCCCCGTGCAAATTGCTCTCCGTGAAATTTGAGCGAAATCGGTTGAGTACTTTTCGAGAAAAATCAAATTTTCGAAAAATCGTTTTTTCGATTTTTCTCCGCGAAAAATTGATTCACAGCCCCCACTCTCAGCGATGAAATTCATCTCATTTGAACACACAATTTTCACTCGGGGTAAATTTTGCTGCGATTTTTCGTTTGCGGATAATTTCAATTACAGTGTTTTTTATCCTGAATTTTGTATACACGATAGCTCAAAAACTATTTGAGTTAGAGACTCCAAATTTCGTGGGTTTGTGCATCTAATGAACGAAAAGTTTGGTATTGAAATTGGGCGAAATCGGTCAAGTAGTTTCTGAGATATTGCACAAAAACCATTTTATGAAAAGAGGTTATATCTCGAAAACTACTGGAGCGATTTCGCCCAAGTTCAGCTTAAAAGATTCATCTCAATGAGCCCCACAAATGGTGAGAATTTCAGATTTTTCAGAGGCAGTCTCTTGTAAGAGTTTTCGATAACTTAGTTTTTTCAAAAATCACGGTTTTTCTTAGCTTCCTCCCTAGGAACACTACTATTTTTCATTTCACCATTCGAAAGTAGACAATTTTTTCTACCAAATGAGTACATTTTCTTCTGACGACAATTGGAAAGAATAGGAATCCTATTTGAAACCTGAACTTCGATTTTTAAGTTTTATCGTAGGATCTCAGTTTTCATCTAATATTGAAAATTTATGTATCATATGACATTATTGCAATTTAATCGATTATTGTAAGCTAGGACTGCAGGTCCTAAGATTGAATCCTGAACAGATCGATACGGTCTGGAAAAATATTCGTAGGAATGTTTAAGTGCGAATTTGTCGTAAAAATGATGTTATTTTTTTGAGCAATGAAATACATGAATAGCGATTTGATGCAAAATTGATAAAATTCCATTCGGAAGCATTTTGCCAATCGAATTGGCAACATATTAAATGTCGCACAAGGAGTGGGGCTTGCCAGTAACGCACAAAGAGTAGCACTTCTGCTTGTTTATTTAGCCCCGAGGGCTCGGGGCTTTTTATTATTTAGCCCCGAGGAGTCGGGGCTTTTAATTATTCAGCCCCGAGGGCTCGGGGCTATTTTTATTTAGCCCCGAGGGCTCGGGGCTTTTTATTATTTAGCCCCGAGGACTCGGGGCTATTTTTTATTCAGCCCCGAGGGCTCGGGGCTTTTTATTATTTAGCCCCGAGGACTCGGGGCTATTTTTTATTCAGCCCCGAGGGCTCGGGGCTTTTTATTATTTAGCCCCGAGGGCTCGGGGCTTTTTATTATTTAGCCCCGAGGGCTCGGGGCTATTTTTTATTTAGCCCCGAGGGCTCGGGGCTTTTTATTATTTAGCCCCGAGGGCTCGGGGCTTTTTATTATTTAGCCCCGAGGGCTCGGGGCTTTTTATTATTTAGCCCCGAGGGCTCGGGGCTATTTTTTATTTAGCCCCGAGGGCTCGGGGCTTTTTATTATTTAGCCCCGAGGGCTCGGGGCTATTTTTTAGTTAGCCCCGAGGGCTCGGGGCTTTTTTATTATTTAGCCCCGAGGACTCGGGGATTTTTATTATTTAGCCCCGAGGGCTCGGGGCTTTTTATTATTTAGCCCCGAGGGCTCGGGGCTTTTTATTATTTAGCCCCGAGGGTTCGGGGCTATTTTTCATTTAGCCCCGAGGGCTCGGGGCTTTTTATTATTTAGCCCCGAGGGCTCGGGGCTTTTTATTATTTAGCCCCGAGGGCTCGGGGCTTTTTATTATTTCGCCCCGAGATCTCGGGGCTATTTTTTATTTAGCCCCGAGGGCTCGGGGCTTTTTATTATTTAGCCCCGAGGGCTCGGGGCTTTTTATTATTTAGCCCCGAGGGCTCGGGGCTATTTTTCATTTAGCCCCGAGGGCTCGGGGCTTTTTATTATTTAGCCCCGAGGACTCGGGGCTATTTTTTATTTAGCCCCGAGGGCTCGGGGCTTTTTATTATTTAGCCCCGAGGGCTCGGGGCTTTTAATTATTTAGCCCCGAGGGCTCGGGGCTTTTTATTATTTAGCCCCGAGGGCTCGGGGCTATTTTTTAGTTAGCCCCGAGGGCTCGGGGCTTTTTTATTATTTAGCCCCGAGGACTCGGGGCTTTTTATTATTTAGCCCCGAGGGCTCGGGGCTTTTCATTATTTAGCCCCGAGGGCTCGGGGCTATTTTTCATTTAGCCCCGAGGGCTCGGGGCTTTTTATTATTTAGCCCCGAGGACTCGGGGCTATTTTTTATTTAGCCCCGAGGGCTCGGGGCTTTTTATTATTTAGCCCCGAGGGCTCGGGGCTTTTTATTATTTAGCCCCGAGGGCTCGGGGCTATTTTTTATTTAGCCCCGAGGGCTCGGGGCTTTTTATTATTTAGCCCCGAGGGCTCGGGGCTTTTTATTATTTAGCCCCGAGGGCTCGGGGCTTTTTATTATTTAGCCCCGAGATCTCGGGGCTATTTTTCATTTAGCCCCGAGGGCTCGGGGCTTTTTATTATTTAGCCCTGAGGGCTCGGGGCTATTTTTTATTTAGCCCCGAGGGCTCGGGGCTTTTTATTATTTAGTCCCGAGGGCTCGGGGCTATTTTTTAGTTAGCCCCGAGGGCTCGGGGCTTTTTTATTATTTAGCCCCGAGGACTCGGGGCTTTTTATTATTTAGCCCCGAGGGCTCGGGGCTTTCTATTATTTAGCCCCGAGGGTTCGGGGCTTTTTATTATTTAGCCCCGAGGGCTCGGGGCTTTTTATTATTTAGCCCCGAGGACTCGGGGCTATTTTTTATTCAGCCCCGAGGGCTCGGGGCTTTTTATTATTTAGCCCCGAGGGCTCGGGGCTTTTTATCATTTAGCCCCGAGGGCTCGGGGCTTTTTATTATTTAGCCCCGAGATCTCGGGGCTATTTTTCATTTAGCCCCGAGGGCTCGGGGCTTTTTATTATTTAGCCCCGAGGGCTCGGGGCTATTTTTCATTTAGCCCCGAGGGCTCGGGGCTTTTTATTATTTAGCCCCGAGGACTCGGGGCTATTTTTTATTTAGCCCCGAGGGCTCGGGGCTTTTTATTATTTAGCCCCGAGGGCTCGGGGCTTTTTATTATTTAGCCCTGAGGGCTCGGGGCTATTTTTTATTTAGCCCCGAGGGCTCGGGGCTTTTTATTATTTAGCCCCGAGGGCTCGGGGCTTTTAATTATTCAGCCCCGAGGGCTCGGGGCTATTTTTATTTAGCCCCGAGGGCTCGGGGCTTTTTATTATTTAGCCCCGAGGACTCGGGGCTATTTTTTATTCAGCCCCGAGGGCTCGGGGCTTTTTATTATTTAGCCCCGAGGGCTCGGGGCTTTTTATTATTTAGCCCCGAGGGCTCGGGGCTATTTTTCATTTAGCCCCGAGGGCTCGGGGCTTTTTATTATTTAGCCCCGAGGGCTCGGGGCTATTTTTCATTTAGCCCCGAGGGCTCGGGGCTTTTGATTATTTAGCCCCGAGGGCTCGGGGCTATTTTTCATTTAGCCCCGAGGGCTCGGGGCTTTTTATTATTTAGCCCCGAGGGCTCGGGGCTATTTTTTATTTAGCCCCGAGGGCTCGGGGCTTTTTATTATTTAGCCCCGAGGGCTCGGGGCTTTTTATTATTTAGCCCCGAGGGCTCGGGGCTTTTTATTATTTAGCCCCGAGGGCTCGGGGCTTTTTATTATTTAGCCCCGAGATCTCGGGGCTATTTTTCATTTAGCCCCGAGGGCTCGGGGCTTTTTATTATTTAGCCCCGAGGACTCGGGGCTATTTTTTATTTAGCCCCGAGGACTCGGGGCTTTTTATTATTTAGCTCCGAGGGCTCGGGGCTTTTTATTATTTAGCCCTGAGGGCTCGGGGCTATTTTTTATTTAGCCCCGAGGGCTCGGGGCTTTTTATTATTTAGCCCCGAGGGCTCGGGGCTTTTTATTATTTAGCCCCGAGGGCTCGGGGCTTTTTATTATTTAGCCCCGAGATCTCGGGGCTATTTTTCAGTTAGCCCCGAGGGCTCGGGGCTTTTTTATTATTTAGCCCCGAGGACTCGGGGCTTTTTATTATTTAGCCCCGAGGGCTCGGGGCTTTTTATTATTTAGCCCCGAGGGCTCGGGGCTTTTTATTATTTAGCCCCGAGGGTTCGGGGCTTTTTATTATTTAGCCCCGAGGGCTCGGGGCTTTTTATTATTTAGCCCCGAGATCTCGGGGCTATTTTTCATTTAGCCCCGAGGGCTCGGGGCTTTTTATTATTTAGCCCCGAGGACTCGGGGCTTTTTATTATTTAGCTCCGAGGGCTCGGGGCTTTTTATTATTTAGCCCTGAGGGCTCGGGGCTATTTTTTATTTAGCCCCGAGGACTCGGGGCTATTTTTTATTTAGCCCCGAGGGCTCGGGGCTTTTTATTATTTAGCCCCGAGGGCTCGGGGCTTTTTATTATTTAGCCCCGAGGGCTCGGGGCTATTTTTCATTTAGCCCCGAGGGCTCGGGGCTTTTTATTATTTAGCCCCGAGGACTCGGGGCTATTTTTTATTTAGCCCCGAGGGCTCAGGGCTTTTTATTATTTAGCCCCGAGGGCTCGGGGCTTTTTATTATTTAGCCCTGAGGGCTCGGGGCTATTTTTTATTTAGCCCCGAGGGCTCGGGGCTTTTTATTATTTAGCCCCGAGGGCTCGGGGCTTTTAATTATTCAGCCCCGAGGGCTCGGGGCTATTTTTATTTAGCCCCGAGGGCTCGGGGCTTTTTATTATTTAGCCCCGAGATCTCGGAGCTATTTTTCATTTAGCCCCGAGGGCTCGGGGCTTTTTATTATTTAGCCCCGAGGGCTCGGGGCTATTTTTATTTAGCCCCGAGGGCTCGGGGCTTTTTATTATTTAGCCCCGAGGACTCGGGGCTATTTTTTATTCAGCCCCGAGGGCTCGGGGCTTTTTATTATTTAGCCCCGAGGGCTCGGGGCTTTTAATTATTCAGCCCCGAGGGCTCGGGGCTATTTTTATTTAGCCCCGAGGGCTCGGGGCTTTTTATTATTTAGCCCCGAGATCTCGGAGCTATTTTTCATTTAGCCCCGAGGGCTCGGGGCTTTTTTATTATTTAGCCCCGAGGACTCGGGGATTTTTATTATTTAGCCCCGAGGGCTCGGGGCTTTTTATTATTTAGCCCCGAGGGCTCGGGGCTTTTTATTATTTAGCCCCGAGGGTTCGGGGCTATTTTTCATTTAGCCCCGAGGGCTCGGGGCTTTTTATTATTTAGCCCCGAGGGCTCGGGGCTTTTTATTATTTAGCCCCGAGGGCTCGGGGCTTTTTATTATTTCGCCCCGAGATCTCGGGGCTATTTTTTATTTAGCCCCGAGGGCTCGGGGCTTTTTATTATTTAGCCCCGAGGGCTCGGGGCTTTTTATTATTTAGCCCCGAGGGCTCGGGGCTATTTTTCATTTAGCCCCGAGGGCTCGGGGCTTTTTATTATTTAGCCCCGAGGACTCGGGGCTATTTTTTATTTAGCCCCGAGGGCTCGGGGCTTTTTATTATTTAGCCCCGAGGGCTCGGGGCTTTTTATTATTTAGCCCCGAGGGCTCGGGGCTTTTTATTATTTAGCCCCGAGGGCTCGGGGCTATTTTTTAGTTAGCCCCGAGGGCTCGGGGCTTTTTTATTATTTAGCCCCGAGGACTCGGGGCTTTTTATTATTTAGCCCCGAGGGCTCGGGGCTTTTTATTATTTAGCCCCGAGGGCTCGGGGCTATTTTTCATTTAGCCCCGAGGGCTCGGGGCTTTTTATTATTTAGCCCCGAGGACTCGGGGCTATTTTTTATTTAGCCCCGAGGGCTCGGGGCTTTTTATTATTTAGCCCCGAGGGCTCGGGGCTTTTTATTATTTAGCCCCGAGGGCTCGGGGCTATTTTTTATTTAGCCCCGAGGGCTCGGGGCTTTTTATTATTTAGCCCCGAGGGCTCGGGGCTTTTTATTATTTAGCCCCGAGGGCTCGGGGCTTTTTATTATTTAGCCCCGAGATCTCGGGGCTATTTTTCATTTAGCCCCGAGGGCTCGGGGCTTTTTATTATTTAGCCCTGAGGGCTCGGGGCTATTTTTTATTTAGCCCCGAGGGCTCGGGGCTTTTTATTATTTAGTCCCGAGGGCTCGGGGCTATTTTTTAGTTAGCCCCGAGGGCTCGGGGCTTTTTTATTATTTAGCCCCGAGGACTCGGGGCTTTTTATTATTTAGCCCCGAGGGCTCGGGGCTTTCTATTATTTAGCCCCGAGGGTTCGGGGCTTTTTATTATTTAGCCCCGAGGGCTCGGGGCTTTTTATTATTTAGCCCCGAGGACTCGGGGCTATTTTTTATTCAGCCCCGAGGGCTCGGGGCTTTTTATTATTTAGCCCCGAGGGCTCGGGGCTTTTTATTATTTAGCCCCGAGGGCTCGGGGCTTTTTATTATTTAGCCCCGAGATCTCGGGGCTATTTTTCATTTAGCCCCGAGGGCTCGGGGCTTTTTATTATTTAGCCCCGAGGGCTCGGGGCTATTTTTCATTTAGCCCCGAGGGCTCGGGGCTTTTTATTATTTAGCCCCGAGGACTCGGGGCTATTTTTTATTTAGCCCCGAGGGCTCGGGGCTTTTTATTATTTAGCCCCGAGGGCTCGGGGCTTTTTATTATTTAGCCCTGAGGGCTCGGGGCTATTTTTTATTTAGCCCCGAGGGCTCGGGGCTTTTTATTATTTAGCCCCGAGGGCTCGGGGCTTTTAATTATTCAGCCCCGAGGGCTCGGGGCTATTTTTATTTAGCCCCGAGGGCTCGGGGCTATTTTTCATTTAGCCCCGAGGGCTCGGGGCTTTTTATTATTTAGCCCCGAGGGCTCGGGGCTATTTTTCATTTAGCCCCGAGGGCTCGGGGCTTTTGATTATTTAGCCCCGAGGGCTCGGGGCTATTTTTCATTTAGCCCCGAGGGCTCGGGGCTTTTTATTATTTAGCCCCGAGGGCTCGGGGCTATTTTTTATTTAGCCCCGAGGGCTCGGGGCTTTTTATTATTTAGCCCCGAGGGCTCGGGGCTTTTTATTATTTAGCCCCGAGGGCTCGGGGCTTTTTATTATTTAGCCCCGAGGGCTCGGGGCTTTTTATTATTTAGCCCCGAGATCTCGGGGCTATTTTTCATTTAGCCCCGAGGGCTCGGGGCTTTTTATTATTTAGCCCCGAGGACTCGGGGCTATTTTTTATTTAGCCCCGAGGACTCGGGGCTTTTTATTATTTAGCTCCGAGGGCTCGGGGCTTTTTATTATTTAGCCCTGAGGGCTCGGGGCTATTTTTTATTTAGCCCCGAGGGCTCGGGGCTTTTTATTATTTAGCCCCGAGGGCTCGGGGCTTTTTATTATTTAGCCCCGAGGGCTCGGGGCTTTTTATTATTTAGCCCCGAGATCTCGGGGCTATTTTTCAGTTAGCCCCGAGGGCTCGGGGCTTTTTTATTATTTAGCCCCGAGGACTCGGGGCTTTTTATTATTTAGCCCCGAGGGCTCGGGGCTTTTTATTATTTAGCCCCGAGGGCTCGGGGCTTTTTATTATTTAGCCCCGAGGGCTCGGGGCTATTTTTCATTTAGCCCCGAGGGCTCGGGGCTTTTTATTATTTAGCCCCGAGGACTCGGGGCTATTTTTTATTTAGCCCCGAGGGCTCGGGGCTTTTTATTATTTAGCCCCGAGGGCTCGGGGCTTTTTATTATTTAGCCCTGAGGGCTCGGGGCTATTTTTTATTTAGCCCCGAGGGCTCGGGGCTTTTTATTATTTAGCCCCGAGGGCTCGGGGCTTTTAATTATTCAGCCCCGAGGGCTCGGGGCTATTTTTATTTAGCCCCGAGGGCTCGGGGCTATTTTTCATTTAGCCCCGAGGGCTCGGGGCTTTTTATTATTTAGCCCCGAGGGCTCGGGGCTATTTTTCATTTAGCCCCGAGGGCTCGGGGCTTTTGATTATTTAGCCCCGAGGGCTCGGGGCTATTTTTCATTTAGCCCCGAGGGCTCGGGGCTTTTTATTATTTAGCCCCGAGGGCTCGGGGCTATTTTTTATTTAGCCCCGAGGGCTCGGGGCTTTTTATTATTTAGCCCCGAGGGCTCGGGGCTTTTTATTATTTAGCCCCGAGGGCTCGGGGCTTTTTATTATTTAGCCCCGAGGGCTCGGGGCTTTTTATTATTTAGCCCCGAGATCTCGGGGCTATTTTTCATTTAGCCCCGAGGGCTCGGGGCTTTTTATTATTTAGCCCCGAGGACTCGGGGCTATTTTTTATTTAGCCCCGAGGACTCGGGGCTTTTTATTATTTAGCTCCGAGGGCTCGGGGCTTTTTATTATTTAGCCCTGAGGGCTCGGGGCTATTTTTTATTTAGCCCCGAGGGCTCGGGGCTTTTTATTATTTAGCCCCGAGGGCTCGGGGCTTTTTATTATTTAGCCCCGAGGGCTCGGGGCTTTTTATTATTTAGCCCCGAGATCTCGGGGCTATTTTTCAGTTAGCCCCGAGGGCTCGGGGCTTTTTTATTATTTAGCCCCGAGGACTCGGGGCTTTTTATTATTTAGCCCCGAGGGCTCGGGGCTTTTTATTATTTAGCCCCGAGGGCTCGGGGCTTTTTATTATTTAGCCCCGAGGGTTCGGGGCTTTTTATTATTTAGCCCCGAGGGCTCGGGGCTTTTTATTATTTAGCCCCGAGATCTCGGGGCTATTTTTCATTTAGCCCCGAGGGCTCGGGGCTTTTTATTATTTAGCCCCGAGGACTCGGGGCTTTTTATTATTTAGCTCCGAGGGCTCGGGGCTTTTTATTATTTAGCCCTGAGGGCTCGGGGCTATTTTTTATTTAGCCCCGAGGGCTCGGGGCTTTTTATTATTTAGCCCCGAGGGCTCGGGGCTTTTTATTATTTAGCCCCGAGGGCTCGGGGCTTTTTATTATTTAGCCCTGAGGGCTCGGGGCTATTTTTTATTTAGCCCCGAGGGCTCGGGGCTTTTTATTATTTAGCCCCGAGGGCTCGGGGCTTTTAATTATTCAGCCCCGAGGGCTCGGGACTATTTTTATTTAGCCCCGAGGGCTCGGGGCTTTTTATTATTTAGCCCCGAGATCTCGGAGCTATTTTTCATTTAGCCCCGAGGGCTCGGGGCTTTTTATTATTTAGCCCCGAGGGCTCGGGGCTATTTTTATTTAGCCCCGAGGGCTCGGGGCTTTTTATTATTTAGCCCCGAGGACTCGGGGCTATTTTTTATTCAGCCCCGAGGGCTCGGGGCTTTTTATTATTTAGCCCCGAGGGCTCGGGGCTTTTAATTATTCAGCCCCGAGGACTCGGGGCTTTTTATTATTTAGCCCCGAGATCTCGGGGCTATTTTTCATTTAGCCCCGAGGGCTCGGGGCTTTTTATTATTTAGCCCTGAGGGCTCGGGGCTATTTTTTATTTAGCCCCGAGGGCTCGGGGCTTTTTATTATTTAGTCCCGAGGGCTCGGGGCTATTTTTTAGTTAGCCCCGAGGGCTCGGGGCTTTTTTATTATTTAGCCCCGAGGACTCGGGGCTTTTTATTATTTAGCCCCGAGGGCTCGGGGCTTTCTATTATTTAGCCCCGAGGGCTCGGGGCTTTTTATTATTTAGCCCCGAGGGCTCGGGGCTATTTTTTAATCAGCCCCGAGGGCTCGGGGATTTTTATCATTTAGCCCCGAGGGCTCGGGGCTATTTTTTATTTAGCCCCGAGGGCTCGGGGCTTTTTATTATTTAGCCCCGAGGGCTCGGGGCTATTTTTTAGTTAGCCCCGAGGGCTCGGGGCTTTTTTATTATTTAGCCCCGAGGACTCGGGGCTTTTTATTATTTAGCCCCGAGGGCTCGGGGCTTTTTATTATTTAGCCCCGAGGGCTCGGGGCTTTTTATTATTTAGCCCCGAGGACTCGGGGCTATTTTTTATTTAGCCCCGAGGGCTCGGGGCTTTTTATTATTTAGCCCCGAGGGCTCGGGGCTTTTTATTATTTAGCCCCGAGATCTCGGGGCTATTTTTCATTTAGCCCCGAGGGCTCGGGGCTTTTTATTATTTAGCCCCGAGGGCTCGGGGCTATTTTTCATTTAGCCCCGAGGGCTCGGGGCTTTTTATTATTTAGCCCCGAGGACTCGGGGCTATTTTTTATTTAGCCCCGAGGGCTCGGGGCTTTTTATTATTTAGCCCCGAGGGCTCGGGGCTTTTTATTATTTAGCCCTGAGGGCTCGGGGCTATTTTTTATTTAGCCCCGAGGGCTCGGGGCTTTTTATTATTTAGCCCCGAGGGCTCGGGGCTTTTAATTATTCAGCCCCGAGGGCTCGGGGCTATTTTTATTTAGCCCCGAGGGCTCGGGGCTATTTTTCATTTAGCCCCGAGGGCTCGGGGCTTTTTATTATTTAGCCCCGAGGGCTCGGGGCTATTTTTCATTTAGCCCCGAGGGCTCGGGGCTTTTGATTATTTAGCCCCGAGGGCTCGGGGCTATTTTTCATTTAGCCCCGAGGGCTCGGGGCTTTTTATTATTTAGCCCCGAGGGCTCGGGGCTATTTTTTATTTAGCCCCGAGGGCTCGGGGCTTTTTATTATTTAGCCCCGAGGGCTCGGGGCTTTTTATTATTTAGCCCCGAGGGCTCGGGGCTTTTTATTATTTAGCCCCGAGGGCTCGGGGCTTTTTATTATTTAGCCCCGAGATCTCGGGGCTATTTTTCATTTAGCCCCGAGGGCTCGGGGCTTTTTATTATTTAGCCCCGAGGACTCGGGGCTATTTTTTATTTAGCCCCGAGGACTCGGGGCTTTTTATTATTTAGCTCCGAGGGCTCGGGGCTTTTTATTATTTAGCCCTGAGGGCTCGGGGCTATTTTTTATTTAGCCCCGAGGGCTCGGGGCTTTTTATTATTTAGCCCCGAGGGCTCGGGGCTTTTTATTATTTAGCCCCGAGGGCTCGGGGCTTTTTATTATTTAGCCCCGAGATCTCGGGGCTATTTTTCAGTTAGCCCCGAGGGCTCGGGGCTTTTTTATTATTTAGCCCCGAGGACTCGGGGCTTTTTATTATTTAGCCCCGAGGGCTCGGGGCTTTTTATTATTTAGCCCCGAGGGCTCGGGGCTTTTTATTATTTAGCCCCGAGGGCTCGGGGCTATTTTTCATTTAGCCCCGAGGGCTCGGGGCTTTTTATTATTTAGCCCCGAGGACTCGGGGCTATTTTTTATTTAGCCCCGAGGGCTCGGGGCTTTTTATTATTTAGCCCCGAGGGCTCGGGGCTTTTTATTATTTAGCCCTGAGGGCTCGGGGCTATTTTTTATTTAGCCCCGAGGGCTCGGGGCTTTTTATTATTTAGCCCCGAGGGCTCGGGGCTTTTAATTATTCAGCCCCGAGGGCTCGGGGCTATTTTTATTTAGCCCCGAGGGCTCGGGGCTATTTTTCATTTAGCCCCGAGGGCTCGGGGCTTTTTATTATTTAGCCCCGAGGGCTCGGGGCTATTTTTCATTTAGCCCCGAGGGCTCGGGGCTTTTGATTATTTAGCCCCGAGGGCTCGGGGCTATTTTTCATTTAGCCCCGAGGGCTCGGGGCTTTTTATTATTTAGCCCCGAGGGCTCGGGGCTATTTTTTATTTAGCCCCGAGGGCTCGGGGCTTTTTATTATTTAGCCCCGAGGGCTCGGGGCTTTTTATTATTTAGCCCCGAGGGCTCGGGGCTTTTTATTATTTAGCCCCGAGGGCTCGGGGCTTTTTATTATTTAGCCCCGAGATCTCGGGGCTATTTTTCATTTAGCCCCGAGGGCTCGGGGCTTTTTATTATTTAGCCCCGAGGACTCGGGGCTATTTTTTATTTAGCCCCGAGGACTCGGGGCTTTTTATTATTTAGCTCCGAGGGCTCGGGGCTTTTTATTATTTAGCCCTGAGGGCTCGGGGCTATTTTTTATTTAGCCCCGAGGGCTCGGGGCTTTTTATTATTTAGCCCCGAGGGCTCGGGGCTTTTTATTATTTAGCCCCGAGGGCTCGGGGCTTTTTATTATTTAGCCCCGAGATCTCGGGGCTATTTTTCAGTTAGCCCCGAGGGCTCGGGGCTTTTTTATTATTTAGCCCCGAGGACTCGGGGCTTTTTATTATTTAGCCCCGAGGGCTCGGGGCTTTTTATTATTTAGCCCCGAGGGCTCGGGGCTTTTTATTATTTAGCCCCGAGGGTTCGGGGCTTTTTATTATTTAGCCCCGAGGGCTCGGGGCTTTTTATTATTTAGCCCCGAGATCTCGGGGCTATTTTTCATTTAGCCCCGAGGGCTCGGGGCTTTTTATTATTTAGCCCCGAGGACTCGGGGCTTTTTATTATTTAGCTCCGAGGGCTCGGGGCTTTTTATTATTTAGCCCTGAGGGCTCGGGGCTATTTTTTATTTAGCCCCGAGGGCTCGGGGCTTTTTATTATTTAGCCCCGAGGGCTCGGGGCTTTTTATTATTTAGCCCCGAGGGCTCGGGGCTTTTTATTATTTAGCCCTGAGGGCTCGGGGCTATTTTTTATTTAGCCCCGAGGGCTCGGGGCTTTTTATTATTTAGCCCCGAGGGCTCGGGGCTTTTAATTATTCAGCCCCGAGGGCTCGGGACTATTTTTATTTAGCCCCGAGGGCTCGGGGCTTTTTATTATTTAGCCCCGAGATCTCGGAGCTATTTTTCATTTAGCCCCGAGGGCTCGGGGCTTTTTATTATTTAGCCCCGAGGGCTCGGGGCTATTTTTATTTAGCCCCGAGGGCTCGGGGCTTTTTATTATTTAGCCCCGAGGACTCGGGGCTATTTTTTATTCAGCCCCGAGGGCTCGGGGCTTTTTATTATTTAGCCCCGAGGGCTCGGGGCTTTTAATTATTCAGCCCCGAGGACTCGGGGCTTTTTATTATTTAGCCCCGAGATCTCGGGGCTATTTTTCATTTAGCCCCGAGGGCTCGGGGCTTTTTATTATTTAGCCCTGAGGGCTCGGGGCTATTTTTTATTTAGCCCCGAGGGCTCGGGGCTTTTTATTATTTAGTCCCGAGGGCTCGGGGCTATTTTTTAGTTAGCCCCGAGGGCTCGGGGCTTTTTTATTATTTAGCCCCGAGGACTCGGGGCTTTTTATTATTTAGCCCCGAGGGCTCGGGGCTTTCTATTATTTAGCCCCGAGGGCTCGGGGCTTTTTATTATTTAGCCCCGAGGGCTCGGGGCTATTTTTTAATCAGCCCCGAGGGCTCGGGGATTTTTATCATTTAGCCCCGAGGGCTCGGGGCTATTTTTTATTTAGCCCCGAGGGCTCGGGGCTTTTTATTATTTAGCCCCGAGGGCTCGGGGCTATTTTTTAGTTAGCCCCGAGGGCTCGGGGCTTTTTTATTATTTAGCCCCGAGGACTCGGGGCTTTTTATTATTTAGCCCCGAGGGCTCGGGGCTTTTTATTATTTAGCCCCGAGGGCTCGGGGCTTTTTATTATTTAGCCCCGAGGACTCGGGGCTATTTTTTATTTAGCCCCGAGGGCTCGGGGCTTTTTATGATTTAGCCCCGAGGGCTCGGGGCTTTTTATTATTTAGCCCCGAGGGCTCGGGGCTATTTTTCATTTAGCCCCGAGGGCTCGGGGCTTTTTATTATTTAGCCCCGAGGACTCGGGGCTATTTTTTATTTAGCCCCGAGGGCTCGGGGCTTTTTATTATTTAGCCCCGAGGGCTCGGGGCTTTTTATTATTTAGCCCCGAGGGCTCGGGGCTTTTTATTATTTAGCCCCGAGGGCTCGGGGCTATTTTTTAGTTAGCCCCGAGGGCTCGGGGCTTTTTTATTATTTAGCCCCGAGGACTCGGGGCTTTTTATTATTTAGCCCCGAGGGCTCGGGGCTTTTTATTATTTAGCCCCGAGGGCTCGGGGCTTTTTATTATTTAGCCCCGAGGGCTCGGGGCTATTTTTCATTTAGCCCCGAGGGCTCGGGGCTTTTTATTATTTAGCCCCGAGGACTCGGGGCTATTTTTTATTTAGCCCCGAGGGCTCGGGGCTTTTTATTATTTAGCCCCGAGGGCTCGGGGCTTTTTATTATTTAGCCCCGAGGGCTCGGGGCTATTTTTTATTTAGCCCCGAGGGCTCGGGGCTTTTTATTATTTAGCCCCGAGGGCTCGGGGCTTTTTATTATTTAGCCCCGAGGGCTCGGGGCTTTTTATTATTTAGCCCCGAGATCTCGGGGCTATTTTTCATTTAGCCCCGAGGGCTCGGGGCTTTTTATTATTTAGCCCCGAGGGCTCGGGGCTTTTAATTATTTAGCCCCGAGGGCTCGGGGCTTTTTATTATTTAGCCCCGAGGGCTCGGGGCTTTTTATTATTTAGCCCCGAGGGCTCGGGGCTTTTTATTATTTAGCCCCGAGGGCTCGGGGCTTTTTATTATTTAGCCCCGAGATCTCGGGGCTATTTTTCATTTAGCCCCGAGGGCTCGGGGCTTTTTATTATTTAGCCCCAAGGACTCGGGGCTATTTTTTATTTAGCCCCGAGGACTCGGGGCTTTTTATTATTTAGCTCCGAGGGCTCGGGGCTTTTTATTATTTAGCCCTGAGGGCTCGGGGCTATTTTTTATTTAGCCCCGAGGGCTCGGGGCTTTTTATTATTTAGCCCCGAGGGCTCGGGGCTTTTTATTATTTAGCCCCGAGGGCTCGGGGCTTTTTATTACTTAGCCCCGAGATCTCGGGGCTATTTTTCAGTTAGCCCCGAGGGCTCGGGGCTTTTTTATTATTTAGCCCCGAGGACTCGGGGCTTTTTATTATTTAGCCCCGAGGGCTCGGGGCTTTTTATTATTTAGCCCCGAGGGCTCGGGGCTTTTTATTATTTAGCCCCGAGGGTTCGGGGCTTTTTATTATTTAGCCCCGAGGGCTCGGGGCTTTTTATTATTTAGCCCCGAGATCTCGGGGCTATTTTTCATTTAGCCCCGAGGGCTCGGGGCTTTTCATTATTTAGCCCCGAGGACTCGGGGCTTTTTATTATTTAGCTCCGAGGGCTCGGGGCTTTTTATTATTTAGCTCCGAGGGCTCGGGGCTTTTCATTATTTAGCCCCGAGGACTCGGGGCTTTTTATTATTTAGCTCCGAGGGCTCGGGGCTTTTCATTATTTAGCCCCGAGGACTCGGGGCTTTTTATTATTTAGCTCCGAGGGTTCGGGGCTTTTTATTATTTAGCCCCGAGGGCTCGGGGCTTTTTATTATTTAGCCCCGAGATCTCGGGGCTATTTTTCATTTAGCCCCGAGGGCTCGGGGCTTTTTATTATTTAGCCCCGAGGGCTCGGGGCTTTTCATTATTTAGCCCCGAGGACTCGGGGCTTTTTATTATTTAGCTCCGAGGGCTCGGGGCTATTTTTCATTTAGCCCCGAGGGCTCGGGGCTTTTCATTATTTAGCCCCGAGGACTCGGGGCTTTTTATTATTTAGCTCCGAGGACTCGGGGCTTTTTATTATTTAGCTCCGAGGGCTCGGGGCTTTTTATTATTTAGCCCCGAGGGTTCGGGGCTTTTTATTATTTAGCCCCGAGGGCTCGGGGCTTTTTATTATTTAGCCCCGAGGACTCGGGGCTATTTTTTATTTAGCCCCGAGGGCTCGGGGCTTTTTATTATTTAGCCCCGAGGGCTCGGGGCTATTTTTCATTTAGCCCCGAGGGCTCGGGGCTTTTTATTATTTAGCCCCGAGGACTCGGGGCTATTTTTTATTTAGCCCCGAGGGCTCGGGGCTTTTTATTATTTAGCCCCGAGGGCTCGGGGCTTTTTATTATTTAGCCCTGAGGGCTCGGGGCTATTTTTTATTTAGCCCCGAGGGCTCGGGGCTTTTTATTATTTAGCCCCGAGGGCTCGGGGCTTTTTATTATTTAGCCCCGAGGGCTCGGGGCTATTTTTCATTTAGCCCCGAGGGCTCGGGGCTTTTTATTATTTAGCCCCGAGGACTCGGGGCTATTTTTTATTTAGCCCCGAGGGCTCGAGGCTTTTTATTATTTAGCCCCGAGGGCTCGGGGCTTTTTATTATTTAGCCCCGAGGGCTCGGGGCTTTTAATTATTCAGCCCCGAGGGCTCGGGGCTATTTTTCATTTAGCCCCGAGGGCTCGGGGCTTTTAATTATTTAGCCCCGAGGGCTCGGGGCTTTTTATTATTTAGCCCCGAGGGCTCGGGGCTTTTTATTATTTAGCCCCGAGGGCTCGGGGCTTTTTATTATTTAGCCCCGAGGACTCGGGGCTTTTTATTATTTAGCCCCGAGATCTCGGGGCTATTTTTCATTTAGCCCCGAGGGCTCGGGGCTTTTTATTATTTAGCCCCGAGGACTCGGGGCTATTTTTTATTTAGCCCCGAGGACTCGGGGCTTTTTATTATTTAGCTCCGAGGGCTCGGGGCTTTTTATTATTTAGCCCTGAGGGCTCGGGGCTATTTTTTATTTAGCCCCGAGGGCTCGGGGCTTTTTATTATTTAGCCCCGAGGGCTCGGGGCTTTTTATTATTTAGCCCCGAGGGCTCGGGGCTTTTTATTATTTAGCCCCGAGATCTCGGGGCTATTTTTCAGTTAGCCCCGAGGGCTCGGGGCTTTTTTATTATTTAGCCCCGAGGACTCGGGGCTTTTTATTATTTAGCCCCGAGGGCTCGGGGCTTTTTATTATTTAGCCCCGAGGGCTCGGGGCTTTTTATTATTTAGCCCCGAGGGTTCGGGGCTTTTTATTATTTAGCCCCGAGGGCTCGGGGCTTTTTATTATTTAGCCCCGAGATCTCGGGGCTATTTTTCATTTAGCCCCGAGGGCTCGGGGCTTTTTATTATTTAGCCCCGAGGGCTCGGGGCTTTTTATTATTTAGCCCCGAGGGCTCGGGGCTTTTTATTATTTAGCCCCGAGATCTCGGGGCTATTTTTCAGTTAGCCCCGAGGGCTCGGGGCTTTTTTATTATTCAGCCCCGAGGACTCGGGGCTTTTTATTATTTAGCCCCGAGGGCTCGGGGCTTTTTATTATTTAGCCCCGAGGGCTCGGGGCTTTTTATTATTTAGCCCCGAGGGTTCGGGGCTTTTTATTATTTAGCCCCGAGGGCTCGGGGCTTTTTATTATTTAGCCCCGAGGACTCGGGGCTATTTTTTATTCAGCCCCGAGGGCTCGGGGCTTTTTATTATTTAGCCCCGAGGGCTCGGGGCTTTTTATTATTTAGCCCCGAGGGCTCGGGGCTTTTTATTATTTAGCCCCGAGATCTCGGGGCTATTTTTCATTTAGCCCCGAGGGCTCGGGGCTTTTTATTATTTAGCCCCGAGGGCTCGGGGCTATTTTTCATTTAGCCCCGAGGGCTCGGGGCTTTTTATTATTTAGCCCCGAGGGCTCGGGGCTATTTTTCATTTAGCCCCGAGGGCTCGGGGCTTTTTATTATTTAGCCCCGAGGGCTCGGGGCTATTTTTTATTTAGCCCCGAGGGCTCGGGGCTTTTTATTATTTAGCCCCGAGGGCTCGGGGCTTTTTATTATTTAGCCCCGAGGGCTCGGGGCTCTTTATTATTTAGCCCCGAGGGCTCGGGGCTTTTTATTATTTAGCCCCGAGATCTCGGGGCTATTTTTCATTTAGCCCCGAGGGCTCGGGGCTTTTTATTATTTAGCCCCGAGGACTCGGGGCTTTTTATTATTTAGCCCCGAGGGCTCGGGGCTTTTAATTATTCAGCCCCGAGGGCTCGGGGCTATTTTTATTTAGCCCCGAGGGCTCGGGGCTTTTTATTATTTAGCCCCGAGGACTCGGGGCTATTTTTTATTCAGCCCCGAGGGCTCGGGGCTTTTTATTATTTAGCCCCGAGGACTCGGGGCTATTTTTTATTCAGCCCCGAGGGCTCGGGGCTTTTTATTATTTAGCCCCGAGGGCTCGGGGCTTTTTATTATTTAGCCCCGAGGGCTCGGGGCTATTTTTTATTTAGCCCCGAGGGCTCGGGGCTTTTTATTATTTAGCCCCGAGGGCTCGGGGCTTTTTATTATTTAGCCCCGAGGGCTCGGGGCTTTTTATTATTTAGCCCCGAGGGCTCGGGGCTATTTTTTATTTAGCCCCGAGGGCTCGGGGCTTTTTATTATTTAGCCCCGAGGGCTCGGGGCTATTTTTTAGTTAGCCCCGAGGGCTCGGGGCTTTTTTATTATTTAGCCCCGAGGACTCGGGGATTTTTATTATTTAGCCCCGAGGGCTCGGGGCTTTTTATTATTTAGCCCCGAGGGCTCGGGGCTTTTTATTATTTAGCCCCGAGGGTTCGGGGCTATTTTTCATTTAGCCCCGAGGGCTCGGGGCTTTTTATTATTTAGCCCCGAGGGCTCGGGGCTTTTTATTATTTAGCCCCGAGGGCTCGGGGCTTTTTATTATTTCGCCCCGAGATCTCGGGGCTATTTTTTATTTAGCCCCGAGGGCTCGGGGCTTTTTATTATTTAGCCCCGAGGGCTCGGGGCTTTTTATTATTTAGCCCCGAGGGCTCGGGGCTATTTTTCATTTAGCCCCGAGGGCTCGGGGCTTTTTATTATTTAGCCCCGAGGACTCGGGGCTATTTTTTATTTAGCCCCGAGGGCTCGGGGCTTTTTATTATTTAGCCCCGAGGGCTCGGGGCTTTTTATTATTTAGCCCCGAGGGCTCGGGGCTTTTTATTATTTAGCCCCGAGGGCTCGGGGCTATTTTTTAGTTAGCCCCGAGGGCTCGGGGCTTTTTTATTATTTAGCCCCGAGGACTCGGGGCTTTTTATTATTTAGCCCCGAGGGCTCGGGGCTTTTTATTATTTAGCCCCGAGGGCTCGGGGCTATTTTTCATTTAGCCCCGAGGGCTCGGGGCTTTTTATTATTTAGCCCCGAGGACTCGGGGCTATTTTTTATTTAGCCCCGAGGGCTCGGGGCTTTTTATTATTTAGCCCCGAGGGCTCGGGGCTTTTTATTATTTAGCCCCGAGGGCTCGGGGCTATTTTTTATTTAGCCCCGAGGGCTCGGGGCTTTTTATTATTTAGCCCCGAGGGCTCGGGGCTTTTTATTATTTAGCCCCGAGGGCTCGGGGCTTTTTATTATTTAGCCCCGAGATCTCGGGGCTATTTTTCATTTAGCCCCGAGGGCTCGGGGCTTTTTATTATTTAGCCCTGAGGGCTCGGGGCTATTTTTTATTTAGCCCCGAGGGCTCGGGGCTTTTTATTATTTAGTCCCGAGGGCTCGGGGCTATTTTTTAGTTAGCCCCGAGGGCTCGGGGCTTTTTTATTATTTAGCCCCGAGGACTCGGGGCTTTTTATTATTTAGCCCCGAGGGCTCGGGGCTTTCTATTATTTAGCCCCGAGGGTTCGGGGCTTTTTATTATTTAGCCCCGAGGGCTCGGGGCTTTTTATTATTTAGCCCCGAGGACTCGGGGCTATTTTTTATTCAGCCCCGAGGGCTCGGGGCTTTTTATTATTTAGCCCCGAGGGCTCGGGGCTTTTTATTATTTAGCCCCGAGGGCTCGGGGCTTTTTATTATTTAGCCCCGAGATCTCGGGGCTATTTTTCATTTAGCCCCGAGGGCTCGGGGCTTTTTATTATTTAGCCCCGAGGGCTCGGGGCTATTTTTCATTTAGCCCCGAGGGCTCGGGGCTTTTTATTATTTAGCCCCGAGGACTCGGGGCTATTTTTTATTTAGCCCCGAGGGCTCGGGGCTTTTTATTATTTAGCCCCGAGGGCTCGGGGCTTTTTATTATTTAGCCCTGAGGGCTCGGGGCTATTTTTTATTTAGCCCCGAGGGCTCGGGGCTTTTTATTATTTAGCCCCGAGGGCTCGGGGCTTTTAATTATTCAGCCCCGAGGGCTCGGGGCTATTTTTATTTAGCCCCGAGGGCTCGGGGCTTTTTATTATTTAGCCCCGAGGACTCGGGGCTATTTTTTATTCAGCCCCGAGGGCTCGGGGCTTTTTATTATTTAGCCCCGAGGGCTCGGGGCTTTTTATTATTTAGCCCCGAGGGCTCGGGGCTATTTTTCATTTAGCCCCGAGGGCTCGGGGCTTTTTATTATTTAGCCCCGAGGGCTCGGGGCTATTTTTCATTTAGCCCCGAGGGCTCGGGGCTTTTGATTATTTAGCCCCGAGGGCTCGGGGCTATTTTTCATTTAGCCCCGAGGGCTCGGGGCTTTTTATTATTTAGCCCCGAGGGCTCGGGGCTATTTTTTATTTAGCCCCGAGGGCTCGGGGCTTTTTATTATTTAGCCCCGAGGGCTCGGGGCTTTTTATTATTTAGCCCCGAGGGCTCGGGGCTTTTTATTATTTAGCCCCGAGGGCTCGGGGCTTTTTATTATTTAGCCCCGAGATCTCGGGGCTATTTTTCATTTAGCCCCGAGGGCTCGGGGCTTTTTATTATTTAGCCCCGAGGACTCGGGGCTATTTTTTATTTAGCCCCGAGGACTCGGGGCTTTTTATTATTTAGCTCCGAGGACTCGGGGCTATTTTTTATTTAGCCCCGAGGGCTCGGGGCTTTTTATTATTTAGCCCCGAGGGCTCGGGGCTTTTTATTATTTAGCCCTGAGGGCTCGGGGCTATTTTTTATTTAGCCCCGAGGGCTCGGGGCTTTTTATTATTTAGCCCCGAGGGCTCGGGGCTTTTAATTATTCAGCCCCGAGGGCTCGGGGCTATTTTTATTTAGCCCCGAGGGCTCGGGGCTTTTTATTATTTAGCCCCGAGGACTCGGGGCTATTTTTTATTCAGCCCCGAGGGCTCGGGGCTTTTTATTATTTAGCCCCGAGGGCTCGGGGCTTTTTATTATTTAGCCCCGAGGGCTCGGGGCTATTTTTCATTTAGCCCCGAGGGCTCGGGGCTTTTTATTATTTAGCCCCGAGGGCTCGGGGCTATTTTTCATTTAGCCCCGAGGGCTCGGGGCTTTTGATTATTTAGCCCCGAGGGCTCGGGGCTATTTTTCATTTAGCCCCGAGGGCTCGGGGCTTTTTATTATTTAGCCCCGAGGGCTCGGGGCTATTTTTTATTTAGCCCCGAGGGCTCGGGGCTTTTTATTATTTAGCCCCGAGGGCTCGGGGCTTTTTATTATTTAGCCCCGAGGGCTCGGGGCTTTTTATTATTTAGCCCCGAGGGCTCGGGGCTTTTTATTATTTAGCCCCGAGATCTCGGGGCTATTTTTCATTTAGCCCCGAGGGCTCGGGGCTTTTTATTATTTAGCCCCGAGGACTCGGGGCTATTTTTTATTTAGCCCCGAGGACTCGGGGCTTTTTATTATTTAGCTCCGAGGGCTCGGGGCTTTTTATTATTTAGCCCTGAGGGCTCGGGGCTATTTTTTATTTAGCCCCGAGGGCTCGGGGCTTTTTATTATTTAGCCCCGAGGGCTCGGGGCTTTTTATTATTTAGCCCCGAGGGCTCGGGGCTTTTTATTATTTAGCCCCGAGATCTCGGGGCTATTTTTCAGTTAGCCCCGAGGGCTCGGGGCTTTTTTATTATTTAGCCCCGAGGACTCGGGGCTTTTTATTATTTAGCCCCGAGGGCTCGGGGCTTTTTATTATTTAGCCCCGAGGGCTCGGGGCTTTTTATTATTTAGCCCCGAGGGTTCGGGGCTTTTTATTATTTAGCCCCGAGGGCTCGGGGCTTTTTATTATTTAGCCCCGAGATCTCGGGGCTATTTTTCATTTAGCCCCGAGGGCTCGGGGCTTTTTATTATTTAGCCCCGAGGACTCGGGGCTTTTTATTATTTAGCTCCGAGGGCTCGGGGCTTTTTATTATTTAGCCCTGAGGGCTCGGGGCTATTTTTTATTTAGCCCCGAGGACTCGGGGCTATTTTTTATTTAGCCCCGAGGGCTCGGGGCTTTTTATTATTTAGCCCCGAGGGCTCGGGGCTTTTTATTATTTAGCCCCGAGGGCTCGGGGCTATTTTTCATTTAGCCCCGAGGGCTCGGGGCTTTTTATTATTTAGCCCCGAGGACTCGGGGCTATTTTTTATTTAGCCCCGAGGGCTCAGGGCTTTTTATTATTTAGCCCCGAGGGCTCGGGGCTTTTTATTATTTAGCCCTGAGGGCTCGGGGCTATTTTTTATTTAGCCCCGAGGGCTCGGGGCTTTTTATTATTTAGCCCCGAGGGCTCGGGGCTTTTAATTATTCAGCCCCGAGGGCTCGGGACTATTTTTATTTAGCCCCGAGGGCTCGGGGCTTTTTATTATTTAGCCCCGAGATCTCGGAGCTATTTTTCATTTAGCCCCGAGGGCTCGGGGCTTTTTATTATTTAGCCCCGAGGGCTCGGGGCTATTTTTATTTAGCCCCGAGGGCTCGGGGCTTTTTATTATTTAGCCCCGAGGACTCGGGGCTATTTTTTATTCAGCCCCGAGGGCTCGGGGCTTTTTATTATTTAGCCCCGAGGGCTCGGGGCTTTTAATTATTCAGCCCCGAGGGCTCGGGGCTATTTTTATTTAGCCCCGAGGGCTCGGGGCTTTTTATTATTTAGCCCCGAGATCTCGGAGCTATTTTTCATTTAGCCCCGAGGGCTCGGGGCTTTTTTATTATTTAGCCCCGAGGACTCGGGGATTTTTATTATTTAGCCCCGAGGGCTCGGGGCTTTTTATTATTTAGCCCCGAGGGCTCGGGGCTTTTTATT
Organism: Aleiodes leptofemur; assembly: GCA_963942555.1. Taxonomy (NCBI): domain Eukaryota; kingdom Metazoa; phylum Arthropoda; class Insecta; order Hymenoptera; family Braconidae; genus Aleiodes; species Aleiodes leptofemur. Next base: position 10,398,789 of record OZ012614.1, read on the forward strand.
ATTTAGCCCCGAGGGTTCGGGGCTATTTTTCATTTAGCCCCGAGGGCTCGGGGCTTTTTATTATTTAGCCCCGAGGGCTCGGGGCTTTTTATTATTTAGCCCCGAGGGCTCGGGGCTTTTTATTATTTCGCCCCGAGATCTCGGGGCTATTTTTTATTTAGCCCCGAGGGCTCGGGGCTTTTTATTATTTAGCCCCGAGGGCTCGGGGCTTTTTATTATTTAGCCCCGAGGGCTCGGGGCTATTTTTCATTTAGCCCCGAGGGCTCGGGGCTTTTTATTATTTAGCCCCGAGGACTCGGGGCTATTTTTTATTTAGCCCCGAGGGCTCGGGGCTTTTTATTATTTAGCCCCGAGGGCTCGGGGCTTTTTATTATTTAGCCCCGAGGGCTCGGGGCTTTTTATTATTTAGCCCCGAGGGCTCGGGGCTATTTTTTAGTTAGCCCCGAGGGCTCGGGGCTTTTTTATTATTTAGCCCCGAGGACTCGGGGCTTTTTATTATTTAGCCCCGAGGGCTCGGGGCTTTTTATTATTTAGCCCCGAGGGCTCGGGGCTATTTTTCATTTAGCCCCGAGGGCTCGGGGCTTTTTATTATTTAGCCCCGAGGACTCGGGGCTATTTTTTATTTAGCCCCGAGGGCTCGGGGCTTTTTATTATTTAGCCCCGAGGACTCGGGGCTATTTTTTATTTAGCCCCGAGGGCTCGGGGCTTTTTATTATTTAGCCCCGAGGGCTCGGGGCTTTTTATTATTTAGCCCTGAGGGCTCGGGGCTATTTTTTATTTAGCCCCGAGGGCTCGGGGCTTTTTATTATTTAGCCCCGAGGGCTCGGGGCTTTTAGTTATTCAGCCCCGAGGGCTCGGGGCTATTTTTATTTAGCCCCGAGGGCTCGGGGCTTTTTATTATTTAGCCCCGAGGACTCGGGGCTATTTTTTATTCAGCCCCGAGGGCTCGGGGCTTTTTATTATTTAGCCCCGAGGGCTCGGGGCTTTTTATTATTTAGCCCCGAGGGCTCGGGGCTATTTTTCATTTAGCCCCGAGGGCTCGGGGCTTTTTATTATTTAGCCCCGAGGGCTCGGGGCTATTTTTCATTTAGCCCCGAGGGCTCGGGGCTTTTGATTATTTAGCCCCGAGGGCTCGGGGCTATTTTTCATTTAGCCCCGAGGGCTCGGGGCTTTTTATTATTTAGCCCCGAGGGCTCGGGGCTATTTTTTATTTAGCCCCGAGGGCTCGGGGCTTTTTATTATTTAGCCCCGAGGGCTCGGGGCTTTTTATTATTTAGCCCCGAGGGCTCGGGGCTTTTTATTATTTAGCCCCGAGGGCTCGGGGCTTTTTATTATTTAGCCCCGAGATCTCGGGGCTATTTTTCATTTAGCCCCGAGGGCTCGGGGCTTTTTATTATTTAGCCCCGAGGACTCGGGGCTATTTTTTATTTAGCCCCGAGGACTCGGGGCTTTTTATTATTTAGCTCCGAGGGCTCGGGGCTTTTTATTATTTAGCCCTGAGGGCTCGGGGCTATTTTTTATTTAGCCCCGAGGGCTCGGGGCTTTTTATTATTTAGCCCCGAGGGCTCGGGGCTTTTTATTATTTAGCCCCGAGGGCTCGGGGCTTTTTATTATTTAGCCCCGAGATCTCGGGGCTATTTTTCAGTTAGCCCCGAGGGCTCGGGGCTTTTTTATTATTTAGCCCCGAGGACTCGGGGCTTTTTATTATTTAGCCCCGAGGGCTCGGGGCTTTTTATTATTTAGCCCCGAGGGCTCGGGGCTTTTTATTATTTAGCCCCGAGGGTTCGGGGCTTTTTATTATTTAGCCCCGAGGGCTCGGGGCTTTTTATTATTTAGCCCCGAGATCTCGGGGCTATTTTTCATTTAGCCCCGAGGGCTCGGGGCTTTTTATTATTTAGCCCCGAGGACTCGGGGCTTTTTATTATTTAGCTCCGAGGGCTCGGGGCTTTTTATTATTTAGCCCTGAGGGCTCGGGGCTATTTTTTATTTAGCCCCGAGGACTCGGGGCTATTTTTTATTTAGCCCCGAGGGCTCGGGGCTTTTTATTATTTAGCCCCGAGGGCTCGGGGCTTTTTATTATTTAGCCCCGAGGGCTCGGGGCTATTTTTCATTTAGCCCCGAGGGCTCGGGGCTTTTTATTATTTAGCCCCGAGGACTCGGGGCTATTTTTTATTTAGCCCCGAGGGCTCAGGGCTTTTTATTATTTAGCCCCGAGGGCTCGGGGCTTTTTATTATTTAGCCCTGAGGGCTCGGGGCTATTTTTTATTTAGCCCCGAGGGCTCGGGGCTTTTTATTATTTAGCCCCGAGGGCTCGGGGCTTTTAATTATTCAGCCCCGAGGGCTCGGGGCTATTTTTATTTAGCCCCGAGGGCTCGGGGCTTTTTATTATTTAGCCCCGAGATCTCGGAGCTATTTTTCATTTAGCCCCGAGGGCTCGGGGCTTTTTATTATTTAGCCCCGAGGGCTCGGGGCTATTTTTATTTAGCCCCGAGGGCTCGGGGCTTTTTATTATTTAGCCCCGAGGACTCGGGGCTATTTTTTATTCAGCCCCGAGGGCTCGGGGCTTTTTATTATTTAGCCCCGAGGGCTCGGGGCTTTTTATTATTTAGCCCCGAGGGCTCGGGGCTTTTTATTATTTAGCCACGAGGGCTCGGGGCTATTTTTCATTTAGCCCCGAGGGCTCGGGGCTTTTTATTATTTAGCCCCGAGGACTCGGGGCTATTTTTTATTTAGCCCCGAGGGCTCGAGGCTTTTTATTATTTAGCCCCGAGGGCTCGGGGCTTTTTATTATTTAGCCCCGAGGGCTCGGGGCTTTTAATTATTCAGCCCCGAGGGCTCGGGGCTATTTTTCATTTAGCCCCGAGGGCTCGGGGCTTTTAATTATTTAGCCCCGAGGGCTCGGGGCTTTTTATTATTTAGCCCCGAGGGCTCGGGGCTTTTTATTATTTAGCCCCGAGGGCTCGGGGCTTTTTATTATTTAGCCCCGAGGGCTCGGGGCTTTTTATTATTTAGCCCCGAGATCTCGGGGCTATTTTTCATTTAGCCCCGAGGGCTCGGGGCTTTTTATTATTTAGCCCCGAGGACTCGGGGCTATTTTTTATTTAGCCCCGAGGACTCGGGGCTTTTTATTATTTAGCTCCGAGGGCTCGGGGCTTTTTATTATTTAGCCCTGAGGGCTCGGGGCTATTTTTTATTTAGCCCCGAGGGCTCGGGGCTTTTTATTATTTAGCCCCGAGGGCTCGGGGCTTTTTATTATTTAGCCCCGAGGGCTCGGGGCTTTTTATTATTTAGCCCCGAGATCTCGGGGCTATTTTTCAGTTAGCCCCGAGGGCTCGGGGCTTTTTTATTATTTAGCCCCGAGGACTCGGGGCTTTTTATTATTTAGCCCCGAGGGCTCGGGGCTTTTTATTATTTAGCCCCGAGGGCTCGGGGCTTTTTATTATTTAGCCCCGAGGGTTCGGGGCTTTTTATTATTTAGCCCCGAGGGCTCGGGGCTTTTTATTATTTAGCCCCGAGATCTCGGGGCTATTTTTCATTTAGCCCCGAGGGCTCGGGGCTTTTTATTATTTAGCCCCGAGGACTCGGGGCTTTTTATTATTTAGCTCCGAGGGCTCGGGGCTTTTTATTATTTAGCCCTGAGGGCTCGGGGCTATTTTTTATTTAGCCCCGAGGACTCGGGGCTATTTTTTATTTAGCCCCGAGGGCTCGGGGCTTTTTATTATTTAGCCCCGAGGGCTCGGGGCTTTTTATTATTTAGCCCCGAGGGCTCGGGGCTATTTTTCATTTAGCCCCGAGGGCTCGGGGCTTCTTATTATTTAGCCCCGAGGACTCGGGGCTATTTTTTATTTAGCCCCGAGGGCTCGGGGCTTTTTATTATTTAGCCCCGAGGGCTCGGGGCTTTTTATTATTTAGCCCTGAGGGCTCGGGGCTATTTTTTATTTAGCCCCGAGGGCTCGGGGCTTTTTATTATTTAGCCCCGAGGGCTCGGGGCTTTTAATTATTCAGCCCCGAGGGCTCGGGGCTATTTTTATTTAGCCCCGAGGGCTCGGGGCTTTTTATTATTTAGCCCCGAGGACTCGGGGCTATTTTTTATTCAGCCCCGAGGGCTCGGGGCTTTTTATTATTTAGCCCCGAGGGCTCGGGGCTTTTTATTATTTAGCCCCGAGGGCTCGGGGCTATTTTTCATTTAGCCCCGAGGGCTCGGGGCTTTTTATTATTTAGCCCCGAGGGCTCGGGGCTATTTTTCATTTAGCCCCGAGGGCTCGGGGCTTTTAATTATTTAGCCCCGAGGGCTCGGGGCTATTTTTCATTTAGCCCCGAGGGCTCGGGGCTTTTTATTATTTAGCCCCGAGGGCTCGGGGCTATTTTTTATTTAGCCCCGAGGGCTCGGGGCTTTTTATTATTTAGCCCCGAGGGCTCGGGGCTATTCTTTATTTAGCCCCGAGGGCTCGGGGCTTTTTATTATTCAGCCCCGAGGGCTCGGAGCTTTTTATTATTTAGCCCCGAGGGCTCGGGGCTTTTTATTATTTAGCCCCGAGATCTCGGAGCTATTTTTCATTTAGCCCCGAGGGCTCGGGGCTTTTTATTATTTAGCCCCGAGGACTCGGGGCTTTTTATTATTTAGCCCCGAGGGCTCGGGGCTTTTAATTATTCAGCCCCGAGGGCTCGGGGCTATTTTTATTTAGCCCCGAGGGCTCGGGGCTTTTTATTATTTAGCCCCGAGGACTCGGGGCTATTTTTTATTCAGCCCCGAGGGCTCGGGGCTTTTTATTATTTAGCCCCGAGGGCTCGGGGCTTTTTATTATTTAGCCCCGAGGGCTCGGGGCTATTTTTCATTTAGCCCCGAGGGCTCGGGGCTTTTTATTATTTAGCCCCGAGGGCTCGGGGCTATTTTTCATTTAGCCCCGAGGGCTCGGGGCTTTTTATTATTTAGCCCCGAGGGTTCGGGGCTTTTTATTATTTAGCCCCGAGGGCTCGGGGCTTTTTATTATTTAGCCCCGAGATCTCGGGGCTATTTTTCATTTAGCCCCGAGGGCTCGGGGCTTTTTATTATTTAGCCCCGAGGACTCGGGGCTTTTTATTATTTAGCTCCGAGGGCTCGGGGCTTTTTATTATTTAGCCCTGAGGGCTCGGGGCTATTTTTTATTTAGCCCCGAGGACTCGGGGCTATTTTTTATTTAGCCCCGAGGGCTCGGGGCTTTTTATTATTTAGCCCCGAGTGCTCGGGGCTTTTTATTATTTAGCCCCGAGGGCTCGGGGCTATTTTTCATTTAGCCCCGAGGGCTCGGGGCTTTTTATTATTTAGCCCCGAGGACTCGGGGCTATTTTTTATTTAGCCCCGAGGGCTCAGGGCTTTTTATTATTTAGCCCCGAGGGCTCGGGGCTTTTTATTATTTAGCCCTGAGGGCTCGGGGCTATTTTTTATTTAGCCCCGAGGGCTCGGGGCTTTTTATTATTTAGCCCCGAGGGCTCGGGGCTTTTAATTATTCAGCCCCGAGGGCTCGGGGCTATTTTTATTTAGCCCCGAGGGCTCGGGGCTTTTTATTATTTAGCCCCGAGATCTCGGAGCTATTTTTCATTTAGCCCCGAGGGCTCGGGGCTTTTTATTATTTAGCCCCGAGGGCTCGGGGCTATTTTTATTTAGCCCCGAGGGCTCGGGGCTTTTTATTATTTAGCCCCGAGGACTCGGGGCTATTTTTTATTCAGCCCCGAGGGCTCGGGGCTTTTTATTATTTAGCCCCGAGGGCTCGGGGCTTTTAATTATTCAGCCCCGAGGGCTCGGGGCTATTTTTATTTAGCCCCGAGGGCTCGGGGCTTTTTATTATTTAGCCCCGAGATCTCGGAGCTATTTTTCATTTAGCCCCGAGGGCTCGGGGCTTTTTTATTATTTAGCCCCGAGGACTCGGGGATTTTTATTATTTAGCCCCGAGGGCTCGGGGCTTTTTATTATTTAGCCCCGAGGGCTCGGGGCTTTTTATTATTTAGCCCCGAGGGTTCGGGGCTATTTTTCATTTAGCCCCGAGGGCTCGGGGCTTTTTATTATTTAGCCCCGAGGGCTCGGGGCTTTTTATTATTTAGCCCCGAGGGCTCGGGGCTTTTTATTATTTCGCCCCGAGATCTCGGGGCTATTTTTTATTTAGCCCCGAGGGCTCGGGGCTTTTTATTATTTAGCCCCGAGGGCTCGGGGCTTTTTATTATTTAGCCCCGAGGGCTCGGGGCTATTTTTCATTTAGCCCCGAGGGCTCGGGGCTTTTTATTATTTAGCCCCGAGGACTCGGGGCTATTTTTTATTTAGCCCCGAGGGCTCGGGGCTTTTTATTATTTAGCCCCGAGGGCTCGGGGCTTTTTATTATTTAGCCCCGAGGGCTCGGGGCTTTTTATTATTTAGCCCCGAGGGCTCGGGGCTATTTTTTAGTTAGCCCCGAGGGCTCGGGGCTTTTTTATTATTTAGCCCCGAGGACTCGGGGCTTTTTATTATTTAGCCCCGAGGGCTCGGGGCTTTTTATTATTTAGCCCCGAGGGCTCGGGGCTATTTTTCATTTAGCCCCGAGGGCTCGGGGCTTTTTATTATTTAGCCCCGAGGACTCGGGGCTATTTTTTATTTAGCCCCGAGGGCTCGGGGCTTTTTATTATTTAGCCCCGAGGGCTCGGGGCTTTTTATTATTTAGCCCCGAGGGCTCGGGGCTATTTTTTATTTAGCCCCGAGGGCTCGGGGCTTTTTATTATTTAGCCCCGAGGGCTCGGGGCTTTTTATTATTTAGCCCCGAGGGCTCGGGGCTTTTTATTATTTAGCCCCGAGATCTCGGGGCTATTTTTCATTTAGCCCCGAGGGCTCGGGGCTTTTTATTATTTAGCCCTGAGGGCTCGGGGCTATTTTTTATTTAGCCCCGAGGGCTCGGGGCTTTTTATTATTTAGTCCCGAGGGCTCGGGGCTATTTTTTAGTTAGCCCCGAGGGCTCGGGGCTTTTTTATTATTTAGCCCCGAGGACTCGGGGCTTTTTATTATTTAGCCCCGAGGGCTCGGGGCTTTCTATTATTTAGCCCCGAGGGTTCGGGGCTTTTTATTATTTAGCCCCGAGGGCTCGGGGCTTTTTATTATTTAGCCCCGAGGACTCGGGGCTATTTTTTATTCAGCCCCGAGGGCTCGGGGCTTTTTATTATTTAGCCCCGAGGGCTCGGGGCTTTTTATTATTTAGCCCCGAGGGCTCGGGGCTTTTTATTATTTAGCCCCGAGATCTCGGGGCTATTTTTCATTTAGCCCCGAGGGCTCGGGGCTTTTTATTATTTAGCCCCGAGGGCTCGGGGCTATTTTTCATTTAGCCCCGAGGGCTCGGGGCTTTTTATTATTTAGCCCCGAGGACTCGGGGCTATTTTTTATTTAGCCCCGAGGGCTCGGGGCTTTTTATTATTTAGCCCCGAGGGCTCGGGGCTTTTTATTATTTAGCCCTGAGGGCTCGGGGCTATTTTTTATTTAGCCCCGAGGGCTCGGGGCTTTTTATTATTTAGCCCCGAGGGCTCGGGGCTTTTAATTATTCAGCCCCGAGGGCTCGGGGCTATTTTTATTTAGCCCCGAGGGCTCGGGGCTTTTTATTATTTAGCCCCGAGGACTCGGGGCTATTTTTTATTCAGCCCCGAGGGCTCGGGGCTTTTTATTATTTAGCCCCGAGGGCTCGGGGCTTTTTATTATTTAGCCCCGAGGGCTCGGGGCTATTTTTCATTTAGCCCCGAGGGCTCGGGGCTTTTTATTATTTAGCCCCGAGGGCTCGGGGCTATTTTTCATTTAGCCCCGAGGGCTCGGGGCTTTTGATTATTTAGCCCCGAGGGCTCGGGGCTATTTTTCATTTAGCCCCGAGGGCTCGGGGCTTTTTATTATTTAGCCCCGAGGGCTCGGGGCTATTTTTTATTTAGCCCCGAGGGCTCGGGGCTTTTTATTATTTAGCCCCGAGGGCTCGGGGCTTTTTATTATTTAGCCCCGAGGGCTCGGGGCTTTTTATTATTTAGCCCCGAGGGCTCGGGGCTATTTTTCATTTAGCCCCGAGGGCTCGGGGCTTTTTATTATTTAGCCCCGAGGACTCGGGGCTATTTTTTATTTAGCCCCGAGGACTCGGGGCTTTTTATTATTTAGCTCCGAGGGCTCGGGGCTTTTTATTATTTAGCCCTGAGGGCTCGGGGCTATTTTTTATTTAGCCCCGAGGGCTCGGGGCTTTTTATTATTTAGCCCCGAGGGCTCGGGGCTTTTTATTATTTAGCCCCGAGGGCTCGGGGCTTTTTATTATTTAGCCCCGAGATCTCGGGGCTATTTTTCAGTTAGCCCCGAGGGCTCGGGGCTTTTTTATTATTTAGCCCCGAGGACTCGGGGCTTTTTATTATTTAGCCCCGAGGGCTCGGGGCTTTTTATTATTTAGCCCCGAGGGCTCGGGGCTTTTTATTATTTAGCCCCGAGGGTTCGGGGCTTTTTATTATTTAGCCCCGAGGGCTCGGGGCTTTTTATTATTTAGCCCCGAGATCTCGGGGCTATTTTTCATTTAGCCCCGAGGGCTCGGGGCTTTTTATTATTTAGCCCCGAGGACTCGGGGCTTTTTATTATTTAGCTCCGAGGGCTCGGGGCTTTTTATTATTTAGCCCTGAGGGCTCGGGGCTATTTTTTATTTAGCCCCGAGGACTCGGGGCTATTTTTTATTTAGCCCCGAGGGCTCGGGGCTTTTTATTATTTAGCCCCGAGGGCTCGGGGCTTTTTATTATTTAGCCCCGAGGGCTCGGGGCTATTTTTCATTTAGCCCCGAGGGCTCGGGGCTTTTTATTATTTAGCCCCGAGGACTCGGGGCTATTTTTTATTTAGCCCCGAGGGCTCAGGGCTTTTTATTATTTAGCCCCGAGGGCTCGGGGCTTTTTATTATTTAGCCCTGAGGGCTCGGGGCTATTTTTTATTTAGCCCCGAGGGCTCGGGGCTTTTTATTATTTAGCCCCGAGGGCTCGGGGCTTTTAATTATTCAGCCCCGAGGGCTCGGGGCTATTTTTATTTAGCCCCGAGGGCTCGGGGCTTTTTATTATTTAGCCCCGAGATCTCGGAGCTATTTTTCATTTAGCCCCGAGGGCTCGGGGCTTTTTATTATTTAGCCCCGAGGGCTCGGGGCTATTTTTATTTAGCCCCGAGGGCTCGGGGCTTTTTATTATTTAGCCCCGAGGACTCGGGGCTATTTTTTATTCAGCCCCGAGGGCTCGGGGCTTTTTATTATTTAGCCCCGAGGGCTCGGGGCTTTTTATTATTTAGCCCCGAGGGCTCGGGGCTTTTTATTATTTAGCCACGAGGGCTCGGGGCTATTTTTCATTTAGCCCCGAGGGCTCGGGGCTTTTTATTATTTAGCCCCGAGGACTCGGGGCTATTTTTTATTTAGCCCCGAGGGCTCGAGGCTTTTTATTATTTAGCCCCGAGGGCTCGGGGCTTTTTATTATTTAGCCCCGAGGGCTCGGGGCTTTTAATTATTCAGCCCCGAGGGCTCGGGGCTATTTTTCATTTAGCCCCGAGGGCTCGGGGCTTTTAATTATTTAGCCCCGAGGGCTCGGGGCTTTTTATTATTTAGCCCCGAGGGCTCGGGGCTTTTTATTATTTAGCCCCGAGGGCTCGGGGCTTTTTATTATTTAGCCCCGAGGGCTCGGGGCTTTTTATTATTTAGCCCCGAGATCTCGGGGCTATTTTTCATTTAGCCCCGAGGGCTCGGGGCTTTTTATTATTTAGCCCCGAGGACTCGGGGCTATTTTTTATTTAGCCCCGAGGACTCGGGGCTTTTTATTATTTAGCTCCGAGGGCTCGGGGCTTTTTATTATTTAGCCCTGAGGGCTCGGGGCTATTTTTTATTTAGCCCCGAGGGCTCGGGGCTTTTTATTATTTAGCCCCGAGGGCTCGGGGCTTTTTATTATTTAGCCCCGAGGGCTCGGGGCTTTTTATTATTTAGCCCCGAGATCTCGGGGCTATTTTTCAGTTAGCCCCGAGGGCTCGGGGCTTTTTTATTATTTAGCCCCGAGGACTCGGGGCTTTTTATTATTTAGCCCCGAGGGCTCGGGGCTTTTTATTATTTAGCCCCGAGGGCTCGGGGCTTTTTATTATTTAGCCCCGAGGGTTCGGGGCTTTTTATTATTTAGCCCCGAGGGCTCGGGGCTTTTTATTATTTAGCCCCGAGATCTCGGGGCTATTTTTCATTTAGCCCCGAGGGCTCGGGGCTTTTTATTATTTAGCCCCGAGGACTCGGGGCTTTTTATTATTTAGCTCCGAGGGCTCGGGGCTTTTTATTATTTAGCCCTGAGGGCTCGGGGCTATTTTTTATTTAGCCCCGAGGACTCGGGGCTATTTTTTATTTAGCCCCGAGGGCTCGGGGCTTTTTATTATTTAGCCCCGAGGGCTCGGGGCTTTTTATTATTTAGCCCCGAGGGCTCGGGGCTATTTTTCATTTAGCCCCGAGGGCTCGGGGCTTCTTATTATTTAGCCCCGAGATCTCGGGGCTATTTTTCAGTTAGCCCCGAGGGCTCGGGGCTTTTTTATTATTTAGCCCCGAGGACTCGGGGCTTTTTATTATTTAGCCCCGAGGGCTCGGGGCTTTTTATTATTTAGCCCCGAGGGCTCGGGGCTTTTTATTATTTAGCCCCGAGGGTTCGGGGCTTTTTATTATTTAGCCCCGAGGGCTCGGGGCTTTTTATTATTTAGCCCCGAGATCTCGGGGCTATTTTTCATTTAGCCCCGAGGGCTCGGGGCTTTTTATTATTTAGCCCCGAGGACTCGGGGCTTTTTATTATTTAGCTCCGAGGGCTCGGGGCTTTTTATTATTTAGCCCTGAGGGCTCGGGGCTATTTTTTATTTAGCCCCGAGGACTCGGGGCTATTTTTTATTTAGCCCCGAGGGCTCGGGGCTTTTTATTATTTAGCCCTGAGGGCTCGGGGCTATTTTTTATTTAGCCCCGAGGGCTCGGGGCTTTTTATTATTTAGCCCCGAGGGCTCGGGGCTTTTAATTATTCAGCCCCGAGGGCTCGGGGCTATTTTTATTTAGCCCCGAGGGCTCGGGGCTTTTTATTATTTAGCCCCGAGGACTCGGGGCTATTCTTTATTCAGCCCCGAGGGCTCGGGGCTTTTTATTATTTAGCCCCGAGGGCTCGGGGCTTTTTATTATTTAGCCCCGAGGGCTCGGGGCTATTTTTCATTAAGCCCCGAGGGCTCGGGGCTTTTTATTATTTAGCCCCGAGGGCTCGGGGCTATTTTTCATTTAGCCCCGAGGGCTCGGGGCTTTTAATTATTTAGCCCCGAGGGCTCGGGGCTATTTTTCATTTAGCCCCGAGGGCTCGGGGCTTTTTATTATTTAGCCCCGAGGGCTCGGGGCTATTTTTTATTTAGCCCCGAGGGCTCGGGGCTTTTTATTATTTAGCCCCGAGGGCTCGGGGCTATTCTTTATTTAGCCCCGAGGGCTCGGGGCTTTTTATTATTCAGCCCCGAGGGCTCGGAGCTTTTTATTATTTAGCCCCGAGGGCTCGGGGCTTTTTATTATTTAGCCCCGAGATCTCGGAGCTATTTTTCATTTAGCCCCGAGGGCTCGGGGCTTATTATTATTTAGCCCCGAGGACTCGGGGCTTTTTATTATTTAGCCCCGAGGGCTCGGGGCTTTTAATTATTCAGCCCCGAGGGCTCGGGGCTATTTTTATTTAGCCCCGAGGGCTCGGGGCTTTTTATTATTTAGCCCCGAGGACTCGGGGCTATTTTTTATTCAGCCCCGAGGGCTCGGGGCTTTTTATTATTTAGCCCCGAGGGCTCGGGGCTTTTTATTATTTAGCCCCGAGGGCTCGGGGCTATTTTTCATTTAGCCCCGAGGGCTCGGGGCTTTTTATTATTTAGCCCCGAGGGCTCGGGGCTATTTTTCATTTAGCCCCGAGGGCTCGGGGCTTTTTATTATTTAGCCCCGAGGGCTCGGGGCTTTTAATTATTCAGCCCCGAGGGCTCGGGGCTATTTTTCATTTAGCCCCGAGGGCTCGGGGCTTTTTATTATTTAGCCCCGAGGGCTCGGGGCTATTTTTTATTTAGCCCCGAGGGCTCGGGGCTTTTTATTATTTAGCCCCGAGGGCTCGGGGCTTTTTATTATTTAGCCCCGAGGGCTCGGGGCTTTTTATTATTTAGCCCCGAGGGCTCGGGGCTTTTCATTATTTAGCCCCGAGATCTCGGGGCTATTTTTTAATCAGCCCCGAGGGCTCGGGGATTTTTATTATTTAGCCCCGAGGGCTCGGGGCTATTTCGTATTTAGCCCCGAGGGCTCGGGGCTTTTTATTATTCAGCCCCGAGGGCTCGGGGCTTTTTATTATTTAGCCCCGACGACTCGGGGCTATTTTTTATTTAGCCCCGAGGGCTCGGGGCTTTTTATTATTTAGCCCCGAGGGCTCGGGGCTTTTAATTATTCAGCCCCGAGGGCTCGGGGCTATTTTTATTTAGCCCCGAGGGCTCGGGGCTTTTTATTATTTAGCCCCGAGGACTCGGGGCTATTTTTTATTCAGCCCCGAGGGCTCGGGGCTTTTTATTATTTAGCCCCGAGGGCTCGGGGCTTTTTATTATTTAGCCCCGAGGGCTCGGGGCTATTTTTCATTTAGCCCCGAGGGCTCGGGGCTTTTTATTATTTAGCCCCGAGGGCTCGGGGCTTTTTATTATTTAGCCCCGAGGGCTCGGGGCTATTTTTTATTTAGCCCCGAGGGCTCGGGGCTTTTTATTATTTAGCCCCGAGGGCTCGGGGCTTTTTATTATTTAGCCCCGAGGGCTCGGGGCTATTTTTTATTTAGCCCCGAGGGCTCGGGGCTTTTTATTATTTAGCCCCGAGGGCTCGGGGCTTTTTATTATTTAGCCCCGAGGGCTCGGGGCTTTTTATTATTTAGCCCCGAGATCTCGGGGCTATTTTTCATTTAGCCCCGAGGGCTCGGGGCTTTTTATTATTTAGTCCCGAGGGCTCGGGGCTTTTAATTAATCAGCCCCGAGGGCTCGGGGCTATTTTTATTTAGCCCCGAGAGCTCGGGGCTTTTTATTATTCAGCCCCGAGGGCTCGGGGCTTTTTATTATTTAGCCCCGAGGGCTCGGGGCTATTTTTTAATCAGCCCCGAGGGCTCGGGGATTTTTATTATTTAGCCCCGAGGGCTCGGGGCTATTTTTGCTTCCGAATGGAAGCATTGTAAACGCGATTTTTTTCGATCTCGAGATTTCATCGGAATATGACTCAGAATGTTCCAAAACGTCGAGAAATGACATTTCTAAAAAATGTCTGTATGTATGTGTGTGTGTGTGTGTGTGTGTGTGTTTGTGTGACAGATATCAGCTCATTGCTTCGGAACGGTAATACTTGGTGACCTGAAAATTCAACAGTACTTTCTCTCCCCGTGCAAATTGCTCTCCGTGAAATTTGAGCGAAATCGGTTGAGTACTTTTCGAGAAAAATCAAATTTTCGAAAAATCGTTTTTTCGATTTTTCTCCGCGAAAAATTGATTCACAGCCCCCACTCTCAGCGATGAAATTCATCTCATTTGAACACACAATTTTCACTCGGGGTAAATTTTGCTGCGATTTTTCGTTTGCGGATAATTTCAATTACAGTGTTTTTTATCCTGAATTTTGTATACACGATAGCTCAAAAACTATTTGAGTTAGAGACTCCAAATTTCGTGGGTTTGTGCATCTAATGAACGAAAAGTTTGGTATTGAAATTGGGCGAAATCGGTCAAGTAGTTTCTGAGATATTGCACAAAAACCATTTTATGAAAAGAGGTTATATCTCGAAAACTACTGGAGCGATTTCGCCCAAGTTCAGCTTAAAAGATTCATCTCAATGAGCCCCACAAATGGTGAGAATTTCAGATTTTTCAGAGGCAGTCTCTTGTAAGAGTTTTCGATAACTTAGTTTTTTCAAAAATCACGGTTTTTCTTAGCTTCCTCCCTAGGAACACTACTATTTTTCATTTCACCATTCGAAAGTAGACAATTTTTTCTACCAAATGAGTACATTTTCTTCTGACGACAATTGGAAAGAATAGGAATCCTATTTGAAACCTGAACTTCGATTTTTAAGTTTTATCGTAGGATCTCAGTTTTCATCTAATATTGAAAATTTATGTATCATATGACATTATTGCAATTTAATCGATTATTGTAAGCTAGGACTGCAGGTCCTAAGATTGAATCCTGAACAGATCGATACGGTCTGGAAAAATATTCGTAGGAATGTTTAAGTGCGAATTTGTCGTAAAAATGATGTTATTTTTTTGAGCAATGAAATACATGAATAGCGATTTGATGCAAAATTGATAAAATTCCATTCGGAAGCATTTTGCCAATCGAATTGGCAACATATTAAATGTCGCACAAGGAGTGGGGCTTGCCAGTAACGCACAAAGAGTAGCACTTCTGCTTGTTTATTTAGCCCCGAGGGCTCGGGGCTTTTTATTATTTAGCCCCGAGGGCTCGGGGCTTTTAATTATTCAGCCCCGAGGGCTCGGGGCTATTTTTATTTAGCCCCGAGGGCTCGGGGCTTTTTATTATTTAGCCCCGAGGACTCGGGGCTATTTTTTATTCAGCCCCGAGGGCTCGGGGCTTTTTATTATTTAGCCCCGAGGACTCGGGGCTATTTTTTATTCAGCCCCGAGGGCTCGGGGCTTTTTATTATTTAGCCCCGAGGGCTCGGGGCTTTTTATTATTTAGCCCCGAGGGCTCGGGGCTATTTTTTATTGAGCCCCGAGGGCTCGGGGCTTTTTATTATTTAGCCCCGAGGGCTCGGGGCTTTTTATTATTTAGCCCCGAGGGCTCGGGGCTTTTTATTATTTAGCCCCGAGGGCTCGGGGCTTTTTATTATTTAGCCCCGAGGACTCGGGGCTATTTTTTATTTAGCCCCGAGGGCTCGGGGCTTTTTATTATTTAGCCCCGAGGGCTCGGGGCTTTTTATTATTTAGCCCCGAGGGCTCGGGGCTTTTTATTATTTAGCCCTGAGGGCTCGGGGCTATTTTTTATTTAGCCCCGAGGGCTCGGGGCTTTTTATTATTTAGTCCCGAGGGCTCGGGGCTATTTTTTAGTTAGCCCCGAGGGCTCGGGGCTTTTTTATTATTTAGCCCCGAGGACTCGGGGCTTTTTATTATTTAGCCCCGAGGGCTCGGGGCTTTTTATTATTTAGCCCCGAGGGCTCGGGGCTATTTTTCATTTAGCCCCGAGGGCTCGGGGCTTTTTATTATTTAGCCCCGAGGACTCGGGGCTATTTTTTATTTAGCCCCGAGGGCTCGGGGCTTTTTATTATTTAGCCCCGAGGGCTCGGGGCTTTTTATTATTTAGCCCCGAGGGCTCGGGGCTATTTTTTATTTAGCCCCGAGGGCTCGGGGCTTTTTATTATTTAGCCCCGAGGGCTCGGGGCTTTTTATTATTTAGCCCCGAGGGCTCGGGGCTTTTTATTATTTAGCCCCGAGATCTCGGGGCTATTTTTCATTTAGCCCCGAGGGCTCGGGGCTTTTTATTATTTAGCCCTGAGGGCTCGGGGCTATTTTTTATTTAGCCCCGAGGGCTCGGGGCTTTTTATTATTTAGTCCCGAGGGCTCGGGGCTATTTTTTAGTTAGCCCCGAGGGCTCGGGGCTTTTTTATTATTTAGCCCCGAGGACTCGGGGCTTTTTATTATTTAGCCCCGAGGGCTCGGGGCTTTCTATTATTTAGCCCCGAGGGCTCGGGGCTTTTTATTATTTAGCCCCGAGGGCTCGGGGCTATTTTTTAATCAGCCCCGAGGGCTCGGGGATTTTTATCATTTAGCCCCGAGGGCTCGGGGCTATTTTTTATTTAGCCCCGAGGGCTCGGGGCTTTTTATTATTTAGCCCCGAGGGCTCGGGGCTATTTTTTAGTTAGCCCCGAGGGCTCGGGGCTTTTTTATTATTTAGCCCCGAGGACTCGGGGCTTTTTATTATTTAGCCCCGAGGGCTCGGGGCTTTTTATTATTTAGCCCCGAGGGCTCGGGGCTTTTTATTATTTAGCCCCGAGGACTCGGGGCTATTTTTTATTTAGCCCCGAGGGCTCGGGGCTTTTTATGATTTAGCCCCGAGGGCTCGGGGCTTTTTATTATTTAGCCCCGAGGGCTCGGGGCTATTTTTCATTTAGCCCCGAGGGCTCGGGGCTTTTTATTATTTAGCCCCGAGGACTCGGGGCTATTTTTTATTTAGCCCCGAGGGCTCGGGGCTTTTTATTATTTAGCCCCGAGGGCTCGGGGCTTTTTATTATTTAGCCCCGAGGGCTCGGGGCTTTTTATTATTTAGCCCCGAGGGCTCGGGGCTATTTTTCAGTTAGCCCCGAGGGCTCGGGGCTTTTTTATTATTTAGCCCCGAGGACTCGGGGCTTTTTATTATTTAGCCCCGAGGGCTCGGGGCTTTTTATTATTTAGCCCCGAGGGCTCGGGGCTTTTTATTATTTAGCCCCGAGGGCTCGGGGCTATTTTTCATTTAGCCCCGAGGGCTCGGGGCTTTTTATTATTTAGCCCCGAGGACTCGGGGCTATTTTTTATTTAGCCCCGAGGGCTCGGGGCTTTTTATTATTTAGCCCCGAGGGCTCGGGGCTTTTTATTATTTAGCCCCGAGGGCTCGGGGCTATTTTTTATTTAGCCCCGAGGGCTCGGGGCTTTTTATTATTTAGCCCCGAGGGCTCGGGGCTTTTTATTATTTAGCCCCGAGGGCTCGGGGCTTTTTATTATTTAGCCCCGAGATCTCGGGGCTATTTTTCATTTAGCCCCGAGGGCTCGGGGCTTTTTATTATTTAGCCCCGAGGGCTCGGGGCTTTTAATTATTTAGCCCCGAGGGCTCGGGGCTTTTTATTATTTAGCCCCGAGGGCTCGGGGCTTTTTATTATTTAGCCCCGAGGGCTCGGGGCTTTTTATTATTTAGCCCCGAGGGCTCGGGGCTTTTTATTATTTAGCCCCGAGATCTCGGGGCTATTTTTCATTTAGCCCCGAGGGCTCGGGGCTTTTTATTATTTAGCCCCAAGGACTCGGGGCTATTTTTTATTTAGCCCCGAGGACTCGGGGCTTTTTATTATTTAGCTCCGAGGGCTCGGGGCTTTTTATTATTTAGCCCTGAGGGCTCGGGGCTATTTTTTATTTAGCCCCGAGGGCTCGGGGCTTTTTATTATTTAGCCCCGAGGGCTCGGGGCTTTTTATTATTTAGCCCCGAGGGCTCGGGGCTTTTTATTATTTAGCCCCGAGATCTCGGGGCTATTTTTCAGTTAGCCCCGAGGGCTCGGGGCTTTTTTATTATTTAGCCCCGAGGACTCGGGGCTTTTTATTATTTAGCCCCGAGGGCTCGGGGCTTTTTATTATTTAGCCCCGAGGGCTCGGGGCTTTTTATTATTTAGCCCCGAGGGTTCGGGGCTTTTTATTATTTAGCCCCGAGGGCTCGGGGCTTTTTATTATTTAGCCCCGAGATCTCGGGGCTATTTTTCATTTAGCCCCGAGGGCTCGGGGCTTTTCATTATTTAGCCCCGAGGACTCGGGGCTTTTTATTATTTAGCTCCGAGGGCTCGGGGCTTTTTATTATTTAGCTCCGAGGGCTCGGGGCTTTTCATTATTTAGCCCCGAGGACTCGGGGCTTTTTATTATTTAGCTCCGAGGGCTCGGGGCTTTTCATTATTTAGCCCCGAGGACTCGGGGCTTTTTATTATTTAGCTCCGAGGGTTCGGGGCTTTTTATTATTTAGCCCCGAGGGCTCGGGGCTTTTTATTATTTAGCCCCGAGATCTCGGGGCTATTTTTCATTTAGCCCCGAGGGCTCGGGGCTTTTTATTATTTAGCCCCGAGGGCTCGGGGCTTTTCATTATTTAGCCCCGAGGACTCGGGGCTTTTCATTATTTAGCTCCGAGGGCTCGGGGCTATTTTTCATTTAGCCCCGAGGGCTCGGGGCTTTTCATTATTTAGCCCCGAGGACTCGGGGCTTTTTATTATTTAGCTCCGAGGACTCGGGGCTTTTTATTATTTAGCTCCGAGGGCTCGGGGCTTTTTATTATTTAGCCCCGAGGGTTCGGGGCTTTTTATTATTTAGCCCCGAGGGCTCGGGGCTTTTTATTATTTAGCCCCGAGGACTCGGGGCTATTTTTTATTTAGCCCCGAGGGCTCGGGGCTTTTTATTATTTAGCCCCGAGGGCTCGGGGCTATTTTTCATTTAGCCCCGAGGGCTCGGGGCTTTTTATTATTTAGCCCCGAGGACTCGGGGCTATTTTTTATTTAGCCCCGAGGGCTCGGGGCTTTTTATTATTTAGCCCCGAGGGCTCGGGGCTTTTTATTATTTAGCCCTGAGGGCTCGGGGCTATTTTTTATTTAGCCCCGAGGGCTCGGGGCTTTTTATTATTTAGCCCCGAGGGCTCGGGGCTTTTAATTATTCAGCCCCGAGGGCTCGGGGCTATTTTTATTTAGCCCCGAGGGCTCGGGGCTTTTTATTATTTAGCCCCGAGATCTCGGAGCTATTTTTCATTTAGCCCCGAGGGCTCGGGGCTTTTTATTATTTAGCCCCGAGGACTCGGGGCTTTTTATTATTTAGCCCCGAGGGCTCGGGGCTTTTAATTATTCAGCTCCGAGGGCTCGGGGCTATTTTTATTTAGCCCCGAGGGCTCGGGGCTTTTTATTATTTAGCCCCGAGGACTCGGGGCTATTTTTTATTCAGCCCCGAGGGCTCGGGGCTTTTTATTATTTAGCCCCGAGGGCTCGGGGCTTTTTATTATTTAGCCCCGAGGGCTCGGGGCTTTTTATTATTTAGCCCCGAGGGCTCGGGGCTATTTTTCATTTAGCCCCGAGGGCTCGGGGCTTTTTATTATTTAGCCCCGAGGACTCGGGGCTATTTTTTATTTAGCCCCGAGGGCTCGAGGCTTTTTATTATTTAGCCCCGAGGGCTCGGGGCTTTTTATTATTTAGCCCCGAGGGCTCGGGGCTTTTAATTATTCAGCCCCGAGGGCTCGGGGCTATTTTTCATTTAGCCCCGAGGGCTCGGGGCTTTTAATTATTTAGCCCCGAGGGCTCGGGGCTTTTTATTATTTAGCCCCGAGGGCTCGGGGCTTTTTATTATTTAGCCCCGAGGGCTCGGGGCTTTTTATTATTTAGCCCCGAGGACTCGGGGCTTTTTATTATTTAGCCCCGAGATCTCGGGGCTATTTTTCATTTAGCCCCGAGGGCTCGGGGCTTTTTATTATTTAGCCCCGAGGACTCGGGGCTATTTTTTATTTAGCCCCGAGGACTCGGGGCTTTTTATTATTTAGCTCCGAGGGCTCGGGGCTTTTTATTATTTAGCCCTGAGGGCTCGGGGCTATTTTTTATTTAGCCCCGAGGGCTCGGGGCTTTTTATTATTTAGCCCCGAGGGCTCGGGGCTTTTTATTATTTAGCCCCGAGGGCTCGGGGCTTTTTATTATTTAGCCCCGAGATCTCGGGGCTATTTTTCAGTTAGCCCCGAGGGCTCGGGGCTTTTTTATTATTTAGCCCCGAGGACTCGGGGCTTTTTATTATTTAGCCCCGAGGGCTCGGGGCTTTTTATTATTTAGCCCCGAGGGCTCGGGGCTTTTTATTATTTAGCCCCGAGGGTTCGGGGCTTTTTATTATTTAGCCCCGAGGGCTCGGGGCTTTTTATTATTTAGCCCCGAGATCTCGGGGCTATTTTTCATTTAGCCCCGAGGGCTCGGGGCTTTTTATTATTTAGCCCCGAGGGCTCGGGGCTTTTTATTATTTAGCCCCGAGGGCTCGGGGCTTTTTATTATTTAGCCCCGAGATCTCGGGGCTATTTTTCAGTTAGCCCCGAGGGCTCGGGGCTTTTTTATTATTCAGCCCCGAGGACTCGGGGCTTTTTATTATTTAGCCCCGAGGGCTCGGGGCTTTTTATTATTTAGCCCCGAGGGCTCGGGGCTTTTTATTATTTAGCCCCGAGGGTTCGGGGCTTTTTATTATTTAGCCCCGAGGGCTCGGGGCTTTTTATTATTTAGCCCCGAGGACTCGGGGCTATTTTTTATTCAGCCCCGAGGGCTCGGGGCTTTTTATTATTTAGCCCCGAGGGCTCGGGGCTTTTTATTATTTAGCCCCGAGGGCTCGGGGCTTTTTATTATTTAGCCCCGAGATCTCGGGGCTATTTTTCATTTAGCCCCGAGGGCTCGGGGCTTTTTATTATTTAGCCCCGAGGGCTCGGGGCTATTTTTCATTTAGCCCCGAGGGCTCGGGGCTTTTTATTATTTAGCCCCGAGGGCTCGGGGCTATTTTTCATTTAGCCCCGAGGGCTCGGGGCTTTTTATTATTTAGCCCCGAGGGCTCGGGGCTATTTTTTATTTAGCCCCGAGGGCTCGGGGCTTTTTATTATTTAGCCCCGAGGGCTCGGGGCTTTTTATTATTTAGCCCCGAGGGCTCGGGGCTCTTTATTATTTAGCCCCGAGGGCTCGGGGCTTTTTATTATTTAGCCCCGAGATCTCGGGGCTATTTTTCATTTAGCCCCGAGGGCTCGGGGCTTTTTATTATTTAGCCCCGAGGACTCGGGGCTATTTTTTATTTAGCCCCGAGGACTCGGGGCTTTTTATTATTTAGCTCCGAGGGCTCGGGGCTTTTTATTATTTAGCCCTGAGGGCTCGGGGCTATTTTTTATTTAGCCCCGAGGGCTCGGGGCTTTTTATTATTTAGCCCCGAGGGCTCGGGGCTTTTTATTATTTAGCCCCGAGGGCTCGGGGCTTTTTATTATTTAGCCCCGAGATCTCGGGGCTATTTTTCAGTTAGCCCCGAGGGCTCGGGGCTTTTTTATTATTTAGCCCCGAGGACTCGGGGCTTTTTATTATTTAGCCCCGAGGGCTCGGGGCTTTTTATTATTTAGCCCCGAGGGCTCGGGGCTTTTTATTATTTAGCCCCGAGGGTTCGGGGCTTTTTATTATTTAGCCCCGAGGGCTCGGGGCTTTTTATTATTTAGCCCCGAGATCTCGGGGCTATTTTTCATTTAGCCCCGAGGGCTCGGGGCTTTTTATTATTTAGCCCCGAGGACTCGGGGCTTTTTATTATTTAGCTCCGAGGGCTCGGGGCTTTTTATTATTTAGCCCTGAGGGCTCGGGGCTATTTTTTATTTAGCCCCGAGGACTCGGGGCTATTTTTTATTTAGCCCCGAGGGCTCGGGGCTTTTTATTATTTAGCCCCGAGGGCTCGGGGCTTTTTATTATTTAGCCCTGAGGGCTCGGGGCTATTTTTTATTTAGCCCCGAGGGCTCGGGGCTTTTTATTATTTAGCCCCGAGGGCTCGGGGCTTTTAATTATTCAGCCCCGAGGGCTCGGGGCTATTTTTATTTAGCCCCGAGGGCTCGGGGCTTTTTATTATTTAGCCCCGAGATCTCGGAGCTATTTTTCATTTAGCCCCGAGGGCTCGGGGCTTTTTATTATTTAGCCCCGAGGACTCGGGGCTTTTTATTATTTAGCTCCGAGGGCTCGGGGCTTTTTATTATTTAGCCCTGAGGGCTCGGGGCTATTTTTTATTTAGCCCCGAGGACTCGGGGCTATTTTTTATTTAGCCCCGAGGGCTCGGGGCTTTTTATTATTTAGCCCCGAGATCTCGGGGCTATTTTTCATTTAGCCCCGAGGGCTCGGGGCTTTTTATTATTTAGCCCCGAGGGCTCGGGGCTATTTTTCATTTAGCCCCGAGGGCTCGGGGCTTTTTATTATTTAGCCCCGAGGGCTCGGGGCTATTTTTCATTTAGCCCCGAGGGCTCGGGGCTTTTTATTATTTAGCCCCGAGGGCTCGGGGCTATTTTTTATTTAGCCCCGAGGACTCGGGGCTTTTTATTATTTAGCTCCGAGGGCTCGGGGCTTTTTATTATTTAGCCCTGAGGGCTCGGGGCTATTTTTTATTTAGCCCCGAGGGCTCGGGGCTTTTTATTATTTAGCCCCGAGGGCTCGGGGCTTTTTATTATTTAGCCCCGAGGGCTCGGGGCTTTTTATTATTTAGCCCCGAGATCTCGGGGCTATTTTTCAGTTAGCCCCGAGGGCTCGGGGCTTTTTTATTATTTAGCCCCGAGGACTCGGGGCTTTTTATTATTTAGCCCCGAGGGCTCGGGGCTTTTTATTATTTAGCCCCGAGGGCTCGGGGCTTTTTATTATTTAGCCCCGAGGGTTCGGGGCTTTTTATTATTTAGCCCCGAGGGCTCGGGGCTTTTTATTATTTAGCCCCGAGATCTCGGGGCTATTTTTCATTTAGCCCCGAGGGCTCGGGGCTTTTTATTATTTAGCCCCGAGGACTCGGGGCTTTTTATTATTTAGCTCCGAGGGCTCGGGGCTTTTTATTATTTAGCCCTGAGGGCTCGGGGCTATTTTTTATTTAGCCCCGAGGACTCGGGGCTATTTTTTATTTAGCCCCGAGGGCTCGGGGCTTTTTATTATTTAGCCCCGAGGGCTCGGGGCTTTTTATTATTTAGCCCCGAGGGCTCGGGGCTATTTTTCATTTAGCCCCGAGGGCTCGGGGCTTTTTATTATTTAGCCCCGAGGACTCGGGGCTATTTTTTATTTAGCCCCGAGGGCTCGGGGCTTTTTATTATTTAGCCCCGAGGGCTCGGGGCTTTTTATTATTTAGCCCTGAGGGCTCGGGGCTATTTTTTATTTAGCCCCGAGGGCTCGGGGCTTTTTATTATTTAGCCCCGAGGGCTCGGGGCTTTTAATTATTCAGCCCCGAGGGCTCGGGGCTATTTTTATTTAGCCCCGAGGGCTCGGGGCTTTTTATTATTTAGCCCCGAGATCTCGGAGCTATTTTTCATTTAGCCCCGAGGGCTCGGGGCTTTTTATTATTTAGCCCCGAGGACTCGGGGCTTTTTATTATTTAGCCCCGAGGGCTCGGGGCTTTTAATTATTCAGCCCCGAGGGCTCGGGGCTATTTTTATTTAGCCCCGAGGGCTCGGGGCTTTTTATTATTTAGCCCCGAGGACTCGGGGCTATTTTTTATTCAGCCCCGAGGGCTCGGGGCTTTTTATTATTTAGCCCCGAGGGCTCGGGGCTTTTTATTATTTAGCCCCGAGGGCTCGGGGCTTTTTATTATTTAGCCCCGAGGGCTCGGGGCTATTTTTCATTTAGCCCCGAGGGCTCGGGGCTTTTTATTATTTAGCCCCGAGGACTCGGGGCTATTTTTTATTTAGCCCCGAGGGCTCGAGGCTTTTTATTATTTAGCCCCGAGGGCTCGGGGCTTTTTATTATTTAGCCCCGAGGGCTCGGGGCTTTTAATTATTCAGCCCCGAGGGCTCGGGGCTATTTTTCATTTAGCCCCGAGGGCTCGGGGCTTTTAATTATTTAGCCCCGAGGGCTCGGGGCTTTTTATTATTTAGCCCCGAGGGCTCGGGGCTTTTTATTATTTAGCCCCGAGGGCTCGGGGCTTTTTATTATTTAGCCCCGAGGGCTCGGGGCTTTTTATTATTTAGCCCCGAGATCTCGGGGCTATTTTTCATTTAGCCCCGAGGGCTCGGGGCTTTTTATTATTTAGCCCCGAGGACTCGGGGCTATTTTTTATTTAGCCCCGAGGACTCGGGGCTTTTTATTATTTAGCTCCGAGGGCTCGGGGCTTTTTATTATTTAGCCCTGAGGGCTCGGGGCTATTTTTTATTTAGCCCCGAGGGCTCGGGGCTTTTTATTATTTAGCCCCGAGGGCTCGGGGCTTTTTATTATTTAGCCCCGAGGGCTCGGGGCTTTTTATTATTTAGCCCCGAGATCTCGGGGCTATTTTTCAGTTAGCCCCGAGGGCTCGGGGCTTTTTTATTATTTAGCCCCGAGGACTCGGGGCTTTTTATTATTTAGCCCCGAGGGCTCGGGGCTTTTTATTATTTAGCCCCGAGGGCTCGGGGCTTTTTATTATTTAGCCCCGAGGGTTCGGGGCTTTTTATTATTTAGCCCCGAGGGCTCGGGGCTTTTTATTATTTAGCCCCGAGATCTCGGGGCTATTTTTCATTCAGCCCCGAGGGCTCGGGGCTTTTTATTATTTAGCCCCGAGGACTCGGGGCTTTTTATTATTTAGCTCCGAGGGCTCGGGGCTTTTTATTATTTAGCCCTGAGGGCTCGGGGCTATTTTTTATTTAGCCCCGAGGACTCGGGGCTATTTTTTATTTAGCCCCGAGGGCTCGGGGCTTTTTATTATTTAGCCCCGAGGGCTCGGGGCTTTTTATTATTTAGCCCCGAGGGCTCGGGGCTATTTTTCATTTAGCCCCGAGGGCTCGGGGCTTTTTATTATTTAGCCCCGAGGACTCGGGGCTATTTTTTATTTAGCCCCGAGGGCTCGGGGCTTTTTATTATTTAGCCCCGAGGGCTCGGGGCTTTTTATTATTTAGCCCTGAGGGCTCGGGGCTATTTTTTATTTAGCCCCGAGGGCTCGGGGCTTTTTATTATTTAGCCCCGAGGGCTCGGGGCTTTTAATTATTCAGCCCCGAGGGCTCGGGGCTATTTTTATTTAGCCCCGAGGGCTCGGGGCTTTTTATTATTTAGCCCCGAGGACTCGGGGCTATTTTTTATTCAGCCCCGAGGGCTCGGGGCTTTTTATTATTTAGCCCCGAGGGCTCGGGGCTTTTTATTATTTAGCCCCGAGGGCTCGGGGCTATTTTTCATTTAGCCCCGAGGGCTCGGGGCTTTTTATTATTTAGCCCCGAGGGCTCGGGGCTATTTTTCATTTAGCCCCGAGGGCTCGGGGCTTTTAATTATTTAGCCCCGAGGGCTCGGGGCTATTTTTCATTTAGCCCCGAGGGCTCGGGGCTTTTTATTATTTAGCCCCAAGGGCTCGGGGCTATTTTTTATTTAGCCCCGAGGACTCGGGGCTTTTTATTATTTAGCCCCGAGGGCTCGGGGCTATTCTTTATTTAGCCCCGAGGGCTCGGGGCTTTTTATTATTCAGCCCCGAGGGCTCGGAGCTTTTTATTATTTAGCCCCGAGGGCTCGGGGCTTTTTATTATTTAGCCCCGAGATCTCGGAGCTATTTTTCATTTAGCCCCGAGGGCTCGGGGCTTTTTATTATTTAGCCCCGAGGACTCGGGGCTTTTTATTATTTAGCCCCGAGGGCTCGGGGCTTTTAATTATTCAGCCCCGAGGGCTCGGGGCTATTTTTATTTAGCCCCGAGGGCTCGGGGCTTTTTATTATTTAGCCCCGAGGACTCGGGGCTATTTTTTATTCAGCCCCGAGGGCTCGGGGCTTTTTATTATTTAGCCCCGAGGGCTCGGGGCTTTTTATTATTTAGCCCCGAGGGCTCGGGGCTATTTTTCATTTAGCCCCGAGGGCTCGGGGCTTTTTATTATTTAGCCCCGAGAGCTCGGGGCTATTTTTCATTTAGCCCCGAGGGCTCGGGGCTTTTTATTATTTAGCCCCGAGGGCTCGGGGCTTTTAATTATTCAGCCCCGAGGGCTCGGGGCTATTTTTCATTTAGCCCCGAGGGCTCGGGGCTTTTTATTATTTAGCCCCGAGGGCTCGGGGCTATTTTTTATTTAGCCCCGAGGGCTCGGGGCTTTTTATTATTTAGCCCCGAGGGCTCGGGGCTTTTTATTATTTAGCCCCGAGGGCTCGGGGCTTTTTATTATTTAGCCCCGAGGGCTCGGGGCTTTTTATTATTTAGCCCCGAGATCTCGGGGCTATTTTTTAATCAGCCCCGAGGGCTCGGGGATTTTTATTATTTAGCCCCGAGGGCTCGGGGCTATTTTGTATTTAGCCCCGAGGGTTCGGGGCTTTTTATTATTTAGCCCCGAGGGCTCGGGGCTTTTTATTATTTAGCCCCGACGACTCGGGGCTATTTTTTATTTAGCCCCGAGGACTCGGGGCTATTTTTTATTTAGCCCCGAGGGCTCGGGGCTTTTTATTATTTAGCCCCGAGGGCTCGGGGCTTTTTATTATTTAGCCCCGAGGGCTCGGGGCTATTTTTCATTTAGCCCCGAGGGCTCGGGGCTTTTTATTATTTAGCCCCGAGGACTCGGGGCTATTTTTTATTTAGCCCCGAGGGCTCGGGGCTTTTTATTATTCAGCCCCGAGGGCTCGGGGCTTTTTATTATTTAGCCCTGAGGGCTCGGGGCTATTTTTTATTTAGCCCCGAGGGCTCGGGGCTTTTTATTATTTAGCCCCGAGGGCTCGGGGCTTTTAATTATTCAGCCCCGAGGGCTCGGGGCTATTTTTATTTAGCCCCGAGGGCTCGGGGCTTTTTATTATTTAGCCCCGAGGACTCGGGGCTATTTTTTATTCAGCCCCGAGGGCTCGGGGCTTTTTATTATTTAGCCCCGAGGGCTCGGGGCTTTTTATTATTTAGCCCCGAGGGCTCGGGGCTATTTTTCATTGAGCCCCGAGGGCTCGGGGCTTTTTATTATTTAGCCCCGAGGGCTCGGGGCTATTTTTTATTTAGCCCCGAGGGCTCGGGGCTTTTTATTATTTAGCCCCGAGGGCTCGGGGCTATTCTTCATTTAGCCCCGAGGGCTCGGGGCTTTTTATTATTCAGCCCCGAGGGCTCGGAGCTTTTTATTATTTAGCCCCGAGGGCTCGGGGCTTTTTATTATTTAGCCCCGAGATCTCGGAGCTATTTTTCATTTAGCCCCGAGGGCTCGGGGCTTTTTATTATTTAGCCCCGAGGACTCGGGGCTTTTTATTATTTAGCCCCGAGGGCTCGGGGCTTTTAATTATTCAGCCCCGAGGGCTCGGGGCTATTTTTATTTAGCCCCGAGGGCTCGGGGCTTTTTATTATTTAGCCCCGAGGACTCGGGG
Organism: Aleiodes leptofemur; assembly: GCA_963942555.1. Taxonomy (NCBI): domain Eukaryota; kingdom Metazoa; phylum Arthropoda; class Insecta; order Hymenoptera; family Braconidae; genus Aleiodes; species Aleiodes leptofemur. The sequence goes on from OZ012614.1 coordinate 10,425,511, forward strand.
CTATTTTTTATTCAGCCCCGAGGGCTCGGGGCTTTTTATTATTTAGCCCCGAGGGCTCGGGGCTTTTTATTATTTAGCCCCGAGGGCTCGGGGCTATTTTTCATTTAGCCCCGAGGGCTCGGGGCTTTTTATTATTTAGCCCCGAGGGCTCGGGCTATTTTTCATTTAGCCCCGAGGGCTCGGGGCTTTTTATTATTTAGCCCCGAGGGCTCGGGGCTTTTAATTATTTAGCCCCGAGGGCTCGGGGCTATTTTTCATTTAGCCCCGAGGGCTCGGGGCTTTTTATTATTTAGCCCCGAGGGCTCGGGGCTATTTTTTATTTAGCCCCGAGGGCTCGGGGCTTTTTATTATTTAGCCCCGAGGGCTCGGGGCTTTTTATTATTTAGCCCCGAGGACTCGGGGCTTTTTATTATTTAGCCCCGAGGGCTCGGGGCTTTTAATTATTCAGCCCCGAGGGCTCGGGGCTATTTTTATTTAGCCCCGAGGGCTCGGGGCTTTTTATTATTTAGCCCCGAGGACTCGGGGCTATTTTTTATTCAGCCCCGAGGGCTCGGGGCTTTTTATTATTTAGCCCCGAGGGCTCGGGGCTTTTTATTATTTAGCCCCGAGGGCTCGGGGCTATTTTTCATTTAGCCCCGAGGGCTCGGGGCTTTTTATTATTTAGCCCCGAGGGCTCGGGGCTATTTTTCATTTAGCCCCGAGGGCTCGGGGCTTTTTATTATTTAGCCCCGAGGGCTCGGGGCTTTTAATTATTCAGCCCCGAGGGCTCGGGGCTATTTTTCATTTAGCCCCGAGGGCTCGGGGCTTTTTATTATTTAGCCCCGAGGGCTCGGGGCTATTGTTTATTTAGCCCCGAGGGCTCGGGGCTTTTTATTATTTAGCCCCGAGGGCTCGGGGCTTTTTATTATTTAGCCCCGAGGGCTCGGGGCTTTTTATTATTTAGCCCCGAGGGCTCGGGGCTTTTTATTATTTAGCCCCGAGATCTCGGGGCTATTTTTTAATCAGCCCCGAGGGCTCGGGGATTTTTATTATTTAGCCCCGAGGGCTCGGGGCTATTTTGTATTTAGCCCCGAGGGCTCGGGGCTTTTTATTATTTAGCCCCGAGGGCTCGGGGCTTTTTATTATTTAGCCCCGACGACTCGGGGCTATTTTTTATTTAGCCCCGAGGGCTCGGGGCTTTTTATTATTTAGCCCCGAGGGCTCGGGGCTTTCAATTATTTAGCTCCGAGGGCTCGGGGCTATTTTTCATTTAGCCCCGAGGGCTCGGGGCTTTTTATTATTTAGCCCCGAGGGCTCGGGGCTATTTTTTATTTAGCCCCGAGGGCTCGGGGCTTGTTATTATTTAGCCCCGAGGGCTCGGGGCTTTTTATTATTTAGCCCCGAGGGCTCGGGGCTTTTTATTATTTAGCCCCGAGGGCTCGGGGCTTTTTATTATTCAGCCCCGAGATCTCGGGGCTATTTTTTAATCAGCCCCGAGGGCTCGGGGATTTTTATTATTTAGCCCCGAGGGCTCGGGGCTATTTTGTATTTAGCCCCGAGGGCTCGGGGCTTTTTATTATTTAGCCCCGAGGGCTCGGGGCTTTTTATTATTTAGCCCCGAGGACTCGGGGCTATTTTTTATTTAGCCCCGAGGGCTCGGGGCTTTTTATTATTTAGCCCCGAGGGCTCGGGGCTTTTTATTATTTAGCCCCGAGGACTCGGGGCTATTTTTTATTTAGCCCCGAGGGCTCGGGGCTTTTTATTATTTAGCCCCGAGGACTCGGGGCTATTTTTTATTTAGCCCCGAGGGCTCGGGGCTTTTTATTATTTAGCCCCGAGGGCTCGGGGCTTTTTATTATTTAGCCCTGAGGGCTCGGGGCTATTTTTTATTTAGCCCCGAGGGCTCGGGGCTTTTTATTATTTAGCCCCGAGGGCTCGGGGCTTTTAATTATTCAGCCCCGAGGGCTCGGGGCTTTTTATTATTTAGCCCCGAGGGCTCGGGGCTTTTTATTATTTAGCCCCGAGGGCTCGGGGCTTTTTATTATTTAGCCCCGAGGGCTCGGGGCTTTTTATTATTTAGCCCCGAGATCTCGGGGCTATTTTTTAATCAGCCCCGAGGGCTCGGGGATTTTTATTATTTAGCCCCGAGGGCTCGGGGCTATTTTGTATTTAGCCCCGAGGGCTCGGGGCTTTTTATTATTTAGCCCCGAGGGCTCGGGGCTTTTTATTATTTAGCCCCGAGGACTCGGGGCTATTTTTTATTTAGCCCCGAGGGCTCGGGGCTTTTTATTATTTAGCCCCGAGGGCTCGGGGCTTTTTATTATTTAGCCCCGAGGGCTCGGGGCTATTTTTCATTTAGCCCCGAGGGCTCGGGGCTTTTTATTATTTAGCCCCGAGGGCTCGGGGCTATTTTTCATTTAGCCCCGAGGGCTCGGGGCTTTTAATTATTTAGCCCCGAGGGCTCGGGGCTATTTTTCATTTAGCCCCGAGGGCTCGGGGCTTTTTATTATTTAGCCCCGAGGGCTCGGGGCTATTTTTCATTTAGCCCCGAGGGCTCGGGGCTTTTTATTATTTAGCCCCGAGGGCTCGGGGCTATTTTTTATTTAGCCCCGAGGGCTCGGGGCTTTTTATTATTCAGCCCCGAGGGCTCGGAGCTTTTTATTATTTAGCCCCGAGGGCTCGGGGCTTTTTATTATTCAGCCCCGAGGGCTCGGAGCTTTTTATTATTTAGCCCCGAGGGCTCGGGGCTTTTTATTATTTAGCCCCGAGATCTCGGAGCTATTTTTCATTTAGCCCCGAGGGCTCGGGGCTTTTTATTATTTAGCCCCGAGGACTCGGGGCTTTTTATTATTTAGCCCCGAGGGCTCGGGGCTTTTAATTATTCAGCCCCGAGGGCTCGGGGCTATTTTTATTTAGCCCCGAGGGCTCGGGGCTTTTTCCTATTTAGCCCCGAGGACTCGGGGCTATTTTTTATTCAGCCCCGAGGGCTCGGGGCTTTTTATTATTTAGCTCCGAGGGCTCGGGGCTTTTTATTATTTAGCCCCGAGGGCTCGGGGCTATTTTTCATTTAGCCCCGAGGGCTCGGGGCTTTTTATTATTTAGCCCCGAGGGCTCGGGGCTATTTTTCATTTAGCCCCGAGGGCTCGGGGCTTTTTATTATTTAGCCCCGAGGGCTCGGGGCTTTTAATTATTTAGCCCCGAGGGCTCGGGGCTATTTTTCATTTAGCCCCGAGGGCTCGGGGCTTTTTATTATTTAGCCCCGAGGGCTCGGGGCTATTTTTTATTTAGCCCCGAGGGCTCGGGGCTTTTTATTATTTAGCCCCGAGGGCTCGGGGCTTTTTATTATTTAGCCCCGAGGGCTCGGGGCTTTTTATTATTTAGCCCCGAGGGCTCGGGGCTTTTTATTATTTAGCCCCGAGATCTCGGGGCTATTCTTTAATCAGCCCCGAGGGCTCGGGGATTTTTATTATTTAGCCCCGAGGGCTCGGGGCTATTTTGTATTTAGCGCCGAGGGCTCGGGGCTTTTTATTATTTAGCCCCGAGGGCTCGGGGCTTTTTATTATTTAGCCCCGACGACTCGGGGCTATTTTTTATTTAGCCCCGAGGGCTCGGGGCTTTTTATTATTTAGCCCCGAGGGCTCGGGGCTTTTAATTATTCAGCCCCGAGGGCTCGGGGCTATTTTTATTTAGGCCCGAGGGCTCGGGGCTTTTTATTATTTAGCCCCGAGGACTCGGGGCTATTTTTTATTCAGCCCCGAGGGCTCGGGGCTTTTTATTATTTAGCCCCGAGGGCTCGGGGCTTTTTATTATTTAGCCCCGAGGGCTCGGGGCTATTTTTCATTTAGCCCCGAGGGCTCGGGGCTTTTTATTATTTAGCCCCGAGGGCTCGGGGCTATTTTTCATTTAGCCCCGAGGGCTCGGGGCTTTTTATTATTTAGCCCCGAGGGCTCGGGGCTTTTAATTATTTAGCTCCGAGGGCTCGGGGCTATTTTTCATTTAGCCCCGAGGGCTCGGGGCTTTTTATTATTTAGCCCCGAGGGCTCGGGGCTATTTTTTATTTAGCCCCGAGGGCTCGGGGCTTTTTATTATTTAGCCCCGAGGGCTCGGGGCTTTTTATTATTTAGCCCCGAGGGCTCGGGGCTTTTTATTATTTAGCCCCGAGGGCTCGGGGCTTTTTATTATTCAGCCCCGAGATCTCGGGGCTATTTTTTAATCAGCCCCGAGGGCTCGGGGATTTTTATTATTTAGCCCCGAGGGCTCGGGGCTATTTTGTATTTAGCCCCGAGGGCTCGGGGCTTTTTATTATTTAGCCCCGAGGGCTCGGGGCTTTTTATTATTTAGCCCCGAGGACTCGGGGCTATTTTTTATTTAGCCCCGAGGGCTCGGGGCTTTTTATTATTTAGCCCCGAGGGCTCGGGGCTTTTTATTATTTAGCCCCGAGGACTCGGGGCTATTTTTTATTTAGCCCCGAGGGCTCGGGGCTTTTTATTATTTAGCCCCGAGGACTCGGGGCTATTTTTTATTTAGCCCCGAGGGCTCGGGGCTTTTTATTATTTAGCCCCGAGGGCTCGGGGCTTTTTATTATTTAGCCCTGAGGGCTCGGGGCTATTTTTTATTTAGCCCCGAGGGCTCGGGGCTTTTTATTATTCAGCCCCGAGGGCTCGGGGCTTTTAATTATTCAGCCCCGAGGGCTCGGGGCTATTTTTTAATCAGCCCTGAGGGCTCGGGGATTTTTATTATTTAGCCCCGAGGGCTCGGGGCTATTTTTTATTTAGCCCCGAGGGCTCGGGGCTTTTTATTATTTAGCCCCGAGGGCTCGGGGCTATTTTTTAGTTAGCCCCGAGGGCTCGGGGCTTTTTTATTATTTAGCCCCGAGGACTCGGGGCTTTTTATTATTTAGCCCCGAGGGCTCGGGGCTTTTTATTATTTAGCCCCGAGGGCTCGGGGCTTTTTATTATTTAGCCCCGAGGACTCGGGGCTATTTTTTATTTAGCCCCGAGGGCTCGGGGCTTTTTATTATTTAGCCCCAAGGGCTCGGGGCTTTTTATTATTTAGCCCCGAGGGCTCGGGGCTATTTTTCATTTAGCCCCGAGGGCTCGGGGCTTTTTATTATTTAGCCCCGAGGACTCGGGGCTATTTTTTATTTAGCCCCGAGGGCTCGGGGCTTTTTATTATTTAGCCCCGAGGGCTCGGGGCTTTTTATTATTTAGCCCCGAGGGCTCGGGGCTTTTTATTATTTAGCCCCGAGGGCTCGGGGCTATTTTTTAGTTAGCCCCGAGGGCTCGGGGCTTTTTTATTATTTAGCCCCGAGGATTCGGGGCTTTTTATTATTTAGCCCCGAGGGCTCGGGGCTTTTTATTATTTAGCCCCGAGGGCTCGGGGCTATTTTTCATTTAGCCCCGAGGGCTCGGGGCTTTTTATTATTTAGCCCCGAGGACTCGGGGCTATTTTTTATTTAGCCCCGAGGGCTCGGGGCTTTTTATTATTTAGCCCCGAGGGCTCGGGGCTTTTTATTATTTAGCCCCGAGGGCTCGGGGCTATTTTTTATTTAGCCCCGAGGGCTCGGGGCTTTTTATTATTTAGCCCCGAGGGCTCGGGGCTTTTTATTATTTAGCCCCGAGGGCTCGGGGCTATTTTTTAGTTAGCCCCGAGGGCTCGGGGCTTTTTTATTATTTAGCCCCGAGGACTCGGGGCTTTTTATTATTTAGCCCCGAGGGCTCGGGGCTTTTTATTATTTAGCCCCGAGGGCTCGGGGCTATTTTTCATTTAGCCCCGAGGGCTCGGGGCTTTTTATTATTTAGCCCCGAGGACTCAGGGCTATTTTTTATTTAGCCCCGAGGGCTCGGGGCTTTTTATTATTTAGCCCCGAGGGCTCGGGGCTTTTTATTATTTAGCCCCGAGGGCTCGGGGCTATTTTTTATTTAGCCCCGAGGGCTCGGGGCTTTTTATTATTTAGCCCCGAGGGCTCGGGGCTTTTTATTATTTAGCCCCGAGGGCTCGGGGCTTTTTATTATTTAGCCCCGAGATCTCGGGGCTATTTTTCATTTAGCCCCGAGGGCTCGGGGCTTTTTATTATTTAGCCCTGAGGGCTCGGGGCTATTTTTTATTTAGCCCCGAGGGCTCGGGGCTTTTTATTATTTAGTCCCGAGGGCTCGGGGCTATTTTTTAGTTAGCCCCGAGGGCTCGGGGCTTTTTTATTATTTAGCCCCGAGGACTCGGGGCTTTTTATTATTTAGCCCCGAGGGCTCGGGGCTTTCTATTATTTAGCCCCGAGGGCTCGGGGCTTTTTATTATTTAGCCCCGAGGGCTCGGGGCTATTTTTTAATCAGCCCCGAGGGCTCGGGGATTTTTATTATTTAGCCCCGAGGGCTCGGGGCTATTTTTTATTTAGCCCCGAGGGCTCGGGGCTTTTTATCATTTAGCCCCGAGGGCTCGGGGCTATTTTTTAGTTAGCCCCGAGGGCTCGGGGCTTTTTTATTATTTAGCCCCGAGGACTCGGGGCTTTTTATTATTTAGCCCCGAGGGCTCGGGGCTTTTTATTATTTAGCCCCGAGGGCTCGGGGCTTTTTATTATTTAGCCCCGAGGACTCGGGGCTATTTTTCATTTAGCCCCGAGGGCTCGGGGCTTTTTATTATTTAGCCCCGAGGGCTCGGGGCTTTTAATTATTTAGCCCCGAGGGCTCGGGGCTTTTTATTATTTAGCCCCGAGGGCTCGGGGCTTTTTATTATTTAGCCCCGAGGGCTCGGGGCTTTTTATTATTTAGCCCCGAGGGCTCGGGGCTTTTTATTATTTAGCCCCGAGATCTCGGGGCTATTTTTCATTTAGCCCCGAGGGCTCGGGGCTTTTTATTATTTAGCCCCGAGGACTCGGGGCTATTTTTTATTTAGCCCCGAGGACTCGGGGCTTTTTATTATTTAGCTCCGAGGGCTCGGGGCTTTTTATTATTTAGCCCTGAGGGCTCGGGGCTATTTTTTATTTAGCCCCGAGGGCTCGGGGCTTTTTATTATTTAGCCCCGAGGGCTCGGGGCTTTTTATTATTTAGCCCCGAGGGCTCGGGGCTTTTTATTATTTAGCCCCGAGATCTCGGGGCTATTTTTCATTTAGCCCCGAGGGCTCGGGGCTTTTTATTATTTAGCTCCGAGGGCTCGGGGCTTTTTATTATTTAGCCCTGAGGGCTCGGGGCTATTTTTTATTTAGCCCCGAGGACTCGGGGCTATTTTTTGATTAGCCCCGAGGGCTCGGGGCTTTTTATTATTTAGCCCCGAGGGCTCGGGGCTTTTTATTATTTAGCCCCGAGGGCTCGGGGCTATTTTTCATTTAGCCCCGAGGGCTCGGGGCTTTTTATTATTTAGCCCCGAGGACTCGGGGCTATTTTTTATTTAGCCCCGAGGGCTCGGGGCTTTTTATTATTTAGCCCCGAGGGCTCGGGGCTTTTTATTATTTAGCCCTGAGGGCTCGGGGCTATTTTTTATTTAGCCCCGAGGGCTCGGGGCTTTTTATTATTTAGCCCCGAGGGCTCGGGGCTTTTAATTATTCAGCCCCGAGGGCTCGGGGCTATTTTTATTTAGCCCCGAGGGCTCGGGGCTTTTTATTATTTAGCCCCGAGATCTCGGAGCTATTTTTCATTTAGCCCCGAGGGCTCGGGGCTTTTTATTATTTAGCCCCGAGGACTCGGGGCTTTTTATCATTTAGCCCCGAGGGCTCGGGGCTTTTAATTATTCAGCCCCGAGGGCTCGGGGCTATTTTTATTTAGCCCCGAGGGCTCGGGGCTTTTTATTATTTAGCCCCGAGGACTCGGGGCTATTTTTTATTCAGCCCCGAGGGCTCGGGGCTTTTTATTATTTAGCCCCGAGGGCTCGGGGCTTTTTATTATTTAGCCCCGAGGGCTCGGGGCTTTTTATTATTTAGCCCCGAGGGCTCGGGGCTATTTTTCATTTAGCCCCGAGGGCTCGGGGCTTTTTATTATTTAGCCCCGAGGACTCGGGGCTATTTTTTATTTAGCCCCGAGGGCTCGAGGCTTTTTATTATTTAGCCCCGAGGGCTCGGGGCTTTTTATTATTTAGCCCCGAGGGCTCGGGGCTTTTAATTATTCAGCCCCGAGGGCTCGGGGCTATTTTTCATTTAGCCCCGAGGGCTCGGGGCTTTTAATTATTTAGCCCCGAGGGCTCGGGGCTTTTTATTATTTAGCCCCGAGGGCTCGGGGCTTTTTATTATTTAGCCCCGAGGGCTCGGGGCTTTTTATTATTTAGCCCCGAGGGCTCGGGGCTTTTTATTATTTAGCCCCGAGATCTCGGGGCTATTTTTCATTTAGCCCCGAGGGCTCGGGGCTTTTTATTATTTAGCCCCGAGGACTCGGGGCTATTTTTTATTTAGCCCCAAGGGCTCGGGGCTTTTTATTATTTAGCCCCGAGGGCTCGGGGCTTTTTATTATTTAGCCCTGAGAGCTCGGGGCTATTTTTTATTTAGCCCCGAGGGCTCGGGGCTTTTCATTATTTAGCCCCGAGGGCTCGGGGCTATTTTTTAGTTAGCCCCGAGGGCTCGGGGCTTTTTATTATTTAGCCCCGAGGGCTCGGGGCTTTTTATTATTTAGCCCCGAGGGCTCGGGGCTTTTTACTATTTAGCCCCGAGATCTCGGGGCTATTTTTCAGTTAGCCCCGAGGGCTCGGGGCTTTTTTATTATTTAGCCCCGAGGACTCGGGGCTTTTTATTATTTAGCCCCGAGGGCTCGGGGCTTTTTATTATTTAGCCCCGAGGGCTCGGGGCTTTTTATTATTTAGCCCCGAGGGTTCGGGGCTTTTTATTATTTAGCCCCGAGGGCTCGGGGCTTTTTATTATTTAGCCCCGAGATCTCGGGGCTATTTTTCATTTAGCCCCGAGGGCTCGGGGCTTTTTATTATTTAGCCCCGAGGGCTCGGGGCTTTTAATTATTCAGCCCCGAGGGCTCGGGGCTATTTTTATTTAGCCCCGAGGGCTCGGGGCTTTTTATTATTTAGCCCCGAGGACTCGGGGCTATTTTTTATTCAGCCCCGAGGGCTCGGGGCTTTTTATTATTTAGCCCCGAGGGCTCGGGGCTTTTTATTATTTAGCCCCGAGGGCTCGGGGCTATTTTTCATTTAGCCCCGAGGGCTCGGGGCTTTTTATTATTTAGCCCCGAGGGCTCGGGGCTATTTTTCATTTAGCCCCGAGGGCTCGGGGCTTTTAATTATTTAGCCCCGAGGGCTCGGGGCTATTTTTCATTTAGCCCCGAGGGCTCGGGGCTTTTTATTATTTAGCCCCGAGATCTCGGGGCTATTTTTCATTTAGCCCCGAGGGCTCGGGGCTTTTTATTATTTAGCCCCGAGGACTCGGGGCTTTTTATTATTTAGCTCCGAGGGCTCGGGGCTTTTTATTATTTAGCCCTGAGGGCTCGGGGCTATTTTTTATTTAGCCCCGAGGACTCGGGGCTATTTTTTATTTAGCCCCGAGGGCTCGGGGCTTTTTATTATTTAGCCCCGAGGGCTCGGGGCTTTTTATTATTTAGCCCCGAGGGCTCGGGGCTATTTTTCATTTAGCCCCGAGGGCTCGGGGCTTTTTATTATTTAGCCCCGAGGACTCGGGGCTATTTTTTATTTAGCCCCGAGGGCTCGGGGCTTTTTATTATTCAGCCCCGAGGGCTCGGGGCTTTTTATTATTTAGCCCTGAGGGCTCGGGGCTATTTTTCATTTAGCCCCGAGGGCTCGGGGCTTTTTATTATTTAGCCCCGAGGGCTCGGGGCTTTTAATTATTCAGCCCCGAGGGCTCGGGGCTATTTTTATTTAGCCCCGAGGGCTCGGGGCTTTTTATTATTTAGCCCCGAGGACTCGGGGCTATTTTTTATTCAGCCCCGAGGGCTCGGGGCTTTTTATTATTTAGCCCCGAGGGCTCGGGGCTTTTTATTATTTAGCCCCGAGGGCTCGGGGCTATTTTTCATTTAGCCCCGAGGGCTCGGGGCTTTTTATTATTTAGCCCCGAGGGCTCGGGGCTATTTTTCATTTAGCCCCGAGGGCTCGGGGCTTTTAATTATTTAGCCCCGAGGGCTCGGGGCTATTTTTCATTTAGCCCCGAGGGCTCGGGGCTTTTTATTATTTAGCCCCGAGGGCTCGGGGCTATTTTTTATTTAGCCCCGAGGGCTCGGGGCTTTTTATTATTTAGCCCCGAGGGCTCGGGGCTATTCTTTATTTAGCCCCGAGGGCTCGGGGCTTTTTATTATTCAGCCCCGAGGGCTCGGAGCTTTTTATTATTTAGCCCCGAGGGCTCGGGGCTTTTTATTATTTAGCCCCGAGATCTCGGAGCTATTTTTCATTTAGCCCCGAGGGCTCGGGGCTTTTTATTATTTAGCCCCGAGGACTCGGGGCTTTTTATTATTTAGCCCCGAGGGCTCGGGGCTTTTAATTATTCAGCCCCGAGGGCTCGGGGCTATTTTTATTTAGCCCCGAGGGCTCGGGGCTTTTTATTATTTAGCCCCGAGGACTCGGGGCTATTTTTTATTCAGCCCCGAGGGCTCGGGGCTTTTTATTATTTAGCCCCGAGGGCTCGGGGCTTTTTATTATTTAGCCCCGAGGGCTCGGGGCTATTTTTCATTTAGCCCCGAGGGCTCGGGGCTTTTTATTATTTAGCCCCGAGGGCTCGGGGCTATTTTTCATTTAGCCCCGAGGGCTCGGGGCTTTTTATTATTTAGCCCCGAGGGCTCGGGGCTTTTAATTATTTAGCCCCGAGGGCTCGGGGCTATTTTTCATTTAGCCCCGAGGGCTCGGGGCTTTTTATTATTTAGCCCCGAGGGCTCGGGGCTATTTTTTATTTAGCCCCGAGGGCTCGGGGCTTTTTATTATTTAGCCCCGAGGGCTCGGGGCTTTTTATTATTTAGCCCCGAGGGCTCGGGGCTTTTTATTATTTAGCCCCGAGGGCTCGGGGCTTTTTATTATTTAGCCCCGAGATCTCGGGGCTATTTTTTAATCAGCCCCGAGGGCTCGGGGATTTTTATTATTTAGCCCCGAGGGCTCGGGGCTATTTTGTATTTAGCCCCGAGGGCTCGGGGCTTTTTATTATTTAGCCCCGAGGGCTCGGGGCTTTTTATTATTTAGCCCCGACGACTCGGGGCTATTTTTTATTTAGCCCCGAGGGCTCGGGGCTTTTTATTATTTAGCCCCGAGGGCTCGGGGCTTCTAATTATTCAGCCCCGAGGGCTCGGGGCTATTTTTATTTAGCCCCGAGGGCTCGGGGCTTGTTATTATTTAGCCCCGAGGACTCGGGGCTATTTTTTATTCAGCCCCGAGGGCTCGGGGCTTTTTATTATTTAGCCCCGAGGGCTCGGGGCTTTTTATTATTTAGCCCCGAGGGCTCGGGGCTTTTTATTATTTAGCCCCGAGGGCTCGGGGCTATTTTTCATTTAGCCCCGAGGGCTCGGGGCTTTTTATTATTTAGCCCCGAGGGCTCGGGGCTATTTTTCATTTAGCCCCGAGGGCTCGGGGCTTTTTATTATTTAGCCCCGAGGGCTCGGGGCTTTTAATTATTTAGCCCCGAGGGCTCGGGGCTATTTTTCATTTAGCCCCGAGGGCTCGGGGCTTTTTATTATTTAGCCCCGAGGGCTCGGGGCTATTTTTTATTTAGCCCCGAGGGCTCGGGGCTTTTTATTATTTAGCCCCGAGGGCTCGGGGCTTTTTATTATTTAGCCCCGAGGGCTCGGGGCTTTTTATTATTTAGCCCCGAGGGCTCGGGGCTTTTTATTATTCAGCCCCGAGATCTCGGGGCTATTTTTTAATCAGCCCCGAGGGCTCGGGGATTTTTATTATTTAGCCCCGAGGGCTCGGGGCTATTTTGTATTTAGCCCCGAGGGCTCGGGGCTTTTTATTATTTAGCCCCGAGGGCTCGGGGCTTTTTATTATTTAGCCCCGAGGACTCGGGGCTATTTTTTATTTAGCCCCGAGGGCTCGGGGCTTTTTATTATTTAGCCCCGAGGGCTCGGGGCTTTTTATTATTTAGCCCCGAGGACTCGGGGCTATTTTTTATTTAGCCCCGAGGGCTCGGGGCTTTTTATTATTTAGCCCCGAGGACTCGGGGCTATTTTTTATTTAGCCCCGAGGGCTCGGGGCTTTTTATTATTTAGCCCCGAGGGCTCGGGGCTTTTTATTATTTAGCCCCGAGGGCTCGGGGCTATTTTTCATTTAGCCCCGAGGGCTAGGGGCTTTTTATTATTTAGCCCCGAGGGCTCGGGGCTATTTTTTATTTAGCCCCGAGGGCTCGGGGCTTTTTATTATTTAGCCCCGAGGGCTCGGGGCTTTTTATTATTTAGCCCCGAGGGCTCGGGGCTTTTTATTATTTAGCCCCGAGGGCTCGGGGCTTTTTATTATTTAGCCCCGAGATCTCGGGGCTATTTTTTAATCAGCCCCGAGGGCTCGGGGATTTTTATTATTTAGCCCCGAGGGCTCGGGGCTATTTTGTATTTAGCCCCGAGGGCTCGGGGCTTTTTATTATTTAGCCCCGAGGGCTCGGGGCTTTTTATTATTTAGCCCCGAGGACTCGGGGCTATTTTTTATTTAGCCCCGAGGGCTCGGGGCTTTTTATTATTTAGCCCCGAGGGCTCGGGGCTTTTTATTATTTAGCCCCGAGGACTCGGGGCTATTTTTTATTTAGCCCCGAGGGCTCGGGGCTTTTTATTATTTAGCCCCGAGGGCTCGGGGCTTTTTATTATTTAGCCCCGAGGGCTCGGGGCTTTTTATTATTTAGCCCCGAGGGCTCGGGGCTATTTTTCATTTAGCCCCGAGGGCTCGGGGCTTTTTATTATTTAGCCCCGAGGACTCGGGGCTATTTTTTATTTAGCCCCGAGGGCTCGGGGCTTTTTATTATTTAGCCCCGAGGGCTCGGGGCTTTTTATTATTTAGCCCCGAGGGCTCGGGGCTTTTTATTATTTAGCCCCGAGGGCTCGGGGCTTTTTATTATTTAGCCCCGAGGGCTCGGGGCTTTTTATTATTTAGCCCCGAGGGCTCGGGGCTATTTTTTAATCAGCCCCGAGGGCTCGGGGATTTTTATTATTTAGCCCCGAGGGCTCGGGGCTATTTTTTATTTAGCCCCGAGGGCTCGGGGCTTTTTATTATTTAGCCCCGAGGGCTCGGGGCTATTTTTTAGTTAGCCCCGAGGGCTCGGGGCTTTTTTATTATTTAGCCCCGAGGACTCGGGGCTTTTTATTATTTAGCCCCGAGGGCTCGGGGCTTTTTATTATTTAGCCCCGAGGGCTCGGGGCTTTTTATTATTTAGCCCCGAGGACTCGGGGCTATTTTTTATTTAGCCCCGAGGGCTCGGGGCTTTTTATTATTTAGCCCCAAGGGCTCGGGGCTTTTTATTATTTAGCCCCGAGGGCTCGGGGCTATTTTTCATTTAGCCCCGAGGGCTCGGGGCTTTTTATTATTTAGCCCCGAGGACTCGGGGCTATTTTTTATTTAGCCCCGAGGGCTCGGGGCTTTTTATTATTTAGCCCCGAGGGCTCGGGGCTTTTTATTATTTAGCCCCGAGGGCTCGGGGCTTTTTATTATTTAGCCCCGAGGGCTCGGGGCTATTTTTTAGTTAGCCCCGAGGGCTCGGGGCTTTTTTATTATTTAGCCCCGAGGACTCGGGGCTTTTTATTATTTAGCCCCGAGGGCTCGGGGCTTTTTATTATTTAGCCCCGAGGGCTCGTGGCTATTTTTCATTTAGCCCCGAGGGCTCGGGGCTTTTTATTATTTAGCCCCGAGGACTCGGGGCTATTTTTTATTTAGCCCCGAGGGCTCGGGGCTTTTTATTATTTAGCCCCGAGGGCTCGGGGCTTTTTATTATTTAGCCCCGAGGGCTCGGGGCTATTTTTTATTTAGCCCCGAGGGCTCGGGGCTTTTTATTATTTAGCCCCGAGGGCTCGGGGCTTTTTATTATTTAGCCCCGAGGGCTCGGGGCTTTTTATTATTTAGCCCCGAGATCTCGGGGCTATTTTTCATTTAGCCCCGAGGGCTCGGGGCTTTTTATTATTTAGCCCTGAGGGCTCGGGGCTATTTTTTATTTAGCCCCGAGGGCTCGGGGCTTTTTATTATTTAGTCCCGAGGGCTCGGGGCTTTTAATTAATCAGCCCCGAGGGCTCGGGGCTATTTTTATTTAGCCCCGAGAGCTCGGGGCTTTTTATTATTCAGCCCCGAGGGCTCGGGGCTTTTTATTATTTAGCCCCGAGGGCTCGGGGCTATTTTTTAATCAGCCCCGAGGGCTCGGGGATTTTTATTATTTAGCCCCGAGGGCTCGGGGCTATTTTTTATTTAGCCCCGAGGGCTCGGGGCTTTTTATTATTTAGCCCCGAGGGCTCGGGGCTTTTAATTATTCAGCCCCGAGGGCTCGGGGCTATTTTTATTTAGCCCCGAGGGCTCGGGGCTTTTTATTATTTAGCCCCGAGGACTCGGGGCTATTTTTTATTCAGCCCCGAGGGCTCGGGGCTTTTTATTATTTAGCCCCGAGGACTCGGGGCTATTTTTTATTCAGCCCCGAGGGCTCGGGGCTTTTTATTATTTAGCCCCGAGGGCTCGGGGCTTTTTATTATTTAGCCCCGAGGGCTCGGGGCTATTTTTTATTTAGCCCCGAGGGCTCGGGGCTTTTTATTATTTAGCCCCGACGGCTCGGGGCTTTTTATTATTTAGCCCCGAGGGCTCGGGGCTTTTTATTATTTAGCCCCGAGGGCTCGGGGCTATTTTTTATTTAGCCCCGAGGGCTCGGGGCTTTTTATTATTTAGCCCCGAGGGCTCGGGGCTATTTTTTAGTTAGCCCCGAGGGCTCGGGGCTTTTTTATTATTTAGCCCCGAGGACTCGGGGATTTTTATTATTTAGCCCCGAGGGCTCGGGGCTTTTTATTATTTAGCCCCGAGGGCTCGGGGCTTTTTATTATTTAGCCCCGAGGGTTCGGGGCTATTTTTCATTTAGCCCCGAGGGCTCGGGGCTTTTTATTATTTAGCCCCGAGGGCTCGGGGCTTTTTATTATTTAGCCCCGAGGGCTCGGGGCTTTTTATTATTTCGCCCCGAGATCTCGGGGCTATTTTTTATTTAGCCCCGAGGGCTCGGGGCTTTTTATTATTTAGCCCCGAGGGCTCGGGGCTTTTTATTATTGAGCCCCGAGGGCTCGGGGCTTTTTATTATTTAGCCCCGAGGGTTCGGGGCTTTTTATTATTTAGCCCCGAGGGCTCGGGGCTATTTTTTAGTTAGCCCCGAGGGCTCGGGGCTTTTTTATTATTTAGCCCCGAGGACTCGGGGCTTTTTATTATTTAGCCCCGAGGGCTCGGGGCTTTTGATTATTTAGCCCCGAGGGCTCGGGGCTATTTTTCATTTAGCCCCGAGGGCTCGGGGCTTTTTATTATTTAGCCCCGAGGACTCGGGGCTATTTTTTATTTAGCCCCGAGGGCTCGGGGCTTTTTATTATTTAGCCCCGAGGGCTCGGGGCTTTTTATTATTTAGCCCCGAGGGCTCGGGGCTATTTTTTATTTAGCCCCGAGGGCTCGGGGCTTTTTATTATTTAGCCCCGAGGGCTCGGGGCTTTTTATTATTTAGCCCCGAGGGCTCGGGGCTTTTTATTATTTAGCCCCGAGATCTCGGGGCTATTTTTTATTTAGCCCCGAGGGCTCGGGGCTTTTTATTATTTAGCCCCGAGGGCTCGGGGCTATTTTTTAGTTAGCCCCGAGGGCTCGGGGCTTTTTTATTATTTAGCCCCGAGGACTCGGGGCTTTTTATTATTTAGCCCCGAGGGCTCGGGGCTTTTTATTATTTAGCCCCGAGGGCTCGGGGCTTTTTATTATTTAGCCCCGAGGACTCGGGGCTATTTTTTATTTAGCCCCGAGGGCTCGGGGCTTTTTATTATTTAGCCCCGAGGGCTCGGGGCTTTTTATTATTTAGCCCCGAGGGCTCGGGGCTATTTTTCATTTAGCCCCGAGGGCTCGGGGCTTTTTATTATTTAGCCCCGAGGACTCGGGGCTATTTTTTATCTAGCCCCGAGGGCTCGGGGCTTTTTATTATTTAGCCCCGAGGGCTCGGGGCTTTTTATTATTTAGCCCCGAGGGCTCGGGGCTTTTTATTATTTAGCCCCGAGGGCTCGGGGCTATTTTTTAGTTAGCCCCGAGGGCTCGGGGCTTTTTTATTATTTAGCCCCGAGGACTCGGGGCTTTTTATTATTTAGCCCCGAGGACTCGGGGCTTTTTATTATTTAGCCCCGAGGGCTCGGGGCTATTTTTCATTTAGCCCCGAGGGCTCGGGGCTTTTTATTATTTAGCCCCGAGGACTCGGGGCTATTTTTTATTTAGCCCCGAGGGCTCGGGGCTTTTTATTATTTAGCCCCGAGGGCTCGGGGCTTTTTATTATTTAGCCCCGAGGGCTCGGGGCTATTTTTTATTTAGCCCCGAGGGCTCGGGGCTTTTTATTATTTAGCCCCGAGGGCTCGGGGCTTTTTATTATTTAGCCCCGAGGGCTCGGGGCTTTTTATTATTTAGCCCCGAGATCTCGGGGCTATTTTTCATTTAGCCCCGAGGGCTCGGGGCTTTTTATTATTTAGCCCTGAGGGCTCGGGGCTATTTTTTATTTAGCCCCGAGGGCTCGGGGCTTTTTATTATTTAGTCCCGAGGGCTCGGGGCTTTTAATTATTCAGCCCCGAGGGCTCGGGGCTATTTTTATTTAGCCCCGAGAGCTCGGGGCTTTTTATTATTTAGCCCCGAGGGCTCGGGGCTTTTTATTATTTAGCCCCGAGGGCTCGGGGCTATTTTTTAATCAGCCCCGAGGGCTCGGGGATTTTTATTATTTAGCCCCGAGGGCTCGGGGCTTTTTATTATTTAGCCCCGAGGGCTCGGGGCTTTTTATTATTTAGCCCCGAGGGCTCGGGGCTTTTTATTATTTAGCCCTGAGGGCTCGGGGCTATTTTTTATTTAGCCCCGAGGGCTCGGGGCTTTTTATTATTTAGGCCCAAGGGCTCGGGGCTTTTTATTATTTAGCCCCGAGGGCTCGGGGCTATTTTTCATTTAGCCCCGAGGGCTCGGGGCTTTTTATTATTTAGCCCCGAGGACTCGGGGCTATTTTTTATTTAGCCCCGAGGGCTCGGGGCTTTTTATTATTTAGCCCCGAGGGCTCGGGGCTTTTTATTATTTAGCCCCGAGGGCTCGGGGCTTTTTATTATTTAGCCCCGAGGGCTCGGGGCTATTTTTTAGTTAGCCCCGAGGGCTCGGGGCTTTTTTATTATTTAGCCCCGAGGACTCGGGGCTTTTTATTATTTAGCCCCGAGGGCTCGGGGCTTTTTATTATTTAGCCCCGAGGGCTCGTGGCTATTTTTCATTTAGCCCCGAGGGCTCGGGGCTTTTTATTATTTAGCCCCGAGGACTCGGGGCTATTTTTTATTTAGCCCCGAGGGCTCGGGGCTTTTTATTATTTAGCCCCGAGGGCTCGGGGCTTTTTATTATTTAGCCCCGAGGGCTCGGGGCTATTTTTTATTTAGCCCCGAGGGCTCGGGGCTTTTTATTATTTAGCCCCGAGGGCTCGGGGCTTTTTATTATTTAGCCCCGAGGGCTCGGGGCTTTTTATTATTTAGCCCCGAGATCTCGGGGCTATTTTTCATTTAGCCCCGAGGGCTCGGGGCTTTTTATTATTTAGCCCTGAGGGCTCGGGGCTATTTTTTATTTAGCCCCGAGGGCTCGGGGCTTTTTATTATTTAGTCCCGAGGGCTCGGGGCTTTTAATTAATCAGCCCCGAGGGCTCGGGGCTATTTTTATTTAGCCCCGAGAGCTCGGGGCTTTTTATTATTCAGCCCCGAGGGCTCGGGGCTTTTTATTATTTAGCCCCGAGGGCTCGGGGCTATTTTTTAATCAGCCCCGAGGGCTCGGGGATTTTTATTATTTAGCCCCGAGGGCTCGGGGCTATTTTTTATTTAGCCCCGAGGGCTCGGGGCTTTTTATTATTTAGCCCCGAGGGCTCGGGGCTTTTAATTATTCAGCCCCGAGGGCTCGGGGCTATTTTTATTTAGCCCCGAGGGCTCGGGGCTTTTTATTATTTAGCCCCGAGGACTCGGGGCTATTTTTTATTCAGCCCCGAGGGCTCGGGGCTTTTTATTATTTAGCCCCGAGGACTCGGGGCTATTTTTTATTCAGCCCCGAGGGCTCGGGGCTTTTTATTATTTAGCCCCGAGGGCTCGGGGCTTTTTATTATTTAGCCCCGAGGGCTCGGGGCTATTTTTTATTTAGCCCCGAGGGCTCGGGGCTTTTTATTATTTAGCCCCGACGGCTCGGGGCTTTTTATTATTTAGCCCCGAGGGCTCGGGGCTTTTTATTATTTAGCCCCGAGGGCTCGGGGCTATTTTTTATTTAGCCCCGAGGGCTCGGGGCTTTTTATTATTTAGCCCCGAGGGCTCGGGGCTATTTTTTAGTTAGCCCCGAGGGCTCGGGGCTTTTTTATTATTTAGCCCCGAGGACTCGGGGATTTTTATTATTTAGCCCCGAGGGCTCGGGGCTTTTTATTATTTAGCCCCGAGGGCTCGGGGCTTTTTATTATTTAGCCCCGAGGGTTCGGGGCTATTTTTCATTTAGCCCCGAGGGCTCGGGGCTTTTTATTATTTAGCCCCGAGGGCTCGGGGCTTTTTATTATTTAGCCCCGAGGGCTCGGGGCTTTTTATTATTTCGCCCCGAGATCTCGGGGCTATTTTTTATTTAGCCCCGAGGGCTCGGGGCTTTTTATTATTTAGCCCCGAGGGCTCGGGGCTTTTTATTATTGAGCCCCGAGGGCTCGGGGCTTTTTATTATTTAGCCCCGAGGGTTCGGGCCTTTTTATTATTTAGCCCCGAGGGCTCGGGGCTATTTTTTAGTTAGCCCCGAGGGCTCGGGGCTTTTTTATTATTTAGCCCCGAGGACTCGGGGCTTTTTATTATTTAGCCCCGAGGGCTCGGGGCTTTTTATTATTTAGCCCCGAGGGCTCGGGGCTATTTTTCATTTAGCCCCGAGGGCTCGGGGCTTTTTATTATTTAGCCCCGAGGACTCGGGGCTATTTTTTATTTAGCCCCGAGGGCTCGGGGCTTTTTATTATTTAGCCCCGAGGGCTCGGGGCTTTTTATTATTTAGCCCCGAGGGCTCGGGGCTATTTTTTATTTAGCCCCGAGGGCTCGGGGCTTTTTATTATTTAGCCCCGAGGGCTCGGGGCTTTTTATTATTTAGCCCCGAGGGCTCGGGGCTTTTTATTATTTAGCCCCGAGATCTCGGGGCTATTTTTTATTTAGCCCCGAGGGCTCGGGGCTTTTTATTATTTAGCCCCGAGGGCTCGGGGCTATTTTTTAGTTAGCCCCGAGGGCTCGGGGCTTTTTTATTATTTAGCCCCGAGGACTCGGGGCTTTTTATTATTTAGCCCCGAGGGCTCGGGGCTTTTTATTATTTAGCCCCGAGGGCTCGGGGCTTTTTATTATTTAGCCCCGAGGACTCGGGGCTATTTTTTATTTAGCCCCGAGGGCTCGGGGCTTTTTATTATTTAGCCCCGAGGGCTCGGGGCTTTTTATTATTTAGCCCCGAGGGCTCGGGGCTATTTTTCATTTAGCCCCGAGGGCTCGGGGCTTTTTATTATTTAGCCCCGAGGACTCGGGGCTATTTTTTATTTAGCCCCGAGGGCTCGGGGCTTTTTATTATTTAGCCCCGAGGGCTCGGGGCTTTTTATTATTTAGCCCCGAGGGCTCGGGGCTTTTTATTATTTAGCCCCGAGGGCTCGGGGCTATTTTTTAGTTAGCCCCGAGGGCTCGGGGCTTTTTTATTATTTAGCCCCGAGGACTCGGGGCTTTTTATTATTTAGCCCCGAGGACTCGGGGCTTTTTATTATTTAGCCCCGAGGGCTCGGGGATATTTTTCATTTAGCCCCGAGGGCTCGGGGCTTTTTATTATTTAGCCCCGAGGACTCGGGGCTATTTTTTATTTAGCCCCGAGGGCTCGGGGCTTTTTATTATTTAGCCCCGAGGGCTCGGGGCTTTTTATTATTTAGCCCCGAGGGCTCGGGGCTATTTTTCATTTAGCCCCGAGGGCTCGGGGCTTTTTATTATTTAGCCCCGAGGGCTCGGGGCTTTTTATTATTTAGCCCCGAGGGCTCGGGGCTTTTTATTATTTAGCCCCGAGATCTCGGGGCTATTTTTCATTTAGCCCCGAGGGCTCGGGGCTTTTTATTATTTAGCCCTGAGGGCTCGGGGCTATTTTTTATTTAGCCCCGAGGGCTCGGGGCTTTTTATTATTTAGTCCCGAGGGCTCGGGGCTTTTAATTATTCAGCCCCGAGGGCTCGGGGCTATTTTTATTTAGCCCCGAGAGCTCGGGGCTTTTTATTATTTAGCCCCGAGGGCTCGGGGCTTTTTATTATTTAGCCCCGAGGGCTCGGGGCTATTTTTTAATCAGCCCCGAGGGCTCGGGGATTTTTATTATTTAGCCCCGAGGGCTCGGGGCTATTTTTTATTTAGCCCCGAGGGCTCGGGGCTTTTTATTATTTAGCCCCGAGGGCTCAGGGCTATTTTTTAGTTAGCCCCGAGGGCTCGGGGCTTTTTTATTATTTAGCCCCGAGGACTCGGGGCTTTTTATTATTTAGCCCCGAGGGCTCGGGGCTTTTTATTATTTAGCCCCGAGGGCTCGGGGCTTTTTATTATTTAGCCCCGAGGACTCGGGGCTATTTTTTATTTAGCCCCGAGGGCTCGGGGCTTTTTATTATTTAGGCCCAAGGGCTCGGGGCTTTTTATTATTTAGCCCCGAGGGCTCGGGGCTATTTTTCATTTAGCCCCGAGGGCTCGGGGCTTTTTATTATTTAGCCCCGAGGACTCGGGGCTATTTTTTATTTAGCCCCGAGGGCTCGGGGCTTTTTATTATTTAGCCCCGAGGGCTCGGGGCTTTTTATTATTTAGCCCCGAGGGCTCGGGGCTTTTTATTATTTAGCCCCGAGGGCTCGGGGCTATTTTTTAGTTAGCCCCGAGGGCTCGGGGCTTTTTTATTATTTAGCCCCGAGGACTCGGGGCTTTTTATTATTTAGCCCCGAGGGCTCGGGGCTTTTTATTATTTAGCCCCGAGGGCTCGTGGCTATTTTTCATTTAGCCCCGAGGGCTCGGGGCTTTTTATTATTTAGCCCCGAGGACTCGGGGCTATTTTTTATTTAGCCCCGAGGGCTCGGGGCTTTTTATTATTTAGCCCCGAGGGCTCGGGGCTTTTTATTATTTAGCCCCGAGGGCTCGGGGCTATTTTTTATTTAGCCCCGAGGGCTCGGGGCTTTTTATTATTTAGCCCCGAGGGCTCGGGGCTTTTTATTATTTAGCCCCGAGGGCTCGGGGCTTTTTATTATTTAGCCCCGAGATCTCGGGGCTATTTTTCATTTAGCCCCGAGGGCTCGGGGCTTTTTATTATTTAGCCCTGAGGGCTCGGGGCTATTTTTTATTTAGCCCCGAGGGCTCGGGGCTTTTTATTATTTAGTCCCGAGGGCTCGGGGCTTTTAATTAATCAGCCCCGAGGGCTCGGGGCTATTTTTATTTAGCCCCGAGAGCTCGGGGCTTTTTATTATTCAGCCCCGAGGGCTCGGGGCTTTTTATTATTTAGCCCCGAGGGCTCGGGGCTATTTTTTAATCAGCCCCGAGGGCTCGGGGATTTTTATTATTTAGCCCCGAGGGCTCGGGGCTATTTTTTATTTAGCCCCGAGGGCTCGGGGCTTTTTATTATTTAGCCCCGAGGGCTCGGGGCTTTTAATTATTCAGCCCCGAGGGCTCGGGGCTATTTTTATTTAGCCCCGAGGGCTCGGGGCTTTTTATTATTTAGCCCCGAGGACTCGGGGCTATTTTTTATTCAGCCCCGAGGGCTCGGGGCTTTTTATTATTTAGCCCCGAGGACTCGGGGCTATTTTTTATTCAGCCCCGAGGGCTCGGGGCTTTTTATTATTTAGCCCCGAGGGCTCGGGGCTTTTTATTATTTAGCCCCGAGGGCTCGGGGCTATTTTTTATTTAGCCCCGAGGGCTCGGGGCTTTTTATTATTTAGCCCCGACGGCTCGGGGCTTTTTATTATTTAGCCCCGAGGGCTCGGGGCTTTTTATTATTTAGCCCCGAGGGCTCGGGGCTATTTTTTATTTAGCCCCGAGGGCTCGGGGCTTTTTATTATTTAGCCCCGAGGGCTCGGGGCTATTTTTTAGTTAGCCCCGAGGGCTCGGGGCTTTTTTATTATTTAGCCCCGAGGACTCGGGGATTTTTATTATTTAGCCCCGAGGGCTCGGGGCTTTTTATTATTTAGCCCCGAGGGCTCGGGGCTTTTTATTATTTAGCCCCGAGGGTTCGGGGCTATTTTTCATTTAGCGCCGAGGGCTCGGGGCTTTTTATTATTTAGCCCCGAGGGCTCGGGGCTTTTTATTATTTAGCCCCGAGGGCTCGGGGCTTTTTATTATTTCGCCCCGAGATCTCGGGGCTATTTTTTATTTAGCCCCGAGGGCTCGGGGCTTTTTATTATTTAGCCCCGAGGGCTCGGGGCTTTTTATTATTGAGCCCCGAGGGCTCGGGGCTTTTTATTATTTAGCCCCGAGGGTTCGGGCCTTTTTATTATTTAGCCCCGAGGGCTCGGGGCTATTTTTTAGTTAGCCCCGAGGGCTCGGGGCTTTTTTATTATTTAGCCCCGAGGACTCGGGGCTTTTTATTATTTAGCCCCGAGGGCTCGGGGCTTTTTATTATTTAGCCCCGAGGGCTCGGGGCTATTTTTCATTTAGCCCCGAGGGCTCGGGGCTTTTTATTATTTAGCCCCGAGGACTCGGGGCTATTTTTTATTTAGCCCCGAGGGCTCGGGGCTTTTTATTATTTAGCCCCGAGGGCTCGGGGCTTTTTATTATTTAGCCCCGAGGGCTCGGGGCTATTTTTTATTTAGCCCCGAGGGCTCGGGGCTTTTTATTATTTAGCCCCGAGGGCTCGGGGCTTTTTATTATTTAGCCCCGAGGGCTCGGGGCTTTTTATTATTTAGCCCCGAGATCTCGGGGCTATTTTTTATTTAGCCCCGAGGGCTCGGGGCTTTTTATTATTTAGCCCCGAGGGCTCGGGGCTATTTTTTAGTTAGCCCCGAGGGCTCGGGGCTTTTTTATTATTTAGCCCCGAGGACTCGGGGCTTTTTATTATTTAGCCCCGAGGGCTCGGGGCTTTTTATTATTTAGCCCCGAGGGCTCGGGGCTTTTTATTATTTAGCCCCGAGGACTCGGGGCTATTTTTTATTTAGCCCCGAGGGCTCGGGGCTTTTTATTATTTAGCCCCGAGGGCTCGGGGCTTTTTATTATTTAGCCCCGAGGGCTCGGGGCTATTTTTCATTTAGCCCCGAGGGCTCGGGGCTTTTTATTATTTAGCCCCGAGGACTCGGGGCTATTTTTTATTTAGCCCCGAGGGCTCGGGGCTTTTTATTATTTAGCCCCGAGGGCTCGGGGCTTTTTATTATTTAGCCCCGAGGGCTCGGGGCTTTTTATTATTTAGCCCCGAGGGCTCGGGGCTATTTTTTAGTTAGCCCCGAGGGCTCGGGGCTTTTTTATTATTTAGCCCCGAGGACTCGGGGCTTTTTATTATTTAGCCCCGAGGACTCGGGGCTTTTTATTATTTAGCCCCGAGGGCTCGGGGCTATTTTTCATTTAGCCCCGAGGGCTCGGGGCTTTTTATTATTTAGCCCCGAGGACTCGGGGCTATTTTTTATTTAGCCCCGAGGGCTCGGGGCTTTTTATTATTTAGCCCCGAGGGCTCGGGGCTTTTTATTATTTAGCCCCGAGGGCTCGGGGCTATTTTTCATTTAGCCCCGAGGGCTCGGGGCTTTTTATTATTTAGCCCCGAGGGCTCGGGGCTTTTTATTATTTAGCCCCGAGGGCTCGGGGCTTTTTATTATTTAGCCCCGAGATCTCGGGGCTATTTTTCATTTAGCCCCGAGGGCTCGGGGCTTTTTATTATTTAGCCCTGAGGGCTCGGGGCTATTTTTTATTTAGCCCCGAGGGCTCGGGGCTTTTTATTATTTAGTCCCGAGGGCTCGGGGCTTTTAATTATTCAGCCCCGAGGGCTCGGGGCTATTTTTATTTAGCCCCGAGAGCTCGGGGCTTTTTATTATTTAGCCCCGAGGGCTCGGGGCTTTTTATTATTTAGCCCCGAGGGCTCGGGGCTATTTTTTAATCAGCCCCGAGGGCTCGGGGATTTTTATTATTTAGCCCCGAGGGCTCGGGGCTATTTTTTATTTAGCCCCGAGGGCTCGGGGCTTTTTATTATTTAGCCCCGAGGGCTCGGGGCTTTTTATTATTTAGCCCCGAGGGCTCGGGGCTTTTTATTATTTAGCCCCGAGATCTCGGGGCTATTTTTCATTTAGCCCCGAGGACTCGGGGCTTTTTATTATTTAGCCCCGAGGACTCGGGGCTATTTTTTATTTAGCCCCGAGGGCTCGGGGCTGTTTATTATTTAGCCCCGAGGGCTCGGGGCTTTTTATTATTTAGCCCCGAGGGCTCGGGGCTATTTTTCATTTAGCCCCGAGGGCTCGGGGCTTTTTATTATTTAGCCCCGAGGACTCGGGGCTATTTTTTATTTAGCCCCGAGGGCTCGAGGCTTTTTATTATTTAGCCCCGAGGG
Source organism: Aleiodes leptofemur (assembly GCA_963942555.1). Lineage (NCBI taxonomy): Eukaryota > Metazoa > Arthropoda > Insecta > Hymenoptera > Braconidae > Aleiodes > Aleiodes leptofemur. The sequence goes on from OZ012614.1 coordinate 10,450,091, forward strand.
CTCGGGGCTTTTTATTATTTAGCCCCGAGGGCTCGGGGCTCTTAATTATTCAGCCCCGAGGGCTCGGGGCTATTTTTCATTTAGCCCCGAGGGCTCGGGGCTTTTAATTATTTAGCCCCGAGGGCTCGGGGCTTTTTATTATTTAGCCCCGAGGGCTCGGGGCTTTTTATTATTTAGCCCCGAGGGCTCGGGGCTTTTTATTATTTAGCCCCGAGGGCTCGGGGCTTTTTATTATTTAGCCCCGAGATCTCGGGGCTATTTTTCATTTAGCCCCGAGGGTTCGGGGCTTTTTATTATTTAGCCCCGAGGGCTCGGGGCTTTTTATTATTTAGCCCCGAGATCTCGGGGCTATTTTTCATTTAGCCCCGAGGGCTCGGGGCTTTTTATTATTTAGCCCCGAGGACTCGGGGCTTTTTATTATTTAGCTCCGAGGGCTCGGGGCTTTTTATTATTTAGCCCTGAGGGCTCGGGGCTATTTTTTATTTAGCCCCGAGGACTCGGGGCTATTTTTTATTTAGCCCCGAGGGCTCGGGGCTTTTTATTATTTAGCCCCGAGGGCTCGGGGCTTTTTATTATTTAGCCCCGAGGGCTCGGGGCTATTTTTCATTTAGCCCCGAGGGCTCGGGGCTTTTTATTATTTAGCCCCGAGGACTCGGGGCTATTTTTTATTTAGCCCCGAGGGCTCGGGGCTTTTTATTATTTAGCCCCGAGGGCTCGGGGCTTTTTATTATTTAGCCCTGAGGGCTCGGGGCTATTTTTTATTTAGCCCCGAGGGCTCGGGGCTTTTTATTATTTAGCCCCGAGGGCTCGGGGCTTTTAATTATTCAGCCCCGAGGGCTCGGGGCTATTTTTATTTAGCCCCGAGGGCTCGGGGCTTTTTATTATTTAGCCCCGAGGACTCGGGGCTATTTTTTATTCAGCCCCGAGGGCTCGGGGCTTTTTATTATTTAGCCCCGAGGGCTCGGGGCTTTTTATTATTTAGCCCCGAGGGCTCGGGGCTATTTTTCATTTAGCCCCGAGGGCTCGGGGCTTTTTATTATTTAGCCCCGAGGGCTCGGGGCTATTTTTCATTTAGCCCCGAGGGCTCGGGGCTTTTAATTATTTAGCCCCGAGGGCTCGGGGCTATTTTTCATTTAGCCCCGAGGGCTCGGGGCTTTTTATTATTTAGCCCCGAGGGCTCGGGGCTATTTTTTATTTAGCCCCGAGGGCTCGGGGCTTTTTATTATTTAGCCCCGAGGGCTCGGGGCTATTCTTTATTTAGCCCCGAGGGCTCGGGGCTTTTTATTATTCAGCCCCGAGGGCTCGGGGCTTTTTATTATTTAGCCCCGAGGGCTCGGGGCTTTTTATTATTTAGCCCCGAGGGCTCGGGGCTTTTTATTATTTAGCCCCGAGGGCTCGGGGCTTTTTATTATTAAGCCCCGAGGACTCGGGGCTATTTTTCATTTAGCCCCGAGGGCTCGGGGCTTTTCATTATTTAGCCCCGAGGGCTCGGGGCTTTTAATTATTTAGCCCCGAGGGCTCGGGGCTATTTTTCATTTAGCCCCGAGGGCTCGGGGCTTTTTATTATTTAGCCCCGAGGGCTCGGGGCTATTTTTTATTTAGCCCCGAGGGCTCGGGGCTTTTTATTATTTAGCCCCGAGGGCTCGGGGCTTTTTATTATTTAGCCCCGAGGGCTCGGGGCTTTTGATTATTTAGCCCCGAGGGCTCGGGGCTTTTTATTATTTAGCCCCGAGATCTCGGGGCTATTTTTTAATCAGCCCCGAGGGCTCGGGGATTTTTATTATTTAGCCCCGAGGGCTCGGGGCTATTTTGTATTTAGCCCCGAGGGCTCGGGGCTTTTTATTATTTAGCCCCGAGGGCTCGGGGCTTTTTATTATTTAGCCCCGAGGACTCGGGGCTATTTTTTATTTAGCCCCGAGGGCTCGGGGCTTTTTATTATTTAGCCCCGAGGGCTCGGGGCTTTTTATTATTATGCCCCGAGGACTCGGGGCTATTTTTCATTTAGCCCCGAGGGCTCGGGGCTTTTTATTATTTAGCCCCGAGGGCTCGGGGCTTTTTATTATTTAGCCCCGAGGGCTCGGGGCTATTTTTCATTTAGCCCCGAGGGCTCGGGGCTTTTTATTATTCAGCCCCGAGGACTCGGGGCTATTTTTTATTTATTATTTTGTAAAAAATCGGCCATTATGGTCACTCCCAAAAAGAATTTACAATTTCAAATTGAATTTAATTTTTAATGCATCAACGTTTCGTCCACTCTGCGTGAACCTCATCAGGGTGCATTTCATGTTTATTCTAAAAATATCAATACAATTATCATTCATTGTTTAATTACATATTTCAAAATCAGTCAATAATAAAGGTAATAAACATTTCTCTTACAATTTATCATTTTCTCCTTCATACAAATCATCTCTCTCAATATAAATTGCGAATATAAAACACTACATTTTTGAGTTCTCCATTGACATAAACTAGATAAACAACAAATTTTTTGGTTATGAGATCTCCTGTCAGATATAAAATATGGCGGTAATTCAGTCTTAGTTCAAAAATAATTCATATCATTGCTCTTTATTAGGTTAAAATGTAATTTTGTCTTAAATTAAAAATTAGTCAAGATTCTGAAAAATTGTGTCAGTAATCATAAGAAAATGATGAAGAATGATTCTTCATAAAAATCAAAAATTGGATAAAAATAAAAAATTCAAATATAAAATAAAATAAAATAAAAATTCAAAAAAAATTAAAAAATTTTTAAAAAAAAAATTAAAAAAATTTTTTCGGTTGAATATTTCACCGTTCAATTAAAAGTTCTTAGAAATTAATTGGTTTTTGACTAGAGATTTGTTTAAAAAAAAAAAAAAATTTTTATCACAGTAGAAATATGTTGTAAAAATTCTTGACTAGAGAGCAATGATCAGAAATCTTTTATGGAAATTCTACAATATTATTTTAAATCTATCAAAGAGTTGTAGCAATTATTTAATTTTAGACTATCTGTCATGTAATTCACTGTTTTATCTTTGTATTTTTTAATGAAAAACATTTCTAATATGTCTCTATTGTATTTATTTGCAGATTGAGTCAGTTTACTGGTTTTGTTGAAATCAAACTGGTGTCCAGTGTCTTCAACATGGTCAGCAAGAGCTGAATGATAATTTTTCGGATTCTTTGCAGTTTTTTCATGCTCTTTTCTTCTTTCTTTGAAGTATCTTTTTGTCTGGCCAATATAGCATTTATCACAGTCGTTACATGGTATTTTGTAAATTATATTTGCTAAATTATCGATTCCTATTTTGTCTTTGGTTGATCCTAATATATTTTTCAATTTATTTCTAACAGTATATATAATTTGTTGGTTGTATTTTTTGTAAAGTTTTTTTAAAGGCCTATCTAGTCTTTCTGAGTAAGGTAAGATCAGTGTGTTCTTGAAATCTGGAGTTGAGTTGTTCTTCTTCATTTGTTCATTATCAATGTTTTCTTTGGCTTTAATTTCTCTTAGTCTATTTATTATGATTTCTCTAACGAAACCTAATGGGTAATCGTTATAAACTAAAATTTTGGAAATGAATTTGAGGTTTTCTAAAATAAATTTTTTATCAGAAATATTTACAATTCTGTCTACTGAATTTTTAATTATTGCAATTTTTTGGCTGTAAGGATGTTTTGAATTGAAATTCAAAAATCTACCTGACCAAGTAGACTTTCTGAACCAATCAAACTGTAAATTATCACCTTCTCTAATTAATGTGATATCTAAAAATGACAAAGTTTTGGATGTTTCGAGTTCATGAGTGAATTTTAGTTTAGGATGATAATTGTTGAAAACTGTAACTATTTCATTGACTTGATCTATTGGGACACAAGTACAAATGTCATCAACATATCTCTTAAAAAAAGGAACTTCAAAGCTCAATTTGTTGATGCATTCTTCTTCAAGTACTTGCATAACTAAATCAGCACAAACTGGAGCCAATGGTGATCCCATTGGTAATCCAGAAATTTGTCTGTAACATTTGTTATCAAACGTGAAATATGTGTTATTCATTAGTACACCTACAGCTCGGATAATTTCTGTGTAAGGCAATCTGCATTTCAACTTATTCTTCTTTTTGTCGATTGCTTCGAACACTTTTTCAATTGGTACATTAGTAAAGAGAGCAGTAACGTCCAAAGAAATAAGGGTGTAGCTAGATGGGATATATATGTTTTTAATCGCTTTTTTGAATTCAACACTATTTTTTACATTAGAAAAGTGGTCTTTTGTTAATGGTATCAAAATATCTTGGATCATCCTTCCTAATTTATGTAATGGTCCATTTATTGAAGAAACTATTGGTCTAAATGATAATATTGGTTTATGAATCTTTGGTAAGATATAAAGTCTTGGCATGTTACTTGTATTTATTGTGAGATATTCTGCTGTTTCTTTACTAATGTATTTACTCCTGAGCCATGAATCTATCAAATTATTGTTTGCCTTTTGTGTTCGATTATTATCTATGATAGGTGATTGTAAATATGTGCTAATATCACTTAACAACTCAATTCCAGCTTTAATGTAATCATTTTTTTCTATTGCCACTGTGATTTGACCTTTATCAGCTTTTGTTATCATTATGTTTTTATGATTTTTTAGAAAAAGTTTTAGATCTTCAATTTGTTTGTCTTTTTTTTGTTTTTTTAAATTGCTCAGATGGTTCTTTAATATGTTAACAGCACTGTTTCTAACTAAGTTCCTTTTCTTTTCAGGAATTTTATTAATTGTTTTTTCGATTTCCAATATATAGGACTCTAATGGGAAAGTCTTTAGATTTTCTGTAACGTTAAAATTGTGGCCTAGTTGAAGTATTTTTTCTATTGTTGGTGGTATTGTTATGGAAGATAAGTTTTTGAACCATTTGTTGGTTAACAATTGTTTCTCATTCTTATCAGTGATGATTTTTGAATTTTGAAATCCTATTTCAATTAAAATGTTGTTATTATGTCTATTTTCAAGATTACTATCCATTGAAATTTTGTTCTTTTGACTATCTGAAAAATGTTTTTCGAATTTTTGTTCTTTTAAAAATTTAATTTTTTTATTTAATCTATCTGTGTTAATTTGAAAAATACTATTGATAGATATCAATTGTTTTGTTATGAAATTCTGCATATTTTTTATTTAGCCCCGAGGGCTCGGGGCTTTTTATTATTTAGCCCCGAGGGCTCGGGGCTTTTTATTATTTAGCCCTGAGGGCTCGGGGCTATTTTTTATTTAGCCCCGAGGGCTCGGGGCTTTTTATTATTTAGCCCCGAGGGCTCGGGGCTTTTAATTATTCAGCCCCGAGAGCTCGGGGCTATTTTTATTTAGCCCCGAGGGCTCGGGGCTTTTTATTATTTAGCCCCGAGGACTCGGGGCTATTTTTTATTCAGCCCCGAGGGCTCGGGGCTTTTTATTATTTAGCCCCGAGGGCTCGGGGCTATTTTTTAATCAGCCCCGAGGGCTCGGGGATTTTTATTATTTAGCCCCGAGGGCTCGGGGCTATTTTGTATTTAGCCCCGAGGGCTCGGGGCTTTTTATTATTTAGCCCCGAGGGCTCGGGGCTTTTTATTATTCAGCCCTGAGGGCTCGGGGCTATTTTTTATTTAGCCCCGAGGGCTCGGGGCTTTTTATTATTTAGCCCCGAGGGCTCGGGGCTTTTAATTATTCAGCCCCGAGGGCTCGGGGCTATTTTTATTTAGCCCCGAGGGCTCGGGGCTTTTTATTATTTAGCCCCGAGGACTCGGGGCTATTTTTTATTCAGCCCCGAGGGCTCGGGGCTTTTTATTATTTAGCCCCGAGGACTCGGGGCTATTTTTTATTCAGCCCCGAGGGCTCGGGGCTTATTATTAATTAGCCCCGAGGGCTCGGGGCTTTTTATTATTTAGCCCCGAGGGCTCGGGGCTATTTTTCATTTAGCCCCGAGGGCTCGGGGCTTTTTATTATTTAGCCCCGAGGGCTCGGGGCTATTTTTCATTTAGCCCCGAGGGCTCGGGGCTTTTTATTATTTAGCCCCGAGGACTCGGGGCTATTTTTTATTCAGCCCCGAGGGCTCGGGGCTTTTTATTATTTAGCCCCGAGGGCTCGGGGCTTTTTATTATTTAGCCCCGAGGGCTCGGGGCTTTTTATTATTTAGCCCCGAGGGCTCGGGGCTATTTTTCATTTAGCCCCAAGGGCTCGGGGCTTTTTATTATTTAGCCCCGAGGGCTCGGGGCTTTTGATTATTTAGCCCCGAGGGCTCGGGGCTATTTTTCATTTAGCCCCGAGGGCTCGGGGCTTTTTATTATTTAGCCCCGAGGGCTCGGGGCTATTTTTTATTTAGCCCCGAGGGCTCGGGGCTTTTTATTATTTAGCCCCGAGGGCTCGGGGCTTTTTATTATTTAGCCCCGAGGGCTCGGGGCTTTTTATTATTTAGCCCCGAGGGCTCGGGGCTTTTTATTATTTAGCCCCGAGGGCTCGGGGCTTTTAATTATTCAGCCCCGAGGGCTCGGGGCTATTTTTATTTAGCCCCGAGGGCTCGGGGCTTTTTATTATTTAGCCCCGAGGACTCAGGGCTATTTTTTATTTAGCCCCGAGGGCTCGGGGCTTTTTATTATTTAGCCCCGAGGACTCGGGGCTATTTTTTATTCAGCCCCGAGGGCTCGGGGCTTTTTATTATTTAGCCCCGAGGGCTCGGGGCTTTTTATTATTTAGCCCCGAGGGCTCGGGGCTATTTTTCATTTAGCCCCGAGGGCTCGGGGCTTTTTATTATTTAGCCCCGAGGGCTCGGGGCTATTTTTCATTTAGCCCCGAGGGCTCGGGGCTTTTTATTATTTAGCCCCGAGGACTCGGGGCTATTTTTTATTCAGCCCCGAGGGCTCGGGGCTTTTTATTATTTAGCCCCGAGGGCTCGGGGCTTTTTATTATTTAGCCACGAGGGCTCGGGGCTATTTTTCATTTAGCCCCGAGGGCTCGGGGCTTTTTATTATTTAGCCCCGAGGGCTCGGGGCTATTTTTCATTTAGCCCCGAGGGCTCGGGGCTTTTTATTATTTAGCCCCGAGGGCTCGGGGCTTTTGATTATTTAGCCCCGAGGGCTCGGGGCTATTTTTATCTAGCCCCGAGGGCTCGGGGCTTTTTATTATTTAGCCCCGAGGACTCGGGGCTATTTTTTATTCAGCCCCGAGGGCTCGGGGCTTTTTATTATTTAGCCCCGAGGGCTCGGGGCTTTTTATTATTTAGCCCCGAGGGCTCGGGGCTATTTTTCATTTAGCCCCGAGGGCTCGGGGCTTTTTATTATTTAGCCCCGAGGGCTTGGGGCTATTTTTTATTTAGCCCCGAGGGCTCGGGGCTTTTTATTATTTAGCCCCGAGGGCTCGGGGCTTTTTATTATTTAGCCCCGAGGGCTCGGGGCTTTTTATTATTTAGCCCCGAGGGCTCGGGGCTTTCTATTATTTAGCCCCGAGATCTCGGGGCTATTTTTTAATCAGCCCCGAGGGCTCGGGGATTTTTATTATTTAGCCCCGAGGGCTCGGGGCTATTTTGTATTTAGCCCCGAGGGCTCGGGGCTTTTTATTATTTAGCCCCGAGGGCTCGGGGCTTTTTATTATTTAGCCCCGAGGACTCGGGGCTATTTTTTATTTAGCCCCGAGGGCTCGGGGCTTTTTATTATTTAGCCCCGAGGGATCGGGGCTTTTTATTATTTAGCCCCGAGGACTCGGGGCTATTTTTTATTTAGCCCCGAGGGCTCGGGGCTTTTTATTATTTGGCCCCGAGGGCTCGGGGCTTTTTATTATTTAGCCCTGAGGGCTCGGGGCTGTTTTTTATTTAGCCCCGAGGGCTCGGGGCTTTTTATTATTTAGCCCCGAGGGCTCGGGGCTTTTAATTATTCAGCCCCGAGAGCTCGGGGCTATTTTTATTTAGCCCCGAGGGCTCGGGGCTTTTTATTATTTAGCCCCGAGGACTCGGGGCTATTTTTTATTCAGCCCCGAGGGCTCGGGGCTTTTTATTATTTAGCCCCGAGGGCTCGGGGCTATTTTTAATCAGCCCCGAGGGCTCGGGGATTTTTATTATTTAGCCCCGAGGGCTCGGGGCTATTTTGTATTTAGCCCCGAGGGCTCGGGGCTTTTTATTATTTAGCCCCGAGGGCTCGGGGCTTTTTATTATTCAGCCCTGAGGGCTCGGGGCTATTTTTTATTTAGCCCCGAGGGCTCGGGGCTTTTCATTTTTTAGCCCCGAGGGCTCGGGGCTTTTAATTATTCAGCCCCGAGGGCTCGGGGCTATTTTTATTTAGCCCCGAGGGCTCGGGGCTTTTTATTATTTAGCCCCGAGGACTCGGGGCTATTTTTTATTCAGCCCCGAGGGCTCGGGGCTTTTTATTATTTAGCCCCGAGGGCTCGGGGCTTTTTATTATTTAGCCCCGAGGGCTCGGGGCTATTTTTCATTTAGCCCCGAGGGCTCGGGGCTTTTTATTATTTAGCCCCGAGGGCTCGGGGCTATTTTTCATTTAGCCCCGAGGGCTCGGGGCTTTTTATTATTTAGCCCCGAGGGCTCGGGGCTTTTAATTATTTAGCCCCGAGGGCTCGGGGCTATTTTTCATTTAGCCCCGAGGGCTCGGGGCTTTTTATTATTTAGCCCCGAGGGCTCGGGGCTTTTTATTATTTAGCCCCGAGGGCTCGGGGCTTTTTATTATTTAGCCCCGAGGGCTCGGGGCTTTTTTTTATTTAGCCCCGAGGGCTCGGGGCTATTTTTTATTTAGCCCCGAGGGCTCGGGGCTTTTTATTATTTAGCCCCGAGGGCTCGGGGCTATTCTTTATTTAGCCCCGAGGGCTCGGGGCTTTTTATTATTTAGCCCCGAGGGCTCGGGGCTTTTTATTATTTAGCCCCGAGGGCTCGGGGCTTTTTATTATTTAGCCCCGAGGGTTCGGGGCTTTTTATTATTTAGCCCCGAGGGCTCGGGGCTTTTTATTATTTAGCCCCGAGGACTCGGGGCTATTTTTTATTCAGCCCCGAGGGCTCGGGGCTTTTTATTATTTAGCCCCGAGGGCTCGGGGCTTTTTATTATTTAGCCCCGAGGGCTCGGGGCTATTTTTCATTTAGCCCCGAGGGCTCGGGGCTTTTTATTATTTAGCCCCGAGGGCTCGGGGCTATTTTTCATTTAGCCCCGAGGGCTCGGGGCTTTTAATTATTTAGCCCCGAGGGCTCGGGGCTATTTTTCATTTAGCCCCGAGCGCTCGGGGCTTTTTATTATTCAGCCCCGAGGGCTCGGGGCTTTTTATTATTTAGCCCCGAGGGCTCGGGGCTTTTAATTATTCAGCCCCGAGGGCTCGGGGCTATTTTTATTTAGCCCCGAGGGCTCGGGGCTTTTTATTATTTACCCCCGAGGACTCGGGGCTATTCTTTATTTAGCCCCGAGGGCTCGGGGCTATTTTTCATTTAGCCCCGAGGGCTCGGGGCTTTTAATTATTTAGCCCCGAGGGCTCGGGGCTATTTTTCATTTAGCCCCGAGGGCTCGGGGCTTTTTATTATTTAGCCCCGAGGGCTCGGGGCTATTTTTTATTTAGCCCCGAGGGCTCGGGGCTTTTTATTATTTAGCCCCGAGGGCTCGGGGCTATTCTTTATTTAGCCCCGAGGGCTCGGGGCTTTTTATTATTCAGCCCCGAGGGCTCGGGGCTTTTTATTATTTAGCCCCGAGGGCTCGGGGCTTTTTATTATTTAGCCCCGAGATCTCGGAGCTATTTTTCATTTAGCCCCGAGGGCTCGGGGCTATTTTTTATTTAGCCCCGAGGGCTCGGGGCTTTTTATTATTTAGCCCCGAGGGCTCGGGGCTTTTTATTATTTAGCCCCGAGGGCTCGGGGCTTTTTATTATTTAGCCCCGAGGGCTCGGGGCTTTTTATTATTTAGCCCCGAGGGCTCGGGGCTTTTTATTATTTAGCCCCGAGGGCTCGGGGCTATTTTTTAATCAGCCCCGAGGGCTCGGGGATTTTTATTATTTAGCCCCGAGGGCTCGGGGCTATTTTGTATTTAGCCCCGAGGGCTCGGGGCTTTTTATTATTTAGCCCCGAGGGCTCGGGGCTTTTTATTATTTAGCCCTGAGGGCTCGGGACTATTTTTTATTTAGCCCCGAGGGCTCGGGGCTTTTTATTATTTAGCCCCGAGGGCTCGGGGCTTTTAATTATTCAGCCCCGAGGGCTCGGGGCTATTTTTATTTAGCCCCGAGGGCTCGGGGCTTTTTATTATTTAGCCCCGAGGACTCGGGGCTATTTTTTATTCAGCCCCGAGGGCTCGGGGCTTTTTATTATTTAGCCCCGAGGGCTCGGGGCTTTTTATTATTTAGCCCCGAGGGCTCGGGGCTTTTTATTATTTAGCCCTGAGGGCTCGGGGCTTTTTATTATTTAGCCCCGAGGGCTCGGGGCTATTTTTCATTTAGCCCCGAGGGCTCGGGGCTTTTTATTATTTAGCCCCGAGGGCTCGGGGCTATTTTTCATTTAGCCCCGAGGGCTCGGGGCTATTCTTTATTTAGCCCCGAGGGCTCGGGGCTTTTTATTATTCAGCCCCGAGGGCTCGGGGCGTTTTATTATTTAGCCCCGAGGACTCGGGGCTATTTTTTATTTAGCCCCGAGGGCTCGGGGCTTTTTCTTATTTAGCCCCGAGGGCTCGGGGCTTTTTATTATTTAGCCCCGAGGGCTCGGGGCTTTTTATTATTTAGCCCCGAGATCTCGGGGCTATTTTTCATTTAGCCCCGAGGGCTCGGGGCTTTTAATTATTTAGCCCCGAGGGCTCGGGGCTTTTAATTATTTAGCCCCGAGGGCTCGGGGCTATTTTTCATTTAGCCCCGAGGGCTCGGGGCTTTTTATTATTCAGCCCCGAGGGCTCGGGGCTTTTTATTATTTAGCCCCGAGGGCTCGGGGCTATTTTTCATTAAGCCCCGAGGGCTCGGGGCTTTTTATTATTTAGCCCCGAGGGCTCGGGGCTATTTTTCATTTAGCCCCGAGGGCTCGGGGCTTTTTATTATTTAGCCCCGAGGGCTCGGGGCTTTTTATTATTTAGCCCCGAGGGCTCGGGGCTATTTTTCATTTAGCCCCGAGGGCTCGGGGCTTTTTGTTATTTAGCCCCGAGGGCTCGGGGCTATTTTTTATTTAGCCCCGAGGGCTCGGGGCTTTTTATTATTTAGCCTCGAGGGCTCGGGGCTTCTCATTATTTAGCCCCGAGGGCTCGGGGCTTTTTTTTATTTAGCCCCGAGGGCTCGGGGCTTTTTATTATTTAGCCTCGAGGGCTCGGGGCTTCTTATTATTTAGCCCCGAGGGCTCGGGGCTTTTTATTATTTAGCCCCGAGGGCTCGGGGCTTTTTATTATTTAGCCCCGAGGGCTCGGGGCTATTTTTCATTTAGCCCCGAGGGCTCGGGACTATTTTTTATTTAGCCCCGAGGGCTCGGGGCTTTTTATTATTTAGCCCCGAGGGCTCGGGGCTTTCAATTATTCAGCCCCGAGGGCTCGGGGCTATTTTTATTTAGCCCCGAGGGCTCGGGGCTTTTTATTATTTAGCCCCGAGGACTCGGGGCTATTTTTTATTCAGCCCCGAGGGCTCGGGGCTTTTTATTATTTAGCCCCGAGGGCTCGGGGCTTTTTATTATTTAGCCCCGAGGGCTCGGGGCTATTTTTCATTTAGCCCCGAGGGCTCGGGGCTTTTTATTATTTAGCCCCGAGGGCTCGGGGCTATTTTTCATTTAGCCCCGAGGGCTCGGGGCTTTTAATTATTTAGCCCCGAGGGCTCGGGGCTATTTTTCATTTAGCCCCGAGGGCTCGGGGCTTTTTGTTATTTAGCCCCGAGGGCTCGGGGCTATTTTTCATTTAGCCCCGAGGGCTCGGGGCTTTTTATTATTTAGCCCCGAGGGCTCGGGGCTTTTCATTATTTAGCCCCGAGGGCTCGGGGCTATTTTTCATTTAGCCCCGAGGGCTCGGGGCTTTTTATTATTTAGCCCCGAGGGCTCGGGGCTATTTTTTATTTAGCCCCGAGGGCTCGGGGCTTTTTATTATTTAGCCCCGAGGGCTCGGGGCTTTTTATTATTTAGCCCCGAGGGCTCGGGGCTTTTTATTATTTAGCCCCGAGGGCTCGGGGCTTTTTATTATTTAGCCCCGAGGGCTCGGGGCTTTTTATTATTTAGCCCCGAGGGCTCGGGGCTATTTTTCATTTAGCCCCGAGGGCTCGGGGCTTTTTATTATTTAGCCCCGAGGGCTCGGGGCTATTTTTTATTCAGCCCCGAGGGCTCGGGGCTTTTTATTATTTAGCCCCGAGGGCTCGGGGCTTTTTATTATTCAGCCCCGAGGACTCGGGGCTATTTTTTATTTAGCCCCGAGGGCTCGGGGCTTTTTATTATTTAGCCCCGAGGGCTCGGGGCTTTTTATTATTTAGCCCCGAGGGCTCGGGGCTTTTTATTATTTAGCCCCGAGATCTCGGGGCTATTTTTCATTTAGCCCCGAGGGCTCGGGGCTTTTTATTATTTAGCCCCGAGGACTCGGGGCTATTTTTTATTTAGCCCCGAGGGCTCGGGGCTATTTTTTATTTAGCCCCGAGGGCTCGGGGCTTTTTATTATTTAGCCCCGAGGGCTCGGGGCTATTTTTTAATCAGCCCCGAGGGCTCGGGGATTTTTATTATTTAGCCCCGAGGGCTCGGGGCTATTTTGTATTTAGCCCCGAGGGCTCGGGGCTTGTAATTATTCAGCCCCGAGGGCTCGGGGCTATTTTTATTTAGCCCCGAGGGCTCGGGGCTTTTTATTATTTAGCCCCGAGGACTCGGGGCTATTTTTTATTTAGCCCCGAGGGCTCGGGGCTTTTTATTATTTAGCCCCGAGGGCTCGGGGCTATTTTTTAATCAGCCCCGAGGGCTCGGGGATTTTTATTATTTAGCCCCGAGGGCTCGGGGCTATTTTGTATTTAGCCCCGAGGGCTCGGGGCTTTTCATTATTTAGCCCCGAGGGCTCGGGGCTTGTAATTATTCAACCCCGAGGGCTCGGGGCTATTTTTATTTAGCCCCGAGGGCTCGGGGCTTTTCATTATTTAGCCCCGAGGACTCGGGGCTATTTTTTATTCAGCCCCGAGGGCTCGGGGCTTTTTATTATTTAGCCCCGAGGGCTCGGGGCTTTTTATTATTTAGCCCCGAGGGCTCGGGGCTTTTTATTATTTAGCCCCGAGATCTCGGGGCTATTTTTCATTTAGCCCCGAGGGCTCGGGGCTTTTAATTATTCAGCCCCGAGGGTTCGGGGCTATTTTTTATTCAGCCCCGAGGGCTCGGGGCTTTTTATTATTCAGCCCCGAGGGCTCGGGGCTTTTTATTATTTAGCCCCGAGGGCTCGGGGCTTTTTATTATTTAGCCCCGAGGGCTCGGGGCTTTTTATTATTTAGCCCCGAGATCTCGGGGCTATTTTTCATTTAGCCCCGAGGGCTCGGGGCTTTTAATTATTTAGCCCCGAGGGCTCGGGGCTATTTTTCATTTAGCCCCGAGGGCTCGGGGCTTTTTATTATTCAGCCCCGAGGGCTCGGGGCTTTTTATTATTTAGCCCCGAGGGCTCGGGGCTATTTTTCATTTAGCCCCGAGGGCTCGGGGCTTTTTATTATTTAGCCCCGAGGGCTCGGGGTTTTTAATTATTTAGCCCCGAGGGCTCGGGGCTATTTTTATTTAGCCCCGAGGGCTCGGGGCTTTTTATTATTTAGCCCCGAGGGCTCGGGGCTTTTTATTATTTAGCCCCGAGATCTCGGGGCTATTTTTCATTTAGCCCCGAGGGCTCGGGGCTTTTTATTATTTAGCCCCGAGGACTCGGGGCTATTTTTTATTTAGCCCCGAGGGCTCGGGGCTATTTTTTATTTAGCCCCGAGGGCTCGGGGCTTTTTATTATTTAGCCCCGAGGGCTCGGGGCTATTTTTTAATCAGCCCCGAGGGCTCGGGGATTTTTATTATTTAGCCCCGAGGGCTCGGGGCTATTTTGTATTTAGCCCCGAGGGCTCGGGGCTTGTAATTATTCAGCCCCGAGGGCTCGGGGCTATTTTTATTTAGCCCCGAGGGCTCGGGGCTTTTTATTATTTAGCCCCGAGGACTCGGGGCTATTTTTTATTTAGCCCCGAGGGCTCGGGGCTTTTTATTATTTAGCCCCGAGGGCTCGGGGCTATTTTTTAATCAGCCCCGAGGGCTCGGGGATTTTTATTATTTAGCCCCGAGGGCTCGGGGCTATTTTGTATTTAGCCCCGAGGGCTCGGGGCTTTTCATTATTTAGCCCCGAGGGCTCGGGGCTTGTAATTATTCAACCCCGAGGGCTCGGGGCTATTTTTATTTAGCCCCGAGGGCTCGGGGCTTTTCATTATTTAGCCCCGAGGACTCGGGGCTATTTTTTATTCAGCCCCGAGGGCTCGGGGCTTTTTATTATTTAGCCCCGAGGGCTCGGGGCTTTTTATTATTTAGCCCCGAGGGCTCGGGGCTTTTTATTATTTAGCCCCGAGATCTCGGGGCTATTTTTCATTTAGCCCCGAGGGCTCGGGGCTTTTAATTATTCAGCCCCGAGGGTTCGGGGCTATTTTTTATTCAGCCCCGAGGGCTCGGGGCTTTTTATTATTCAGCCCCGAGGGCTCGGGGCTTTTTATTATTTAGCCCCGAGGGCTCGGGGCTTTTTATTATTTAGCCCCGAGGGCTCGGGGCTTTTTATTATTTAGCCCCGAGATCTCGGGGCTATTTTTCATTTAGCCCCGAGGGCTCGGGGCTTTTAATTATTTAGCCCCGAGGGCTCGGGGCTATTTTTCATTTAGCCCCGAGGGCTCGGGGCTTTTTATTATTCAGCCCCGAGGGCTCGGGGCTTTTTATTATTTAGCCCCGAGGGCTCGGGGCTATTTTTCATTTAGCCCCGAGGGCTCGGGGCTTTTTATTATTTAGCCCCGAGGGCTCGGGGTTTTTAATTATTTAGCCCCGAGGGCTCGGGGCTATTTTTATTTAGCCCCGAGGGCTCGGGGCTTTTTATTATTTAGCCCCGAGGACTCGGGGCTATTTTTTAATCAGCCCCGAGGGCTCGGGGCTTTTTATTATTTAGCCCCGAGGGCTCGGGGCTATTTTTCATTTAGCCCCGAGGGCTCGGGGCTTTTTATTATTTAGCCCCGAGGGCTCGGGGCTATTTTGTATTTAGCCCCGAGGGCTCGGGGCTTGTAATTATTCAGCCCCGAGGGCTCGGGGCTATTTTTATTTAGCCCCGAGGGCTCGGGGCTTTTTATTATTTAGCCCCGAGGGCTCGGGGCTATTTTTCATTTAGCCCCGAGGGCTCGGGGCTTTTTATTATTTAGCCCCGAGGGCTCGGGGCTATTTTTCATTTAGCCCCGAGGGCTCGGGGCTTTTTATTATTTAGCCCCGAGGGCTCGGGGTTTTTAATTATTTAGCCCCGAGGGCTCGGGGCTATTTTTCATTTAGCCCCGAGGGCTCGGGGCTTTTTATTATTTAGCCCCGAGGGCTCGGGGCTATTTTTTATTCAGCCCCGAGGGCTCGGGGCTTTTTATTATTTAGCCCCGAGGGCTCGGGGCTATTTTTTATTCAGCCCCGAGGGCTCGGGGCTTTTTATTATTTAGCCCCGAGGGCTCGGGGCTTTTTATCATTTAGCCCCGAGGGCTCGGGGCTTTTTATTATTTAGCCCCGAGGGCTCGGGGCTTTTTATTATTTAGCCCCGAGATCTCGGGGCTATTTTTTAATCAGCCCCGAGGGCTCGGGGATTTTTATTATTTAGCCCCGAGGGCTCGGGGCTATTTTGTATTTAGCCCCGAGGGCTCGGGGCTTTTTATTATTTAGCCCCGAGGGCTCGGGGCTTTTTATTATTTAGCCCCGAGGGCTCGGGGCTTTTTATTATTTAGCCCCGAGATCTCGGGGCTATTTTTCATTTAGCCCCGAGGGCTCGGGGCTTTTAATTATTTAGCCCCGAGGGCTCGGGGCTATTTTTCATTTAGCCCCGAGGGCTCGGGGCTTTTTATTATTCAGCCCCGAGGGCTCGGGGCTTTTTATTATTTAGCCCCGAGGGCTCGGGGCTATTTTTCATTTAGCCCCGAGGGCTCGGGGCTTTTTATTATTTAGCCCCGAGGGCTCGGGGCTATTTTTCATTTAGCCCCGAGGGCTCGGGGCTTTTTATTATTTAGCCCCGAGGGCTCGGGGCTTTTTATTATTTAGCCCCGAGGGCTCGGGGCTATTTTTCATTTAGCCCCGAGGGCTCGGGGCTTTTTGTTATTTAGCCCCGAGGGCTCGGGGCTATTTTTTATTTAGCCCCGAGGGCTCGGGGCTTTTTATTATTTAGCCTCGAGGGCTCGGGGCTTCTCATTATTTAGCCCCGAGGGCTCGGGGCTTTTTTTTATTTAGCCCCGAGGGCTCGGGGCTTTTTATTATTTAGCCTCGAGGGCTCGGGGCTTCTTATTATTTAGCCCCGAGGGCTCGGGGCTTTTTATTATTTAGCCCCGAGGGCTCGGGGCTTTTTATTATTTAGCCCCGAGGGCTCGGGGCTATTTTTCATTTAGCCCCGAGGGCTCGGGGCTTTTTGTTATTTAGCCCCGAGGGCTCGGGGCTTTTCATTATTTAGCCCCGAGGGCTCGGGGCTTTTTATTATTTAGCCCCGAGGGCTCGGGGCTTTTTATTATTTAGCCCCGAGATCTCGGGGCTATTTTTCATTTAGCCCCGAGGGCTCGGGGCTTTTCATTATTTAGCCCCGAGGACTCGGGGCTATTTTTTATTTAGCCCCGAGGGCTCGGGGCTTTTTATTATTTAGCCCCGAGGGCTCGGGGCTTTTTATTATTTAGCCCCGAGGGCTCGGGGCTTTTTATTATTTAGACCCGAGGGCTCGGGGCTATTTTTCATTTAGCCCCGAGGGCTCGGGGCTTTTAATTATTTAGCCCCGAGGGCTCGGGGCTATTTTTCATTTAGCCCCGAGGGCTCGGGGCTTTTTATTATTTAGCCCCGAGGGCTCGGGGCTTTTTATTATTTAGCCCCGAGGGCTCGGGGCTATTTTTCATTTAGCCCCGAGGGCTCGGGGCTTTTAATTATTTAGCCCCGAGGGCTCGGGGCTATTTTTCATTTAGCCCCGAGGGCTCGGGGCTTTTTATTATTTAGCCCCGAGGGCTCGGGGCTTTTTATTATTTAAATTATTTTTTTGTTGGTAATCGGCCATAGTGGTCACTCCAGAATTTAAAAATTTAACACATTAACTCATTATTGAAGCACCAACGTTTCGTCTGCTGTGCGCAGACCTCTTCAGGGTGCATATATTTATTCTACAAAACATAATCATAACATTTTTCATTATACAATTTTACCGGATTATTTTTTAAGAACAGAGTATATAATATTAGTTATTAATTACTTACAATTTATGTAAATCTAATAGTCATTGTTAATCAAAAAAGTTTTTTGACCAAGAGATTTTACTTCTTGTGTCATTATTTAGAACACTCATTTCAACTGTCAAACTCAAAACTGATCAATTTATGGTTATGTTATTGACTTTTTCCACTGTTTTTACCGCTAATTATACCTTGTCATATTGTTCATAGACAAGTTGCGCCATCTATCATGTATATTGAATAAATTCTATTTTTGAATAAATTAACGAAAAGATACAATTAAATTTGACAAATACAAATAAATATTTCAATAATCACAATTTTTGAACATTACAAAGTTGACACATTTTCTTCTATCACAATTTTCTTATATCACAATTCTTTGTTGAAAGTTAATAATACTTTTATCATTAGTATTCAACCTTGAACCAACTATTGTATAATTGAATGTAATTTATTTCAATAGGAAACATTCCAAATTTGTCTCTATTATATTTATTCTTACAAACAATCAATTTCTCAGATCTTTTTTTAAAATTGAAACCATGATCAACACCCTCAACATGTTCAGCAAAAGCTAAATGTCAAGATGAAATCTTCATAATACATTATTTTTGAAAATTTATAATACTATCATAGTTGCTATTTAATTTTAAGCTATCTGTCATATAATTGACTGTAAATTCCTTGAATTTCTTAATATAGAACATTTCAAGTATGTCTCTATTGTATTTATTGTCACAAACATTCAATTTCATAGAATTTTCAAACTTAAATTCATGTCCAGTATCACCAACATGATCAGCAAGAGCTGAATGATAATTCTTTGGATTTTTTGCTGTTTTCATATGTTCTTTTTTTCTTTCAATGAAATATCTTTGCGTTTGTCCTATGTAACATTTACTACAATCCCCACAAGGAATTTTATAAATAATATTTGATAATTCTTCTATTTTAATTTTATCTTTTGTGGATGTGAACAGGTTCTTCAACTTATTACCAATCCTGTAGATGATATTCTGATTATATTTCTTGTAAAGTTTCTTCAGTGGTCTATTCATTCTTTCACAATATGGTAAAATTAAATTATTTTTGATATCTATCGTGTTATTTTTTTCCATCAATGTATTGTTATTCTTTAATTCTATATGTTTCAATCTATTGATGATTATTTCTTTGATGAAACCTAAAGGGTACTCATTATAGGCAAGAATAGTTGCTATGAAATTAAGATTTTTTAGAATGAATTCTTCATCTGAAATATTAACTATTCTATCAACTGAATTTTTAATAATTGCTATTTTTTGATTATAAGGGTGATTTGAATTGAAGTTCAAAAATCTCCCTGTCCAAGTCGATTTTCTGAACCAATCAAATTTTATTTTATTATTATCTCTGATTAACAAAATGTCCAAAAATGGTAGAGAGTTAGATGCTTCTATCTCATGGGTGAATTTTATTCTTGTCTCACGACCATTAAAAACACGTAATACTTGATCTACTTATAAATATATGCACCCTGAAGAGGTCTGCGCACAGCAGACGAAACGTTGGTGCTTCAATAATGAGTTAATGTGTTAAATTTTTAAATTCTGGAGTGACCACTATGGCCGATTACCAACAAAAAAATAATTTAAATAACGATGGTCGGAGGAAAAACAAAAATTTTTATTATTTAGCCCCGAGGGCTCGGGGCTTTTTTTTATTTAGCCCCGAGGGCTCGGGGCTTTTTATTATTTAGCCTCGAGGGCTCGGGGCTTCTTATTATTTAGCCCCGAGGGCTCGGGGCTTTTTATTATTTAGCCCCGAGGGCTCGGGGCTTTTTATTATTTAGCCCCGAGGGCTCGGGGCTTTTTATTATTTAGCCCCGAGGGCTCGGGGCTATTTTTCATTTAGCCCCGAGGGCTCGGGGCTTTTTGTTATTTAGCCCCGAGGGCTCGGGGCTATTTTTTATTTAGCTCCGAGGGCTCGGGGCTTTTTATTATTTAGCCTCGAGGGCTCGGGGCTTCTTATTATTTAGCCCCGAGGGCTCGGGGCTTTTTATTATTTAGCCCCGAGGGCTCGGGGCTTTTTAATATTTAGCCCCGAGGGCTCGGGGCTATTTTTCATTTAGCCCCGAGGGCTCGGGGCTTTTAATTATTTAGCCCCGAGGGCTCGGGGCTATTTTTCATTTAGCCCCGAGGGCTCGGGGCTTTTTATTATTTAGCCCCGAGGGCTCGGGGCTTTTTATTATTTAGCCCCGAGGGCTCGGGGCTTTTTATTATTTAGCCCCGACGGCTCGGGGCTTTTTATTATTTAGCCCCGAGGGCTCGGGGCTTTTTATTATTTAGCCCCGAGGGCTCGGGGCTTTTTATTATTTAGCACCGAGGGCTCGGAGCTTTTTATTATTTAGCCCCTAGGGCTCGGGGCTATTTTTTAATCAGCCCCGAGGGCTCGGGGATTTTTATTATTTAGCCCCGAGGGCTCGGGGCTATTTTGTATTTAGCCCCGAGGGCTCGGGGCTTTTTATTATTTAGCCCCGAGGGCTCGGGGCTTTTTATTATTTAGCCCTGAGGGCTCGGGGCTATTTTTTATTTAGCCCCGAGGGCTCGGGGCTTTTTATTACTTAGCCCCGAGGACTCGGGGCTATTTTTCATTTAGCCCCGAGGGCTCGGGGCTTTTTATCATTTAGCCCCGAGGACTCGGGGCTATTTTTTATTTAGCCCCGAGGGCTCGGGGTTTTTTATTATTTAGCCCCGAGGGCTCGGGGCTTTTTATTATTTAGCCCCGAGGGCTCGGGGCTTTTTATTATTTAGCCCCGAGGGCTCGGGGCTTTTTATTATTTAGCCCCGAGGGCTCGGGGCTATTTTTATTTAGCCCCGAGAGCTCGGGGCTTTTTATTATCCAGCCCCGAGGGCTCGGGGCTTTTTATTATTTAGCCCCGAGGGCTCGGGGCTATTTTTTAATCAGCCCCGAGGGCTCGGGGATTTTTATCATTTAGCCCCGAGGGCTCGGGGCTATTTTTTATTTAGCCCCGAGGGCTCGGGGCTTTTTATTATTTAGCCCCGAGGGCTCGGGGCTTTTAATTATTTAGCCCCGAGGGCTCGGGGCTATTTTTCATTTAGCCCCGAGGGCTCGGGGCTTTTTATTATTTAGCCCCGAGGGCTCGGGGCTTTTTATTATTTAGCCCCGAGGGCTCGGGGCTTTTTATTATTTAGCCCCGAGATCTCGGAGCTATTTTTCATTTAGCCCCGAGGGCTCGGGGCTTTTAATTATTTAGCCCCGAGGGCTCGGGGCTATTTTTCATTTAGCCCCGAGGGCTCGGGGCTTTTTATTATTTAGCCCCGAGGGTTCGGGGCTTTTTATTATTTAGCCCCGAGGGCTCGGGGCTTTTTTTTATTTAGCCCCGAAGGCTCGGGGCTTTTTATTATTTAGCCTCGAGGGCTCGGGGCTTCTTATTATTTAGCCCCGAGGGCTCGGGGCTTTTTATTATTTAGCCCCGAGGGCTCGGGGCTTTTTATTATTTAGCCCCGAGGGCTCGGGGCTTTTTATTATTTAGCCCCGAGGGCTCGGGGCTTTTTATTATTTAGCCCCGAGGGCTCGGGGCTTTTTATTATTTAGCCCCGAGGGTTCGGGGCTTTTTATTATTTAGCCCCGAGGGCTCGGGGCTTTTTATTATTTAGCCCCGAGATCTCGGGGCTATTTTTCATTTAGCCCCGAGGGCTCGGGGCTTTTTATTATTTAGCCCCGAGGACTCGGGGCTTTTTATTATTTAGCTCCGAGGGCTCGGGGCTTTTTATTATTTAGCCCTGAGGGCTCGGGGCTATTTTTTATTTAGCCCCGAGGACTCGGGGCTATTTTTTATTTAGCCCCGAGGGCTCGGGGCTTTTTATTATTTAGCCCCGAGGGCTCGGGGCTTTTAATTATTCAGCCCCGAGGGCTCGGGGCTATTTTTATTTAGCCCCGAGGGCTCGGGGCTTTTTATTATTTAGCCCCGAGGACTCGGGGCTATTTTTTATTCAGCCCCGAGGGCTCGGGGCTTTTTATTATTTAGCCCCGAGGGCTCGGGGCTTTTTATTATTTAGCCCCGAGGGCTCGGGGCTATTTTTCATTTAGCCCCGAGGGCTCGGGGCTTTTTATTATTTAGCCCCGAGGGCACGGGGCTATTTTTCATTTAGCCCCGAGGGCTCGGGGCTTTTAATTATTTAGCCCCGAGGGCTCGGGGCTATTTTTCATTTAGCCCCGAGGGCTCGGGGCTTTTTATTATTTAGCCCCGAGGGCTCGGGGCTATTTTTTATTTAGCCCCGAGGGCTCGGGGCTTTTTATTATTTAGCCCCGAGGGCTCGGGGCTATTCTTTATTTAGCCCCGAGGGCTCGGGGCTTTTTATTATTCAGCCCCGAGGGCTCGGGGCTTTTTATTATTTAGCCCCGAGGGCTCGGGGCTTTTTATTATTTAGCCCCGAGATCTCGGAGCTATTTTTCATTTAGCCCCGAGGGCTCGGGGCTATTTTTCATTTAGCCCCGAGGGCTCGGGGCTTTTTATTATTTAGCCCCGAGGGCTCGGGGCTATTTTTCATTTAGCCCCGAGGGCTCGGGGCTTTTTATTATTTAGCCCCGAGGGCTCGGGGCTTTTAATTATTTAGCCCCGAGGGCTCGGGGCTATTTTTCATTTAGCCCCGAGGGCTCGGGGCTTTTTATTATTTAGCCCCGAGGGCTCGGGGCTATTTTTTATTTAGCCCCGAGGGCTCGGGGCTTTTTATTATTTAGCCCCGAGGGCTCGGGGCTTTTTATTATTTAGCCCCGAGGGCTCGGGGCTTTTTATTATTTAGCCCCGAGGGCTCGGGGCTTTTTATTATTTAGCCCCGAGATCTCGGGGCTATTTTTTAATCAGCCCCGAGGGCTCGGGGATTTTTATTATTTAGCCCCGAGGGCTCGGGGCTATTTTGTATTTAGCCCCGAGGGCTCGGGGCTTTTTATTATTTAGCCCCGAGGGCTCGGGGCTATTTTTATTTAGCCCCGAGGGCTCGGGGCTTTTTATTATTTAGCCCCGAGGACTCGGGGCTATTCTTTATTTAGCCCCGAGGGCTCGGGGCTATTTTTCATTTAGCCCCGAGGGCTCGGGGCTTTTAATTATTTAGCCCTGAGGGCTCGGGGCTATTTTTTATTTAGCCCCGAGGGCTCGGGGCTTTTTATTATTTAGCCCCGAGGACTCGGGGCTATTTTTTATTTAGCCCCGAGGGCTCGGGGCTTTTTATTATTTAGCCCCGAGGGCTCGGGGCTTTTTATTATTTAGCCCCGAGATCTCGGGGCTATTTTTCATTTAGCCCCGAGGGCTCGGGGCTTTTTATTATTTAGCCCCGAGGACTCGGGGCTATTTTTTATTTAGCCCCGAGGGCTCGGGGCTTTTTATTATTTAGCCCCGAGGGCTCGGGGCTATTTTTTAATCAGCCCCGAGGGCTCGGGGATTTTTATTATTTAGCCCCGAGGGCTCGGGGCTATTTTGTATTTAGCCCCGAGGGC
Organism: Aleiodes leptofemur; assembly: GCA_963942555.1. Taxonomy (NCBI): domain Eukaryota; kingdom Metazoa; phylum Arthropoda; class Insecta; order Hymenoptera; family Braconidae; genus Aleiodes; species Aleiodes leptofemur. The sequence goes on from OZ012614.1 coordinate 10,472,937, forward strand.
TCGGGGCTTTTTATTATTTAGCCCCGGGGGCTCGGGGCTTTTTATTATTTAGCCCTGAGGGCTCAGGGCTATTTTTTATTTAGCCCCGATTGCTCGGGGCTTTTTATTATTTAGCCCCGAGGGCTCGGGGCTTTTAATTATTCAGCCCCGAGGGCTCGGGGCTATTTTTATTTAGCCCCGAGGGCTCGGGGCTTTTTATTATTTAGCCCCGAGGACTCGGGGCTATTTTTTATTCAGCCCCGAGGGCTCGGGGCTTTTTATTATTTAGCCCCGAGATCTCGGGGCTATTTTTCATTTAGCCCCGAGGGCTCGGGGCTTTTTATTATTTAGCCCCGAGGACTCGGGGCTATTTTTTATTTAGCCCCGAGGGCTCGGGGCTTTTTATTATTTAGCCCCGAGGGCTCGGGGCTATTTTTTAATCAGCCCCGAGGGCTCGGGGATTTTTATTATTTAGCCCCGAGGGCTCGGGGCTATTTTGTATTTAGCCCCGAGGGCTCGGGGCTTTTTATTATTTAGCCCCGGGGGCTCGGGGCTTTTTATTATTTAGCCCTGAGGGCTCAGGGCTATTTTTTATTTAGCCCCGATTGCTCGGGGCTTTTTATTATTTAGCCCCGAGGGCTCGGGGCTTTTAATTATTCAGCCCCGAGGGCTCGGGGCTATTTTCATTTAGCCCCGAGGGCTCGGGGCTTTTTATTATTTAGCCCCGAGGGCTCGGGGCTATTTTTTATTTAGCCCCGAGGGCTCGGGGCTTTTTATTATTTAGCCCCGAGGGCTCGGGGCTTTTTATTATTTAGCCCCGAGGGCTCGGGGCTTTTTATTATTTAGCCCCGAGGGCTCGGGGCTTTTTATTATTTAGCCCCGAGATCTCGGGGCTATTTTTTAATCAGCCCCGAGGGCTCGGGGATTTTCATTATTTAGCCCCGAGGGCTCGGGGCTATTTTGTATTTAGCCCCGAGGGCTCGGGGCTTTTTATTATTTAGCCCCGAGGGCTCGGGGCTTTTTATTATTTAGCCCCGAGGACTCGGGGCTATTTTTTATTTAGCCCCGAGGGCTCGGGGCTTTTTATTATTTAGCCCCGAGGGATCGGGGCTTTTTATTATTTAGCCCTGAGGGCTCGGGGCTATTTTTTATTTAGCCCCGAGGGCTCGGGGCTTTTTATTATTTAGCCCCGAGGGCTCGGGGCTATTTTTTATTTAGCCCCGAGGGCTCGGGGCTTTTTATTATTTAGCCCCGAGGGCTCGGGGCTTTTTATTATTTAGCCCCGAGGGCTCGGGGCTTTTTATTATTTAGCCCCGAGGGCTCGGGGCTTTTTATTATTTAGCCCCGAGATCTCGGGGCTATTTTTTAATCAGCCCCGAGGGCTCGGGGATTTTTATTATTTAGCCCCGAGGGCTCGGGGCTATTTTGTATTTAGCCCCGAGGGCTCGGGGTTTTTTATTATTTAGCCCCGAGGGCTCGGGGCTTTTTATTATTTAGCCCCGAGGGCTCGGGGCTTTTTATTATTTAGCCCCGAGGGCTCGGGGCTTTTTATTATTTAGCCCCGAGATCTCGGGGCTATTTTTTAATCAGCCCCGAGGGCTCGGGGATTTTCATTATTTAGCCCCGAGGGCTCGGGGCTATTTTGTATTTAGCCCCGAGGGCTCGGGGCTTTTTATTATTTAGCCCCGAGGGCTCGGGGCTTTTTATTATTTAGCCCCGAGGACTCGGGGCTATTTTTTATTTAGCCCCGAGGGCTCGGGGCTTTTTATTATTTAGCCCCGAGGGATCGGGGCTTTTTATTATTTAGCCCTGAGGGCTCGGGGCTATTTTTTATTTAGCCCCGAGGGCTCGGGGCTTTTTATTATTTAGCCCCGAGGGCTCGGGGCTATTTTTATCTAGCCCCGAGGGCTCGGGGCTTTTTATTATTTAGCCCCGAGGACTCGGGGCTATTTTTTATTCAGCCCCGAGGGCTCGGGGCTTTTTATTATTTAGCCCCGAGGGCTCGGGGCTTTTTATTATTTAGCCCCGAGGACTCGGGGCTACTTTTTATTCAGCCCCGAGGGCTCGGGGCTTTTTATTATTTAGCCCCGAGGGCTCGGGGCTTTTTATTATTTAGCCCCGAGGGCTCGGGGCTATTTTTCATTTAGCCCCGAGGGCTTGGGGCTTTTTATTATTTAGCCCCGAGGGCTCGGGGCTTTTTATTATTTAGCCCCGAGGGCTCGGGGCTTTTTATTATTTAGCCCCGAGGGCTCGGGGCTTTTTATTATTTAGCCCCGAGATCTCGGGGCTATTTTTTAATCAGCCCCGAGGGCTCGGGGATTTTTATTATTTAGCCCCGAGGGCTCGGGGCTATTTTGTATTTAGCCCCGAGGGCTCGGGGTTTTTTATTATTTAGCCCCGAGGGCTCGGGGCTTTTTATTATTTAGCCCCGAGGACTCGGGGCTATTTTTTATTTAGCCCCGAGGGCTCGGGGCTTTTTATTATTTAGCCCCGAGGGATCGGGGCTTTTTATTATTTAGCCCTGAGGGCTCGGGGCTATTTTTTATTTAGCCCCGAGGGCTCGGGGCTTTTTATTATTTAGCCCCGAGGGCTCGGGGCTTTTAATTATTCAGCCCCGAGGGCTCGGGGCTATTTTTATCTAGCCCCGAGGGCTCGGGGCTTTTTATTATTTAGCCCCGAGGACTCGGGGCTATTTTTTATTCAGCCCCGAGGGCTCGGGGCTTTTTATTATTTAGCCCCGAGGGCTCGGGGCTTTTTATTATTTAGCCCCGAGGGCTCGGGGCTATTTTTCATTTAGCCCCGAGGGCTCGGGGCTTTTTATTATTTAGCCCCGAGGGCTCGGGGCTATTTTTCATTTAGCCCCGAGGGCTCGGGGCTTTTTATTATTTAGCCCCGAGGGCTCGGGGCTATTTTTCATTTAGCCCCGAGGGCTCGGGGCTTTTTATTATTTAGCCCCGAGGGCTCGGGGCTTTTTATTATTTAGCCCCGAGGGCTCGGGGCTTTTTATTATTTAGCCCCGAGGGCTCGGGGCTTTTTATTATTTAGCCCCGAGATCTCGGGGCTATTTTTTAATCAGCCCCGAGGGCTCGGGGCTTTTTATTATTTAGCCCCGAGGGCTCGGGGCTTTTTATTATTTAGCCCCGAGGGCTCGGGGCTTTTTATTATTTAGCCCCGAGGGCTCGGGGCTTTTTATTATTTAGCCCCGAGATCTCGGGGCTATTTTTTAATCAGCCCCGAGGGCTCGGGGATTTTTATTATTTAGCCCCGAGGGCTCGGGGCTATTTTGTATTGAGCCCCGAGGGCTCGGGGCTTTTTATTATTTAGCCCCGAGGGCTCGGGGCTTTTTATTATTTAGCCCCGAGGACTCGGGGCTATTTTTTATTTAGCCCCGAGGGCTCGGGGCTTTTTATTATTTAGCCCCGAGGGCTCGGGGCTTTTTATTATTTAGCCCCGAGGACTCGGGGCTATTTTTTATTTAGCCCCGAGGGCTCGGGGCTTTTTATTATTTAGCCCCGAGGGCTCGGGGCTTTTTATTATTTAGCCCCGAGGGCTCGGGGCTATTTTTCATTTAGCCCCGAGGGCTCGGGGCTTTTTATTATTTAGCCCCGAGGACTCGGGGCTATTTTTTATTTAGCCCCGAGGGCTCGGGGCTTTTTATTATCTAGCCTCGAGGGCTCGGGGCTTTTTATTATTTAGCCCTGAGGGCTCGGGGCTATTTTTTATTTAGCCCCGAGGGCTCGGGGCTTTTTATTATTTAGCCCCGAGGGCTCGGGGCTTTTAATTATTCAGCCCCGAGAGCTCGGGGCTATTTTTATTTAGCCCCGAGGGCTCGGGGCTTTTTATTATTTAGCCCCGAGGACTCGGGGCTATTTTTTATTCAGCCCCGAGGGCTCGGGGCTTTTTATTATTTAGCCCCGAGGGCTCGGGGCTATTTTTTAATCAGCCCCGAGGGCTCGGGGATTTTTATTATTTAGCCCCGAGGGCTCGGGGCTATTTTGTATTTAGCCCCGAGGGCTCGGGGCTTTTTATTATTTAGCCCCGAGGGCTCGGGGCTTTTTATTATTCAGCCCTGAGGGCTCGGGGCTATTTTTTATTTAGCCCCGAGGGCTCGGGGCTTTTTATTATTTAGCCCCGAGGGCTCGGGGCTTTTAATTATTCAGCCCCGAGGGCTCGGGGCTATTTTTATTTAGCCCCGAGGGCTCGGGGCTTTTTATTATTTAGCCCCGAGGACTCGGGGCTATTTTTTATTCAGCCCCGAGGGCTCGGGGCTTTTTATTATTTAGCCCCGAGGACTCGGGGCTATTTTTTATTCAGCCCCGAGGGCTCGGGGCTTTTTATTATTTAGCCCCGAGGGCTCGGGGCTTTTTATTATTTAGCCCCGAGGGCTCGGGGCTATTTTTCATTTAGCCCCGAGGGCTCGGGGCTTTTTATTATTTAGCCCCGAGGGCTCGGGGCTATTTTTCATTTAGCCCCGAGGGCTCGGGGCTTTTTATTATTTAGCCCCGAGGGCTCGGGGCTTTTAATTATTTAGCCCCGAGGGCTCGGGGCTATTTTTCATTTAGCCCCGAGGGCTCGGGGCTTTTTATTATTTAGCCCCGAGGACTCGGGGCTATTTTTTAGTTAGCCCCGAGGGCTCGGGGCTTTTTTATTATTTAGCCCCGAGGACTCGGGGCTTTTTATTATTTAGCCCCGAGGGCTCGGGGCTATTTTTTAGTTAGCCCCGAGGGCTCGGGGCTTTTTTATTATTTAGCCCCGAGGACTCGGGGCTTTTCATTATTTAGCCCCGAGGGCTCGGGGCTTTTTATTATTTAGCCCCGAGGGCTCGGGGCTTTTTATTATTTAGCCCTGAGGGCTCGGGGCTATTTTTTATTTAGCCCCGAGGGCTCGGGGCTCTTTATTATTTAGTCCCGAGGGCTCGGGGCTTTTAATTATTCAGCCCCGAGGACTCGGGGCTATTTTTTATTTAGCCCCGAGGGCTCGGGGCTTTTTATTATTGAGCTCCGAGGGCTCGGGGCTTTTTATTATTTAGCCCTGAGGGCTCGGGGCTATTTTTTATTTAGCCCCGAGGGCTCGGGGCTTTTTATTATTTAGCCCCGAGGGCTCGGGGCTTTTTATTATTTAGCCCCGAGGGCTCGGGGCTTTTTATTATTTAGCCCCGAGATCTCGGGGCTATTTTTCAGTTAGCCCCGAGGGCTCGGGGCTTTCTTATTATTTAGCCCCGAGGACTCGGAGCTTTTTATTATTTAGCCCCGAGGGCTCGGGCCTTTTTATTATTTAGCCCCGAGGGTTCGGGGCTATTTTTCGTTTAGCCCCGAGGGCTCGGGGCTTTTTATTATTTAGCCCCGAGGGCTCGGGGCTTTTTATTATTTAGCCCCGAGGGCTCGGGGCTTTTTATTATTCAGCCCCGAGGGCTCGGGGCTTTTTATTATTTAGCCCTGAGGGCTCGGGGCTATTTTTTATTTAGCCCCGAGGGCTCGGGGCTTTTTATTATTCAGCCCCGAGGGCTCGGGGCTTTTAATTATTCAGCCCCGAGGGCTCGGGGCTATTTTTATTTAGCCCCGAGGGCTCGGGGCTTTTTATTATTTAGCCCCGAGGACTCGGGGCTATTTTTCATTTAGCCCCGAGGGCTCGGGGCTTTTAATTATTTAGCCCCGAGGGCTCGGGGCTATTTTTCATTTAGCCCCGAGGGCTCGGGGCTTTTTATTATTTAGCCCCGAGGGCTCGGGGCTATTTTTTATTTAGCCCCGAGGGCTCGGGGCTTTTTATTATTTAGTCCCGAGGGCTCGGGGCTTCTTATTATTTAGCCCCGAGGGCTCGGGGCTTTTTATTATTTAGCCCCGAGGGCTCGGGGCTTTTTATTATTTAGCCCCGAGGGCTCGGGGCTATTTTTCATTTAGCCCCGAGGGCTCGGGGCTTTTAATTATTTAGCCCCGAGGGCTCGGGGCTATTTTTCATTTAGCCCCGAGGGCTCGGGGCTTTTTATCATTTAGCCCCGAGGGCTCGGGGCTATTTTTTATTTAGCCCCGAGGGCTCGGGGCTTTTTATTATTTAGCCCCGAGGGTTCGGGGCTATTTTTCGTTTAGCCCCGAGGGCTCGGGGCTCTTTATTATTTAGCCCCGAGGGCTCGGGGCTTTTTATTATTTAGCCCCGAGGGCTCGGGGCTTTTTATTATTTAGCCCCGAGGGCTCGGGGCTATTTTTTATTTAGCCCCGAGGGCTCGGGGCTTTCTTATTATTTAGCCCCGAGGACTCGGAGCTTTTTATTATTTAGCCCCGAGGGCTCGGGGCTTTTTATTATTTAGCCCCGAGGGCTCGGGGCTTTTTATTATTTAGCCCCGAGGGTTCGGGGCTATTTTTCGTTTAGCCCCGAGGGCTCGGGGCTCTTTATTATTTAGCCCCGAGGGCTCGGGGCTTTTTATTATTTAGCCCCGAGGGCTCGGGGCTTTTTATTATTTAGCCCCGCGATCTCGGGGCTATTTTTCATTTAGCCCCGAGGGCTCGGGGCTTTTTATTATTTAGCCCCGAGGGCTCGGGGCTTTTTATTATTTAGCCCCGAGATCTCGGGGCTATTTTTCATTTAGCCCCGAGGGCTCGGGGCTTTTTATTATTTAGCCCCGAGGACTCGGGGCTATTTTTTATTTAGCCCCGAGGGCTCGGGGCTTTTCAGTAGTTAGCCCCGAGGGCTCGGGGCTTTTTATTATTTAGCCCCGAGGGCTCGGGGCTATTTTTCATTTAGCCCCGAGGGCTCGGGGCTTTTTATTATTTAGCCCCGAGGACTCGGGGCTATTTTTTATTTAGCCCCGAGGGCTCGGGGCTTTTTATTATTTAGCCCCGAGGGCTCGGGGCTTTTTATTATTTAGCCCTGAGGGCTCGGGGCTATTTTTTATTTAGCCCCGAGGGCTCGGGGCTTTTTATTATTTAGCCCCGAGGGCTCGGGGCTTTTAATTATTCAGCCCCGAGGGCTCGGGGCTATTTTTATTTAGCCCCGAGGGCTCGGGGCTTTTTATTATTTAGCCCCGAGGACTCGGGGCTATTTTTCATTTAGCCCCGAGGGCTCGGGGCTTTTAATTATTTAGCCCCGAGGACTCGGGGCTATTTTTTAGTTAGCCCCGAGGGCTCGGGGCTTTTTTATTATTTAGCCCCGAGGACTCGGGGCTTTTTATTATTTAGCCCCGAGGGCTCGGGGCTATTTTTTAGTTAGCCCCGAGGGCTCGGGGCTTTTTTATTATTTAGCCCCGAGGACTCGGGGCTTTTCATTATTTAGCCCCGAGGGCTCGGGGCTTTTTATTATTTAGCCCCGAGGGCTCGGGGCTATTTTTCATTTAGCCCCGAGGGCTCGGGGCTTTTCATTATTTAGCCCCGAGGACTCGGGGGTATTTTTTATTTAGCCCCGAGGGCTCGGGGCTTTTTTTTATTTAGCCCCGAGGGCTCGGGGCTTTTTATTATTGAGCTCCGAGGGCTCGGGGCTTTTTATTATTTAGCCCCGAGGGTTCGGGGCTATTTTTCGTTTAGCCCCGAGGGCTCGGGGCTTTTTATTATTTAGCCCCGAGGGCTCGGGGCTTTTTATTATTTAGCCCCGAGGGCTCGGGGCTTTTTATTATTTAGCCCCGAGGGTTCGGGGCTTTTTATTATTTAGCCCCGAGGACTCGGGGCTATTTTTCATTTAGCCCCGAGGGCTCGGGGCTTTTAATTATTTAGCCCCGAGGGCTCGGGGCTATTTTTCATTTAGCCCCGAGGGCTCGGGGCTCTTTATTATTTAGCCCCGAGGGCTCGGGGCTATTTTTTATTTAGCCCCGAGGGCTCGGGGCTTTTTATTATTTAGTCCCGAGGGCTCGGGGCTTCTTATTATTTAGCCCCGAGGGCTCGGGGCTTTTTATTATTTAGCCCCGAGGGCTCGGGGCTTTTTATTATTTAGCCCCGAGGGCTCGGGGCTATTTTTCATTTAGCCCCGAGGGCTCGGGGCTTTTAATTATTTAGCCCCGAGGGCTCGGGGCTATTTTTCATTTAGCCCCGAGGGCTCGGGGCTTTTTATCATTTAGCCCCGAGGGCTCGGGGCTATTTTTTATTTAGCCCCGAGGGCTCGGGGCTTTTTATTATTTAGCCCCGAGGGTTCGGGGCTATTTTTCGTTTAGCCCCGAGGGCTCGGGGCTCTTTATTATTTAGCCCCGAGGGCTCGGGGCTTTTTATTATTTAGCCCCGAGGGCTCGGGGCTTTTTATTATTTAGCCCCGAGGGCTCGGGGCTATTTTTTATTTAGCCCCGAGGGCTCGGGGCTTTCTTATTATTTAGCCCCGAGGACTCGGAGCTTTTTATTATTTAGCCCCGAGGGCTCGGGGCTTTTTATTATTTAGCCCCGAGGGCTCGGGGCTTTTTATTATTTAGCCCCGAGGGTTCGGGGCTATTTTTCGTTTAGCCCCGAGGGCTCGGGGCTCTTTATTATTTAGCCCCGAGGGCTCGGGGCTTTTTATTATTTAGCCCCGAGGGCTCGGGGCTTTTTATTATTTAGCCCCGCGATCTCGGGGCTATTTTTCATTTAGCCCCGAGGGCTCGGGGCTTTTTATCATTTAGCCCCGAGGGCTCGGGGCTTTTTATTATTTAGCCCCGAGATCTCGGGGCTATTTTTCATTTAGCCCCGAGGGCTCGGGGCTTTTTATTATTTAGCCCCGAGGACTCGGGGCTATTTTTTATTTAGCCCCGAGGGCTCGGGGCTTTTCATTAGTTAGCCCCGAGGGCTTTGGGCTTTTTATTATTTAGCCCCGAGGGCTCGGGGCTATTTTTCATTTAGCCCCGAGGGCTCGGGGCTTTTTATTATTTAGCCCCGAGGACTCGGGGCTATTTTTTATTTAGCCCCGAGGGCTCGGGGCTTTTTATTATTTAGCCCCGAGGGCTCGGGGCTTTTTATTATTTAGCCCTGAGGGCTCGGGGCTATTTTTTATTTAGCCCCGAGGGCTCGGGGCTTTTTATTATTTAGCCCCGAGGGCTCGGGGCTTTTAATTATTCAGCCCCGAGGGCTCGGGGCTATTTTTATTTAGCCCCGAGGGCTCGGGGCTTTTTATTATTTAGCCCCGAGGACTCGGGGCTATTTTTCATTTAGCCCCGAGGGCTCGGGGCTTTTAATTATTTAGCCCCGAGGGCTCGGGGCTATTTTTCATTTAGCCCCGAGGGCTCGGGGCTTTTTATTATTTAGCCCCGAGGGCTCGGGGCTATTTTTTATTTAGCCCCGAGGGCTCGGGGCTTATTATTATTTAGTCCCGAGGGCTCGGGGCTTTTTATTATTTAGCCCCGAGGACTCGGGGCTATTTTTTATTTAGCCCCGAGGGCTCGGGGCTTTTTATTATTTAGCCCCGAGGGCTCGGGGCTTTTTATTATTTAGCCCTGAGGGCTCGGGGCTATTTTTTATTTAGCCCCGAGGGCTCGGGGCTTTTTATTATTTAGCCCCGAGGGCTCGGGGCTTTTAATTATTCAGCCCCGAGGGCTCGGGGCTATTTTTATTTAGCCCCGAGGGCTCGGGGCTTTTTATTATTTAGCCCCGAGGGCTCGGGGCTATTTTTTAATCAGCCCCGAGGGCTCGGGGATTTTTATTATTCAGCCCCGAGGGCTCGGGGCTATTTTGTATTTAGCCCCGAGGGCTCGGGGCTTTTTATTATTTAGCCCCGAGGGCTCGGGGCTTTTTATTATTTAGCCCTGAGGGCTCAGGGCTATTTTTTATTTAGCCCCGAGGGCTCGGGGCTTTTTATTATTTAGCCCCGAGGGCTCGGGGCTTTTAATTATTCAGCCCCGAGGGCTCGGGGCTATTTTTATTTAGCCCCGAGGGCTCGGGGCTTTTTATTATTTAGCCCTGAGGGCTCGGGGCTTTTTATTATTTAGCCCCGAGGGCTCGGGGCTATTTTTCATTTAGCCCCGAGGGCTCGGGGCTTTTTATTATTTAGCCCCGAGGGCTCGGGGCTATTTTTCATTTAGCCCCGAGGGCTCGGGGCTTTTAATTATTTAGCCCCGAGGGCTCGGGGCTATTTTTCATTTAGCCCCGAGGGCTCGGGGCTTTTTATTATTTAGCCCCGAGGGCTCGGGGCTTTTTATTATTTAGCCCCGAGGGCTCGGGGCTTTTTATTATTTAGCCCCGAGGACTCGGGGCTATTTTTTATTTAGCCCCGAGGGCTCGGGGCTTTTTATTATTTAGCCCCGAGGGCTCGGGGCTTTTTATTATTTAGCCCCGAGGGCTCGGGGCTTTTTATTATTTAGCCCCGAGGGCTCGGGGCTTTTTATTATTTAGCCCTGAGGGCTCGGGGCTTTTTATTATTTAGCCCCGAGGGCTCGGGGCTTTTTATTATTTAGCCCCGAGATCTCGGGGCTATTTTTCATTTAGCCCCGAGGGCTCGGGGCTTTTAATTATTTAGCCCCGAGGGCTCGGGGCTATTTTTCATTTAGCCCCGAGGGCTCGGGGCTTTTTATTATTCAGCCCCGAGGGCTCGGGGCTTTTTATTATTTAGCCCCGAGGGCTCGGGGCTATTTTTCATTTAGCCCCGAGGGCTCGGGGCTTTTTATTATTTAGCCCCGAGGGCTCGGGGCTATTTTTCATTTAGCCCCGAGGGCTCGGGGCTTTTTATTATTTAGCCCCGAGGGCTCGGGGCTTTTTATTATTTAGCCCCGAGGGCTCGGGGCTATTTTTCATTTAGCCCCGAGGGCTCGGGGCTTTTTGTTATTTAGCCCCGAGGGCTCGGGGCTATTTTTTATTTAGCCCCGAGGGCTCGGGGCTTTTTATTATTTAGCCTCGAGGGCTCGGGGCTTCTCATTATTTAGCCCCGAGGGCTCGGGGCTTTTTTTTATTTAGCCCCGAGGGCTCGGGGCTTTTTATTATTTAGCCTCGAGGGCTCGGGGCTTCTTATTATTTAGCCCCGAGGGCTCGGGGCTTTTTATTATTTAGCCCCGAGGGCTCGGGGCTTTTTATTATTTAGCCCCGAGGGCTCGGGGCTATTTTTCATTTAGCCCCGAGGGCTCGGGACTATTTTTTATTTAGCCCCGAGGGCTCGGGGCTTTTTATTATTTAGCCCCGAGGGCTCGGGGCTTTCAATTATTCAGCCCCGAGGGCTCGGGGCTATTTTTATTTAGCCCCGAGGGCTCGGGGCTTTTTATTATTTAGCCCCGAGGACTCGGGGCTATTTTTTATTCAGCCCCGAGGGCTCGGGGCTTTTTATTATTTAGCCCCGAGGGCTCGGGGCTTTTTATTATTTAGCCCCGAGGGCTCGGGGCTATTTTTCATTTAGCCCCGAGGGCTCGGGGCTTCTTATTATTTAGCCCCGAGGGCTCGGGGCTATTTTTCATTTAGCCCCGAGGGCTCGGGGCTTTTAATTATTTAGCCCCGAGGGCTCGGGGCTATTTTTCATTTAGCCCCGAGGGCTCGGGGCTTTTTATTATTTAGCCCCGAGGGCTCGGGGCTATTTTTCATTTAGCCCCGAGGGCTCGGGGTTTTTTATTATTTAGCCCCGAGGGCTCGGGGCTTTTCATTATTTAGCCCCGAGGGCTCGGGGCTATTTTTCATTTAGCCCCGAGGGCTCGGGGCTTTTTATTATTTAGCCCCGAGGGCTCGGGGCTATTTTTTATTTAGCCCCGAGGGCTCGGGGCTTTTTATTATTTAGCCCCGAGGGCTCGGGGCTTTTTATTATTTAGCCCCGAGGGCTCGGGGCTTTTTATTATTTAGCCCCGAGGGCTCGGGGCTTTTTATTATTTAGCCCCGAGGGCTCGGGGCTTTTTATTATTTAGCCCCGAGGGCTCGGGGCTATTTTTCATTTAGCCCCGAGGGCTCGGGGCTTTTTATTATTTAGCCCCGAGGGCTCGGGGCTATTTTTTATTCAGCCCCGAGGGCTCGGGGCTTTTTATTATTTAGCCCCGAGGGCTCGGGGCTTTTTATTATTCAGCCCCGAGGACTCGGGGCTATTTTTTATTTAGCCCCGAGGGCTCGGGGCTTTTTATTATTTAGCCCCGAGGGCTCGGGGCTTTTTATTATTTAGCCCCGAGGGCTCGGGGCTTTTTATTATTTAGCCCCGAGATCTCGGGGCTATTTTTCATTTAGCCCCGAGGGCTCGGGGCTTTTTATTATTTAGCCCCGAGGACTCGGGGCTATTTTTTATTTAGCCCCGAGGGCTCGGGGCTATTTTTTATTTAGCCCCGAGGGCTCGGGGCTTTTTATTATTTAGCCCCGAGGGCTCGGGGCTATTTTTTAATCAGCCCCGAGGGCTCGGGGATTTTTATTATTTAGCCCCGAGGGCTCGGGGCTATTTTGTATTTAGCCCCGAGGGCTCGGGGCTTGTAATTATTCAGCCCCGAGGGCTCGGGGCTATTTTTATTTAGCCCCGAGGGCTCGGGGCTTTTTATTATTTAGCCCCGAGGACTCGGGGCTATTTTTTATTTAGCCCCGAGGGCTCGGGGCTTTTTATTATTTAGCCCCGAGGGCTCGGGGCTATTTTTTAATCAGCCCCGAGGGCTCGGGGATTTTTATTATTTAGCCCCGAGGGCTCGGGGCTATTTTGTATTTAGCCCCGAGGGCTCGGGGCTTTTCATTATTTAGCCCCGAGGGCTCGGGGCTTGTAATTATTCAACCCCGAGGGCTCGGGGCTATTTTTATTTAGCCCCGAGGGCTCGGGGCTTTTCATTATTTAGCCCCGAGGACTCGGGGCTATTTTTTATTCAGCCCCGAGGGCTCGGGGCTTTTTATTATTTAGCCCCGAGGGCTCGGGGCTATTTTTTATTTAGCCCCGAGGGCTCGGGGCTTTTTATTATTTAGCCCCGAGGGCTCGGGGCTTTTTATTATTTAGCCCCGAGATCTCGGGGCTATTTTTCATTTAGCCCCGAGGGCTCGGGGCTTTTTATTATTTAGCCCCGAGGACTCGGGGCTATTTTTTATTTAGCCCCGAGGGCTCGGGGCTTTTTATTATTTAGCCCCGAGGGCTCGGGGCTATTTTTTAATCAGCCCCGAGGGCTCGGGGATTTTTATTATTTAGCCCCGAGGGCTCGGGGCTATTTTGTATTTAGCCCCGAGGGCTCGGGGCTTTTTATTATTTAGCCCCGAGGGCTCGGGGCTTTTTATTATTTAGCCCTGAGGGCTCAGGGCTATTTTTTATTTAGCCCCGATTGCTCGGGGCTTTTTATTATTTAGCCCCGAGGGCTCGGGGCTTTTAATTATTCAGCCCCGAGGGCTCGGGGCTATTTTTATTTAGCCCCGAGGGCTCGGGGCTTTTTATTATTTAGCCCCGAGGACTCGGGGCTATTTTTTATTCAGCCCCGAGGGCTCGGGGCTTTTTATTATTTAGCCCCGAGGGCTCGGGGCTTTTTATTATTTAGCCCCGAGGGCTCGGGGCTATTTTTCATTTAGCCCCGAGGGCTCGGGGCTTTTTATTATTTAGCCCCGAGGGCTCGGGGCTATTTTTTATTTAGCCCCGAGGGCTCGGGGCTTTTTATTATTTAGCCCCGAGGGCTCGGGGCTTTTTATTATTTAGCCCCGAGGGCTCGGGGCTTTTTATTATTTAGCCCCGAGGGCTCGGGGCTTTTTATTATTTAGCCCCGAGATCTCGGGGCTATTTTTTAATCAGCCCCGAGGGCTCGGGGATTTTCATTATTTAGCCCCGAGGGCTCGGGGCTATTTTGTATTTAGCCCCGAGGGCTCGGGGCTTTTTATTATTTAGCCCCGAGGGCTCGGGGCTTTTTATTATTTAGCCCCGAGGACTCGGGGCTATTTTTTATTTAGCCCCGAGGGCTCGGGGCTTTTTATTATTTAGCCCCGAGGGATCGGGGCTTTTTATTATTTAGCCCTGAGGGCTCGGGGCTATTTTTTATTTAGCCCCGAGGGCTCGGGGCTTTTTATTATTTAGCCCCGAGGGCTCGGGGCTATTTTTATCTAGCCCCGAGGGCTCGGGGCTTTTTATTATTTAGCCCCGAGGACTCGGGGCTATTTTTTATTCAGCCCCGAGGGCTCGGGGCTTTTTATTATTTAGCCCCGAGGGCTCGGGGCTTTTTATTATTTAGCCCCGAGGACTCGGGGCTACTTTTTATTCAGCCCCGAGGGCTCGGGGCTTTTTATTATTTAGCCCCGAGGGCTCGGGGCTTTTTATTATTTAGCCCCGAGGGCTCGGGGCTATTTTTCATTTAGCCCCGAGGGCTTGGGGCTTTTTATTATTTAGCCCCGAGGGCTCGGGGCTTTTTATTATTTAGCCCCGAGGGCTCGGGGCTTTTTATTATTTAGCCCCGAGGGCTCGGGGCTTTTTATTATTTAGCCCCGAGATCTCGGGGCTATTTTTTAATCAGCCCCGAGGGCTCGGGGATTTTTATTATTTAGCCCCGAGGGCTCGGGGCTATTTTGTATTTAGCCCCGAGGGCTCGGGGCTTTTTATTATTTAGCCCCGAGGGCTCGGGGCTTTTTATTATTTAGCCCCGAGGACTCGGGGCTATTTTTTATTTAGCCCCGAGGGCTCGGGGCTTTTTATTATTTAGCCCCGAGGGATCGGGGCTTTTTATTATTTAGCCCTGAGGGCTTGGGGCTATTTTTTATTTAGCCCCGAGGGCTCGGGGCTTTTTATTATTTAGCCCCGAGGGCTCGGGGCTTTTAATTATTCAGCCCCGAGGGCTCGGGGCTATTTTTATCTAGCCCCGAGGGCTCGGGGCTTTTTATTATTTAGCCCCGAGGACTCGGGGCTATTTTTTATTCAGCCCCGAGGGCTCGGGGCTTTTTATTATTTAGCCCCGAGGGCTCGGGGCTTTTTATTATTTAGCCCCGAGGGCTCGGGGCTATTTTTCATTTAGCCCCGAGGGCTCGGGGCTTTTTATTATTTAGCCCCGAGGGCTCGGGGCTATTTTTCATTTAGCCCCGAGGGCTCGGGGCTTTTTATTATTTAGCCCCGAGGGCTCGGGGCTATTTTTCATTTAGCCCCGAGGGCTCGGGGCTTTTTATTATTTAGCCCCGAGGGCTCGGGGCTTTTTATTATTTAGCCCCGAGGGCTCGGGGCTTTTTATTATTTAGCCCCGAGGGCTCGGGGCTTTTTATTATTTAGCCCCGAGATCTCGGGGCTATTTTTTAATCAGCCCCGAGGGCTCGGGGCTTTTTATTATTTAGCCCCGAGGGCTCGGGGCTTTTTATTATTTAGCCCCGAGGGCTCGGGGCTTTTTATTATTTAGCCCCGAGGGCTCGGGGCTTTTTATTATTTAGCCCCGAGATCTCGGGGCTATTTTTTAATCAGCCCCGAGGGCTCGGGGATTTTTATTATTTAGCCCCGAGGGCTCGGGGCTATTTTGTATTGAGCCCCGAGGGCTCGGGGCTTTTTATTATTTAGCCCCGAGGGCTCGGGGCTTTTTATTATTTAGCCCCGAGGACTCGGGGCTATTTTTTATTTAGCCCCGAGGGCTCGGGGCTTTTTATTATTTAGCCCCGAGGGCTCGGGGCTTTTTATTATTTAGCCCCGAGGACTCGGGGCTATTTTTTATTTAGCCCCGAGGGCTCGGGGCTTTTTATTATTTAGCCCCGAGGGCTCGGGGCTTTTTATTATTTAGCCCCGAGGGCTCGGGGCTATTTTTCATTTAGCCCCGAGGGCTCGGGGCTTTTTATTATTTAGCCCCGAGGACTCGGGGCTATTTTTTATTTAGCCCCGAGGGCTCGGGGCTTTTTATTATCTAGCCTCGAGGGCTCGGGGCTTTTTATTATTTAGCCCTGAGGGCTCGGGGCTATTTTTTATTTAGCCCCGAGGGCTCGGGGCTTTTTATTATTTAGCCCCGAGGGCTCGGGGCTTTTAATTATTCAGCCCCGAGAGCTCGGGGCTATTTTTATTTAGCCCCGAGGGCTCGGGGCTTTTTATTATTTAGCCCCGAGGACTCGGGGCTATTTTTTATTCAGCCCCGAGGGCTCGGGGCTTTTTATTATTTAGCCCCGAGGGCTCGGGGCTATTTTTTAATCAGCCCCGAGGGCTCGGGGATTTTTATTATTTAGCCCCGAGGGCTCGGGGCTATTTTGTATTTAGCCCCGAGGGCTCGGGGCTTTTTATTATTTAGCCCCGAGGGCTCGGGGCTTTTTATTATTCAGCCCTGAGGGCTCGGGGCTATTTTTTATTTAGCCCCGAGGGCTCGGGGCTTTTTATTATTTAGCCCCGAGGGCTCGGGGCTTTTAATTATTCAGCCCCGAGGGCTCGGGGCTATTTTTATTTAGCCCCGAGGGCTCGGGGCTTTTTATTATTTAGCCCCGAGGACTCGGGGCTATTTTTTATTCAGCCCCGAGGGCTCGGGGCTTTTTATTATTTAGCCCCGAGGACTCGGGGCTATTTTTTATTCAGCCCCGAGGGCTCGGGGCTTTTTATTATTTAGCCCCGAGGGCTCGGGGCTTTTTATTATTTAGCCCCGAGGGCTCGGGGCTATTTTTCATTTAGCCCCGAGGGCTCGGGGCTTTTTATTATTTAGCCCCGAGGGCTCGGGGCTATTTTTCATTTAGCCCCGAGGGCTCGGGGCTTTTTATTATTTAGCCCCGAGGGCTCGGGGCTTTTAATTATTTAGCCCCGAGGGCTCGGGGCTATTTTTCATTTAGCCCCGAGGGCTCGGGGCTTTTTATTATTTAGCCCCGAGGACTCGGGGCTATTTTTTAGTTAGCCCCGAGGGCTCGGGGCTTTTTTATTATTTAGCCCCGAGGACTCGGGGCTTTTTATTATTTAGCCCCGAGGGCTCGGGGCTATTTTTTAGTTAGCCCCGAGGGCTCGGGGCTTTTTTATTATTTAGCCCCGAGGACTCGGGGCTTTTCATTATTTAGCCCCGAGGGCTCGGGGCTTTTTATTATTTAGCCCCGAGGGCTCGGGGCTTTTTATTATTTAGCCCTGAGGGCTCGGGGCTATTTTTTATTCAGCCCCGAGGGCTCGGGGCTCTTTATTATTTAGTCCCGAGGGCTCGGGGCTTTTAATTATTCAGCCCCGAGGACTCGGGGCTATTTTTTATTTAGCCCCGAGGGCTCGGGGCTTTTTATTATTGAGCTCCGAGGGCTCGGGGCTTTTTATTATTTAGCCCTGAGGGCTCGGGGCTATTTTTTATTTAGCCCCGAGGGCTCGGGGCTTTTTATTATTTAGCCCCGAGGGCTCGGGGCTTTTTATTATTTAGCCCCGAGGGCTCGGGGCTTTTTATTATTTAGCCCCGAGATCTCGGGGCTATTTTTCAGTTAGCCCCGAGGGCTC
This sequence comes from Aleiodes leptofemur, assembly GCA_963942555.1. NCBI lineage: Eukaryota > Metazoa > Arthropoda > Insecta > Hymenoptera > Braconidae > Aleiodes > Aleiodes leptofemur. The sequence continues at coordinate 10,490,103 of OZ012614.1, forward strand.
GGGGCTTTCTTATTATTTAGCCCCGAGGACTCGGAGCTTTTTATTATTTAGCCCCGAGGGCTCGGGCCTTTTTATTATTTAGCCCCGAGGGTTCGGGGCTATTTTTCGTTTAGCCCCGAGGGCTCGGGGCTTTTTATTATTTAGCCCCGAGGGCTCGGGGCTTTTTATTATTTAGCCCCGAGGGCTCGGGGCTTTTTATTATTTAGCCCCGAGGGCTCGGGGCTTTTTATTATTTAGCCCTGAGGGCTCGGGGCTATTTTTTATTTAGCCCCGAGGGCTCGGGGCTTTTTATTATTCAGCCCCGAGGGCTCGGGGCTTTTAATTATTCAGCCCCGAGGGCTCGGGGCTATTTTTATTTAGCCCCGAGGGCTCGGGGCTTTTTATTATTTAGCCCCGAGGACTCGGGGCTATTTTTCATTTAGCCCCGAGGGCTCGGGGCTTTTAATTATTTAGCCCCGAGGGCTCGGGGCTATTTTTCATTTAGCCCCGAGGGCTCGGGGCTTTTTATTATTTAGCCCCGAGGGCTCGGGGCTATTTTTTATTTAGCCCCGAGGGCTCGGGGCTTTTTATTATTTAGTCCCGAGGGCTCGGGGCTTCTTATTATTTAGCCCCGAGGGCTCGGGGCTTTTTATTATTTAGCCCCGAGGGCTCGGGGCTTTTTATTATTTAGCCCCGAGGGCTCGGGGCTATTTTTCATTTAGCCCCGAGGGCTCGGGGCTTTTAATTATTTAGCCCCGAGGGCCCGGGGCTATTTTTCATTTAGCCCCGAGGGCTCGGGGCTTTTTATCATTTAGCCCCGAGGGCTCGGGGCTATTTTTTATTTAGCCCCGAGGGCTCGGGGCTTTTTATTATTTAGCCCCGAGGGTTCGGGGCTATTTTTCGTTTAGCCCCGAGGGCTCGGGGCTCTTTATTATTTAGCCCCGAGGGCTCGGGGCTTTTTATTATTTAGCCCCGAGGGCTCGGGGCTTTTTATTATTTAGCCCCGAGGGCTCGGGGCTATTTTTTATTTAGCCCCGAGGGCTCGGGGCTTTCTTATTATTTAGCCCCGAGGACTCGGAGCTTTTTATTATTTAGCCCCGAGGGCTCGGGGCTTTTTATTATTTAGCCCCGAGGGCTCGGGGCTTTTTATTATTTAGCCCCGAGGGTTCGGGGCTATTTTTCGTTTAGCCCCGAGGGCTCGGGGCTCTTTATTATTTAGCCCCGAGGGCTCGGGGCTTTTTATTATTTAGCCCCGAGGGCTCGGGGCTTTTTATTATTTAGCCCCGCGATCTCGGGGCTATTTTTCATTTAGCCCCGAGGGCTCGGGGCTTTTTATTATTTAGCCCCGAGGGCTCGGGGCTTTTTATTATTTAGCCCCGAGATCTCGGGGCTATTTTTCATTTAGCCCCGAGGGCTCGGGGCTTTTTATTATTTAGCCCCGAGGACTCGGGGCTATTTTTTATTTAGCCCCGAGGGCTCGGGGCTTTTCATTAGTTAGCCCCGAGGGCTCGGGGCTTTTTATTATTTAGCCCCGAGGGCTCGGGGCTATTTTTCATTTAGCCCCGAGGGCTCGGGGCTTTTTATTATTTAGCCCCGAGGACTCGGGGCTATTTTTTATTTAGCCCCGAGGGCTCGGGGCTTTTTATTATTTAGCCCCGAGGGCTCGGGGCTTTTTATTATTTAGCCCTGAGGGCTCGGGGCTATTTTTTATTTAGCCCCGAGGGCTCGGGGCTTTTTATTATTTAGCCCCGAGGGCTCGGGGCTTTTAATTATTCAGCCCCGAGGGCTCGGGGCTATTTTTATTTAGCCCCGAGGGCTCGGGGCTTTTTATTATTTAGCCCCGAGGACTCGGGGCTATTTTTCATTTAGCCCCGAGGGCTCGGGGCTTTTAATTATTTAGCCCCGAGGACTCGGGGCTATTTTTTAGTTAGCCCCGAGGGCTCGGGGCTTTTTTATTATTTAGCCCCGAGGACTCGGGGCTTTTTATTATTTAGCCCCGAGGGCTCGGGGCTATTTTTTAGTTAGCCCCGAGGGCTCGGGGCTTTTTTATTATTTAGCCCCGAGGACTCGGGGCTTTTCATTATTTAGCCCCGAGGGCTCGGGGCTTTTTATTATTTAGCCCCGAGGGCTCGGGGCTATTTTTCATTTAGCCCCGAGGGCTCGGGGCTTTTCATTATTTAGCCCCGAGGACTCGGGGGTATTTTTTATTTAGCCCCGAGGGCTCGGGGCTTTTTTTTATTTAGCCCCGAGGGCTCGGGGCTTTTTATTATTGAGCTCCGAGGGCTCGGGGCTTTTTATTATTTAGCCCTGAGGGGTCGGGGCTATTTTTTATTTAGCCCCGAGGGCTCGGGGCTTTTTATTATTTAGCCCCGAGGGCTCGGGGCTTTTTATTATTTAGCCCCGAGGGCTCGGGGCTTTTTATTATTTAGCCCCGAGATCTCGGGGCTATTTTTCAGTTAGCCCTGAGGGCTCGGGGCTTTCTTATTATTTAGCCCCGAGGACTCGGAGCTTTTTATTATTTAGCCCCGAGGGCTCGGGGCTTTTTATTATTTAGCCCCGAGGGTTCGGGGCTATTTTTCGTTTAGCCCCGAGGGCTCGGGGCTTTTTATTATTTAGCCCCGAGGGCTCGGGGCTTTTTATTATTTAGCCCCGAGGGCTCGGGGCTTTTTATTATTTAGCCCCGAGGGTTCGGGGCTTTTTATTATTTAGCCCCGAGGACTCGGGGCTATTTTTCATTTAGCCCCGAGGGCTCGGGGCTTTTAATTATTTAGCCCCGAGGGCTCGGGGCTATTTTTCATTTAGCCCCGAGGGCTCGGGGCTTTTTATTATTTAGCCCCGAGGGCTCGGGGCTATTTTTTATTTAGCCCCGAGGGCTCGGGGCTTTTTATTATTTAGTCCCGAGGGCTCGGGGCTTCTTATTATTTAGCCCCGAGGGCTCGGGGCTTTTTATTATTTAGCCCCGAGGGCTCGGGGCTTTTTATTATTTAGCCCCGAGGGCTCGGGGCTATTTTTCATTTAGCCCCGAGGGCTCGGGGCTTTTAATTATTTAGCCCCGAGGGCTCGGGGCTATTTTTCATTTAGCCCCGAGGGCTCGGGGCTTTTTATCATTTAGCCCCGAGGGCTCGGGGCTATTTTTTATTTAGCCCCGAGGGCTCGGGGCTTTTTATTATTTAGCCCCGAGGGTTCGGGGCTATTTTTCGTTTAGCCCCGAGGGCTCGGGGCTCTTTATTATTTAGCCCCGAGGGCTCGGGGCTTTTTATTATTTAGCCCCGAGGGCTCGGGGCTTTTTATTATTTAGCCCCGAGGGCTCGGGGCTATTTTTTATTTAGCCCCGAGGGCTCGGGGCTTTCTTATTATTTAGCCCCGAGGACTCGGAGCTTTTTATTATTTAGCCCCGAGGGCTCGGGGCTTTTTATTATTTAGCCCCGAGGGCTCGGGGCTTTTTATTATTTAGCCCCGAGGGTTCGGGGCTATTTTTCGTTTAGCCCCGAGGGCTCGGGGCTCTTTATTATTTAGCCCCGAGGGCTCGGGGCTTTTTATTATTTAGCCCCGAGGGCTCGGGGCTTTTTATTATTTAGCCCCGCGATCTCGGGGCTATTTTTCATTTAGCCCCGAGGGCTCGGGGCTTTTTATTATTTAGCCCCGAGGGCTCGGGGCTTTTTATTATTTAGCCCCGAGATCTCGGGGCTATTTTTCATTTAGCCCCGAGGGCTCGGGGCTTTTTATTATTTAGCCCCGAGGACTCGGGGCTATTTTTTATTTAGCCCCGAGGGCTCGGGGCTTTTCATTAGTTAGCCCCGAGGGCTCGGGGCTTTTTATTATTTAGCCCCGAGGGCTCGGGGCTATTTTTTATTTAGCCCCGAGGGCTCGGGGCTTTTTATTATTTAGCCCCGAGGGCTCGGGGCTTTTAATTATTCAGCCCCGAGGGCTCGGGGCTATTTTTATTTAGCCCCGAGGGCTCGGGGCTTTTTATTATTTAGCCCCGAGGACTCGGGGCTATTTTTCATTTAGCCCCGAGGGCTCGGGGCTTTTTATTATTTAGCCCCGAGGGCTCGGGGCTATTTTTTATTTAGCCCCGAGGGCTCGGGGCTTTTTATTATTTAGTCCCGAGGGCTCGGGGCTTTTTATTATTTAGCCCCGAGGACTCGGGGCTATTTTTCATTTAGCCCCGAGGGCTCGGGGCTTTTAATTATTTAGCCCCGAGGGCTCGGGGCTATTTTTCATTTAGCCCCGAGGGCTCGGGGCTTTTTATCATTTAGCCCCGAGGGCTCGAAGCTATTTTTTATTTAGCCCCGAGGGCTCGGGGCTTTTTATTATTTAGCCCCGAGGGCTCGGGGCTTTTTATTATTTAGCCCTGAGGGCTCGGGGCTATTTTTTATTTAGCCCCGAGGGCTCGGGGCTTTTTATTATTTAGCCCCGAGGGCTCGGGGCTTTTAATTATTCAGCCCCGAGGGCTCGGGGCTATTTTTATTTAGCCCCGAGGGCTCGGGGCTTTTTATTATTTAGCCCCGAGGACTCGGGGCTATTTTTCATTTAGCCCCGAGGGCTCGGGGCTTTTAATTATTTAGCCCCGAGGGCTCGGGGCTATTTTTCATTTAGCCCCGAGGGCTCGGGGCTTTTTATTATTTAGCCCCGAGGGCTCGGGGCTATTCTTTATTTAGCCCCGAGGGCTCGGGGCTTTTTATTATTTAGCCCCGAGGGCTCGGGGCTTTTTATTATTTAGCCCCGAGGGCTCGGGGCTTTTTATTATTTAGCCCCGAGATCTCGGGGCTATTTTTCATTTAGCCCCGAGGGCTCGGGGCTATTTTTTATTTAGCCCCGAGGGCTCGGGGCTTTTTATTATTTAGCCCCGAGGGCTCGGGGCTTTTTATTATTTAGCCCCGAGGGCTCGGGGCTTTTTATTATTTAGCCCCGAGGGCTCGGGGCTTTTTATTATTTAGCCCCGAGGGCTCGGGGCTTTTTATTATTTAGCCCCGAGGGCTCGGGGCTTTTTATTATTTAGCCCCGAGGGCTCGGGGCTATTTTTTAATCAGCCCCGAGGGCTCGGGGATTTTTATTATTTAGCCCCGAGGGCTCGGGGCTATTTTGTATTTAGCCCCGAGGGCTCGGGGCTTTTTATTATTTAGCCCCGAGGGCTCGGGGCTTTTTATTATTTAGCCCTGAGGGCTCGGGGCTATTTTTTATTTAGCCCCGAGGGCTCGGGGCTTTTTATTATTTAGCCCCGAGGACTCGGGGCTATTTTTCATTTAGCCCCGAGGGCTCGGGGCTTTTTATTATTTAGCCCCGAGGACTCGGGGCTATTTTTCATTTAGCCCCGAGGGCTCGGGGCTTTTCATTATTTAGCCCCGAGGGCTCGGGGCTTTTTATTATTTAGCCCCGAGGGCTCGGGGCTTTTTATTATTTAGCCCCGAGGGCTCGGGGCTATTTTTTAGTTAGCCCCGAGGGCTCGGGGCTTTTTTATTATTTAGCCCCGAGGACTCGAAGCTTTTTATTATTTAGCCCCGAGGGCTCGGGGCTTTTTATTATTTAGCCCCGAGGGCTCGGGGCTATTTTTCATTTAGCCCCGAGGGCTCGGGGCTTTTTATTATTTAGCCCCGAGGACTCGGGGCTATTTTTTATTTAGCCCCGAGGGCTCGGGGCTTTTTATTATTTAGCCCCGAGGGCTCGGGGCTTTTTATTATTTAGCCCCGAGGGCTCGGGGCTATTTTTCATTTAGCCCCGAGGGCTCGGGGCTTTTTATTATTTAGCCCCGAGGACTCGGGGCTATTTTTTATTTAGCCCCGAGGGCTCGGGGCTTTTTATTATTTAGCCCCGAGGGCTCGGGGCTTTTTATTATTTAGCCCCGAGGGCTCGGGGCTTTTTATTATTTAGCCCCGAGGGCTCGGGGCTTTTTATTATTTAGCCCTGAGGGCTCGGGGCTATTTTTTATTTAGCCCCGAGGGCTCGGGGCTTTTTATTATTTAGCCCCGAGGGCTCGGGGCTTTTTATTATTTAGCCCCGAGGACTCGGGGCTATTTTTTATTTAGCCCCGAGGGCTCGGGGCTTTTTATTATTTAGCCCCGAGGGCTCGGGGCTTTTTATTATTTAGCCCCGAGGACTCGGGGCTATTTTTCATTCAGCCCCGAGGGCTCGGGGCTTTTTATTATTTAGCCCCGAGGGCTCGGGGCTTTTTATTATTTAGCCCCGAGGGCTCGGGGCTTTTAATTATTTAGCCCCGAGGGCTCGGGGCTATTTTTCATTCAGCCCCGAGGGCTCGGGGCTTTTTATTATTTAGCCCCGAGGACTCGGGGCTATTTTTTATTTAGCCCCGAGGGCTCGGGGCTTTTTATTATTTAGCCCCGAGGGCTCGGGGCTTTTTATTATTTAGCCCTGAGGGCTCGGGGCTATTTTTTATTTAGCCCCGAGGGCTCGGGGCTTTTTATTATTTAGCCCCGAGGGCTCGGGGCTTTTTATTATTTAGCCCCGAGGACTCGGGGCTATTTTTTATTTAGCCCCGAGGGCTCGGGGCTTTTTATTATTTAGCCCCGAGGGCTCGGGGCTTTTTATTATTTAGCCCCGAGGACTCGGGGCTATTTTTCATTCAGCCCCGAGGGCTCGGGGCTTTTTATTATTTAGCCCCGAGGGCTCGGGGCTTTTTATTATTTAGCCCCGAGGGCTCGGGGCTTTTTATTATTTAGCCCCGAGGGCTCGGGGCTATTTTTATTTAGCCCCGAGGGCTCGGGGCTTTTTATTATTTAGCCCCGAGGACTCGGGGCTATTCTTTATTTAGCCCCGAGGGCTCGGGGCTATTTTTCATTTAGCCCCGAGGGCTCGGGGCTTCTTATTATTTAGCCCCGAGGACTCGGGGCTATTTTTTATTCAGCCCCGAGGGCTCGGGGCTTTTTATTATTTAGCCCCGAGGGCTCGGGGCTTTTTATTATTCAGCCCCGAGGGCTCGGGGCTATTTTTCATTTAGCCCCGAGGGCTCGGGGCTTTTTATTATTTAGCCCCGAGGGCTCGGGGCTATTTTTCATTTAGCCCCGAGGGCTCGGGGCTTTTTATTATTTAGCCCCGAGGGCTCGGGGCTTTTAATTATTTAGCCCCGAGGGCTCGGGGCTATTTTTCATTTAGCCCCGAGGGCTCGGGGCTTTTTATTATTTAGCCCCGAGGGCTCGGGGCTATTTTTTATTTAGCCCCGAGGGCTCGGGGCTTTTTATTATTTAGCCCCGAGGGCTCGGGGCTTTTTATTATTTAGCCCCGAGGGCTCGGGGCTTTTTATTATTTAGCCCCGAGGGCTCGGGGCTTTTTATTATTTAGCCCCGAGGGCTCGGGGCTTTTTATTATTTAGCCCCGAGGGCTCGGGGCTTTTTATTATTTAGCCCCGAGGGCTCGGGGCTATTTTTTAATCAGCCCCGAGGGCTCGGGGATTTTTATTATTTAGCCCCGAGGGCTCGGGGCTATTTTGTATTTAGCCCCGAGGGCTCGGGGCTTTTTATTATTTAGCCCCGAGGGCTCGGGGCTTTTTATTATTTAGCCCTGAGGGCTCGGGGCTATTTTTTATTTAGCCCCGAGGGCTCGGGGCTTTTTATTATTTAGCCCCGAGGGCTCGGGGCTTTTAATTATTCAGCCCCGAGGGCTCGGGGCTATTTTTATTTAGCCCCGAGGGCTCGGGGCTTTTTATTATTTAGCCCCGAGGACTCGGGGCTATTTTTTATTCAGCCCCGAGGGCTCGGGGCTTTTTATTATTTAGCCCCGAGGGCTCGGGGCTTTTTATTCTTTAGCCCCGAGGGCTCGGGGCTATTTTTCATTTAGCCCCGAGGGCTCGGGGCTTTTTATTATTTAGCCCTGAGGGCTCGGGGCTATTTTTTATTTAGCCCCGAGGGCTCGGGGCTTTTTATTATTTAGCCCCGAGGGCTCGGGGCTTTTAATTATTCAGCCCCGAGGGCTCGGGGCTATTTTTATTTAGCCCCGAGGGCTCGGGGCTTTTTATTATTTAGCCCCGAGGACTCGGGGCTATTTTTTATTCAGCCCCGAGGGCTCGGGGCTTTTTATTATTTAGCCCCGAGGGCTCGGGGCTTTTTATTATTTAGCCCCGAGGGCTCGGGGCTATTTTTCATTTAGCCCCGAAGGCTCGGGGCTTTTTATTATTTAGCCCCGAGGGCTCGGGGCTATTTTTCATTTAGCCCCGAGGGCTCGGGGCTTTTTATTATTTAGCCCCGAGGGCTCGGGGCTTTTTATTATTTAGCCCCGAGGGCTCGGGGCTATTTTTCATTTAGCCCCGAGGGCTCGGGGCTTTTTATTATTTAGCCCCGAGGGCTCGGGGCTATTTTGTATTTAGCCCCGAGGGCTCGGGGCTTTTTATTATTTAGCCCCGAGGGCTCGGGGCTTTTTATTATTTAGCCCTGAGGGCTCGGGGCTATTTTTTATTTAGCCCCGAGGGCTCGGGGCTTTTTATTATTTAGCCCCGAGGACTCGGGGCTATTTTTTATTTAGCCCCGAGGGCTCGGGGCTTTTTATTATTTAGCCCCGAGGGCTCGGGGCTTTTTATTATTTAGCCCCGAGGGCTCGGGGCTTTTTATTATTTAGCCCCGAGATCTCGGGGCTATTTTTCATTTAGCCCCGAGGGCTCGGGGCTTTTTATTATTTAGCCCCGAGGATTCGGGGCTATTTTTTATTTAGCCCCGAGGGCTCGGGGCTTTTTATTATTTAGCCCCGAGGGCTCGGGGATTTTTATTATTTAGCCCCGAGGGCTCGGGGCTATTTTGTATTTAGCCCCGAGGGCTCGGGGCTTTTTATTATTTAGCCCCGAGGGCTCGGGGCTTTTTATTATTCAGCCCTGAGGGCTCGGGGCTATTTTTTATTTAGCCCCGAGGGCTCGGGTTTTTTTATTATTTAGCCCCGAGGGCTCGGGGCTTTTAATTATTCAGCCCCGAGGGCTCGGGGCTATTTTTATTTAGCCCCGAGGGCTCGGGGCTTTTTATTATTTAGCCCCGAGGACTCGGGGCTATTTTTTATTCAGCCCCGAGGGCTCGGGGCTTTTTATTATTTAGCCCCGAGGGCTCGGGGCTTTTTATTATTTAGCCCCGAGGGCTCGGGGCTATTTTTCATTTAGCCCCGAGGGCTCGGGGCTTTTTATTATTTAGCCCCGAGGGCTCGGGGCTATTTTTCATTTAGCCCCGAGGGCTCGGGGCTTTTTATCATTTAGCCCCGAGGGCTCGGGGCTTTTTATTATTTAGCCCCGACGGCTCGGGGCTATTTTTCATTTAGCCCCGAGGGCTCGGGGCTTTTTATTATTTAGCCCCGAGGGCTCGGGGCTATTTTTTATTTAGCCCCGAGGGCTCGGGGCTTTTTATTATTTAGCCCCGAGGGCTCGGGGCTTTTTATTATTTAGCCCCGAGGGCTCGGGGCTTTTTATTATTTAGCCCCGAGGGCTCGGGGCTTTTCATTATTTAGCCCCGAGGGCTCGGGGCTATTTTTCATTTAGCCCCGAGGGCTCGGGGCTTTTTATTATTTAGCCCCGAGGGCTCGGGGCTTTTTATTATTTAGCCCCGAGGGCTCGGGGCTTTTTATTATTTAGCCCCGAGGGCTCGGGGCTTTTTATTATTTAGCCCCGAGATCTCGGGGCTATTTTTTAATCAGCCCCGAGGGCTCGGGGATTTTTATTATTTAGCCCCGAGGGCTCGGGGCTATTTTGTATTTAGCCCCGAGGGCTCGGGGCTTTTTATTATTTAGGATCAACCAAAGACAAAATAGAAATAGATAATTTAGCAAATATAATTTATAAAATACCTTGTAACGACTGTGATAAATGCTATATTGGCCAGACAAAAAGATACTTCAAAGAAAGAAGAAAAGAGCACGAAAAAACTGCAAAGAATCCAAAAAATTATCATTCAGCTCTTGCTGACCATGTTGAAGACACTGGACACCAGTTTGATTTCAACAAAACTAGTAAACTGAGTCAATCTGCAAATAAATATAATAGAGACATATTAGAAATGTTTTTCATCAAAAAATACAAAGATAAAACAGTGAATTACATGACAGATAGTCTAAAATTAAATAATTGCTACAACACTGTGATAGATTTAAAGTAATATTGTAGATTTTCCATAAGAGATTTCTGATCATTGCTCTCTAGTCAAGAATTTTTTTCAACATATTTCTACTGTGATAAAATTTTTTTTTTTAAACAATATTATAAAATTTCCAGATAAGTTTTTGATCTATTGCTCTCTAGTCATGAACTTTTTAACACATTTCTAGTCAAAAAACCAAAATTTTTTTTTTTTTTTTTTTTTTTTTGGATTTTTTCCTTTTTTTAATTTTTTTAATTTTTATTTGATTTTATTTTATAATTAAATTTTTATAATTTTTATCCAGTCTTTAATTTTTATGGAGAATTTTTCTTCAATCTAGTCTTATAATTAGAGACAAAATTTTTTAGAATCTTGACTATATTTTAATTCCAGACAAAATTACATTTTAACATAATGAAGAGCAATGATATGAATTATTTTTGAACTAAGACTGAATTACCGCCATATTTTATATCTGACAGGAGATCTCATAACCAAAAATTATTGTTTATCTAGTTTATGTCAATGGAGATTTTGAAAATGTAGTGTTTTTATTCACGATTTGTAGTGAGAAAGATGATTTGTATTAAGGAGAAAATGATAAATTGTAAGAGAAATGTTTATTACCATTATTATTGACTGATTTTTAAAAATATGTAATTAAATGATAATTGATAATTGTATTGATATTTTTAGAATAAACATAAATGCACCCTGATGAGGTTCACGCAGAGTGGACGAAACGTTGATGCATTGATAATTAAATTCAATTAAAATTTTAAATTTCTTTGGGAGTGACCATAATGGCCGGTTTTTTACCAAATCATAATTTAACGAATGGTCGGAGAAAAAACTCCAATAATTACAACATTGGCCAAAAAATAGGGAACAACTCATTCTTCAAATTCATCAACAACGAATTTGGTCCACAGCCGGTATTCTTCTTAAAAATTCTAAAAAGGAAGCTTAGAGAAGAAGCGAAGTGGACATGGCAGAGGAATTTTCTCATGGATTGCAGAAGAGATGAGCTAGTTCCAAAATTCATTAAGAATAAGTGCAAATTTAATATAATTTTTAATAACAAAAAGATCTCGAAACAATTTGATCAATCAATCAACAAGTTTCAGAAAAGAACACTTAATTTGTCAATAACAGATAACATAAGATCTTTGATGACAACAAAAAAAGAAATTTTTGATATAAAATTGAAATTAGAGTCTCTCATGCCAGTAGCAATTTTGCAAAATTTCATAACAAAACAATTGATTTCTATCAATAGTATTTTCCAAATTAACACAGATAGATTAAATAAAAAAATTAAATTTTTGAAAGAAAAAAAGTTCGAAAAACAATTCTCTGATAGTCGAGAGAATAGAATTCCATTGGATAATAATAATGAAAATAGACAAAATAACAACAATTTAACTGAAATAGAATTTCAAAACTCAAAAATCATCACTGATAAGAATGAGAAACAATTGTTAACCAACAAATGGTTCAAGAACTTATCTTCCATAGCAATTCCACCAAAAATTGAAGAAATACTTCAATTAGGCCACAACTTCAATGTTACAGAAAATCTCAAGACTTTCACATTAGAATCATATATATTAGAAATTGAAAGAACGATCAATAAAATTCCTGAAACAAAAAAGAACCAAGTTAGAAATAGTGCAGTTAATATATTAAAAAACCATTTGAGTAAACTAAAAAAGCAGAAAAAAGACAAACAAATTGAAGATCTTAAGTTTTTTCTGAAAAATAATAAAAACATAATGATCACAAAAGCTGATAAAGGTCAAATCACAGTGGCAATAGAAAAAAATGATTACATTAAAGCTGGACTTGAGTTGTTGAGTGATATTAGCACATATTTACAATCACCTATCATAGATAATAATCGTACACAAAAGGTCAATAATAATTTGATAGATTCATGGCTCAAGAGTAAATACATTAGTAAAGAAACAGCAGAATATCTCACAATAAAGACAAGTAATATGCCAAGGCTTTATATCTTACCAAAGATTCATAAACCAATATTATCTTTTAGACCAATAGTTTCTTCAATAAATGGACCATTACACAAATTAGGAAGGATGATCCAAGATATTTTGATACCATTAACGAAAGACCACTTTTCTAATGTAAAAAATAGTGTTGAATTCAAAAAAGCGATTAAAGACATATATATCCCACCTAGTTACACCCTTATTTCTTTGGACGTTACTGCTCTCTTTACTAATGTACCAATTGAAAAAGTGTTCGAAGCAATAGACAAGAAGAAAAATAAGTTACAATGCAATTTGCCTTACACCGAAATTATCCGTGCTGTAGGTTTATTAATGAATAACACATATTTCATGTTCGATAACAAATGTTACAGACAAATTTCTGGATTACCAATGGGATCACCATTGGCTCCAGTTTGTGCTGATTTAGTTATGCAAGTACTTGAAGAATATTGCATCAACAAACTGAGCTTTGAAGTTCCCTTTTTCAAGAGATATGTTGATGACATTTGTACTTGTGTACCAATAGATAAAGTCAATGAAATAGTTACAGTTTTCAACAATTATCATCCAAAACTAAAATTCACTCATGAACTTGAAACATCCAAAACTTTATCATTTTTAGATATCACATTAATTAGAGAAGGTGACAATTTACAGTTTGATTGGTTCAGAAAGTCTACTTGGTCAGGTAGATTTCTGAATTTCAATTCAAAACATCCTTACAGCCAAAAAATTGCAATAATTAAGAATTCAGTAGACAGAATTGTAAATATTTCTGATGAAAAATATATTTTAAAAAACCTCAAATTCATTTCCAAAATTTTAGTTTATAACGATTACCCATTAGGTTTCGTTAGAGAAATCATAATAAATAGACTAAGAGAAATTAGAGCCAAAGAAAACATTGACATTGAACAAATGATAAAGAACAACTCAACTCCAGATTTCAAGAACACACTAATCTTACCTTACTCAGAAAGACTAGATAGGCCTTTAAAAAAACTATACAAAAAATACAACCAACAAATAATATATACTGTTAGAAATAAATTGCAAAATATTTTAGGATCAACCAAAGACAAAATAGAAATAGATAATTTAGCAAATATAATTTATAAAATACCTTGTAACGACTGTGATAAATGCTATATTGGCCAGACAAAAAGATACTTCGAAGAAAGAAGAAAAGAGCACGAAAAAACTGCAAAGAATCCAAAAAATTATCATTCAGCTCTTGCTGACCATGTTGAAGACACTGGACACCAGTTTGATTTCAACAAAACTAGTAAACTGAGTCAATCTGCAAATAAATATAATAGAGACATATTAGAAATGTTTTTCATCAAAAAATACAAAGATAAAACAGTGAATTACATGACAGATAGTCTAAAATTAAATAATTGCTACAACACTGTGATAGATTTAAAGTAATATTGTAGATTTTCCATAAGAGATTTCTGATCATTGCTCTCTAGTCAAGAATTTTTTTCAACATATTTCTACTGTGATAAAATTTTTTTTTTTTTAAACAATATTATAAAATTTCCAGATAAGTTTTTGATCTATTGCTCTCTAGTCATGAACTTTTTAACACATTTCTAGTCAAAAAACCAAAATTTTTTTTTTTTTTTTTTGAATTTTTTCCTTTTTTTAATTTTTTTAATTTTTATTTGATTTTATTTTATAATTAAATTTTTATAATTTTTATCCAGTCTTTAATTTTTATGGAGAATTTTTCTTCAATCTAGTCTTATAATTAGAGACAAAATTTTTTAGAATCTTGACTATATTTTAATTCCAGACAAAATTACATTTTAACATAATGAAGAGCAATGATATGAATTATTTTTGAACTAAGACTGAATTACCGCCATATTTTATATCTGACAGGAGATCTCATAACCAAAAATTATTGTTTATCTAGTTTATGTCAATGGAGATTTTGAAAATGTAGTGTTTTTATTCACGATTTGTAGTGAGAAAGATGATTTGTATTAAGGAGAAAATGATAAATTGTAAGAGAAATGTTTATTACCATTATTATTGACTGATTTTTAAAAATATGTAATTAAATGATAATTGATAATTGTATTGATATTTTTAGAATAAACATAAATGCACCCTGATGAGGTTCACGCAGAGTGGACGAAACGTTGATGCATTGATAATTAAATTCAATTAAAATTTTAAATTTCTTTGGGAGTGACCATAATGGCCGGTTTTTTACCAAATCATAATTTAACGAATGGTCGGAGAAAAAACTTCAATAATTTTTATTATTTAGCCCTGAGGGCTCGGGGCTATTTTTTATTTAGCCCCGAGGGCTCGGGGCTTTTTATTATTCAGCCCCGAGGACTCGGGGCTATTTTTCATTTAGCCCCGAGGGCTCGGGGCTTTTTATTATTTAGCCCCGAGGGCTCGGGGCTATTTTTTATTTAGCCCCGAGGGCTCGGGGCTTTTTATTATTTAGTCCCGAGGGCTCGGGGCTTTTTATTATTTAGCCCCGAGGACTCGGGGCTATTTTTCATTTAGCCCCGAGGGCTCGGGGCTTTTAATTATTTAGCCCCGAGGGCTCGGGGCTATTTTTCATTTAGCCCCGAGGGCTCGGGGCTTTTTATCATTTAGCCCCGAGGACTCGGGGCTATTTTTTATTTAGCCCCGAGGGCTCGGGGCTTTTTATTATTTAGCCCCGAGGGCTCGGGGCTTTTAATTATTCAGCCCCGAGGGCTCGGGGCTATTTTTCATTTAGCCCCGAGGGCTCGGGGCTTTTCATTATTTAGCCCCGAGGGCTCGGGGCTTTTTATTATTTAGCCCCGAGGGCTCGGGGCTTTTTATTATTTAGCCCCGAGGGCTCGGGGCTATTTTTTAGTTAGCCCCGAGGGCTCGGGGCTTTTTTATTATTTAGCCCCGAGGACTCGAAGCTTTTTATTATTTAGCCCCGAGGGCTCGGGGCTTTTTATTATTTAGCCCCGAGGGCTCGGGGCTATTTTTCATTTAGCCCCGAGGGCTCGGGGCTTTTTATTATTTAGCCCCGAGGACTCGGGGCTATTTTTTATTTAGCCCCGAGGGCTCGGGGCTTTTTATTATTTAGCCCCGAGGGCTCGGGGCTTTTTATTATTTAGCCCCGAGGGCTCGGGGCTATTTTTTAGTTAGCCCCGAGGGCTCGGGGCTTTTTTATTATTTAGCCCCGAGGACTCGGGGCTTTTTATTATTTAGCCCCGAGGGCTCGGGGCTTTTTATTATTTAGCCCCGAGGACTCGGGGCTATTTTTTATTTAGCCCCGAGGGCTCGGGGCTTTTTATTATTTAGCCGCGAGGGCTCGGGGCTTTTTATTATTTAGCCCCGAGGGCTCGGGGCTATTTTTCATTTAGCCCCGAGGGCTCGGGGCTTTTTATTATTTAGCCCCGAGGACTCGGGGCTATTTTTTATTTAGCCCCGAGGGCTCGGGGCTTTTTATTATTTAGCCCCGAGGGCTCGGGGCTTTTTATTATTTAGCCCCGAGGGCTCGGGGCTTTTTATTATTTAGCCCCGAGGGCTCGGGGCTTTTTATTATTTAGCCCTGAGGGCTCGGGGCTTTTTATTATTTAGCCCCGAGGACTCGGGGCTATTTTTTATTTAGCCCCAAGGGCTCGGGGCTTTTTATTATTTAGCCCCGAGGGCTCGGGGCTTTTTATTATTCCGCCCCGAGATCTCGGGGCTATTTTTCATTTAGCCCCGAGGGCTCGGGGCTTTTTAGTATTTAGCCCCGAGGACTCGGGGCTATTTTTTATTTAGCCCCGAGGGCTCGGGGCTTTTCATTATTTAGCCCCGAGGGCTCGGGGCTTTTTATTATTTAGCCCCGAGGGCTCGGGGCTTTTTATTATTTAGCCCCGAGGGCTCGGGGCTTTTTATTATTTAGCCCCGAGGGCTCGGGGCTTTTTATTATTTAGCCCCGAGGGCTCGGGGCTTTTTATTATTTAGCCCCGAGGGCTCGGGGCTTTTTATTATTTAGCCCCGAGGGCTCGGGGCTTTTTATTATTTAGCCCCGAGGGCTCGGGGCTTTTTATTATTTAGCCCTGAGGGCTCGGGGCTATTTTTTATTTAGCCCCGAGGGCTCGGGGCTTTTTATTATTTAGCCCCGAGGACTCGGGGCTATTTTTTATTTAGCCCCAAGGGCTCGGGGCTTTTTATTATTTAGCCCCGAGGGCTCGGGGCTTTTTATTATTTCGCCCCGAGATCTCGGGGCTATTTTTTAGTTAGCTCCGAGGGCTCGGGGCTTTTTTATTATTTAGCCCCGAGGACTCGGGGCTTTTTATTATTTAGCCCCGAGGGCTCGGGGCTTTTTATTATTTAGCCCCGAGGGCTCGGGGCTATTTTTCATTTAGCCCCGAGGGCTCGGGGCTTTTTATTATTTAGCCCCGAGGACTCGGGGCTATTTTTTATTTAGCCCCGAGGGCTCGGGGCTTTTTATTATTTAGCTCCGAGGGCTCGGGGCTTTTTATTATTCAGCCCCGAGGGCTCGGGGCTTTTTATTATTTAGCCCCGAGGGCTCGGGGCTTTTTATTATTTAGCCCCGAGATCTCGGGGCTATTTTTCATTTAGCCCCGAGGGCTCGGGGCTTTTTATTATTTAGCCCCGAGGACTCGGGGCTATTTTTTATTTAGCCCCGAGGGCTCGGGGCTTTTTATTATTTAGCCCCGAGGGCTCGGGGCTTTTTATTATTTAGCCCCGAGGGCTCGGGGCTATTTTTCATTTAGCCCCGAGGGCTCGGGGCTTTTTATTATTTAGCCCCGAGGGCTCGGGGCTATTCTTTATTTAGCCCCGAGGGCTCGGGGCTTTTTATTATTTAGCCCCGAGGGCTCGGGGCTTTTTATTATTTAGCCCCGAGATCTCGGGGCTATTTTTCATTTAGCCCCGAGGGCTCGGGGCTATTTTTTATTTAGCCCCGAGGGCTCGGGGCTTTTTATTATTTAGCCCCGAGGGCTCGGGGCTTTTTATTATTTAGCCCCGAGGGCTCGGGGCTTTTTATTATTTAGCCCCGAGGGCTCGGGGCTTTTTATTATTTAGCCCCGAGGGCTCGGGGCTTTTTATTATTTAGCCCCGAGGGCTCGGGGCTTTTTATTATTTAGCCCCGAGGGCTCGGGGCTATTTTTCAATCAGCCCCGAGGGCTCGGGGATTTTTATTATTTAGCCCCGAGGGCTCGGGGCTATTTTGTATTTAGCCCCGAGGGCTCGGGGCTTTTTATTATTTAGCCCCGAGGGCTCGGGGCTTTTTATTATTTAGCCCCGAGGGCTCGGGGCTATTTTTTAATCAGCCCCGAGGGCTCGGGGATTTTTATTATTTAGCCCCGAGGGCTCGGGGCTATTTATTATTTAGCCCCGAGGGCTCGGGGCTTTTTATTATTTAGCCCCGAGGGCTCGGGGCTTTTTTATTATTTAGCCCCGAGGGCTCGGGGCTATTTTTCATTTAGCCCCGAGGGCTCGGGGCTTTTTATTATTTAGCCCCGAGGGCTCGGGGCTTTTTATTATTTAGCCCCGAGGGCTCGGGGCTTTTTATTATTTAGCCCCGAGGGCTCGGGGCTTTTTATTATTTAGCCCCGAGGGCTCGGGGCTTTTTATTATTTAGCCCTGAGGGCTCGGGGCTATTTTTTATTTAGCCCCGAGGGCTCGGGGCTTTTTATTATTTAGCCCTGAGGGCTCGGGGCTATTTTTTATTTAGCCCCGAGGGCTCGGGGCTTTTTATTATTTAGCCCCGAGGGCTCGGGGCTTTTTATTATTTAGCCCCGAGGGCTCGGGGCTTTTTATTATTTAGCCCCGAGGGCTCGGGGCTTTTTATTATTTAGCCCTGAGGGCTCGGGGCTATTTTTTATTTAGCCCCGAGGGCTCGGGGCTTTTTATTATTTAGCTCCGAGGGCTCGGGGCTTTTTATTATTTAGCCCTGAGGGCTCGGGGCTATTTTTTATTTAGCCCCGAGGGCTCGGGGCTTTTTATTATTTAGCCCCGAGGACTCGGGGCTATTTTTTATTTAGCCCCGAGGGCTCGGGGCTTTTTATTATTTAGCCCCGAGGACTCGGGGCTATTTTTTATTTAGCCCCGAGGGCTCGGGGCTTTTTATTATTTAGCCCCGAGGGCTCGGGGCTTTTTATTAGTTAGCCCCGAGGGCTCGGGGCTATTTTTTATTTAGCCCCGAGGGCTCGGGGCTTTTTATTATTTAGCCCCGAGGGCTCGGGGCTATTTTTTAGTTAGCCCCGAGGGCTCGGGGCTTTTTTATTATTTAGCCCCGAGGGCTCGGGGCTATTTTTCATTTAGCCCCGAGGGCTCGGGGCTTTTCATTATTTAGCCCCGAGGACTCGGGGCTATTTTTTATTTAGCCCCGAGGGCTCGGGGCTTTTTATTATTTAGCCCCGAGGGCTCGGGGCTTTTTATTATTTAGCCCCGAGGGCTCGGGGCTTTTTATTATTTAGCCCCGAGGGCTCGGGGCTTTTTATTATTTAGCCCTGAGGGCTCGGGGCTATTTTTTATTTAGCCCCGAGGGCTCGGGGCTTTTTATTATTTAGCTCCGAGGGCTCGGGGCTTTTTATCATTTAGCCCTGAGGGCTCGGGGCTTTTTATTATTTAGCCCCGAGGGCTCGGGGCTTTTTATTATTTAGCCCCGAGGGCTCGGGGCTTTTTATTATTTAGCCCCGAGGGCTCGGGGCTTTTTATTATTTAGCCCTGAGGGCTCGGGGCTATTTTTTATTTAGCCCCGAGGGCTCGGGGCTTTTTATTATTTAGCCCTGAGGGCTCGGGGCTATTTTTTATTTAGCCCCGAGGGCTCGGGGCTTTTTATTATTTAGCCCCGAGGGCTCGGGGCTTTTTATTATTTAGCCCTGAGGGCTCGGGGCTATTTTTTATTTAGCCCCGAGGGCTCGGGGCTTTTTATTATTTAGCTCCGAGGGCTCGGGGCTTTTTATTATTTAGCCCTGAGGGCTCGGGGCTATTTTTTATTTAGCCCCGAGGGCTCGGGGCTTTTTATTATTTAGCCCCGAGGACTCGGGGCTATTTTTTATTTAGCCCCGAGGGCTCGGGGCTTTTTATTATTTAGCCCCGAGGACTCGGGGCTATTTTCTATTTAGCCCCGAGGGCTCGGGGCTTTTTATTATTTAGCCCCGAGGGCTCGGGGCTTTTTATTATTTAGCCCCGAGGACTCGGGGCTATTTTTTATTTAGCCCCGAGGGCTCGGGGATTTTTATTATTTAGCCCCGAGGGCTCGGGGCTATTTTTTATTTAGCCCCGAGGGCTCGGAGCTTTTTATTATTTAGCCCCGAGGGCTCGGGGCTATTTTTTAGTTAGCCCCGAGGGCTCGGGGCTTTTTATTATTTAGCCCCGAGGACTCGGGGCTATTTTTTATTTAGCCCCGAGGGCTCGGGGCTTTTTATTATTTAGCCCCGAGGACTCGGGGCTATTTTCTATTTAGCCCCGAGGGCTCGGGGCTTTTTATTATTTAGCCCCGAGGGCTCGGGGCTTTTTATTATTTAGCCCCGAGGACTCGGGGCTTTTTATTATTTAGCCCCGAGGGCTCGGGGCTTTTTATTATTTAGCCCCGAGGGCTCGGGGCTTTTTATTATTTAGCCCCGAGGGCTCGGGGCTTTTTATTATTTAGCCCCGAGGGCTCGGGGCTTTTTATTATTTAGCCCCGAGGGCTCGGGGCTTTTTATTATTTAGCCCCGAGGGCTCGGGGCTATTTTTCAATCAGCCCCGAGGGCTCGGGGATTTTTATTATTTAGCCCCGAGGGCTCGGGGCTATTTTATATTTAGCCCCGAGGGCTCGGGGCTTTTTATTATTTAGCCCCGAGGGCTCGGGGCTTTTTATTATTTAGCCCCGAGGGCTCGGGGCTATTTTTTAATCAGCCCCGAGGGCTCGGGGATTTTTATTATTTAGCCCCGAGGGCTCGGGGCTATTTTTTATTTAGCCCCGAGGGCTCGGGGCTTTTTATTATTTAGCCCCGAGGGCTCGGGGCTTTTTTATTATTTAGCCCCGAGGGCTCGGGGCTATTTTTCATTTAGCCCCGAGGGCTCGGGGCTTTTTATTATTTAGCCCCGAGGGCTCGGGGCTTTTTATTATTTAGCCCCGAGGGCTCGGGGCTTTTTATTATTTAGCCCCGAGGGCTCGGGGCTTTTTATTATTTAGCCCCGAGGGCTCGGGGCTTTTTATTATTTAGCCCCGAGGGCTCGGGGCTATTTTTCAATCAGCCCCGAGGGCTCGGGGATTTTTATTATTTAGCCCCGAGGGCTCGGGGCTATTTTATATTTAGCCCCGAGGGCTCGGGGCTTTTTATTATTTAGCCCCGAGGGCTCGGGGCTTTTTATTATTTAGCCCCGAGGGCTCGGGGCTATTTTTTAATCAGCCCCGAGGGCTCGGGGATTTTTATTATTTAGCCCCGAGGGCTCGGGGCTATTTTTTATTTAGCCCCGAGGGCTCGGGGCTTTTTATTATTTAGCCCCGAGGGCTCGGGGCTTTTTTATTATTTAGCCCCGAGGGCTCGGGGCTATTTTTCATTTAGCCCCGAGGGCTCGGGGCTTTTTATTATTTAGCCCCGAGGGCTCGGGGCTTTTTATTATTTAGCCCCGAGGGCTCGGGGCTTTTTATTATTTAGCCCCGAGGGCTCGGGGCTTTTTATTATTTAGCCCCGAGGGCTCGGGGCTTTTTATTATTTAGCCCTGAGGGCTCGGGGCTATTTTTTATTTAGCCCCGAGGGCTCGGGGCTTTTTATTATTTAGCCCTGAGGGCTCGGGGCTATTTTTTATTTAGCCCCGAGGGCTCGGGGCTTTTTATTATTTAGCCCCGAGGGCTCGGGGCTTTTTATTATTTAGCCCCGAGGGCTCGGGGCTTTTTATTATTTAGCCCCGAGGGCTCGGGGCTTTTTATTATTTAGCCCTGAGGGCTCGGGGCTATTTTTTATTTAGCCCCGAGGGCTCGGGGCTTTTTATTATTTAGCTCCGAGGGCTCGGGGCTTTTTATTATTTAGCCCTGAGGGCTCGGGGCTATTTTTTATTTAGCCCCGAGGGCTCGGGGCTTTTTATTATTTAGCCCCGAGGACTCGGGGCTATTTTTTATTTAGCCCCGAGGGCTCGGGGCTTTTTATTATTTAGCCCCGAGGACTCGGGGCTATTTTTTATTTAGCCCCGAGGGCTCGGGGCTTTTTATTATTTAGCCCCGAGGGCTCGGGGCTTTTTATTATTTAGCCCCGAGGGCTCGGGGCTATTTTTTATTTAGCCCCGAGGGCTCGGGGCTTTTTATTATTTAGCCCCGAGGGCTCGGGGCTATTTTTTAGTTAGCCCCGAGGGCTCGGGGCTTTTTTATTATTTAGCCCCGAGGGCTCGGGGCTATTTTTCATTTAGCCCCGAGGGCTCGGGGCTTTTTATTATTTAGCCCCGAGGACTCGGGGCTATTTTTTATTTAGCCCCGAGGGCTCGGGGCTTTTTATTATTTAGCCCCGAGGGCTCGGGGCTTTTTATTATTTAGCCCCGAGGGCTCGGGGCTTTTTATTATTTAGCCCCGAGGGCTCGGGGCTTTTTATTATTTAGCCCTGAGGGCTCGGGGCTATTTTTTATTTAGCCCCGAGGGCTCGGGGCTTTTTATTATTTAGCTCCGAGGGCTCGGGGCTTTTTATCATTTAGCCCTGAGGGCTCGGGGCTTTTTATTATTTAGCCCCGAGGGCTCGGGGCTTTTTATTATTTAGCCCCGAGGGCTCGGGGCTTTTTATTATTTAGCCCCGAGGGCTCGGGGCTTTTTATTATTTAGCCCTGAGGGCTCGGGGCTATTTTTTATTTAGCCCCGAGGGCTCGGGGCTTTTTATTATTTAGCCCTGAGGGCTCGGGGCTATTTTTTATTTAGCCCCGAGGGCTCGGGGCTTTTTATTATTTAGCCCCGAGGGCTCGGGGCTTTTTATTATTTAGCCCTGAGGGCTCGGGGCTATTTTTTATTTAGCCCCGAGGGCTCGGGGCTTTTTATTATTTAGCTCCGAGGGCTCGGGGCTTTTTATTATTTAGCCCTGAGGGCTCGGGGCTATTTTTTATTTAGCCCCGAGGGCTCGGGGCTTTTTATTATTTAGCTCCGAGGGCTCGGGGCTTTTTATTATTTAGCCCTGAGGGCTCGGGGCTATTTTTTATTTAGCCCCGAGGGCTCGGGGCTTTTTATTATTCAGCCCCGAGGACTCGGGGCTATTTTTCATTTAGCCCCGAGGGCTCGGGGCTTTTTATTATTTAGCCCCGAGGGCTCGGGGCTATTTTTTATTTAGCCCCGAGGGCTCGGGGCTTTTTATTATTTAGTCCCGAGGGCTCGGGGCTTTTTATTATTTAGCCCCGAGGACTCGGGGCTATTTTTCATTTAGCCCCGAGGGCTCGGGGCTTTTAATTATTTAGCCCCGAGGGCTCGGGGCTATTTTTCATTTAGCCCCGAGGGCTCGGGGCTTTTTATCATTTAGCCCCGAGGACTCGGGGCTATTTTTTATTTAGCCCCGAGGGCTCGGGGCTTTTTATTATTTAGCCCCGAGGGCTCGGGGCTTTTAATTATTCAGCCCCGAGGGCTCGGGGCTATTTTTCATTTAGCCCCGAGGGCTCGGGGCTTTTCATTATTTAGCCCCGAGGGCTCGGGGCTTTTTATTATTTAGCCCCGAGGGCTCGGGGCTTTTTATTATTTAGCCCCGAGGGCTCGGGGCTATTTTTTAGTTAGCCCCGAGGGCTCGGGGCTTTTTTATTATTTAGCCCCGAGGACTCGAAGCTTTTTATTATTTAGCCCCGAGGGCTCGGGGCTTTTTATTATTTAGCCCCGAGGGCTCGGGGCTATTTTTCATTTAGCCCCGAGGGCTCGGGGCTTTTTATTATTTAGCCCCGAGGACTCGGGGCTATTTTTTATTTAGCCCCGAGGGCTCGGGGCTTTTTATTATTTAGCCCCGAGGGCTCGGGGCTTTTTATTATTTAGCCCCGAGGGCTCGGGGCTATTTTTTAGTTAGCCCCGAGGGCTCGGGGCTTTTTTATTATTTAGCCCCGAGGACTCGGGGCTTTTTATTATTTAGCCCCGAGGGCTCGGGGCTTTTTATTATTTAGCCCCGAGGACTCGGGGCTATTTTTTATTTAGCCCCGAGGGCTCGGGGCTTTTTATTATTTAGCCCCGAGGGCTCGGGGCTTTTTATTATTTAGCCCCGAGGGCTCGGGGCTATTTTTCATTTAGCCCCGAGGGCTCGGGGCTTTTTATTATTTAGCCCCGAGGACTCGGGGCTATTTTTTATTTAGCCCCGAGGGCTCGGGGCTTTTTATTATTTAGCCCCGAGGGCTCGGGGCTTTTTATTATTTAGCCCCGAGGGCTCGGGGCTTTTTATTATTTAGCCCCGAGGGCTCGGGGCTTTTTATTATTTAGCCCTGAGGGCTCGGGGCTTTTTATTATTTAGCCCCGAGGACTCGGGGCTATTTTTTATTTAGCCCCAAGGGCTCGGGGCTTTTTATTATTTAGCCCCGAGGGCTCGGGGCTTTTTATTATTCCGCCCCGAGATCTCGGGGGTATTTTTCATTTAGCCCCGAGGGCTCGGGGCTTTTTAGTATTTAGCCCCGAGGACTCGGGGCTATTTTTTATTTAGCCCCGAGGGCTCGGGGCTTTTCATTATTTAGCCCCGAGGGCTCGGGGCTTTTTATTATTTAGCCCCGAGGGCTCGGGGCTTTTTATTATTTAGCCCCGAGGGCTCGGGGCTTTTTATTATTTAGCCCCGAGGGCTCGGGGCTTTTTATTATTTAGCCCCGAGGGCTCGGGGCTTTTTATTATTTAGCCCCGAGGGCTCGGGGCTTTTTATTATTTAGCCCCGAGGGCTCGGGGCTTTTTATTATTTAGCCCCGAGGGCTCGGGGCTTTTTATTATTTAGCCCTGAGGGCTCGGGGCTATTTTTTATTTAGCCCCGAGGGCTCGGGGCTTTTTATTATTTAGCCCCGAGGACTCGGGGCTATTTTTTATTTAGCCCCAAGGGCTCGGGGCTTTTTATTATTTAGCCCCGAGGGCTCGGGGCTTTTTATTATTTCGCCCCGAGATCTCGGGGCTATTTTTTAGTTAGCTCCGAGGGCTCGGGGCTTTTTTATTATTTAGCCCCGAGGACTCGGGGCTTTTTATTATTTAGCCCCGAGGGCTCGGGGCTTTTTATTATTTAGCCCCGAGGGCTCGGGGCTATTTTTCATTTAGCCCCGAGGGCTCGGGGCTTTTTATTATTTAGCCCCGAGGACTCGGGGCTATTTTTTATTTAGCCCCGAGGGCTCGGGGCTTTTTATTATTTAGCCCCGAGGGCTCGGGGCTTTTTATTATTCAGCCCCGAGGGCTCGGGGCTTTTTATTATTTAGCCCCGAGGGCTCGGGGCTTTTTATTATTTAGCCCCGAGATCTCGGGGCTATTTTTCATTTAGCCCCGAGGGCTCGGGGCTTTTTATTATTTAGCCCCGAGGACTCGGGGCTATTTTTTATTTAGCCCCGAGGGCTCGGGGCTTTTTAGTATTTAGCCCCGAGGGCTCGGGGCTTTTTATTATTTAGCCCCGAGGGCTCGGGGCTATTTTTCATTTAGCCCCGAGGGCTCGGGGCTTTTTATTATTTAGCCCCGAGGGCTCGGGGCTATTCTTTATTTAGCCCCGAGGGCTCGGGGCTTTTTATTATTTAGCCCCGAGGGCTCGGGGCTTTTTATTATTTAGCCCCGAGATCTCGGGGCTATTTTTCATTTAGCCCCGAGGGCTCGGGGCTATTTTTTATTTAGCCCCGAGGGCTCGGGGCTTTTTATTATTTAGCCCCGAGGGCTCGGGGCTTTTTATTATTTAGCCCCGAGGGCTCGGGGCTTTTTATTATTTAGCCCCGAGGGCTCGGGGCTTTTTATTATTTAGCCCCGAGGGCTCGGGGCTTTTTATTATTTAGCCCCGAGGGCTCGGGGCTATTTTTCAATCAGCCCCGAGGGCTCGGGGATTTTTATTATTTAGCCCCGAGGGCTCGGGGCTATTTTGTATTTAGCCCCGAGGGCTCGGGGCTTTTTATTATTTAGCCCCGAGGGCTCGGGGCTTTTTATTATTTAGCCCCGAGGGCTCGGGGCTATTTTTTAATCAGCCCCGAGGGCTCGGGGATTTTTATTATTTAGCCCCGAGGGCTCGGGGCTATTTTTTATTTAGCCCCGAGGGCTCGGGGCTTTTTATTATTTAGCCCCGAGGGCTCGGGGCTTTTTTATTATTTAGCCCCGAGGGCTCGGGGCTATTTTTCATTTAGCCCCGAGGGCTCGGGGCTTTTTATTATTTAGCCCCGAGGGCTCGGGGCTTTTTATTATTTAGCCCCGAGGGCTCGGGGCTTTTTATTATTTAGCCCCGAGGGCTCGGGGCTTTTTATTATTTAGCCCCGAGGGCTCGGGGCTTTTTATTATTTAGCCCTGAGGGCTCGGGGCTATTTTTTATTTAGCCCCGAGGGCTCGGGGCTTTTTATTATTTAGCCCTGAGGGCTCGGGGCTATTTTTTATTTAGCCCCGAGGGCTCGGGGCTTTTTATTATTTAGCCCTGAGGGCTCGGGGCTATTTTTTATTTAGCCCCGAGGGCTCGGGGCTTTTTATTATTTAGCCCCGAGGGCTCGGGGCTTTTTATTATTTAGCCCCGAGGGCTCGGGGCTTTTTATTATTTAGCCCCGAGGGCTCGGGGCTTTTTATTATTTAGCCCTGAGGGCTCGGGGCTATTTTTTATTTAGCCCCGAGGGCTCGGGGCTTTTTATTATTTAGCTCCGAGGGCTCGGGGCTTTTTATTATTTAGCCCTGAGGGCTCGGGGCTATTTTTTATTTAGCCCCGAGGGCTCGGGGCTTTTTATTATTTAGCCCCGAGGACTCGGGGCTATTTTTTATTTAGCCCCGAGGGCTCGGGGCTTTTTATTATTTAGCCCCGAGGACTCGGGGCTATTTTTTATTTAGCCCCGAGGGCTCGGGGCTTTTTATTATTTAGCCCCGAGGGCTCGGGGCTTTTTATTATTTAGCCCCGAGGGCTCGGGGCTATTTTTTATTTAGCCCCGAGGGCTCGGGGCTTTTTATAATTTAGCCCCGAGGGCTCGGGGCTATTTTTTAGTTAGCCCCGAGGGCTCGGGGCTTTTTTATTATTTAGCCCCGAGGGCTCGGGGCTATTTTTCATTTAGCCCCGAGGGCTCGGGGCTTTTTATTATTTAGCCCCGAGGACTCGGGGCTATTTTTTATTTAGCCCCGAGGGCTCGGGGCTTTTTATTATTTAGCCCCGAGGGCTCGGGGCTTTTTATTATTTAGCCCCGAGGGCTCGGGGCTTTCTATTATTTAGCCCCGAGGACTCGGGGCTATTTTTTATTTAGCCCCGAGGGCTCGGGGCTTTTTATTATTTAGCTCCGAGGGCTCGGGGCTTTTTATTATTTAGCCCTGAGGGCTCGGGGCTATTTTTTATTTAGCCCCGAGGGCTCGGGGCTTTTTATTATTTAGCCCCGAGGACTCGGGGCTATTTTTTATTTAGCCCCGAGGGCTCGGGGCTTTTTATTATTTAGCCCCGAGGACTCGGGGCTATTTTCTATTTAGCCCCGAGGGCTCGGGGCTTTTTATTATTTAGCCCCGAGGGCTCGGGGCTTTTTATTATTTAGCCCCGAGGACTCGGGGCTATTTTTTATTTAGCCCCGAGGGCTCGGGGATTTTTATTATTTAGCCCCGAGGGCTCGGGGCTATTTTTTATTTAGCCCCGAGGGCTCGGGGCTTTTTATTATTTAGCCCCGAGGGCTCGGGGCTATTTTTTAGTTAGCCCCGAGGGCTCGGGGCTTTTTATTATTTAGCCCCGAGGACTCGGGGCTATTTTTTATTTAGCCCCGAGGGCTCGGGGCTTTTTATTATTTAGCCCCGAGGACTCGGGGCTATTTTCTATTTAGCCCCGAGGGCTCGGGGCTTTTTATTATTTAGCCCCGAGGACTCGGGGCTATTTTTTATTTAGCCCCGAGGGCTCGGGGATTTTTATTATTTAGCCCCGAGGGCTCGGGGCTATTTTTTATTTAGCCCCGAGGGCTCGGGGCTTTTTATTATTTAGCCCCGAGGGCTCGGGGCTATTTTTTAGTTAGCCCCGAGGGCTCGGGGCTTTTTTATTATTTAGCCCCGAGGGCTCGGGGCTATTTTTCATTTAGCCCCGAGGGCTCGGGGCTTTTTATTATTTAGCCCCGAGGACTCGGGGCTATTTTTTATTTAGCCCCGAGGGCTCAAGGCTTTTTATTATTTAGCCCCGAGGGCTCGGGGCTTTTTATTATTTAGCCCCGAGGGCTCGGGGCTATTTTTCATTTAGCCCCGAGGGCTCGGGGCTTTTTATTATTTAGCCCCGAGGGCTCGGGGCTATTCTTTATTTAGCCCCGAGGGCTCGGGGCTTTTTATTATTTAGCCCCGAGGGCTCGGGGCTTTTTATTATTTAGCCCCGAGATCTCGGGGCTATTTTTCATTTAGCCCCGAGGGCTCGGGGCTATTTTTTATTTAGCCCCGAGGGCTCGGGGCTTTTTATTATTTAGCCCCGAGGGCTCGGGGCTTTTTATTATTTAGCCCCGAGGGCTCGGGGCTTTTTATTATTTAGCCCCGAGGGCTCGGGTATTTTTATTATTTAGCCCCGAGGGCTCGGGGCTTTTTATTATTTAGCCCCGAGGGCTCGGGGCTTTTTATTATTTAGCCCCGAGGGCTCGGGGCTATTTTTCAATCAGCCCCGAGGGCTCGGGGATTTTTATTATTTAGCCCCGAGGGCTCGGGGCTATTTTGTATTTAGCCCCGAGGGCTCGGGGCTTTTTATTATTTAGCCCCGAGGGCTCGGGGCTTTTTATTATTTAGCCCCGAGGGCTCGGGGCTATTTTTTAATCAGCCCCGAGGGCTCGGGGATTTTTATTATTTAGCCCCGAGGGCTCGGGGCTATTTTTTATTTAGCCCCGAGGGCTCGGGGCTTTTTATTATTTAGCCCCGAGGGCTCGGGGCTTTTTTATTATTCAGCCCCGAGGGCTCGGGGCTATTTTTCATTTAGCCCCGAGGGCTCGGGGCTTTTTATTATTTAGCCCCGAGGGCTCGGGGCTTTTTATTATTTAGCCCCGAGGGCTCGGGGCTTTTTATTATTTAGCCCCGAGGGCTCGGGGCTTTTTATTATTTAGCCCCGAGGGCTCGGGGCTTTTTATTATTTAGCCCTGAGGGCTCGGGGCTATTTTTTATTTAGCCCCGAGGGCTCGGGGCTTTTTATTATTTAGCCCTGAGGGCTCGGGGCTATTTTTTATTTAGCCCCGAGGGCTCGGGGCTTTTTATTATTTAGCCCCGAGGGCTCGGGGCTTTTTATTATTTAGCCCCGAGGGCTCGGGGCTTTTTATTATTTAGCCCCGAGGGCTCGGGGCTTTTTATTATTTAGCCCTGAGGGCTCGGGGCTATTTTTTATTTAGCCCCGAGGGCTCGGGGCTTTTTATTATTTAGCTCCGAGGGCTCGGGGCTTTTTATTATTTAGCCCTGAGGGCTCGGGGCTATTTTTTATTTAGCCCCGAGGGCTCGGGGCTTTTTATTATTTAGCCCCGAGGACTCGGGGCTATTTTTTATTTAGCCCCGAGGGCTCGGGGCTTTTTATTATTTAGCCCCGAGGACTCGGGGCTATTTTTTATTTAGCCCCGAGGGCTCGGGGCTTTTTATTATTTAGCCCCGAGGGCTCGGGGCTTTTTATTATTTAGCCCCGAGGGCTCGGGGCTATTTTTTATTTAGCCCCGAGGGCTCGGGGCTTTTTATTATTTAGCCCCGAGGGCTCGGGGCTATTTTTTAGTTAGCCCCGAGGGCTCGGGGCTTTTTTATTATTTAGCCCCGAGGGCTCGGGGCTATTTTTCATTTAGCCCCGAGGGCTCGGGGCTTTTTATTATTTAGCCCCGAGGACTCGGGGCTATTTTTTATTTAGCCCCGAGGGCTCGGGGCTTTTTATTATTTAGCCCCGAGGGCTCGGGGCTTTTTATTATTTAGCCCCGAGGGCTCGGGGCTTTTTATTATTTAGCCCCGAGGGCTCGGGGCTTTTTATTATTTAGCCCTGAGGGCTCGGGGCTATTTTTTATTTAGCCCCGAGGGCTCGGGGCTTTTTATTATTTAGCTCCGAGGGCTCGGGGCTTTTTATCATTTAGCCCTGAGGGCTCGGGGCTTTTTATTATTTAGCCCCGAGGGCTCGGGGCTTTTTATTATTTAGCCCCGAGGGCTCGGGGCTTTTTATTATTTAGCCCCGAGGGCTCGGGGCTTTTTATTATTTAGCCCTGAGGGCTCGGGGCTATTTTTTATTTAGCCCCGAGGGCTCGGGGCTTTTTATTATTTAGCCCTGAGGGCTCGGGGCTATTTTTTATTTAGCCCCGAGGGCTCGGGGCTTTTTATTATTTAGCCCCGAGGGCTCGGGGCTTTTTATTATTTAGCCCTGAGGGCTCGGGGCTATTTTTTATTTAGCCCCGAGGGCTCGGGGCTTTTTATTATTTAGCTCCGAGGGCTCGGGGCTTTTTATTATTTAGCCCTGAGGGCTCGGGGCTATTTTTTATTTAGCCCCGAGGGCTCGGGGCTTTTTATTATTTTGCCCCGAGGACTCGGGGCAATTTTTTATTTAGCCCCGAGGGCTCGGGGCTTTTTATTATTTAGCCCCGAGGACTCGGGGCTATTTTCTATTTAGCCCCGAGGGCTCGGGGCTTTTTATTATTTAGCCCCGAGGGCTCGGGGCTTTTTATTATTTAGCCCCGAGGACTCGGGGCTATTTTTTATTTAGCCCCGAGGGCTCGGGAATTTTTATTATTTAGCCCCGAGGGCTCGGGGCTATTTTTTATTTAGCCCCGAGGGCTCGGGGCTTTTTATTATTTAGCCCCGAGGGCTCGGGGCTATTTTTTAGTTAGCCCCGAGGGCTCGGGGCTTTTTTATTATTTAGCCCCGAGGGCTCGGGGCTATTTTTCATTTAGCCCCGAGGGCTCGGGGCTTTTTATTATTTAGCCCCGAGGACTCGGGGCTATTTTTTATTTAGCCCCGAGGGCTCGGGGCTTTTTATTATTTAGCCCCGAGGGCTCGGGGCTTTTTATTATTTAGCCCCGAGGGCTCGGGGCTTTTTATTATTTAGCCCCGAGGGCTCGGGGCTTTTTATTATTTAGCCCTGAGGGCTCGGGGCTATTTTTTATTTAGCCCCGAGGGCTCGGGGCTTTTTATTATTTAGCTCCGAGGGCTCGGGGCTTTTTATTATTTAGCCCTGAGGGCTCGGGGCTATTTTTTATTTAGCCCCGAGGGATCGGGGCTTTTTATTATTTAGCCCCGAGGACTCGGGGCTATTTTTTATTTAGCCCCGAGGGCTCGGGGCTTTTTATTATTTAGCTCCGAGGGCTCGGGGCTTTTTATTATTTAGCCCTGAGGGCTCGGGGCTATTTTTTATTTAGCCCCGAGGGCTCGGGGCTTTTTATTATTTAGCCCCGAGGGCTCGGGGCTTTTTATTATTTAGCCCCGAGGGCTCGGGGCTTTTTACTATTTAGCCCCGAGATCTCGGGGCTATTTTTCAGTTAGCCCCGAGGGCTCGGGGCTTTTTTATTATTTAGCCCCGAGGACTCGGGGCTTTTTATTATTTAGCCCCGAGGGCTCGGGGCTTTTTATTATTTAGCCCCGAGGGCTCGGGGCTTTTTATTATTTAGCCCCGAGGGTTCGGGGCTATTTTTCATTTAGCCCCGAGGGCTCGGGGCTTTTTATTATTTAGCCCCGAGGGCTCGGGGCTTTTTATTATTTAGCCCCGAGGGCTCGGGGCTTTTTATTATTTAGCCCCGAGATCTCGGGGCTATTTTTCATTTAGCCCCGAGGGCTCGGGGCTTTTTATTATTTAGCCCCGAGGACTCGGGGCTATTTTTTATTTAGCCCCGAGGGCTCGGGGCTTTTTATTATTTAGCCCCGAGGGCTCGGGGCTATTTTTCATTTAGCCCCGAGGGCTCGAGGCTTTTCATTATTTAGCCCCGAGGGCTCGGGGCTATTTTTCATTTAGCACCGAAGGCTCGGGGCTATTTTTTATTTAGCCCCGAGGGCTCGGGGCTTTTTATTATTTAGCCCCGAGGGCTCGGGGCTATTTTTTATTTAGCCCCGAGGGCTCGAGGCTTTTTATTATTTAGCCCCGAGGGCTCGGGGCTATTTTTCATTTAGCCCCGAGGGCTCGGGGCTTTTTATTATTTAGCCCCGAGGGCTCGGGGCTATGTTTTAGTTAGCCCCGAGGGCTCGGGGCTTTTTTATTATTTAGCCCCGAGGACTCGGGGCTTTTTATTATTTAGCCCTGAGGGCTCGGGGCTTTTTATTATTTAGCCCTGAGGGCTCGGGGCTTTTTATTATTTAGCCCCGAGGGCTCGGGGCTATTTTTTATTTAGCCCCGAGGGCTCGGGGCTCTTTATTATTTAGCCCCGAGGGCTCGGGGCTTTTCATTATTTAGCCCCGAGGGCTCGGGGCTATTTTTCATTTAGCCCCGAGGGCTCGGGGCTTTCAATTATTTAGCCCCGAGGGCTCGGGGCTATTTTTCATTCAGCCCCGAGGGCTCGGGGCTTTTTATTATTTAGCCCCGAGGGCTCGGGGCTATTTTTTATTTAGCCCCGAGGGCTCGGGGCTTTTTATTATTTAGCCCCGAGGGCTCGGGGCTTTTTATTATTTAGCCCCGAGGGCTCGGGGCTTTTTATTATTTAGCCCCGAGGGCTCGGGGCTTTTTATTATTTAGCCCCGAGATCTCGGGGCTATTTTTCATTTAGCCCCGAGGGCTCGGGGCTTTTAATTATTTAGCCCCGAGGGCTCGGGGCTATTTTTCATTTAGCCCCGAGGGCTCGGGGCTTTTTATTATTTAGCCCCGAGGGCTCGGGGCTTTTTATTATTTAGCCCCGAGGGCTCGGGGCTTTTTATTATTTAGCCCTGAGGGCTCGGGGCTATTTTTATTTAGCCCCGAGGGCTCGGGGCTTTTTATTATTTAGCCCCGAGGACTCGGGGCTATTTTTTATTTAGCCCCGAGGGCTCGGGGCTTTTTATTATTTAGCCCCGAGGGCTCGGGGCTTTTTATTATTTAGCCCCGAGGGCTCGGGGCTTTTTATTATTTAGCCCCGAGGGCTCGGGGCTTTTTATTTTTTAGCCCCGAGGGCTCGGGGCTTTTTATTATTTAGCCCCGAGATCTCGGGGCTATTTTTCATTCAGCCCCGAGGGCTCGGGGCTTTTTATTATTCAGCCCCGAGGACTCGGGGCTATTTTTCATTCAGCCCCGAGGGCTCGGGGCTTTTTATTATTCAGCCCCGAGGACTCGGGGCTATTTTTCATTTAGCCCCGAGGGCTCGGGGCTTTCAATTATTTAGCCCCGAGGGCTCGGGGCTATTTTTTAATTCAGCCCCGAGGGCTCGGGGCTTTTTATTATTTAGCCCCGAGGGCTCGGGGCTATTTTTTATTTAGCCCCGAGGGCTCGGGGCTTTTTATTATTTAGCCCCGAGGGCTCGGGGCTTTTTATTATTTAGCCCCGAGGGCTCGGGGCTTTTTATTATTTAGCCCCGAGGGCTCGGGGCTTTTTATTATTTAGCCCCGAGATCTCGGGGCTATTTTTCATTTAGCCCCGAGGGCTCGGGGCTTTTTATTATTTAGCCCCGAGGACTCAGGGCTATTTTTTATTTAGCCCCGAGGGCTCGGGGCTTTTTATTATTTAGCCCCGAGGGCTCGGGGCTTTTTATTATTTAGCCCTGAGAGCTCGGGGCTATTTTTTATTTAGCCCCGAGGGCTCGGGGCTTTTTATTATTTAGCCCCGAGGGCTCGGGGCTATTTTTTAGTTAGCCCCGAGGGCTCGGGGCTTTTCTATTATTTAGCCCCGAGGACTCGGGGCTTTTTATTATTTAGCCCCGAGGGCTCGGGGCTTTTTATTATTTAGCCCCGAGGGTTCGGGGCTATTTTTCATTTAGCCCCGAGGGCTCGGGGCTTTTTATTATTCAGCCCCGAGGGCTCGGGGCTATTTTTCATTTAGCACCGAAGGCTCGGGGCTATTTTTTATTTAGCCCCGAGGGCTTGGGGCTTTTTATTATTTAGCCCCGAGGGCTCGGGGCTATTTTTTATTTAGCCCCGAGGGCTCGAGGCTTTTTATTATTTAGCCCCGAGGGCTCGGGGCTATTTTTCATTTAGCCCCGAGGGCTCGGGGCTTTTTATTATTTAGCCCCGAGGGCTCGGGGCTATTTTTAATTTAGCCCCGAGGGCTCGGGGCTTTTTATTATTTAGCCCCGAGGGCTCGGGGCTATTTTTATTTAGCCCCGAGGGCTCGGGGCTTTTTATTATTTAGCCCTGAGGGCTCGGGGCTTTTTATTATTTAGCCCCGAGGGCTCGGGGCTTTTTATTATTTAGCCCCGAGGGCTCGGGGCTATTTTTCATTTAGCCCCGAGGGCTCGGGGCTTTTAATTATTTAGCCCCGAGGGCTCGGGGCTTTTTATTATTTAGCCCCGAGGGCTCGGGGCTTTTTATTATTTAGCCCCGAGGGCTCGGGGCTTTTTATTATTTAGCCCCGAGGGCTCGGGGCTTTTTATTATTCAGCCCCGAGATCTCGGGGCTATCTTTCATTTAGCCCCGAGGGCTCGGGGCTTTTTATTATTTAGCCCCGAGGACTCAGGGCTATTTTTTATTTAGCCCCGAGGGCTCGGGGCTTTTTATTATTTAGCCCCGAGGGCTCGGGGCTTTTTATTATTTAGCCCTGAGAGCTCGGGGCTATTTTTTATTTAGCCCCGAGGGCTCGGGGCTTTTTATTATTTAGCCCCGAGGGCTCGGGGCTATTTTTTAGTTAGCCCCGAGGGCTCGGGGCTTTTCTATTATTTAGCCCCGAGGACTCGGGGCTTTTTATTATTTAGCCCCGAGGGTTCGGGGCTATTTTTCATTTAGCCCCGAGGGCTCGGGGCTTTTTATTATTCAGCCCCGAGGGCTCGGGGCTATTTTTCATTTAGCACCGAAGGCTCGGGGCTATTTTTTATTTAGCCCCGAGGGCTCGGGGCTTTTTATTATTTAGCCCCGAGGGCTCGGGGCTATTTTTTATTTAGCCCCGAGGGCTCGAGGCTTTTTATTATTTAGCCCCGAGGGCTCGGGGCTATTTTTCATTTAGCCCCGAGGGCTCGGGGCTTTTTATTATTTAGCCCCGAGGGCTCGGGGCTATTTTTAATTTAGCCCCGAGGGCTCGGGGCTTTTTATTATTTAGCCCCGAGGGCTCGGGGCTATTTTTATTTAGCCCCGAGGGCTCGGGGCTTTTTATTATTTAGCCCTGAGGGCTCGGGGCTTTTTATTATTTAGCCCCGAGGGCTCGGGGCTTTTTATTATTTAGCCCCGAGGGCTCGGGGCTATTTTTCATTTAGCCCCGAGGGCTCGGGGCTTTTAATTATTTAGCCCCGAGGGCTCGGGGCTTTTTATTATTTAGCCCCGAGGGCTCGGGGCTTTTTATTATTTAGCCCCGAGGGCTCGGGGCTTTTTATTATTTAGCCCCGAGGGCTCGGGGCTATTTTTTATTTAGCCCCGAGGGCTCGGGGCTTTTTATTATTTAGCCCCGAGGGCTCGGGGCTTTTTATTATTTAGCCCCGAGAGCTCGGGGCTTTTTATTATTTAGCCCCGAGGGCTCGGGGCTTTTTATTATTTAGCCCCGAGATCTCGGGGCTATTTTTCATTTAGCCCCGAGGGCTCGGGGCTTTTTATTATTCAGCCCCGAGGGCTCGGGGCTATTTTTCATTTAGCACCGAAGGCTCGGGGCTATTTTTTATTTAGCCCCGAGGGCTCGGGGCTTTTTATTATTTAGCCCCGAGGGCTCGGGGCTATTTTTCATTTAGCCCCGAGGGCTCGGGGCTTTTTATTATTTAGCCCCGAGGGCTCGGGGCTTTTTATTATTTAGCCCCGAGGGCTCGGGGCTTTTAATTATTCAGCCCCGAGGGCTCGGGGCTATTTTTCATTTAGCCCCGAGGGCTCGGGGCTTTTAATTATTTAGCCCCGAGGGCTCGGGGCTTTTAATTATTTAGCCCCGAGGGCTCGGGGCTATTTTTCATTTAGCCCCGAGGGCTCGGGGCTCTTTATTATTTAGCCCTGAGGGCTCGGGGCTTTTTATTATTTAGCTCCGAGGGCTCGGGGCTTTTTATTATTGAGCCCTGAGGGCTCGGGGCTATTTTTAATTTAGCCCCGAGGGCTCGGGGCTTTTTATTATTTAGCCCCGAGGACTCGGGGCTATTTTTTATTTAGCCCCGAGGGCTCGGGGCTTTTTATTATTTAGCCCCGAGGGCTCGGGGCTTTTCATTATTTAGCCCCGAGGGCTCGGGGCTTTTAATTATTCAGCCCCGAGGGCTCGGGGCTATTTTTCATTTAGCCCCGAGGGCTCGGGGCTTTTAATTATTTAGCCCCGAGGGCTCGGGGCTATTTTTCATTTAGCCCCGAGGGCTCGGGGCTCTTTATTATTTAGCCCCGAGGGCTCGGGGCTTTTAATTATTTAGCCCCGAGGGCTCGGGGCTTTTTATTATTTAGCCCCGAGGGCTCGGGGCTATTTTTTATTTAGCCCCGAGGGCTCGGGGCTTTTTATTATTTAGCCCCGAGGGCTCGGGGCTTTTTATTATTTAGCCCCGAGGGCTCGGGGCTTTTTATTATTTAGCCCCGAGGGCTCGGGGCTCTTTATTATTTAGCCCCGAGGGCTCGGGGCTTTTAATTATTTAGCCCCGAGGGCTCGGGGCTTTTTATTATTTAGCCCCGAGGGCTCGGGGCTATTTTTTATTTAGCCCCGAGGGCTCGGGGCTTTTTATTATTTAGCCCC
Organism: Aleiodes leptofemur; assembly: GCA_963942555.1. NCBI lineage: Eukaryota > Metazoa > Arthropoda > Insecta > Hymenoptera > Braconidae > Aleiodes > Aleiodes leptofemur. Next base: position 10,525,914 of record OZ012614.1, read on the forward strand.
GAGGGCTCGGGGCTTTTTATTATTTAGCCCCGAGGGCTCGGGGCTTTTTATTATTTAGCCCCGAGGGCTCGGGGCTTCTTATTATTTAGCCCCGAGGGCTCGGGGCTTTTTATTATTTAGCCCTGAGGGCTCGGGGCTATTTTTCATTTAGCCCCGAGGGCTCGGGGCTTTTAATTATTTATTCCCGAGGGCTCGGGGCTATTTTTCATTTAGCCCCGAGGGCTCGGGGCTTTTTATTATTTAGCCCCGAGGGCTCGGGGCTATTTTTAATTTAGCCCCGAGGGCTCGGGGCTTTTTATTATTTAGCCCCGAGGGCTCGGGGCTTTTTATTATTTAGCCCCGAGGGCTCGGGGCTATTTTTTATTTAGCCCCGAGGGCTCGGGGCTTTTTATTATTTAGCCCCGGGGGCTCGGGGCTTTTTATTATTTAGCCCCGAGGGCTCGGGGCTTTTTATTATTTAGCCCCGAGGGCTCGGGGCTTTTTATTATTTAGCCCTGAGGGCTCGGGGCTATTTTTCATTTAGCCCCGAGGGCTCGGGGCTTTTAATTATTTAGCCCCGAGGGCTCGGGGCTATTTTTCATTTAGCCCCGAGGGCTCGGGGCTTTTTATTATTTAGCCCCGAGGGCTCAGGGCTATTTTTAATTTAGCCCCGAGGGCTCGGGGCTTTTTATTATTTAGCCCCGAGGGCTCGGGGCTTTTTATTATTTAGCCCCGAGGGCTCGGGGCTTTTTATTATTTAGCCCCGAGTGCTCGGGGCCATTTTTTATATAGCCCCGAGGGCTCGAGGCTTTTTATTATTTAGCCCCTAGGGGTCGGGGCTTTTTATTATTTAGCCCCGAGGGCTCGGGGCTCTTTATTATTTAGCCCCGAGGGCTCGGGGCTTTTTATTATTCAGCCCCGAGGGCTCGGGGCTTTTTATTATTTAGCCCCGAGGGCTCGGGGCTTTTTATTATTTAGCCCCGAGGGCTCGGGGCTTTTTATTATTTAGCCCTGAGGGCTCGGGGCTATTTTTTATTTAGCCCCGAGGGCTCGGGGCTTTTTATTATTTAGCTCCGAGGGCTCGGGGCTTTTTATTATTTAGCCCTGAGGGCTCGGGGCTATTTTTTATTTAGCCCCGAGGGCTCGGGGCTTTTTATTATTTAGCCCCGAGGACTCGGGGCTATTTTTTATTTAGCCCCGAGGGCTCGGGGCTTTTTATTATTTAGCCCCGAGGACTCGGGGCTATTTTTTATTTAGCCCCGAGGGCTCGGGGCTTTTTATTATTTAGCCCCGAGGGCTCGGGGCTTTTTATTATTTAGCCCCGAGGGCTCGGGGCTATTTTTTATTTAGCCCCGAGGGCTCGGGGCTTTTTATTATTTAGCCCCGAGGGCTCGGGGCTATTTTTTAGTTAGCCCCGAGGGCTCGGGGCTTTTTTATTATTTAGCCCCGAGGGCTCGGGGCTATTTTTCATTTAGCCCCGAGGGCTCGGGGCTTTTTATTATTTAGCCCCGAGGACTCGGGGCTATTTTTTATTTAGCCCCGAGGGCTCGGGGCTTTTTATTATTTAGCCCCGAGGGCTCGGGGCTTTTTATTATTTAGCCCCGAGGGCTCGGGGCTTTTTATTATTTAGCCCCGAGGGCTCGGGGCTTTTTATTATTTAGCCCTGAGGGCTCGGGGCTATTTTTTATTTAGCCCCGAGGGCTCGGGGCTTTTTATTATTTAGCTCCGAGGGCTCGGGGCTTTTTATTATTTAGCCCTGAGGGCTCGGGGCTTTTTATTATTTAGCCCCGAGGGCTCGGGGCTTTTTATTATTTAGCCCCGAGGGCTCGGGGCTTTTTATTATTTAGCCCCGAGGGCTCGGGGCTTTTTATTATTTAGCCCTGAGGGCTCGGGGCTATTTTTTATTTAGCCCCGAGGGCTCGGGGCTTTTTATTATTTAGCCCTGAGGGCTCGGGGCTATTTTTTATTTAGCCCCGAGGGCTCGGGGCTTTTTATTATTTAGCCCCGAGGGCTCGGGGCTTTTTATTATTTAGCCCTGAGGGCTCGGGGCTATTTTTTATTTAGCCCCGAGGGCTCGGGGCTTTTTATTATTTAGCTCCGAGGGCTCGGGGCTTTTTATTATTTAGCCCTGAGGGCTCGGGGCTATTTTTTATTTAGCCCCGAGGGCTCGGGGCTTTTTATTATTTAGCCCCGAGGACTCGGGGCTATTTTTTATTTAGCCCCGAGGGCTCGGGGCTTTTTATTATTTAGCCCCGAGGACTCGGGGCTATTTTCTATTTAGCCCCGAGGGCTCGGGGCTTTTTATTATTTAGCCCCGAGGGCTCGGGGCTTTTTATTATTTAGCCCCGAGGACTCGGGGCTATTTTTTATTTAGCCCCGAGGGCTCGGGGATTTTTATTATTTAGCCCCGAGGGCTCGGGGCTATTTTTTATTTAGCCCCGAGGGCTCGGGGCTTTTTATTATTTAGCCCCGAGGGCTCGGGGCTATTTTTTAGTTAGCCCCGAGGGCTCGGGGCTTTTTTATTATTTAGCCCCGAGGGCTCGGGGCTATTTTTCATTTAGCCCCGAGGGCTCGGGGCTTTTTATTATTTAGCCCCGAGGACTCGGGGCTATTTTTTATTTAGCCCCGAGGGCTCGGGGCTTTTTATTATTTAGCCCCGAGGGCTCGGGGCTTTTTATTATTTAGCCCCGAGGGCTCGGGGCTTTTTATTATTTAGCCCCGAGGGCTCGGGGCTTTTTATTATTTAGCCCTGAGGGCTCGGGGCTATTTTTTATTTAGCCCCGAGGGCTCGGGGCTTTTTATTATTTAGCTCCGAGGGCTCGGGGCTTTTTATTATTTAGCCCTGAGGGCTCGGGGCTATTTTTTATTTAGCCCCGAGGGATCGGGGCTTTTTATTATTTAGCCCCGAGGACTCGGGGCTATTTTTTATTTAGCCCCGAGGGCTCGGGGCTTTTTATTATTTAGCTCCGAGGGCTCGGGGCTTTTTATTATTTAGCCCTGAGGGCTCGGGGCTATTTTTTATTTAGCCCCGAGGGCTCGGGGCTTTTTATTATTTAGCCCCGAGGGCTCGGGGCTTTTTATTATTTAGCCCCGAGGGCTCGGGGCTTTTTACTATTTAGCCCCGAGATCTCGGGGCTATTTTTCAGTTAGCCCCGAGGGCTCGGGGCTTTTTTATTATTTAGCCCCGAGGACTCGGGGCTTTTTATTATTTAGCCCCGAGGGCTCGGGGCTTTTTATTATTTAGCCCCGAGGGCTCGGGGCTTTTTATTATTTAGCCCCGAGGGTTCGGGGCTATTTTTCATTTAGCCCCGAGGGCTCGGGGCTTTTTATTATTTAGCCCCGAGGGCTCGGGGCTTTTTATTATTTAGCCCCGAGGGCTCGGGGCTTTTTATTATTTAGCCCCGAGATCTCGGGGCTATTTTTCATTTAGCCCCGAGGGCTCGGGGCTTTTTATTATTTAGCCCCGAGGACTCGGGGCTATTTTTTATTTAGTCCCGAGGGCTCGGGGCTTTTTATTATTTAGCCCCGAGGGCTCGGGGCTATTTTTCATTTAGCCCCGAGGGCTCGAGGCTTTTCATTATTTAGCCCCGAGGGCTCGGGGCTATTTTTCATTTAGCACCGAAGGCTCGGGGCTATTTTTTATTTAGCCCCGAGGGCTCGGGGCTTTTTATTATTTAGCCCCGAGGGCTCGGGGCTATTTTTTATTTAGCCCCGAGGGCTCGAGGCTTTTTATTATTTAGCCCCGAGGGCTCGGGGCTATTTTTCATTTAGCCCCGAGGGCTCGGGGCTTTTTATTATTTAGCCCCGAGGGCTCGGGGCTTTTAATTTTAGCCCCGAGGGCTCGGGGCTATTTTTCATTTAGCCCCGAGGGCTCGGGGCTTTTTATTATTTAGCCCCGAGGGCTCGGGGCTATTTTTTATTTAGCCCCGAGGGCTCGGGGCTTTTTATTATTTAGCCCCGAGGGCTCGGGGCTATTTTTCATTTAGCCCCGAGGGCTCGGGGCTTTTTATTATTTAGCCCCGAGGGCTCGGGGCTATGTTTTAGTTAGCCCCGAGGGCTCGGGGCTTTTTTATTATTTAGCCCCGAGGACTCGGGGCTTTTTATTATTTAGCCCTGAGGGCTCGGGGCTTTTTATTATTTAGCCCTGAGGGCTCGGGGCTTTTTATTATTTAGCCCCGAGGGCTCGGGGCTATTTTTTATTTAGCCCCGAGGGCTCGGGGCTCTTTATTATTTAGCCCCGAGGGCTCGGGGCTTTTCATTATTTAGCCCCGAGGGCTCGGGGCTATTTTTCATTTAGCCCCGAGGGCTCGGGGCTTTCAATTATTTAGCCCCGAGGGCTCGGGGCTATTTTTCATTCAGCCCCGAGGGCTCGGGGCTTTTTATTATTTAGCCCCGAGGGCTCGGGGCTATTTTTTATTTAGCCCCGAGGGCTCGGGGCTTTTTATTATTTAGCCCCGAGGGCTCGGGGCTTTTTATTATTTAGCCCCGAGGGCTCGGGGCTTTTTATTATTTAGCCCCGAGGGCTCGGGGCTTTTTATTATTTAGCCCCGAGATCTCGGGGCTATTTTTCATTTAGCCCCGAGGGCTCGGGGCTTTTAATTATTTAGCCCCGAGGGCTCGGGGCTATTTTTCATTTAGCCCCGAGGGCTCGGGGCTTTTTATTATTTAGCCCCGAGGGCTCGGGGCTTTTTATTATTTAGCCCCGAGGGCTCGGGGCTTTTTATTATTTAGCCCTGAGGGCTCGGGGCTATTTTTTATTTAGCCCCGAGGGCTCGGGGCTTTTTATTATTTAGCCCCGAGGACTCGGGGCTATTTTTTATTTAGCCCCGAGGGCTCGGGGCTTTTTATTATTTAGCCCCGAGGGCTCGGGGCTTTTTATTATTTAGCCCCGAGGGCTCGGGGCTTTTTATTATTTAGCCCCGAGGGCTCGGGGCTTTTTATTTTTTAGCCCCGAGGGCTCGGGGCTTTTTATTATTTAGCCCCGAGATCTCGGGGCTATTTTTCATTCAGCCCCGAGGGCTCGGGGCTTTTTATTATTCAGCCCCGAGGACTCGGGGCTATTTTTCATTCAGCCCCGAGGGCTCGGGGCTTTTTATTATTCAGCCCCGAGGACTCGGGGCTATTTTTCATTTAGCCCCGAGGGCTCGGGGCTTTCAATTATTTAGCCCCGAGGGCTCGGGGCTATTTTTTAATTCAGCCCCGAGGGCTCGGGGCTTTTTATTATTTAGCCCCGAGGGCTCGGGGCTATTTTTTATTTAGCCCCGAGGGCTCGGGGCTTTTTATTATTTAGCCCCGAGGGCTCGGGGCTTTTTATTATTTAGCCCCGAGGGCTCGGGGCTTTTTATTATTTAGCCCCGAGGGCTCGGGGCTTTTTATTATTTAGCCCCGAGATCTCGGGGCTATTTTTCATTTAGCCCCGAGGGCTCGGGGCTTTTTATTATTTAGCCCCGAGGACTCAGGGCTATTTTTTATTTAGCCCCGAGGGCTCGGGGCTTTTTATTATTTAGCCCCGAGGGCTCGGGGCTTTTTATTATTTAGCCCTGAGAGCTCGGGGCTATTTTTTATTTAGCCCCGAGGGCTCGGGGCTTTTTATTATTTAGCCCCGAGGGCTCGGGGCTATTTTTTAGTTAGCCCCGAGGGCTCGGGGCTTTTCTATTATTTAGCCCCGAGGACTCGGGGCTTTTTATTATTTAGCCCCGAGGGCTCGGGGCTTTTTATTATTTAGCCCCGAGGGTTCGGGGCTATTTTTCATTTAGCCCCGAGGGCTCGGGGCTTTTTATTATTCAGCCCCGAGGGCTCGGGGCTATTTTTCATTTAGCACCGAAGGCTCGGGGCTATTTGTTATTTAGCCCCGAGGGCTTGGGGCTTTTTATTATTTAGCCCCGAGGGCTCGGGGCTATTTTTTCTTTAGCCCCGAGGGCTCGAGGCTTTTTATTATTTAGCCCCGAGGGCTCGGGGCTATTTTTCATTTAGCCCCGAGGGCTCGGGGCTTTTTATTATTTAGCCCCGAGGGCTCGGGGCTATTTTTAATTTAGCCCCGAGGGCTCGGGGCTTTTTATTATTTAGCCCCGAGGGCTCGGGGCTATTTTTATTTAGCCCCGAGGGCTCGGGGCTTTTTATTATTTAGCCCTGAGGGCTCGGGGCTTTTTATTATTTAGCCCCGAGGGCTCGGGGCTTTTTATTATTTAGCCCCGAGGGCTCGGGGCTATTTTTCATTTAGCCCCGAGGGCTCGGGGCTTTTAATTATTTAGCCCCGAGGGCTCGGGGCTTTTTATTATTTAGCCCCGAGGGCTCGGGGCTTTTTATTATTTAGCCCCGAGGGCTCGGGGCTTTTTATTATTTAGCCCCGAGGGCTCGGGGCTTTTTATTATTTAGCCCCGAGATCTCGGGGCTATTTTTCATTTAGCCCCGAGGGCTCGGGGCTTTTTATTATTTAGCCCCGAGGACTCAGGGCTATTTTTTATTTAGCCCCGAGGGCTCGGGGCTTTTTATTATTTAGCCCCGAGGGCTCGGGGCTTTTTATTATTTAGCCCTGAGAGCTCGGGGCTATTTTTTATTTAGCCCCGAGGGCTCGGGGCTTTTTATTATTTAGCCCCGAGGGCTCGGGGCTATTTTTTAGTTAGCCCCGAGGGCTCGGGGCTTTTCTATTATTTAGCCCCGAGGACTCGGGGCTTTTTATTATTTAGCCCCGAGGGTTCGGGGCTATTTTTCATTTAGCCCCGAGGGCTCGGGGCTTTTTATTATTCAGCCCCGAGGGCTCGGGGCTATTTTTCATTTAGCACCGAAGGCTCGGGGCTATTTTTTATTTAGCCCCGAGGGCTCGGGGCTTTTTATTATTTAGCCCCGAGGGCTCGGGGCTATTTTTTATTTAGCCCCGAGGGCTCGAGGCTTTTTATTATTTAGCCCCGAGGGCTCGGGGCTATTTTTCATTTAGCCCCGAGGGCTCGGGGCTTTTTATTATTTAGCCCCGAGGGCTCGGGGCTATTTTTAATTTAGCCCCGAGGGCTCGGGGCTTTTTATTATTTAGCCCCGAGGGCTCGGGGCTATTTTTATTTAGCCCCGAGGGCTCGGGGCTTTTTATTATTTAGCCCTGAGGGCTCGGGGCTTTTTATTATTTAGCCCCGAGGGCTCGGGGCTTTTTATTATTTAGCCCCGAGGGCTCGGGGCTATTTTTCATTTAGCCCCGAGGGCTCGGGGCTTTTAATTATTTAGCCCCGAGGGCTCGGGGCTTTTTATTATTTAGCCCCGAGGGCTCGGGGCTTTTTATTATTTAGCCCCGAGGGCTCGGGGCTTTTTATTATTTAGCCCCGAGGGCTCGGGGCTATTTTTTATTTAGCCCCAAGGGCTCGGGGCTTTTTATTATTTAGCCCCGAGGGCTCGGGGCTTTTTATTATTTAGCCCCGAGAGCTCGGGGCTTTTTATTATTTAGCCCCGAGGGCTCGGGGCTTTTTATTATTTAGCCCCGAGATCTCGGGGCTATTTTTCATTTAGCCCCGAGGGCTCGGGGCTTTTTATTATTCAGCCCCGAGGGCTCGGGGCTATTTTTCATTTAGCACCGAAGGCTCGGGGCTATTTTTTATTTAGCCCCGAGGGCTCGGGGCTTTTTATTATTTAGCCCCGAGGGCTCGGGGCTATTTTTCATTTAGCCCCGAGGGCTCGGGGCTTTTTATTATTTAGCCCCGAGGGCTCGGGGCTTTTTATTATTTAGCCCCGAGGGCTCGGGGCTTTTAATTATTCAGCCCCGAGGGCTCGGGGCTATTTTTCATTTAGCCCCGAGGGCTCGGGGCTTTTAATTATTTAGCCCCGAGGGCTCGGGGCTTTTAATTATTTAGCCCCGAGGGCTCGGGGCTATTTTTCATTTAGCCCCGAGGGCTCGGGGCTCTTCATTATTTAGCCCTGAGGGCTCGGGGCTTTTTATTATTTAGCTCCGAGGGCTCGGGGCTTTTTATTATTGAGCCCTGAGGGCTCGGGGCTATTTTTAATTTAGCCCCGAGGGCTCGGGGCTTTTTATTATTTAGCCCCGAGGACTCGGGGCTATTTTTTATTTAGCCCCGAGGGCTCGGGGCTTTTTATTATTTAGCCCCGAGGGCTCGGGGCTTTTCATTATTTAGCCCCGAGGGCTCGGGGCTTTTAATTATTCAGCCCCGAGGGCTCGGGGCTATTTTTCATTTAGCCCCGAGGGCTCGGGGCTTTTAATTATTTAGCCCCGAGGGCTCGGGGCTATTTTTCATTTAGCCCCGAGGGCTCGGGGCTCTTTATTATTTAGCCCCGAGGGCTCGGGGCTTTTAATTATTTAGCCCCGAGGGCTCGGGGCTTTTTATTATTTAGCCCCGAGGGCTCGGGGCTATTTTTTATTTAGCCCCGAGGGCTCGGGGCTTTTTATTATTTAGCCCCGAGGGCTCGGGGCTTTTTATTATTTAGCCCCGAGGGCTCGGGGCTTTTTATTATTTAGCCCCGAGGGCTCGGGGCTTTTTATTATTTAGCCCCGAGGGCTCGGGGCTTTTTATTATTTAGCCCTGAGGGCTCGGGGCTATTTTTCATTTAGCCCCGAGGGCTCGGGGCTTTTAATTATTTATTCCCGAGGGCTCGGGGCTATTTTTTATTTAGCCCCGAGGGCTCGGGGCTTTTTATTATTTAGCCCCGAGGGCTCGGGGCTATTTTTCATTTAGCCCCGAGGGCTCGGGGCTTTTTATTATTTAGCCCCGAGGGCTCGGGGCTTTTTATTATTTAGCCCCGAGGGCTCGGGGCTTTTAATTATTCAGCCCCGAGGGCTCGGGGCTATTTTTCATTTAGCCCCGAGGGCTCGGGGCTTTTAATTATTTAGCCCCGAGGGCTCGGGGCTTTTAATTATTTAGCCCCGAGGGCTCGGGGCTATTTTTCATTTAGCCCCGAGGGCTCGGGGCTCTTTATTATTTAGCCCTGAGGGCTCGGGGCTTTTTATTATTTAGCTCCGAGGGCTCGGGGCTTTTTATTATTGAGCCCTGAGGGCTCGGGGCTATTTTTAATTTAGCCCCGAGGGCTCGGGGCTTTTTATTATTTAGCCCCGAGGACTCGGGGCTATTTTTTATTTAGCCCCGAGGGCTCGGGGCTTTTTATTATTTAGCCCCGAGGGCTCGGGGCTTTTCATTATTTAGCCCCGAGGGCTCGGGGCTTTTAATTATTCAGCCCCGAGGGCTCGGGGCTATTTTTCATTTAGCCCCGAGGGCTCGGGGCTTTTAATTATTTAGCCCCGAGGGCTCGGGGCTATTTTTCATTTAGCCCCGAGGGCTCGGGGCTCTTTATTATTTAGCCCCGAGGGCTCGGGGCTTTTAATTATTTAGCCCCGAGGGCTCGGGGCTTTTTATTATTTAGCCCCGAGGGCTCGGGGCTATTTTCTATTTAGCCCCGAGGGCTCGGGGCTTTTTATTATTTAGCCCCGAGGGCTCGGGGCTTTTTATTATTTAGCCCCGAGGGCTCGGGGCTTTTTATTATTTAGCCCCGAGGGCTCGGGGCTTTTTATTATTTAGCCCCGAGGGCTCGGGGCTTTTTATTATTTAGCCCTGAGGGCTCGGGGCTATTTTTCATTTAGCCCCGAGGGCTCGGGGCTTTTAATTATTTATTCCCGAGGGCTCGGGGCTATTTTTCATTTAGCCCCGAGGGCTCGGGGCTTTTTATTATTTAGCCCCGAGGGCTCGGGGCTATTTTTAATTTAGCCCCGAGGGCTCGGGGCTTTTTATTATTTAGCCCCGAGGGCTCGGGGCTTTTTATTATTTAGCCCCGAGGGCTCGGGGCTATTTTTTATTTAGCCCCGAGGGCTCGGGGCTTTTTATTATTTAGCCCCGGGGGCTCGGGGCTTTTTATTATTTAGCCCCGAGGGCTCGGGGCTTTTTATTATTTAGCCCCGAGGGCTCGGGGCTTTTTATTATTTAGCCCTGAGGGCTCGGGGCTATTTTTCATTTAGCCCCGAGGGCTCGGGGCTTTTAATTATTTAGCCCCGAGGGCTCGGGGCTATTTTTTATTTAGCCCCGAGGGCTCGGGGCTTTTTATTATTTAGCCCCGAGGGCTCGGGGCTATTTTTCATTTAGCCCCGAGGGCTCGAGGCTTTTCATTATTTAGCCCCGAGGGCTCGGGGCTATTTTTCATTTAGCACCGAAGGCTCGGGGCTATTTTTTATTTAGCCCCGAGGGCTCGGGGCTTTTTATTATTTAGCCCCGAGGGCTCGGGGCTATTTTTTATTTAGCCCCGAGGGCTCGAGGCTTTTTATTATTTAGCCCCGAGGGCTCGGGGCTATTTTTCATTTAGCCCCGAGGGCTCGGGGCTTTTTATTATTTAGCCCCGAGGGCTCGGGGCTTTTAATTTTAGCCCCGAGGGCTCGGGGCTATTTTTCATTTAGCCCCGAGGGCTCGGGGCTTTTTATTATTTAGCCCCGAGGGCTCGGGGCTATTTTTTATTTAGCCCCGAGGGCTCGGGGCTTTTTATTATTTAGCCCCGAGGGCTCGGGGCTATTTTTCATTTAGCCCCGAGGGCTCGGGGCTTTTTATTATTTAGCCCCGAGGGCTCGGGGCTATGTTTTAGTTAGCTCCGAGGGCTCGGGGCTTTTTTATTATTTAGCCCCGAGGACTCGGGGCTTTTTATTATTTAGCCCTGAGGGCTCGGGGCTTTTTATTATTTAGCCCTGAGGGCTCGGGGCTTTTTATTATTTAGCCCCGAGGGCTCGGGGCTATTTTTTATTTAGCCCCGAGGGCTCGGGGCTCTTTATTATTTAGCCCCGAGGGCTCGGGGCTTTTCATTATTTAGCCCCGAGGGCTCGGGGCTATTTTTCATTTAGCCCCGAGGGCTCGGGGCTTTCAATTATTTAGCCCCGAGGGCTCGGGGCTATTTTTCATTCAGCCCCGAGGGCTCGGGGCTTTTTATTATTTAGCCCCGAGGGCTCGGGGCTATTTTTTATTTAGCCCCGAGGGCTCGGGGCTTTTTATTATTTAGCCCCGAGGGCTCGGGGCTTTTTATTATTTAGCCCCGAGGGCTCGGGGCTTTTTATTATTTAGCCCCGAGGGCTCGGGGCTTTTTATTATTTAGCCCCGAGATCTCGGGGCTATTTTTCATTTAGCCCCGAGGGCTCGGGGCTTTTAATTATTTAGCCCCGAGGGCTCGGGGCTATTTTTCATTTAGCCCCGAGGGCTCGGGGCTTTTTATTATTTAGCCCCGAGGGCTCGGGGCTTTTTATTATTTAGCCCCGAGGGCTCGGGGCTTTTTATTATTTAGCCCTGAGGGCTCGGGGCTATTTTTTATTTAGCCCCGAGGGCTCGGGGCTTTTTATTATTTAGCCCCGAGGACTCGGGGCTATTTTTTATTTAGCCCCGAGGGCTCGGGGCTTTTTATTATTTAGCCCCGAGGGCTCGGGGCTTTTTATTATTTAGCCCCGAGGGCTCGGGGCTTTTTATTATTTAGCCCCGAGGGCTCGGGGCTTTTTATTTTTTAGCCCCGAGGGCTCGGGGCTTTTTATTATTTAGCCCCGAGATCTCGGGGCTATTTTTCATTCAGCCCCGAGGGCTCGGGGCTTTTTATTATTCAGCCCCGAGGACTCGGGGCTATTTTTCATTCAGCCCCGAGGGCTCGGGGCTTTTTATTATTCAGCCCCGAGGACTCGGGGCTATTTTTCATTTAGCCCCGAGGGCTCGGGGCTTTCAATTATTTAGCCCCGAGGGCTCGGGGCTATTTTTTAATTCAGCCCCGAGGGCTCGGGGCTTTTTATTATTTAGCCCCGAGGGCTCGGGGCTATTTTTTATTTAGCCCCGAGGGCTCGGGGCTTTTTATTATTTAGCCCCGAGGGCTCGGGGCTTTTTATTATTTAGCCCCGAGGGCTCGGGGCTTTTTATTATTTAGCCCCGAGGGCTCGGGGCTTTTTATTATTTAGCCCCGAGATCTCGGGGCTATTTTTCATTTAGCCCCGAGGGCTCGGGGCTTTTTATTATTTAGCCCCGAGGACTCAGGGCTATTTTTTATTTAGCCCCGAGGGCTCGGGGCTTTTTATTATTTAGCCCCGAGGGCTCGGGGCTTTTTATTATTTAGCCCTGAGAGCTCGGGGCTATTTTTTATTTAGCCCCGAGGGCTCGGGGCTTTTTATTATTTAGCCCCGAGGGCTCGGGGCTATTTTTTAGTTAGCCCCGAGGGCTCGGGGCTTTTCTATTATTTAGCCCCGAGGACTCGGGGCTTTTTATTATTTAGCCCCGAGGGCTCGGGGCTTTTTATTATTTAGCCCCGAGGGTTCGGGGCTATTTTTCATTTAGCCCCGAGGGCTCGGGGCTTTTTATTATTCAGCCCCGAGGGCTCGGGGCTATTTTTCATTTAGCACCGAAGGCTCGGGGCTATTTTTTATTTAGCCCCGAGGGCTTGGGGCTTTTTATTATTTAGCCCCGAGGGCTCGGGGCTATTTTTTATTTAGCCCCGAGGGCTCGAGGCTTTTTATTATTTAGCCCCGAGGGCTCGGGGCTATTTTTCATTTAGCCCCGAGGGCTCGGGGCTTTTTATTATTTAGCCCCGAGGGCTCGGGGCTATTTTTAATTTAGCCCCGAGGGCTCGGGGCTTTTTATTATTTAGCCCCGAGGGCTCGGGGCTATTTTTATTTAGCCCCGAGGGCTCGGGGCTTTTTATTATTTAGCCCTGAGGGCTCGGGGCTTTTTATTATTTAGCCCCGAGGGCTCGGGGCTTTTTATTATTTAGCCCCGAGGGCTCGGGGCTATTTTTCATTTAGCCCCGAGGGCTCGGGGCTTTTAATTATTTAGCCCCGAGGGCTCGGGGCTTTTTATTATTTAGCCCCGAGGGCTCGGGGCTTTTTATTATTTAGCCCCGAGGGCTCGGGGCTTTTTATTATTTAGCCCCGAGGGCTCGGGGCTTTTTATTATTCAGCCCCGAGATCTCGGGGCTATTTTTCATTTAGCCCCGAGGGCTCGGGGCTTTTTATTATTTAGCCCCGAGGACTCAGGGCTATTTTTTATTTAGCCCCGAGGGCTCGGGGCTTTTTATTATTTAGCCCCGAGGGCTCGGGGCTTTTTATTATTTAGCCCTGAGAGCTCGGGGCTATTTTTTATTTAGCCCCGAGGGCTCGGGGCTTTTTATTATTTAGCCCCGAGGGCTCGGGGCTATTTTTTAGTTAGCCCCGAGGGCTCGGGGCTTTTCTATTATTTAGCCCCGAGGACTCGGGGCTTTTTATTATTTAGCCCCGAGGGTTCGGGGCTATTTTTCATTTAGCCCCGAGGGCTCGGGGCTTTTTATTATTCAGCCCCGAGGGCTCGGGGCTATTTTTCATTTAGCACCGAAGGCTCGGGGCTATTTTTTATTTAGCCCCGAGTGCTCGGGGCTTTTTATTATTTAGCCCCGAGGGCTCGGGGCTATTTTTTATTTAGCCCCGAGGGCTCGAGGCTTTTTATTATTTAGCCCCGAGGGCTCGGGGCTATTTTTCATTTAGCCCCGAGGGCTCGGGGCTTTTTATTATTTAGCCCCGAGGGCTCGGGGCTATTTTTAATTTAGCCCCGAGGGCTCGGGGCTTTTTATTATTTAGCCCCGAGGGCTCGGGGCTATTTTTATTTAGCCCCGAGGGCTCGGGGCTTTTTATTATTTAGCCCTGAGGGCTCGGGGCTTTTTATTATTTAGCCCCGAGGGCTCGGGGCTTTTTATTATTTAGCCCCGAGGGCTCGGGGCTATTTTTCATTTAGCCCCGAGGGCTCGGGGCTTTTAATTATTTAGCCCCGAGGGCTCGGGGCTTTTTATTATTTAGCCCCGAGGGCTCGGGGCTTTTTATTATTTAGCCCCGAGGGCTCGGGGCTTTTTATTATTTAGCCCCGAGGGCTCGGGGCTATTTTTTATTTAGCCCCGAGGGCTCGGGGCTTTTTATTATTTAGCCCCGAGGGCTCGGGGCTTTTTATTATTTAGCCCCGAGAGCTCGGGGCTTTTTATTATTTAGCCCCGAGGGCTCGGGGCTTTTTATTATTTAGCCCCGAGATCTCGGGGCTATTTTTCATTTAGCCCCGAGGGCTCGGGGCTTTTTATTATTCAGCCCCGAGGGCTCGGGGCTATTTTTCATTTAGCACCGAAGGCTCGGGGCTATTTTTTATTTAGCCCCGAGGGCTCGGGGCTTTTTATTATTTAGCCCCGAGGGCTCGGGGCTATTTTTCATTTAGCCCCGAGGGCTCGGGGCTTTTTATTATTTAGCCCCGAGGGCTCGGGGCTTTTTATTATTTAGCCCCGAGGGCTCGGGGCTTTTAATTATTCAGCCCCGAGGGCTCGGGGCTATTTTTCATTTAGCCCCGAGGGCTCGGGGCTTTTAATTATTTAGCCCCGAGGGCTCGGGGCTTTTAATTATTTAGCCCCGAGGGCTCGGGGCTATTTTTCATTTAGCCCCGAGGGCTCGGGGCTCTTTATTATTTAGCCCTGAGGGCTCGGGGCTTTTTATTATTTAGCTCCGAGGGCTCGGGGCTTTTTATTATTGAGCCCTGAGGGCTCGGGGCTATTTTTAATTTAGCCCCGAGGGCTCGGGGCTTTTTATTATTTAGCCCCGAGGACTCGGGGCTATTTTTTATTTAGCCCCGAGGGCTCGGGGCTTTTTATTATTTAGCCCCGAGGGCTCGGGGCTTTTCATTATTTAGCCCCGAGGGCTCGGGGCTTTTAATTATTCAGCCCCGAGGGCTCGGGGCTATTTTTCATTTAGCCCCGAGGGCTCGGGGCTTTTAATTATTTAGCCCCGAGGGCTCGGGGCTATTTTTCATTTAGCCCCGAGGGCTCGGGGCTCTTTATTATTTAGCCCCGAGGGCTCAGGGCTTTTAATTATTTAGCCCCGAGGGCTCGGGGCTTTTTATTATTTAGCCCCGAGGGCTCGGGGCTATTTTTTATTTAGCCCCGAGGGCTCGGGGCTTTTTATTATTTAGCCCCGAGGGCTCGGGGCTTTTTATTATTTAGCCCCGAGGGCTCGGGGCTTTTTATTATTTAGCCCCGAGGGCTCGGGGCTCTTTATTATTTAGCCCCGAGGGCTCGGGGCTTTTAATTATTTAGCCCCGAGGGCTCGGGGCTTTTTATTATTTAGCCCCGAGGGCTCGGGGCTATTTTTTATTTAGCCCCGAGGGCTCGGGGCTTTTTATTATTTAGCCCCGAGGGCTCGGGGCTTTTTATTATTTAGCCCCGAGGGCTCGGGGCTTTTTATTATTTAGCCCCGAGGGCTCGGGGCTTCTTATTATTTAGCCCCGAGGGCTCGGGGCTTTTTATTATTTAGCCCTGAGGGCTCGGGGCTATTTTTCATTTAGCCCCGAGGGCTCGGGGCTTTTAATTATTTATTCCCGAGGGCTCGGGGCTATTTTTCATTTAGCCCCGAGGGCTCGGGGCTTTTTATTATTTAGCCCCGAGGGCTCGGGGCTATTTTTAATTTAGCCCCGAGGGCTCGGGGCTTTTTATTATTTAGCCCCGAGGGCTCGGGGCTTTTTATTATTTAGCCCCGAGGGCTCGGGGCTATTTTTTATTTAGCCCCGAGGGCTCGGGGCTTTTTATTATTTAGCCCCGGGGGCTCGGGGCTTTTTATTATTTAGCCCCGAGGGCTCGGGGCTTTTTATTATTTAGCCCCGAGGGCTCGGGGCTTTTTATTATTTAGCCCTGAGGGCTCGGGGCTATTTTTCATTTAGCCCCGAGGGCTCGGGGCTTTTAATTATTTAGCCCCGAGGGCTCGGGGCTATTTTTCATTTAGCCCCGAGGGCTCGGGGCTTTTTATTATTTAGCCCCGAGGGCTCAGGGCTATTTTTAATTTAGCCCCGAGGGCTCGGGGCTTTTTATTATTTAGCCCCGAGGGCTCGGGGCTTTTTATTATTTAGCCCCGAGGGCTCGGGGCTTTTTATTATTTAGCCCCGAGTGCTCGGGGCCATTTTTTATATAGCCCCGAGGGCTCGAGGCTTTTTATTATTTAGCCCCTAGGGGTCGGGGCTTTTTATTATTTAGCCCCGAGGGCTCGGGGCTCTTTATTATTTAGCCCCGAGGGCTCGGGGCTTTTTATTATTCAGCCCCGAGGGCTCGGGGCTTTTTATTATTTAGCCCCGAGGGCTCGGGGCTTTTTATTATTTAGCCCCGAGGGCTCGGGGCTTTTTATTATTTAGCCCTGAGGGCTCGGGGCTATTTTTTATTTAGCCCCGAGGGCTCGGGGCTTTTTATTATTTAGCTCCGAGGGCTCGGGGCTTTTTATTATTTAGCCCTGAGGGCTCGGGGCTATTTTTTATTTAGCCCCGAGGGCTCGGGGCTTTTTATTATTTAGCCCCGAGGACTCGGGGCTATTTTTTATTTAGCCCCGAGGGCTCGGGGCTTTTTATTATTTAGCCCCGAGGACTCGGGGCTATTTTTTATTTAGCCCCGAGGGCTCGGGGCTTTTTATTATTTAGCCCCGAGGGCTCGGGGCTTTTTATTATTTAGCCCCGAGGGCTCGGGGCTATTTTTTATTTAGCCCCGAGGGCTCGGGGCTTTTTATTATTTAGCCCCGAGGGCTCGGGGCTATTTTTTAGTTAGCCCCGAGGGCTCGGGGCTTTTTTATTATTTAGCCCCGAGGGCTCGGGGCTATTTTTCATTTAGCCCCGAGGGCTCGGGGCTTTTTATTATTTAGCCCCGAGGACTCGGGGCTATTTTTTATTTAGCCCCGAGGGCTCGGGGCTTTTTATTATTTAGCCCCGAGGGCTCGGGGCTTTTTATTATTTAGCCCCGAGGGCTCGGGGCTTTTTATTATTTAGCCCCGAGGGCTCGGGGCTTTTTATTATTTAGCCCTGAGGGCTCGGGGCTATTTTTTATTTAGCCCCGAGGGCTCGGGGCTTTTTATTATTTAGCTCCGAGGGCTCGGGGCTTTTTATTATTTAGCCCTGAGGGCTCGGGGCTTTTTATTATTTAGCCCCGAGGGCTCGGGGCTTTTTATTATTTAGCCCCGAGGGCTCGGGGCTTTTTATTATTTAGCCCCGAGGGCTCGGGGCTTTTTATTATTTAGCCCTGAGGGCTCGGGGCTATTTTTTATTTAGCCCCGAGGGCTCGGGGCTTTTTATTATTTAGCCCTGAGGGCTCGGGGCTATTTTTTATTTAGCCCCGAGGGCTCGGGGCTTTTTATTATTTAGCCCCGAGGGCTCGGGGCTTTTTATTATTTAGCCCTGAGGGCTCGGGGCTATTTTTTATTTAGCCCCGAGGGCTCGGGGCTTTTTATTATTTAGCTCCGAGGGCTCGGGGCTTTTTATTATTTAGCCCTGAGGGCTCGGGGCTATTTTTTATTTAGCCCCGAGGGCTCGGGGCTTTTTATTATTTAGCCCCGAGGACTCGGGGCTATTTTTTATTTAGCCCCGAGGGCTCGGGGCTTTTTATTATTTAGCCCCGAGGACTCGGGGCTATTTTCTATTTAGCCCCGAGGGCTCGGGGCTTTTTATTATTTAGCCCCGAGGGCTCGGGGCTTTTTATTATTTAGCCCCGAGGACTCGGGGCTATTTTTTATTTAGCCCCGAGGGCTCGGGGATTTTTATTATTTAGCCCCGAGGGCTCGGGGCTATTTTTTATTTAGCCCCGAGGGCTCGGGGCTTTTTATTATTTAGCCCCGAGGGCTCGGGGCTATTTTTTAGTTAGCCCCGAGGGCTCGGGGCTTTTTTATTATTTAGCCCCGAGGGCTCGGGGCTATTTTTCATTTAGCCCCGAGGGCTCGGGGCTTTTTATTATTTAGCCCCGAGGACTCGGGGCTATTTTTTATTTAGCCCCGAGGGCTCGGGGCTTTTTATTATTTAGCCCCGAGGGCTCGGGGCTTTTTATTATTTAGCCCCGAGGGCTCGGGGCTTTTTATTATTTAGCCCCGAGGGCTCGGGGCTTTTTATTATTTAGCCCTGAGGGCTCGGGGCTATTTTTTATTTAGCCCCGAGGGCTCGGGGCTTTTTATTATTTAGCTCCGAGGGCTCGGGGCTTTTTATTATTTAGCCCTGAGGGCTCGGGGCTATTTTTTATTTAGCCCCGAGGGATCGGGGCTTTTTATTATTTAGCCCCGAGGACTCGGGGCTATTTTTTATTTAGCCCCGAGGGCTCGGGGCTTTTTATTATTTAGCTCCGAGGGCTCGGGGCTTTTTATTATTTAGCCCTGAGGGCTCGGGGCTATTTTTTATTTAGCCCCGAGGGCTCGGGGCTTTTTATTATTTAGCCCCGAGGGCTCGGGGCTTTTTATTATTTAGCCCCGAGGGCTCGGGGCTTTTTACTATTTAGCCCCGAGATCTCGGGGCTATTTTTCAGTTAGCCCCGAGGGCTCGGGGCTTTTTTATTATTTAGCCCCGAGGACTCGGGGCTTTTTATTATTTAGCCCCGAGGGCTCGGGGCTTTTTATTATTTAGCCCCGAGGGCTCGGGGCTTTTTATTATTTAGCCCCGAGGGTTCGGGGCTATTTTTCATTTAGCCCCGAGGGCTCGGGGCTTTTTATTATTTAGCCCCGAGGGCTCGGGGCTTTTTATTATTTAGCCCCGAGGGCTCGGGGCTTTTTATTATTTAGCCCCGAGATCTCGGGGCTATTTTTCATTTAGCCCCGAGGGCTCGGGGCTTTTTATTATTTAGCCCCGAGGACTCGGGGCTATTTTTTATTTAGCCCCGAGGGCTCGGGGCTTTTTATTATTTAGCCCCGAGGGCTCGGGGCTATTTTTCATTTAGCCCCGAGGGCTCGAGGCTTTTCATTATTTAGCCCCGAGGGCTCGGGGCTATTTTTCATTTAGCACCGAAGGCTCGGGGCTATTTTTTATTTAGCCCCGAGGGCTCGGGGCTTTTTATTATTTAGCCCCGAGGGCTCGGGGCTATTTTTTATTTAGCCCCGAGGGCTCGAGGCTTTTTATTATTTAGCCCCGAGGGCTCGGGGCTATTTTTCATTTAGCCCCGAGGGCTCGGGGCTTTTTATTATTTAGCCCCGAGGGCTCGGGGCTTTTAATTTTAGCCCCGAGGGCTCGGGGCTATTTTTCATTTAGCCCCGAGGGCTCGGGGCTTTTTATTATTTAGCCCCGAGGGCTCGGGGCTATTTTTTATTTAGCCCCGAGGGCTCGGGGCTTTTTATTATTTAGCCCCGAGGGCTCGGGGCTATTTTTCATTTAGCCCCGAGGGCTCGGGGCTTTTTATTATTTAGCCCCGAGGGCTCGGGGCTATGTTTTAGTTAGCCCCGAGGGCTCGGGGCTTTTTTATTATTTAGCCCCGAGGACTCGGGGCTTTTTATTATTTAGCCCTGAGGGCTCGGGGCTTTTTATTATTTAGCCCTGAGGGCTCGGGGCTTTTTATTATTTAGCCCCGAGGGCTCGGGGCTATTTTTTATTTAGCCCCGAGGGCTCGGGGCTCTTTATTATTCAGCCCCGAGGGCTCGGGGCTTTTCATTATTTAGCCCCGAGGGCTCGGGGCTATTTTTCATTTAGCCCCGAGGGCTCGGGGCTTTCAATTATTTAGCCCCGAGGGCTCGGGGCTATTTTTCATTCAGCCCCGAGGGCTCGGGGCTTTTTATTATTTAGCCCCGAGGGCTCGGGGCTATTTTTTATTTAGCCCCGAGGGCTCGGGGCTTTTTATTATTTAGCCCCGAGGGCTCGGGGCTTTTTATTATTTAGCCCCGAGGGCTCGGGGCTTTTTATTATTTAGCCCCGAGGGCTCGGGGCTTTTTATTATTTAGCCCCGAGATCTCGGGGCTATTTTTCATTTAGCCCCGAGGGCTCGGGGCTTTTAATTATTTAGCCCCGAGGGCTCGGGGCTATTTTTCATTTAGCCCCGAGGGCTCGGGGCTTTTTATTATTTAGCCCCGAGGGCTCGGGGCTTTTTATTATTTAGCCCCGAGGGCTCGGGGCTTTTTATTATTTAGCCCTGAGGGCTCGGGGCTATTTTTTATTTAGCCCCGAGGGCTCGGGGCTTTTTATTATTTAGCCCCGAGGACTCGGGGCTATTTTTTATTTAGCCCCGAGGGCTCGGGGCTTTTTATTATTTAGCCCCGAGGGCTCGGGGCTTTTTATTATTTAGCCCCGAGGGCTCGGGGCTTTTTATTATTTAGCCCCGAGGGCTCGGGGCTTTTTATTTTTTAGCCCCGAGGGCTCGGGGCTTTTTATTATTTAGCCCCGAGATCTCGGGGCTATTTTTCATTCAGCCCCGAGGGCTCGGGGCTTTTTATTATTCAGCCCCGAGGACTCGGGGCTATTTTTCATTCAGCCCCGAGGGCTCGGGGCTTTTTATTATTCAGCCCCGAGGACTCGGGGCTATTTTTCATTTAGCCCCGAGGGCTCGGGGCTTTCAATTATTTAGCCCCGAGGGCTCGGGGCTATTTTTTAATTCAGCCCCGAGGGCTCGGGGCTTTTTATTATTTAGCCCCGAGGGCTCGGGGCTATTTTTTATTTAGCCCCGAGGGCTCGGGGCTTTTTATTATTTAGCCCCGAGGGCTCGGGGCTTTTTATTATTTAGCCCCGAGGGCTCGGGGATTTTTATTATTTAGCCCCGAGGGCTCGGGGCTTTTTATTATTTAGCCCCGAGATCTCGGGGCTATTTTTCATTTAGCCCCGAGGGCTCGGGGCTTTTTATTATTTAGCCCCGAGGACTCAGGGCTATTTTTTATTTAGCCCCGAGGGCTCGGGGCTTTTTATTATTTAGCCCCGAGGGCTCGGGGCTTTTTATTATTTAGCCCTGAGAGCTCGGGGCTATTTTTTATTTAGCCCCGAGGGCTCGGGGCTTTTTATTATTTAGCCCCGAGGGCTCGGGGCTATTTTTTAGTTAGCCCCGAGGGCTCGGGGCTTTTCTATTATTTAGCCCCGAGGACTCGGGGCTTTTTATTATTTAGCCCCGAGGGCTCGGGGCTTTTTATTATTTAGCCCCGAGGGTTCGGGGCTATTTTTCATTTAGCCCCGAGGGCTCGGGGCTTTTTATTATTCAGCCCCGAGGGCTCGGGGCTATTTTTCATTTAGCACCGAAGGCTCGGGGCTATTTGTTATTTAGCCCCGAGGGCTTGGGGCTTTTTATTATTTAGCCCCGAGGGCTCGGGGCTATTTTTTCTTTAGCCCCGAGGGCTCGAGGCTTTTTATTATTTAGCCCCGAGGGCTCGGGGCTATTTTTCATTTAGCCCCGAGGGCTCGGGGCTTTTTATTATTTAGCCCCGAGGGCTCGTGGCTATTTTTAATTTAGCCCCGAGGGCTCGGGGCTTTTTATTATTTAGCCCCGAGGGCTCGGGGCTATTTTTATTTAGCCCCGAGGGCTCGGGGCTTTTTATTATTTAGCCCTGAGGGCTCGGGGCTTTTTATTATTTAGCCCCGAGGGCTCGGGGCTTTTTATTATTTAGCCCCGAGGGCTCGGGGCTATTTTTCATTTAGCCCCGAGGGCTCGGGGCTTTTAATTATTTAGCCCCGAGGGCTCGGGGCTTTTTATTATTTAGCCCCGAGGGCTCGGGGCTTTTTATTATTTAGCCCCGAGGGCTCGGGGCTTTTTATTATTTAGCCCCGAGGGCTCGGGGCTTTTTATTATTTAGCCCCGAGGGCTCGGGGCTTTTAATTATTCAGCCCCGAGGGCTCGGGGCTATTTTTCATTTAGCCCCGAGGGCTCGGGGCTTTTAATTATTTAGCCCCGAGGGCTCGGGGCTTTTAATTATTTAGCCCCGAGGGCTCGGGGCTATTTTTCATTTAGCCCCGAGGGCTCGGGGCTCTTTATTATTCAGCCCTGAGGGCTCGGGGCTTTTTATTATTTAGCTCCGAGGGCTCGGGGCTTTTTATTATTGAGCCCTGAGGGCTCGGGGCTATTTTTAATTTAGCCCCGAGGGCTCGGGGCTTTTTATTATTTAGCCCCGAGGACTCGGGGCTATTTTTTATTTAGCCCCGAGGGCTCGGGGCTTTTTATTATTTAGCCCCGAGGGCTCGGGGCTTTTCATTATTTAGCCCCGAGGGCTCGGGGCTTTTAATTATTCAGCCCCGAGGGCTCGGGGCTATTTTTCATTTAGCCCCGAGGGCTCGGGGCTTTTAATTATTTAGCCCCGAGGGCTCGGGGCTATTTTTCATTTAGCCCCGAGGGCTCGGGGCTCTTTATTATTTAGCCCCGAGGGCTCGGGGCTTTTAATTATTTAGCCCCGAGGGCTCGGGGCTTTTTATTATTTAGCCCCGAGGGCTCGGGGCTATTTTTTATTTAGCCCCGAGGGCTCGGGGCTTTTTATTATTTAGCCCCGAGGGCTCGGGGCTTTTTATTATTTAGCCCCGAGGGCTCGGGGCTTTTTATTATTTAGCCCCGAGGGCTCGGGGCTTTTTATTATTTAGCCCCGAGGGCTCGGGGCTTTTTATTATTTAGCCCTGAGGGCTCGGGGCTATTTTTCATTTAGCCCCGAGGGCTCGGGGCTTTTAATTATTTATTCCCGAGGGCTCGGGGCTATTTTTCATTTAGCCCCGAGGGCTCGGGGCTTTTTATTATTTAGCCCCGAGGGCTCGGGGCTATTTTTAATTTAGCCCCGAGGGCTCGGGGCTTTTTATTATTTAGCCCCGAGGGCTCGGGGCTTTTTATTATTTAGCCCCGAGGGCTCGGGGCTATTTTTTATTTAGCCCCGAGGGCTCGGGGCTTTTTATTATTTAGCCCCGGGGGCTCGGGGCTTTTTATTATTTAGCCCCGAGGGCTCGGGGCTTTTTATTATTTAGCCCCGAGGGCTCGTGGCTATTTTTAATTTAGCCCCGAGGGCTCGGGGCTTTTTATTATTTAGCCCCGAGGGCTCGGGGCTATTTTTATTTAGCCCCGAGGGCTCGGGGCTTTTTATTATTTAGCCCTGAGGGCTCGGGGCTTTTTATTATTTAGCCCCGAGGGCTCGGGGCTTTTTATTATTTAGCCCCGAGGGCTCGGGGCTATTTTTCATTTAGCCCCGAGGGCTCGGGGCTTTTAATTATTTAGCCCCGAGGGCTCGGGGCTTTTTATTATTTAGCCCCGAGGGCTCGGGGCTTTTTATTATTTAGCCCCGAGGGCTCGGGGCTTTTTATTATTTAGCCCCGAGGGCTCGGGGCTTTTTATTATTTAGCCCCGAGGGCTCGGGGCTTTTAATTATTCAGCCCCGAGGGCTCGGGGCTATTTTTCATTTAGCCCCGAGGGCTCGGGGCTTTTAATTATTTAGCCCCGAGGGCTCGGGGCTTTTAATTATTTAGCCCCGAGGGCTCGGGGCTATTTTTCATTTAGCCCCGAGGGCTCGGGGCTCTTTATTATTCAGCCCTGAGGGCTCGGGGCTTTTTATTATTTAGCTCCGAGGGCTCGGGGCTTTTTATTATTGAGCCCTGAGGGCTCGGGGCTATTTTTAATTTAGCCCCGAGGGCTCGGGGCTTTTTATTATTTAGCCCCGAGGACTCGGGGCTATTTTTTATTTAGCCCCGAGGGCTCGGGGCTTTTTATTATTTAGCCCCGAGGGCTCGGGGCTTTTCATTATTTAGCCCCGAGGGCTCGGGGCTTTTAATTATTCAGCCCCGAGGGCTCGGGGCTATTTTTCATTTAGCCCCGAGGGCTCGGGGCTTTTAATTATTTAGCCCCGAGGGCTCGGGGCTATTTTTCATTTAGCCCCGAGGGCTCGGGGCTCTTTATTATTTAGCCCCGAGGGCTCGGGGCTTTTAATTATTTAGCCCCGAGGGCTCGGGGCTTTTTATTATTTAGCCCCGAGGGCTCGGGGCTATTTTTTATTTAGCCCCGAGGGCTCGGGGCTTTTTATTATTTAGCCCCGAGGGCTCGGGGCTTTTTATTATTTAGCCCCGAGGGCTCGGGGCTTTTTATTATTTAGCCCCGAGGGCTCGGGGCTTTTTATTATTTAGCCCCGAGGGCTCGGGGCTTTTTATTATTTAGCCCTGAGGGCTCGGGGCTATTTTTCATTTAGCCCCGAGGGCTCGGGGCTTTTAATTATTTATTCCCGAGGGCTCGGGGCTATTTTTCATTTAGCCCCGAGGGCTCGGGGCTTTTTATTATTTAGCCCCGAGGGCTCGGGGCTATTTTTAATTTAGCCCCGAGGGCTCGGGGCTTTTTATTATTTAGCCCCGAGGGCTCGGGGCTTTTTATTATTTAGCCCCGAGGGCTCGGGGCTATTTTTTATTTAGCCCCGAGGGCTCGGGGCTTTTTATTATTTAGCCCCGGGGGCTCGGGGCTTTTTATTATTTAGCCCCGAGGGCTCGGGGCTTTTTATTATTTAGCCCCGAGGGCTCGGGGCTTTTTATTATTTAGCCCTGAGGGCTCGGGGCTATTTTTCATTTAGCCCCGAGGGCTCGGGGCTTTTAATTATTTAGCCCCGAGGGCTCGGGGCTATTTTTCATTTAGCCCCGAGGGCTCGGGGCTTTTTATTATTTAGCCCCGAGGGCTCAGGGCTATTTTTAATTTAGCCCCGAGGGCTCGGGGCTTTTTATTATTTAGCCCCGAGGGCTCGGGGCTTTTTATTATTTAGCCCCGAGGGCTCGGGGCTTTTTATTATTTAGCCCCGAGTGCTCGGGGCCATTTTTTATATAGCCCCGAGGGCTCGAGGCTTTTTATTATTTAGCCCCTAGGGGTCGGGGCTTTTTATTATTTAGCCCCGAGGGCTCGGGGCTCTTTATTATTTAGCCCCGAGGGCTCGGGGCTTTTTATTATTCAGCCCCGAGGGCTCGGGGCTATTTTTCATTTAGCCCCGAGGGCTCGGGGCTTTCAATTATTTAGCCCCGAGGGCTCGGGGCTATTTTTCATTCAGCCCCGAGGGCTCGGGGCTTTTTATTATTTAGCCCCGAGGGCTCGGGGCTATTTTTTATTTAGCCCCGAGGGCTCGGGGCTTTTTATTATTTAGCCCCGAGGGCTCGGGGCTATTTTTAATTTAGCCCCGAGGGCTCGGGGCTTTTTATTATTTAGCCCCGAGGGCTCGGGGCTATTTTTATTTAGCCCCGAGGGCTCGGGGCTTTTTATTATTTAGCCCCGAGGGCTCGGGGCTTTTTATTATTTAGCCCCGAGGGCTCGGGGCTTTTTATTATTCAGCCCCGAGGGCTCGGGGCTATTTTTCATTTAGCCCCGAGGGCTCGGGGCTTTCAATTATTTAGCCCCGAGGGCTCGGGGCTATTTTTCATTCAGCCCCGAGGGCTCGGGGCTTTTTATTATTCAGCCCCGAGGGCTCGGGGCTCTTTATTATTTAGCCCCGAGGGCTCGGGGCTTTTTATTATTCAGCCCCGAGGGATCGGGGCTATTTTTTATTTAGCCCCGAGGGCTCGGGGCTTTTTATTATTTAGCCCCGAGGGCTCGGGGCTATTTTTAATTTAGCCCCGAGGGCTCGGGGCTTTTTATTATTTAGCCCCGAGGGCTCGGGGCTATTTTTATTTAGCCCCGAGGGCTCGGGGCTTTTTATTATTTAGCCCCGAGGGCTCGGGGCTTTTTATTATTTAGCCCCGAGGGCTCGGGGCTTTTTATTATTCAGCCCCGAGGGCTCGGGGCTATTTTTCATTTAGCCCCGAGGGCTCGGGGCTTTCAATTATTTAGCCCCGAGGGCTCGGGGCTATTTTTCATTCAGCCCCGAGGGCTCGGGGCTTTTTATTATTCAGCCCCGAGGGCTCGGGGCTCTTTATTATTTAGCCCCGAGGGCTCGGGGCTTTTTATTATTCAGCCCCGAGGGCTCGGGGCTATTTTTCATTTAGCCCCGAGGGCTCGGGGCTTTCAATTATTTAGCCCCGAGGGCTCGGGGCTATTTTTCATTCAGCCCCGAGGGCTCGGGGCTTTTTATTATTTAGCCCCGAGGTCTCGGGGCTTTTTATTATTTAGCTCCGAGGGCTCGGGGCTATTTTTTAGTTAGCCCCGAGGGCTCGGGGCTTTTTTATTATTTAGCCCCGAGGACTCGGGGCTTTTTATTATTTAGCCCCGAGGGCTCGGGGCTTTTTATTATTTAGCCCCGAGGGCTCGGGGCTTTTTATTATTTAGCCCCGAGGGCTCGGGGCTTTTTATTATTTAGCCCCGAGATCTCGGGGCTATTTTTCATTTAGCCCCGAGGGCTCGGGGCTTTTTATTATTTAGCCCCGAGGACTCGGGGCTATTTTTTATTTAGCCCCGAGGGCTCGGGGCTTTTTATTATTTAGCCCCGAGGACTCGGGGCTATTTTTTATTTAGCCCCGAGGGCTCGGGGCTTTTTATTATTTAGCTCCGAGGGCTCGGGGCTTTTTATTATTTAGCCCTGAGGGCTCGGGGCTATTTTTTATTTAGCCCCGAGGGCTCGGGGCTTTTTATTATTTAGCCCCGAGGGCTCGGGGCTTTTTATTATTTAGCCCCGAGGGCTCGGGGCTTTTTATTATTTAGCCCCGAGATCTCGGGGCTATTTTTCAGTTAGCCCCGAGGGCTCGGGGCTTTTTTATTATTTAGCCCCGAGGACTCGGGGCTTTTTATTATTTAGCCCCGAGGGCTCGGGGCTTTTTATTATTTAGCCCCGAGGGCTCGGGGCTTTTTATTATTTAGCCCCGAGGGTTCGGGGCTATTTTTCATTTAGCCCCGAGGGCTCGGGGCTTTTTATTATTTAGCCCCGAGGGCTCGGGGCTTTTTATTATTTAGCCCCTAGGGCTCGGGGCTTTTTATTATTTAGCCCCGAGATCTCGGGGCTATTTTTCATTTAGCCCCGAGGGCTCGGGGCTTTTTATTATTTAGCCCCGAGGACTCGGGGCTATTTTTTATTTAGCCCCGAGGGCTCGGGGCTTTTTATTATTTAGCCCCGAGGGCTCGGGGCTATTTTTCATTTAGCCCCGAGGGCTCGAGGCTTTTCATTATTTAGCCCCGAGGGCTCGGGGCTATTTTTCATTTAGCACCGAAGGCTCGGGGCTATTTTTTATTTAGCCCCGAGGGTTCGGGGCTATTTTTCATTTAGCCCCGAGGGCTCGGGGCTTTTTATTATTTAGCCCCGAGGGCTCGGGGCTTTTTATTATTTAGCCCCTAGGGCTCGGGGCTTTTTATTATTTAGCCCCGAGATCTCGGGGCTATTTTTCATTTAGCCCCGAGGGCTCGGGGCTTGTTATTATTTAGCCCCGAGGACTCGGGGCTATTTTTTATTTAGCCCCGAGGGCTCGGGGCTTTTTATTATTTAGCCCCGAGGGCTCGGGGCTATTTTTATTTAGCCCCGAGGGCTCGGGGCTTTTTATTATTTAGCCCCGAGGGCTCGGGGCTTTTTATTATTTAGCCCCGAGGGCTCGGGGCTTTTTATTATTCAGCCCCGAGGGCTCGGGGCTATTTTTCATTTAGCCCCGAGGGCTCGGGGCTTTCAATTATTTAGCCCCGAGGGCTCGGGGCTATTTTTCATTCAGCCCCGAGGGCTCGGGGCTTTTTATTATTCAGCCCCGAGGGCTCGGGGCTCTTTATTATTTAGCCCCGAGGGCTCGGGGCTTTTTATTATTCAGCCCCGAGGGCTCGGGGCTATTTTTTATTTAGCCCCGAGGGCTCGGGGCTTTTTATTATTTAGCCCCGAGGGCTCGGGGCTATTTTTAATTTAGCCCCGAGGGCTCGGGGCTTTTTATCATTTAGCCCCGAGGGCTCGGGGCTATTTTTATTTAGCCCCGAGGGCTCGGGGCTTTTTATTATTTAGCCCCGAGGGCTCGGGGCTTTTTATTATTTAGCCCCGAGGGCTCGGGGCTTTTTATTATTCAGCCCCGAGGGCTCGGGGCTATTTTTCATTTAGCCCCGAGGGCTCGGGGCTTTCAATTATTTAGCCCCGAGGGCTCGGGGCTATTTTTCATTCAGCCCCGAGGGCTCGGGGCTTTTTATTATTCAGCCCCGAGGGCTCGGGGCTCTTTATTATTTAGCCCCGAGGGCTCGGGGCTTTTTATTATTCAGCCCCGAGGGCTCGGGGCTATTTTTCATTTAGCCCCGAGGGCTCGGGGCTTTCAATTATTTAGCCCCGAGGGCTCGGGGCTATTTTTCATTCAGCCCCGAGGGCTCGGGGCTTTTTATTATTTAGCCCCGAGGTCTCGGGGCTTTTTATTATTTAGCTCCGAGGGCTCGGGGCTATTTTTTAGTTAGCCCCGAGGGCTCGGGGCTTTTTTATTATTTAGCCCCGAGGACTCGGGGCTTTTTATTATTTAGCCCCGAGGGCTCGGGGCTTTTTATTATTTAGCCCCGAGGGCTCGGGGCTTTTTATTATTTAGCCCCGAGGGCTCGGGGCTTTTTATTATTTAGCCCCGAGATCTCGGGGCTATTTTTCATTTAGCCCCGAGGGCTCGGGGCTTTTTATTATTTAGCCCCGAGGACTCGGGGCTATTTTGTATTTAGCCCCGAGGGCTCGGGGCTTTTTATTATTTAGCCCCGAGGACTCGGGGCTATTTTTTATTTAGCCCCGAGGGCTCGGGGCTTTTTATTATTTAGCTCCGAGGGCTCGGGGCTTTTTATTATTTAGCCCTGAGGGCTCGGGGCTATTTTTTATTTAGCCCCGAGGGCTCGGGGCTTTTTATTATTTAGCCCCGAGGGCTCGGGGCTTTTTATTATTTAGCCCCGAGGGCTCGGGGCTTTTTATTATTTAGCCCCGAGATCTCGGGGCTATTTTTCAGTTAGCCCCGAGGGCTCGGGGCTTTTTTATTATTTAGCCCCGAGGACTCGGGGCTTTTTATTATTTAGCCCCGAGGGCTCGGGGCTTTTTATTATTTAGCCCCGAGGGCTCGGGGCTTTTTATTATTTAGCCCCGAGGGTTCGGGGCTATTTTTCATTTAGCCCCGAGGGCTCGGGGCTTTTTATTATTTAGCCCCGAGGGCTCGGGGCTTTTTATTATTTAGCCCCTAGGGCTCGGGGCTTTTTATTATTTAGCCCCGAGATCTCGGGGCTATTTTTCATTTAGCCCCGAGGGCTCGGGGCTTTTTATTATTTAGCCCCGAGGACTCGGGGCTATTTTTTATTTAGCCCCGAGGGCTCGGGGCTTTTTATTATTTAGCCCCGAGGGCTCGGGGCTTTTTATTATTTAGCCCCGAGGGCTCGGGGCTTTTTATTATTTAGCCCCGAGGGCTCGGGGCTTTTTATTTTTTAGCCCCGAGGGCTCGGGGCTTTTTATTATTTAGCCCCGAGATCTCGGGGCTATTTTTCATTCAGCCCCGAGGGCTCGGGGCTTTTTATTATTCAGCCCCGAGGACTCGGGGCTATTTTTCATTCAGCCCCGAGGGCTCGGGGCTTTTTATTATTCAGCCCCGAGGACTCGGGGCTATTTTTCATTTAGCCCCGAGGGCTCGGGGCTTTCAATTATTTAGCCCCGAGGGCTCGGGGCTATTTTTTAATTCAGCCCCGAGGGCTCGGGGCTTTTTATTATTTAGCCCCGAGGGCTCGGGGCTATTTTTTATTTAGCCCCGAGGGCTCGGGGCTTTTTATTATTTAGCCCCGAGGGCTCGGGGCTTTTTATTATTTAGCCCCGAGGGCTCGGGGATTTTTATTATTTAGCCCCGAGGGCTCGGGGCTTTTTATTATTTAGCCCCGAGATCTCGGGGCTATTTTTCATTTAGCCCCGAGGGCTCGGGGCTTTTTATTATTTAGCCCCGAGGACTCAGGGCTATTTTTTATTTAGCCCCGAGGGCTCGGGGCTTTTTATTATTTAGCCCCGAGGGCTCGGGGCTTTTTATTATTTAGCCCTGAGAGCTCGGGGCTATTTTTTATTTAGCCCCGAGGGCTCGGGGCTTTTTATTATTTAGCCCCGAGGGCTCGGGGCTATTTTTTAGTTAGCCCCGAGGGCTCGGGGCTTTTCTATTATTTAGCCCCGAGGACTCGGGGCTTTTTATTATTTAGCCCCGAGGGCTCGGGGCTTTTTATTATTTAGCCCCGAGGGTTCGGGGCTATTTTTCATTTAGCCCCGAGGGCTCGGGGCTTTTTATTATTCAGCCCCGAGGGCTCGGGGCTATTTTTCATTTAGCACCGAAGGCTCGGGGCTATTTGTTATTTAGCCCCGAGGGCTTGGGGCTTTTTATTATTTAGCCCCGAGGGCTCGGGGCTATTTTTTCTTTAGCCCCGAGGGCTCGAGGCTTTTTATTATTTAGCCCCGAGGGCTCGGGGCTATTTTTCATTTAGCCCCGAGGGCTCGGGGCTTTTTATTATTTAGCCCCGAGGGCTCGTGGCTATTTTTAATTTAGCCCCGAGGGCTCGGGGCTTTTTATTATTTAGCCCCGAGGGCTCGGGGCTATTTTTATTTAGCCCCGAGGGCTCGGGGCTTTTTATTATTTAGCCCTGAGGGCTCGGGGCTTTTTATTATTTAGCCCCGAGGGCTCGGGGCTTTTTATTATTTAGCCCCGAGGGCTCGGGGCTATTTTTCATTTAGCCCCGAGGGCTCGGGGCTTTTAATTATTTAGCCCCGAGGGCTCGGGGCTTTTTATTATTTAGCCCCGAGGGCTCGGGGCTTTTTATTATTTAGCCCCGAGGGCTCGGGGCTTTTTATTATTTAGCCCCGAGGGCTCGGGGCTTTTTATTATTTAGCCCCGAGATCTCGGGGCTATTTTTCATTTAGCCCCGAGGGCTCGGGGCTTTTTATTATTTAGCCCCGAGGACTCAGGGCTATTTTTTATTTAGCCCCGAGGGCTCGGGGCTTTTTATTATTTAGCCCCGAGGGCTCGGGGCTTTTTATTATTTAGCCCTGAGAGCTCGGGGCTATTTTTTATTTAGCCCCGAGGGCTCGGGGCTTTTTATTATTTAGCCCCGAGGGCTCGGGGCTATTTTTTAGTTAGCCCCGAGGGCTCGGGGCTTTTCTATTATTTAGCCCCGAGGACTCGGGGCTTTTTATTATTTAGCCCCGAGGGTTCGGGGCTATTTTTCATTTAGCCCCGAGGGCTCGGGGCTTTTTATTATTCAGCCCCGAGGGCTCGGGGCTATTTTTCATTTAGCACCGAAGGCTCGGGGCTATTTTTTATTTAGCCCCGAGGGCTCGGGGCTTTTTATTATTTAGCCCCGAGGGCTCGGGGCTATTTTTTATTTAGCCCCGAGGGCTCGAGGCTTTTTATTATTTAGCCCCGAGGGCTCGGGGCTATTTTTCATTTAGCCCCGAGGGCTCGGGGCTTTTTATTATTTAGCCCCGAGGGCTCGGGGCTATTTTTAATTTAGCCCCGAGGGCTCGGGGCTTTTTATTATTTAGCCCCGAGGGCTCGGGGCTATTTTTATTTAGCCCCGAGGGCTCGGGGCTTTTTATTATTTAGCCCTGAGGGCTCGGGGCTTTTTATTATTTAGCCCCGAGGGCTCGGGGCTTTTTATTATTTAGCCCCGAGGGCTCGGGGCTATTTTTCATTTAGCCCCGAGGGCTCGGGGCTTTTAATTATTTAGCCCCGAGGGCTCGGGGCTTTTTATTATTTAGCCCCGAGGGCTCGGGGCTTTTTATTATTTAGCCCCGAGGGCTCGGGGCTTTTTATTATTTAGCCCCGAGGGCTCGGGGCTATTTTTTATTTAGCCCCAAGGGCTCGGGGCTTTTTATTATTTAGCCCCGAGGGCTCGGGGCTTTTTATTATTTAGCCCCGAGAGCTCGGGGCTTTTTATTATTTAGCCCCGAGGGCTCGGGGCTTTTTATTATTTAGCCCCGAGATCTCGGGGCTATTTTTCATTTAGCCCCGAGGGCTCGGGGCTTTTTATTATTCAGCCCCGAGGGCTCGGGGCTATTTTTCATTTAGCACCGAAGGCTCGGGGCTATTTTTTATTTAGCCCCGAGGGCTCGGGGCTTTTTATTATTTAGCCCCGAGGGCTCGGGGCTATTTTTCATTTAGCCCCGAGGGCTCGGGGCTTTTTATTATTTAGCCCCGAGGGCTCGGGGCTTTTTATTATTCAGCTCCGAGGGCTCGGGGCTTTTAATTATTCAGCCCCGAGGGCTCGGGGCTATTTTTCATTTAGCCCCGAGGGCTCGGGGCTTTTAATTATTTAGCCCCGAGGGCTCGGGGCTTTTAATTATTTAGCCCCGAGGGCTCGGGGCTATTTTTCATTTAGCCCCGAGGGCTCGGGGCTCTTCATTATTTAGCCCTGAGGGCTCGGGGCTTTTTATTATTTAGCTCCGAGGGCTCGGGGCTTTTTATTATTGAGCCCTGAGGGCTCGGGGCTATTTTTAATTTAGCCCCGAGGGCTCGGGGCTTTTTATTATTTAGCCCCGAGGACTCGGGGCTATTTTTTATTTAGCCCCGAGGGCTCGGGGCTTTTTATTATTTAGCCCCGAGGGCTCGGGGCTTTTCATTATTTAGCCCCGAGGGCTCGGGGCTTTTAATTATTCAGCCCCGAGGGCTCGGGGCTATTTTTCATTTAGCCCCGAGGGCTCGGGGCTTTTAATTATTTAGCCCCGAGGGCTCGGGGCTATTTTTCATTTAGCCCCGAGGGCTCGGGGCTCTTTATTATTTAGCCCCGAGGGCTCGGGGCTTTTAATTATTTAGCCCCGAGGGCTCGGGGCTTTTTATTATTTAGCCCCGAGGGCTCGGGGCTATTTTTTATTTAGCCCCGAGGGCTCGGGGCTTTTTATTATTTAGCCCCGAGGGCTCGGGGCTTTTTATTATTTAGCCCCGAGGGCTCGGGTCTTTTTATTATTTAGCCCCGAGGGCTCGGGGCTTTTTATTATTTAGCCCCGAGGGCTCGGGGCTTTTTATTATTTAGCCCTGAGGGCTCGGGGCTATTTTTCATTTAGCCCCGAGGGCTCGGGGCTTTTAATTATTTATTCCCGAGGGCTCGGGGCTATTTTTTATTTAGCCCCGAGGGCTCGGGGCTTTTTATTATTTAGCCCCGAGGGCTCGGGGCTATTTTTCATTTAGCCCCGAGGGCTCGGGGCTTTTTATTATTTAGCCCCGAGGGCTCGGGGCTTTTTATTATTTAGCCCCGAGGGCTCGGGGCTTTTAATTATTCAGCCCCGAGGGCTCGGGGCTATTTTTCATTTAGCCCCGAGGGCTCGGGGCTTTTAATTATTTAGCCCCGAGGGCTCGGGGCTTTTAATTATTTAGCCCCGAGGGCTCGGGGCTATTTTTCATTTAGCCCCGAGGGCTCGGGGCTCTTTATTATTTAGCCCTGAGGGCTCGGGGCTTTTTATTATTTAGCTCCGAGGGCTCGGGGCTTTTTATTATTGAGCCCTGAGGGCTCGGGGCTATTTTTAATTTAGCCCCGAGGGCTCGGGGCTTTTTATTATTTAGCCCCGAGGACTCGGGGCTATTTTTTATTTAGCCCCGAGGGCTCGGGGCTTTTTATTATTTAGCCCCGAGGGCTCGGGGCTTTTCATTATTTAGCCCCGAGGGCTCGGGGCTTTTAATTATTCAGCCCCGAGGGCTCGGGGCTATTTTTCATTTAGCCCCGAGGGCTCGGGGCTTTTAATTATTTAGCCCCGAGGGCTCGGGGCTATTTTTCATTTAGCCCCGAGGGCTCGGGGCTCTTTATTATTTAGCCCCGAGGGCTCGGGGCTTTTAATTATTTAGCCCCGAGGGCTCGGGGCTTTTTATTATTTAGCCCCGAGGGCTCGGGGCTATTTTTTATTTAGCCCCGAGGGCTCGGGGCTTTTTATTATTTAGCCCCGAGGGCTCGGGGCTTTTTATTATTTAGCCCCGAGGGCTCGGGGCTTTTTATTATTTAGCCCCGAGGGCTCGGGGCTTTTTATTATTTAGCCCCGAGGGCTCGGGGCTTTTTATTATTTAGCCCTGAGGGCTCGGGGCTATTTTTCATTTAGCCCCGAGGGCTCGGGGCTTTTAATTATTTATTCCCGAGGGCTCGGGGCTATTTTTCATTTAGCCCCGAGGGCTCGGGGCTTTTTATTATTTAGCCCCGAGGGCTCGGGGCTATTTTTAATTTAGCCCCGAGGGCTCGGGGCTTTTTATTATTTAGCCCCGAGGGCTCGGGGCTTTTTATTATTTAGCCCCGAGGGCTCGGGGCTATTTTTTATTTAGCCCCGAGGGCTCGGGGCTTTTTATTATTTAGCCCCGGGGGCTCGGGGCTTTTTATTATTTAGCCCCGAGGGCTCGGGGCTTTTTATTATTTAGCCCCGAGGGCTCGGGGCTTTTTATTATTTAGCCCTGAGGGCTCGGGGCTATTTTTCATTTAGCCCCGAGGGCTCGGGGCTTTTAATTATTTAGCCCCGAGGGCTCGGGGCTATTTTTCATTTAGCCCCGAGGGCTCGGGGCTTTTTATTATTTAGCCCCGAGGGCTCAGGGCTATTTTTAATTTAGCCCCGAGGGCTCGGGGCTTTTTATTATTTAGCCCCGAGGGCTCGGGGCTTTTTATTATTTAGCCCCGAGGGCTCGGGGCTTTTTATTATTTAGCCCCGAGTGCTCGGGGCCATTTTTTATATAGCCCCGAGGGCTCGAGGCTTTTTATTATTTAGCCCCTAGGGGTCGGGGCTTTTTATTATTTAGCCCCGAGGGCTCGGGGCTCTTTATTATTTAGCCCCGAGGGCTCGGGGCTTTTTATTATTCAGCCCCGAGGGCTCGGGGCTATTTTTCATTTAGCCCCGAGGGCTCGGGGCTTTCAATTATTTAGCCCCGAGGGCTCGGGGCTATTTTTCATTCAGCCCCGAGGGCTCGGGGCTTTTTATTATTTAGCCCCGAGGGCTCGGGGCTATTTTTTATTTAGCCCCGAGGGCTCGGTGCTTTTTATTATTTAGCCCCGAGGGCTCGGGGCTATTTTTAATTTAGCCCCGAGGGCTCGGGGCTTTTTATTATTTAGCCCCGAGGGCTCGGGGCTATTTTTATTTAGCCCCGAGGGCTCGGGGCTTTTTATTATTTAGCCCCGAGGGCTCGGGGCTTTTTATTATTTAGCCCCGAGGGCTCGGGGCTTTTTATTATTCAGCCCCGAGGGCTCGGGGCTATTTTTCATTTAGCCCCGAGGGCTCGGGGCTTTCAATTATTTAGCCCCGAGGGCTCGGGGCTATTTTTCATTCAGCCCCGAGGGCTCGGGGCTTTTTATTATTCAGCCCCGAGGGCTCGGGGCTCTTTATTATTTAGCCCCGAGGGCTCGGGGCTTTTTATTATTCAGCCCCGAGGGATCGGGGCTATTTTTTATTTAGCCCCGAGGGCTCGGGGCTTTTTATTATTTAGCCCCGAGGGCTCGGGGCTATTTTTAATTTAGCCCCGAGGGCTCGGGGCTTTTTATTATTTAGCCCCGAGGGCTCGGGGCTATTTTTATTTAGCCCCGAGGGCTCGGGGCTTTTTATTATTTAGCCCCGAGGGCTCGGGGCTTTTTATTATTTAGCCCCGAGGGCTCGGGGCTTTTTATTATTCAGCCCCGAGGGCTCGGGGCTATTTTTCATTTAGCCCCGAGGGCTCGGGGCTTTCAATTATTTAGCCCCGAGGGCTCGGGGCTATTTTTCATTCAGCCCCGAGGGCTCGGGGCTTTTTATTATTCAGCCCCGAGGGCTCGGGGCTCTTTATTATTTAGCCCCGAGGGCTCGGGGCTTTTTATTATTCAGCCCCGAGGGCTCGGGGCTATTTTTCATTTAGCCCCGAGGGCTCGGGGCTTTCAATTATTTAGCCCCGAGGGCTCGGGGCTATTTTTCATTCAGCCCCGAGGGCTCGGGGCTTTTTATTATTTAGCCCCGAGGTCTCGGGGCTTTTTATTATTTAGCTCCGAGGGCTCGGGGCTATTTTTTAGTTAGCCCCGAGGGCTCGGGGCTTTTTTATTATTTAGCCCCGAGGACTCGGGGCTTTTTATTATTTAGCCCCGAGGGCTCGGGGCTTTTTATTATTTAGCCCCGAGGGCTCGGGGCTTTTTATTATTTAGCCCCGAGGGCTCGGGGCTTTTTATTATTTAGCCCCGAGATCTCGGGGCTATTTTTCATTTAGCCCCGAGGGCTCGGGGCTTTTTATTATTTAGCCCCGAGGACTCGGGGCTATTTTTTATTTAGCCCCGAGGGCTCGGGGCTTTTTATTATTTAGCCCCGAGGACTCGGGGCTATTTTTTATTTAGCCCCGAGGGCTCGGGGCTTTTTATTATTTAGCTCCGAGGGCTCGGGGCTTTTTATTATTTAGCCCTGAGGGCTCGGGGCTATTTTTTATTTAGCCCCGAGGGCTCGGGGCTTTTTATTATTTAGCCCCGAGGGCTCGGGGCTTTTTATTATTTAGCCCCGAGGGCTCGGGGCTTTTTATTATTTAGCCCCGAGATCTCGGGGCTATTTTTCAGTTAGCCCCGAGGGCTCGGGGCTTTTTTATTATTTAGCCCCGAGGACTCGGGGCTTTTTATTATTTAGCCCCGAGGGCTCGGGGCTTTTTATTATTTAGCCCCGAGGGCTCGGGGCTTTTTATTATTTAGCCCCGAGGGTTCGGGGCTATTTTTCATTTAGCCCCGAGGGCTCGGGGCTTTTTATTATTTAGCCCCGAGGGCTCGGGGCTTTTTATTATTTAGCCCCTAGGGCTCGGGGCTTTTTATTATTTAGCCCCGAGGGCTCGGGGCTATTTTTCATTTAGCCCCGAGGGCTCGAGGCTTTTCATTATTTAGCCCCGAGGGCTCGGGGCTATTTTTCATTTAGCACCGAAGGCTCGGGGCTATTTTTTATTTAGCCCCGAGGGTTCGGGGCTATTTTTCATTTAGCCCCGAGGGCTCGGGGCTTTTTATTATTTAGCCCCGAGGGCTCGGGGCTTTTTATTATTTAGCCCCTAGGGCTCGGGGCTTTTTATTATTTAGCCCCGAGATCTCGGGGCTATTTTTCATTTAGCCCCGAGGGCTCGGGGCTTTTTATTATTTAGCCCCGAGGACTCGGGGCTATTTTTTATTTAGCCCCGAGGGCTCGGGGCTTTTTATTATTTAGCCCCGAGGGCTCGGGGCTATTTTTATTTAGCCCCGAGGGCTCGGGGCTTTTTATTATTTAGCCCCGAGGGCTCGGGGCTTTTTATTATTTAGCCCCGAGGGCTCGGGGCTTTTTATTATTCAGCCCCGAGGGCTCGGGGCTATTTTTCATTTAGCCCCGAGGGCTCGGGGCTTTCAATTATTTAGCCCCGAGGGCTCGGGGCTATTTTTCATTCAGCCCCGAGGGCTCGGGGCTTTTTATTATTCAGCCCCGAGGGCTCGGGGCTCTTTATTATTTAGCCCCGAGGGCTCGGGGCTTTTTATTATTCAGCCCCGAGGGCTCGGGGCTATTTTTTATTTAGCCCCGAGGGCTCGGGGCTTTTTATTATTTAGCCCCGAGGGCTCG
Organism: Aleiodes leptofemur; assembly: GCA_963942555.1. Classification (NCBI taxonomy): domain Eukaryota; kingdom Metazoa; phylum Arthropoda; class Insecta; order Hymenoptera; family Braconidae; genus Aleiodes; species Aleiodes leptofemur. Next base: position 10,562,911 of record OZ012614.1, read on the forward strand.
GGGCTATTTTTAATTTAGCCCCGAGGGCTCGGGGCTTTTTATCATTTAGCCCCGAGGGCTCGGGGCTATTTTTATTTAGCCCCGAGGGCTCGGGGCTTTTTATTATTTAGCCCCGAGGGCTCGGGGCTTTTTATTATTTAGCCCCGAGGGCTCGGGGCTTTTTATTATTCAGCCCCGAGGGCTCGGGGCTATTTTTCATTTAGCCCCGAGGGCTCGGGGCTTTCAATTATTTAGCCCCGAGGGCTCGGGGCTATTTTTCATTCAGCCCCGAGGGCTCGGGGCTTTTTATTATTCAGCCCCGAGGGCTCGGGGCTCTTTATTATTTAGCCCCGAGGGCTCGGGGCTTTTTATTATTCAGCCCCGAGGGCTCGGGGCTATTTTTCATTTAGCCCCGAGGGCTCGGGGCTTTCAATTATTTAGCCCCGAGGGCTCGGGGCTATTTTTCATTCAGCCCCGAGGGCTCGGGGCTTTTTATTATTTAGCCCCGAGGTCTCGGGGCTTTTTATTATTTAGCTCCGAGGGCTCGGGGCTATTTTTTAGTTAGCCCCGAGGGCTCGGGGCTTTTTTATTATTTAGCCCCGAGGACTCGGGGCTTTTTATTATTTAGCCCCGAGGGCTCGGGGCTTTTTATTATTTAGCCCCGAGGGCTCGGGGCTTTTTATTATTTAGCCCCGAGGGCTCGGGGCTTTTTATTATTTAGCCCCGAGATCTCGGGGCTATTTTTCATTTAGCCCCGAGGGCTCGGGGCTTTTTATTATTTAGCCCCGAGGACTCGGGGCTATTTTTTATTTAGCCCCGAGGGCTCGGGGCTTTTTATTATTTAGCCCCGAGGACTCGGGGCTATTTTTTATTTAGCCCCGAGGGCTCGGGGCTTTTTATTATTTAGCTCCGAGGGCTCGGGGCTTTTTATTATTTAGCCCTGAGGGCTCGGGGCTATTTTTTATTTAGCCCCGAGGGCTCGGGGCTTTTTATTATTTAGCCCCGAGGGCTCGGGGCTTTTTATTATTTAGCCCCGAGGGCTCGGGGCTTTTTATTATTTAGCCCCGAGATCTCGGGGCTATTTTTCAGTTAGCCCCGAGGGCTCGGGGCTTTTTTATTATTTAGCCCCGAGGACTCGGGGCTTTTTATTATTTAGCCCCGAGGGCTCGGGGCTTTTTATTATTTAGCCCCGAGGGCTCGGGGCTTTTTATTATTTAGCCCCGAGGGTTCGGGGCTATTTTTCATTTAGCCCCGAGGGCTCGGGGCTTTTTATTATTTAGCCCCGAGGGCTCGGGGCTTTTTATTATTTAGCCCCTAGGGCTCGGGGCTTTTTATTATTTAGCCCCGAGATCTCGGGGCTATTTTTCATTTAGCCCCGAGGGCTCGGGGCTTTTTATTATTTAGCCCCGAGGACTCGGGGCTATTTTTTATTTAGCCCCGAGGGCTCGGGGCTTTTTATTATTTAGCCCCGAGGGCTCGGGGCTATTTTTCATTTAGCCCCGAGGGCTCGAGGCTTTTCATTATTTAGCCCCGAGGGCTCGGGGCTATTTTTCATTTAGCACCGAAGGCTCGGGGCTATTTTTTATTTAGCCCCGAGGGTTCGGGGCTATTTTTCATTTAGCCCCGAGGGCTCGGGGCTTTTTATTATTTAGCCCCGAGGGCTCGGGGCTTTTTATTATTTAGCCCCTAGGGCTCGGGGCTTTTTATTATTTAGCCCCGAGATCTCGGGGCTATTTTTCATTTAGCCCCGAGGGCTCGGGGCTTTTTATTATTTAGCCCCGAGGACTCGGGGCTATTTTTTATTTAGCCCCGAGGGCTCGGGGCTTTTTATTATTTAGCCCCGAGGGCTCGGGGCTATTTTTCATTTAGCCCCGAGGGCTCGAGGCTTTTCATTATTTAGCCCCGAGGGCTCGGGGCTATTTTTCATTTAGCACCGAAGGCTCGGGGCTATTTTTTATTTAGCCCCGAGGGCTCGGGGCTTTTTATTATTTAGCCCCGAGGGCTCGGGGCTATTTTTTATTTAGCCCCGAGGGCTCGAGGCTTTTTATTATTTAGCCCCGAGGGCTCGGGGCTATTTTTCATTTAGCCCCGAGGGCTCGGGGCTTTTTATTATTTAGCCCCGAGGGCTCGGGGCTTTTAATTTTAGCCCCGAGGGCTCGGGGCTATTTTTCATTTAGCCCCGAGGGCTCGGGGCTTTTTATTATTTAGCCCCGAGGGCTCGGGGCTATTTTTTATTTAGCCCCGAGGGCTCGGGGCTTTTTATTATTTAGCCCCGAGGGCTCGGGGCTATTTTTCATTTAGCCCCGAGGGCTCGGGGCTTTTTATTATTTAGCCCCGAGGGCTCGGGGCTATGTTTTAGTTAGCCCCGAGGGCTCGGGGCTTTTTTATTATTTAGCCCCGAGGACTCGGGGCTTTTTATTATTTAGCCCTGAGGGCTCGGGGCTTTTTATTATTTAGCCCTGAGGGCTCGGGGCTTTTTATTATTTAGCCCCGAGGGCTCGGGGCTATTTTTTATTTAGCCCCGAGGGCTCGGGGCTCTTTATTATTTAGCCCCGAGGGCTCGGGGCTTCTTATTATTTAGCCCCGAGGGCTCGGGGCTATTTTTCATTTAGCCCCGAGGGCTCGGGGCTTTCAATTATTTAGCCCCGAGGGCTCGGGGCTATTTTTCATTCAGCCCCGAGGGCTCGGGGCTTTTTATTATTTAGCCCCGAGGGTTCGGGGCTATTTTTTATTTAGCCCCGAGGGCTCGGGGCTATTTTTTATTTAGCCCCGAGGGCTCGGGGCTTTTTATTATTTAGCCCCGAGGGCTCGGGGCTTTTTATTATTTAGCCCCGAGGGCTCGGGGCTTTTTATTATTTAGCCCCGAGGGCTCGGGGCTTTTTATTATTTAGCCCCGAGATCTCGGGGCTATTTTTCATTCAGCCCCGAGGGCTCGGGGCTTTTTATTATTCAGCCCCGAGGACTCGGGGCTATTTTTTATTTAGCCCCGAGGGCTCGGGGCTTTTTATTATTTAGCTCCGAGGGCTCGGGGCTTTTTATTATTTAGCCCTGAGGGCTCGGGGCTATTTTTTATTTAGCCCCGAGGGCTCGGGGCTTTTTATTATTTAGCCCCGAGGGCTCGGGGCTATTTTTCAGTTAGCCCCGAGGGCTCGGGGCTTTTTTATTATTTAGCCCCGAGGACTCGGGGCTTTTTATTATTTAGCCCCGAGGGCTCGGGGCTTTTTATTATTTAGCCCCGAGGGCTCGGGGCTTTTTATTATTTAGCCCCGAGGGTTCGGGGCTATTTTTCATTTAGCCCCGAGGGCTCGGGGCTATTTTTTATTTAGCCCCGAGGGCTCGGGGCTTTTTATTATTTAGCCCCGAGGGCTCGGGGCTATTTTTCATTTAGCCCCGAGGGCTCGAGGCTTTTCATTATTTAGCCCCGAGGGCTCGGGGCTATTTTTCATTTAGCACTGAAGGCTCGGGGCTATTTTTTATTTAGCCCCGAGGGCTCGGGGCTTTTTATTATTTAGCCCCGAGGGCTCGGGGCTATTTTTTATTTAGCCCCGAGGGCTCGAGGCTTTTTATTATTTAGCCCCGAGGGCTCGGGGCTATTTTTCATTTAGCCCCGAGGGCTCGGGGCTTTTTATTATTTAGCCCCGAGGGCTCGGGGCTTTTAATTTTAGCCCCGAGGGCTCGGGGCTATTTTTCATTTAGCCCCGAGGGCTCGGGGCTTTTTATTATTTAGCCCCGAGGGCTCGGGGCTATTTTTTATTTAGCCCCGAGGGCTCGGGGCTTTTTATTATTTAGCCCCGAGGGCTCGGGGCTATTTTTCATTTAGCCCCGAGGGCTCGGGGCTTTTTATTATTTAGCCCCGAGGGCTCGGGGCTATGTTTTAGTTAGCCCCGAGGGCTCGGGGCTTTTTTATTATTTAGCCCCGAGGACTCGGGGCTTTTTATTATTTAGCCCTGAGGGCTCGGGGCTTTTTATTATTTAGCCCTGAGGGCTCGGGGCTTTTTATTATTTAGCCCCGAGGGCTCGGGGCTATTTTTTATTTAGCCCCGAGGGCTCGGGGCTCTTTATTATTTAGCCCCGAGGGCTCGGGGCTTTTCATTATTTAGCCCCGAGGGCTCGGGGCTATTTTTCATTTAGCCCCGAGGGCTCGGGGCTTTCAATTATTTAGCCCCGAGGGCTCGGGGCTATTTTTCATTCAGCCCCGAGGGCTCGGGGCTTTTTATTATTTAGCCCCGAGGGCTCGGGGCTATTTTTTATTTAGCCCCGAGGGCTCGGGGCTTTTTATTATTTAGCCCCGAGGGCTCGGGGCTTTTTATTATTTAGCCCCGAGGGCTCGGGGCTTTTTATTATTTAGCCCCGAGGGCTCGGGGCTTTTTATTATTTAGCCCCGAGATCTCGGGGCTATTTTTCATTTAGCCCCGAGGGCTCGGGGCTTTTTATTATTTAGCCCCGAGGGCTCGGGGCTTTTTTATTATTTAGCCCCGAGGACTCGGGGCTTTTTATTATTTAGCCCCGAGGGCTCGGGGCTTTTTATTATTTAGCCCCGAGGGCTCGGGGCTTTTTATTATTTAGCCCCGAGGGTTCGGGGCTATTTTTCATTTAGCCCCGAGGGCTCGGGGCTTTTTATTATTTAGCCCCGAGGGCTCGGGGCTATTTTTCATTTAGCCCCGAGGGCTCGAGGCTTTTCATTATTTAGCCCCGAGGGCTCGGGGCTATTTTTCATTTAGCACCGAAGGCTCGGGGCTATTTTTCATTTAGCCCCGAGGGCTCGGGGCTTTTTATTATTTAGCCCCGAGGACTCGGGGCTATTTTTTATTTAGCCCCGAGGGCTCGGGGCTTTTTATTATTTAGCCCCGAGGACTCGGGGCTATTTTTTATTTAGCCCCGAGGGCTCGGGGCTTTTTATTATTTAGCCCCGAGGGCTCGGGGCTTTTTATTATTTAGCCCCGAGGGCTCGGGGCTATTTTTTATTTAGCCCCGAGGGCTCGGGGCTTTTTATTATTTAGCCCCGAGGGCTCGGGGCTATTTTTTAATCAGCCCCGAGGGCTCGGGGATTTTTATTATTTAGCCCCGAGGGCTCGGGGCTATTTTTTATTTAGCCCCGAGGGCTTGGGGCTTTTTATTATTTAGCCCCGAGGGCTCGGGGCTATTTTTTAGTTAGCCCCGAGGGCTCGGGGCTTTTTTATTATTTAGCCCCGAGGGCTCGGGGCTATTTTTCATTTAGCCCCGAGGGCTCGGGGCTTTTTATTATTTAGCCCCGAGGGCTCGGGGCTTTTTATTATTTAGCCCCGAGGGCTCGGGGCTTTTTATTATTTAGCCCCGAGGGCTCGGGGCTTTTTATTATTTAGCCCTGAGGGCTCGGGGCTATTTTTTATTTAGCCCCGAGGGCTCGGGGCTTTTTATTATTTAGCCCTGAGGGCTCGGGGCTATTTTTTATTTAGCCCCGAGGGCTCGGGGCTTTTTATTATTTAGCCCCGAGGGCTCGGGGCTTTTTATTATTTAGCCCCGAGGGCTCGGGGCTTTTTATTATTTAGCCCCGAGGGCTCGGGGCTTTTTATTATTTAGCCCTGAGGGCTCGGGGCTATTTTTTATTTAGCCCCGAGGGCTCGGGGCTTTTTATTATTTAGCTCCGAGGGCTCGGGGCTTTTTATTATTTAGCCCTGAGGGCTCGGGGCTATTTTTTATTTAGCCCCGAGGGCTCGGGGCTTTTTATTATTTAGCCCCGAGGACTCGGGGCTATTTTTTATTTAGCCCCGAGGGCTCGGGGCTTTTTATTATTTAGCCCTGAGGACTCGGGGCTATTTTTTATTTAGCCCCGAGGGCTCGGGGCTTTTTATTATTTAGCCCCGAGGGCTCGGGGCTTTTTATCATTTAGCCCCGAGGGCTCGGGGCTATTTTTTATTTAGCCCCGAGGGCTCGGGGCTTTTTATTATTTAGCCCCGAGGGCTCGGGGCTATTTTTTAATCAGCCCCGAGGGCACGGGGATTTTTATCATTTAGCCCCGAGGGCTCGGGGCTATTTTTTATTTAGCCCCGAGGGCTCGGGGCTTTTTATTATTTAGCCCCGAGGGCTCGGGGCTATTTTTTAGTTAGCCCCGAGGGCTCGGGGCTTTTTTATTATTTAGCCCCGAGGGCTCGGGGCTATTTTTCATTTAGCCCCGAGGGCTCGGGGCTTTTTATTATTTAGCCCCGAGGACTCGGGGCTATTTTTTATTTAGCCCCGAGGGCTCGGGGCTTTTTATTATTTAGCCCCGAGGGCTCGGGGCTCTTTATTATTTAGCCCCGAGGGTTCGGGGCTATTTTTCATTTAGCCCCGAGGGCTCGGGGCTTATTATTATTTAGCCCCGAGGGCTCGGGGCTTTTTATTATTTAGCCCCGAGGGCTCGGGGCTTTTTATTATTTAGCCCCGAGATCTCTGGGCTATTTTTCATTTAGCCCCGAGGGCTCGGGGCTTTTTATTATTTAGCCCCGAGGACTCGGGGCTATTTTTTATTTAGCCCCGAGGGCTCGGGGCTTTTTATTATTTAGCCCCGAGGGCTCGGGGCTATTTTTCATTTAGCCCCGAGGGCTCGAGGCTTTTCATTATTTAGCCCCGAGGGCTCGGGGCTATTTTTCATTTAGCACCGAAGGCTCGGGGCTATTTTTTATTTAGCCCCGAGGGCTCGGGGCTTTTTATTATTTAGCCCCGAGGGCTCGGGGCTATTTTTCATTTAGCCCCGAGGGCTCGAGGCTTTTTATTATTTAGCCCCGAGGGCTCGGGGCTATTTTTCATTTAGCCCCGAGGGCTCGGGGCTTTTTATTATTTAGCCCCGAGGGCTCGGGGCTTTTAATTTTAGCCCCGAGGGCTCGGGGCTATTTTTCATTTAGCCCCGAGGGCTCGGGGCTTTTTATTATTTAGCCCCGAGGGCTCGGAGCTATTTTTTATTTAGCCCCGAGGGCTCGGGGCTTTTTATTATTTAGCCCCGAGGGCTCGGGGCTATTTTTCATTTAGCCCCGAGGGCTCGGGGCTTTTTATTATTTAGCCCCGAGGGCTCGGGGCTATGTTTTAGTTAGCCCCGAGGGCTCGGGGCTTTTTTATTATTTAGCCCCGAGGACTCGGGGCTTTTTATTATTTAGCCCTGAGGGCTCGGGGCTTTTTATTATTTAGCCCTGAGGGCTCGGGGCTTTTTATCATTTAGCCCCGAGGGCTCGGGGCTATTTTTTATTTAGCCCCGAGGGCTCGGGGCTCTTTATTATTTAGCCCCGAGGGCTCGGGGCTTTTCATTATTTAGCCCCGAGGGCTCGGGGCTATTTTTCATTTAGCCCCGAGGGCTCGGGGCTTTCAATTATTTAGCCCCGAGGGCTCGGGGCTATTTTTCATTCAGCCCCGAGGGCTCGGGGCTTTTTATTATTTAGCCCCGAGGGCTCGGGGCTATTTTTTATTTAGCCCCGAGGGCTCGGGGCTTTTTATTATTTAGCCCCGAGGGCTCGGGGCTTTTTATTATTTAGCCCCGAGGGCTCGGGGCTTTTTATTATTTAGCCCCGAGGGCTCGGGGCTTTTTATTATTTAGCCCCGAGATCTCGGGGCTATTTTTCATTTAGCCCCGAGGGCTCGGGGCTTTTAATTATTTAGCCCCGAGGGCTCGGGGCTATTTTTCATTTAGCCCCGAGGGCTCGGGGCTTTTTATTATTTAGCCCCGAGGGCTCGGGGCTTTTTATTATTTAGCCCCGAGGGCTCGGGGCTTTTTATTATTTAGCCCTGAGGGCTCGGGGCTATTTTTTATTTAGCCCCGAGGGCTCGGGGCTTTTTATTATTTAGCCCCGAGGACTCGGGGCTATTTTTTATTTAGCCCCGAGGGCTCGGGGCTTTTTATTATTTAGCCCCGAGGGCTCGGGGCTTTTTATTATTTAGCCCCGAGGGCTCGGGGCTTTTTATTATTTAGCCCCGAGGGCTCGGGGCTTTTTATTATTTAGCCCCGAGGGCTCGGGGCTTTTTATTATTTAGCCCCGAGATCTCGGGGCTATTTTTCATTCAGCCCCGAGGGCTCGGGGCTTTTTATTATTCAGCCCCGAGGACTCGGGGCTATTTTTTATTTAGCCCCGAGGGCTCGGGGCTTTTTATTATTTAGCTCCGAGGGCTCGGGGCTTTTTATTATTTAGCCCTGAGGGCTCGGGGCTATTTTTTATTTAGCCCCGAGGGCTCGGGGCTTTTTATTATTTAGCCCCGAGGGCTCGGGGCTATTTTTCAGTTAGCCCCGAGGGCTCGGGGCTTTTTTATTATTTAGCCCCGAGGACTCGGAGCTTTTTATTATTTAGCCCCGAGGGCTCGGGGCTTTTTATTATTTAGCCCCGAGGGCTCGGGGCTTTTTATTATTTAGCCCCGAGGGTTCGGGGCTATTTTTCATTTAGCCCCGAGGGCTCGGGGCTTTTTATTATTTAGCCCCGAGGGCTCGGGGCTTTTTATTATTCAGCCCCGAGGGCTCGGGGCTTTTTATTATTTAACCCCGAGATCTCGGGGCTATTTTTCATTTAGCCCCGAGGGCTCGGGGCTTTTTATTATTTAGCCCCGAGGGCTCGGGGCTTTTTATTATTTAACCCCGAGATCTCGGGGCTATTTTTCATTTAGCCCCGAGGGCTCGGGGCTTTTTATTATTTAACCCCGAGATCTCGGGGCTATTTTTCATTTAGCCCCGAGGGCTCGGGGCTTTTTATTATTTAGCCCCGAGGGCTCGGGGCTTTTTATTATTTAGCCCCGAGGGTTCGGGGCTATTTTTCATTTAGCCCCGAGGGCTCGGGGCTTTTTATTATTTAGCCCCGAGATCTCGGGGCTATTTTTCATTTAGCCCCGAGGGCTCGGGGCTTTTTATTATTCAGCCCCGAGGGCTCGGGGCTATTTTTCATTTAGCACCGAAGGCTCGGGGCTATTTTTTATTTAGCCCCGAGGGCTCGGGGCTTTTTATTATTTAGCCCCGAGGGCTCGGGGCTATTTTTCATTTAGCCCCGAGGGCTCGGGGCTTTTTATTATTTAGCCCCGAGGGCTCGGGGCTTTTTATTATTTAGCCCCGAGGGCTCGGGGCTTTTAATTATTCAGCCCCGAGGGCTCGGGGCTATTTTTCATTTAGCCCCGAGGGCTCGGGGCTTTTAATTATTTAGCCCCGAGGGCTCGGGGCTATTTTTCATTTAGCCCCGAGGGCTCGGGGCTTTTTATTATTTAGCCCCGAGGGCTCGGGGCTTTTAATTTTAGCCCCGAGGGCTCGGGGCTATTTTTCATTTAGCCCCGAGGGCTCGGGGCTTTTTATTATTTAGCCCCGAGGGCTCGGGGCTATTTTTTATTTAGCCCCGAGGGCTCGGGGCTTTTTATTATTTAGCCCCGAGGGCTCGGGGCTATTTTTCATTTAGCCCCGAGGGCTCGGGGCTTTTTATTATTCAGCCCCGAGGGCTCGGGGCTATGTTTTAGTTAGCCCCGAGGGCTCGGGGCTTTTTTATTATTTAGCCCCGAGGACTCGGGGCTTTTTATTATTTAGCCCTGAGGGCTCGGGGCTTTTTATTATTTAGCCCTGAGGGCTCGGGGCTTTTTATTATTTAGCCCCGAGGGCTCGGGGCTTTTTATTATTTAGCCCCGAGGGCTCGGGGCTCTTTATTATTTAGCCCCGAGGGCTCGGGGCTATTTTTCATTTAGCCCCGAGGGCTCGGGGCTTTTTATCATTTAGCCCCGAGGGGTCGGGGCTATTTTTAATTTAGCCCCGAGGGCTCGGGGCTTTTTATTATTTAGCCCCGAGGGCTCGGGGCTATTTTTATTTAGCCCCGAGGGCTCGGGGCTTTTTATTATTTAGCCCTGAGGGCTCGGGGCTATTTTTCATTTAGCCCCGAGGGCTCGGGGCTTTTAATTATTTAGCCCCGAGGGCTCGGGGCTTTTTATTATTTAGCCCCGAGGGCTCGGGGCTTTTTATTATTTAGCCCCGAGGGCTCGGGGCTTTTTATTATTTAGCCCCGAGGGCTCGGGGCTATTTTTTATTTAGCCCCGAGGGCTCGGGGCTTTTTATTATTTAGCCCCTAGGGCTCGGGGCTTTTTATTATTTAGCCCCGAGGGCTCGGGGCTTTTTATTATTTAGCCCCGAGGGCTCGGGGCTTTTTATTATTTAGCCCCGAGATCTCGGGGCTATTTTTCATTTAGCCCCGAGGGCTCGGGGCTTTTTATTATTCAGCCCCGAGGGCTCGGGGCTATTTTTCATTTAGCACCGAAGGCTCGGGGCTATTTTTTATTTAGCCCCGAGGGCTCGGGGCTTTTTATTATTTAGCCCCGAGGGCTCGGGGCTATTTTTCATTTAGCCCCGAGGGCTCGGGGCTTTTTATTATTTAGCCCCGAGGGCTCGGGGCTTTTTATTATTTAGCCCCGAGGGCTCGGGGCTTTTAATTATTCAGCCCCGAGGGCTCGGGGCTATTTTTCATTTAGCCCCGAGGGCTCGGGGCTTTTAATTATTTAGCCCCGAGGGCTCGGGGCTATTTTTCATTTAGCCCCGAGGGCTCGGGGCTTTTAATTATTTAGCCCCGAGGGCTCGGGGCTTTTAATTATTCAGCCCCGAGGGTTCGGGGCTATTTTTCATTTAGCCCCGAGGGCTCGGGGCTTTTAATTATTTAGCCCCGAGGGCTCGGGGCTTTTTATTATTTAGCCCCGAGGGCTCGGGGCTTTTAATTATTCAGCCCCGAGGGCTCGGGGCTATTTTTCATTTAGCCCCGAGGGCTCGGGGCTTTTAATTATTTAGCCCCGAGGGCTCGGGGCTATTTTTCATTTAGCCCCGAGGGCTCGGGGCTTTTTATCATTTAGCCCCGAGGGCTCGGGGCTTTTTATCATTTAGCCCCGAGGGCTCGGGGCTTTTAATTATTCAGCCCCGAGGGCTCGGGGCTATTTTTCATTTAGCCCCGAGGGCTCGGGGCTATTTTTCATTTAGCCCCGAGGGCTCGGGGCTTTTTATTATTTAGCCCCGGGGGCTCGGGGCTTTTTATTATTTAGCCCCGAGGGCTCGGGGCTTTTTATTATTTAGCCCCGAGATCTCGGGGCTATTTTTCAGTTAGCCCCGAGGGCTCGGGGCTTTTTTATTATTTAGCCCCGAGGACTCGGGGCTTTTTATTATTTAGCCCCGAGGGCTCGGGGCTTTTTATTATTTAGCCCCGAGGGCTCGGGGCTTTTTATTATTTAGCCCCGAGGGCTCGGGGCTTTTAATTATTCAGCCCCGAGGGCTCGGGGCTATTTTTCATTTAGCCCCGAGGGCTCGGGGCTTTTAATTATTTAGCCCCGAGGGCTCGGGGCTATTTTTCATTTAGCCCCGAGGGCTCGGGGCTTTTTATTATTTAGCCCCGAGGGCTCGGGGCTTTTAATTTTAGCCCCGAGGGCTCGGGGCTATTTTTCATTTAGCCCCGAGGGCTCGGGGCTTTTTATTATTTAGCCCCGAGGGCTCGGGGCTATTTTTTATTTAGCCCCGGGGGCTCGGGGCTTTTTATTATTTAGCCCCGAGGGCTCGGGGCTATTTTTCATTTAGCCCCGAGGGCTCGGGGCTTTTTATTATTTAGCCCCGAGGGCTCGGGGCTATGTTTTAGTTAGCCCCGAGGGCTCGGGGCTTTTTTATTATTTAGCCCCGAGGACTCGGGGCTTTTTATTATTTAGCCCTGAGGGCTCGGGGCTTTTTATTATTTAGCCCTGAGGGCTCGGGGCTTTTTATTATTTAGCCCCGAGGGCTCGGGGCTTTTTTTTATTTAGCCCCGAGGGCTCGGGGCTCTTTATTATTTAGCCCCGAGGGCTCGGGGCTATTTTGCATTTAGCCCCGAGGGCTCGGGGCTTTTTATCATTTAGCCCCGAGGGGTCGGGGCTATTTTTAATTTAGCCCCGAGGGCTCGGGGCTTTTTATTATTTAGCCCCGAGGGCTCGGGGCTATTTTTATTTAGCCCCGAGGGCTCGGGGCTTTTTATTATTTAGCCCTGAGGGCTCGGGGCTATTTTTCATTTAGCCCCGAGGGCTCGGGGCTTTTAATTATTTAGCCCCGAGGGCTCGGGGCTTTTTATTATTTAGCCCCGAGGGCTCGGGGCTTTTTATTATTTAGCCCCGAGGGCTCGGGGCTTTTTATTATTTAGCCCCGAGGGCTCGGGGCTATTTTTTATTTAGCCCCGAGGGCTCGGGGCTTTTTATTATTTAGCCCCTAGGGCTCGGGGCTTTTTATTATTTAGCCCCGAGGGCTCGGGGCTTTTTATTATTTAGCCCCGAGGGCTCGGGGCTTTTTATTATTTAGCCCCGAGATCTCGGGGCTATTTTTCATTTAGCCCCGAGGGCTCGGGGCTTTTTATTATTCAGCCCCGAGGGCTCGGGGCTATTTTTCATTTAGCACCGAAGGCTCGGGGCTATTTTTTATTTAGCCCCGAGGGCTCGGGGCTTTTTATTATTTAGCCCCGAGGGCTCGGGGCTATTTTTCATTTAGCCCCGAGGGCTCGGGGCTTTTTATTATTTAGCCCCGAGGGCTCGGGGCTTTTTATTATTTAGCCCCGAGGGCTCGGGGCTTTTAATTATTCAGCCCCGAGGGCTCGGGGCTATTTTTCATTTAGCCCCGAGGGCTCGGGGCTTTTAATTATTTAGCCCCGAGGGCTCGGGGCTATTTTTCATTTAGCCCCGAGGGCTCGGGGCTTTTAATTATTTAGCCCCGAGGGCTCGGGGCTTTTAATTATTCAGCCCCGAGGGTTCGGGGCTATTTTTCATTTAGCCCCGAGGGCTCGGGGCTTTTAATTATTTAGCCCCGAGGGCTCGGGGCTTTTTATTATTTAGCCCCGAGGGCTCGGGGCTTTTAATTATTCAGCCCCGAGGGCTCGGGGCTATTTTTCATTTAGCCCCGAGGGCTCGGGGCTTTTAATTATTTAGCCCCGAGGGCTCGGGGCTATTTTTCATTTAGCCCCGAGGGCTCGGGGCTTTTTATCATTTAGCCCCGAGGGCTCGGGGCTTTTTATCATTTAGCCCCGAGGGCTCGGGGCTTTTAATTATTCAGCCCCGAGGGCTCGGGGCTATTTTTCATTTAGCCCCGAGGGCTCGGGGCTATTTTTCATTTAGCCCCGAGGGCTCGGGGCTTTTTATTATTTAGCCCCGGGGGCTCGGGGCTTTTTATTATTTAGCCCCGAGGGCTCGGGGCTTTTTATTATTTAGCCCCGAGATCTCGGGGCTATTTTTCAGTTAGCCCCGAGGGCTCGGGGCTTTTTTATTATTTAGCCCCGAGGACTCGGGGCTTTTTATTATTTAGCCCCGAGGGCTCGGGGCTTTTTATTATTTAGCCCCGAGGGCTCGGGGCTTTTTATTATTTAGCCCCGAGGGTTCGGGGCTATTTTTCATTTAGCCCCGAGGGCTCGGGGCTTTTTATTATTTAGCCCCGAGGGCTCGGGGCTTTTTATTATTTAGCCCCTAGGGCTCGGGGCTTTTTATTATTTAGCCCCGAGATCTCGGGGCTATTTTTCATTTAGCCCCGAGGGCTCGGGGCTTTTTATTATTTAGCCCCGAGGACTCGGGGCTATTTTTTATTTAGCCCCGAGGGCTCGGGGCTTTTTATTATTTAGCCCCGAGGGCTCGGGGCTATCTTTCATTTAGCCCCGAGGGCTCGAGGCTTTTCATTATTTAGCCCCGAGGGCTCGGGGCTATTTTTCATTTAGCACCGAAGGCTCGGGGCTATTTTTTATTTAGCCCCGAGGGCTCGGGGCTTTTTATTATTTAGCCCCGAGGGCTCGGGGCTATTTTTTATTTAGCCCCGAGGGCTCGAGGCTTTTTATTATTTAGCCCCGAGGGCTCGGGGCTATTTTTCATTTAGCCCCGAGGGCTCGGGGCTTTTTATTATTTAGCCCCGAGGGCTCGGGGCTTTTAATTTTAGCCCCGAGGGCTCGGGGCTATTTTTCATTTAGCCCCGAGGGCTCGGGGCTTTTTATTATTTAGCCCCGAGGGCTCGGGGCTATTTTTTATTTAGCCCCGAGGGCTCGGGGCTTTTTATTATTTAGCCCCGAGGGCTCGGGGCTATTTTTCATTTAGCCCCGAGGGCTCGGGGCTTTTTATTATTTAGCCCCGAGGGCTCGGGGCTATGTTTTAGTTAGCCCCGAGGGCTCGGGGCTTTTTTATTATTTAGCCCCGAGGACTCGGGGCTTTTTATTATTTAGCCCTGAGGGCTCGGGGCTTTTTATTATTTAGCCCTGAGGGCTCGGGGCTTTTTATTATTTAGCCCCGAGGGCTCGGGGCTATTTTTTATTTAGCCCCGAGGGCTCGGGGCTCTTTATTATTTAGCCCCGAGGGCTCGGGGCTTTTTATTATTTAGCCCCGAGGGCTCGGGGCTATTTTTCATTTAGCCCCGAGGGCTCGGGGCTTTCAATTATTTAGCCCCGAGGGCTCGGGGCTATTTTTCATTCAGCCCCGAGGGCTCGGGGCTTTTTATTATTTAGCCCCGAGGGCTCGGGGCTATTTTTTATTTAGCCCCGAGGGCTCGGGGCTTTTTATTATTTAGCCCCGAGGGCTCGGGGCTTTTTATTATTTAGCCCCGAGGGCTCGGGGCTTTTTGTTATTTAGCCCCGAGGGCTCGGGGCTTTTTATTATTTAGCCCCGAGATCTCGGGGCTATTTTTCATTTAGCCCCGAGGGCTCGGGGCTTTTTATTATTTAGCCCCGAGGACTCGGGGCTATTTTTTATTTAGCCCCGAGGGCTCGGGGCTTTTTATTATTTAGCCCCGAGGGCTCGGGGCTTTTTATTATTTAGCCCTGAGGGCTCGGGGCTATTTTTTATTTAGCCCCGAGGGCTCGGGGCTTTTTATTATTTAGCCCCGAGGGCTCGGGGCTATTTTTTAGTTAGCCCCGAGGGCTCGGGGCTTTTCTATTATTTAGCCCCGAGGACTCGGGGCTTTTTATTATTTAGCCCCGAGGGCTCGGGGCTTTTTATTATTTAGCCCCGAGGGCTCGGGGCTTTTTATTATTTAGCCCCGAGGGTTCGGGGCTATTTTTCATTTAGCCCCGAGGGCTCGGGGCTTTTTATTATTCAGCCCCGAGGGCTCGGGGCTATTTTTCATTTAGCACCGAAGGCTCGGGGCTATTTTTTATTTAGCCCCGAGGGCTCGGGGCTTTTTATTATTTAGCCCCGAGGGCTCGGGGCTATTTTTTATTTAGCCCCGAGGGCTCGAGGCTTTTTATTATTCAGCCCCGAGGGCTCGGGGCTTTTAATTATTCAGCCCCGAGGGCTCGGGGCTATTTTTCATTTAGCCCCGAGGGCTCGGGGCTTTTAATTATTTAGCCCCGAGGGCTCGGGGCTATTTTTCATTTAGCCCCGAGGGCTCGGGGCTTTTTATTATTTAGCCCCGAGGGCTCGGGGCTATTTTTATTTAGCCCCGAGGGCTCGGGGCTTTTTATTATTCAGCCCCGAGGGCTCGGGGCTATTTTTCATTTAGCACCGAAGGCTCGGGGCTATTTTTTATTTAGCCCCGAGGGCTCGGGGCTATTTTTCATTTAGCCCCGAGGGCTCGGGGCTTTTTATCATTTAGCCCCGAGGGCTCGGGGCTATTTTTAATTTAGCCCCGAGGGCTCGGGGCTTTTTATTATTTAGCCCCGAGGGTTCGGGGCTATTTTTATTTAGCCCCGAGGGCTCGGGGCTTTTTATTATTTAGCCCTGAGGGCTCGGGGCTATTTTTCATTTAGCCCCGAGGGCTCGGGGCTTTTAATTATTTAGCCCCGAGGGCTCGGGGCTTTTTATTATTTAGCCCCGAGGGCTCGGGGCTTTTTATTATTTAGCCCCGAGGGCTCGGGGCTTTTTATTATTTAGCCCCGAGGGCTCGGGGCTATTTTTTATTTAGCCCCGAGGGCTCGGGGCTTTTTATTATTTAGCCCCTAGGGCTCGGGGCTTTTTATTATTTAGCCCCGAGGGCTCGGGGCTTTTTATTATTTAGCCCCGAGGGCTCGGGGCTTTTTATTATTTAGCCCCGAGATCTCGGGGCTATTTTTCATTTAGCCCCGAGGGCTCGGGGCTTTTTATTATTCAGCCCCGAGGGCTCGGGGCTATTTTTCATTTAGCACCGAAGGCTCGGGGCTATTTTTTATTTAGCCCCGAGGGCTCGGGGCTTTTTATTATTTAGCCCCGAGGGCTCGGGGCTATTTTTCATTTAGCCCCGAGGGCTCGGGGCTTTTTATTATTTAGCCCCGAGGGCTCGGGGCTATGTTTTAGTTAGCCCCGAGGGCTCGGGGCTTTTTTATTATTTAGCCCCGAGGACTCGGGGCTTTTTATTATTTAGCCCTGAGGGCTCGGGGCTTTTTATTATTTAGCCCTGAGGGCTCGGGGCTTTTTATTATTTAGCCCCGAGGGCTCGGGGCTATTTTTTATTTAGCCCCGAGGGCTCGGGGCTTTTTATTATTTAGCTCCGAGGGCTCGGGGCTTTTTATTATTTAGCCCTGAGGGCTCGGGGCTATTTTTTATTTAGCCCCGAGGGCTCGGGGCTTTTTATTATTTAGCCCCGAGGGCTCGGGGCTATTTTTCAGTTAGCCCCGAGGGCTCGGGGCTTTTTTATTATTTAGCCCCGAGGACTCGGGGCTTTTTATTATTTAGCCCCGAGGGCTCGGGGCTTTTTATTATTTAGCCCCGAGGGCTCGGGGCTTTTTATTATTTAGCCCCGAGGGTTCGGGGCTATTTTTCATTTAGCCCCGAGGGCTCGGGGCTTTTTATTATTTAGACCCGAGGGCTCGGGGCTTTTTATTATTTAGCCCCGAGGGCTCGGGGCTTTTTATTATTTAACCCCGAGATCTCGGGGCTATTTTTCATTTAGCCCCGAGGGCTCGGGGCTTTTTATTATTTAGCCCCGAGGGCTCGGGGCTTTTTATTATTTAACCCCGAGATCTCGGGGCTATTTTTCATTTAGCCCCGAGGGCTCGGGGCTTTTTATTATTTAACCCCGAGATCTCGGGGCTATTTTTCATTTAGCCCCGAGGGCTCGGGGCTTTTTATTATTTAGCCCCGAGGGCTCGGGGCTTTTTATTATTTAGCCCCGAGGGTTCGGGGCTATTTTTCATTTAGCCCCGAGGGCTCGGGGCTTTTTATTATTTAGCCCCGAGATCTCGGGGCTATTTTTCATTTAGCCCCGAGGGCTCGGGGCTTTTCATTATTCAGCCCCGAGGGCTCGGGGCTATTTTTCATTTAGCACCGAAGGCTCGGGGCTATTTTTTATTTAGCCCCGAGGGCTCGGGGCTTTTTATTATTTAGCCCCGAGGGCTCGGGGCTATTTTTCATTTAGCCCCGAGGGCTCGGGGCTTTTTATTATTTAGCCCCGAGGGCTCGGGGCTTTTTATTATTTAGCCCCGAGGGCTCGGGGCTTTTAATTATTCAGCCCCGAGGGCTCGGGGCTATTTTTCATTTAGCCCCGAGGGCTCGGGGCTTTTAATTATTTAGCCCCGAGGGCTCGGGGCTATTTTTCATTTAGCCCCGAGGGCTCGGGGCTTTTTATTATTTAGCCCCGAGGGCTCGGGGCTTTTAATTTTAGCCCCGAGGGCTCGGGGCTATTTTTCATTTAGCCCCGAGGGCTCGGGGCTTTTTATTATTTAGCCCCGAGGGCTCGGGGCTATTTTTTATTTAGCCCCGAGGGCTCGGGGCTTTTTATTATTTAGCCCCGAGGGCTCGGGGCTATTTTTCATTTAGCCCCGAGGGCTCGGGGCTTTTTATTATTTAGCCCCGAGGGCTCGGGGCTATGTTTTAGTTAGCCCCGAGGGCTCGGGGCTTTTTTATTATTTAGCCCCGAGGACTCGGGGCTTTTTATTATTTAGCCCTGAGGGCTCGGGGCTTTTTATTATTTAGCCCTGAGGGCTCGGGGCTTTTTATTATTTAGCCCCGAGGGCTCGGGGCTTTTTTTTATTTAGCCCCGAGGGCTCGGGGCTCTTTATTATTTAGCCCCGAGGGCTCGGGGCTATTTTTCATTTAGCCCCGAGGGCTCGGGGCTTTTTATCATTTAGCCCCGAGGGCTCAGGGCTATTTTTAATTTAGCCCCGAGGGCTCGGGGCTTTTTATTATTTAGCCCCGAGGGCTCGGGGCTATTTTTATTTAGCCCCGAGGGCTCGGGGCTTTTTATTATTTAGCCCTGAGGGCTCGGGGCTATTTTTCATTTAGCCCCGAGGGCTCGAGGCTTTTAATTATTTAGCCCCGAGGGCTCGGGGCTTTTTATTATTTAGCCCCGAGGGCTCGGGGCTTTTCATTATTTAGCCCCGAGGGCTCGGGGCTTTTTATTATTTAGCCCCGAGGGCTCGGGGCTATTTTTTATTTAGCCCCGAGGGCTCGGGGCTTTTTATTATTTAGCCCCTAGGGCTCGGGGCTTTTTATTATTTAGCCCCGAGGGCTCGGGACTTTTTATTATTTAGCCCCGAGGGCTCGGGGCTATTTTTCATTTAGCCCCGAGGGCTCGGGGCTTTTTATCATTTAGCCCCGAGGGCTCGGGGCTTTTTATTATTTAGCCCCGAGGGCTCGGGGCTTTTAATTATTCAGCCCCGAGGGCTCGGGGCTATTTTTCATTTAGCCCCGAGGGCTCGGGGCTATTTTTCATTTAGCCCCGAGGGCTCGGGGCTTTTTATTATTTAGCCCCGGGGGCTCGGGGCTTTTTATTATTTAGCCCCGAGGGCTCGGGGCTTTTTATTATTTAGCCCCGAGGGTTCGGGGCTATTTTTCATTTAGCCCCGAGGGCTCGGGGCTTTTTATTATTTAGCCCCGAGGGCTCGGGGCTTTTTATTATTTAGCCCCGAGGGCTCGGGGCTTTTTATTATTTAACCCCGAGATCTCGGGGCTATTTTTCATTTAGCCCCGAGGGCTCGGGGCTTTTTATTATTTAGCCCCGAGGGCTCGGGGCTTTTTATTATTTAACCCCGAGATCTCGGGGCTATTTTTCATTTAGCCCCGAGGGCTCGGGGCTTTTTATTATTTAACCCCGAGATCTCGGGGCTATTTTTCATTTAGCCCCGAGGGCTCGGGGCTTTTTATTATTTAGCCCCGAGGGCTCGGGGCTTTTTATTATTTAGCCCCGAGGGTTCGGGGCTATTTTTCATTTAGCCCCGAGGGCTCGGGGCTTTTTATTATTTAGCCCCGAGATCTCGGGGCTATTTTTCATTCAGCCCCGAGGGCTCGGGGCTTTTCATTATTCAGCCCCGAGGGCTCGGGGCTATTTTTCATTTAGCACCGAAGGCTCGGGGCTATTTTTTATTTAGCCCCGAGGGCTCGGGGCTTTTTATTATTTAGCCCCGAGGGCTCGGGGCTATTTTTCATTTAGCCCCGAGGGCTCGGGGCTTTTTATTATTTAGCCCCGAGGGCTCGGGGCTTTTTATTATTTAGCCCCGAGGGCTCGGGGCTTTTAATTATTCAGCCCCGAGGGCTCGGGGCTATTTTTCATTTAGCCCCGAGGGCTCGGGGCTTTTAATTATTTAGCCCCGAGGGCTCGGGGCTATTTTTCATTTAGCCCCGAGGGCTCGGGGCTTTTTATTATTTAGCCCCGAGGGCTCGGGGCTTTTAATTTTAGCCCCGAGGGCTCGGGGCTATTTTTCATTTAGCCCCGAGGGCTCGGGGCTTTTTATTATTTAGCCCCGAGGGCTCGGGGCTATTTTTTATTTAGCCCCGAGGGCTCGGGGCTTTTTATTATTTAGCCCCGAGGGCTCGGGGCTATTTTTCATTTAGCCCCGAGGGCTCGGAGCTTTTTATTATTTAGCCCCGAGGGCTCGGGGCTATGTTTTAGTTAGCCCCGAGGGCTCGGGGCTTTTTTATTATTTAGCCCCGAGGACTCGGGGCTTTTTATTATTTAGCCCTGAGGGCTCGGGGCTTTTTATTATTTAGCCCTGAGGGCTCGGGGCTTTTTATTATTTAGCCCCGAGGGCTCGGGGCTTTTTTTTATTTAGCCCCGAGGGCTCGGGGCTCTTTATTATTTAGCCCCGAGGGCTCGGGGCTATTTTTCATTTAGCCCCGAGGGCTCGGGGCTTTTTATCATTTAGCCCCGAGGGCTCGGGGCTATTTTTCATTTAGCCCCGAGGGCTCGGGGCTTTTTATTATTTAGCCCCGAGGGCTCGGGGCTATTTTTCATTTAGCCCCGAGGGCTCGGGGCTTTTTATTATTTAGCCCCGAGGGCTCGGGGCTATGTTTTAGTTAGCCCCGAGGGCTCGGGGCTTTTTTATTATTTAGCCCCGAGGACTCGGGGCTTTTTATTATTTAGCCCTGAGGGCTCGGGGCTTTTTATTATTTAGCCCTGAGGGCTCGGGGCTCTTTATTATTTAGCCCCGAGGGCTCGGGGCTATTTTTCATTTAGCCCCGAGGGCTCGGGGCTTTTAATTATTTAGCCCCGAGGGCTCGGGGCTTTTTATTATTTAGCCCCGAGGGCTCGGGGCTTTTTATTATTTAGCCCCGAGGGCTCGGGGCTTTTTATTATTTAGCCCCGAGGGCTCGGGGCTATTTTTTATTTAGCCCCGAGGGCTCGGGGCTTTTTATTATTTAGCCCCTAGGGCTCGGGGCTTTTTATTATTTAGCCCCGAGGGCTCGGGACTTTTTATTATTTAGCCCCGAGGGCTCGGGGCTTTTTATTATTTAGCCCCGAGATCTCGGGGCTATTTTTCATTTAGCCCCGAGGGCTCGGGGCTTTTTATTATTCAGCCCCGAGGGCTCGGGGCTATTTTTCATTTAGCACCGAAGGCTCGGGGCTATTTTTTATTTAGCCCCGAGGGCTCGGGGCTTTTTATTATTTAGCCCCGAGGGCTCGGGGCTATTTTTCATTTAGCCCCGAGGGCTCGGGGCTTTTTATTATTTAGCCCCGAGGGCTCGGGGCTTTTTATTATTTAGCCCCGAGGGCTCGGGGCTTTTAATTATTCAGCCCCGAGGGCTCGGGGCTATTTTTCATTTAGCCCCGAGGGCTCGGGGCTTTTAATTATTTAGCCCCGAGGGCTCGGGGCTATTTTTCATTTAGCCCCGAGGGCTCGGGGCTTTTTATTATTTAGCCCCGAGGGCTCGGGGCTTTTAATTTTAGCCCCGAGGGCTCGGGGCTATTTTTCATTTAGCCCCGAGGGCTCGGGGCTTTTTATTATTTAGCCCCGAGGGCTCGGGGCTATTTTTTATTTAGCCCCGAGGGCTCGGGGCTTTTTATTATTTAGCCCCGAGGGCTCGGGGCTATTTTTCATTTAGCCCCGAGGGCTCGGGGCTTTTTATTATTTAGCCCCGAGGGCTCGGGGCTATGTTTTAGTTAGCCCCGAGGGCTCGGGGCTTTTTTATTATTTAGCCCCGAGGACTCGGGGCTTTTTATTATTTAGCCCTGAGGGCTCGGGGCTTTTTATTATTTAGCCCTGAGGGCTCGGGGCTTTTTATTATTTAGCCCCGAGGGCTCGGGGCTTTTTTTTATTTAGCCCCGAGGGCTCGGGGCTCTTTATTATTTAGCCCCGAGGGCTCGGGGCTATTTTTCATTTAGCCCCGAGGGCTCGGGGCTTTTTATCATTTAGCCCCGAGGGCTCGGGGCTATTTTTAATTTAGCCCCGAGGGCTCGGGGCTTTTTATTATTTAGCCCTGAGGGCTCGGGGCTTTTTATTATTTAGCCCTGAGGGCTCGGGGCTCTTTATTATTTAGCCCCGAGGGCTCGGGGCTATTTTTCATTTAGCCCCGAGGGCTCGGGGCTTTTAATTATTTAGCCCCGAGGGCTCGGGGCTTTTTATTATTTAGCCCCGAGGGCTCGGGGCTTTTTATTATTTAGCCCCGAGGGCTCGGGGCTTTTTATTATTTAGCCCCGAGGGCTCGGGGCTATTTTTTATTTAGCCCCGAGGGCTCGGGGCTTTTTATTATTTAGCCCCTAGGGCTCGGGGCTTTTTATTATTTAGCCCCGAGGGCTCGGGACTTTTTATTATTTAGCCCCGAGGGCTCGGGGCTTTTTATTATTTAGCCCCGAGATCTCGGGGCTATTTTTCATTTAGCCCCGAGGGCTCGGGGCTTTTTATTATTCAGCCCCGAGGGCTCGGGGCTATTTTTCATTTAGCACCGAAGGCTCGGGGCTATTTTTTATTTAGCCCCGAGGGCTCGGGGCTTTTTATTATTTAGCCCCGAGGGCTCGGGGCTATTTTTCATTTAGCCCCGAGGGCTCGGGGCTTTTTATTATTTAGCCCCGAGGGCTCGGGGCTTTTTATTATTTAGCCCCGAGGGCTCGGGGCTTTTAATTATTCAGCCCCGAGGGCTCGGGGCTATTTTTCATTTAGCCCCGAGGGCTCGGGGCTTTTAATTATTTAGCCCCGAGGGCTCGGGGCTATTTTTCATTTAGCCCCGAGGGCTCGGGGCTTTTAATTATTTAGCCCCGAGGGCTCGGGGCTTTTAATTATTCAGCCCCGAGGGTTCGGGGCTATTTTTCATTTAGCCCCGAGGGCTCGGGGCTTTTAATTATTTAGCCCCGAGGGCTCGGGGCTTTTTATTATTTAGCCCCGAGGGCTCGGGGCTTTTAATTATTCAGCCCCGAGGGCTCGGGGCTATTTTTCATTTAGCCCCGAGGGCTCGGGGCTTTTAATTATTTAGCCCCGAGGGCTCGGGGCTATTTTTCATTTAGCCCCGAGGGCTCGGGGCTTTTTATCATTTAGCCCCGAGGGCTCGGGGCTTTTCATTATTTAGCCCCGAGGGCTCGGGGCTTTTAATTATTCAGCCCCGAGGGCTCGGGGCTATTTTTCATTTAGCCCCGAGGGCTCGGGGCTATTTTTCATTTAGCCCCGAGGGCTCGGGGCTTTTTATTATTTAGCCCCGGGGGCTCGGGGCTTTTTATTATTTAGCCCCGAGGGCTCGGGGCTTTTTATTATTTAGCCCCGAGATCTCGGGGCTATTTTTCAGTTAGCCCCGAGGGCTCGGGGCTTTTTTATTATTTAGCCCCGAGGACTCGGGGCTTTTTATTATTTAGCCCCGAGGGCTCGGGGCTTTTTATTATTTAGCCCCGAGGGCTCGGGGCTTTTTATTATTTAGCCCCGAGGGTTCGGGGCTATTTTTCATTTAGCCCCGAGGGCTCGGGGCTTTTTATTATTTAGCCCCGAGGGCTCGGGGCTTTTTATTATTTAGCCCCTAGGGCTCGGGGCTTTTTATTATTTAGCCCCGAGATCTCGGGGCTATTTTTCATTTAGCCCCGAGGGCTCGGGGCTTTTTATTATTTAGCCCCGAGGACTCGGGGCTATTTTTTATTTAGCCCCGAGGGCTCGGGGCTTATTATTATTTAGCCCCGAGGGCTCGGGGCTATCTTTCATTTAGCCCCGAGGGCTCGAGGCTTTTCATTATTTAGCCCCGAGGGCTCGGGGCTATTTTTCATTTAGCACCGAAGGCTCGGGGCTATTTTTTATTTAGCCCCGAGGGCTCGGGGCTTTTTATTATTTAGCCCCGAGGGCTCGGGGCTATTTTTTATTTAGCCCCGAGGGCTCGAGGCTTTTTATTATTTAGCCCCGAGGGCTCGGGGCTATTTTTCATTTAGCCCCGAGGGCTCGGGGCTTTTTATTATTTAGCCCCGAGGGCTCGGGGCTTTTAATTTTAGCCCCGAGGGCTCGGGGCTATTTTTCATTTAGCCCCGAGGGCTCGGGGCTTTTTATTATTTAGCCCCGAGGGCTCGGGGCTATTTTTTATTTAGCCCCGAGGGCTCGGGGCTTTTTATTATTTAGCCCCGAGGGCTCGGGGCTATTTTTCATTTAGCCCCGAGGGCTCGGGGCTTTTTATTATTTAGCCCCGAGGGCTCGGGGCTATGTTTTAGTTAGCCCCGAGGGCTCGGGGCTTCTTTATTATTTAGCCCCGAGGACTCGGGGCTTTTTATTATTTAGCCCTGAGGGCTCGGGGCTTTTTATTATTTAGCCCTGAGGGCTCGGGGCTTTTTATTATTTAGCCCCGAGGGCTCGGGGCTATTTTTTATTTAGCCCCGAGGGCTCGGGGCTCTTTATTATTTAGCCCCGAGGGCTCGGGGCTTTTTATTATTTAGCCCCGAGGGCTCGGGGCTATTTTTCATTTAGCCCCGAGGGCTCGGGGCTTTCAATTATTTAGCCCCGAGGGCTCGGGGCTATTTTTCATTCAGCCCCGAGGGCTCGGGGCTTTTTATTATTTAGCCCCGAGGGCTCGGGGCTATTTTTTATTTAGCCCCGAGGGCTCGGGGCTTTTTATTATTTAGCCCCGAGGGCTCGGGGCTTTTTATTATTTAGCCCCGAGGGCTCGGGGCTTTTTGTTATTTAGCCCCGAGGGCTCGGGGCTTTTTATTATTTAGCCCCGAGATCTCGGGGCTATTTTTCATTTAGCCCCGAGGGCTCGGGGCTTTTTATTATTTAGCCCCGAGGACTCGGGGCTATTTTTTATTTAGCCCCGAGGGCTCGGGGCTTTTTATTATTTAGCCCCGAGGGCTCGGGGCTTTTTATTATTTAGCCCTGAGGGCTCGGGGCTATTTTTTATTTAGCCCCGAGGGCTCGGGGCTTTTTATTATTTAGCCCCGAGGGCTCGGGGCTATTTTTTAGTTAGCCCCGAGGGCTCGGGGCTTTTCTATTATTTAGCCCCGAGGACTCGGGGCTTTTTATTATTTAGCCCCGAGGGCTCGGGGCTTTTTATTATTTAGCCCCGAGGGCTCGGGGCTTTTTATTATTTAGCCCCGAGGGCTCGGGGCTATTTTTCATTTAGCCCCGAGGGCTCGGGGCTTTTTATTATTCAGCCCCGAGGGCTCGGGGCTATTTTTAATTTAGCCCCGAGGGCTCGGGGCTTTTTATTATTTAGCCCCGAGGGCTCGGGGCTATTTTTATTTAGCCCCGAGGGCTCGGGGCTTTTTATTATTTAGCCCTGAGGGCTCGGGGCTTTTTATTATTTAGCCCCGAGGGCTCGGGGCTTTTTATTAATTAGCCCCGAGGGCTCGGGGCTATTTTTCATTTAGCCCCGAGGGCTCGGGGCTTTTAATTATTTAGCCCCGAGGGCTCGGGGCTTTTTATTATTTAGCCCCGAGGGCTCGGGGCTTTTTATTATTTAGCCCCGAGGGCTCGGGGCTTTTTATTATTTAGCCCCGAGGGCTCGGGGCTATTTTTTATTTAGCCCCGAGGGCTCGGGGCTTTTTATTATTTAGCCCCGAGGGCTCGGGGCTTTTTATTATTTAGCCCCGAGGGCTCGGGGCTTTTTATTATTTAGCCCCGAGGGCTCGGGGCTTTTTATTATTTAGCCCCGAGGGCTCGGGGCTATTTTTTATTTAGCCCCGAGGGCTCGGGGCTTTTTATTATTTAGCCCCGAGGGCTCGGGGCTATTTTTCATTTAGCCCCGAGGGCTCGGGGCTTTTTATTATTTAGCCCCGAGGGCTCGGGGCTATGTTTTAGTTAGCCCCGAGGGCTCGGGGCTTTTTTATTATTTAGCCCCGAGGACTCGGGGCTTTTTATTATTTAGCCCTGAGGGCTCGGGGCTTTTTATTATTTAGCCCTGAGGGCTCGGGGCTTTTTATTATTTAGCCCCGAGGGCTCGGGGCTATTTTTTATTTAGCCCCGAGGGCTCGGGGCTCTTTATTATTTAGCCCCGAGGGCTCGGGGCTTTTCATTATTTAGCCCCGAGGGCTCGGGGCTATTTTTCATTTAGCCCCGAGGGCTCGGGGCTTTCAATTATTTAGCCCCGAGGGCTCGGGGCTATTTTTCATTCAGCCCCGAGGGCTCGGGGCTTTTTATTATTTAGCCCCGAGGGCTCGGGGCTATTTTTTATTTAGCCCCGAGGGCTCGGGGCTTTTTATTATTTAGCCCCGAGGGCTCGGGGCTTTTTATTATTTAGCCCCGAGGGCTCGGGGCTTTTTATTATTTAGCCCCGAGGGCTCGGGGCTTTTTATTATTTAGCCCCGAGATCTCGGGGCTATTTTTTATTTAGCCCCGAGGGCTCGGGGCTTTTTATTATTTAGCCCCGAGGGCTTGGGGCTTTTTATTATTTAGCCCCGAGGGCTCGGGGCTATTTTTTATTTAGCCCCGAGGGCTCGGGGCTTTTTATTATTTAGCCCCGAGGGCTCGGGGCTTTTTATTATTTAGCCCCGAGGGCTCGGGGCTTTTTATTATTTAGCCCCGAGGGCTCGGGGCTTTTTATTATTTAGCCCCGAGATCTCGGGGCTATTTTTTATTTAGCCCCGAGGGCTCGGGGCTTTTTATTATTTAGCTCCGAGGGCTCGGGGCTTTTTATTATTTAGCCCTGAGGGCTCGGGGCTATTTTTTATTTAGCCCCGAGGGCTCGGGGCTTTTTATTATTTAGCCCCGAGGGCTCGGGGCTATTTTTCAGTTAGCCCCGAGGGCTCGGGGCTTTTTTATTATTTAGCCCCGAGGACTCGGGGCTTTTTATTATTTAGCCCCGAGGGCTCGGGGCTTTTTATTATTTAGCCCCGAGGGCTCGGGGCTTTTTATTATTTAGCCCCGAGGGTTCGGGGCTATTTTTCATTTAGCCCCGAGGGCTCGGGGCTTTTTATTATTTAGCCCCGAGGGCTCGGGGCTTTTTATTATTTAGCCCCGAGGGCTCGGGGCTTTTTATTATTTAACCCCGAGATCTCGGGGCTATTTTTCATTTAGCCCCGAGGGCTCGGGGCTTTTTATTATTTAGCCCCGAGGGCTCGGGGCTTTTTATTATTTAACCCCGAGATCTCGGGGCTATTTTTCATTTAGCCCCGAGGGCTCGGGGCTTTTTATTATTTAACCCCGAGATCTCGGGGCTATTTTTCATTTAGCCCCGAGGGCTCGGGGCTTTTTATTATTTAGCCCCGAGGGCTCGGGGCTTTTTATTATTTAGCCCCGAGGGTTCGGGGCTATTTTTCATTTAGCCCCGAGGGCTCGGGGCTTTTTATTATTTAGCCCCGAGATCTCGGGGCTATTTTTCATTTAGCCCCGAGGGCTCGGGGCTTTTTATTATTCAGCCCCGAGGGCTCGGGGCTATTTTTCATTTAGCACCGAAGGCTCGGGGCTATTTTTTATTTAGCCCCGAGGGCTCGGGGCTTTTTATTATTTAGCCCCGAGGGCTCGGGGCTATTTTTCATTTAGCCCCGAGGGCTCGGGGCTTTTTATTATTTAGCCCCGAGGGCTCGGGGCTTTTTATTATTTAGCCCCGAGGGCTCGGGGCTTTTAATTATTCAGCCCCGAGGGCTCGGGGCTATTTTTCATTTAGCCCCGAGGGCTCGGGGCTTTTAATTATTTAGCCCCGAGGGCTCGGGGCTATTTTTCATTTAGCCCCGAGGGCTCGGGGCTTTTTATTATTTAGCCCCGAGGGCTCGGGGCTTTTAATTTTAGCCCCGAGGGCTCGGGGCTATTTTTCATTTAGCCCCGAGGGCTCGGGGCTTTTTATTATTTAGCCCCGAGGGCTCGGGGCTATTTTTTATTTAGCCCCGAGGGCTCGGGGCTTTTTATTATTTAGCCCCGAGGGCTCGGGGCTATTTTTCATTTAGCCCCGAGGGCTCGGGGCTTTTTATTATTTAGCCCCGAGGGCTCGGGGCTATGTTTTAGTTAGCCCCGAGGGCTCGGGGCTTTTTTATTATTTAGCCCCGAGGACTCGGGGCTTTTTATTATTTAGCCCTGAGGGCTCGGGGCTTTTTATTATTTAGCCCTGAGGGCTCGGGGCTTTTTATTATTTAGCCCCGAGGGCTCGGGGCTTTCTTTTATTTAGCCCCGAGGGCTCGGGGCTCTTTATTATTTAGCCCCGAGGGCTCGGGGCTATTTTTCATTTAGCCCCGAGGGCTCGGGGCTTTTTATCATTTAGCCCCGAGGGGTCGGGGCTATTTTTAATTTAGCCCCGAGGGCTCGGGGCTTTTTATTATTTAGCCCCGAGGGCTCGGGGCTATTTTTATTTAGCCCCGAGGGCTCGGGGCTTTTTATTATTTAGCCCTGAGGGCTCGGGGCTATTTTTCATTTAGCCCCGAGGGCTCGGGGCTTTTAATTATTTAGCCCCGAGGGCTCGGGGCTTTTTATTATTTAGCCCCGAGGGCTCGGGGCTTTTTATTATTTAGCCCCGAGGGCTCGGGGCTTTTTATTATTTAGCCCCGAGGGCTCGGGGCTATTTTTTATTTAGCCCCGAGGGCTCGGGGCTTTTTATTATTTAGCCCCTAGGGCTCGGGGCTTTTTATTATTTAGCCCCGAGGGCTCGGGGCTTTTTATTATTTAGCCCCGAGGGCTCGGGGCTTTTTATTATTTAGCCCCGAGATCTCGGGGCTATTTTTCATTTAGCCCCGAGGGCTCGGGGCTTTTTATTATTCAGCCCCGAGGGCTCGGGGCTATTTTTCATTTAGCACCGAAGGCTCGGGGCTATTTTTTATTTAGCCCCGAGGGCTCGGGGCTTTTTATTATTTAGCCCCGAGGGCTCGGGGCTATTTTTCATTTAGCCCCGAGGGCTCGGGGCTTTTTATTATTTAGCCCCGAGGGCTCGGGGCTTTTTATTATTTAGCCCCGAGGGCTCGGGGCTTTTAATTATTCAGCCCCGAGGGCTCGGGGCTATTTTTCATTTAGCCCCGAGGGCTCGGGGCTTTTAATTATTTAGCCCCGAGGGCTCGGGGCTATTTTTCATTTAGCCCCGAGGGCTCGGGGCTTTTAATTATTTAGCCCCGAGGGCTCGGGGCTTTTAATTATTCAGCCCCGAGGGTTCGGGGCTATTTTTCATTTAGCCCCGAGGGCTCGGGGCTTTTAATTATTTAGCCCCGAGGGCTCGGGGCTTTTTATTATTTAGCCCCGAGGGCTCGGGGCTTTTAATTATTCAGCCCCGAGGGCTCGGGGCTATTTTTCATTTAGCCCCGAGGGCTCGGGGCTTTTAATTATTTAGCCCCGAGGGCTCGGGGCTATTTTTCATTTAGCCCCGAGGGCTCGGGGCTTTTTATCATTTAGCCCCGAGGGCTCGGGGCTTTTTATCATTTAGCCCCGAGGGCTCGGGGCTTTTAATTATTCAGCCCCGAGGGCTCGGGGCTATTTTTCATTTAGCCCCGAGGGCTCGGGGCTATTTTTCATTTAGCCCCGAGGGCTCGGGGCTTTTTATTATTTAGCCCCGGGGGCTCGGGGCTTTTTATTATTTAGCCCCGAGGGCTCGGGGCTTTTTATTATTTAGCCCCGAGATCTCGGGGCTATTTTTCAGTTAGCCCCGAGGGCTCGGGGCTTTTTTATTATTTAGCCCCGAGGACTCGGGGCTTTTTATTATTTAGCCCCGAGGGCTCGGGGCTTTTTATTATTTAGCCCCGAGGGCTCGGGGCTTTTTATTATTTAGCCCCGAGGGTTCGGGGCTATTTTTCATTTAGCCCCGAGGGCTCGGGGCTTTTTATTATTTAGCCCCGAGGGCTCGGGGCTTTTTATTATTTAGCCCCTAGGGCTCGGGGCTTTTTATTATTTAGCCCCGAGATCTCGGGGCTATTTTTCATTTAGCCCCGAGGGCTCGGGGCTTTTTATTATTTAGCCCCGAGGACTCGGGGCTATTCTTTATTTAGCCCCGAGGGCTCGGGGCTTTTTATTATTTAGCCCCGAGGGCTCGGGGCTATCTTTCATTTAGCCCCGAGGGCTCGAGGCTTTTCATTATTTAGCCCCGAGGGCTCGGGGCTATTTTTCATTTAGCACCGAAGGCTCGGGGCTATTTTTTATTTAGCCCCGAGGGCTCGGGGCTTTTTATTATTTAGCCCCGAGGGCTCGGGGCTATTTTTTATTTAGCCCCGAGGGCTCGAGGCTTTTTATTATTTAGCCCCGAGGGCTCGGGGCTATTTTTCATTTAGCCCCGAGGGCTCGGGGCTTTTTATTATTTAGCCCCGAGGGCTCGGGGCTATGTTTTAGTTAGCCCCGAGGGCTCGGGGCTTTTTTATTATTTAGCCCCGAGGACTCGGGGCTTTTTATTATTTAGCCCTGAGGGCTCGGGGCTTTTTATTATTTAGCCCTGAGGGCTCGGGGCTTTTTATTATTTAGCCCCGAGGGCTCGGGGCTATTTTTTATTTAGCCCCGAGGGCTCGGGGCTCTTTATTATTTAGCCCCGAGGGCTCGGGGCTTTTTATTATTTAGCCCCGAGGGCTCGGGGCTATTTTTCATTTAGCCCCGAGGGCTCGGGGCTTTCAATTATTTAGCCCCGAGGGCTCGGGGCTATTTTTCATTCAGCCCCGAGGGCTCGGGGCTTTTTATTATTTAGCCCCGAGGGCTCGGGGCTATTTTTTATTTAGCCCCGAGGGCTCGGGGCTTTTTATTATTTAGCCCCGAGGGCTCGGGGCTTTTTATTATTTAGCCCCGAGGGCTCGGGGTTTTTTGTTATTTAGCCCCGAGGGCTCGGGGCTTTTTATTATTTAGCCCCGAGATCTCGGGGCTATTTTTCATTTAGCCCCGAGGGCTCGGGGCTTTTTATTATTTAGCCCCGAGGACTCGGGGCTATTTTTTATTTAGCCCCGAGGGCTCGGGGCTTTTTATTATTTAGCCCCGAGGGCTCGGGGCTTTTTATTATTTAGCCCTGAGGGCTCGGGGCTATTTTTTATTTAGCCCCGAGGGCTCGGGGCTTTTTATTATTTAGCCCCGAGGGCTCGGGGCTATTTTTTAGTTAGCCCCGAGGGCTCGGGGCTTTTCTATTATTTAGCCCCGAGGACTCGGGGCTTTTTATTATTTAGCCCCGAGGGCTCGGGGCATTTTATTATTTAGCCCCGAGGGCTCGGGGCTTTTTATTATTTAGCCCCGAGGGTTCGGGGCTATTTTTCATTTAGCCCCGAGGGCTCGGGGCTTTTTATTATTCAGCCCCGAGGGCTCGGGGCTATTTTTCATTTAGCACCGAAGGCTCGGGGCTATTTTTTATTTAGCCCCGAGGGCTCGGGGCTTTTTATTATTTAGCCCCGAGGGCTCGGGGCTATTTTTTATTTAGCCCCGAGGGCTCGAGGCTTTTTATTATTTAGCCCCGAGGGCTCGGGGCTTTTAATTATTCAGCCCCGAGGGCTCGGGGCTATTTTTCATTTAGCCCCGAGGGCTCGGGGCTTTTAATTATTTAGCCCCGAGGGCTCGGGGCTATTTTTCATTTAGCCCCGAGGGCTCGGGGCTTTTTATTATTTAGCCCCGAGGGCTCGGGGCTATTTTTATTTAGCCCCGAGGGCTCGGGGCTTTTTATTATTCAGCCCCGAGGGCTCGGGGCTATTTTTCATTTAGCACCGAAGGCTCGGGGCTATTTTTTATTTAGCCCCGAGGGCTCGGGGCTATTTTTCATTTAGCCCCGAGGGCTCGGGGCTTTTTATCATTTAGCCCCGAGGGCTCGGGGCTATTTTTAATTTAGCCCCGAGGGCTCGGGGCTTTTTATTATTTAGCCCCGAGGGCTCGGGGCTATTTTTATTTAGCCCCGAGGGCTCGGGGCTTTTTATTATTTAGCCCTGAGGGCTCGGGGCTATTTTTCATTTAGCCCCGAGGGCTCGGGGCTTTTAATTATTTAGCCCCGAGGGCTCGGGGCTTTTTATTATTTAGCCCCGAGGGCTCGGGGCTTTTTATTATTTAGCCCCGAGGGCTCGGGGCTTTTTATTATTTAGCCCCGAGGGCTCGGGGCTATTTTTTATTTAGCCCCGAGGGCTCGGGGCTTTTTATTATTTAGCCCCTAGGGCTCGGGGCTTTTTATTATTTAGCCCCGAGGGCTCGGGGCTTTTTATTATTTAGCCCCGAGGGCTCGGGGCTTTTTATTATTTAGCCCCGAGATCTCGGGGCTATTTTTCATTTAGCCCCGAGGGCTCGGGGCTTTTTATTATTCAGCCCCGAGGGCTCGGGGCTATTTTTCATTTAGCACCGAAGGCTCGGGGCTATTTTTTATTTAGCCCCGAGGGCTCGGGGCTTTTTATTATTTAGCCCCGAGGGCTCGGGGCTATTTTTCATTTAGCCCCGAGGGCTCGGGGCTTTTTATTATTTAGCCCCGAGGGCTCGGGGCTATGTTTTAGTTAGCCCCGAGGGCTCGGGGCTTTTTTATTATTTAGCCCCGAGGACTCGGGGCTTTTTATTATTTAGCCCTGAGGGCTCGGGGCTTTTTATTATTTAGCCCTGAGGGCTCGGGGCTTTTTATTATTTAGCCCCGAGGGCTCGGGGCTATTTTTTATTTAGCCCCGAGGGCTCGGGGCTTTTTATTATTTAGCTCCGAGGGCTCGGGGCTTTTTATTATTTAGCCCTGAGGGCTCGGGGCTATTTTTTATTTAGCCCCGAGGGCTCGGGGCTTTTTATTATTTAGCCCCGAGGGCTCGGGGCTATTTTTCAGTTAGCCCCGAGGGCTCGGGGCTTTTTTATTATTTAGCCCCGAGGACTCGGGGCTTTTTATTATTTAGCCCCGAGGGCTCGGGGCTTTTTATTATTTAGCCCCGAGGGCTCGGGGCTTTTTATTATTTAGCCCCGAGGGTTCGGGGCTATTTTTCATTTAGCCCCGAGGGCTCGGGGCTTTTTATTATTTAGCCCCGAGGGCTCGGGGCTTTTTATTATTTAGCCCCGAGGGCTCGGGGCTTTTTATTATTTAACCCCGAGATCTCGGGGCTATTTTTCATTTAGCCCCGAGGGCTCGGGGCTTTTTATTATTTAGCCCCGAGGGCTCGGGGCTTTTTATTATTTAACCCCGAGATCTCGGGGCTATTTTTCATTTAGCCCCGAGGGCTCGGGGCTTTTTATTATTTAACCCCGAGATCTCGGGGCTATTTTTCATTTAGCCCCGAGGGCTCGGGGCTTTTTATTATTTAGCCCCGAGGGCTCGGGGCTTTTTATTATTTAGCCCCGAGGGTTCGGGGCTATTTTTCATTTAGCCCCGAGGGCTCGGGGCTTTTTATTATTTAGCCCCGAGATCTCGGGGCTATTTTTCATTTAGCCCCGAGGGCTCGGGGCTTTTCATTATTCAGCCCCGAGGGCTCGGGGCTATTTTTCATTTAGCACCGAAGGCTCGGGGCTATTTTTTATTTAGCCCCGAGGGCTCGGGGCTTTTTATTATTTAGCCCCGAGGGCTCGGGGCTATTTTTCATTTAGCCCCGAGGGCTCGGGGCTTTTTATTATTTAGCCCCGAGGGCTCGGGGCTTTTTATTATTTAGCCCCGAGGGCTCGGGGCTTTTAATTATTCAGCCCCGAGGGCTCGGGGCTATTTTTCATTTAGCCCCGAGGGCTCGGGGCTTTTAATTATTTAGCCCCGAGGGCTCGGGGCTATTTTTCATTTAGCCCCGAGGGCTCGGGGCTTTTTATTATTTAGCCCCGAGGGCTCGGGGCTTTTAATTTTAGCCCCGAGGGCTCGGGGCTATTTTTCATTTAGCCCCGAGGGCTCGGGGCTTTTTATTATTTAGCCCCGAGGGCTCGGGGCTATTTTTTATTTAGCCCCGAGGGCTCGGGGCTTTTTATTATTTAGCCCCGAGGGCTCGGGGCTATTTTTCATTTAGCCCCGAGGGCTCGGGGCTTTTTATTATTTAGCCCCGAGGGCTCGGGGCTATGTTTTAGTTAGCCCCGAGGGCTCGGGGCTTTTTTATTATTTAGCCCCGAGGACTCGGGGCTTTTTATTATTTAGCCCTGAGGGCTCGGGGCTTTTTATTATTTAGCCCTGAGGGCTCGGGGCTTTTTATTATTTAGCCCCGAGGGCTCGGGGCTTTTTTTTATTTAGCCCCGAGGGCTCGGGGCTCTTTATTATTTAGCCCCGAGGGCTCGGGGCTATTTTTCATTTAGCCCCGAGGGCTCGGGGCTTTTTATCATTTAGCCCCGAGGGCTCGGGGCTATTTTTAATTTAGCCCCGAGGGCTCGGGGCTTTTTATTATTTAGCCCCGAGGGCTCGGGGCTATTTTTATTTAGCCCCGAGGGCTCGGGGCTTTTTATTATTTAGCCCTGAGGGCTCGGGGCTATTTTTCATTTAGCCCCGAGGGCTCGGGGCTTTTAATTATTTAGCCCCGAGGGCTCGGGGCTTTTTATTATTTAGCCCCGAGGGCTCGGGGCTTTTTATTATTTAGCCCCGAGGGCTCGGGGCTTTTTATTATTTAGCCCCGAGGGCTCGGGGCTATTTTTTATTTAGCCCCGAGGGCTCGGGGCTTTTTATTATTTAGCCCCTAGGGCTCGGGGCTTTTTATTATTTAGCCCCGAGGGCTCGGGACTTTTTATTATTTAGCCCCGAGGGCTCGGGGCTTTTTATTATTTAGCCCCGAGATCTCGGGGCTATTTTTCATTTAGCCCCGAGGGCTCGGGGCTTTTTATTATTCAGCCCCGAGGGCTCGGGGCTATTTTTCATTTAGCACCGAAGGCTCGGGGCTATTTTTTATTTAGCCCCGAGGGCTCGGGGCTTTTTATTATTTAGCCCCGAGGGCTCGGGGCTATTTTTCATTTAGCCCCGAGGGCTCGGGGCTTTTTATTATTTAGCCCCGAGGGCTCGGGGCTTTTTATTATTTAGCCCCGAGGGCTCGGGGCTTTTAATTATTCAGCCCCGAGGGCTCGGGGCTATTTTTCATTTAGCCCCGAGGGCTCGGGGCTTTTAATTATTTAGCCCCGAGGGCTCGGGGCTATTTTTCATTTAGCCCCGAGGGCTCGGGGCTTTTAATTATTTAGCCCCGAGGGCTCGGGGCTTTTAATTATTCAGCCCCGAGGGTTCGGGGCTATTTTTCATTTAGCCCCGAGGGCTCGGGGCTTTTAATTATTTAGCCCCGAGGGCTCGGGGCTTTTTATTATTTAGCCCCGAGGGCTCGGGGCTTTTAATTATTCAGCCCCGAGGGCTCGGGGCAATTTTTCATTTAGCCCCGAGGGCTCGGGGCTTTTAATTATTTAGCCCCGAGGGCTCGGGGCTATTTTTCATTTAGCCCCGAGGGCTCGGGGCTTTTTATCATTTAGCCCCGAGGGCTCGGGGCTTTTTATTATTTAGCCCCGAGGGCTCGGGGCTTTTAATTATTCAGCCCCGAGGGCTCGGGGCTATTTTTCATTTAGCCCCGAGGGCTCGGGGCTATTTTTCATTTAGCCCCGAGGGCTCGGGGCTTTTTATTATTTAGCCCCGGGGGCTCGGGGCTTTTTATTATTTAGCCCCGAGGGCTCGGGGCTTTTTATTATTTAGCCCCGAGATCTCGGGGCTATTTTTCAGTTAGCCCCGAGGGCTCGGGGCTTTTTTATTATTTAGCCCCGAGGACTCGGGGCTTTTTATTATTTAGCCCCGAGGGCTCGGGGCTTTTTATTATTTAGCCCCGAGGGCTCGGGGCTTTTTATTATTTAGCCCCGAGGGTTCGGGGCTATTTTTCATTTAGCCCCGAGGGCTCGGGGCTTTTTATTATTTAGCCCCGAGGGCTCGGGGCTTTTTATTATTTAGCCCCTAGGGCTCGGGGCTTTTTATTATTTAGCCCCGAGATCTCGGGGCTATTTTTCATTTAGCCCCGAGGGCTCGGGGCTTTTTATTATTTAGCCCCGAGGACTCGGGGCTATTTTTTATTTAGCCCCGAGGGCTCGGGGCTTTTTATTATTTAGCCCCGAGGGCTCGGGGCTATCTTTCATTTAGCCCCGAGGGCTCGAGGCTTTTCATTATTTAGCCCCGAGGGCTCGGGGCTATTTTTCATTTAGCACCGAAGGCTCGGGGCTATTTTTTATTTAGCCCCGAGGGCTCGGGGCTTTTTATTATTTAGCCCCGAGGGCTCGGGGCTATTTTTTATTTAGCCCCGAGGGCTCGAGGCTTTTTATTATTTAGCCCCGAGGGCTCGGGGCTATTTTTCATTTAGCCCCGAGGGCTCGGGGCTTTTTATTATTTAGCCCCGAGGGCTCGGGGCTTTTAATTTTAGCCCCGAGGGCTCGGGGCTATTTTTCATTTAGCCCCGAGGGCTCGGGGCTTTTTATTATTTAGCCCCGAGGGCTCGGGGCTATTTTTTATTTAGCCCCGAGGGCTCGGGGCTTTTTATTATTTAGCCCCGAGGGCTCGGGGCTATTTTTCATTTAGCCCCGAGGGCTCGGGGCTTTTTATTATTTAGCCCCGAGGGCTCGGGGCTATGTTTTAGTTAGCCCCGAGGGCTCGGGGCTTTTTTATTATTTAGCCCCGAGGACTCGGGGCTTTTTATTATTTAGCCCTGAGGGCTCGGGGCTTTTTATTATTTAGCCCTGAGGGCTCGGGGCTTTTTATTATTTAGCCCCGAGGGCTCGGGGCTATTTTTTATTTAGCCCCGAGGGCTCGGGGCTCTTTATTATTTAGCCCCGAGGGCTCGGGGCTTTTTATTATTTAGCCCCGAGGGCTCGGGGCTATTTTTCATTTAGCCCCGAGGGCTCGGGGCTTTCAATTATTTAGCCCCGAGGGCTCGGGGCTATTTTTCATTCAGCCCCGAGGGCTCGGGGCTTTTTATTATTTAGCCCCGAGGGCTCGGGGCTATTTTTTATTTAGCCCCGAGGGCTCGGGGCTTTTTATTATTTAGCCCCGAGGGCTCGGGACTTTTTATTATTTAGCCCCGAGGGCTCGGGGCTTTTTGTTATTTAGCCCCGAGGGCTCGGGGCTTTTTATTATTTAGCCCCGAGATCTCGGGGCTATTTTTCATTTAGCCCCGAGGGCTCGGGGCTTTTTATTATTTAGCCCCGAGGACTCGGGGCTATTTTTTATTTAGCCCCGAGGGATCGGGGCTTTTTATTATTTAGCCCCGAGGGCTCGGGGCTTTTTATTATTTAGCCCTGAGGGCTCGGGGCTATTTTTTATTTAGCCCCGAGGGCTCGGGGCTTTTTATTATTTAGCCCCGAGGGCTCGGGGCTATTTTTTAGTTAGCCCCGAGGGCTCGGGGCTTTTCTATTATTTAGCCCCGAGGACTCGGGGCTTTTTATTATTTAGCCCCGAGGGCTCGGGGCTTTTTATTATTTAGCCCCGAGGGCTCGGGGCTTTTTATTATTTAGCCCCGAGGGCTCGGGGCTATTTTTCATTTAGCCCCGAGGGCTCGGGGCTTTTTATTATTCAGCCCCGAGGGCTCGGGGCTATTTTTAATTTAGCCCCGAGGGCTCGGGGCTTTTTATTATTTAGCCCCGAGGGCTCGGGGCTATTTTTATTTAGCCCCGAGGGCTCGGGGCTTTTTATTATTTAGCCCTGAGGGCTCGGGGCTTTTTATTATTTAGCCCCGAGGGCTCGGGGCTTTTTATTATTTAGCCCCGAGGGCTCGGGGCTATTTTTCATTTAGCCCCGAGGGCTCGGGGCTTTTAATTATTTAGCCCCGAGGGCTCGGGGCTTTTTATTATTTAGCCCCGAGGGCTCGGGGCTTTTTATTATTTAGCCCCGAGGGCTCGGGGCTTTTTATTATTTAGCCCCGAGGGCTCGGGGCTATTTTTTATTTAGCCCCGAGGGCTCGGGGCTTTTTATTATTTAGCCCCGAGGGCTCGGGGCTTTTTATTATTTAGCCCCGAGGGCTCGGGGCTTTTTATTATTTAGCCCCGAGGGCTCGGGGCTTTTTATTATTTAGCCCCGAGGGCTCGGGGCTATTTTTTATTTAGCCCCGAGGGCTCGGGGCTTTTTATTATTTAGCCCCGAGGGCTCGGGGCTATTTTTCATTTAGCCCCGAGGGCTCGGGGCTTTTTATTATTTAGCCCCGAGGGCTCGGGGCTATGTTTTAGTTAGCCCCGAGGGCTCGGGGCTTTTTTATTATTTAGCCCCGAGGACTCGGGGCTTTTTATTATTTAGCCCTGAGGGCTCGGGGCTTTTTATTATTTAGCCCTGAGGGCTCGGGGCTTTTTATTATTTAGCCCCGAGGGCTCGGGGCTATTTTTTATTTAGCCCCGAGGGCTCGGGGCTCTTTATTATTTAGCCCCGAGGGCTCGGGGCTTTTCATTATTTAGCCCCGAGGGCTCGGGGCTATTTTTCATTTAGCCCCGAGGGCTCGGGGCTTTCAATTATTTAGCCCCGAGGGCTCGGGGCTATTTTTCATTCAGCCCCGAGGGCTCGGGGCTTTTTATTATTTAGCCCCGAGGGCTCGGGGCTATTTTTTATTTAGCCCCGAGGGCTCGGGGCTTTTTATTATTTAGCCCCGAGGGCTCGGGGCTTTTTATTATTTAGCCCCGAGGGCTCGGGGCTTTTTATTATTTAGCCCCGAGGGCTCGGGGCTTTTTATTATTTAGCCCCGAGATCTCGGGGCTATTTTTTATTTAGCCCCGAGGGCTCGGGGCTTTTTATTATTTAGCCCCGAGGGCTTGGGGCTTTTTATTATTTAGCCCCGAGGGTTCGGGGCTATTTTTCATTTAGCCCCGAGGGCTCGGGGCTTTTTATTATTTAGCCCCGAGGGCTCGGGGCTTTTTATTATTTAGCCCCGAGGGCTCGGGGCTTTTTATTATTTAGCCCCGAGATCTCGGGGCTATTTTTCATTTAGCCCCGAGGGCTCGGGGCTTTTTATTATTTAGCCCCGAGGACTCGGGGCTATTTTTTATTTAGCCCCGAGGGCTCGGGGCTTTTTATTATTTAGCCCCGAGGGCTCGGGGCTATTTTTCATTTAGCCCCGAGGGCTCGAGGCTTTTCATTATTTAGCCCCGAGGGCTCGGGGCTATTTTTCATTTAGCACCGAAGGCTCGGGGCTATTTTTTATTTAGCCCCGAGGGCTCGGGGCTTTTTATTATTTAGCCCCGAGGGCTCGGGGCTATTTTTTATTTAGCCCCGAGGGCTCGAGGCTTTTTATTATTTAGCCCCGAGGGCTCGGGGCTATTTTTCATTTAGCCCCGAGGGCTCGGGGCTTTTTATTATTTAGCCCCGAGGGCTCGGGGCTTTTAATTTTAGCCCCGAGGGCTCGGGGCTATTTTTCATTTAGCCCCGAGGGCTCGGGGCTTTTTATTATTTAGCCCCGAGGGCTCGGGGCTATTTTTTATTTAGCCCCGAGGGCTCGGGGCTTTTTATTATTTAGCCCCGAGGGCTCGGGGCTATTTTTCATTTAGCCCCGAGGGCTCGGGGCTTTTTATTATTTAGCCCCGAGGGCTCGGGGCTATGTTTTAGTTAGCCCCGAGGGCTCGGGGCTTTTTTATTATTTAGCCCCGAGGACTCGGGGCTTTTTATTATTTAGCCCTGAGGGCTCGGGGCTTTTTATTATTTAGCCCTGAGGGCTCGGGGCTTTTTATTATTTAGCCCCGAGGGCTCGGGGCTATTTTTTATTTAGCCCCGAGGGCTCGGGGCTCTTTATTATTTAGCCCCGAGGGCTCGGGGCTTTTCATTATTTAGCCCCGAGGGCTCGGGGCTATTTTTCATTTAGCCCCGAGGGCTCGGGGCTTTCAATTATTTAGCCCCGAGGGCTCGGGGCTATTTTTCATTCAGCCCCGAGGGCTCGGGGCTTTTTATTATTTAGCCCCGAGGGCTCGGGGCTATTTTTTATTTAGCCCCGAGGGCTCGGGGCTTTTTATTATTTAGCCCCGAGGGCTCGGGGCTTTTTATTATTTAGCCCCGAGGGCTCGGGGCTTTTTATTATTTAGCCCCGAGGGCTCGGGGCTTTTTATTATTTAGCCCCGAGATCTCGGGGCTATTTTTCATTTAGCCCCGAGGGCTCGGGGCTTTTAATTATTTAGCCCCGAGGGCTCGGGGCTATTTTTCATTTAGCCCCGAGGGCTCGGGGCTTTTTATTATTTAGCCCCGAGGGCTCGGGGCTTTTTATTATTTAGCCCCGAGGGCTCGGGGCTTTTTATTATTTAGCCCTGAGGGCTCGGGGCTATTTTTTATTTAGCCCCGAGGGCTCGGGGCTTTTTATTATTTAGCCCCGAGGACTCGGGGCTATTTTTTATTTAGCCCCGAGGGCTCGGGGCTTTTTATTATTTAGCCCCGAGGGCTCGGGGCTTTTTATTATTTAGCCCCGAGGGCTCGGGGCTTTTTATTATTTAGCCCCGAGGGCTCGGGGCTTTTCATTACTTAGCCCCGAGGGCTCGGGGCTTTTTATTATTTAACCCCGAGATCTCGGGGCTATTTTTCATTTAGCCCCGAGGGCTCGGGGCTTTTTATTATTTAGCCCCGAGGGCTCGGGGCTTTTTATTATTTAACCCCGAGGGCTCGGGGCTTTTTATTATTTAGCCCTGAGGGCTCGGGGCTATTTTTTATTTAGCCCCGAGGGCTCGGGGCTTTTTATTATTTAGCCCCGAGGACTCGGGGCTATTTTTTATTTAGCCCCGAGGGCTCGGGGCTTTTTATTATTTAGCCCCGAGGGCTCGGGGCTTTTTATTATTTAGCCCCGAGGGCTCGGGGCTTTTTATTATTTAGCCCCGAGGGCTCGGGGCTTTTTATTATTTAGCCCCGAGGGTTCGGGGCTATTTTTCATTTAGCCCCGAGGGCTCGGGGCTTTTTATTATTTAGCCCCGAGATCTCGGGGCTATTTTTCATTTAGCCCCGAGGGCTCGGGGCTTTTTATTATTCAGCCCCGAGGGCTCGGGGCTATTTTTCATTTAGCACCGAAGGCTCGGGGCTATTTTTTATTTAGCCCCGAGGGCTCGGGGCTTTTTATTATTTAGCCCCGAGGGCTCGGGGCTATTTTTCATTTAGCCCCGAGGGCTCGGGGCTTTTTATTATTTAGCCCCGAGGGCTCGGGGCTTTTTATTATTTAGCCCCGAGGGCTCGGGGCTTTTAATTATTCAGCCCCGAGGGCTCGGGGCTATTTTTCATTTAGCCCCGAGGGCTCGGGGCTTTTAATTATTTAGCCCCGAGGGCTCGGGGCTATTTTTCATTTAGCCCCGAGGGCTCGGGGCTTTTTATTATTTAGCCCCGAGGGCTCGGGGCTTTTAATTTTAGCCCCGAGGGCTCGGGGCTATTTTTCATTTAGCCCCGAGGGCTCGGGGCTTTTTATTATTTAGCCCCGAGGGCTCGGGGCTATTTTTTATTTAGCCCCGAGGGCTCGGGGCTTTTTATTATTTAGCCCCGAGGGCTCGGGGCTATTTTTCATTTAGCCCCGAGGGCTCGGGGCTTTTTATTATTTAGCCCCGAGGGCTCGGGGCTATGTTTCAGTTAGCCCCGAGGGCTCGGGGCTTTTTTATTATTTAGCCCCGAGGACTCGGGGCTTTTTATTATTTAGCCCCGAGGGCTCGGGGCTTTTTATTATTTAGCCCCGAGGGCTCGGGGCTTTTAATTATTCAGCCCCGAGGGCTCGGGGCTATTTTTCATTTAGCCCCGAGGGCTCGGGGCTTTTTATTATTTAGCCCCGAGGGCTCGGGGCTATTTTTTATTTAGCCCCGAGGGCTCGGGGCTTTTTATTATTTAGCCCCGAGGGCTCGGGGCTATTTTTCATTTAGCCCCGAGGGCTCGGGGCTTTTTATTATTTAGCCCCTAGGGCTCGGGGCTTTTTATTATTTAGCCCCGAGGGCTCGGGGCTTTTTATTATTTAGCCCCGAGGGCTCGGGGCTTTTTATTATTTAGCCCCGAGATCTCGGGGCTATTTTTCATTTAGCCCCGAGGGCTCGGGGCTTTTTATTATTCAGCCCCGAGGGCTCGGGGCTATTTTTCATTTAGCACCGAAGGCTCGGGGCTATTTTTTATTTAGCCCCGAGGGCTCGGGGCTTTTTATTATTTAGCCCCGAGGGCTCGGGGCTATTTTTCATTTAGCCCCGAGGGCTCGGGGCTTTTTATTATTTAGCCCCGAGGGCTCGGGGCTTTTTATTATTTAGCCCCGAGGGCTCGGGGCTTTTAATTATTCAGCCCCGAGGGCTCGGGGCTATTTTTCATTTAGCCCCGAGGGCTCGGGGCTTTTAATTATTTAGCCCCGAGGGCTCGGGGCTATTTTTCATTTAGCCCCGAGGGCTCGGGGCTTTTAATTATTTAGCCCCGAGGGCTCGGGGCTTTTAATTATTCAGCCCCGAGGGTTCGGGGCTATTTTTCATTTAGCCCCGAGGGCTCGGGGCTTTTAATTATTTAGCCCCGAGGGCTCGGGGCTTTTTATTATTTAGCCCCGAGGGCTCGGGGCTTTTAATTATTCAGCCCCGAGGGCTCGGGGCTATTTTTCATTTAGCCCCGAGGGCTCGGGGCTTTTAATTATTTAGCCCCGAGGGCTCGGGGCTATTTTTCATTTAGCCCCGAGGGCTCGGGGCTTTTTATCATTTAGCCCCGAGGGCTCGGGGCTTTTTATTATTTAGCACCGAGGGCTCGGGGCTTTTAATTATTCAGCCCCGAGGGCTCGGGGCTATTTTTCATTTAGCCCCGAGGGCTCGGGGCTATTTTTCATTTAGCCCCGAGGGCTCGGGGCTTTTTATTATTTAGCCCCGGGGGCTCGGGGCTTTCTATTATTTAGCCCCGAGGGCTCGGGGCTTTTTATTATTTAGCCCCGAGATCTCGGGGCTATTTTTCAGTTAGCCCCGAGGGCTCGGGGCTTTTTTATTATTTAGCCCCGAGGACTCGGGGCTTTTTATTATTTAGCCCCGAGGGCTCGGGGCTTTTTATTATTTAGCCCCGAGGGCTCGGGGCTTTTTTTTATTTAGCCCCGAGGGTTCGGGGCTATTTTTCATTTAGCCCCGAGGGCTCGGGGCTTTTTATTATTTAGCCCCGAGGGCTCGGGGCTTTTTATTATTTAGCCCCTAGGGCTCGGGGCTTTTTATTATTTAGCCCCGAGATCTCGGGGCTATTTTTCATTTAGCCCCGAGGGCTCGGGGCTTTTTATTATTTAGCCCCGAGGACTCGGGGCTATTTTTTATTTAGCCCCGAGGGCTCGGGGCTTTTTATTATTTAGCCCCGAGGGCTCGGGGCTATCTTTCATTTAGCCCCGAGGGCTCGAGGCTTTTCATTATTTAGCCCCGAGGGCTCGGGGCTATTTTTCATTTAGCACCGAAGGCTCGGGGCTATTTTTTATTTAGCCCCGAGGGCTCGGGGCTTTTTATTATTTAGCCCCGAGGGCTCGGGGCTATTTTTTATTTAGCCCCGAGGGCTCGAGGCTTTTTATTATTTAGCCCCGAGGGCTCGGGGCTATTTTTCATTTAGCCCCGAGGGCTCGGGGCTTTTTATTATTTAGCCCCGAGGGCTCGGGGCTTTTAATTTTAGCCCCGAGGGCTCGGGGCTATTTTTCATTTAGCCCCGAGGGCTCGGGGCTTTTTATTATTTAGCCCCGAGGGCTCGGGGCTATTTTTTATTTAGCCCCGAGGGCTCGGGGCTTTTTATTATTTAGCCCCGAGGGCTCGGGGCTATTTTTCATTTAGCCCCGAGGGCTCGGGGCTTTTTATTATTTAGCCCCGAGGGCTCGGGGCTATGTTTTAGTTAGCCCCGAGGGCTCGGGGCTTTTTTATTATTTAGCCCCGAGGACTCGGGGCTTTTTATTATTTAGCCCTGAGGGCTCGGGGCTTTTTATTATTTAGCCCTGAGGGCTCGGGGCTTTTTATTATTTAGCCCTGAGGGCTCGGGGCTTTTTATTATTTAGCCCCGAGGGCTCGGGGCTATTTTTTATTTAGCCCCGAGGGCTCGGGGCTCTTTATTATTTAGCCCCGAGGGCTCGGGGCTTTTTATTATTTAGCCCCGAGGGCTCGGGGCTATTTTTCATTTAGCCCCGAGGGCTCGGGGCTTTCAATTATTTAGCCCCGAGGGCTCGGGGCTATTTTTCATTCAGCCCCGAGGGCTCGGGGCTTTTTATTATTTAGCCCCGAGGGATCGGGGCTATTTTTTATTTAGCCCCGAGGGCTCGGGGCTTTTTATTATTTAGCCCCGAGGGCTCGGGGCTTTTTATTATTTAGCCCCGAGGGCTCGGGGCTTTTTGTTATTTAGCCCCGAGGGCTCGGGGCTTTTTATTATTTAGCCCCGAGATCTCGGGGCTATTTTTCATTTAGCCCCGAGGGCTCGGGGCTTTTTATTATTTAGCCCCGAGGACTCGGGGCTATTTTTTATTTAGCCCCGAGGGCTCGGGGCTTTTTATTATTTAGCCCCGAGGGCTCGGGGCTTTTTATTATTTAGCCCTGAGGGCTCGGGGCTATTTTTTATTTAGCCCCGAGGGCTCGGGGCTTTTTATTATTTAGCCCCGAGGGCTCGGGGCTATTTTTTAGTTAGCCCCGAGGGCTCGGGGCTTTTCTATTATTTAGCCCCGAGGACTCGGGGCTTTTTATTATTTAGCCCCGAGGGCTCGGGGCTTTTTATTATTTAGCCCCGAGGGCTCGGGGCTTTTTATTATTTAGCCCCGAGGGTTCGGGGCTATTTTTCATTTAGCCCCGAGGGCTCGGGGCTTTTTATTATTCAGCCCCGAGGGCTCGGGGCTATTTTTCATTTAGCACCGAAGGCTCGGGGCTATTTTTTATTTAGCCCCGAGGGCTCGGGGCTTTTTATTATTTAGCCCCGAGGGCTCGGGGCTATTTTTTATTTAGCCCCGAGGGCTCGAGGCTTTTTATTATTTAGCCCCGAGGGCTCGGGGCTATTTTTCATTTAGCCCCGAGGGCTCGGGGCTTTTTATTATTTAGCCCCGAGGGCTCGGGGCTATTTTTAATTTAGCCCCGAGGGCTCGGGGCTTTTTATTATTTAGCCCCGAGGGCTCGGGGCTATTTTTATTTAGCCCCGAGGGCTCGGGGCTTTTTATTATTTAGCCCTGAGGGCTCGGGGCTTT
Source organism: Aleiodes leptofemur (assembly GCA_963942555.1). Taxonomy (NCBI): domain Eukaryota; kingdom Metazoa; phylum Arthropoda; class Insecta; order Hymenoptera; family Braconidae; genus Aleiodes; species Aleiodes leptofemur. The sequence goes on from OZ012614.1 coordinate 10,607,246, forward strand.
TTATTATTTAGCCCCGAGGGCTCGGGGCTTTTTATTATTTAGCCCCGAGGGCTCGGGGCTATTTTTCATTTAGCCCCGAGGGCTCGGGGCTTTTAATTATTTAGCCCCGAGGGCTCGGGGCTTTTCATTATTTAGCCCCGAGGGCTCGGGGCTTTTTATTATTTAGCCCCGAGGGCTCGGGGCTTTTTATTATTTAGCCCCGAGATCTCGGGGCTATTTTTCATTTAGCCCCGAGGGCTCGGGGCTTTTAATTATTTAGCCCCGAGGGCTCGGGGCTATTTTTCATTTAGCCCCGAGGGCTCGGGGCTTTTTATTATTTAGCCCCGAGGGCTCGGGGCTTTTTATTATTTAGCCCCGAGGGCTCGGGGCTTTTTATTATTTAGCCCTGAGGGCTCGGGGCTATTTTTTATTTAGCCCCGAGGGCTCGGGGCTTTTTATTATTTAGCCCCGAGGACTCGGGGCTATTTTTTATTTAGCCCCGAGGGCTCGGGGCTTTTTATTATTTAGCCCCGAGGGCTCGGGGCTTTTTATTATTTAGCCCCGAGGGCTCGGGGCTTTTTATTATTTAGCCCCGAGGGCTCGGGGCTTTTTATTATTTAGCCCCGAGGGCTCGGGGCTTTTTATTATTTAGCCCCGAGATCTCGGGGCTATTTTTCATTCAGCCCCGAGGGCTCGGGGCTTTTTATTATTCAGCCCCGAGGACTCGGGGCTATTTTTTATTTAGCCCCGAGGGCTCGGGGCTTTTTATTATTTAGCTCCGAGGGCTCGGGGCTTTTTATTATTTAGCCCTGAGGGCTCGGGGCTATTTTTTATTTAGCCCCGAGGGCTCGGGGCTTTTTATTATTTAGCCCCGAGGGCTCGGGGCTATTTTTCAGTTAGCCCCGAGGGCTCGGGGCTTTTTTATTATTTAGCCCCGAGGACTCGGGGCTTTTTATTATTTAGCCCCGAGGGCTCGGGGCTTTTTATTATTTAGCCCCGAGGGCTCGGGGCTTTTTATTATTTAGCCCCGAGGGCTCGGGGCTATTTTTTATTTAGCCCCGAGGGCTCGGGGCTCTTTATTATTTAGCCCCGAGGGCTCGGGGCTTTTCATTATTTAGCCCCGAGGGCTCGGGGCTATTTTTCATTTAGCCCCGAGGGCTCGGGGCTTTCAATTATTTAGCCCCGAGGGCTCAGGGCTATTTTTCATTCAGCCCCGAGGGCTCGGGGCTTTTTATTATTTAGCCCCGAGGGCTCGGGGCTATTTTTTATTTAGCCCCGAGGGCTCGGGGCTTTTTATTATTTAGCCCCGAGGGCTCGGGGCTTTTTATTATTTAGCCCCGAGGGCTCGGGGCTTTTTATTATTTAGCCCCGAGGGCTCGGGGCTTTTTATTATTTAGCCCCGAGATCTCGGGGCTATTTTTCATTTAGCCCCGAGGGCTCGGGGCTTTTAATTATTTAGCCCCGAGGGCTCGGGGCTATTTTTCATTTAGCCCCGAGGGCTCGGGGCTTTTTATTATTTAGCCCCGAGGGCTCGGGGCTTTTTATTATTTAGCCCTGAGGGCTCGGGGCTATTTTTCATTTAGCCCCGAGGGCTCGGGGCTTTTTATCATTTAGCCCCGAGGGCTCGAGGCTATTTTTAATTTAGCCCCGAGGGCTCGGGGCTTTTTATTATTTAGCCCCGAGGGCTCGGGGCTATTTTTATTTAGCCCCGAGGGCTCGGGGCTTTTTATTATTTAGCCCTGAGGGCTCGGGGCTATTTTTCATTTAGCCCCGAGGGCTCGGGGCTTTTAATTATTTAGCCCCGAGGGCTCGGGGCTTTTTATTATTTAGCCCCGAGGGCTCGGGGCTTTTTATTATTTAGCCCCGAGGGCTCGGGGCTTTTTATTATTTAGCCCCGAGGGCTCGGGGCTATTTTTTATTTAGCCCCGAGGGCTCGGGGCTTTTTATTATTTAGCCCCTAGGGCTCGGGGCTTTTTATTATTTAGCCCCGAGGGCTCGGGGCTTTTTATTATTTAGCCCCGAGGGCTCGGGGCTTTTTATTATTTAGCCCCGAGATCTCGGGGCTATTTTTCATTTAGCCCCGAGGGCTCGGGGCTTTTTATTATTCAGCCCCGAGGGCTCGGGGCTATTTTTCATTTAGCACCGAAGGCTCGGGGCTATTTTTTATTTAGCCCCGAGGGCTCGGGGCTTTTTATTATTTAGCCCCGAGGGCTCGGGGCTATTTTTCATTTAGCCCCGAGGGCTCGGGGCTTTTTATTATTTAGCCCCGGGGGCTCGGGGCTTTTTATTATTTAGCCCCGAGGGCTCGGGGCTTTTAATTATTCAGCCCCGAGGGCTCGGGGCTATTTTTCATTTAGCCCCGAGGGCTCGGGGCTTTTAATTATTTAGCCCCGAGGGCTCGGGGCTATTTTTCATTTAGCCCCGAGGGCTCGGGGCTTTTAATTATTTAGCCCCGAGGGCTCGGGGCTTTTAATTATTCAGCACCGAGGGTTCGGGGCTATTTTTCATTTAGCCCCGAGGGCTCGGGGCTTTTAATTATTTAGCCCCGAGGGCTCGGGGCTTTTTATTATTTAGCCCCGAGGGCTCGGGGCTTTTAATTATTCAGCCCCGAGGGCTCGGGGCTATTTTTCATTTAGCCCCGAGGGCTCGGGGCTTTTAATTATTTAGCCCCGAGGGCTCGGGGCTATTTTTCATTTAGCCCCGAGGGCTCGGGGCTTTTTATCATTTAGCCCCGAGGGCTCGGGGCTTTTTATTATTTAGCCCCGAGGGCTCGGGGCTTTTAATTATTCAGCCCCGAGGGCTCGGGGCTATTTTTCATTTAGCCCCGAGGGCTCGGGGCTATTTTTCATTTAGCCCCGAGGGCTCGGGGCTTTTTATTATTTAGCCCCGGGGGCTCGGGGCTTTTTATTATTTAGCCCCGAGGGCTCGGGGCTTTTTATTATTTAGCCCCGCGATCTCGGGGCTATTTTTCAGTTAGCCCCGAGGGCTCGGGGCTTTTTTATTATTCAGCCCCGAGGACTCGGGGCTTTTTATTATTTAGCCCCGAGGGCTCGGGGCTTTTTATTATTTAGCCCCGAGGGCTCGGGGCTTTTTATTATTTAGCCCCGAGGGTTCGGGGCTATTTTTCATTTAGCCCCGAGGGCTCGGGGCTTTTTATTATTTAGCCCCGAGGGCTCGGGGCTTTTTATTATTTAGCCCCTATGGCTCGGGGCTTTTTATTATTTAGCCCCGAGATCTCGGGGCTATTTTTCATTTAGCCCCGAGGGCTCGGGGCTTTTTATTATTTAGCCCCGAGGACTCGGGGCTATTTTTTATTTAGCCCCGAGGGCTCGGGGCTTTTTATTATTTAGCCCCGAGGGCTCGGGGCTATCTTTCATTTAGCCCCGAGGGCTCGAGGCTTTTCATTATTTAGCCCCGAGGGCTCGGGGCTATTTTTCATTTAGCACCGAAGGCTCGGGGCTATTTTTTATTTAGCCCCGAGGGCTCGGGGCTTTTTATTATTTAGCCCCGAGGGCTCGGGGCTATTTTTTATTTAGCCCCGAGGGCTCGAGGCTTTTTATTATTTAGCCCCGAGGGCTCGGGGCTATTTTTCATGTAGCCCCGAGGGCTCGGGGCTTTTTATTATTTAGCCCCGAGGGCTCGGGGCTTTTAATTTTAGCCCCGAGGGCTCGGGGCTATTTTTCATTTAGCCCCGAGGGCTCGGGGCTTTTTATTATTTAGCCCCGAGGGCTCGGGGCTATTTTTTATTTAGCCCCGAGGGCTCGGGGCTTTTTATTATTTAGCCCCGAGGGCTCGGGGCTATTTTTCATTTAGCCCCGAGGGCTCGGGGCTTTTTATTATTTAGCCCCGAGGGCTCGGGGCTATGTTTTAGTTAGCCCCGAGGGCTTGGGGCTTTTTTATTATTTAGCCCCGAGGACTCGGGGCTTTTTATTATTTAGCCCTGAGGGCTCGGGGCTTTTTATTATTTAGCCCTGAGGGCTCGGGGCTTTTTATTATTTAGCCCCGAGGGCTCGGGGCTATTTTTTATTTAGCCCCGAGGGCTCGGAGCTCTTTATTATTTAGCCCCGAGGGCTCGGGGCTTTTTATTATTTAGCCCCGAGGGCTCGGGGCTATTTTTCATTTAGCCCCGAGGGCTCGGGGCTTTCAATTATTTAGCCCCGAGGGCTCGGGGCTATTTTTCATTCAGCCCCGAGGGCTCGGGGCTTTTTATTATTTAGCCCCGAGGGCTCGGGGCTATTTTTTATTTAGCCCCGAGGGCTCGGGGCTTTTTATTATTTAGCCCCGAGGGCTCGGGGCTTTTTATTATTTAGCCCCGAGGGCTCGGGGCTTTTTGTTATTTAGCCCCGAGGGCTCGGGGCTTTTTATTATTTAGCCCCGAGATCTCGGGGCTATTTTTCATTTAGCCCCGAGGGCTCGGGGCTTTTTATTATTTAGCCCCGAGGACTCGGGGCTATTTTTTATTTAGCCCCGAGGGCTCGGGGCTTTTTATTATACAGCCCCGAGGGCTCGGGGCTTTTTATTATTTAGCCCTGAGGGCTCGGGGCTATTTTTTATTTAGCCCCGAGGGCTCGGGGCTTTTTATTATTTAGCCCCGAGGGCTCGGGGCTATTTTTTAGTTAGCCCCGAGGGCTCGGGGCTTTTCTATTATTTAGCCCCGAGGACTCGGGGCTATTTTTTATTTAGCCCCGAGGGCTCGGGGCTTTTTATTATTTAGCCCCGAGGGCTCGGGGCTATTTTTTATTTAGCCCCGAGGGCTCGAGGCTTTTTATTATTTAGCCCCGAGGGCTCGGGGCTATTTTTCATTTAGCCCCGAGGGCTCGGGGCTTTTTATTATTTAGCCCCGAGGGCTCGGGGCTATTTTTAATTTAGCCCCGAGGGCTCGGGGCTTTTTATTATTTAGCCCCGAGGGCTCGGGGCTATTTTTATTTAGCCCCGAGGGCTCGGGGCTTTTTATTATTTAGCCCTGAGGGCTCGGGGCTTTTTATTATTTAGCCCCGAGGGCTCGGGGCTTTTTATTATTTAGCCCCGAGGGCTCGGGGCTATTTTTCATTTAGCCCCGAGGGCTCGGGGCTTTTAATTATTTAGCCCCGAGGGCTCGGGGCTTTTTATTATTTAGCCCCGAGGGCTCGGGGCTTTTTATTATTTAGCCCCGAGGGCTCGGGGCTTTTTATTATTTAGCCCCGAGGGCTCGGGGCTATTTTTTATTTAGCCCCGAGGGCTCGGGGCTTTTTATTATTTAGCCCCGAGGGCTCGGGGCTTTTTATTATTTAGCCCCGAGGGCTCGGGGCTTTTTATTATTTAGCCCCGAGGGCTCGGGGCTTTTTATTATTTAGCCCCGAGGGCTCGGGGCTATTTTTTATTTAGCCCCGAGGGCTCGGGGCTTTTTATTATTTAGCCCCGAGGGCTCGGGGCTATTTTTCATTTAGCCCCGAGGGCTCGGGGCTTTTTATTATTTAGCCCCGAGGGCTCGGGGCTATGTTTTAGTTAGCCCCGAGGGCTCGGGGCTTTTTTATTATTTAGCCCCGAGGACTCGGGGCTTTTTATTATTTAGCCCTGAGGGCTCGGGGCTTTTTATTATTTAGCCCTGAGGGCTCGGGGCTTTTTATTATTTAGCCCCGAGGGCTCGGGGCTATTTTTTATTTAGCCCCGAGGGCTCGGGGCTCTTTATTATTTAGCCCCGAGGGCTCGGGGCTTTTCATTATTTAGCCCCGAGGGCTCGGGGCTATTTTTCATTTAGCCCCGAGGGCTCGGGGCTTTCAATTATTTAGCCCCGAGGGCTCGGGGCTATTTTTCATTCAGCCCCGAGGGCTCGGGGCTTTTTATTATTTAGCCCCGAGGGCTCGGGGCTATTTTTTATTTAGCCCCGAGGGCTCGGGGCTTTTTATTATTTAGCCCCGAGGGCTCGGGGCTTTTTATTATTTAGCCCCGAGGGCTCGGGGCTTTTTATTATTTAGCCCCGAGGGCTCGGGGCTTTTTATTATTTAGCCCCGAGATCTCGGGGCTATTTTTCATTTAGCCCCGAGGGCTCGGGGCTTTTAATTATTTAGCCCCGAGGGCTCGGGGCTATTTTTCATTTAGCCCCGAGGGCTCGGGGCTTTTTATTATTTAGCCCCGAGGGCTCGGGGCTTTTTATTATTTAGCCCCGAGGGCTCGGGGCTTTTTATTATTTAGCCCTGAGGGCTCGGGGCTATTTTTTATTTAGCCCCGAGGGCTCGGGGCTTTTTATTATTTAGCCCCGAGGACTCGGGGCTACTTTTTATTTAGCCCCGAGGGCTCGGGGCTTTTTATTATTTAGCCCCGAGGGCTCGGGGCTTTTTATTATTTAGCCCCGAGGGCTCGGGGCTTTTTATTATTTAGCCCCGAGGGCTCGGGGCTTTTTATTATTTAGCCCCGAGGGCTCGGGGCTTTTTATTATTTAGCCCCGAGATCTCGGGGCTATTTTTCATTCAGCCCCGAGGGCTCGGGGCTTTTTATTATTCAGCCCCGAGGACTCGGGGCTATTTTTTATTTAGCCCCGAGGGCTCGGGGCTTTTTATTATTTAGCTCCGAGGGCTCGGGGCTTTTTATTATTTAGCCCTGAGGGCTCGGGGCTATTTTTTATTTAGCCCCGAGGGCTCGGGGCTTTTTATTATTTAGCCCCGAGGGCTCGGGGCTATTTTTCAGTTAGCCCCGAGGGCTCGGGGCTTTTTTATTATTTAGCCCCGAGGACTCGGGGCTTTTTATTATTTAGCCCCGAGGGCTCGGGGCTTTTTATTATTTAGCCCCGAGGGCTCGGGGCTTTTTATTATTTAGCCCCGAGGGTTCGGGGCTATTTTTCATTTAGCCCCGAGGGCTCGGGGCTTTTTATTATTTAGCCCCGAGGGCTCGGGGCTTTTTATTATTTAGCCCCGAGGGCTCGGGGCTTTTTATTATTTAGCCCCGAGGGCTCGGGGCTTTTTATTATTTAGCCCCGAGGGCTCGGGGCTTTTAATTATTCAGCCCCGAGGGCTCGGGGCTATTTTTCATTTAGCCCCGAGGGCTCGGGGCTTTTTATTATTTAGCCCCGAGATCTCGGGGCTATTTTTCATTCAGCCCCGAGGGCTCGGGGCTTTTTATTATTCAGCCCCGAGGACTCGGGGCTATTTTTTATTTAGCCCCGAGGGCTCGGGGCTTTTTATTATTTAGCTCCGAGGGCTCGGGGCTTTTTATTATTTAGCCCTGAGGGCTCGGGGCTATTTTTTATTTAGCCCCGAGGGCTCGGGGCTTTTTATTATTTAGCCCCGAGGGCTCGGGGCTATTTTTCAGTTAGCCCCGAGGGCTCGGGGCTTTTTTATTATTTAGCCCCGAGGACTCGGGGCTTTTTATTATTTAGCCCCGAGGGCTCGGGGCTTTTTATTATTTAGCCCCGAGGGCTCGGGGCTTTTTATTATTTAGCCCCGAGGGCTCGGGGCTTTTTATTATTTAGCCCCGAGGGTTCGGGGCTATTTTTCATTTAGCCCCGAGGGCTCGGGGCTTTTTATTATTCAGCCCCGAGGGCTCGGGGCTATTTTTCATTTAGCACCGAAGGCTCGGGGCTATTTTTTATTTAGCCCCGAGGGCTCGGGGCTTTTTATTATTTAGCCCCGAGGGCTCGGGGCTATTTTTTATTTAGCCCCGAGGGCTCGAGGCTTTTTATTATTTAGCCCCGAGGGCTCGGGGCTATTTTTCATTTAGCCCCGAGGGCTCGGGGCTTTTTATTATTTAGCCCCGAGGGCTCGGGGCTATTTTTAATTTAGCCCCGAGGGCTCGGGGCTTTTTATTATTTAGCCCCGAGGGCTCGGGGCTATTTTTATTTAGCCCCGAGGGCTCGGGGCTTTTTATTATTTAGCCCTGAGGGCTCGGGGCTTTTTATTATTTAGCCCCGAGGGCTCGGGGCTTTTTATTATTTAGCCCCGAGGGCTCGGGGCTATTTTTCATTTAGCCCCGAGGGCTCGGGGCTTTTAATTATTTAGCCCCGAGGGCTCGGGGCTTCTTATTATTTAGCCCCGAGGGCTCGGGGCTTTTTATTATTTAGCCCCGAGGGCTCGGGGCTTTTTATTATTTAGCCCCGAGGGCTCGGGGCTATTTTTTATTTAGCCCCGAGGGCTCGGGGCTTTTTATTATTTAGCCCCGAGGGCTCGGGGCTTTTTATTATTTAGCCCCGAGGGCTCGGGGCTTTTTATTATTTAGCCCCGAGGGCTCGGGGCTTTTTATTATTTAGCCCCGAGGGCTCGGGGCTATTTTTTATTTAGCCCCGAGGGCTCGGGGCTTTTTATTATTTAGCCCCGAGGGCTCGGGGCTATTTTTCATTTAGCCCCGAGGGCTCGGGGCTTTTTATTATTCAGCCCCGAGGGCTCGGGGCTATGTTTTAGTTAGCCCCGAGGGCTCGGGGCTTTTTTATTATTTAGCCCCGAGGACTCGGGGTTTTTTATTATTTAGCCCTGAGGGCTCGGGGCTTTTTATTATTTAGCCCTGAGGGCTCGGGGCTTTTTATTATTTAGCCCCGAGGGCTCGGGGCTATTTTTTATTTAGCCCCGAGGGCTCGGGGCTCTTTATTATTTAGCCCCGAGGGCTCGGGGCTTTTCATTATTTAGCCCCGAGGGCTCGGGGCTATTTTTCATTTAGCCCCGAGGGCTCGGGGCTTTCAATTATTTAGCCCCGAGGGCTCGGGGCTATTTTTCATTCAGCCCCGAGGGCTCGGGGCTTTTTATTATTTAGCCCCGAGGGCTCGGGGCTATCTTTTATTTAGCCCCGAGGGCTCGGGGCTTTTTATTATTTAGCCCCGAGGGCTCGGGGCTTTTTATTATTTAGCCCCGAGGGCTCGGGGCTTTTTATTATTTAGCCCCGAGGGCTCGGGGCTTTTTATTATTTAGCCCCGAGATCTCGGGGCTATTTTTCATTTAGCCCCGAGGGCTCGGGGCTTTTAATTATTTAGCCCCGAGGGCTCGGGGCTATTTTTCATTTAGCCCCGAGGGCTCGGGGCTTTTTATTATTTAGCCCCGAGGGCTCGGGGCTTTTTATTATTTAGCCCCGAGGGCTCGGGGCTTTTTATTATTTAGCCCTGAGGGCTCGGGGCTATTTTTTATTTAGCCCCGAGGGCTCGGGGCTTTTTATTATTTAGCCCCGAGGACTCGGGGCTATTTTTTATTTAGATTATTTTTTTGTTGGTAATCGGTAAATAGTTGGTAAATAGCACGATTGATATCAAAAATACTTTGATTTTACCATATTGTGAAAGAATGAATAGACCACTAAAGAAACTATACAAGAAATATAATCAAAATATCATCTACAGAATTGGTAATAAGTTGAAGAACCTGTTCACATCCACAAAAGATAAAATTAAAATAGAAGAATTGTCAAATATTATTTATAAAATTCCTTGTGGTGATTGTAGTAAATGTTACATAGGACAAACACAAAGATATTTCATGGAAAGAAAAAAAGAACATATGAAAACAGCAAAAAATCCAAAGAATTATCATTCAGCTCTTGCTGATCATGTTGGTGATACTGGACATGAATTCAAGTTTGATAATTCTAAGAAATTGAATGTTTGTGATAATAAATACAATAGAGACATACTTGAGATGTTTTATATTAAAAAATTCAAAGAATTTACAGTCAATTATATGACAGATAGCTTAAAATTGAATAGCAACTATGATAGTATTATTAATTTTCAAAAATAATTGTATTATGGAAATTTTTATCTTGACATTTAGCTTATGCTGAACATGTTGAGAGTGTTGATCATGGTTTCAATTTTGAAAACATCTGGGAAGTTGATTGTTTGTAAGAATAGATATAATAGAGACAAATTTGGAATGTTTCCTATTGGAATAAGTTACATTCAATTATAATAGTTAGCTCAAAGTTGAATACCAATGATAAAAGTATTATTAACTCTCAACAAGGAATTGTGATATAAGGAAATTGTAATAGAAGAAAATGTGTTAACCTTGTAATGTTCAAGAACTGTGATTATTGAAATATTTATTTGTATTTGTCGAATTTAATTGTATCTTTTTGTTAATTTATTCAAAAATGGAATTTGCTCAATGTATATGATAGATGGCGCAAGTTGTATATAAACAATATGACAAGGTAGAATTGGCGGTAGAAGCACGTAAAAGAGAGACAATAACATAACCATGAATTAATCATTTTGAGTTTGACAGTTGAAATGAGTGTTCTAAATAATGACACAAGAGAAAAAGAATCTCTTGGTCATAAATAATTTTTTTGATTAACAATGACTATTAGATTTACATAAATTGTAAGTAATTGATAACAAATATTATACTCTGTTCTTAAAAAATAATCCTGTAAAATTGTATAATGTAAAATGTAATGATTATCTTTTGTAGAATAAATATATGCACCCTGAAGAGGTCTGCGCACAGCAGACGAAACGTTGGTGCGTTAACAATGAATTAATTTGTTAAATTTTTAAATTCGGGAGTGACCACTATGGCCGATTACCAACAAAAAAATAATTTAAACAACTATGGTCGGAGGAAAACCAAAAATATTCATAATAATGGCCCAAAAACAAGGAGGATCTCTTTCTTCAACACCATCAACAATGATTTCGGTCCACAAGCGGTTTGTTTATTGAAAATACTCAAAAATAAATTAAGAGAAGAAGCTAAATGGACATGGCAAAGGAATTTCCTAATGGATTGCCGTGAAGAAGGAGTAATTCCAAAATTCATTAAAATTAAGTGCAATTTTTCAATTTCTTTTAATAATTTTAAGATTGAAAGACAATTTAAACAGTCAATTAATAAATTTCATAAAAGAACACTCAATTTAGCTATAACTGATAACATTAGAACATTAATGGCAACTAAAGCAATTATTTTTGATATTAAAAGGAAAATTGAAAATTTATTACCAGTTTCTATACTTCAAAGTTTCATCACAAAGCAACTTGTTGCTGTGAACCGGTTCTTCCATGATAATACCAACAGATTACATGATAAATTATTGTTTTTAAAAAGACAGAAATTTGAAAAAACATTCACTGATAGTATTAAAATTAGTAACAACACAATTGAATCAACAAACAATAACGATACAAATAATAACACTACACTGATTCAAGATTTTCAACAAATAAAAATCACAACAAATGAAAATGAGAAAGAAAAAACTGTGAATAGTTGGTTGAAGAACCTTTCTAATGTTACAATACCACCAACAGTTGAAAAATTACTTCAGTTAGGTCACAATTTTAGTATTGATAAAAATATAAAAACTTTCCCAATAGAATCGTACATCATTGAGATAGAAAGAACAATTAACAGAATTCCAAATGAAAAAAGAAATTTAGTCAGAAATAGTGCAATCAATTTAATAAAAAACCATCTTAGTTTTTTGAAAAAGAAAAAACCAGATAAATCAATCAAAGAACTCAAGAATTTCCTTATTAACAATAAAAATTTATTAATAACAAAAGCTGATAAAGGACAGATCACTGTTGTGATTGATAAATCTGATTATATTGAAGCAGGTATGGGATTATTGAATGACAATAGCACTTATTTACAATCACCAGTTAAAGATAACATCAGAACACAAAAAGCCAATAACAACCTCATAGATAGATGGTTAAGAAAGTGTTACATTAGTAAAGAAGCAGCAGACTACTACACAATGAAGACAAGTAATATGCCTAGATTATACATCCTACCAAAAATACATAAACCTACACTATCTTTCAGACCCATTGTATCTTCAATTAATGGACCATTACACAGATTAGCAAAGAAAATTCAAGATATACTTGCTCCATTAACTGAAGATCATTTTTCTAATGTAAAGAATAGCAGAGATTTTAAAGAATCAATCAAAGACATAATTATTCCACCCAATTATATTTTAATCTCATTGGATGTAACTGCTCTTTTCACTAATGTACCTATTGAACTAGTAGCTGAAGCAATAGAAAGGAAAAAAGATAAATTGAACACAAATTTACCATATAATGAAATAATAATTGCTATTAGTTTGATAATGAATAATACTTACTTCACTTTTAATGATAATTGCTATAAACAGATTTTCGGTTTACCAATGGGATCTCCATTGGCTCCAGTTTGTGCTAATTTGGTAATGCAAGTGCTAGAAGAGAAATGTATTGAAGAATTGGACTTTGAAATCCCTTTCTTCAAGAGATATGTTGATGACATCTGCACTTGCATTCCAAAAGATAAAGTAGATCAAGTATTACGAGTTTTTAATAGTCGTGAGACAAGAATAAAATTCACCCATGAGATAGAAACATCCAACTCTCTACCATTCTTGGACATCTTGTTAATCAGAGATAATAATAAAATAAAATTTGATTGGTTTAGAAAATCAACTTGGACAGGGAGATTTTTGAACTTCAATTCAAATCACCCTTACAATCAAAAAATAGCAATAATTAAAAATTCAGTTGATAGAGTAGTTAATATTTCAGATGAAGAATTTATTCTTAAAAATCTTAAATTCATAGCAACAATTCTTGCCTATAATGATTACCCTTTGGGTTTCATCAAAGAAATAATCATCAATAGATTGAAACAGATAGAATTAAAGAATAACAATACATTAATTGAAAAAAATAGCACGATTGATATCAAAAATACTTTGATTTTACCATATTGTGAAAGAATGAATAGACCACTAAAGAAACTATACAAGAAATATAATCAAAATATCATCTACAGAATTGGTAATAAGTTGAAGAACCTGTTCACATCCACAAAAGATAAAATTAAAATAGAAGAATTGTCAAATATTATTTATAAAATTCTTTGTGGTGATTGTAGTAAATGTTACATAGGACAAACACAAAGATATTTCATGGAAAGAAAAAAAGAACATATGAAAACAGCAAAAAATCCAAAGAATTATCATTCAGCTCTTGCTGATCATGTTGGTGATACTGGACATGAATTCAAGTTTGATAATTCTAAGAAATTGAATGTTTGTGATAATAAATACAATAGAGACATACTTGAGATGTTTTATATTAAAAAATTCAAAGAATTTACAGTCAATTATATGACAGATAGCTTGAAATTGAATAGCAACTATGATAGTATTATTAATTTTCAAAAATAATTGTATTATGGAAATTTTTATCTTGACATTTAGCTTATGCTGAACATGTTGAGAGTGTTGATCATGGTTTCAATTTTGAAAACATCTGGGAAGTTGATTGTTTGTAAGAATAGATATAATAGAGACAAATTTGGAATGTTTCCTATTGGAATAAGTTACATTCAATTATAATAGTTAGCTCAAAGTTGAATACCAATGATAAAAGTATTATTAACTCTCAACAAGGAATTGTGATATAAGGAAATTGTAATAGAAGAAAATGTGTTAACCTTGTAATGTTCAAGAACTGTGATTATTGAAATATTTATTTGTATTTGTCGAATTTAATTGTATCTTTTTGTTAATTTATTCAAAAATGGAATTTGCTCAATGTATATGATAGATGGCGCAAGTTGTATATAAACAATATGACAAGGTAGAATTGGCGGTAGAAGCACGTAAAAGAGAGACAATAACATAACCATGAATTAATCATTTTGAGTTTGACAGTTGAAATGAGTGTTCTAAATAATGACACAAGAGAAAAAGAATCTCTTGGTCATAAATAATTTTTTTGATTAACAATGACTATTAGATTTACATAAATTGTAAGTAATTGATAACAAATATTATACTCTGTTCTTAAAAAATAATCCTGTAAAATTGTATAATGTAAAATGTAATGATTATCTTTTGTAGAATAAATATATGCACCCTGAAGAGGTCTGCGCACAGCAGACGAAACGTTGGTGCGTTAACAATGAATTAATTTGTTAAATTTTTAAATTCGGGAGTGACCACTATGGCCGATTACCAACAAAAAAATAATTTAAACAACTATGGTCGGAGGAAAACCAAAAATATTTTTTATTTAGCCCCGAGGGCTCGGGGCTTTTTATTATTTAGCCCCGAGGGCTCGGGGCTTTTTATTATTTAGCCCCGAGGGCTCGGGGCTTTTTATTATTTAGCCCCGAGGGCTCGGGGCTTTTTATTATTTAGCCCCGAGGGCTCGGGGCTTTTTATTATTTAGCCCCGAGGGCTCGGGGCTTTTTATTATTTAGCCCCGAGATCTCGGGGCTATTTTTCATTCAGCCCCGAGGGCTCGGGGCTTTTTATTATTCAGCCCCGAGGACTCGGGGCTATTTTTTATTTAGCCCCGAGGGCTCGGGGCTTTTTATTATTTAGCTCCGAGGGCTCGGGGCTTTTTATTATTTAGCCCTGAGGGCTCGGGGCTATTTTTTATTTAGCCCCGAGGGCTCGGGGCTTTTTATTATTTAGCCCCGAGGGCTCGGGGCTATTTTTCAGTTAGCCCCGAGGGCTCGGGGCTTTTTTATTATTTAGCCCCGAGGACTCGGGGCTTTTTATTATTTAGCCCCGAGGGCTCGGGGCTTTTTATTATTTAGCCCCGAGGGCTCGGGGCTTTTTATTATTTAGCCCCGAGGGTTCGGGGCTATTTTTCATTTAGCCCCGAGGGCTCGGGGCTTTTTATTATTTAGCCCCGAGGGCTCGGGGCTTTTTATTATTTAGCCCCGAGGGCTCGGGGCTTTTTATTATTTAGCCCCGAGGGCTCGGGGCTTTTTATTATTTAGCCCCGAGGGCTCGGGGCTTTTAATTATTCAGCCCCGAGGGCTCGGGGCTATTTTTCATTTAGCCCCGAGGGCTCGGGGCTTTTAATTATTTAGCCCCGAGGGCTCGGGGCTATTTTTCATTTAGCCCCGAGGGCTCGGGGCTTTTAATTATTTAGCCCCGAGGGCTCGGGGCTTTTTATTATTTAGCCCCGAGATCTCGGGGCTATTTTTCATTTAGCCCCGAGGGCTCGGGGCTTTTTATTATTTAGCCCCGAGGGCTCGGGGCTATTTTTCATTTAGCCCCGAGGGCTCGAGGCTTTTCATTATTTAGCCCCGAGGGCTCGGGGCTATTTTTCATTTAGCACCGAAGGCTCGGGGCTATTTTTTATTTAGCCCTGAGGGCTCGGGGCTTTTTATTATTTAGCCCCGAGGGCTCGGGGCTATTTTTTATTTAGCCCCGAGGGCTCGAGGCTTTTTATTATTTAGCCCCGAGGGCTCGGGGCTATTTTTCATTTAGCCCCGAGGGCTCGGGGCTTTTTATTATTTAGCCCCGAGGGCTCGGGGCTTTTAATTTTAGCCCCGAGGGCTCGGGGCTATTTTTCATTTAGCCCCGAGGGCTCGGGGCTTTTTATTATTTAGCCCCGAGGGCTCGGGGCTATTTTTTATTTAGCCCCGAGGGCTCGGGGCTTTTTATTATTTAGCCCCGAGGGCTCGGGGCTATTTTTCATTTAGCCCCGAGGGCTCGGGGCTTTTTATTATTTAGCCCCGAGGGCTCGGGGCTATGTTTTAGTTAGCCCCGAGGGCTCGGGGCTTTTTTATGATTTAGCCCCGAGGACTCGGGGCTTTTTATTATTTAGCCCTGAGGGCTCGGGGCTTTTTATTATTTAGCCCTGAGGGCTCGGGGCTTTTTATTATTTAGCCCCGAGGGCTCGGGGCTATTTTTTATTTAGCCCCGAGGGCTCGGGGCTTTTTATTATTTAGCCCCGAGGGCTCGGGGCTTTTTATTATTTAGCCCCGAGGGCTCGGGGCTTTTTATTATTTAGCCCCGAGGGCTCGGGGCTATTTTTTATTTAGCCCCGAGGGCTCGGGGCTTTTTATTATTTAGCCCCGAGGGCTCGGGGCTTTTTATTATTTAGCCCCGAGGGCTCGGGGCTTTTTATTATTTAGCCCCGAGGGCTCGGGGCTTTTTATTATTTAGCCCCGAGGGCTCGGGGCTATTTTTTATTTAGCCCCGAGGGCTCGGGGCTTTTTATTATTTAGCCCCGAGGGCTCGGGGCTATTTTTCATTTAGCCTCGAGGGCTCGGGGCTTTTAATTATTTAGCCCCGAGGGCTCGGGGCTATTTTTCATTTAGCCCCGAGGGCTCGGGGCTTTTTATTATTTAGCCCCGAGGGCTCGGGGCTTTTTATTATTTAGCCCCGAGGGCTCGGGGCTTTTTATTATTTAGCCCTGAGGGCTCGGGGCTATTTTTCATTTAGCCCCGAGGGCTCGGGGCTTTTTATCATTTAGCCCCGAGGGCTCGGGGCTATTTTTAATTTAGCCCCGAGGGCTCGGGGCTTTTTATTATTTAGCCCCGAGGGCTCGGGGCTATTTTTATTTAGCCCCGAGGGCTCGGGGCTTTTTATTATTTAGCCCTGAGGGCTCGGGGCTATTTTTCATTTAGCCCCGAGGGCTCGGGGCTTTTAATTATTTAGCCCCGAGGGCTCGGGGCTTTTTATTATTTAGCCCCGAGGGCTCGGGGCTTTTTATTATTTAGCCCCGAGGGCTCGGGGCTTTTTATTATTTAGCCCCGAGGGCTCGGGGCTATTTTTTATTTAGCCCCGAGGGCTCGGGGCTTTTTATTATTTAGCCCCTAGGGCTCGGGGCTTTTTATTATTTAGCCCCGAGGGCTCGGGGCTTTTTATTATTTAGCCCCGAGGGCTCGGGGCTTTTTATTATTTAGCCCCGAGATCTCGGGGCTATTTTTCATTTAGCCCCGAGGGCTCGGGGCTTTTTATTATTCAGCCCCGAGGGCTCGGGGCTATTTTTCATTTAGCACCGAAGGTACGGGGCTATTTTTTATTTAGCCCCGAGGGCTCGGGGCTTTTTATTATTTAGCCCCGAGGGCTCGGGGCTATTTTTCATTTAGCCCCGAGGGCTCGGGGCTATTTTTCATTTAGCCCCGAGGGCTCGGGGCTTTTAATTATTTAGCCCCGAGGGCTCGGGGCTATTTTTCATTTAGCCCCGAGGGCTCGGGGCTTTTAATTATTTAGCCCCGAGGGCTCGGGGCTTTTAATTATTCAGCCCCGAGGGTTCGGGGCTATTTTTCATTTAGCCCCGAGGGCTCGGGGCTTTTAATTATTTAGCCCCGAGGGCTCGGGGCTTTTTATTATTTAGCCCCGAGGGCTCGGGGCTTTTAATTATTCAGCCCCGAGGGCTCGGGGCTATTTTTCATTTAGCCCCGAGGGCTCGGGGCTTTTAATTATTTAGCCCCGAGGGCTCGGGGCTATTTTTCATTTAGCCCCGAGGGCTCGGGGCTTTTTATCATTTAGCCCCGAGGGCTCGGGGCTTTTTATTATTTAGCCCCGAGGGCTTTTAATTATTCAGCCCCGAGGGCTCGGGGCTATTTTTCATTTAGCCCCGAGGGCTCGGGGCTATTTTTCATTTAGCCCCGAGGGCTCGGGGCTTTTTATTATTTAGCCCCGGGGGCTCGGGGCTTTTTATTATTTAGCCCCGAGGGCTCGGGGCTTTTTATTATTTAGCCCCGAGATCTCGGGGCTATTTTTCAGTTAGCCCCGAGGGCTCGGGGCTTTTTTATTATTTAGCCCCGAGGACTCGGGGCTTTTTATTATTTAGCCCCGAGGGCTCGGGGCTATGTTTTAGTTAGCCCCGAGGGCTCGGGGCTTTTTTCCATTTAGCACCGAAGGCTCGGGGCTATTTTTCATTTAGCCCCGAGGGCTCGGGGCTTTTTATTATTTAGCCCCGAGGGCTCGGGGCTATTTTTTATTTAGCCCCGAGGGCTCGAGGCTTTTTATTATTTAGCCCCGAGGGCTCGGGGCTATTTTTCATTTAGCCCCGAGGGCTCGGGGCTTTTTATTATTTAGCCCCGAGGGCTCGGGGCTTTTAATTTTAGCCCCGAGGGCTCGGGGCTATTTTTCATTTAGCCCCGAGGGCTCGGGGCTTTTTATTATTTAGCCCCGAGGGCTCGGGGCTATTTTTTATTTAGCCCCGAGGGCTCGGGGCTTTTTATTATTTAGCCCCGAGGGCTCGGGGCTATTTTTCATTTAGCCCCGAGGGCTCGGGGCTTTTTATTATTTAGCCCCGAGGGCTCGGGGCTATGTTTTAGTTAGCCCCGAGGGCTCGGGGCTTTTTTATTATTTAGCCCCGAGGACTCGGGGCTTTTTATTATTTAGCCCTGAGGGCTCGGGGCTTTTTATTATTTAGCCCTGAGGGCTCGGGGCTTTTTATTATTTAGCCCCGAGGGCTCGGGGCTATTTTTTATTTAGCCCCGAGGGCTCGGGGCTCTTTATTATTTAGCCCCGAGGGCTCGGGGCTTTTTATTATTTAGCCCCGAGGGCTCGGGGCTATTTTTCATTTAGCCCCGAGGGCTCGGGGCTTTCAATTATTTAGCCCCGAGGGCTCGGGGCTATTTTTCATTCAGCCCCGAGGGCTCGGGGCTTTTTATTATTTAGCCCCGAGGGCTCGGGGCTATTTTTTATTTAGCCCCGAGGGCTCGGGGCTTTTTATTATTTAGCCCCGAGGGCTCGGGGCTTTTTATTATTTAGCCCCGAGGGCTCGGGGCTTTTTGTTATTTAGCCCCGAGGGCTCGGGGCTTTTTATTATTTAGCCCCGAGATCTCGGGGCTATTTTTCATTTAGCCCCGAGGGCTCGGGGCTTTTTATTATTTAGCCCCGAGGACTCGGGGCTATTTTTTATTTAGCCCCGAGGGCTCGGGGCTTTTTATTATTTAGCCCCGAGGGCTCGGGGCTTTTTATTATTTAGCCCTGAGGGCTCGGGGCTATTTTTTATTTAGCCCCGAGGGCTCGGGGCTTTTTATTATTTAGCCCCGAGGGCTCGGGGCTATTTTTTAGTTAGCCCCGAGGGCTCGGGGCTTTTCTATTATTTAGCCCCGAGGACTCGGGGCTTTTTATTATTTAGCCCCGAGGGCTCGGGGCTTTTTATTATTTAGCCCCGAGGGCTCGGGGCTTTTTATTATTTAGCCCCGAGGGTTCGGGGCTATTTTTCATTTAGCCCCGAGGGCTCGGGGCTTTTTATTATTCAGCCCCGAGGGCTCGGGGCTATTTTTCATTTAGCACCGAAGGCTCGGGGCTATTTTTTATTTAGCCCCGAGGGCTCGGGGCTTTTTATTATTTAGCCCCGAGGGCTCGGGGCTATTTTTTATTTAGCCCCGAGGGCTCGAGGCTTTTTATTATTTAGCCCCGAGGGCTCGGGGCTATTTTTCATTTAGCCCCGAGGGCTCGGGGCTTTTTATTATTTAGCCCCGAGGGCTCGGGGCTATTTTTAATTTAGCCCCGAGGGCTCGGGGCTTTTTATTATTTAGCCCCGAGGGCTCGGGGCTATTTTTATTTAGCCCCGAGGGCTCGGGGCTTTTTATTATTTAGCCCTGAGGGCTCGGGGCTTTTTATTATTTAGCCCCGAGGGCTCGGGGCTTTTTATTATTTAGCCCCGAGGGCTCGGGGCTATTTTTCATTTAGCCCCGAGGGCTCGGGGCTTTTAATTATTTAGCCCCGAGGGCTCGGGGCTTTTTATTATTTAGCCCCGAGGGCTCGGGGCTTTTTATTATTTAGCCCCGAGGGCTCGGGGCTTTTTATTATTTAGCCCCGAGGGCTCGGGGCTATTTTTTATTTAGCCCCGAGGGCTCGGGGCTTTTTATTATTTAGCCCCGAGGGCTCGGGGCTTTTTATTATTTAGCCCCGAGGGCTCGGGGCTTTTTATTATTTAGCCCCGAGGGCTCGGGGCTTTTTATTATTTAGCCCCGAGGGCTCGGGGCTATTTTTTATTTAGCCCCGAGGGCTCGGGGCTTTTTATTATTTAGCCCCGAGGGCTCGGGGCTATTTTTCATTTAGCCCCGAGGGCTCGGGGCTTTTTATTATTTAGCCCCGAGGGCTCGGGGCTATGTTTTAGTTAGCCCCGAGGGCTCGGGGCTTTTTCATTATTTAGCCCCGAGGACTCGGGGCTTTTTATTATTTAGCCCTGAGGGCTCGGGGCTTTTTATTATTTAGCCCTGAGGGCTCGGGGCTTTTTATTATTTAGCCCCGAGGGCTCGGGGCTATTTTTTATTTAGCCCCGAGGGCTCGGGGCTCTTTATTATTTAGCCCCGAGGGCTCGGGGCTTTTCATTATTTAGCCCCGAGGGCTCGGGGCTACTTTTCATTTAGCCCCGAGGGCTCGGGGCTTTCAATTATTTAGCCCCGAGGGCTCGGGGCTATTTTTCATTCAGCCCCGAGGGCTCGGGGCTTTTTATTATTTAGCCCCGAGGGCTCGGGGCTATTTTTTATTTAGCCCCGAGGGCTCGGGGCTTTTTATTATTTAGCCCCGAGGGCTCGGGGCTTTTTATTATTTAGCCCCGAGGGCTCGGGGCTTTTTATTATTTAGCCCCGAGGGCTCGGGGCTTTTTATTATTTAGCCCCGAGATCTCGGGGCTATTTTTCATTTAGCCCCGAGGGCTCGGGGCTTTTAATTATTTAGCCCCGAGGGCTCGGGGCTATTTTTCATTTAGCCCCGAGGGCTCGGGGCTTTTTATTATTTAGCCCCGAGGGCTCGGGGCTTTTTATTATTTAGCCCCGAGGGCTCGGGGCTTTTTATTATTTAGCCCTGAGGGCTCGGGGCTATTTTTTATTTAGCCCCGAGGGCTCGGGGCTTTTTATTATTTAGCCCCGAGGACTCGGGGCTATTTTTTATTTAGCCCCGAGGGCTCGGGGCTTTTTATTATTTAGCCCCGAGGGCTCGGGGCTTTTTATTATTTAGCCCCGAGGGCTCGGGGCTTTTTATTATTTAGCCCCGAGGGCTCGGGGCTTTTTATTATTTAGCCCCGAGGGCTCGGGGCTTTTTATTATTTAGCCCCGAGATCTCGGGGCTATTTTTCATTCAGCCCCGAGGGCTCGGGGCTTTTTATTATTCAGCCCCGAGGACTCGGGGCTATTTTTTATTTAGCCCCGAGGGCTCGGGGCTTTTTATTATTTAGCTCCGAGGGCTCGGGGCTTTTTATTATTTAGCCCTGAGGGCTCGGGGCTATTTTTTATTTAGCCCCGAGGGCTCGGGGCTTTTTATTATTTAGCCCCGAGGGCTCGGGGCTATTTTTCATTTAGCCCCGAGGGCTCGAGGCTTTTCATTATTTAGCCCCGAGGGCTCGGGGCTATTTTTCATTTAGCACCGAAGGCTCGGGGCTATTTTTTATTTAGCCCCGAGGGCTCGGGGCTTTTTATTATTTAGCCCCGAGGGCTCGGGGCTATTTTTTATTTAGCCCCGAGGGCTCGAGGCTTTTTATTATTTAGCCCCGAGGGTTCGGGGCTATTTTTCATTTAGCCCCGAGGGCTCGGGGCTTTTTATTATTTAGCCCCGAGGGCTCGGGGCTTTTTATTATTTAGCCCCTAGGGCTCGGGGCTTTTTATTATTTAGCCCCGAGATCTCGGGGCTATTTTTCATTTAGCCCCGAGGGCTCGGGGCTTTTTATTATTTAGCCCCGAGGACTCGGGGCTATTTTTTATTTAGCCCCGAGGGCTCGGGGCTTTTTATTATTTAGCCCCGAGGGCTCGGGGCTATTTTTCATTTAGCCCCGAGGGCTCGAGGCTTTTCATTATTTAGCCCCGAGGGCTCGGGGCTATTTTTCATTTAGCACCGAAGGCTCGGGGCTATTTTTTATTTAGCCCCGAGGGCTCGGGGCTTTTCATTATTTAGCCCCGAGGGCTCGGGGCTATTTTTCATTTAGCCCCGAGGGCTCGGGGCTTTTTATTATTTAGCCCCGAGGACTCGGGGCTATTTTTCATTTAGCACCGAAGGCTCGGGGCTATTTTTTATTTAGCCCCGAGGGCTCGGGGCTTTTTATTATTTAGCCCCGAGGGCTCGGGGCTATTTTTTATTTAGCCCCGAGGGCTCGAGGCTTTTTATTATTTAGCCCCGAGGGTTCGGGGCTATTTTTCATTTAGCCCCGAGGGCTCGGGGCTTTTTATTATTTAGCCCCGAGGACTCGGGGCTATTTTTTATTTAGCCCCGAGGGCTCGGGGCTTTTTATTATTTAGCCCCGAGGGCTCGGGGCTATTTTTCATTTAGCCCCGAGGGCTCGAGGCTTTTCATTATTTAGCCCCGAGGGCTCGGGGCTATTTTTCATTTAGCACCGAAGGCTCGGGGCTATTTTTTATTTAGCCCCGAGGGCTCGGGGCTTTTTATTATTTAGCCCCGAGGGCTCGGGGCTTTTTATTATTTAGCCCCTAGGGCTCGGGGCTTTTTATTATTTAGCCCCGAGATCTCGGGGCTATTTTTCATTTAGCCCCGAGGGCTCGGGGCTTTTTATTATTTAGCCCCGAGGACTCGGGGCTATTTTTTATTTAGCCCCGAGGGCTCGGGGCTTTTTATTATTTAGCCCCGAGGGCTCGGGGCTATTTTTTATTTAGCCCCGAGGGCTCGAGGCTTTTTATTATTTAGCCCCGAGGGTTCGGGGCTATTTTTCATTTAGCCCCGAGGGCTCGGGGCTTTTTATTATTTAGCCCCGAGGACTCGGGGCTATTTTTTATTTAGCCCCGAGGGCTCGGGGCTTTTTATTATTTAGCCCCGAGGGCTCGGGGCTATTTTTCATTTAGCCCCGAGGGCTCGAGGCTTTTCATTATTTAGCCCCGAGGGCTCGGGGCTATTTTTCATTTAGCACCGAAGGCTCGGGGCTATTTTTTATTTAGCCCCGAGGGCTCGGGGCTTTTCATTATTTAGCCCCGAGGGCTCGGGGCTATTTTTCATTTAGCCCCGAGGGCTCGGGGCTTTTTATTATTTAGCCCCGAGGGCTCGGGGCTTTTAATTTTAGCCCCGAGGGCTCGGGGCTATTTTTCATTTAGCCCCGAGGGCTCGGGGCTTTTTATTATTTAGCCCCAAGGGCTCGGGGCTATTTTTTATTTAGCCCCGAGGGCTCGGGGCTTTTTATTATTTAGCCCCGAGGGCTCGGGGCTATTTTTCATTTAGCCCCGAGGGCTCGGGGCTTTTTATTATTTAGCCCCGAGGGCTCGGGGCTATGTTTTAGTTAGCCCCGAGGACTCGGGGCTTTTTTATTATTTAGCCCCGAGGACTCGGGGCTTTTTATTATTTAGCCCTGAGGGCTCGGGGCTTTTTATTATTTAGCCCTGAGGGCTCGGGGCTTTTTATTATTTAGCCCCGAGGGCTCGGGGCTATTTTTTATTTAGCCCCGAGGGTTCGGGGCTCTTTATTATTTAGCCCCGAGGGCTCGGGGCTTTTTATTATTTAGCCCCGAGGGCTCGGGGCTATTTTTCATTTAGCCCCGAGGGCTCGGGGCTTTCAATTATTTAGCCCCGAGGGCTCGGGGCTATTTTTCATTCAGCCCCGAGGGCTCGGGGCTTTTTATTATTTAGCCCCGAGGGCTCGGGGCTATTTTTTATTTAGCCCCGAGGGCTCGGGGCTTTTTATTATTTAGCCCCGAGGGCTCGGGGCTTTTTATTATTTAGCCCCGAGGGCTCGGGGCTTTTTGTTATTTAGCCCCGAGGGCTCGGGGCTTTTTATTATTTAGCCCCGAGATCTCGGGGCTATTTTTCATTTAGCCCCGAGGGCTCGGGGCTTTTTATTATTTAGCCCCGAGGACTCGGGGCTATTTTTTATTTAGCCCCGAGGGCTCGGGGCTTTTTATTATTTAGCCCCGAGGGCTCGGGGCTTTTTATTATTTAGCCCTGAGGGCTCGGGGCTATTTTTTATTTAGCCCCGAGGGCTCGGGGCTTTTTATTATTTAGCCCCGAGGGCTCGGGGCTATTTTTAGTTAGCCCCGAGGGCTCGGGGCTTTTCTATTATTTAGCCCCGAGGACTCGGGGCTTTTTATTATTTAGCCCCGAGGGCTCGGGGCTTTTTATTATTTAGCCCCGAGGGCTCGGGGCTTTTTATTATTTAGCCCCGAGGGTTCGGGGCTATTTTTCATTTAGCCCCGAGGGCTCGGGGCTTTTTATTATTCAGCCCCGAGGGCTCGGGGCTATTTTTCATTTAGCACCGAAGGCTCGGGGCTATTTTTTATTTAGCCCCGAGGGCTCGGGGCTTTTTATTATTTAGCCCCGAGGGCTCGGGGCTATTTTTTATTTAGCCCCGAGGGCTCGAGGCTTTTTATTATTTAGCCCCGAGGGCTCGGGGCTATCTTTCATTTAGCCCCGAGGGCGCGGGGCTTTTTATTATTTAGCCCCGAGGGCTCGGGGCTATTTTTAATTTAGCCCCGAGGGCTCGGGGCTTTTTATTATTTAGCCCCGAGGGCTCGGGGCTATTTTTATTTAGCCCCGAGGGCTCGGGGCTTTTTATTATTTAGCCCTGAGGGCTCGGGGCTTTTTATTATTTAGCCCCGAGGGCTCGGGGCTTTTAATTATTTAGCCCCGAGGGCTCGGGGCTTTTTATTATTTAGCCCCGAGGGCTCGGGGCTTTTTATTATTTAGCCCCGAGGGCTCGGGGCTTTTTATTATTTAGCCCCGAGGGCTCGGGGCTATTTTTTATTTAGCCCCGAGGGCTCGGGGCTTTTTATTATTTAGCCCCGAGGGCTCGGGGCTTTTTATTATTTAGCCCCGAGGGCTCGGGGCTTTTTATTATTTAGCCCCGAGGGCTCGGGGCTATTTTTCATTTAGCCCCGAGGGCTCGGGGCTTTCAATTATTTAGCCCCGAGGGCTCGGGGCTATTTTTCATTCAGCCCCGAGGGCTCGGGGCTTTTTATTATTTAGCCCCGAGGGCTCGGGGCTATTTTTTATTTAGCCCCGAGGGCTCGGGGCTTTTTATTATTTAGCCCCGAGGGCTCGGGGCTTTTTATTATTTAGCCCCGAGGGCTTGGGGCTTTTTGTTATTTAGCCCCGAGGGCTCGGGGCTTTTTATTATTTAGCCCCGAGTTCTCGGGGCTATTTTTCATTTAGCCCCGAGGGCTCGGGGCTTTTTATTATTTAGCCCCGAGGACTCGGGGCTATTTTTTATTTAGCCCCGAGGGCTCGGGGCTTTTTATTATTTAGCCCCGAGGGTTCGGGGCTTTTTATTATTTAGCCCTGAGGGCTCGGGGCTATTTTTTATTTAGCCCCGAGGGCTCGGGGCTTTTTATTATTTAGCCCCGAGGGCTCGGGGCTATTTTTTAGTTAGCCCCGAGGGCTCGGGGCTTTTCTATTATTTAGCCCCGAGGACTCGGGGCTTTTTATTATTTAGCCCCGAGGGCTCGGGGCTTTTTATTATTTAGCCCCGAGGGCTCGGGGCTTTTTATTATTTAGCCCCGAGGGTTCGGGGCTATTTTTCATTTAGCCCCGAGGGCTCGGGGCTTTTTATTATTCAGCCCCGAGGGCTCGGGGCTATTTTTCATTTAGCACCGAAGGCTCGGGGCTATTTTTTATTTAGCCCCGAGGGCTCGGGGCTTTTTATTATTTAGCCCCGAGGGCTCGGGGCTATTTTTTATTTAGCCCCGAGGGCTCGAGGCTTTTTATTATTTAGCCCCGAGGGCTCGGGGCTATTTTTCATTTAGCCCCGAGGGCTCGGGGCTTTTTATTATTTAGCCCCGAGGGCTCGGGGCTTTTTATTATTTAGCCCCGAGGGCTCGGGGCTATTTTTAATTTAGCCCCGAGGGCTCGGGGCTTTTTATTATTTAGCCCCGAGGGCTCGGGGCTATTTTTATTTAGCCCCGAGGGCTCGGGGCTTTTTATTATTTAGCCCTGAGGGCTCGGGGCTTTTTATTATTTAGCCCCGAGGGCTCGGGGCTTTTTATTATTTAGCCCCGAGGGCTCGGGGCTATTTTTCATTTAGCCCCGAGGGCTCGGGGCTTTTAATTATTTAGCCCCGAGGGCTCGGAGCTTTTTATTATTTAGCCCCGAGGGCTCGGGGCTTTTTATTATTTAGCCCCGAGGGCTCGGGGCTTTTTATTATTTAGCCCCGAGGGCTCGGGGCTATTTTTTATTTAGCCCCGAGGGCTCGGGGCTTTTTATTATTTAGCCCCGAGGGCTCGGGGCTTTTTATTATTTAGCCCCGAGGGCTCGGGGCTTTTTATTATTTAGCCCCGAGGGCTCGGGGCTTTTTATTATTTAGCCCCGAGATCTCGGGGCTATTTTTCATTTAGCCCCGAGGGCTCGGGGCTTTTTATTATTCAGCCCCGAGGGCTCGGGGCTATTTTTCATTTAGCACCGAAGGCTCGGGGCTATTTTTTATTTAGCCCCGAGGGCTCGGGGCTTTTTATTATTTAGCCCCGAGGGCTCGGGGCTATTTTTCATTTAGCCCCGAGGGCTCGGGGCTTTTTATTATTTAGCCCCGAGGGCTCGGGGCTTTTTATTATTTAGCCCCGAGGGCTCGGGGCTTTTAATTATTCAGCCCCGAGGGCTCGGGGCTATTTTTCATTTAGCCCCGAGGGCTCGGGGCTTTTAATTATTTAGCCCCGAGGGCTCGGGGCTATTTTTCATTTAGCCCCTAGGGCTCGGGGCTCTTTATTATTTAGCCCCGAGGGCTCGGGGCTTTTAATTATTTAGCCCCGAGGGCTCGGGGCTTTTTATTATTTAGCCCCGAGGGCTCGGGGCTTTTTATTATTTAGCCCCGAGGGCTCGGGGCTTTTTATTATTTAGCCCCGAGGGCTCGGGGCTTTTTATTATTTAGCCCTGAGGGCTCGGGGCTATTTTTCATTTAGCCCCGAGGAATCGGGGCTTTTTATTATTTAGCCCCGGGGGCTCGGGGCTTTTTATTATTTAGCCCCGAGGGCTCGGGGCTATTTTTAATTTAGCCCCGAGGGCTCGGGGCTTTTTATTATTTAGCCCCGAGGGCTCGGGGCTTTTTATTATTTAGCCCCGAGGGCTCGGGGCTATTTTTTATTTAGCCCCGAGGGCTCGGGGCTTTTTATTATTTAGCCCCGGGGGCTCGGGGCTTTTTATTATTTAGCCCCGAGGGCTCGGGGCTTTTTATTATTTAGCCCCGAGGGCTCGGGGCTTTTTATTATTTAGCCCTGAGGGCTCAGGGCTATTTTTCATTTAGCCCCGAGGGTTCGGGGCTTTTAATTATTTAGCCCCGAGGGCTCGGGGCTATTTTTCATTTAGCCCCGAGGGCTCGGGGCTTTTTATTATTTAGCCCCGAGGGCTCGGGGCTATTTTTAATTTAGCCCCGAGGGCTCGGGGCTTTTTATTATTTAGCCCCGAGGGCTCGGGGCTTTTTATTATTTAGCCCCGAGGGCTCGGGGCTATTTTTTATTTAGCCCCGAGGGCTCGGGGCTTTTTATTATTTAGCCCCGGGGGCTCGGGGCTTTTTATTATTTAGCCCCGAGGGCTCGGGGCTTTTTATTATTTAGCCCCGAGGGCTCGGGGCTTTTTATTATTTAGCCCTGAGGGCTCAGGGCTATTTTTCATTTAGCCCCGAGGGTTCGGGGCTTTCAATTATTTAGCCCCGAGGGCTCGGGGCTATTTTTCATTTAGCCCCGAGGGCTCGGGGCTTTTTATTATTTAGCCCCGAGGGCTCGGGGCTATTTTTAATTTAGCCCCGAGGGCTCGGGGCTTTTTATTATTTAGCCCCGAGGGCTCGGGGCTTTTTATTATTTAGCTCCGAGGGCTCGGGGCTTTTTATTATTTAGCCCTGAGGGCTCGGGGCTATTTTTTATTTAGCCCCGAGGGCTCGGGGCTTTTTATTATTTAGCCCCGAGGGCTCGGGGCTATTTTTCAATTAGCCCCGAGGGCTCGAGGCTTTTCATTATTTAGCCCCGAGGGCTCGGGGCTATTTTTCATTTAGCACCGAAGGCTCGGGGCTATTTTTTATTTAGCCCCGAGGGCTCGGGGCTTTTTATTATTTAGCCCCGAGGGCTCGGGGCTATTTTTTATTTAGCCCCGAGGGCTCGAGGCTTTTTATTATTTAGCCCCGAGGGTTCGGGGCTATTTTTCATTTAGCCCCGAGGGCTCGGGGCTTTTTATTATTTAGCCCCGAGGGCTCGGGGCTTTTTATTATTTAGCCCCTAGGGCTCGGGGCTTTTTATTATTTAGCCCCGAGATCTCGGGGCTATTTTTCATTTAGCCCCGAGGGCTCGGGGCTTTTTATTATTTAGCCCCGAGGACTCGGGGCTATTTTTTATTTAGCCCCGAGGGCTCGGGGCTTTTTATTATTTAGCCCCGAGGGCTCGGGGCTATTTTTCATTTAGCCCCGAGGGCTCGAGGCTTTTCATTATTTAGCCCCGAGGGCTCGGGGCTATTTTTCATTTAGCACCGAAGGCTCGGGGCTATTTTTTATTTAGCCCCGAGGGCTCGGGGCTTTTCATTATTTAGCCCCGAGGGCTCGGGGCTATTTTTCATTTAGCCCCGAGGGCTCGGGGCTTTTAATTATTTAGCCCCGAGGGCTCGGGGCTTTTTATTATTTAGCCCCGAGGGCTCGGGGCTTTTTATTATTTAGCCCCGAGGGCTCGGGGCTTTTTATTATTTAGCCCCAAGGGCTCGGGGCTATTTTTTATTTAGCCCCGAGGGCTCGGGGCTTTTTATTATTTAGCCCCGAGGGCTCGGGGCTATTTTTCATTTAGCCCCGAGGGCTCGGGGCTTTTTATTATTTAGCCCCGAGGGCTCGGGGCTATGTTTTAGTTAGCCCCGAGGACTCGGGGCTTTTTTATTATTTAGCCCCGAGGACTCGGGGCTTTTTATTATTTAGCCCTGAGGGCTCGGGGCTTTTTATTATTTAGCCCTGAGGGCTCGGGGCTTTTTATTATTTAGCCCCGAGGGCTCGGGGCTATTTTTTATTTAGCCCCGAGGGTTCGGGGCTCTTTATTATTTAGCCCCGAGGGCTCGGGGCTTTTTATTATTTAGCCCCGAGGGCTCGGGGCTATTTTTCATTTAGCCCCGAGGGCTCGGGGCTTTCAATTATTTAGCCCCGAGGGCTCGGGGCTATTTTTCATTCAGCCCCGAGGGCTCGGGGCTTTTTATTATTTAGCCCCGAGGGCTCGGGGCTATTTTTTATTTAGCCCCGAGGGCTCGGGGCTTTTTATTATTTAGCCCCGAGGGCTCGGGGCTTTTTATTATTTAGCCCCGAGGGCTCGGGGCTTTTTGTTATTTAGCCCCGAGGGCTCGGGGCTTTTTATTATTTAGCCCCGAGATCTCGGGGCTATTTTTCATTTAGCCCCGAGGGCTCGGGGCTTTTTATTATTTAGCCCCGAGGACTCGGGGCTATTTTTTATTTAGCCCCGAGGGCTCGGGGCTTTTCATTATTTAGCCCCGAGGGCTCGGGGCTTTTTATTATTTAGCCCTGAGGGCTCGGGGCTATTTTTTATTTAGCCCCGAGGGCTCGGGGCTTTTTATTATTTAGCCCCGAGGGCTCGGGGCTATTTTTTAGTTAGCCCCGAGGGCTCGGGGCTTTTCTATTATTTAGCCCCGAGGACTCGGGGCTTTTTATTATTTAGCCCCGAGGGCTCGGGGCTTTTTATTATTTAGCCCCGAGGGCTCGGGGCTTTTTATTATTTAGCCCCGAGGGTTCGGGGCTATTTTTCATTTAGCCCCGAGGGCTCGGGGCTTTTTATTATTCAGCCCCGAGGGCTCGGGGCTATTTTTCATTTAGCACCGAAGGCTCGGGGCTATTTTTTATTTAGCCCCGAGGGCTCGGGGCTTTTTATTATTTAGCCCCGAGGGCTCGGGGCTATTTTTTATTTAGCCCCGAGGGCTCGAGGCTTTTTATTATTTAGCCCCGAGGGCTCGGGGCTATCTTTCATTTAGCCCCGAGGGCTCGGGGCTTTTTATTATTTAGCCCCGAGGGCTCGGGGCTATTTTTAATTTAGCCCCGAGGGCTCGGGGCTTTTTATTATTTAGCCCCGAGGGCTCGGGGCTATTTTTATTTAGCCCCGAGGGCTCGGGGCTTTTTATTATTTAGCCCTGAGGGCTCGGGGCTTTTTATTATTTAGCCCCGAGGGCTCGGGGCTTTTAATTATTTAGCCCCGAGGGCTCGGGGCTTTTTATTATTTAGCCCCGAGGGCTCGGGGCTTTTTATTATTTAGCCCCGAGGGCTCGGGGCTTTTTATTATTTAGCCCCGAGGGCTCGGGGCTATTTTTTATTTAGCCCCGAGGGCTCGGGGCTTTTTATTATTTAGCCCCGAGGGCTCGGGGCTTTTTATTATTTAGCCCCGAGGGCTCGGGGCTTTTTATTATTTAGCCCCGAGGGCTCGGGGCTATTTTTCATTTAGCCCCGAGGGCTCGGGGCTTTCAATTATTTAGCCCCGAGGGCTCGGGGCTATTTTTCATTCAGCCCCGAGGGCTCGGGGCTTTTTATTATTTAGCCCCGAGGGCTCGGGGCTATTTTTTATTTAGCCCCGAGGGCTCGGGGCTTTTTATTATTTAGCCCCGAGGGCTCGGGGCTTTTTATTATTTAGCCCCGAGGGCTTGGGGCTTTTTGTTATTTAGCCCCGAGGGCTCGGGGCTTTTTATTATTTAGCCCCGAGATCTCGGGGCTATTTTTCATTTAGCCCCGAGGGCTCGGGGCTTTTTATTATTTAGCCCCGAGGACTCGGGGCTATTTTTTATTTGGCCCCGAGGGCTCGGGGCTTTTTATTATTTAGCCCCGAGGGTTCGGGGCTTTTTATTATTTAGCCCTGAGGGCTCGGGGCTATTTTTTATTTAGCCCCGAGGGCTCGGGGCTTTTTATTATTTAGCCCCGAGGGCTCGGGGCTATTTTTTAGTTAGCCCCGAGGGCTCGGGGCTTTTCTATTATTTAGCCCCGAGGACTCGGGGCTTTTTATTATTTAGCCCCGAGGGCTCGGGGCTTTTTATTATTTAGCCCCGAGGGCTCGGGGCTTTTTATTATTTAGCCCCGAGGGCTCGGGGCTATTTTTTATTTAGCCCCGAGGGCTCGAGGCTTTTTATTATTTAGCCCCGAGGGCTCGGGGCTATTTTTCATTTAGCCCCGAGGGCTCGGGGCTTTTTATTATTTAGCCCCGAGGGCTCGGGGCTTTTTATTATCTAGCCCCGAGGGCTCGGGGCTATTTTTAATTTAGCCCCGAGGGCTCGGGGCTTTTTATTATTTAGCCCCGAGGGCTCGGGGCTATTTTTATTTAGCCCCGAGGGCTCGGGGCTTTTTATTATTTAGCCCCGAGGGCTCGGGGCTTTTTATTATTTAGCCCTGAGGGCTCGGGGCTATTTTTTATTTAGCCCCGAGGGCTCGGGGCTTTTTATTATTTAGCCCCGAGGGCTCGGGGCTATTTTTTAGTTAGCCCCGAGGGCTCGGGGCTTTTCTATTATTTAGCCCCGAGGACTCGGGGCTTTTTATTATTTAGCCCCGAGGGCTCGGGGCTTTTTATTATTTAGCCCCGAGGGCTCGGGGCTTTTTATTATTTAGCCCCGAGGGTTCGGGGCTATTTTTCATTTAGCCCCGAGGGCTCGGGGCTTTTTATTATTCAGCCCCGAGGGCTCGGGGCTATTTTTCATTTAGCACCGAAGGCTCGGGGCTATTTTTTATTTAGCCCCGAGGGCTCGGGGCTTTTTATTATTTAGCCCCGAGGGCTCGGGGCTATTTTTTATTTAGCCCCGAGGGCTCGAGGCTTTTTATTATTTAGCCCCGAGGGCTCGGGGCTATTTTTCATTTAGCCCCGAGGGCTCGGGGCTTTTTATTATTTAGCCCCGAGGGCTCGGGGCTATTTTTAATTTAGCCCCGAGGGCTCGGGGCTTTTTATTATTTAGCCCCGAGGGCTCGGGGCTATTTTTATTTAGCCCCGAGGGCTCGGGGCTTTTTATTATTTAGCCCTGAGGGCTCGGGGCTTTTTATTATTTAGCCCCGAGGGCTCGGGGCTTTTTATTATTTAGCCCCGAGGGCTCGGGGCTATTTTTCATTTAGCCCCGAGGGCTCGGGGCTTTTAATTATTTAGCCCCGAGGGCTCGGGGCTTTTTATTATTTAGCCCCGAGGGCTCGGGGCTTTTTATTATTTAGCCCCGAGGGCTCGGGGCTTTTTATTATTTAGCCCCGAGGGCTCGGGGCTATTTTTTATTTAGCCCCGAGGGCTCGGGGCTTTTTATTATTTAGCCCCGAGGGCTCGGGGCTTTTTATTATTTAGCCCCGAGGGCTCGGGGCTTTTTATTATTTAGCCCCGAGGGCTCGGGGCTTTTTATTATTTAGCCCCGAGGGCTCGGGGCTATTTTTTATTTAGCCCCGAGGGCTCGGGGCTTTTTATTATTTAGCCCCGAGGGCTCGGGGCTATTTTTCATTTAGCCCCAAGGGCTCGGGGCTTTTTATTATTTAGCCCCGAGGGCTCGGGGCTATGTTTTAGTTAGCCCCGAGGGCTCGGGGCTTTTTTATTATTTAGCCCCGAGGACTCGGGGCTTTTTATTATTTAGCCCTGAGGGCTCGGGGCTTTTTATTATTTAGCCCTGAGGGCTCGGGGCTTTTTATTATTTAGCCCCGAGGGCTCGGGGCTATTTTTTATTTAGCCCCGAGGGCTCGGGGCTCTTTATTATTT
Source organism: Aleiodes leptofemur (assembly GCA_963942555.1). Lineage (NCBI taxonomy): Eukaryota > Metazoa > Arthropoda > Insecta > Hymenoptera > Braconidae > Aleiodes > Aleiodes leptofemur. The sequence goes on from OZ012614.1 coordinate 10,639,473, forward strand.
AGCCCCGAGGGCTCGGGGCTTTTCATTATTTAGCCCCGAGGGCTCGGGGCTACTTTTCATTTAGCCCCGAGGGCTCGGGGCTTTCAATTATTTAGCCCCGAGGGCTCGGGGCTATTTTTCATTCAGCCCCGAGGGCTCGGGGCTTTTTATTATTTAGCCCCGAGGGCTCGGGGCTATTTTTTATTTAGCCCCGAGGGCTCGGGGCTTTTTATTATTTAGCCCCGAGGGCTCGGGGCTTTTTATTATTTAGCCCCGAGGGCTCGGGGCTTTTTATTATTTAGCCCCGAGGGCTCGGGGCTTTTTATTATTTAGCCCCGAGATCTCGGGGCTATTTTTCATTTAGCCCCGAGGGCTCGGGGCTTTTAATTATTTAGCCCCGAGGGCTCGGGGCTATTTTTCATTTAGCCCCGAGGGCTCGGGGCTTTTTATTATTTAGCCCCGAGGGCTCGGGGCTTTTTATTATTTAGCCCCGAGGGCTCGGGGCTTTTTATTATTTAGCCCTGAGGGCTCGGGGCTATTTTTTATTTAGCCCCGAGGGCTCGGGGCTTTTTATTATTTAGCCCCGAGGACTCGGGGCTATTTTTTATTTAGCCCCGAGGGCTCGGGGCTTTTTATTATTTAGCCCCGAGGGCTCGGGGCTTTTTATTATTTAGCCCCGAGGGCTCGGGGCTTTTTATTATTTAGCCCCGAGGGCTCGGGGCTTTTTATTATTTAGCCCCGAGGGCTCGGGGCTTTTTATTATTTAGCCCCGAGATCTCGGGGCTATTTTTCATTCAGCCCCGAGGGCTCGGGGCTTTTTATTATTCAGCCCCGAGGACTCGGGGCTATTTTTTATTTAGCCCCGAGGGCTCGGGGCTTTTTATTATTTAGCTCCGAGGGCTCGGGGCTTTTTATTATTTAGCCCTGAGGGCTCGGGGCTATTTTTTATTTAGCCCCGAGGGCTCGGGGCTTTTTATTATTTAGCCCCGAGGGCTCGGGGCTATTTTTCATTTAGCCCCGAGGGCTCGAGGCTTTTCATTATTTAGCCCCGAGGGCTCGGGGCTATTTTTCATTTAGCACCGAAGGCTCGGGGCTATTTTTTATTTAGCCCCGAGGGCTCGGGGCTTTTTATTATTTAGCCCCGAGGGCTCGGGGCTATTTTTTATTTAGCCCCGAGGGCTCGAGGCTTTTTATTATTTAGCCCCGAGGGTTCGGGGCTATTTTTCATTTAGCCCCGAGGGCTCGGGGCTTTTTATTATTTAGCCCCGAGGGCTCGGGGCTTTTTATTATTTAGCCCCTAGGGCTCGGGGCTTTTTATTATTTAGCCCCGAGATCTCGGGGCTATTTTTCATTTAGCCCCGAGGGCTCGGGGCTTTTTATTATTTAGCCCCGAGGACTCGGGGCTATTTTTTATTTAGCCCCGAGGGCTCGGGGCTTTTTATTATTTAGCCCCGAGGGCTCGGGGCTATTTTTCATTTAGCCCCGAGGGCTCGAGGCTTTTCATTATTTAGCCCCGAGGGCTCGGGGCTATTTTTCATTTAGCACCGAAGGCTCGGGGCTATTTTTTATTTAGCCCCGAGGGCTCGGGGCTTTTCATTATTTAGCCCCGAGGGCTCGGGGCTATTTTTCATTTAGCCCCGAGGGCTCGGGGCTTTTTATTATTTAGCCCCGAGGGCTCGGGGCTTTTAATTTTAGCCCCGAGGGCTCGGGGCTATTTTTCATTTAGCCCCGAGGGCTCGGGGCTTTTTATTATTTAGCCCCAAGGGCTCGGGGCTATTTTTTATTTAGCCCCGAGGGCTCGGGGCTTTTTATTATTTAGCCCCGAGGGCTCGGGGCTATTTTTCATTTAGCCCCGAGGGCTCGGGGCTTTTTATTATTTAGCCCCGAGGGCTCGGGGCTATGTTTTAGTTAGCCCCGAGGACTCGGGGCTTTTTTATTATTTAGCCCCGAGGACTCGGGGCTTTTTATTATTTAGCCCTGAGGGCTCGGGGCTTTTTATTATTTAGCCCTGAGGGCTCGGGGCTTTTTATTATTTAGCCCCGAGGGCTCGGGGCTATTTTTTATTTAGCCCCGAGGGTTCGGGGCTCTTTATTATTTAGCCCCGAGGGCTCGGGGCTTTTTATTATTTAGCCCCGAGGGCTCGGGGCTATTTTTCATTTAGCCCCGAGGGCTCGGGGCTTTCAATTATTTAGCCCCGAGGGCTCGGGGCTATTTTTCATTCAGCCCCGAGGGCTCGGGGCTTTTTATTATTTAGCCCCGAGGGCTCGGGGCTATTTTTTATTTAGCCCCGAGGGCTCGGGGCTTTTTATTATTTAGCCCCGAGGGCTCGGGGCTTTTTATTATTTAGCCCCGAGGGCTCGGGGCTTTTTGTTATTTAGCCCCGAGGGCTCGGGGCTTTTTATTATTTAGCCCCGAGATCTCGGGGCTATTTTTCATTTAGCCCCGAGGGCTCGGGGCTTTTTATTATTTAGCCCCGAGGACTCGGGGCTATTTTTTATTTAGCCCCGAGGGCTCGGGGCTTTTTATTATTTAGCCCCGAGGGCTCGGGGCTTTTTATTATTTAGCCCTGAGGGCTCGGGGCTATTTTTTATTTAGCCCCGAGGGCTCGGGGCTTTTTATTATTTAGCCCCGAGGGCTCGGGGCTATTTTTTAGTTAGCCCCGAGGGCTCGGGGCTTTTCTATTATTTAGCCCCGAGGACTCGGGGCTTTTTATTATTTAGCCCCGAGGGCTCGGGGCTTTTTATTATTTAGCCCCGAGGGCTCGGGGCTTTTTATTATTTAGCCCCGAGGGTTCGGGGCTATTTTTCATTTAGCCCCGAGGGCTCGGGGCTTTTTATTATTCAGCCCCGAGGGCTCGGGGCTATTTTTCATTTAGCACCGAAGGCTCGGGGCTATTTTTTATTTAGCCCCGAGGGCTCGGGGCTTTTTATTATTTAGCCCCGAGGGCTCGGGGCTATTTTTTATTTAGCCCCGAGGGCTCGAGGCTTTTTATTATTTAGCCCCGAGGGCTCGGGGCTATCTTTCATTTAGCCCCGAGGGCGCGGGGCTTTTTATTATTTAGCCCCGAGGGCTCGGGGCTATTTTTAATTTAGCCCCGAGGGCTCGGGGCTTTTTATTATTTAGCCCCGAGGGCTCGGGGCTATTTTTATTTAGCCCCGAGGGCTCGGGGCTTTTTATTATTTAGCCCTGAGGGCTCGGGGCTTTTTATTATTTAGCCCCGAGGGCTCGGGGCTTTTAATTATTTAGCCCCGAGGGCTCGGGGCTTTTTATTATTTAGCCCCGAGGGCTCGGGGCTTTTTATTATTTAGCCCCGAGGGCTCGGGGCTTTTTATTATTTAGCCCCGAGGGCTCGGGGCTATTTTTTATTTAGCCCCGAGGGCTCGGGGCTTTTTATTATTTAGCCCCGAGGGCTCGGGGCTTTTTATTATTTAGCCCCGAGGGCTCGGGGCTTTTTATTATTTAGCCCCGAGGGCTCGGGGCTATTTTTCATTTAGCCCCGAGGGCTCGGGGCTTTCAATTATTTAGCCCCGAGGGCTCGGGGCTATTTTTCATTCAGCCCCGAGGGCTCGGGGCTTTTTATTATTTAGCCCCGAGGGCTCGGGGCTATTTTTTATTTAGCCCCGAGGGCTCGGGGCTTTTTATTATTTAGCCCCGAGGGCTCGGGGCTTTTTATTATTTAGCCCCGAGGGCTTGGGGCTTTTTGTTATTTAGCCCCGAGGGCTCGGGGCTTTTTATTATTTAGCCCCGAGATCTCGGGGCTATTTTTCATTTAGCCCCGAGGGCTCGGGGCTTTTTATTATTTAGCCCCGAGGACTCGGGGCTATTTTTTATTTAGCCCCGAGGGCTCGGGGCTTTTTATTATTTAGCCCCGAGGGTTCGGGGCTTTTTATTATTTAGCCCTGAGGGCTCGGGGCTATTTTTTATTTAGCCCCGAGGGCTCGGGGCTTTTTATTATTTAGCCCCGAGGGCTCGGGGCTATTTTTTAGTTAGCCCCGAGGGCTCGGGGCTTTTCTATTATTTAGCCCCGAGGACTCGGGGCTTTTTATTATTTAGCCCCGAGGGCTCGGGGCTTTTTATTATTTAGCCCCGAGGGCTCGGGGCTTTTTATTATTTAGCCCCGAGGGTTCGGGGCTATTTTTCATTTAGCCCCGAGGGCTCGGGGCTTTTTATTATTCAGCCCCGAGGGCTCGGGGCTATTTTTCATTTAGCACCGAAGGCTCGGGGCTATTTTTTATTTAGCCCCGAGGGCTCGGGGCTTTTTATTATTTAGCCCCGAGGGCTCGGGGCTATTTTTTATTTAGCCCCGAGGGCTCGAGGCTTTTTATTATTTAGCCCCGAGGGCTCGGGGCTATTTTTCATTTAGCCCCGAGGGCTCGGGGCTTTTTATTATTTAGCCCCGAGGGCTCGGGGCTTTTTATTATTTAGCCCCGAGGGCTCGGGGCTATTTTTAATTTAGCCCCGAGGGCTCGGGGCTTTTTATTATTTAGCCCCGAGGGCTCGGGGCTATTTTTATTTAGCCCCGAGGGCTCGGGGCTTTTTATTATTTAGCCCTGAGGGCTCGGGGCTTTTTATTATTTAGCCCCGAGGGCTCGGGGCTTTTTATTATTTAGCCCCGAGGGCTCGGGGCTATTTTTCATTTAGCCCCGAGGGCTCGGGGCTTTTAATTATTTAGCCCCGAGGGCTCGGGGCTTTTTATTATTTAGCCCCGAGGGCTCGGGGCTTTTTATTATTTAGCCCCGAGGGCTCGGGGCTTTTTATTATTTAGCCCCGAGGGCTCGGGGCTATTTTTTATTTAGCCCCGAGGGCTCGGGGCTTTTTATTATTTAGCCCCGAGGGCTCGGGGCTTTTTATTATTTAGCCCCGAGGGCTCGGGGCTTTTTATTATTTAGCCCCGAGGGCTCGGGGCTTTTAATTATTCAGCCCCGAGGGCTCGGGGCTATTTTTCATTTAGCCCCGAGGGCTCGGGGCTTTTAATTATTTAGCCCCGAGGGCTCGGGGCTATTTTTCATTTAGCCCCTAGGGCTCGGGGCTCTTTATTATTTAGCCCCGAGGGCTCGGGGCTTTTTATTATTTAGCCCTGAGGGCTCGGGGCTATTTTTCATTTAGCCCCGAGGGCTCGGGGCTTTTTATTATTTAGCCCCGGGGGCTCGGGGCTTTTTATTATTTAGCCCCGAGGGCTCGGGGCTATTTTTAATTTAGCCCCGAGGGCTCGGGGCTTTTTATTATTTAGCCCCGAGGGCTCGGGGCTTTTTATTATTTAGCCCCGAGGGCTCGGGGCTATTTTTTATTTAGCCCCGAGGGCTCGGGGCTTTTAATTATTTAGCCCCGAGGGCTCGGGGCTTTTAATTATTCAGCCCCGAGGGTTCGGGGCTATTTTTCATTTAGCCCCGAGGGCTCGGGGCTTTTAATTATTTAGCCCCGAGGGCTCGGGGCTTTTTATTATTTAGCCCCGAGGGCTCGGGGCTTTTAATTATTCAGCCCCGAGGGCTCGGGGCTATTTTTCATTTAGCCCCGAGGGCTCGGGGCTTTTAATTATTTAGCCCCGAGGGCTCGGGGCTATTTTTCATTTAGCCCCGAGGGCTCGGGGCTTTTTATCATTTAGCCCCGAGGGCTCGGGGCTTTTTATTATTTAGCCCCGAGGGCTCGGGGCTTTTAATTATTCAGCCCCGAGGGCTCGGGGCTATTTTTCATTTAGCCCCGAGGGCTCGGGGCTATTTTTCATTTAGCCCCGAGGGCTCGGGGCTTTTTATTATTTAGCCCCGGGGGCTCGGGGCTTTTTATTATTTAGCCCCGAGGGCTCGGGGCTTTTTATTATTTAGCCCCGAGATCTCGGGGCTATTTTTCAGTTAGCCCCGAGGGCTCGGGGCTTTTTTATTATTTAGCCCCGAGGACTCGGGGCTTTTTATTATTTAGCCCCGAGGGCTCGGGGCTTTTTATTATTTAGCCCCGAGGGCTCGGGGCTTTTTTTTATTTAGCCCCGAGGGTTCGGGGCTATTTTTCATTTAGCCCCGAGGGCTCGGGGCTTTTTATTATTTAGCCCCGAGGGCTCGGGGCTTTTTATTATTTAGCCCCTAGGGCTCGGGGCTTTTTATTATTTAGCCCCGAGATCTCGGGGCTATTTTTCATTTAGCCCCGAGGGCTCGGGGCTTTTTATTATTTAGCCCCGAGGACTCGGGGCTATTTTTTATTTAGCCCCGAGGGCTCGGGGCTTTTTATTATTTAGCCCCGAGGGCTCGGGGCTATCTTTCATTTAGCCCCGAGGGCTCGAGGCTTTTCATTATTTAGCCCCGAGGGCTCGGGGCTATTTTTCATTTAGCACCGAAGGCTCGGGGCTATTTTTTATTTAGCCCCGAGGGCTCGGGGCTTTTTATTATTTAGCCCCGAGGGCTCGGGGCTATTTTTTATATAGCCCCGAGGGCTCGAGGCTTTTTATTATTTAGCCCCGAGGGCTCGGGGCTATTTTTCATTTAGCCCCGAGGGCTCGGGGCTTTTTATTATTTAGCCCCGAGGGCTCGGGGCTTTTAATTTTAGCCCCGAGGGCTCGGGGCTATTTTTCATTTAGCCCCGAGGGCTCGGGGCTTTTTATTATTTAGCCCCGAGGGCTCGGGGCTATTTTTTATTTAGCCCCGAGGGCTCGGGGCTTTTTATTATTTAGCCCCGAGGGCTCGGGGCTATTTTTCATTTAGCCCCGAGGGCTCGGGGCTTTTTATTATTTAGCCCCGAGGGCTCGGGGCTATGTTTTAGTTAGCCCCGAGGGCTCGGGGCTTTTTTATTATTTAGCCCCGAGGACTCGGGGCTTTTTATTATTTAGCCCTGAGGGCTCGGGGCTTTTTATTATTTAGCCCTGAGGGCTCGGGGCTTTTTATTATTTAGCCCCGAGGGCTCGGGGCTATTTTTTATTTAGCCCCGAGGGCTCGGGGCTCTTTATTATTTAGCCCCGAGGGCTCGGGGCTTTTTATTATTTAGCCCCGAGGGCTCGGGGCTATTTTTCATTTAGCCCCGAGGGCTCGGGGCTTTCAATTATTTAGCCCCGAGGGCTCGGGGCTATTTTTCATTCAGCCCCGAGGGCTCGGGGCTTTTTATTATTTAGCCCCGAGGGATCGGGGCTATTTTTTATTTAGCCCCGAGGGCTCGGGGCTTTTTATTATTTAGCCCCGAGGGCTCGGGGCTTTTTATTATTTAGCCCCGAGGGCTCGGGGCTTTTTGTTATTTAGCCCCGAGGGCTCGGGGCTTTTTATTATTTAGCCCCGAGATCTCGGGGCTATTTTTCATTTAGCCCCGAGGGCTCGGGGCTTTTTATTATTTAGCCCCGAGGACTCGGGGCTATTTTTTATTTAGCCCCGAGGGCTCGGGGCTTTTTATTATTTAGCCCCGAGGGCTCGGGGCTTTTTATTATTTAGCCCTGAGGGCTCGGGGCTATTTTTTATTTAGCCCCGAGGGCTCGGGGCTTTTTATTATTTAGCCCCGAGGGCTCGGGGCTATTTTTTAGTTAGCCCCGAGGGCTCGGGGCTTTTCTATTATTTAGCCCCGAGGACTCGGGGCTTTTTATTATTTAGCCCCGAGGGCTCGGGGCTTTTTATTATTTAGCCCCGAGGGCTCGGGGCTTTTTATTATTTAGCCCCGAGGGTTCGGGGCTATTTTTCATTTAGCCCCGAGGGCTCGGGGCTTTTTATTATTCAGCCCCGAGGGCTCGGGGCTATTTTTCATTTAGCACCGAAGGCTCGGGGCTATTTTTTATTTAGCCCCGAGGGCTCGGGGCTTTTTATTATTTAGCCCCGAGGGCTCGGGGCTATTTTTTATTTAGCCCCGAGGGCTCGAGGCTTTTTATTATTTAGCCCCGAGGGCTCGGGGCTATTTTTCATTTAGCCCCGAGGGCTCGGGGCTTTTTATTATTTAGCCCCGAGGGCTCGGGGCTATTTTTAATTTAGCCCCGAGGGCTCGGGGCTTTTTATTATTTAGCCCCGAGGGCTCGGGGCTATTTTTATTTAGCCCCGAGGGCTCGGGGCTTTTTATTATTTAGCCCTGAGGGCTCGGGGCTTTTTATTATTTAGCCCCGAGGGCTCGGGGCTTTTTATTATTTAGCCCCGAGGGCTCGGGGCTATTTTTCATTTAGCCCCGAGGGCTCGGGGCTTTTAATTATTTAGCCCCGAGGGCTCGGGGCTTTTTATTATTTAGCCCCGAGGGCTCGGGGCTTTTTATTATTTAGCCCCGAGGGCTCGGGGCTTTTTATTATTTAGCCCCGAGGGCTCGGGGCTATTTTTTATTTAGCCCCGAGGGCTCGGGGCTTTTTATTATTTAGCCCCGAGGGCTCGGGGCTTTTTATTATTTAGCCCCGAGGGCTCGGGGCTTTTTATTATTTAGCCCCGAGGGCTCGGGGCTTTTTATTATTTAGCCCCGAGGGCTCGGGGCTATTTTTTATTTAGCCCCGAGGGCTCGGGGCTTTTTATTATTTAGCCCCGAGGGCTCGGGGCTATTTTTCATTTAGCCCCGAGGGCTCGGGGCTTTTTATTATTTAGCCCCGAGGGCTCGGGGCTATGTTTTAGTTAGCCCCGAGGGCTCGGGGCTTTTTTATTATTTAGCCCCGAGGACTCGGGGCTTTTTATTATTTAGCCCCGAGGGCTCGGGGCTATTTTTTATTTAGCCCCGAGGGCTCGGGGCTCTTTATTATTTAGCCCCGAGGGCTCGGGGCTTTTCATTATTTAGCCCCGAGGGCTCGGGGCTATTTTTCATTTAGCCCCGAGGGCTCGGGGCTTTCAATTATTTAGCCCCGAGGGCTCGGGGCTATTTTTCATTCAGCCCCGAGGGCTCGGGGCTTTTTATTATTTAGCCCCGAGGGCTCGGGGCTATTTTTTATTTAGCCCCGAGGGCTCGGGGCTTTTTATTATTTAGCCCCGAGGGCTCGGGGCTTTTTATTATTTAGCCCCGAGGGCTCGGGGCTTTTTATTATTTAGCCCCGAGGGCTCGGGGCTTTTTATTATTTAGCCCCGAGATCTCGGGGCTATTTTTCATTTAGCCCCGAGGGCTCGGGGCTTTTAATTATTTAGCCCCGAGGGCTCGGGGCTATTTTTCATTTAGCCCCGAGGGCTCGGGGCTTTTTATTATTTAGCCCCGAGGGCTCGGGGCTTTTTATTATTTAGCCCCGAGGGCTCGGGGCTTTTTATTATTTAGCCCTGAGGGCTCGGGGCTATTTTTTATTTAGCCCCGAGGGCTCGGGGCTTTTTATTATTTAGCCCCGAGGACTCGGGGCTATTTTTTATTTAGCCCCGAGGGCTCGGGGCTTTTTATTATTTAGCCCCGAGGGCTCGGGGCTTTTTATTATTTAGCCCCGAGGGCTCGGGGCTTTTTATTATTTAGCCCCGAGGGCTCGGGGCTTTTTATTATTTAGCCCCGAGGGCTCGGGGCTTTTTATTATTTAGCCCCGAGATCTCGGGGCTATTTTTCATTCAGCCCCGAGGGCTCGGGGCTTTTTATTATTCAGCCCCGAGGACTCGGGGCTATTTTTTATTTAGCCCCGAGGGCTCGGGGCTTTTTATTATTTAGCTCCGAGGGCTCGGGGCTTTTTATTATTTAGCCCTGAGGGCTCGGGGCTATTTTTTATTTAGCCCCGAGGGCTCGGGGCTTTTTATTATTTAGCCCCGAGGGCTCGGGGCTATTTTTCAGTTAGCCCCGAGGGCTCGGGGCTTTTTTATTATTTAGCCCCGAGGACTCGGGGCTTTTTATTATTTAGCCCCGAGGGCTCGGGGCTTTTTATTATTTAGCCCCGAGGGCTCGGGGCTTTTTATTATTTAGCCCCGAGGGCTCGGGGCTATTTTTTATTTAGCCCCGAGGGCTCGGGGCTCTTTATTATTTAGCCCCGAGGGCTCGGGGCTTTTCATTATTTAGCCCCGAGGGCTCGGGGCTATTTTTCATTTAGCCCCGAGGGCTCGGGGCTTTCAATTATTTAGCCCCGAGGGCTCAGGGCTATTTTTCATTCAGCCCCGAGGGCTCGGGGCTTTTTATTATTTAGCCCCGAGGGCTCGGGGCTATTTTTTATTTAGCCCCGAGGGCTCGGGGCTTTTTATTATTTAGCCCCGAGGGCTCGGGGCTTTTTATTATTTAGCCCCGAGGGCTCGGGGCTTTTTATTATTTAGCCCCGAGGGCTCGGGGCTTTTTATTATTTAGCCCCGAGATCTCGGGGCTATTTTTCATTTAGCCCCGAGGGCTCGGGGCTTTTAATTATTTAGCCCCGAGGGCTCGGGGCTATTTTTCATTTAGCCCCGAGGGCTCGGGGCTTTTTATTATTTAGCCCCGAGGGCTCGGGGCTTTTTATTATTTAGCCCCGAGGGCTCGGGGCTTTTTATTATTTAGCCCTGAGGGCTCGGGGCTATTTTTCATTTAGCCCCGAGGGCTCGGGGCTTTTTATCATTTAGCCCCGAGGGCTCGGGGCTATTTTTAATTTAGCCCCGAGGGCTCGGGGCTTTTTATTATTTAGCCCCGAGGGCTCGGGGCTATTTTTATTTAGCCCCGAGGGCTCGGGGCTTTTTATTATTTAGCCCTGAGGGCTCGGGGCTATTTTTCATTTAGCCCCGAGGGCTCGGGGCTTTTAATTATTTAGCCCCGAGGGCTCGGGGCTTTTTATTATTTAGCCCCGAGGGCTCGGGGCTTTTTATTATTTAGCCCCGAGGGCTCGGGGCTTTTTATTATTTAGCCCCGAGGGCTCGGGGCTATTTTTTATTTAGCCCCGAGGGCTCGGGGCTTTTTATTATTTAGCCCCTAGGGCTCGGGGCTTTTTATTATTTAGCCCCGAGGGCTCGGGGCTTTTTATTATTTAGCCCCGAGGGCTCGGGGCTTTTTATTATTTAGCCCCGAGATCTCGGGGCTATTTTTCATTTAGCCCCGAGGGCTCGGGGCTTTTTATTATTCAGCCCCGAGGGCTCGGGGCTATTTTTCATTTAGCACCGAAGGCTCGGGGCTATTTTTTATTTAGCCCCGAGGGCTCGGGGCTTTTTATTATTTAGCCCCGAGGGCTCGGGGCTATTTTTCATTTAGCCCCGAGGGCTCGGGGCTTTTTATTATTTAGCCCCGGGGGCTCGGGGCTTTTTATTATTTAGCCCCGAGGGCTCGGGGCTTTTAATTATTCAGCCCCGAGGGCTCGGGGCTATTTTTCATTTAGCCCCGAGGGCTCGGGGCTTTTAATTATTTAGCCCCGAGGGCTCGGGGCTATTTTTCATTTAGCCCCGAGGGCTCGGGGCTTTTTATCATTTAGCCCCGAGGGCTCGGGGCTTTTTATTATTTAGCCCCGAGGGCTCGGGGCTTTTAATTATTCAGCCCCGAGGGCTCGGGGCTATTTTTCATTTAGCCCCGAGGGCTCGGGGCTATTTTTCATTTAGCCCCGAGGGCTCGGGGCTTTTTATTATTTAGCCCCGGGGGCTCGGGGCTTTTTATTATTTAGCCCCGAGGGCTCGGGGCTTTTTATTATTTAGCCCCGCGATCTCGGGGCTATTTTTCAGTTAGCCCCGAGGGCTCGGGGCTTTTTTATTATTCAGCCCCGAGGACTCGGGGCTTTTTATTATTTAGCCCCGAGGGCTCGGGGCTTTTTATTATTTAGCCCCGAGGGCTCGGGGCTTTTTATTATTTAGCCCCGAGGGTTCGGGGCTATTTTTCATTTAGCCCCGAGGGCTCGGGGCTTTTTATTATTTAGCCCCGAGGGCTCGGGGCTTTTTATTATTTAGCCCCTATGGCTCGGGGCTTTTTATTATTTAGCCCCGAGATCTCGGGGCTATTTTTCATTTAGCCCCGAGGGCTCGGGGCTTTTTATTATTTAGCCCCGAGGACTCGGGGCTATTTTTTATTTAGCCCCGAGGGCTCGGGGCTTTTTATTATTTAGCCCCGAGGGCTCGGGGCTATCTTTCATTTAGCCCCGAGGGCTCGAGGCTTTTCATTATTTAGCCCCGAGGGCTCGGGGCTATTTTTCATTTAGCACCGAAGGCTCGGGGCTATTTTTTATTTAGCCCCGAGGGCTCGGGGCTTTTTATTATTTAGCCCCGAGGGCTCGGGGCTATTTTTTATTTAGCCCCGAGGGCTCGAGGCTTTTTATTATTTAGCCCCGAGGGCTCGGGGCTATTTTTCATGTAGCCCCGAGGGCTCGGGGCTTTTTATTATTTAGCCCCGAGGGCTCGGGGCTTTTAATTTTAGCCCCGAGGGCTCGGGGCTATTTTTCATTTAGCCCCGAGGGCTCGGGGCTTTTTATTATTTAGCCCCGAGGGCTCGGGGCTATTTTTTATTTAGCCCCGAGGGCTCGGGGCTTTTTATTATTTAGCCCCGAGGGCTCGGGGCTATTTTTCATTTAGCCCCGAGGGCTCGGGGCTTTTTATTATTTAGCCCCGAGGGCTCGGGGCTATGTTTTAGTTAGCCCCGAGGGCTCGGGGCTTTTTTATTATTTAGCCCCGAGGACTCGGGGCTTTTTATTATTTAGCCCTGAGGGCTCGGGGCTTTTTATTATTTAGCCCTGAGGGCTCGGGGCTTTTTATTATTTAGCCCCGAGGGCTCGGGGCTATTTTTCATTTAGCCCCGAGGGCTCGGAGCTCTTTATTATTTAGCCCCGAGGGCTCGGGGCTTTTTATTATTTAGCCCCGAGGGCTCGGGGCTATTTTTCATTTAGCCCCGAGGGCTCGGGGCTTTCAATTATTTAGCCCCGAGGGCTCGGGGCTATTTTTCATTCAGCCCCGAGGGCTCGGGGCTTTTTATTATTTAGCCCCGAGGGCTCGGGGCTATTTTTTATTTAGCCCCGAGGGCTCGGGGCTTTTTATTATTTAGCCCCGAGGGCTCGGGGCTTTTTATTATTTAGCCCCGAGGGCTCGGGGCTTTTTGTTATTTAGCCCCGAGGGCTCGGGGCTTTTTATTATTTAGCCCCGAGATCTCGGGGCTATTTTTCATTTAGCCCCGAGGGCTCGGGGCTTTTTATTATTTAGCCCCGAGGACTCGGGGCTATTTTTTATTTAGCCCCGAGGGCTCGGGGCTTTTTATTATACAGCCCCGAGGGCTCGGGGCTTTTTATTATTTAGCCCTGAGGGCTCGGGGCTATTTTTTATTTAGCCCCGAGGGCTCGGGGCTTTTTATTATTTAGCCCCGAGGGCTCGGGGCTATTTTTTAGTTAGCCCCGAGGGCTCGGGGCTTTTCTATTATTTAGCCCCGAGGACTCGGGGCTATTTTTTATTTAGCCCCGAGGGCTCGGGGCTTTTTATTATTTAGCCCCGAGGGCTCGGGGCTATTTTTTATTTAGCCCCGAGGGCTCGAGGCTTTTTATTATTTAGCCCCGAGGGCTCGGGGCTATTTTTCATTTAGCCCCGAGGGCTCGGGGCTTTTTATTATTTAGCCCCGAGGGCTCGGGGCTATTTTTAATTTAGCCCCGAGGGCTCGGGGCTTTTTATTATTTAGCCCCGAGGGCTCGGGGCTATTTTTATTTAGCCCCGAGGGCTCGGGGCTTTTTATTATTTAGCCCTGAGGGCTCGGGGCTTTTTATTATTTAGCCCCGAGGGCTCGGGGCTTTTTATTATTTAGCCCCGAGGGCTCGGGGCTATTTTTCATTTAGCCCCGAGGGCTCGGGGCTTTTAATTATTTAGCCCCGAGGGCTCGGGGCTTTTTATTATTTAGCCCCGAGGGCTCGGGGCTTTTTATTATTTAGCCCCGAGGGCTCGGGGCTTTTTATTATTTAGCCCCGAGGGCTCGGGGCTATTTTTTATTTAGCCCCGAGGGCTCGGGGCTTTTTATTATTTAGCCCCGAGGGCTCGGGGCTATTTTTCATTTAGCCCCGAGGGCTCGGGGCTTTTTATTATTTAGCCCCGAGGGCTCGGGGCTATGTTTTAGTTAGCCCCGAGGGCTCGGGGCTTTTTTATTATTTAGCCCCGAGGACTCGGGGCTTTTTATTATTTAGCCCTGAGGGCTCGGGGCTTTTTATTATTTAGCCCTGAGGGCTCGGGGCTTTTTATTATTTAGCCCCGAGGGCTCGGGGCTATTTTTTATTTAGCCCCGAGGGCTCGGGGCTCTTTATTATTTAGCCCCGAGGGCTCGGGGCTTTTCATTATTTAGCCCCGAGGGCTCGGGGCTATTTTTCATTTAGCCCCGAGGGCTCGGGGCTTTCAATTATTTAGCCCCGAGGGCTCGGGGCTATTTTTCATTCAGCCCCGAGGGCTCGGGGCTTTTTATTATTTAGCCCCGAGGGCTCGGGGCTATTTTTTATTTAGCCCCGAGGGCTCGGGGCTTTTTATTATTTAGCCCCGAGGGCTCGGGGCTTTTTATTATTTAGCCCCGAGGGCTCGGGGCTTTTTATTATTTAGCCCCGAGGGCTCGGGGCTTTTTATTATTTAGCCCCGAGATCTCGGGGCTATTTTTCATTTAGCCCCGAGGGCTCGGGGCTTTTAATTATTTAGCCCCGAGGGCTCGGGGCTATTTTTCATTTAGCCCCGAGGGCTCGGGGCTTTTTATTATTTAGCCCCGAGGGCTCGGGGCTTTTTATTATTTAGCCCCGAGGGCTCGGGGCTTTTTATTATTTAGCCCCGAGGGCTCGGGGCTTTTTATTATTTAGCCCCGAGGGCTCGGGGCTTTTTATTATTTAGCCCCGAGGGCTCGGGGCTTTTTATTATTTAGCCCCGAGGGCTCGGGGCTTTTTATTATTTAGCCCCGAGATCTCGGGGCTATTTTTCATTCAGCCCCGAGGGCTCGGGGCTTTTTATTATTCAGCCCCGAGGACTCGGGGCTATTTTTTATTTAGCCCCGAGGGCTCGGGGCTTTTTATTATTTAGCTCCGAGGGCTCGGGGCTTTTTATTATTTAGCCCTGAGGGCTCGGGGCTATTTTTTATTTAGCCCCGAGGGCTCGGGGCTTTTTATTATTTAGCCCCGAGGGCTCGGGGCTATTTTTCAGTTAGCCCCGAGGGCTCGGGGCTTTTTTATTATTTAGCCCCGAGGACTCGGGGCTTTTTATTATTTAGCCCCGAGGGCTCGGGGCTTTTTATTATTTAGCCCCGAGGGCTCGGGGCTTTTTATTATTTAGCCCCGAGGGTTCGGGGCTATTTTTCATTTAGCCCCGAGGGCTCGGGGCTTTTTATTATTTAGCCCCGAGGGCTCGGGGCTTTTTATTATTTAGCCCCGAGGGCTCGGGGCTTTTTATTATTTAGCCCCGAGGGCTCGGGGCTTTTTATTATTTAGCCCCGAGGGCTCGGGGCTTTTAATTATTCAGCCCCGAGGGCTCGGGGCTATTTTTCATTTAGCCCCGAGGGCTCGGGGCTTTTTATTATTTAGCCCCGAGATCTCGGGGCTATTTTTCATTCAGCCCCGAGGGCTCGGGGCTTTTTATTATTCAGCCCCGAGGACTCGGGGCTATTTTTTATTTAGCCCCGAGGGCTCGGGGCTTTTTATTATTTAGCTCCGAGGGCTCGGGGCTTTTTATTATTTAGCCCTGAGGGCTCGGGGCTATTGTTTATTTAGCCCCGAGGGCTCGGGGCTTTTTATTATTTAGCCCCGAGGGCTCGGGGCTATTTTTCAGTTAGCCCCGAGGGCTCGGGGCTTTTTTATTATTTAGCCCCGAGGACTCGGGGCTTTTTATTATTTAGCCCCGAGGGCTCGGGGCTTTTTATTATTTAGCCCCGAGGGCTCGGGGCTTTTTATTATTTAGCCCCGAGGGCTCGGGGCTTTTTATTATTTAGCCCCGAGGGTTCGGGGCTATTTTTCATTTAGCCCCGAGGGCTCGGGGCTTTTTATTATTCAGCCCCGAGGGCTCGGGGCTATTTTTCATTTAGCACCGAAGGCTCGGGGCTATTTTTTATTTAGCCCCGAGGGCTCGGGGCTTTTTATTATTTAGCCCCGAGGGCTCGGGGCTATTTTTTATTTAGCCCCGAGGGCTCGAGGCTTTTTATTATTTAGCCCCGAGGGCTCGGGGCTATTTTTCATTTAGCCCCGAGGGCTCGGGGCTTTTTATTATTTAGCCCCGAGGGCTCGGGGCTATTTTTAATTTAGCCCCGAGGGCTCGGGGCTTTTTATTATTTAGCCCCGAGGGCTCGGGGCTATTTTTATTTAGCCCCGAGGGCTCGGGGCTTTTTATTATTTAGCCCTGAGGGCTCGGGGCTTTTTATTATTTAGCCCCGAGGGCTCGGGGCTTTTTATTATTTAGCC
The DNA here is from genome assembly GCA_963942555.1 of Aleiodes leptofemur. Classification (NCBI taxonomy): domain Eukaryota; kingdom Metazoa; phylum Arthropoda; class Insecta; order Hymenoptera; family Braconidae; genus Aleiodes; species Aleiodes leptofemur. Next base: position 10,655,599 of record OZ012614.1, read on the forward strand.
CCGAGGGCTCGGGGCTATTTTTCATTTAGCCCCGAGGGCTCGGGGCTTTTAATTATTTAGCCCCGAGGGCTCGGGGCTTCTTATTATTTAGCCCCGAGGGCTCGGGGCTGTTTATTATTTAGCCCCGAGGGCTCGGGGCTTTTTATTATTTAGCCCCGAGGGCTCGGGGCTATTTTTTATTTAGCCCCGAGGGCTCGGGGCTTTTTATTATTTAGCCCCGAGGGCTCGGGGCTTTTTATTATTTAGCCCCGAGGGCTCGGGGCTTTTTATTATTTAGCCCCGAGGGCTCGGGGCTTTTTATTATTTAGCCCCGAGGGCTCGGGGCTATTTCTTATTTAGCCCCGAGGGCTCGGGGCTTTTTATTATTTAGCCCCGAGGGCTCGGGGCTATTTTTCATTTAGCCCCGAGGGCTCGGGGCTTTTTATTATTTAGCCCCGAGGGCTCGGGGCTATGTTTTAGTTAGCCCCGAGGGCTCGGGGCTTTTTTGTTATTTAGCCCCGAGGACTCGGGGCTTTTTATTATTTAGCCCTGAGGGCTCGGGGCTTTTTATTATTTAGCCCTGAGGGCTCGGGGCTTTTTATTATTTAGCCCCGAGGGCTCGGGGCTATTTTTTATTTAGCCCCGAGGGCTCGGGGCTCTTTATTATTTAGCCCCGAGGGCTCGGGGCTTTTCATTATTTAGCCCCGAGGGCTCGGGGCTATTTTTCATTTAGCCCCGAGGGCTCGGGGCTTTCAATTATTTAGCCCCGAGGGCTCGGGGCTATTTTTCATTCAGCCCCGAGGGCTCGGGGCTTTTTATTATTTAGCCCCGAGGGCTCGGGGCTATTTTTTATTTAGCCCCGAGGGCTCGGGGCTTTTTATTATTTAGCCCCGAGGGCTCGGGGCTTTTTATTATTTAGCCCCGAGGGCTCGGGGCTTTTTATTATTTAGCCCCGAGGGCTCGGGGCTTTTTATTATTTAGCCCCGAGATCTCGGGGCTATTTTTCATTTAGCCCCGAGGGCTCGGGGCTTTTAATTATTTAGCCCCGAGGGCTCGGGGCTATTTTTCATTTAGCCCCGAGGGCTCGGGGCTTTTTATTATTTAGCCCCGAGGGCTCGGGGCTTTTTATTATTTAGCCCCGAGGGCTCGGGGCTTTTTATTATTTAGCCCTGAGGGCTCGGGGCTATTTTTTATTTAGCCCCGAGGGCTCGGGGCTTTTAATTATTCAGCCCCGAGGGCTCGGGGCTATTTTTCATTTAGCCCCGAGGGCTCGGGGCTTTTAATTATTTAGCCCCGAGGGCTCGGGGCTATTTTTCATTTAGCCCCTAGGGCTCGGGGCTCTTTATTATTTAGCCCCGAGGGCTCGGGGCTTTTAATTATTTAGCCCCGAGGGCTCGGGGCTTTTTATTATTTAGCCCCGAGGGCTCGGGGCTTTTTATTATTTAGCCCCGAGGGCTCGGGGCTTTTTATTATTTAGCCCCGAGGGCTCGGGGCTTTTTATTATTTAGCCCTGAGGGCTCGGGGCTATTTTTCATTTAGCCCCGAGGGCTCGGGGCTTTTTATTATTTAGCCCCGGGGGCTCGGGGCTTTTTATTATTTAGCCCCGAGGGCTCGGGGCTATTTTTAATTTAGCCCCGAGGGCTCGGGGCTTTTTATTATTTAGCCCCGAGGGCTCGGGGCTTTTTATTATTTAGCCCCGAGGGCTCGGGGCTATTTTTTATTTAGCCCCGAGGGCTCGGGGCTTTTTATTATTTAGCCCCGGGGGCTCGGGGCTTTTTATTATTTAGCCCCGAGGGCTCGGGGCTTTTTATTATTTAGCCCCGAGGGCTCGGGGCTTTTTATTATTTAGCCCTGAGGGCTCAGGGCTATTTTTCATTTAGCCCCGAGGGTTCGGGGCTTTTAATTATTTAGCCCCGAGGGCTCGGGGCTATTTTTCATTTAGCCCCGAGGGCTCGGGGCTTTTTATTATTTAGCCCCGAGGGCTCGGGGCTATTTTTAATTTAGCCCCGAGGGCTCGGGGCTTTTTATTATTTAGCCCCGAGGGCTCGGGGCTTTTTATTATTTAGCCCCGAGGGCTCGGGGCTTTTTATTATTTAGCCCCGAGGGCTCGGGGCTTGTTATTATTTAGCCCCGAGATCTCGGGGCTATTTTTCATTCAGCCCCGAGGGCTCGGGGCTTTTCATTATTTAGCCCCGAGGACTCGGGGCTATTTTTTATTTAGCCCCGAGGGCTCGGGGCTTTTTATTATTTAGCTCCGAGGGCTCGGGGCTTTTTATTATTTAGCCCCGAGGGCTCGGGGCTATTTTTTATTTAGCCCCGAGGGCTCGGGGCTCTTTATTATTTAGCCCCGAGGGCTCGGGGCTTTTCATTATTTAGCCCCGAGGGCTCGGGGCTATTTTTCATTTAGCCCCGAGGGCTCGGGGCTTTCAATTATTTAGCCCCGAGGGCTCGGGGCTATTTTTCATTCAGCCCCGAGGGCTCGGGGCTTTTTATTATTTAGCCCCGAGGGCTCGGGGCTATTTTTTATTTAGCCCCGAGGGCTCGGGGCTTTTTATTATTTAGCCCCGAGGGCTCGGGGCTTTTTATTATTTAGCCCCGAGGGCTCGGGGCTTTTTATTATTTAGCCCCGAGGGCTCGGGGCTTTTTATTATTTAGCCCCGAGATCTCGGGGCTATTTTTCATTTAGCCCCGAGGGCTCGGGGCTTTTAATTATTTAGCCCCGAGGGCTCGGGGCTATTTTTCATTTAGCCCCGAGGGCTCGGGGCTTTTTATTATTTAGCCCCGAGGGCTCGGGGCTTTTTATTATTTAGCCCCGAGGGCTCGGGGCTTTTTATTATTTAGCCCTGAGGGCTCGGGGCTATTTTTTATTTAGCCCCGAGGGCTCGGGGCTTTTTATTATTTAGCCCCGAGGACTCGGGGCTATTTTTTATTTAGCCCCGAGGGCTCGGGGCTTTTTATTATTTAGCCCCGAGGGCTCGGGGCTTTTTATTATTTAGCCCCGAGGGCTCGGGGCTTTTTATTATTTAGCCCCGAGGGCTCGGGGCTTTTTATTATTTAGCCCCGAGGGCTCGGGGCTTTTTATTATTTAACCCCGAGATCTCGGGGCTATTTTTCATTTAGCCCCGAGGGCTCGGGGCTTTTTATTATTTAGCCCCGAGGGCTCGGGGCTTTTTATTATTTAACCCCGAGATCTCGGGGCTATTTTTCATTTAGCCCCGAGGGCTCGGGGCTTTTTATTATTTAACCCCGAGATCTCGGGGCTATTTTTCATTTAGCCCCGAGGGCTCGGGGCTTTTTATTATTTAGCCCCGAGGGCTCGGGGCTTTTTATTATTTAGCCCCGAGGGTTCGGGGCTATTTTTCATTTAGCCCCGAGGGCTCGGGGCTTTTTATTATTTAGCCCCGAGATCTCGGGGCTATTTTTCATTTAGCCCCGAGGGCTCGGGGCTTTTTATTATTCAGCCCCGAGGGCTCGGGGCTATTTTTCATTTAGCACCGAAGGCTCGGGGCTATTTTTTATTTAGCCCCGAGGGCTCGGGGCTTTTTATTATTTAGCCCCGAGGGCTCGGGGCTATTTTTCATTTAGCCCCGAGGGCTCGGGGCTTTTTATTATTTAGCCCCGAGGGCTCGGGGCTTTTTATTATTTAGCCCCGAGGGCTCGGGGCTTTTAATTATTCAGCCCCGAGGGCTCGGGGCTATTTTTCATTTAGCCCCGAGGGCTCGGGGCTTTTAATTATTTAGCCCCGAGGGCTCGGGGCTATTTTTCATTTAGCCCCGAGGGCTCGGGGCTTTTTATTATTTAGCCCCGAGGGCTCGGGGCTTTTAATTTTAGCCCCGAGGGCTCGGGGCTATTTTTCATTTAGCCCCGAGGGCTCGGGGCTTTTTATTATTTAGCCCCGAGGGCTCGGGGCTATTATTTATTTAGCCCCGAGGGCTCGGGGCTTTTTATTATTTAGCCCCGAGGGCTCGGGGCTATTTTTCATTTAGCCCCGAGGGCTCGGGGCTTTTTATTATTTAGCCCCGAGGGCTCGGGGCTATGTTTCAGTTAGCCCCGAGGGCTCGGGGCTTTTTTATTATTTAGCCCCGAGGACTCGGGGCTTTTTATTATTTAGCCCCGAGGGCTCGGGGCTTTTTATTATTTAGCCCCGAAGGCTCGGGGCTTTTAATTATTCAGCCCCGAGGGCTCGGGGCTATTTTTCATTTAGCCCCGAGGGCTCGGGGCTTTTTATTATTTAGCCCCGAGGGCTCGGGGCTATTTTTTATTTAGCCCCGAGGGCTCGGGGCTTTTTATTATTTAGCCCCGAGGGCTCGGGGCTATTTTTCATTTAGCCCCGAGGGCTCGGGGCTTTTTATTATTTAGCCCCTAGGGCTCGGGGCTTTTTATTATTTAGCCCCGAGGGCTCGGGGCTTTTTATTATTTAGCCCCGAGGGCTCGGGGCTTTTTATTATTTAGCCCCGAGATCTCGGGGCTATTTTTCATTTAGCCCCGAGGGCTCGGGGCTTTTTATTATTCAGCCCCGAGGGCTCGGGGCTATTTTTCATTTAGCACCGAAGGCTCGGGGCTATTTTTTATTTAGCCCCGAGGGCTCGGGGCTTTTTATTATTTAGCCCCGAGGGCTCGGGGCTATTTTTCATTTAGCCCCGAGGGCTCGGGGCTTTTTATTATTTAGCCCCGAGGGCTCGGGGCTTTTTATTATTTAGCCCCGAGGGCTCGGGGCTTTTAATTATTCAGCCCCGAGGGCTCGGGGCTATTTTTCATTTAGCCCCGAGGGCTCGGGGCTTTTAATTATTTAGCCCCGAGGGCTCGGGGCTATTTTTCATTTAGCCCCGAGGGCTCGGGGCTTTTAATTATTTAGCCCCGAGGGCTCGGGGCTTTTAATTATTCAGCCCCGAGGGTTCGGGGCTATTTTTCATTTAGCCCCGAGGGCTCGGGGCTTTTAATTATTTAGCCCCGAGGGCTCGGGGCTTTTTATTATTTAGCCCCGAGGGCTCGGGGCTTTTAATTATTCAGCCCCGAGGGCTCGGGGCTATTTTTCATTTAGCCCCGAGGGCTCGGGGCTTTTAATTATTTAGCCCCGAGGGCTCGGGGCTATTTTTCATTTAGCCCCGAGGGCTCGGGGCTTTTTATCATTTAGCCCCGAGGGCTCGGGGCTTTTTATTATTTAGCCCCGAGGGCTCGGGGCTTTTAATTATTCAGCCCCGAGGGCTCGGGGCTATTTTTCATTTAGCCCCGAGGGCTCGGGGCTATTTTTCATTTAGCCCCGAGGGCTCGGGGCTTTTTATTATTTAGCCCCGGGGGCTCGGGGCTTTTTATTATTTAGCCCCGAGGGCTCGGGGCTTTTTATTATTTAGCCCCGAGATCTCGGGGCTATTTTTCAGTTAGCCCCGAGGGCTCGGGGCTTTTTTATTATTTAGCCCCGAGGACTCGGGGCTTTTTATTATTTAGCCCCGAGGGCTCGGGGCTTTTTATTATTTAGCCCCGAGGGCTCGGGGCTTTTTTTTATTTAGCCCCGAGGGTTCGGGGCTATTTTTCATTTAGCCCCGAGGGCTCGGGGCTTTTTATTATTTAGCCCCGAGGGCTCGGGGCTTTTTATTATTTAGCCCCTAGGGCTCGGGGCTTTTTATTATTTAGCCCCGAGATCTCGGGGCTATTTTTCATTTAGCCCCGAGGGCTCGGGGCTTTTTATTATTTAGCCCCGAGGACTCGGGGCTATTTTTTATTTAGCCCCGAGGGCTCGGGGCTTTTTATTATTTAGCCCCGAGGGCTCGGGGCTATCTTTCATTTAGCCCCGAGGGCTCGAGGCTTTTCATTATTTAGCCCCGAGGGCTCGGGGCTATTTTTCATTTAGCACCGAAGGCTCGGGGCTCTTTTTTATTTAGCCCCGAGGGCTCGGGGCTTTTTATTATTTAGCCCCGAGGGCTCGGGGCTATTTTTTATTTAGCCCCGAGGGCTCGAGGCTTTTTATTATTTAGCCCCGAGGGCTCGGGGCTATTTTTCATTTAGCCCCGAGGGCTCGGGGCTTTTTATTATTTAGCCCCGAGGGCTCGGGGCTTTTAATTTTAGCCCCGAGGGCTCGGGGCTATTTTTCATTTAGCCCCGAGGGCTCGGGGCTTTTTATTATTTAGCCCCGAGGGCTCGGGGCTATTTTTTATTTAGCCCCGAGGGCTCGGGGCTTTTTATTATTTAGCCCCGAGGGCTCGGGGCTATTTTTCATTTAGCCCCGAGGGCTCGGGGCTTTTTATTATTTAGCCCCGAGGGCTCGGGGCTATGTTTTAGTTAGCCCCGAGGGCTCGGGGCTTTTTTATTATTTAGCCCCGAGGACTCGGGGCTTTTTATTATTTAGCCCTGAGGGCTCGGGGCTTTTTATTATTTAGCCCTGAGGGCTTGGGGCTTTTTATTATTTAGCCCCGAGGGCTCGGGGCTATTTTTTATTTAGCCCCGAGGGCTCGGGGCTCTTTATTATTTAGCCCCGAGGGCTCGGGGCTTTTTATTATTTAGCCCCGAGGGCTCGGGGCTATTTTTCATTTAGCCCCGAGGGCTCGGGGCTTTCAATTATTTAGCCCCGAGGGCTCGGGGCTATTTTTCATTCAGCCCCGAGGGCTCGGGGCTTTTTATTATTTAGCCCCGAGGGATCGGGGCTATTTTTTATTTAGCCCCGAGGGCTCGGGGCTTTTTATTATTTAGCCCCGAGGGCTCGGGGCTTTTTATTATTTAGCCCCGAGGGCTCGGGGCTTTTTGTTATTTAGCCCCGAGGGCTCGGGGCTTTTTATTATTTAGCCCCGAGATCTCGGGGCTATTTTTCATTTAGCCCCGAGGGCTCGGGGCTTTTTATTATTTAGCCCCGAGGACTCGGGGCTATTTTTTATTTAGCCCCGAGGGCTCGGGGCTTTTTATTATTTAGCCCCGAGGGCTCGGGGCTTTTTATTATTTAGCCCTGAGGGCTCGGGGCTATTTTTTATTTAGCCCCGAGGGCTCGGGGCTTTTTATTATTTAGCCCCGAGGGCTCGGGGCTATTTTTTAGTTAGCCCCGAGGGCTCGGGGCTTTTCTATTATTTAGCCCCGAGGACTCGGGGCTTTTTATTATTTAGCCCCGAGGGCTCGGGGCTTTTTATTATTTAGCCCCGAGGGCTCGGGGCTTTTTATTATTTAGCCCCGAGGGTTCGGGGCTATTTTTCATTTAGCCCCGAGGGCTCGGGGCTTTTTATTATTCAGCCCCGAGGGCTCGGGGCTATTTTTCATTTAGCACCGAAGGCTCGGGGCTATTTTTTATTTAGCCCCGAGGGCTCGGGGCTTTTTATTATTTAGCCCCGAGGGCTCGGGGCTATTTTTTATTTAGCCCCGAGGGCTCGAGGCTTTTTATTATTTAGCCCCGAGGGCTCGGGGCTATTTTTCATTTAGCCCCGAGGGCTCGGGGCTTTTTATTATTTAGCCCCGAGGGCTCGGGGCTATTTTTAATTTAGCCCCGAGGGCTCGGGGCTTTTTATTATTTAGCCCCGAGGGCTCGGGGCTATTTTTATTTAGCCCCGAGGGCTCGGGGCTTTTTATTATTTAGCCCTGAGGGCTCGGGGCTTTTTATTATTTAGCCCCGAGGGCTCGGGGCTTTTTATTATTTAGCCCCGAGGGCTCGGGGCTATTTTTCATTTAGCCCCGAGGGCTCGGGGCTTTTAATTATTTAGCCCCGAGGGCTCGGGGCTTTTTATTATTTAGCCCCGAGGGCTCGGGGCTTTTTATTATTTAGCCCCGAGGGCTCGGGGCTTTTTATTATTTAGCCCCGAGGGCTCGGGGCTATTTTTTATTTAGCCCCGAGGGCTCGGGGCTTTTTATTATTTAGCCCCGAGGGCTCGGGGCTTTTTATTATTTAGCCCCGAGGGCTCGGGGCTTTTTATTATTTAGCCCCGAGGGCTCGGGGCTTTTTATTATTTAGCCCCGAGGGCTCGGGGCTATTTTTTATTTAGCCCCGAGGGCTCGGGGCTTTTTATTATTTAGCCCCGAGGGCTCGGGGCTATTTTTCATTTAGCCCCGAGGGCTCGGGGCTTTTTATTATTTAGCCCCGAGGGCTCGGGGCTATGTTTTAGTTAGCCCCGAGGGCTCGGGGCTTTTTTATTATTTAGCCCCGAGGACTCGGGGCTTTTTATTTTTTAGCCCCGAGGGCTCGGGGCTATTTTTTATTTAGCCCCGAGGGCTCGGGGCTCTTTATTATTTAGCCCCGAGGGCTCGGGGCTTTTCATTATTTAGCCCCGAGGGCTCGGGGCTATTTTTCATTTAGCCCCGAGGGCTCGGGGCTTTCAATTATTTAGCCCCGAGGGCTCGGGGCTATTTTTCATTCAGCCCCGAGGGCTCGGGGCTTTTTATTATTTAGCCCCGAGGGCTCGGGGCTATTTTTTATTTAGCCCCGAGGGCTCGGGGCTTTTTATTATTTAGCCCCGAGGGCTCGGGGCTTTTTATTATTTAGCCCCGAGGGCTCGGGGCTTTTTATTATTTAGCCCCGAGGGCTCGGGGCTTTTTATTATTTAGCCCCGAGATCTCGGGGCTATTTTTCATTTAGCCCCGAGGGCTCGGGGCTTTTAATTATTTAGCCCCGAGGGCTCGGGGCTATTTTTCATTTAGCCCCGAGGGCTCGGGGCTTTTTATTATTTAGCCCCGAGGGCTCGGGGCTTTTTATTATTTAGCCCCGAGGGCTCGGGGCTTTTTATTATTTAGCCCTGAGGGCTCGGGGCTATTTTTTATTTAGCCCCGAGGGCTCGGGGCTTTTTATTATTTAGCCCCGAGGACTCGGGGCTATTTTTTATTTAGCCCCGAGGGCTCGGGGCTTTTTATTATTTAGCCCCGAGGGCTCGGGGCTTTTTATTATTTAGCCCCGAGGGCTCGGGGCTTTTTATTATTTAGCCCCGAGGGCTCGGGGCTTTTTATTATTTAGCCCCGAGGGCTCGGGGCTTTTTATTATTTAGCCCCGAGATCTCGGGGCTATTTTTCATTCAGCCCCGAGGGCTCGGGGCTTTTTATTATTCAGCCCCGAGGACTCGGGGCTATTTTTTATTTAGCCCCGAGGGCTCGGGGCTTTTTATTATTTAGCTCCGAGGGCTCGGGGCTTTTTATTATTTAGCCCTGAGGGCTCGGGGCTATTTTTTATTTAGCCCCGAGGGCTCGGGGCTATTTTTCATTCAGCCCCGAGGGCTCGGGGCTTTTTATTATTCAGCCCCGAGGACTCGGGGCTATTTTTTATTTAGCCCCGAGGGCTCGGGGCTTTTTATTATTTAGCTCCGAGGGCTCGGGGCTTTTTATTATTTAGCCCTGAGGGCTCGGGGCTATTTTTCATTTAGCCCCGAGGGCTCGGGGCTTTTTATTATTTAGCCCCGAGGACTCGGGGCTATTTTTTATTTAGCCCCGAGGGCTCGGGGCTTTTTATTATTTAGCCCCGAGGGCTCGGGGCTATCTTTCATTTAGCCCCGAGGGCTCGAGGCTTTTCATTATTTAGCCCCGAGGGCTCGGGGCTATTTTTCATTTAGCACCGAAGGCTCGGGGCTATTTTTTATTTAGCCCCGAGGGCTCGGGGCTTTTTATTATTTAGCCCCGAGGGCTCGGGGCTATTTTTTATTTAGCCCCGAGGGCTCGAGGCTTTTTATTATTTAGCCCCGAGGGCTCGGGGCTATTTTTCATGTAGCCCCGAGGGCTCGGGGCTTTTTATTATTTAGCCCCGAGGGCTCGGGGCTTTTAATTTTAGCCCCGAGGGCTCGGGGCTATTTTTCATTTAGCCCCGAGGGCTCGGGGCTTTTTATTATTTAGCCCCGAGGGCTCGGGGCTATTTTTTATTTAGCCCCGAGGGCTCGGGGCTTTTTATTATTTAGCCCCGAGGGCTCGGGGCTATTTTTCATTTAGCCCCGAGGGCTCGGGGCTTTTTATTATTTAGCCCCGAGGGCTCGGGGCTATGTTTTAGTTAGCCCCGAGGGCTCGGGGCTTTTTTATTATTTAGCCCCGAGGACTCGGGGCTTTTTATTATTTAGCCCTGAGGGCTCGGGGCTTTTTATTATTTAGCCCTGAGGGCTCGGGGCTTTTTATTATTTAGCCCCGAGGGCTCGGGGCTATTTTTTATTTAGCCCCGAGGGCTCGGAGCTCTTTATTATTTAGCCCCGAGGGCTCGGGGCTTTTTATTATTTAGCCCCGAGGGCTCGGGGCTATTTTTCATTTAGCCCCGAGGGCTCGGGGCTTTCAATTATTTAGCCCCGAGGGCTCGGGGCTATTTTTCATTCAGCCCCGAGGGCTCGGGGCTTTTTATTATTTAGCCCCGAGGGCTCGGGGCTATTTTTTATTTAGCCCCGAGGGCTCGGGGCTTTTTATTATTTAGCCCCGAGGGCTCGGGGCTTTTTATTATTTAGCCCCGAGGGCTCGGGGCTTTTTGTTATTTAGCCCCGAGGGCTCGGGGCTTTTTATTATTTAGCCCCGAGATCTCGGGGCTATTTTTCATTTAGCCCCGAGGGCTCGGGGCTTTTTATTATTTAGCCCCGAGGACTCGGGGCTATTTTTTATTTAGCCCCGAGGGCTCGGGGCTTTTTATTATACAGCCCCGAGGGCTCGGGGCTTTTTATTATTTAGCCCTGAGGGCTCGGGGCTATTTTTTATTTAGCCCCGAGGGCTCGGGGCTTTTTATTATTTAGCCCCGAGGGCTCGGGGCTATTTTTTAGTTAGCCCCGAGGGCTCGGGGCTTTTCTATTATTTAGCCCCGAGGACTCGGGGCTATTTTTTATTTAGCCCCGAGGGCTCGGGGCTTTTTATTATTTAGCCCCGAGGGCTCGGGGCTATTTTTTATTTAGCCCCGAGGGCTCGAGGCTTTTTATTATTTAGCCCCGAGGGCTCGGGGCTATTTTTCATTTAGCCCCGAGGGCTCGGGGCTTTTTATTATTTAGCCCCGAGGGCTCGGGGCTATTTTTAATTTAGCCCCGAGGGCTCGGGGCTTTTTATTATTTAGCCCCGAGGGCTCGGGGCTATTTTTATTTAGCCCCGAGGGCTCGGGGCTTTTTATTATTTAGCCCTGAGGGCTCGGGGCTTTTTATTATTTAGCCCCGAGGGCTCGGGGCTTTTTATTATTTAGCCCCGAGGGCTCGGGGCTATTTTTCATTTAGCCCCGAGGGCTCGGGGCTTTTAATTATTTAGCCCCGAGGGCTCGGGGCTTTTTATTATTTAGCCCCGAGGGCTCGGGGCTTTTTATTATTTAGCCCCGAGGGCTCGGGGCTTTTTATTATTTAGCCCCGAGGGCTCGGGGCTATTTTTTATTTAGCCCCGAGGGCTCGGGGCTTTTTATTATTTAGCCCCGAGGGCTCGGGGCTTTTTATTATTTAGCCCCGAGGGCTCGGGGCTTTTTATTATTTAGCCCCGAGGGCTCGGGGCTTTTTATTATTTAGCCCCGAGGGCTCGGGGCTATTTTTTATTTAGCCCCGAGGGCTCGGGGCTTTTTATTATTTAGCCCCGAGGGCTCGGGGCTATTTTTCATTTAGCCCCGAGGGCTCGGGGCTTTTTATTATTCAGCCCCGAGGGCTCGGGGCTATGTTTTAGTTAGCCCCGAGGGCTCGGGGCTTTTTTATTATTTAGCCCCGAGGACTCGGGGCTTTTTATTATTTAGCCCTGAGGGCTCGAGGCTTTTTATTATTTAGCCCTGAGGGCTCGGGGCTTTTTATTATTTAGCCCCGAGGGCTCGGGGCTATTTTTTATTTAGCCCCGAGGGCTCGGGGCTCTTTATTATTTAGCCCCGAGGGCTCGGGGCTTTTCATTATTTAGCCCCGAGGGCTCGGGGCTATTTTTCATTTAGCCCCGAGGGCTCGGGGCTTTCAATTATTTAGCCCCGAGGGCTCGGGGCTATTTTTCATTCAGCCCCGAGGGCTCGGGGCTTTTTATTATTTAGCCCCGAGGGCTCGGGGCTATTTTTTATTTAGCCCCGAGGGCTCGGGGCTTTTTATTATTTAGCCCCGAGGGCTCGGGGCTTTTTATTATTTAGCCCCGAGGGCTCGGGGCTTTTTATTATTTAGCCCCGAGGGCTCGGGGCTTTTTATTATTTAGCCCCGAGATCTCGGGGCTATTTTTCATTTAGCCCCGAGGGCTCGGGGCTTTTAATTATTTAGCCCCGAGGGCTCGGGGCTATTTTTCATTTAGCCCCGAGGGCTCGGGGCTTTTTATTATTTAGCCCCGAGGGCTCGGGGCTTTTTATTATTTAGCCCCGAGGGCTCGGGGCTTTTTATTATTTAGCCCTGAGGGCTCGGGGCTATTTTTTATTTAGCCCCGAGGGCTCGGGGCTTTTTATTATTTAGCCCCGAGGACTCGGGGCTACTTTTTATTTAGCCCCGAGGGCTCGGGGCTATTTTTCATTTAGCCCCGAGGGCTCGGGGCTTTTAATTATTTAGCCCCGAGGGCTCGGGGCTTTTTATTATTTAGCCCCGAGGGCTCGGGGCTTTTTATTATTTAGCCCCGAGGGCTCGGGGCTATTTTTATTTAGCCCCGAGGGCTCGGGGCTTTTTATTATTTAGCCCTGAGGGCTCGGGGCTATTTTTCATTTAGCCCCGAGGGCTCGGGGCTTTTAATTATTTAGCCCCGAGGGCTCGGGGCTTTTTATTATTTAGCCCCGAGGGCTCGGGGCTTTTTATTATTTAGCCCCGAGGGCTCGGGGCTTTTTATTATTTAGCCCCGAGGGCTCGGGGCTATTTTTTATTTAGCCCCGAGGGCTCGGGGCTTTTTATTATTTAGCCCCTAGGGCTCGGGGCTTTTTATTATTTAGCCCCGAGGGCTCGGGGCTTTTTATTATTTAGCCCCGAGGGCTCGGGGCTTTTTATTATTTAGCCCCGAGATCTCGGGGCTATTTTTCATTTAGCCCCGAGGGCTCGGGGCTTTTTATTATTCAGCCCCGAGGGCTCGGGGCTATTTTTCATTTAGCACCGAAGGCACGGGGCTATTTTTTATTTAGCCCCGAGGGCTCGGGGCTTTTTATTATTTAGCCCCGAGGGCTCGGGGCTATTTTTCATTTAGCCCCGAGGGCTCGGGGCTATTTTTCATTTAGCCCCGAGGGCTCGGGGCTTTTAATTATTTAGCCCCGAGGGCTCGGGGCTATTTTTCATTTAGCCCCGAGGGCTCGGGGCTTTTAATTATTTAGCCCCGAGGGCTCGGGGCTTTTAATTATTCAGCCCCGAGGGTTCGGGGCTATTTTTCATTTAGCCCCGAGGGCTCGGGGCTTTTAATTATTTAGCCCCGAGGGCTCGGGGCTTTTTATTATTTAGCCCCGAGGGCTCGGGGCTTTTAATTATTCAGCCCCGAGGGCTCGGGGCTATTTTTCATTTAGCCCCGAGGGCTCGGGGCTTTTAATTATTTAGCCCCGAGGGCTCGGGGCTATTTTTCATTTAGCCCCGAGGGCTCGGGGCTTTTTATCATTTAGCCCCGAGGGCTCGGGGCTTTTTATTATTTAGCCCCGAGGGTTCGGGGCTATTTTTCATTTAGCCCCGAGGGCTCGGGGCTTTTTATTATTCAGCCCCGAGGGCTCGGGGCTATTTTTCATTTAGCACCGAAGGCTCGGGGCTATTTTTTATTTAGCCCCGAGGGCTCGGGGCTTTTTATTATTTAGCCCCGAGGGCTCGGGGCTATTTTTTATTTAGCCCCGAGGGCTCGAGGCTTTTTATTATTTAGCCCCGAGGGCTCGGGGCTATTTTTCATTTAGCCCCGAGGGCTCGGGGCTTTTTATTATTTAGCCCCGAGGGCTCGGGGCTATTTTTAATTTAGCCCCGAGGGCTCGGGGCTTTTTATTATTTAGCCCCGAGGGCTCGGGGCTATTTTTATTTAGCCCCGAGGGCTCGGGGCTTTTTATTATTTAGCCCTGAGGGCTCGGGGCTTTTTATTATTTAGCCCCGAGGGCTCGGGGCTTTTTATTATTTAGCCCCGAGGGCTCGGGGCTATTTTTCATTTAGCCCCGAGGGCTCGGGGCTTTTAATTATTTAGCCCCGAGGGCTCGGGGCTTCTTATTATTTAGCCCCGAGGGCTCGGGGCTTTTTATTATTTAGCCCCGAGGGCTCGGGGCTTTTTATTATTTAGCCCCGAGGGCTCGGGGCTATTTTTTATTTAGCCCCGAGGGCTCGGGGCTTTTTATTATTTAGCCCCGAGGGCTCGGGGCTTTTTATTATTTAGCCCCGAGGGCTCGGGGCTTTTTATTATTTAGCCCCGAGGGCTCGGGGCTTTTTATTATTTAGCCCCGAGGGCTCGGGGCTATTTTTTATTTAGCCCCGAGGGCTCGGGGCTTTTTATTATTTAGCCCCGAGGGCTCGGGGCTATTTTTCATTTAGCCCCGAGGGCTCGGGGCTTTTTATTATTTAGCCCCGAGGGCTCGGGGCTATGTTTTAGTTAGCCCCGAGGGCTCGGGGCTTTTTTATTATTTAGCCCCGAGGACTCGGGGCTTTTTATTATTTAGCCCTGAGGGCTCGGGGCTTTTTATTATTTAGCCCTGAGGGCTCGGGGCTTTTTATTATTTAGCCCCGAGGGCTCGGGGCTATTTTTTATTTAGCCCCGAGGGCTCGGGGCTCTTTATTATTTAGCCCCGAGGGCTCGGGGCTTTTCATTATTTAGCCCCGAGGGCTCGGGGCTATTTTTCATTTAGCCCCGAGGGCTCGGGGCTTTCAATTATTTAGCCCCGAGGGCTCGGGGCTATTTTTCATTCAGCCCCGAGGGCTCGGGGCTTTTTATTATTTAGCCCCGAGGGCTCGGGGCTATTTTTTATTTAGCCCCGAGGGCTCGGGGCTTTTTATTATTTAGCCCCGAGGGCTCGGGGCTTTTTATTATTTAGCCCCGAGGGCTCGGGGCTTTTTATTATTTAGCCCCGAGGGCTCGGGGCTTTTTATTATTTAGCCCCGAGATCTCGGGGCTATTTTTCATTTAGCCCCGAGGGCTCGGGGCTTTTAATTATTTAGCCCCGAGGGCTCGGGGCTTTTTATTATTTAGCCCCGAGGGCTCGGGGCTATTTTTTATTTAGCCCCGAGGGCTCGGGGCTTTTTATTATTTAGCCCCGAGGG
Organism: Aleiodes leptofemur; assembly: GCA_963942555.1. NCBI lineage: Eukaryota > Metazoa > Arthropoda > Insecta > Hymenoptera > Braconidae > Aleiodes > Aleiodes leptofemur. Next base: position 10,670,610 of record OZ012614.1, read on the forward strand.
CTCGGGGCTTTTTATTATTTAGCCCCGAGGGCTCGGGGCTTTTTATTATTTAGCCCCGAGGGCTCGGGGCTTTTTATTATTTAGCCCCGAGGGCTCGGGGCTATTTTTTATTTAGCCCCGAGGGCTCGGGGCTTTTTATTATTTAGCCCCGAGGGCTCGGGGCTATTTTTCATTTAGCCCCGAGGGCTCGGGGCTTTTAATTATTTAGCCCCGAGGGCTCGGGGCTATTTTTCATTTAGCCCCGAGGGCTCGGGGCTTTTTATTATTTAGCCCCGAGGGCTCGGGGCTTTTTATTATTTAGCCCCGAGGGCTCGGGGCTTTTTATTATTTAGCCCTGAGGGCTCGGGGCTATTTTTCATTTAGCCCCGAGGGCTCGGGGCTTTTTATCATTTAGCCCCGAGGGCTCGGGGCTATTTTTAATTTAGCCCCGAGGGCTCGGGGCTTTTTATTATTTAGCCCCGAGGGCTCGGGGCTATTTTTATTTAGCCCCGAGGGCTCGGGGCTTTTTATTATTTAGCCCTGAGGGCTCGGGGCTATTTTTTATTTAGCCCCGAGGGCTCGGGGCTTTTTATTATTTAGCCCCGAGGGCTCGGGGCTATTTTTCATTTAGCCCCGAGGGCTCGGGGCTTTTTATTATTTAGCCCCGAGGGCTCGGGGCTATGTTTTAGTTAGCCCCGAGGGCTCGGGGCTTTTTTATTATTTAGCCCCGAGGACTCGGGGCTTTTTATTATTTAGCCCTGAGGGCTCGGGGCTTTTTATTATTTAGCCCTGAGGGCTCGGGGCTTTTTATTATTTAGCCCCGAGGGCTCGGGGCTATTTTTTATTCAGCCCCGAGGGCTCGGGGCTTTTTATTATTTAGCCCCGAGGGCTCGGGGCTTTTTATTATTTAGCCCCGAGGGCTCGGGGCTTTTTATTATTTAGCCCCGAGGGCTCGGGGCTATTTTTTATTTAGCCCCGAGGGCTCGGGGCTTTTTATTATTTAGCCCCGAGGGCTCGGGGCTTTTTATTATTTAGCCCCGAGGGCTCGGGGCTTTTTATTATTTAGCCCCGAGGGCTCGGGGCTTTTTATTATTTAGCCCCGAGGGCTCGGGGCTATTTTTTATTTAGCCCCGAGGGCTCGGGGCTTTTTATTATTTAGCCCCGAGGGCTCGGGGCTATTTTTCATTTAGCCCCGAGGGCTCGGGGCTTTTAATTATTTAGCCCCGAGGGCTCGGGGCTATTTTTCATTTAGCCCCGAGGGCTCGGGGCTTTTTATTATTTAGCCCCGAGGGCTCGGGGCTTTTTATTATTTAGCCCCGAGGGCTCGGGGCTTTTTATTATTTAGCCCTGAGGGCTCGGGGCTATTTTTCATTTAGCCCCGAGGGCTCGGGGCTTTTTATCATTTAGCCCCGAGGGCTCGGGGCTATTTTTAATTTAGCCCCGAGGGCTCGGGGCTTTTTATTATTTAGCCCCGAGGGCTCGGGGCTATTTTTATTTAGCCCCGAGGGCTCGGGGCTTTTTATTATTTAGCCCTGAGGGCTCGGGGCTATTTTTCATTTAGCCCCGAGGGCTCGGGGCTTTTAATTATTTAGCCCCGAGGGCTCGGGGCTTTTTATTATTTAGCCCCGAGGGCTCGGGGCTTTTTATTATTTAGCCCCGAGGGCTCGGGGCTTTTTATTATTTAGCCCCGAGGGCTCGGGGCTATTTTTTATTTAGCCCCGAGGGCTCGGGGCTTTTTATTATTTAGCCCCTAGGGCTCGGGGCTTTTTATTATTTAGCCCCGAGGGCTCGGGGCTTTTTATTATTTAGCCCCGAGGGCTCGGGGCTTTTTATTATTTAGCCCCGAGATCTCGGGGCTATTTTTCATTTAGCCCCGAGGGCTCGGGGCTTTTTATTATTCAGCCCCGAGGGCTCGGGGCTATTTTTCATTTAGCACCGAAGGCACGGGGCTATTTTTTATTTAGCCCCGAGGGCTCGGGGCTTTTTATTATTTAGCCCCGAGGGCTCGGGGCTATTTTTCATTTAGCCCCGAGGGCTCGGGGCTATTTTTCATTTAGCCCCGAGGGCTCGGGGCTTTTAATTATTTAGCCCCGAGGGCTCGGGGCTATTTTTCATTTAGCCCCGAGGGCTCGGGGCTTTTAATTATTTAGCCCCGAGGGCTCGGGGCTTTTAATTATTCAGCCCCGAGGGTTCGGGGCTATTTTTCATTTAGCCCCGAGGGCTCGGGGCTTTTAATTATTTAGCCCCGAGGGCTCGGGGCTTTTTATTATTTAGCCCCGAGGGCTCGGGGCTTTTAATTATTCAGCCCCGAGAGCTCGGGGCTATTTTTCATTTAGCCCCGAGGGCTCGGGGCTTTTAATTATTTAGCCCCGAGGGCTCGGGGCTATTTTTCATTTAGCCCCGAGGGCTCGGGGCTTTTATCATTTAGCCCCGAGGGCTCGGGGCTTTTTATTATTTAGCCCCGAGGGCTTTTAATTATTCAGCCCCGAGGGCTCGGGGCTATTTTTCATTTAGCCCCGAGGGCTCGGGGCTATTTTTCATTTAGCCCCGAGGGCTCGGGGCTTTTTATTATTTAGCCCCGGGGGCTCGGGGCTTTTTATTATTTAGCCCTGAGGGCTCGGGGCTTTTTATTATTTAGCCCTGAGGGCTCGGGGCTTTTTATTATTTAGCCCCGAGGGCTCGGGGCTATTTTTTATTTAGCCCCGAGGGCTCGGAGCTCTTTATTATTTAGCCCCGAGGGCTCGGGGCTTTTTATTATTTAGCCCCGAGGGCTCGGGGCTATTTTTCATTTAGCCCCGAGGGCTCGGGGCTTTCAATTATTTAGCCCCGAGGGCTCGGGGCTATTTTTCATTCAGCCCCGAGGGCTCGGGGCTTTTTATTATTTAGCCCCGAGGGCTCGGGGCTATTTTTTATTTAGCCCCGAGGGCTCGGGGCTTTTTATTATTTAGCCCCGAGGGCTCGGGGCTTTTTATTATTTAGCCCCGAGGGCTCGGGGCTTTTTGTTATTTAGCCCCGAGGGCTCGGGGCTTTTTATTATTTAGCCCCGAGATCTCGGGGCTATTTTTCATTTAGCCCCGAGGGCTCGGGGCTTTTTATTATTTAGCCCCGAGGACTCGGGGCTATTTTTTATTTAGCCCCGAGGGCTCGGGGCTTTTTATTATACAGCCCCGAGGGCTCGGGGCTTTTTATTATTTAGCCCTGAGGGCTCGGGGCTATTTTTTATTTAGCCCCGAGGGCTCGGGGCTTTTTATTATTTAGCCCCGAGGGCTCGGGGCTATTTTTTAGTTAGCCCCGAGGGCTCGGGGCTTTTCTATTATTTAGCCCCGAGGACTCGGGGCTATTTTTTATTTAGCCCCGAGGGCTCGGGGCTTTTTATTATTTAGCCCCGAGGGCTCGGGGCTATTTTTTATTTAGCCCCGAGGGCTCGAGGCTTTTTATTATTTAGCCCCGAGGGCTCGGGGCTATTTTTCATTTAGCCCCGAGGGCTCGGGGCTTTTTATTATTTAGCCCCGAGGGCTCGGGGCTATTTTTAATTTAGCCCCGAGGGCTCGGGGCTTTTTATTATTTAGCCCCGAGGGCTCGGGGCTATTTTTATTTAGCCCCGAGGGCTCGGGGCTTTTTATTATTTAGCCCTGAGGGCTCGGGGCTTTTTATTATTTAGCCCCGAGGGCTCGGGGCTTTTTATTATTTAGCCCCGAGGGCTCGGGGCTATTTTTCATTTAGCCCCGAGGGCTCGGGGCTTTTAATTATTTAGCCCCGAGGGCTCGGGGCTTTTTATTATTTAGCCCCGAGGGCTCGGGGCTTTTTATTATTTAGCCCCGAGGGCTCGGGGCTTTTTATTATTTAGCCCCGAGGGCTCGGGGCTATTTTTTATTTAGCCCCGAGGGCTCGGGGCTTTTTATTATTTAGCCCCGAGGGCTCGGGGCTTTTTATTATTTAGCCCCGAGGGCTCGGGGCTTTTTATTATTTAGCCCCGAGGGCTCGGGGCTTTTTATTATTTAGCCCCGAGGGCTCGGGGCTATTTTTTATTTAGCCCCGAGGGCTCGGGGCTTTTTATTATTTAGCCCCGAGGGCTCGGGGCTATTTTTCATTTAGCCCCGAGGGCTCGGGGCTTTTTATTATTTAGCCCCGAGGGCTCGGGGCTATGTTTTAGTTAGCCCCGAGGGCTCGGGGCTTTTTTATTATTTAGCCCCGAGGACTCGGGGCTTTTTATTATTTAGCCCTGAGGGCTCGAGGCTTTTTATTATTTAGCCCTGAGGGCTCGGGGCTTTTTATTATTTAGCCCCGAGGGCTCGGGGCTATTTTTTATTTAGCCCCGAGGGCTCGGGGCTCTTTATTATTTAGCCCCGAGGGCTCGGGGCTTTTCATTATTTAGCCCCGAGGGCTCGGGGCTATTTTTCATTTAGCCCCGAGGGCTCGGGGCTTTCAATTATTTAGCCCCGAGGGCTCGGGGCTATTTTTCATTCAGCCCCGAGGGCTCGGGGCTTTTTATTATTTAGCCCCGAGGGCTCGGGGCTATTTTTTATTTAGCCCCGAGGGCTCGGGGCTTTTTATTATTTAGCCCCGAGGGCTCGGGGCTTTTTATTATTTAGCCCCGAGGGCTCGGGGCTTTTTATTATTTAGCCCCGAGGGCTCGGGGCTTTTTATTATTTAGCCCCGAGATCTCGGGGCTATTTTTCATTTAGCCCCGAGGGCTCGGGGCTTTTAATTATTTAGCCCCGAGGGCTCGGGGCTATTTTTCATTTAGCCCCGAGGGCTCGGGGCTTTTTATTATTTAGCCCCGAGGGCTCGGGGCTTTTTATTATTTAGCCCCGAGGGCTCGGGGCTTTTTATTATTTAGCCCTGAGGGCTCGGGGCTATTTTTTATTTAGCCCCGAGGGCTCGGGGCTTTTTATTATTTAGCCCCGAGGACTCGGGGCTACTTTTTATTTAGCCCCGAGGGCTCGGGGCTATTTTTCATTTAGCCCCGAGGGCTCGGGGCTTTTAATTATTTAGCCCCGAGGGCTCGGGGCTTTTTATTATTTAGCCCCGAGGGCTCGGGGCTTTTTATTATTTAGCCCCGAGGGCTCGGGGCTATTTTTATTTAGCCCCGAGGGCTCGGGGCTTTTTATTATTTAGCCCTGAGGGCTCGGGGCTATTTTTCATTTAGCCCCGAGGGCTCGGGGCTTTTAATTATTTAGCCCCGAGGGCTCGGGGCTTTTTATTATTTAGCCCCGAGGGCTCGGGGCTTTTTATTATTTAGCCCCGAGGGCTCGGGGCTTTTTATTATTTAGCCCCGAGGGCTCGGGGCTATTTTTTATTTAGCCCCGAGGGCTCGGGGCTTTTTATTATTTAGCCCCTAGGGCTCGGGGCTTTTTATTATTTAGCCCCGAGGGCTCGGGGCTTTTTATTATTTAGCCCCGAGGGCTCGGGGCTTTTTATTATTTAGCCCCGAGATCTCGGGGCTATTTTTCATTTAGCCCCGAGGGCTCGGGGCTTTTTATTATTCAGCCCCGAGGGCTCGGGGCTATTTTTCATTTAGCACCGAAGGCACGGGGCTATTTTTTATTTAGCCCCGAGGGCTCGGGGCTTTTTATTATTTAGCCCCGAGGGCTCGGGGCTATTTTTCATTTAGCCCCGAGGGCTCGGGGCTATTTTTCATTTAGCCCCGAGGGCTCGGGGCTTTTAATTATTTAGCCCCGAGGGCTCGGGGCTATTTTTCATTTAGCCCCGAGGGCTCGGGGCTTTTAATTATTTAGCCCCGAGGGCTCGGGGCTTTTAATTATTCAGCCCCGAGGGTTCGGGGCTATTTTTCATTTAGCCCCGAGGGCTCGGGGCTTTTAATTATTTAGCCCCGAGGGCTCGGGGCTTTTTATTATTTAGCCCCGAGGGCTCGGGGCTTTTAATTATTCAGCCCCGAGGGCTCGGGGCTATTTTTCATTTAGCCCCGAGGGCTCGGGGCTTTTAATTATTTAGCCCCGAGGGCTCGGGGCTATTTTTCATTTAGCCCCGAGGGCTCGGGGCTTTTTATCATTTAGCCCCGAGGGCTCGGGGCTTTTTATTATTTAGCCCCGAGGGTTCGGGGCTATTTTTCATTTAGCCCCGAGGGCTCGGGGCTTTTTATTATTCAGCCCCGAGGGCTCGGGGCTATTTTTCATTTAGCACCGAAGGCTCGGGGCTATTTTTTATTTAGCCCCGAGGGCTCGGGGCTTTTTATTATTTAGCCCCGAGGGCTCGGGGCTATTTTTTATTTAGCCCCGAGGGCTCGAGGCTTTTTATTATTTAGCCCCGAGGGCTCGGGGCTATTTTTCATTTAGCCCCGAGGGCTCGGGGCTTTTTATTATTTAGCCCCGAGGGCTCGGGGCTATTTTTAATTTAGCCCCGAGGGCTCGGGGCTTTTTATTATTTAGCCCCGAGGGCTCGGGGCTATTTTTATTTAGCCCCGAGGGCTCGGGGCTTTTTATTATTTAGCCCTGAGGGCTCGGGGCTTTTTATTATTTAGCCCCGAGGGCTCGGGGCTTTTTATTATTTAGCCCCGAGGGCTCGGGGCTATTTTTCATTTAGCCCCGAGGGCTCGGGGCTTTTAATTATTTAGCCCCGAGGGCTCGGGGCTTCTTATTATTTAGCCCCGAGGGCTCGGGGCTTTTTATTATTTAGCCCCGAGGGCTCGGGGCTTTTTATTATTTAGCCCCGAGGGCTCGGGGCTATTTTTTATTTAGCCCCGAGGGCTCGGGGCTTTTTATTATTTAGCCCCGAGGGCTCGGGGCTTTTTATTATTTAGCCCCGAGGGCTCGGGGCTTTTTATTATTTAGCCCCGAGGGCTCGGGGCTTTTTATTATTTAGCCCCGAGGGCTCGGGGCTATTTTTTATTTAGCCCCGAGGGCTCGGGGCTTTTTATTATTTAGCCCCGAGGGCTCGGGGCTATTTTTCATTTAGCCCCGAGGGCTCGGGGCTTTTTATTATTTAGCCCCGAGGGCTCGGGGCTATGTTTTAGTTAGCCCCGAGGGCTCGGGGCTTTTTTATTATTTAGCCCCGAGGACTCGGGGCTTTTTATTATTTAGCCCTGAGGGCTCGGGGCTTTTTATTATTTAGCCCTGAGGGCTCGGGGCTTTTTATTATTTAGCCCCGAGGGCTCGGGGCTATTTTTTATTTAGCCCCGAGGGCTCGGGGCTCTTTATTATTTAGCCCCGAGGGCTCGGGGCTTTTCATTATTTAGCCCCGAGGGCTCGGGGCTATTTTTCATTTAGCCCCGAGGGCTCGGGGCTTTCAATTATTTAGCCCCGAGGGCTCGGGGCTATTTTTCATTCAGCCCCGAGGGCTCGGGGCTTTTTATTATTTAGCCCCGAGGGCTCGGGGCTATTTTTTATTTAGCCCCGAGGGCTCGGGGCTTTTTATTATTTAGCCCCGAGGGCTCGGGGCTTTTTATTATTTAGCCCCGAGGGCTCGGGGCTTTTTATTATTTAGCCCCGAGGGCTCGGGGCTTTTTATTATTTAGCCCCGAGATCTCGGGGCTATTTTTCATTTAGCCCCGAGGGCTCGGGGCTTTTAATTATTTAGCCCCGAGGGCTCGGGGCTTTTTATTATTTAGCCCCGAGGGCTCGGGGCTATTTTTTATTTAGCCCCGAGGGCTCGGGGCTTTTTATTATTTAGCCCCGAGGGCTCGGGGCTTTTTATTATTTAGCCCCGAGGGCTCGGGGCTTTTTATTATTTAGCCCCGAGGGCTCGGGGCTTTTTATTATTTAGCCCCGAGGGCTCGGGGCTATTTTTTATTTAGCCCCGAGGGCTCGGGGCTTTTTATTATTTAGCCCCGAGGGCTCGGGGCTATTTTTCATTTAGCCCCGAGGGCTCGGGGCTTTTAATTATTTAGCCCCGAGGGCTCGGGGCTATTTTTCATTTAGCCCCGAGGGCTCGGGGCTTTTTATTATTTAGCCCCGAGGGCTCGGGGCTTTTTATTATTTAGCCCCGAGGGCTCGGGGCTTTTTATTATTTAGCCCTGAGGGCTCGGGGCTATTTTTCATTTAGCCCCGAGGGCTCGGGGCTTTTTATCATTTAGCCCCGAGGGCTCGGGGCTATTTTTAATTTAGCCCCGAGGGCTCGGGGCTTTTTATTATTTAGCCCCGAGGGCTCGGGGCTATTTTTATTTAGCCCCGAGGGCTCGGGGCTTTTTATTATTTAGCCCTGAGGGCTCGGGGCTATTTTTTATTTAGCCCCGAGGGCTCGGGGCTTTTTATTATTTAGCCCCGAGGGCTCGGGGCTATTTTTCATTTAGCCCCGAGGGCTCGGGGCTTTTTATTATTTAGCCCCGAGGGCTCGGGGCTATGTTTTAGTTAGCCCCGAGGGCTCGGGGCTTTTTTATTATTTAGCCCCGAGGACTCGGGGCTTTTTATTATTTAGCCCTGAGGGCTCGGGGCTTTTTATTATTTAGCCCTGAGGGCTCGGGGCTTTTTATTATTTAGCCCCGAGGGCTCGGGGCTATTTTTTATTTAGCCCCGAGGGCTCGGGGCTTTTTATTATTTAGCCCCGAGGGCTCGGGGCTTTTTATTATTTAGCCCCGAGGGCTCGGGGCTTTTTATTATTTAGCCCCGAGGGCTCGGGGCTATTTTTTATTTAGCCCCGAGGGCTCGGGGCTTTTTATTATTTAGCCCCGAGGGCTCGGGGCTTTTTATTATTTAGCCCCGAGGGCTCGGGGCTTTTTATTATTTAGCCCCGAGGGCTCGGGGCTTTTTATTATTTAGCCCCGAGGGCTCGGGGCTATTTTTTATTTAGCCCCGAGGGCTCGGGGCTTTTTATTATTTAGCCCCGAGGGCTCGGGGCTATTTTTCATTTAGCCCCGAGGGCTCGGGGCTTTTAATTATTTAGCCCCGAGGGCTCGGGGCTATTTTTCATTTAGCCCCGAGGGCTCGGGGCTTTTTATTATTTAGCCCCGAGGGCTCGGGGCTTTTTATTATTTAGCCCCGAGGGCTCGGGGCTTTTTATTATTTAGCCCTGAGGGCTCGGGGCTATTTTTCATTTAGCCCCGAGGGCTCGGGGCTTTTTATCATTTAGCCCCGAGGGCTCGGGGCTATTTTTAATTTAGCCCCGAGGGCTCGGGGCTTTTTATTATTTAGCCCCGAGGGCTCGGGGCTATTTTTATTTAGCCCCGAGGGCTCGGGGCTTTTTATTATTTAGCCCTGAGGGCTCGGGGCTATTTTTCATTTAGCCCCGAGGGCTCGGGGCTTTTAATTATTTAGCCCCGAGGGCTCGGGGCTTTTTATTATTTAGCCCCGAGGGCTCGGGGCTTTTTATTATTTAGCCCCGAGGGCTCGGGGCTTTTTATTATTTAGCCCCGAGGGCTCGGGGCTATTTTTTATTTAGCCCCGAGGGCTCGGGGCTTTTTATTATTTAGCCCCTAGGGCTCGGGGCTTTTTATTATTTAGCCCCGAGGGCTCGGGGCTTTTTATTATTTAGCCCCGAGGGCTCGGGGCTTTTTATTATTTAGCCCCGAGATCTCGGGGCTATTTTTCATTTAGCCCCGAGGGCTCGGGGCTTTTTATTATTCAGCCCCGAGGGCTCGGGGCTATTTTTCATTTAGCACCGAAGGCACGGGGCTATTTTTTATTTAGCCCCGAGGGCTCGGGGCTTTTTATTATTTAGCCCCGAGGGCTCGGGGCTATTTTTCATTTAGCCCCGAGGGCTCGGGGCTATTTTTCATTTAGCCCCGAGGGCTCGGGGCTTTTAATTATTTAGCCCCGAGGGCTCGGGGCTATTTTTCATTTAGCCCCGAGGGCTCGGGGCTTTTAATTATTTAGCCCCGAGGGCTCGGGGCTTTTAATTATTCAGCCCCGAGGGTTCGGGGCTATTTTTCATTTAGCCCCGAGGGCTCGGGGCTTTTAATTATTTAGCCCCGAGGGCTCGGGGCTTTTTATTATTTAGCCCCGAGGGCTCGGGGCTTTTAATTATTCAGCCCCGAGGGCTCGGGGCTATTTTTCATTTAGCCCCGAGGGCTCGGGGCTTTTAATTATTTAGCCCCGAGGGCTCGGGGCTATTTTTCATTTAGCCCCGAGGGCTCGGGGCTTTTATCATTTAGCCCCGAGGGCTCGGGGCTTTTTATTATTTAGCCCCGAGGGCTTTTAATTATTCAGCCCCGAGGGCTCGGGGCTATTTTTCATTTAGCCCCGAGGGCTCGGGGCTATTTTTCATTTAGCCCCGAGGGCTCGGGGCTTTTTATTATTTAGCCCCGGGGGCTCGGGGCTTTTTATTATTTAGCCCCGAGGGCTCGGGGCTTTTTATTATTTAGCCCCGAGATCTCGGGGCTATTTTTCAGTTAGCCCCGAGGGCTCGGGGCTTTTTTATTATTTAGCCCCGAGGACTCGGGGCTTTTTATTATTTAGCCCCGAGGGCTCGGGGCTATGTTTTAGTTAGCCCCGAGGGCTCGGGGCTTTTTTTCATTTAGCACCGAAGGCTCGGGGCTATTTTTCATTTAGCCCCGAGGGCTCGGGGCTTTTTATTATTTAGCCCCGAGGGCTCGGGGCTATTTTTTATTTAGCCCCGAGGGCTCGAGGCTTTTTATTATTTAGCCCCGAGGGCTCGGGGCTATTTTTCATTTAGCCCCGAGGGCTCGGGGCTTTTTATTATTTAGCCCCGAGGGCTCGGGGCTTTTTATTATTTAGCCCCGAGGGCTCGGGGCTATTTTTCATTTAGCCCCGAGGGCTCGGGGCTTTCAATTATTTAGCCCCGAGGGCTCGGGGCTATTTTTCATTCAGCCCCGAGGGCTCGGGGCTTTTTATTATTTAGCCCCGAGGGCTCGGGGCTATTTTTTATTTAGCCCCGAGGGCTCGGGGCTTTTTATTATTTAGCCCCGAGGGCTCGGGGCTTTTTATTATTTAGCCCCGAGGGCTCGGGGCTTTTTGTTATTTAGCCCCGAGGGCTCGGGGCTTTTTATTATTTAGCCCCGAGATCTCGGGGCTATTTTTCATTTAGCCCCGAGGGCTCGGGGCTTTTTATTATTTAGCCCCGAGGACTCGGGGCTATTTTTTATTTAGCCCCGAGGGCTCGGGGCTTTTTATTATTTAGCCCCGAGGGCTCGGGGCTTTTTATTATTTAGCCCTGAGGGCTCGGGGCTATTTTTTATTTAGCCCCGAGGGCTCGGGGCTTTTTATTATTTAGCCCCGAGGGCTCGGGGCTATTTTTTAGTTAGCCCCGAGGGCTCGGGGCTTTTCTATTATTTAGCCCCGAGGACTCGGGGCTTTTTATTATTTAGCCCCGAGGGCTCGGGGCTTTTTATTATTTAGCCCCGAGGGCTCGGGGCTTTTTATTATTTAGCCCCGAGGGTTCGGGGCTATTTTTCATTTAGCCCCGAGGGCTCGGGGCTTTTTATTATTCAGCCCCGAGGGCTCGGGGCTATTTTTCATTTAGCACCGAAGGCTCGGGGCTATTTTTTATTTAGCCCCGAGGGCTCGGGGCTTTTTATTATTTAGCCCCGAGGGCTCGGGGCTATTTTTTATTTAGCCCCGAGGGCTCGAGGCTTTTTATTATTTAGCCCCGAGGGCTCGGGGCTATTTTTCATTTAGCCCCGAGGGCTCGGGGCTTTTTATTATTTAGCCCCGAGGGCTCGGGGCTATTTTTAATTTAGCCCCGAGGGCTCGGGGCTTTTTATTATTTAGCCCCGAGGGCTCGGGGCTATTTTTATTTAGCCCCGAGGGCTCGGGGCTTTTTATTATTTAGCCCTGAGGGCTCGGGGCTTTTTATTATTTAGCCCCGAGGGCTCGGGGCTTTTTATTATTTAGCCCCGAGGGCTCGGGGCTATTTTTCATTTAGCCCCGAGGGCTCGGGGCTTTTAATTATTTAGCCCCGAGGGCTCGGGGCTTTTTATTATTTAGCCCCGAGGGCTCGGGGCTTTTTATTATTTAGCCCCGAGGGCTCGGGGCTTTTTATTATTTAGCCCCGAGGGCTCGGGGCTATTTTTTATTTAGCCCCGAGGGCTCGGGGCTTTTTATTATTTAGCCCCGAGGGCTCGGGGCTTTTTATTATTTAGCCCCGAGGGCTCGGGGCTTTTTATTATTTAGCCCCGAGGGCTCGGGGCTTTTTATTATTTAGCCCCGAGGGCTCGGGGCTATTTTTTATTTAGCCCCGAGGGCTCGGGGCTTTTTATTATTTAGCCCCGAGGGCTCGGGGCTATTTTTCATTTAGCCCCGAGGGCTCGGGGCTTTTTATTATTTAGCCCCGAGGGCTCGGGGCTATGTTTTAGTTAGCCCCGAGGGCTCGGGGCTTTTTTATTATTTAGCCCCGAGGACTCGGGGCTTTTTATTATTTAGCCCTGAGGGCTCGGGGCTTTTTATTATTTAGCCCTGAGGGCTCGGGGCTTTTTATTATTTAGCCCCGAGGGCTCGGGGCTATTTTTTATTTAGCCCCGAGGGCTCGGGGCTCTTTATTATTTAGCCCCGAGGGCTCGGGGCTTTTCATTATTTAGCCCCGAGGGCTCGGGGCTATTTTTCATTTAGCCCCGAGGGCTCGGGGCTTTCAATTATTTAGCCCCGAGGGCTCGGGGCTATTTTTCATTCAGCCCCGAGGGCTCGGGGCTTTTTATTATTTAGCCCCGAGGGCTCGGGGCTATTTTTTATTTAGCCCCGAGGGCTCGGGGCTTTTTATTATTTAGCCCCGAGGGCTCGGGGCTTTTTATTATTTAGCCCCGAGGGCTCGGGGCTTTTTATTATTTAGCCCCGAGGGCTCGGGGCTTTTTATTATTTAGCCCCGAGATCTCGGGGCTATTTTTCATTTAGCCCCGAGGGCTCGGGGCTTTTAATTATTTAGCCCCGAGGGCTCGGGGCTATTTTTCATTTAGCCCCGAGGGCTCGGGGCTTTTTATTATTTAGCCCCGAGGGCTCGGGGCTTTTTATTATTTAGCCCCGAGGGCTCGGGGCTTTTTATTATTTAGCCCTGAGGGCTCGGGGCTATTTTTTATTTAGCCCCGAGGGCTCGGGGCTTTTTATTATTTAGCCCCGAGGACTCGGGGCTATTTTTTATTTAGCCCCGAGGGCTCGGGGCTTTTTATTATTTAGCCCCGAGGGCTCGGGGCTTTTTATTATTTAGCCCCGAGGGCTCGGGGCTTTTTATTATTTAGCCCCGAGGGCTCGGGGCTTTTTATTATTTAGCCCCGAGGGCTCGGGGCTTTTTATTATTTAGCCCCGAGATCTCGGGGCTATTTTTCATTCAGCCCCGAGGGCTCGGGGCTTTTTATTATTCAGCCCCGAGGACTCGGGGCTATTTTTTATTTAGCCCCGAGGGCTCGGGGCTTTTTATTATTTAGCTCCGAGGGCTCGGGGCTTTTTATTATTTAGCCCTGAGGGCTCGGGGCTATTTTTTATTTAGCCCCGAGGGCTCGGGGCTTTTTATTATTTAGCCCCGAGGGCTCGGGGCTATTTTTCATTTAGCCCCGAGGGCTCGAGGCTTTTCATTATTTAGCCCCGAGGGCTCGGGGCTATTTTTCATTTAGCACCGAAGGCTCGGGGCTATTTTTTATTTAGCCCCGAGGGCTCGGGGCTTTTTATTATTTAGCCCCGAGGGCTCGGGGCTATTTTTTATTTAGCCCCGAGGGCTCGAGGCTTTTTATTATTTAGCCCCGAGGGTTCGGGGCTATTTTTCATTTAGCCCCGAGGGCTCGGGGCTTTTTATTATTTAGCCCCGAGGGCTCGGGGCTTTTTATTATTTAGCCCCTAGGGCTCGGGGCTTTTTATTATTTAGCCCCGAGATCTCGGGGCTATTTTTCATTTAGCCCCGAGGGCTCGGGGCTTTTTATTATTTAGCCCCGAGGACTCGGGGCTATTTTTTATTTAGCCCCGAGGGCTCGGGGCTTTTTATTATTTAGCCCCGAGGGCTCGGGGCTATTTTTCATTTAGCCCCGAGGGCTCGAGGCTTTTCATTATTTAGCCCCGAGGGCTCGGGGCTATTTTTCATTTAGCACCGAAGGCTCGGGGCTATTTTTTATTTAGCCCCGAGGGCTCGGGGCTTTTCATTATTTAGCCCCGAGGGCTCGGGGCTATTTTTCATTTAGCCCCGAGGGCTCGGGGCTTTTTATTATTTAGCCCCGAGGGCTCGGGGCTTTTAATTTTAGCCCCGAGGGCTCGGGGCTATTTTTCATTTAGCCCCGAGGGCTCGGGGCTTTTTATTATTTAGCCCCAAGGGCTCGGGGCTATTTTTTATTTAGCCCCGAGGGCTCGGGGCTTTTTATTATTTAGCCCCGAGGGCTCGGGGCTATTTTTCATTTAGCCCCGAGGGCTCGGGGCTTTTTATTATTTAGCCCCGAGGGCTCGGGGCTATGTTTTAGTTAGCCCCGAGGACTCGGGGCTTTTTTATTATTTAGCCCCGAGGACTCGGGGCTTTTTATTATTTAGCCCTGAGGGCTCGGGGCTTTTTATTATTTAGCCCTGAGGGCTCGGGGCTTTTTATTATTTAGCCCCGAGGGCTCGGGGCTATTTTTTATTTAGCCCCGAGGGTTCGGGGCTCTTTATTATTTAGCCCCGAGGGCTCGGGGCTTTTTATTATTTAGCCCCGAGGGCTCGGGGCTATTTTTCATTTAGCCCCGAGGGCTCGGGGCTTTCAATTATTTAGCCCCGAGGGCTCGGGGCTATTTTTCATTCAGCCCCGAGGGCTCGGGGCTTTTTATTATTTAGCCCCGAGGGCTCGGGGCTATTTTTTATTTAGCCCCGAGGGCTCGGGGCTTTTTATTATTTAGCCCCGAGGGCTCGGGGCTTTTTATTATTTAGCCCCGAGGGCTCGGGGCTTTTTGTTATTTAGCCCCGAGGGCTCGGGGCTTTTTATTATTTAGCCCCGAGATCTCGGGGCTATTTTTCATTTAGCCCCGAGGGCTCGGGGCTTTTTATTATTTAGCCCCGAGGACTCGGGGCTATTTTTTATTTAGCCCCGAGGGCTCGGGGCTTTTTATTATTTAGCCCCGAGGGCTCGGGGCTTTTTATTATTTAGCCCTGAGGGCTCGGGGCTATTTTTTATTTAGCCCCGAGGGCTCGGGGCTTTTTATTATTTAGCCCCGAGGGCTCGGGGCTATTTTTTAGTTAGCCCCGAGGGCTCGGGGCTTTTCTATTATTTAGCCCCGAGGACTCGGGGCTTTTTATTATTTAGCCCCGAGGGCTCGGGGCTTTTTATTATTTAGCCCCGAGGGCTCGGGGCTTTTTATTATTTAGCCCCGAGGGTTCGGGGCTATTTTTCATTTAGCCCCGAGGGCTCGGGGCTTTTTATTATTCAGCCCCGAGGGCTCGGGGCTATTTTTCATTTAGCACCGAAGGCTCGGGGCTATTTTTTATTTAGCCCCGAGGGCTCGGGGCTTTTTATTATTTAGCCCCGAGGGCTCGGGGCTTTTTATTATTTAGCCCCGAGGGCTCGGGGCTATTTTTTATTTAGCCCCGAGGGCTCGGGGCTTTTTATTATTTAGCCCCGAGGGCTCGGGGCTTTTTATTATTTAGCCCCGAGGGCTCGGGGCTTTTTATTATTTAGCCCCGAGGGCTCGGGGCTATTTTTCATTTAGCCCCGAGGGCTCGGGGCTTTCAATTATTTAGCCCCGAGGGCTCGGGGCTATTTTTCATTCAGCCCCGAGGGCTCGGGGCTTTTTATTATTTAGCCCCGAGGGCTCGGGGCTATTTTTTATTTAGCCCCGAGGGCTCGGGGCTTTTTATTATTTAGCCCCGAGGGCTCGGGGCTTTTTATTATTTAGCCCCGAGGGCTTGGGGCTTTTTGTTATTTAGCCCCGAGGGCTCGGGGCTTTTTATTATTTAGCCCCGAGATCTCGGGGCTATTTTTCATTTAGCCCCGAGGGCTCGGGGCTTTTTATTATTTAGCCCCGAGGACTCGGGGCTATTTTTTATTTAGCCCCGAGGGCTCGGGGCTTTTTATTATTTAGCCCCGAGGGTTCGGGGCTTTTTATTATTTAGCCCTGAGGGCTCGGGGCTATTTTTTATTTAGCCCCGAGGGCTCGGGGCTTTTTATTATTTAGCCCCGAGGGCTCGGGGCTATTTTTTAGTTAGCCCCGAGGGCTCGGGGCTTTTCTATTATTTAGCCCCGAGGACTCGGGGCTTTTTATTATTTAGCCCCGAGGGCTCGGGGCTTTTTATTATTTAGCCCCGAGGGCTCGGGGCTTTTTATTATTTAGCCCCGAGGGTTCGGGGCTATTTTTCATTTAGCCCCGAGGGCTCGGGGCTTTTTATTATTCAGCCCCGAGGGCTCGGGGCTATTTTTCATTTAGCACCGAAGGCTCGGGGCTATTTTTTATTTAGCCCCGAGGGCTCGGGGCTTTTTATTATTTAGCCCCGAGGGCTCGGGGCTATTTTTTATTTAGCCCCGAGGGCTCGAGGCTTTTTATTATTTAGCCCCGAGGGCTCGGGGCTATTTTTCATTTAGCCCCGAGGGCTCGGGGCTTTTTATTATTTAGCCCTGAGGGCTCGGGGCTTTTTATTATTTAGCCCCGAGGGCTCGGGGCTTTTTATTATTTAGCCCCGAGGGCTCGGGGCTATTTTTCATTTAGCCCCGAGGGCTCGGGGCTTTTAATTATTTAGCCCCGAGGGCTCGGGGCTTTTTATTATTTAGCCCCGAGGGCTCGGGGCTTTTTATTATTTAGCCCCGAGGGCTCGGGGCTTTTTATTATTTAGCCCCGAGGGCTCGGGGCTATTTTTTATTTAGCCCCGAGGGCTCGGGGCTTTTTATTATTTAGCCCCGAGGGCTCGGGGCTTTTTATTATTTAGCCCCGAGGGCTCGGGGCTTTTTATTATTTAGCCCCGAGGGCTCGGGGCTTTTTATTATTTAGCCCCGAGATCTCGGGGCTATTTTTCATTTAGCCCCGAGGGCTCGGGGCTTTTTATTATTCAGCCCCGAGGGCTCGGGGCTATTTTTCATTTAGCACCGAAGGCTCGGGGCTATTTTTTATTTAGCCCCGAGGGCTCGGGGCTTTTTATTATTTAGCCCCGAGGGCTCGGGGCTATTTTTCATTTAGCCCCGAGGGCTCGGGGCTTTTTATTATTTAGCCCCGAGGGCTCGGGGCTTTTTATTATTTAGCCCCGAGGGCTCGGGGCTTTTAATTATTCAGCCCCGAGGGCTCGGGGCTATTTTTCATTTAGCCCCGAGGGCTCGGGGCTTTTAATTATTTAGCCCCGAGGGCTCGGGGCTATTTTTCATTTAGCCCCTAGGGCTCGGGGCTCTTTATTATTTAGCCCCGAGGGCTCGGGGCTTTTAATTATTTAGCCCCGAGGGCTCGGGGCTTTTTATTATTTAGCCCCGAGGGCTCGGGGCTTTTTATTATTTAGCCCCGAGGGCTCGGGGCTTTTTATTATTTAGCCCCGAGGGCTCGGGGCTTTTTATTATTTAGCCCTGAGGGCTCGGGGCTATTTTTCATTTAGCCCCGAGGGCTCGGGGCTTTTTATTATTTAGCCCCGGGGGCTCGGGGCTTTTTATTATTTAGCCCCGAGGGCTCGGGGCTATTTTTAATTTAGCCCCGAGGGCTCGGGGCTTTTTATTATTTAGCCCCGAGGGCTCGGGGCTTTTTATTATTTAGCCCCGAGGGCTCGGGGCTATTTTTTATTTAGCCCCGAGGGCTCGGGGCTTTTTATTATTTAGCCCCGGGGGCTCGGGGCTTTTTATTATTTAGCCCCGAGGGCTCGGGGCTTTTTATTATTTAGCCCCGAGGGCTCGGGGCTTTTTATTATTTAGCCCTGAGGGCTCAGGGCTATTTTTCATTTAGCCCCGAGGGTTCGGGGCTTTTAATTATTTAGCCCCGAGGGCTCGGGGCTATTTTTCATTTAGCCCCGAGGGCTCGGGGCTTTTTATTATTTAGCCCCGAGGGCTCGGGGCTATTTTTAATTTAGCCCCGAGGGCTCGGGGCTTTTTATTATTTAGCCCCGAGGGCTCGGGGCTTTTTATTATTTAGCCCCGAGGGCTCGGGGCTTTTTATTATTTAGCCCCGAGGGCTCGGGGCTTGTTATTATTTAGCCCCGAGATCTCGGGGCTATTTTTCATTCAGCCCCGAGGTCTCGGGGCTTTTTATTATTTAGCCCCGAGGACTCGGGGCTATTTTTTATTTAGCCCCGAGGGCTCGGGGCTTTTTATTATTTAGCTCCGAGGGCTCGGGGCTTTTTATTATTTAGCCCTGAGGGCTCGGGGCTATTTTTTATTTAGCCCCGAGGGCTCGGGGCTTTTTATTATTTAGCCCCGAGGGCTCGGGGCTATTTTTAATTTAGCCCCGAGGGCTCGGGGCTTTTTATTATTTAGCCCCGAGGGCTCGGGGCTTTTTATTATTTAGCCCCGAGGGCTCGGGGCTTTTTATTATTTAGCCCCGAGGGCTCGGGGCTTTTTATTATTTAGCCCCGGGGGCTCGGGGCTTTTTATTATTTAGCCCCGAGGGCTCGGGGCTATTTTTATTTAGCCCCGAGGGCTCGGGGCTTTTTATTATTTAGCCCTGAGGGCTCGGGGCTATTTTTCATTTAGCCCCGAGGGCTCGGGGCTTTTTATTATTCAGCCCCGAGGGCTCGGGGCTATTTTTCATTTAGCACCGAAGGCTCGGGGCTATTTTTTATTTAGCCCCGAGGGCTCGGGGCTTTTTATTATTTAGCCCCGAGGGCTCGGGGCTATTTTTTATTTAGCCCCGAGGGCTCGAGGCTTTTTATTATTTAGCCCCGAGGGCTCGGGGCTATTTTTCATTTAGCCCCGAGGGCTCGGGGCTTTTTATTATTTAGCCCCGAGGGCTCGGGGCTTTTTATTATTTAGCCCCGAGGGCTCGGGGCTATTTTTAATTTAGCCCCGAGGGCTCGGGGCTTTTTATTATTTAGCCCCGAGGGCTCGGGGCTATTTTTATTTAGCCCCGAGGGCTCGGGGCTTTTTATTATTTAGCCCTGAGGGCTCGGGGCTTTTTATTATTTAGCCCCGAGGGCTCGGGGCTATTTTTCATTTAGCCCCGAGGGCTCGGGGCTTATAATTATTTAGCCCCGAGGGCTCGGGGCTTTTTATTATTTAGCCCCGAGGGCTCGGGGCTTTTTATTATTTAGCCCCGAGGGCTCGGGGCTTTTTTTAATTTAGCCCCGAGGGCTCGGGGCTTTTTACTATTTAGCCCCGAGGGCTCGGGGCTATTTTTATTTAGCCCCGAGGGCTCGGGGCTTTTTATTATTTAGCCCTGAGGGCTCGGGGCTTTTTATTATTTAGCCCCGAGGGCTCGGGGCTTTTTATTATTTAGCCCCGAGGGCTCGGGGCTATTTTTCATTTAGCCCCGAGGGCTCGGGGCTTATAATTATTTAGCCCCGAGGGCTCGGGGCTTTTTATTATTTAGCCCCGAGGGCTCGGGGCTTTTTATTATTTAGCCCCGAGGGCTCGGGGCTTTTTATTATTTAGCCCCGAGGGCTCGGGGCTATTTTTTATTTAGCCCCGAGGGCTCGGGGCTTTTTATTATTTAGCCCCGAGGGCTCGGGGCTTTTTATTATTTAGCCCCGAGGGCTCGGGGCTTTTTATTATTTAGCCCCGAGGGCTCGGGGCTTTTTATTATTTAGCCCCGAGATCTCGGGGCTATTTTTCATTTAGCCCCGAGGGCTCGGGGCTTTTTATTATTCAGCCCCGAGGGCTCGGGGCTATTTTTCATTTAGCACCGAAGGCTCGGGGCTATTTTTTATTTAGCCCCGAGGGCTCGGGGCTTTTTATTATTTAGCCCCGAGGGCTCGGGGGTATTTTTCATTTAGCCCCGAGGGCTCGGGGCTTTTTATTATTTAGCCCCGAGGGCTCGGGGCTTTTTATTATTTAGCCCCGAGGGCTCGGGGCTTTTTATTATTTAGCCCCGAGGGCTCGGGGCTTGTTATTATTTAGCCCCGAGATCTCGGGGCTATTTTTCATTCAGCCCCGAGGGCTCGGGGCTTTTTATTATTTAGCCCCGAGGACTCGGGGCTATTTTTTATTTAGCCCCGAGGGCTCGGGGCTTTTTATTATTTAGCTCCGAGGGCTCGGGGCTTTTTATTATTTAGCCCTGAGGGCTCGGGGCTATTTTTTATTTAGCCCCGAGGGCTCGGGGCTTTTTATTATTTAGCCCCGAGGGCTCGGGGCTATTTTTAATTTAGCCCCGAGGGCTCGGGGCTTTTTATTATTTAGCCCCGAGGGCTCGGGGCTTTTTATTATTTAGCCCCGAGGGCTCGGGGCTTTTTATTATTTAGCCCCGAGGGCTCGGGGCTTTTTATTATTTAGCCCCGAGATCTCGGGGCTATTTTTCATTCAGCCCCGAGGGCTCGGGGCTTTTTATTATTCAGCCCCGAGGACTCGGGGCTATTTTTTATTTAGCCCCGAGGGCTCGGGGCTTTTTATTATTTAGCTCCGAGGGCTCGGGGCTTTTTATTATTTAGCCCTGAGGGCTCGGGGCTATTTTTTATTTAGCCCCGAGGGCTCGGGGCTTTTTATTATTTAGCCCCGAGGGCTCGGGGCTATTTTTCATTTAGCCCCGAGGGCTCGAGGCTTTTCATTATTTAGCCCCGAGGGCTCGGGGCTATTTTTCATTTAGCACCGAAGGCTCGGGGCTATTTTTTATTTAGCCCCGAGGGCTCGGGGCTTTTTATTATTTAGCCCCGAGGGCTCGGGGCTATTTTTTATTTAGCCCCGAGGGCTCGAGGCTTTTTATTATTTAGCCCCGAGGGTTCGGGGCTATTTTTCATTTAGCCCCGAGGGCTCGGGGCTTTTTATTATTTAGCCCCGAGGGCTCGGGGCTTTTTATTATTTAGCCCCTAGGGCTCGGGGCTTTTTATTATTTAGCCCCGAGATCTCGGGGCTATTTTTCATTTAGCCCCGAGGGCTCGGGGCTTTTTATTATTTAGCCCCGAGGACTCGGGGCTATTTTTTATTTAGCCCCGAGGGCTCGGGGCTTTTTATTATTTAGCCCCGAGGGCTCGGGGCTATTTTTCATTTAGCCCCGAGGGCTCGAGGCTTTTCATTATTTAGCCCCGAGGGCTCGGGGCTATTTTTCATTTAGCACCGAAGGCTCGGGGCTATTTTTTATTTAGCCCCGAGGGCTCGGGGCTTTTCATTATTTAGCCCCGAGGGCTCGGGGCTATTTTTCATTTAGCCCCGAGGGCTCGGGGCTTTTTATTATTTAGCCCCGAGGGCTCGGGGCTTTTAATTTTAGCCCCGAGGGCTCGGGGCTATTTTTCATTTAGCCCCGAGGGCTCGGGGCTTTTTATTATTTAGCCCCAAGGGCTCGGGGCTATTTTTTATTTAGCCCCGAGGGCTCGGGGCTTTTTATTATTTAGCCCCGAGGGCTCGGGGCTATTTTTCATTTAGCCCCGAGGGCTCGGGGCTTTTTATTATTTAGCCCCGAGGGCTCGGGGCTATGTTTTAGTTAGCCCCGAGGACTCGGGGCTTTTTTATTATTTAGCCCCGAGGACTCGGGGCTTTTTATTATTTAGCCCTGAGGGCTCGGGGCTTTTTATTATTTAGCCCTGAGGGCTCGGGGCTTTTTATTATTTAGCCCCGAGGGCTCGGGGCTATTTTTTATTTAGCCCCGAGGGTTCGGGGCTCTTTATTATTTAGCCCCGAGGGCTCGGGGCTTTTTATTATTTAGCCCCGAGGGCTCGGGGCTATTTTTCATTTAGCCCCGAGGGCTCGGGGCTTTCAATTATTTAGCCCCGAGGGCTCGGGGCTATTTTTCATTCAGCCCCGAGGGCTCGGGGCTTTTTATTATTTAGCCCCGAGGGCTCGGGGCTATTTTTTATTTAGCCCCGAGGGCTCGGGGCTTTTTATTATTTAGCCCCGAGGGCTCGGGGCTTTTTATTATTTAGCCCCGAGGGCTCGGGGCTTTTTGTTATTTAGCCCCGAGGGCTCGGGGCTTTTTATTATTTAGCCCCGAGATCTCGGGGCTATTTTTCATTTAGCCCCGAGGGCTCGGGGCTTTTTATTATTTAGCCCCGAGGACTCGGGGCTATTTTTTATTTAGCCCCGAGGGCTCGGGGCTTTTTATTATTTAGCCCCGAGGGCTCGGGGCTTTTTATTATTTAGCCCTGAGGGCTCGGGGCTATTTTTTATTTAGCCCCGAGGGCTCGGGGCTTTTTATTATTTAGCCCCGAGGGCTCGGGGCTATTTTTTAGTTAGCCCCGAGGGCTCGGGGCTTTTCTATTATTTAGCCCCGAGGACTCGGGGCTTTTTATTATTTAGCCCCGAGGGCTCGGGGCTTTTTATTATTTAGCCCCGAGGGCTCGGGGCTTTTTATTATTTAGCCCCGAGGGTTCGGGGCTATTTTTCATTTAGCCCCGAGGGCTCGGGGCTTTTTATTATTCAGCCCCGAGGGCTCGGGGCTATTTTTCATTTAGCACCGAAGGCTCGGGGCTATTTTTTATTTAGCCCCGAGGGCTCGGGGCTTTTTATTATTTAGCCCCGAGGGCTCGGGGCTTTTTATTATTTAGCCCCGAGGGCTCGGGGCTATTTTTTATTTAGCCCCGAGGGCTCGGGGCTTTTTATTATTTAGCCCCGAGGGCTCGGGGCTTTTTATTATTTAGCCCCGAGGGCTCGGGGCTTTTTATTATTTAGCCCCGAGGGCTCGGGGCTATTTTTCATTTAGCCCCGAGGGCTCGGGGCTTTCAATTATTTAGCCCCGAGGGCTCGGGGCTATTTTTCATTCAGCCCCGAGGGCTCGGGGCTTTTTATTATTTAGCCCCGAGGGCTCGGGGCTATTTTTTATTTAGCCCCGAGGGCTCGGGGCTTTTTATTATTTAGCCCCGAGGGCTCGGGGCTTTTTATTATTTAGCCCCGAGGGCTTGGGGCTTTTTGTTATTTAGCCCCGAGGGCTCGGGGCTTTTTATTATTTAGCCCCGAGATCTCGGGGCTATTTTTCATTTAGCCCCGAGGGCTCGGGGCTTTTTATTATTTAGCCCCGAGGACTCGGGGCTATTTTTTATTTAGCCCCGAGGGCTCGGGGCTTTTTATTATTTAGCCCCGAGGGTTCGGGGCTTTTTATTATTTAGCCCTGAGGGCTCGGGGCTATTTTTTATTTAGCCCCGAGGGCTCGGGGCTTTTTATTATTTAGCCCCGAGGGCTCGGGGCTATTTTTTAGTTAGCCCCGAGGGCTCGGGGCTTTTCTATTATTTAGCCCCGAGGACTCGGGGCTTTTTATTATTTAGCCCCGAGGGCTCGGGGCTTTTTATTATTTAGCCCCGAGGGCTCGGGGCTTTTTATTATTTAGCCCCGAGGGTTCGGGGCTATTTTTCATTTAGCCCCGAGGGCTCGGGGCTTTTTATTATTCAGCCCCGAGGGCTCGGGGCTATTTTTCATTTAGCACCGAAGGCTCGGGGCTATTTTTTATTTAGCCCCGAGGGCTCGGGGCTTTTTATTATTTAGCCCCGAGGGCTCGGGGCTATTTTTTATTTAGCCCCGAGGGCTCGAGGCTTTTTATTATTTAGCCCCGAGGGCTCGGGGCTATTTTTCATTTAGCCCCGAGGGCTCGGGGCTTTTTATTATTTAGCCCTGAGGGCTCGGGGCTTTTTATTATTTAGCCCCGAGGGCTCGGGGCTTTTTATTATTTAGCCCCGAGGGCTCGGGGCTATTTTTCATTTAGCCCCGAGGGCTCGGGGCTTTTAATTATTTAGCCCCGAGGGCTCGGGGCTTTTTATTATTTAGCCCCGAGGGCTCGGGGCTTTTTATTATTTAGCCCCGAGGGCTCGGGGCTTTTTATTATTTAGCCCCGAGGGCTCGGGGCTATTTTTTATTTAGCCCCGAGGGCTCGGGGCTTTTTATTATTTAGCCCCGAGGGCTCGGGGCTTTTTATTATTTAGCCCCGAGGGCTCGGGGCTTTTTATTATTTAGCCCCGAGGGCTCGGGGCTTTTTATTATTTAGCCCCGAGATCTCGGGGCTATTTTTCATTTAGCCCCGAGGGCTCGGGGCTTTTTATTATTCAGCCCCGAGGGCTCGGGGCTATTTTTCATTTAGCACCGAAGGCTCGGGGCTATTTTTTATTTAGCCCCGAGGGCTCGGGGCTTTTTATTATTTAGCCCCGAGGGCTCGGGGCTATTTTTCATTTAGCCCCGAGGGCTCGGGGCTTTTTATTATTTAGCCCCGAGGGCTCGGGGCTTTTTATTATTTAGCCCCGAGGGCTCGGGGCTTTTAATTATTCAGCCCCGAGGGCTCGGGGCTATTTTTCATTTAGCCCCGAGGGCTCGGGGCTTTTAATTATTTAGCCCCGAGGGCTCGGGGCTATTTTTCATTTAGCCCCTAGGGCTCGGGGCTCTTTATTATTTAGCCCCGAGGGCTCGGGGCTTTTAATTATTTAGCCCCGAGGGCTCGGGGCTTTTTATTATTTAGCCCCGAGGGCTCGGGGCTTTTTATTATTTAGCCCCGAGGGCTCGGGGCTTTTTATTATTTAGCCCCGAGGGCTCGGGGCTTTTTATTATTTAGCCCTGAGGGCTCGGGGCTATTTTTCATTTAGCCCCGAGGGCTCGGGGCTTTTTATTATTTAGCCCCGGGGGCTCGGGGCTTTATTATTTAGCCCCGAGGGCTCGGGGCTATTTTTAATTTAGCCCCGAGGGCTCGGGGCTTTTTATTATTTAGCCCCGAGGGCTCGGGGCTTTTTATTATTTAGCCCCGAGGGCTCGGGGCTATTTTTTATTTAGCCCCGAGGGCTCGGGGCTTTTTATTATTTAGCCCCGGGGGCTCGGGGCTTTTTATTATTTAGCCCCGAGGGCTCGGGGCTTTTTATTATTTAGCCCCGAGGGCTCGGGGCTTTTTATTATTTAGCCCTGAGGGCTCAGGGCTATTTTTCATTTAGCCCCGAGGGTTCGGGGCTTTTAATTATTTAGCCCCGAGGGCTCGGGGCTATTTTTCATTTAGCCCCGAGGGCTCGGGGCTTTTTATTATTTAGCCCCGAGGGCTCGGGGCTATTTTTAATTTAGCCCCGAGGGCTCGGGGCTTTTTATTATTTAGCCCCGAGGGCTCGGGGCTTTTTATTATTTAGCCCCGAGGGCTCGGGGCTTTTTATTATTTAGCCCCGAGGGCTCGGGGCTTGTTATTATTTAGCCCCGAGATCTCGGGGCTATTTTTCATTCAGCCCCGAGGTCTCGGGGCTTTTTATTATTTAGCCCCGAGGACTCGGGGCTATTTTTTATTTAGCCCCGAGGGCTCGGGGCTTTTTATTATTTAGCTCCGAGGGCTCGGGGCTTTTTATTATTTAGCCCTGAGGGCTCGGGGCTATTTTTTATTTAGCCCCGAGGGCTCGGGGCTTTTTATTATTTAGCCCCGAGGGCTCGGGGCTATTTTTAATTTAGCCCCGAGGGCTCGGGGCTTTTTATTATTTAGCCCCGAGGGCTCGGGGCTTTTTATTATTTAGCCCCGAGGGCTCGGGGCTTTTTATTATTTAGCCCCGAGGGCTCGGGGCTTTTTATTATTTAGCCCCGGGGGCTCGGGGCTTTTTATTATTTAGCCCCGAGGGCTCGGGGCTATTTTTATTTAGCCCCGAGGGCTCGGGGCTTTTTATTATTTAGCCCTGAGGGCTCGGGGCTATTTTTCATTTAGCCCCGAGGGCTCGGGGCTTTTTATTATTCAGCCCCGAGGGCTCGGGGCTATTTTTCATTTAGCCCCGAGGGCTCGGGGCTTTTTATTATTTAGCCCTGAGGGCTCGGGGCTATTTTTCATTTAGCCCCGAGGGCTCGGGGCTTTTTATTATTTAGCCCCGGGGGCTCGGGGCTTTTTATTATTTAGCCCCTAGGGCTCGGGGCTTTTTATTATTTAGCCCCGAGATCTCGGGGCTATTTTTCATTTAGCCCCGAGGGCTCGGGGCTTTTTATTATTTAGCCCCGAGGACTCGGGGCTATTTTTTATTTAGCCCCGAGGGCTCGGGGCTTTTTATTATTTAGCCCCGAGGGCTCGGGGCTATTTTTCATTTAGCCCCGAGGGCTCGAGGCTTTTCATTATTTAGCCCCGAGGGCTCGGGGCTATTTTTCATTTAGCACCGAAGGCTCGGGGCTATTTTTTATTTAGCCCCGAGGGCTCGGGGCTTTTTATTATTTAGCCCCGAGGGCTCGGGGCTATTTTTTATTTAGCCCCGAGGGCTCGAGGCTTTTTATTATTTAGCCCCGAGGGCTCGGGGCTATTTTTCATTTAGCCCCGAGGGCTCGGGGCTTTTTATTATTTAGCCCCGAGGGCTCGGGGCTTTTAATTTTAGCCCCGAAGGCTCGGGGCTATTTTTCATTTAGCCCCGAGGGCTCGGGGCTTTTTATTATTTAGCCCCGAGGGCTCGGGGCTATTTTTTATTTAGCCCCGAGGGCTCGGGGCTTTTTATTATTTAGCCCCGAGGGCTCGGGGCTATTTTTCATTTAGCCCCGAGGGCTCGGGGCTTTTTATTATTTAGCCCCGAGGGCTCGGGGCTATGTTTTAGTTAGCCCCGAGGGCTCGGGGCTTTTTTATTATTTAGCCCCGAGGACTCGGGGCTTTTTATTATTTAGCCCTGAGGGCTCGGGGCTTTTTATTATTTAGCCCTGAGGGCTCGGGGCTTTTTATTATTTAGCCCCGAGGGCTCGGGGCTATTTTTTATTTAGCCCCGAGGGCTCGGGGCTCTTTATTATTTAGCCCCGAGGGCTCGGGGCTTTTTATTATTTAGCCCCGAGGGCTCGGGGCTATTTTTCATTTAGCCCCGAGGGCTCGGGGCTTTCAATTATTTAGCCCCGAGGGCTCGGGGCTATTTTTCATCCAGCCCCGAGGGCTCGGGGCTTTTTATTATTTAGCCCCGAGGGCTCGGGGCTATTTTTTATTTAGCCCCGAGGGCTCGGGGCTTTTTATTATTTAGCCCCGAGGGCTCGGGGCTTTTTATTATTTAGCCCCGAGGGCTCGGGGCTTTTTGTTATTTAGCCCCGAGGGCTCGGGGCTTTTTATTATTTAGCCCCGAGATCTCGGGGCTATTTTTCATTTAGCCCCGAGGGCTCGGGGCTTTTTATTATTTAGCCCCGAGGACTCGGGGCTATTTTTTATTTAGCCCCGAGGGCTCGGGGCTTTTTATTATTTAGCCCCGAGGGCTCGGGGCTTTTTATTATTTAGCCCTGAGGGCTCGGGGCTATTTTTTATTTAGCCCCGAGGGCTCGGGGCTTTTTATTATTTAGCCCCGAGGGCTCGGGGCTATTTTTTAGTTAGCCCCGAGGGCTCGGGGCTTTTCTATTATTTAGCCCCGAGGACTCGGGGCTTTTTATTATTTAGCCCCGAGGGCTCGGGGCTTTTTATTATTTAGCCCCGAGGACTCGGGGCTATTTTTTATTTAGCCCCGAGGGCTCGGGGCTTTTTATTATTTAGCCCCGAGGGCTCGGGGCTTTTTATTATTTAGCCCTGAGGGCTCGGGGCTATTTTTTATTTAGCCCCGAGGGCTCGGGGCTTTTTATTATTTAGCCCCGAGGGCTCGGGGCTATTTTTTAGTTAGCCCCGAGGGCTCGGGGCTTTTCTATTATTTAGCCCCGAGGACTCGGGGCTTTTTATTATTTAGCCCCGAGGGCTCGGGGCTTTTTATTATTTAGCCCCGAGGGCTCGGGGCTTTTTATTATTTAGCCCCGAGGGTTCGGGGCTATTTTTCATTTAGCCCCGAGGGCTCGGGGCTTTTTATTATTCAGCCCCGAGGGCTCGGGGCTATTTTTCATTTAGCACCGAAGGCTCGGGGCTTTTTATTATTTAGCCCCGAGGGCTCGGGGCTTTTTATTATTTAGCCCTGAGGGCTCGGGGCTATTTTTTATTTAGCCCCGAGGGCTCGGGGCTTTTTATTATTTAGCCCCGAGGGCTCGGGGCTATTTTTTAGTTAGCCCCGAGGGCTCGGGGCTTTTCTATTATTTAGCCCCGAGGACTCGGGGCTTTTTATTATTTAGCCCCGAGGGCTCGGGGCTTTTTATTATTTAGCCCCGAGGGCTCGGGGCTTTTTATTATTTAGCCCCGAGGGTTCGGGGCTATTTTTCATTTAGCACCGAAGGCTCGGGGCTATTTTTTATTTAGCCCCGAGGGCTCGGGGCTTTTTATTATTTAGCCCCGAGGGCTCGGGGCTATTTTTTATTTAGCCCCGAGGGCTCGAGGCTTTTTATTATTTAGCCCCGAGGGCTCGGGGCTATTTTTCATTTAGCCCCGAGGGCTCGGGGCTTTTTATTATTTAGCCCCGAGGGCTCGGGGCTATTTTTAATTTAGCCCCGAGGGCTCGGGGCTTTTTATTATTTAGCCCCGAGGGCTCGGGGCTATTTTTATTTAGCCCCGAGGGCTCGGGGCTTTTTATTATTTAGCCCTGAGGGCTCGGGGCTTTTTATTATTTAGCCCCGAGGGCTCGGGGCTTTTTATTATTTAGCCCCGAGGGCTCGGGGCTATTTTTCATTTAGCCCCGAGGGCTCGGGGCTTTTAATTATTTAGCCCCGAGGGCTCGGGGCTTTTTATTATTTAGCCCCGAGGGCTCGGGGCTTTTTATTATTTAGCCCCGAGGGCTCGGGGCTTTTTATTATTTAGCCCCGAGGGCTCGGGGCTATTTTTTATTTAGCCCCGAGGGCTCGGGGCTTTTTATTATTTAGCCCCGAGGGCTCGGGGCTTTTTATTATTTAGCCCCGAGGAATCGGGGCGTTTTATTATTTAGCCCCGAGGGCTCGGGGCTTTTTATTATTTAGCCCCGAGATCTCGGGGCTATTTTTCAGTTAGCCCCGAGGGCTCGGGGCTTTTTATTATTCAGCCCCGAGGGCTCGGGGCTATTTTTCATTTAGCACCGAAGGCTCGGGGCTATTTTTTATTTAGCCCCGAGGGCTCGGGGCTTTTTATTATTCAGCCCCGAGGGCTCGGGGCTATTTTTCATTTAGCCCCGAGGGCTCGGGGCTTTTTATTATTTAGCCCCGAGGGCTCGGGGCTTTTTATTATTTAGCCCCGAGGGCTCGGGGCTTTTAATTATTCAGCCCCGAGGGCTCGGGGCTATTTTTCATTTAGCCCCGAGGGCTCGGGGCTTTTAATTATTTAGCCCCGAGGGCTCGGGGCTATTTTTCATTTAGCCCCGAGGGCTCGGGGCTTTTTATTATTCAGCCCCGAGGGCTCGGGGCTATTTTTCATTTAGCACCGAAGGCTCGGGGCTATTTTTTATTTAGCCCCGAGGGCTCGGGGCTTTTTATTATTCAGCCCCGAGGGCTCGGGGCTATTTTTCATTTAGCCCCGAGGGCTCGGGGCTTTTTATTATTTAGCCCCGAGGGCTCGGGGCTTTTTATTATTTAGCCCCGAGGGCTCGGGGCTTTTAATTATTCAGCCCCGAGGGCTCGGGGCTATTTTTTATTTAGCCCCGAGGGCTCGGGGCTTTTAATTATTTAGCCCCGAGGGCTCGGGGCTATTTTTCATTTAGCCCCGAGGGCTCGAGGCTTTTCATTATTTAGCCCCGAGGGCTCGGGGCTATTTTTCATTTAGCACCGAAGGCTCGGGGCTATTTTTTATTTAGCCCCGAGGGCTCGGGGCTTTTTATTATTTAGCCCCGAGGGCTCGGGGCTATTTTTTATTTAGCCCCGAGGGCTCGAGGCTTTTTATTATTTAGCCCCGAGGGCTCGGGGCTATTTTTCATTTAGCCCCGAGGGCTCGGGGCTTTTTATTATTTAGCCCCGAGGGCTCGGGGCTTTTAATTTTAGCCCCGAAGGCTCGGGGCTATTTTTCATTTAGCCCCGAGGGCTCGGGGCTTTTTATTATTTAGCCCCGAGGGCTCGGGGCTATTTTTTATTTAGCCCCGAGGGCTCGGGGCTTTTTATTATTTAGCCCCGAGGGCTCGGGGCTATTTTTCATTTAGCCCCGAGGGCTCGGGGCTTTTTATTATTTAGCCCCGAGGGCTCGGGGCTATGTTTTAGTTAGCCCCGAGGGCTCGGGGCTTTTTTATTATTTAGCCCCGAGGACTCGGGGCTTTTTATTATTTAGCCCTGAGGGCTCGGGGCTTTTTATTATTTAGCCCTGAGGGCTCGGGGCTTTTTATTATTTAGCCCCGAGGGCTCGGGGCTATTTTTTATTTAGCCCCGAGGGCTCGGGGCTCTTTATTATTTAGCCCCGAGGGCTCGGGGCTTTTTATTATTTAGCCCCGAGGGCTCGGGGCTATTTTTCATTTAGCCCCGAGGGCTCGGGGCTTTCAATTATTTAGCCCCGAGGGCTCGGGGCTATTTTTCATCCAGCCCCGAGGGCTCGGGGCTTTTTATTATTTAGCCCCGAGGGCTCGGGGCTATTTTTTATTTAGCCCCGAGGGCTCGGGGCTTTTTATTATTTAGCCCCGAGGGCTCGGGGCTTTTTATTATTTAGCCCCGAGGGCTCGGGGCTTTTTGTTATTTAGCCCCGAGGGCTCGGGGCTTTTTATTATTTAGCCCCGAGATCTCGGGGCTATTTTTCATTTAGCCCCGAGGGCTCGGGGCTTTTTATTATTTAGCCCCGAGGACTCGGGGCTATTTTTTATTTAGCCCCGAGGGCTCGGGGCTTTTTATTATTTAGCCCCGAGGGCTCGGGGCTTTTTATTATTTAGCCCTGAGGGCTCGGGGCTATTTTTTATTTAGCCCCGAGGGCTCGGGGCTTTTTATTATTTAGCCCCGAGGGCTCGGGGCTATTTTTTAGTTAGCCCCGAGGGCTCGGGGCTTTTCTATTATTTAGCCCCGAGGACTCGGGGCTTTTTATTATTTAGCCCCGAGGGCTCGGGGCTTTTTATTATTTAGCCCCGAGGGCTCGGGGCTTTTTATTATTTAGCCCCGAGGGTTCGGGGCTATTTTTCATTTAGCCCCGAGGGCTCGGGGCTTTTTATTATTCAGCCC
This sequence comes from Aleiodes leptofemur, assembly GCA_963942555.1. Taxonomy (NCBI): domain Eukaryota; kingdom Metazoa; phylum Arthropoda; class Insecta; order Hymenoptera; family Braconidae; genus Aleiodes; species Aleiodes leptofemur. Next base: position 10,701,306 of record OZ012614.1, read on the forward strand.
CGAGGGCTCGGGGCTATTTTTCATTTAGCACCGAAGGCTCGGGGCTTTTTATTATTTAGCCCCGAGGGCTCGGGGCTTTTTATTATTTAGCCCTGAGGGCTCGGGGCTATTTTTTATTTAGCCCTGAGGGCTCGGGGCTTTTTATTATTTAGCCCCGAGGGCTCGGGGCTTTTTATTATTTAGCCCCGAGGGCTCGGGGCTATTTTTCATTTAGCCCCGAGGGCTCGGGGCTTTTAATTATTTAGCCCCGAGGGCTCGGGGCTTTTTATTATTTAGCCCCGAGGGCTCGGGGCTTTTATTATTTAGCCCCGAGGGCTCGGGGCTTTTTATTATTTAGCCCCGAGGGCTCGGGGCTATTTTTTATTTAGCCCCGAGGGCTCGGGGCTTTTTATTATTTAGCCCCGAGGGCTCGGGGCTTTTTATTATTTAGCCCCGAGGAATCGGGGCGTTTTATTATTTAGCCCCGAGGGCTCGGGGCTTTTTATTATTTAGCCCCGAGATCTCGGGGCTATTTTTCAGTTAGCCCCGAGGGCTCGGGGCTTTTTATTATTCAGCCCCGAGGGCTCGGGGCTATTTTTCATTTAGCACCGAAGGCTCGGGGCTATTTTTTATTTAGCCCCGAGGGCTCGGGGCTTTTTATTATTCAGCCCCGAGGGCTCGGGGCTATTTTTCATTTAGCCCCGAGGGCTCGGGGCTTTTTATTATTTAGCCCCGAGGGCTCGGGGCTTTTTATTATTTAGCCCCGAGGGCTCGGGGCTTTTAATTATTCAGCCCCGAGGGCTCGGGGCTATTTTTCATTTAGCCCCGAGGGCTCGGGGCTTTTAATTATTTAGCCCCGAGGGCTCGGGGCTATTTTTCATTTAGCCCCGAGGGCTCGGGGCTTTTTATTATTCAGCCCCGAGGGCTCGGGGCTATTTTTCATTTAGCACCGAAGGCTCGGGGCTATTTTTTATTTAGCCCCGAGGGCTCGGGGCTTTTTATTATTCAGCCCCGAGGGCTCGGGGCTATTTTTCATTTAGCCCCGAGGGCTCGGGGCTTTTTATTATTTAGCCCCGAGGGCTCGGGGCTTTTTATTATTTAGCCCCGAGGGCTCGGGGCTTTTAATTATTCAGCCCCGAGGGCTCGGGGCTATTTTTCATTTAGCCCCGAGGGCTCGGGGCTTTTAATTATTTAGCCCCGAGGGCTCGGGGCTATTTTTCATTTAGCCCCGAGGGCTCGGGGCTTTTAATTATTTAGCCCCGAGGGCTCGGGGCTTTTAATTATTCAGCCCCGAGGGCTCGGGGCTATTTTTCATTTAGCCCCGAGGGCTCGGGGCTTTTAATTATTTAGCCCCGAGGGCTCGGGGCTTTTTATTATTTAGCCCCGAGGGCTCGGGGCTTTTAATTATTCAGACCCGAGGGCTCGGGGCTATTTTTCATTTAGCCCCGAGGGCTCGGGGCTTTTAATTATTTAGCCCCGAGGGCTCGGGGCTATTTTTCATTTAGCCCCGAGGGCTCGGGGCTTTTTATTATTTAGCCCCGAGGGCTCGGGGCTTTTTATTATTTAGCCCCGAGGGCTCGGGGCTTTTAATTATTCAGCCCCGAGGGCTCGGGGCTATTTTTCATTTAGCCCCGAGGGCTCGGGGCTTTTAATTATTTAGCCCCGAGGGCTCGGGGCTATTTTTCATTTAGCCCCGAGGGCTCGGGGCTCTTTATTATTTAGCCCCGAGGGCTCGGGGCTTTTAATTATTTAGCCCCGAGGGCTCGGGGCTTTTTATTATTTAGCCCCGAGGGCTCGGGGCTATTTTTTATTTAGCCCCGAGGGCTCGGGGCTTTTTATTATTTAGCCCCGAGGGCTCGGGGCTTTTTATTATTTAGCCCCGAGGGCTCGGGGCTTTTTATTATTTAGCCCCGAGGGCTCGGGGCTTTTTATTATTTAGCCCCGAGGGCTCGGGGCTTTTTATTATTTAGCCCTGAGGGCTCGGGGCTATTTTTCATTTAGCCCCGAGGGCTCGGGGCTTTTTATTATTTAGCCCCGGGGGCTCGGGGCTTTTTATTATTTAGCCCCGAGGGCTCGGGGCTATTTTTAATTTAGCCCCGAGGGCTCGGGGCTTTTTATTATTTAGCCCCGAGGGCTCGGGGCTTTTTATTATTTAGCCCCGAGGGCTCGGGGCTATTTTTTATTTAGCCCCGAGGGCTCGGGGCTTTTTCTTATTTAGCCCCGGGGGCTCGGGGCTTTTAATTATTCAGCCCCGAGGGCTCGGGGCTATTTTTCATTTAGCCCCGAGGGCTCGGGGCTTTTTATTATTTAGCCCCGAGGGCTCGGGGCTATTTTTCATTTAGCCCCGAGGGCTCGGGGCTTTTAATTATTTAGCCCCGAGGGCTCGGGGCTTTTAATTATTCAGCCCCGAGGGCTCGGGGCTATTTTTCATTTAGCCCCGAGGGCTCGGGGCTTTTAATTATTTAGCCCCGAGGGCTCGGGGCTTTTTATTATTTAGCCCCGAGGGCTCGGGGCTTTTAATTATTCAGCCCCGAGGGCTCGGGGCTATTTTTCATTTAGCCCCGAGGGCTCGGGGCTTTTAATTATTTAGCCCCGAGGGCTCGGGGCTATTTTTCATTTAGCCCCGAGGGCTCGGGGCTCTTTATTATTTAGCCCCGAGGGCTCGGGGCTTTTAATTATTTAGCCCCGAGGGCTCGGGGCTTTTTATTATTTAGCCCCGAGGGCTCGGGGCTATTTTTTATTTAGCCCCGAGGGCTCGGGGCTTTTAATTATTTAGCCCCGAGGGCTCGGGGCTATTTTTCATTTAGCCCCGAGGGCTCGGGGCTTTTTATTATTTAGCCCCGAGGGCTCGGGGCTTTTTATTATTTAGCCCCGAGGGCTCGGGGCTTTTAATTATTCAGCCCCGAGGGCTCGGGGCTATTTTTCATTTAGCCCCGAGGGCTCGGGGCTTTTAATTATTTAGCCCCGAGGGCTCGGGGCTATTTTTCATTTAGCCCCGAGGGCTCGGGGCTTTTAATTATTTAGCCCCGAGGGCTCGGGGCTTTTAATTATTCAGCCCCGAGGGCTCGGGGCTATTTTTCATTTAGCCCCGAGGGCTCGGGGCTTTTAATTATTTAGCCCCGAGGGCTCGGGGCTTTTTATTATTGAGCCCCGAGGGCTCGGGGCTTTTAATTATTCAGCCCCGAGGGCTCGGGGCTATTTTTCATTTAGCCCCGAGGGCTCGGGGCTTTTAATTATTTAGCCCCGAGGGCTCGGGGCTATTTTTCATTTAGCCCCGAGGGCTCGGGGCTTTTTATTATTTAGCCCCGAGGGCTCGGGGCTTTTTATTATTTAGCCCCGAGGGCTCGGGGCTTTTAATTATTCAGCCCCGAGGGCTCGGGGCTATTTTTCATTTAGCCCCGAGGGCTCGGGGCTTTTAATTATTTAGCCCCGAGGGCTCGGGGCTATTTTTCATTTAGCCCCGAGGGCTCGGGGCTCTTTATTATTTAGCCCCGAGGGCTCGGGGCTTTTAATTATTTAGCCCCGAGGGCTCGGGGCTTTTTATTATTTAGCCCCGAGGGCTCGGGGCTATTTTTTATTTAGCCCCGAGGGCTCGGGGCTTTTTATTATTTAGCCCCGAGGGCTCGGGGCTTTTTATTATTTAGCCCCGAGGGCTCGGGGCTTTTTATTATTTAGCCCCGAGGGCTCGGGGCTTTTTATTATTTAGCCCCGAGGGCTCGGGGCTTTTTATTATTTAACCCCGAGATCTCGGGGCTATTTTTCATTTAGCCCCGAGGGCTCGGGGCTTTTTATTATTTGGCCCCGAGGACTCGGGGCTTTTTATTATTTAGCCCCGAGGGCTCGGGGCTTTTAATTATTCAGCCCCGAGGGCTCGGGGCTATTTTTCATTTAGCCCCGAGGGCTCGGGGCTTTTAATTATTTAGCCCCGAGGGCTCGGGGCTATTTTTCATTTAGCCCCGAGGGCTCGGGGCTCTTTATTATTTAGCCCCGAGGGCTCGGGGCTTTTAATTATTTAGCCCCGAGGGCTCGGGGCTTTTTATTATTTAGCCCCGAGGGCTCGGGGCTATTGTTTATTTAGCCCCGAGGGCTCGGGGCTTTTTATTATTTAGCCCCGAGGGCTCGGGGCTTTTTATTATTTAGCCCCGAGGGCTCGGGGCTTTTTATTATTTAGCCCCGAGGGCTCGGGGCTTTTTATTATTTAGCCCCGAGGGCTCGGGGCTTTTTATTATTTAACCCCGAGATCTCGGGGCTATTTTTCATTTAGCCCCGAGGGCTCGGGGCTTTTTATTATTTGGCCCCGAGGACTCGGGGCTATTTTTTATTTAGCCCCGAGGGCTCGGGGCTTTTTATTATTTAGCCCCGAGGGCTCGGGGCTATTTTTCATTTAGCCCCGAGGGCTCGAGGCTTTTTATTATTTAGCCCCGAGGGTTCGGGGCTATTTTTCATTTAGCCCCGAGGGCTCGGGGCTTTTTATTATTTAGCCCCGAGGGCTCGGGGCTATTTTTTATTTAGCCCCGAGGGCTCGGGGCTTTTTATTATTTAGCCCCGAGGGCTCGGGGCTTTTTATTATTTAGCCCCGAGGGCTCGGGGCTTTTTATTATTTAGCCCCGAGGGTTCGGGGCTATTTTTCATTTAGCCCCGAGGGCTCGGGGCTTTTTATTATTTAGCCCCGAGGGCTCGGGGCTTTTTATTATTTAGCCCCGAGGGCTCGGGGCTTTTTATTATTTAGCCCCGAGATCTCGGGGCTATTTTTCATTTAGCCCCGAGGGCTCGGGGCTTTTTATTATTTAGCCCCGAGGACTCGGGGCTATTTTTTATTTAGCCCCGAGGGCTCGGGGCTATTTTTCATTTAGCCCCGAGGGCTCGAGGCTTTTCATTATTTAGCCCCGAGGGCTCGGGGCTATTTTTCATTTAGCACCGAAGGCTCGGGGCTATTTTTTATTTAGCCCCGAGGGCTCGGGGCTTATTATTATTTAGCCCCGAGGGCTCGGGGCTATTTTTTATTTAGCCCCGAGGGCTCGAGGCTTTTTATTATTTAGCCCCGAGGGCTCGGGGCTATTTTTCATTTAGCCCCGAGGGCTCGGGGCTTTTTATTATTTAGCCCCGAGGGCTCGGGGCTTTTAATTTTAGCCCCGAGGGCTCGGGGCTATTTTTCATTTAGCCCCGAGGGCTCGGGGCTTTTTATTATTTAGCCCCGAGGGCTCGGGGCTATTTTTTATTTAGCCCCGAGGGCTCGGGGCTTTTTATTATTTAGCCCCGAGGGCTCGGGGCTATTTTTCATTTAGCCCCGAGGGCTCAGGGCTTTTTATTATTTAGCCCCGAGGGCTCGGGGCTATGTTTTAGTTAGCCCCGAGGGCTCGGGGCTTTTTTATTATTTAGCCCCGAGGACTCGGGGCTTTTTATTATTTAGCCCTGAGGGCTCGGGGCTTTTTATTATTTAGCCCTAAGGGCTCGGGGCTTTTTATTATTTAGCCCCGAGGGCTCGGGGCTATTTTTTATTTAGCCCCGAGGGCTCGGGGCTCTTTATTATTTAGCCCCGAGGGCTCGGGGCTTTTCATTATTTAGCCCCGAGGGCTCGGGGCTATTTTTCATTTAGCCCCGAGGGCTCGGGGCTTTCAATTATTTAGCCCCGCGGGCTCGGGGCTATTTTTCATTCAGCCCCGAGGGCTCGGGGCTTTTTATTATTTAGCCCCGAGGGCTCGGGGCTATTTTTTATTTAGCCCCGAGGGCTCGGGGCTTTTTATTATTTAGCCCCGAGGGCTCGGGGCTTTCAATTATTTAGCCCCGAGGGCTCGGGGCTATTTTTCATTCAGCCCCGAGGGCTCGGGGCTTTTTATTATTTAGCCCCGAGGGCTCGAGGCTATTTTTTATTTAGCCCCGAGGGCTCGGGGCTTTTTATTATTTAGCCCCGAGGGCTCGGGGCTTTTTATTATTTAGCCCCGAGGGCTCGGGGCTTTTTATTATTTAGCCCCGAGGGCTCGGGGCTTTCAATTATTTAGCCCCGAGGGCTCGGGGCTATTTTTCATTCAGCCCCGAGGGCTCGGGGCTTTTTATTATTTAGCCCCGAGGGCTCGGGGCTATTTTTTATTTGGCCCCGAGGGCTCGGGGCTTTTTATTATTTAGCCCCGAGGGCTCGGGGCTTTTTATTATTTAGCCCCGAGGGCTCGGGGCTTTTTATTATTTAGCCCCGAGGGCTCGGGGCTTTTTATTATTCAGCCCCGAGATCTCGGGGCTATTTTTCATTTAGCCCCGAGGGCTCGGGGCTTTTTATTATTTAGCCCCGAGGACTCGGGGCTATTTTTTATTTAGCCCCAAGGGCTCGGGGCTTTTTATTATTTAGCCCCGAGGGCTCGGGGCTTTTTATTATTTAGCCCTGAGAGCTCGGGGCTATTTTTTATTTAGCCCCGAGGGCTCGGGGCTTTTTATTATTTAGCCCCGAGGGCTCGGGGCTATTTTTTAGTTAGCCCCGAGGGCTCGGGGCTTTTCTATTATTTAGCCCCGAGGACTCGGGGCTTTTTATTATTTAGCCCCGAGGGCTCGGGGCTTTTTATTATTTAGCCCCGAGGGCTCGGGGCTTTTTATTATTTAGCCCCGAGGGTTCGGGGCTATTTTTCATTTAGCCCCGAGGGCTCGGGGCTTTTTATTATTCAGCCCCGAGGGCTCGGGGCTATTTTTCATTTAGCACCGAAGGCTCGGGGCTATTTTTTATTTAGCCCCGAGGGCTCGGGGCTTTTTATTATTTAGCCCCGAGGGCTCGGGGCTATTTTTTATTTAGCCCCATGGGCTCGAGGCTTTTTATTATTTAGCCCCGAGGGCTCGGGGCTATTTATTATTTAGCCCCGAGGGCTCGGGGCTTTTTATTATTTAGCCCCGAGGGCTCGGGGCTATTTTTAATTTAGCCCCGAGGGCTCGGGGCTTTTTATTATTTAGCCCCGAGGGCTCGGGGCTTATTATTATTTAGCCCCGAGGGCTCGGGGCTTTTTATTATTTAGCCCCGAGTGCTCGGGGCCATTTTTTATATAGCCCCGAGGGCTCGAGGCTTTTTATTATTTAGCCCCTAGGGGTCGGGGCTTTTTATTATTAAGCTCCGAGGGCTCGGGGCTCTTTATTATTTAGCCCCGAGGGCTCGGGGCTTTTTATTATTCAGCCCCGAGGGCTCGGGGCTATTTTTCATTTAGCCCCGAGGGCTCGGGGCTTTCAATTATTTAGCCCCGAGGGCTCGGGGCTATTTTTCATTCAGCCCCGAGGGCTCGGGGCTTTTTATTATTTAGCCCCGAGGGCTCGGGGCTATTCTTTATTTAGCCCCGAGGGCTCGGGGCTTTTTATTATTTAGCCCCGAGGGCTCGGGGCTATTTTTAATTTAGCCCCGAGGGCTCGGGGCTTTTTATTATTTAGCCCCGAGGGCTCGGGGCTATTTTTATTTAGCCCCGAGGGCTCGGGGCTTTTTATTATTTAGCCCCGAGGGCTCGGGGCTTTTTATTATTTAGCCCCGAGGGCTCGGGGCTTTTTATTATTCAGCCCCGAGGGCTCGGGGCTATTTTTCATTTAGCCCCGAGGGCTCGGGGCTTTCAATTATTTAGCCCCGAGGGCTCGGGGCTATTTTTCATTCAGCCCCGAGGGCTCGGGGCTTTTTATTATTTAGCCCCGAGGGCTCGGGGCTCTTTATTATTTAGCCCCGAGGGCTCGGGGCTTTTTATTATTCAGCCCCGAGGGCTCGGGGCTATTTTTCATTTAGCCCCGAGGGCTCGGGGCTTTCAATTATTTAGCCCCGAGGGCTCGGGGCTATTTTTCATTCAGCCCCGAGGGCTCGGGGCTTTTTATTATTTAGCCCCGAGGGCTCGGGGCTTTTTATTATTTAGCTCCGAGGGCTCGGGGCTTTTTATTATTTAGCCCTGAGGGCTCGGGGCTATTTTTTATTTAGCCCCGAGGGCTCGGGGCTTTTTATTATTTAGCCCCGAGGGCTCGGGGCTTTTTATTATTTAGCCCCGAGGGCTCGGGGCTTTTTATTATTTAGCCCCGAGGGTTCGGGGCTATTTTTCATTTAGCCCCGAGGGCTCGGGGCTTTTTATTATTTAGCCCCGAGGGCTCGGGGCTTTTTATTATTTAGCCCCTAGGGCTCGGGGCTTTTTATTATTTAGCCCCGAGATCTCGGGGCTATTTTTCATTTAGCCCCGAGGGCTCGGGGCTTTTTATTATTTAGCCCCGAGGACTCGGGGCTATTTTTTATTTAGCCCCGAGGGCTCGGGGCTTTTTATTATTTAGCCCCGAGGGCTCGGGGCTATTTTTCATTTAGCCCCGAGGGCTCGAGGCTTTTCATTATTTAGCCCCGAGGGCTCGGGGCTATTTTTCATTTAGCACCGAAGGCTCGGGGCTATTTTTTATTTAGCCCCGAGGGCTCGGGGCTTTTTATTATTTAGCCCCGAGGGCTCGGGGCTTTTAACTTTAGCCCCGAGGGCTCGGGGCTATTTTTCATTTAGCCCCGAGGGCTCGGGGCTTTTTATTATTTAGCCCCGAGGGCTCGGGGCTATTTTTCATTTAGCCCCGAGGGCTCGGGGCTTTTTATTATTTAGCCCCGAGGGCTCGGGGCTATTTTTTATTTAGCCCCGAGGGCTCGGGGCTTTTTATTATTTAGCCCCGAGGGCTCGGGGCTATTTTTCATTTAGCCCCGAGGGCTCGGGGCTTTTTATTATTTAGCCCCGAGGGCTCGGGGCTATGTTTTAGTTAGCCCCGAGGGCTCGGGGCTTTTTTATTATTTAGCCCCGAGGACTCGGGGCTTTTTATTATTTAGCCCTGAGGGCTCGGGGCTTTTTAGTATTTAGCCCTGAGGGCTCGGGGCTTTTTATTATTTAGCCCCGAGGGCTCGGGGCTATTTTTTATTTAGCCCCAAGGGCTCGGGGCTCTTTATTATTTAGCCCCGAGGGCTCGGGGCTTTTTATTATTTAGCCCCGAGGGCTCGGGGCTATTTTTCATTTAGCCCCGAGGGCTCGGGGCTTTCAATTATTTAGCCCCGAGGGCTCGGGGCTATTTTTCATTCAGCCCCGAGGGCTCGGGGCTTTTTATTATTTAGCCCCGAGGGCTCGGGGCTATTTTTTATTTAGCCCCGAGGGCTCGGGGCTTTTTATTATTTAGCCCCGAGGGCTCGGGGCTTTTTATTATTTAGCCCCGAGGGCTCGGGGCTTTTTGTTATTTAGCCCCGAGGGCTCGGGGCTTTTTATTATTTAGCCCCGAGATCTCGGGGCTATTTTTCATTTAGCCCCGAGGGCTCGGGGCTTTTTATTATTTAGCCCCGAGGACTCGGGGCTATTTTTTATTTAGCCCCGAGGGCTCGGGGCTTTTTATTATTTAGCCCCGAGGGCTCGGGGCTTTTTATTATTTAGCCCTGAGGGCTCGGGGCTATTTTTTATTTAGCCCCGAGGGCTCGGGGCTTTTTATTATTTAGCCCCGAGGGCTCGGGGCTATTTTTTAGTTAGCCCCGAGGGCTCGGGGCTTTTCTATTATTTAGCCCCGAGGACTCGGGGCTTTTTATTATTTAGCCCCGAGGGCTCGGGGCTTTTTATTATTTAGCCCCGAGGGCTCGGGGCTTTTTATTATTTAGCCCCGAGGGTTCGGGGCTATTTTTCATTTAGCCCCGAGGGCTCGGGGCTTTTTATTATTCAGCCCCGAGGGCTCGGGGCTATTTTTCATTTAGCACCGAAGGCTCGGGGCTATTTTCTATTTAGCCCCGAGGGCTCGGGGCTTTTTATTATTTAGCCCCGAGGGCTCGGGGCTATTTTTTATTTAGCCCCGAGGGCTCGAGGCTTTTTATTATTTAGCCCCGAGGGCTCGGGGCTATTTTTCATTTAGCCCCGAGGGCTCGGGGCTTTTTATTATTTAGCCCCGAGGGCTCGGGGCTATTTTTTATTTAGCCCCGAGGGCTCGGGGCTTTTTATTATTTAGCCCCGAGGGCTCGGGGCTATTTTTTAGTTAGCCCCGAGGGCTCGGGGCTTTTCTATTATTTAGCCCCGAGGACTCGGGGCTTTTTATTATTTAGCCCCGAGGGCTCGGGGCTTTTTATTATTTAGCCCCGAGGGCTCGGGGCTTTTTATTATTTAGCCCCGAGGGTTCGGGGCTATTTTTCATTTAGCCCCGAGGGCTCGGGGCTTTTTATTATTCAGCCCCGAGGGCTCGGGGCTATTTTTCATTTAGCACCGAAGGCTCGGGGCTATTTTTTATTTAGCCCCGAGGGCTCGGGGCTTTTTATTATTTAGCCCCGAGGGCTCGGGGCTATTTTTCATTTAGCCCCGAGGGCTCGGGGCTTTTTATTATTTAGCCCCGAGGGCTCGGGGCTATTTTTAATTTAGCCCCGAGGGCTCGGGGCTTTTTATTATTTAGCCCCGAGGGCTCGGGGCTATTTTTATTTAGCCCCGAGGGCTCGGGGCTTTTCATTATTTAGCCCTGAGGGCTCGGGGCTTTTTATTATTTAGGCCCGAGGGCTCGGGGCTTTTTATTATTTAGCCCCGAGGGCTCGGGGCTATTTTTATTTAGCCCCGAGGGCTCGGGGCTTTTCATTATTTAGCCCTGAGGGCTCGGGGCTTTTTATTATTTAGGCCCGAGGGCTCGGGGCTTTTTATTATTTAGCCCCGAGGGCTCGGGGCTATTTTTCATTTAGCCCCGAGGGCTCGGGGCTTTTAATTATTTAGCCCCGAGGGCTCGGGGCTTTTTATTATTTAGCCCCGAGGGCTCGGGGCTTTTTATTATTTAGCCCCGAGGGCTCGGGGCTATTTTTCATTTAGCCCCGAGGGCTCGGGGCTTTTTATTATTTAGCCCCGAGGGCTCGGGGCTATTTTTAATTTAGCCCCGAGGGCTCGGGGCTTTTTATTATTTAGCCCCGAGGGCTCGGGGCTATTTTTATTTAGCCCCGAGGGCTCGGGGCTTTTCATTATTTAGCCCTGAGGGCTCGGGGCTTTTTATTATTTAGGCCCGAGGGCTCGGGGCTTTTTATTATTTAGCCCCGAGGGCTCGGGGCTATTTTTCATTTAGCCCCGAGGGCTCGGGGCTTTTAATTATTTAGCCCCGAGGGCTCGCGGCTTTTTATTATTTAGCCCCGAGGGCTCGGGGCTTTTTATTATTTAGCCCCGAGGGCTCGGGGCTTTTTATTATTTAGCCCCGAGGGCTCGGGGCTATTTTTTATTTAGCCCCGAGGGCTCGGGGCTTTTTATTATTTAGCCCCGAGGGCTCGGGGCTATTTTTAATTTAGCCCCGAGGGCTCGGGGCTTTTTATTATTTAGCCCCGAGGGCTCGGGGCTTTTTATTATTTAGCCCCGAGGGCTCGGGGCTTTTTATTATTTAGCCCCGAGGGCTCGGGGCTTTTTATTATTTAGCCCCGAGGGCTCGGGGCTTTTTATTATTTAGCCCTGAGGGCTCGGGGCTATTTTTCATTTAGCCCCGAGGGCTCGGGGCTTTTTATTATTTAGCCCCGGGGGCTCGGGGCTTTCTATTATTTAGCCCCGAGGGCTCGGGGCTATTTTTAATTTAGCCCCGAGGGCTCGGGGCTTTTTATTATTTAGCCCCGAGGGCTCGGGGCTTTTTATTATTTAGCCCTGAGGGCTCGGGGCTATTTTTTATTTAGCCCCGAGGGCTCGGGGCTTTTTATTATTTAGCCCCGAGGGCTCGGGGCTATTTTTAATTTAGCCCCGAGGGCTCGGGGCTTTTTATTATTTAGCCCCGAGGGCTCGGGGCTATTTTTATTTAGCCCCGAGGGCTCGGGGCTTTTCATTATTTAGCCCTGAGGGCTCGGGGCTTTTTATTATTTAGGCCCGAGGGCTCGGGGCTTTTTATTATTTAGCCCCGAGGGCTCGGGGCTATTTTTCATTTAGCCCCGAGGGCTCGGGGCTTTTAATTATTTAGCCCCGAGGGCTCGGGGCTTTTTATTATTTAGCCCCGAGGGCTCGGGGCTTTTTATTATTTAGCCCCGAGGGCTCGGGGCTTTTTATTATTTAGCCCCGAGGGCTCGGGGCTATTTTTTATTTAGCCCCGAGGGCTCGGGGCTTTTTATTATTTAGCCCCGAGGGCTCGGGGCTTTTTATTATTTAGCCCCGAGGGCTCGGGGCTTTTTATTATTTAGCCCCGAGGGCTCGGGGCTTTTTATTATTTAGCCCCGAGGGCTCGGGGCTTTTTATTATTTAGCCCTGAGGGCTCGGGGCTATTTTTCATTTAGCCCCGAGGGCTCGGGGCTTTTTATTATTTAGCCCCGGGGGCTCGGGGCTTTTTATTATTTAGCCCCGAGGGCTCGGGGCTATTTTTAATTTAGCCCCGAGGGCTCGGGGCTTTTTATTATTTAGCCCCGAGGGCTCGGGGCTTTTTATTATTTAGCCCCGAGGGCTCGGGGCTATTTTTTATTTAGCCCCGAGGGCTCGGGGCTTTTTCTTATTTAGCCCCGGGGGCTCGGGGCTTTTTATTATTTAGCCCCGAGGGCTCGGGGCTTTTTATTATTTAGCCCCGAGGGCTCGGGGCTTTTTATTATTTAGCCCTGAGGGCTCAGGGCTATTTTTCATTTAGCCCCGAGGGCTCGGGGCTTTTAATTATTTAGCCCCGAGGGCTCGGGGCTATTTTTCATTTAGCCCCGAGGGCTCGGGGCTTTTTATTATTTAGCCCCGAGGGCTCGGGGCTATTTTTAATTTAGCCCCGAGGGCTCGGGGCTTTTTATTATTTAGCCCCGAGGGCTCGGGGCTTTTTATTATTTAGCCCCGAGGGCTCGGGGCTTTTTATTATTTAGCCCCGAGGGCTCGGGGCTTTTTATTATTTAGCCCCGAGATCTCGGGGCTTTTTATTATTTAGCCCCGAGGGCTCGGGGCTTTTTATTATTTAGCCCCGAGGGCTCGGGGCTTTTTATTATTTAGCCCCGAGGGTTCGGGGCTATTTTTCATTTAGCCCCGAGGGCTCGGGGCTTTTTATTATTTAGCCCCGAGGGCTCGGGGCTTTTTATTATTTAGCCCCGAGGGCTCGGGGCTTTTTATTATTTAACCCCGAGATCTCGGGGCTATTTTTCATTTAGCCCCGAGGGCTCGGGGCTTTTTATTATTTGGCCCCGAGGACTCGGGGCTATTTTTTATTTAGCCCCGAGGGCTCGGGGCTTTTTATTATTTAGCCCCGAGGGCTCGGGGCTATTTTTCATTTAGCCCCGAGGGCTCGAGGCTTTTCATTATTTAGCCCCGAGGGCTCGGGGCTATTTTTCATTTAGCACCGAAGGCTCGGGGCTATTTTTCATTTAGCCCCGAGGGCTCGGGGCTTTTTATTATTTAGCCCCGAGGACTCGGGGCTATTTTTTATTTAGCCCCGAGGGCTCGGGGCTTTTTATTATTTAGCCCCGAGGGCTCGGGGCTTTTTATTATTTAGCCCCGAGGGCTCGGGGCTATTTTTTATTTAGCCCCGAGGGCTCGGGGCTTTTTATTATTTAGCCCCGAGGGCTCGGGGCTATTTTTTAATCAGCCCCGAGGGCTCGGGGATTTTTATTATTTAGCCCCGAGGGCTCGGGGCTATTTTTTATTTAGCCCCGAGGGCTCGGGGCTTTTTATTATTTAGCCCCGAGGGCTCGGGGCTATTTTTTAGTTAGCCCCGAGGGCTCGGGGCTTTTTTATTATTTAGCCCCGAGGGCTCGGGGCTATTTTTCATTTAGCCCCGAGGGCTCGGGGCTTTTTATTATTTAGCCCCGAGGACTCGGGGCTATTTTTTATTTAGCCCCGAGGGCTCGGGGCTTTTTATTATTTAGCCCTGAGGGCTCGGGGCTATTTTTTATTTAGCCCCGAGGGCTCGGGGCTTTTTATTATTTAGCCCCGAGGGCTCGGGGCTATTTATTATTTAGGCCCGAGGGCTCGGGGCTTTTTATTATTTAGCCCCGAGGGCTCGGGGCTATTTTTCATTTAGCCCCGAGGGCTCGGGGCTTTTAATTATTTAGCCCCGAGGGCTCGCGGCTTTTTATTATTTAGCCCCGAGGGCTCGGGGCTTTTTATTATTTAGCCCCGAGGGCTCGGGGCTTTTTATTATTTAGCCCCGAGGGCTCGGGGCTATTTTTTATTTAGCCCCGAGGGCTCGGGGCTTTTTATTATTTAGCCCCGAGGGCTCGGGGCTATTTTTAATTTAGCCCCGAGGGCTCGGGGCTTTTTATTATTTAGCCCCGAGGGCTCGGGGCTTTTTATTATTTAGCCCCGAGGGCTCGGGGCTTTTTATTATTTAGCCCCGAGGGCTCGGGGCTTTTTATTATTTAGCCCCGAGGGCTCGGGGCTTTTTATTATTTAGCCCTGAGGGCTCGGGGCTATTTTTCATTTAGCCCCGAGGGCTCGGGGCTTTTTATTATTTAGCCCCGGGGGCTCGGGGCTTTTTATTATTTAGCCCCGAGGGCTCGGGGCTATTTTTAATTTAGCCCCGAGGGCTCGGGGCTTTTTATTATTTAGCCCCGAGGGCTCGGGGCTTTTTATTATTTAGCCCTGAGGGCTCGGGGCTATTTTTTATTTAGCCCCGAGGGCTCGGGGCTTTTTATTATTTAGCCCCGAGGGCTCGGGGCTATTTTTAATTTAGCCCCGAGGGCTCGGGGCTTTTTATTATTTAGCCCCGAGGGCTCGGGGCTATTTTTATTTAGCCCCGAGGGCTCGGGGCTTTTCATTATTTAGCCCTGAGGGCTCGGGGCTTTTTATTATTTAGGCCCGAGGGCTCGGGGCTTTTTATTATTTAGCCCCGAGGGCTCGGGGCTATTTTTCATTTAGCCCCGAGGGCTCGGGGCTTTTAATTATTTAGCCCCGAGGGCTCGGGGCTTTTTATTATTTAGCCCCGAGGGCTCGGGGCTTTTTATTATTTAGCCCCGAGGGCTCGGGGCTTTTTATTATTTAGCCCCGAGGGCTCGGGGCTATTTTTTATTTAGCCCCGAGGGCTCGGGGCTTTTTATTATTTAGCCCCGAGGGCTCGGGGCTTTTTATTATTTAGCCCCGAGGGCTCGGGGCTTTTTATTATTTAGCCCCGAGGGCTCGGGGCTTTTTATTATTTAGCCCCGAGGGCTCGGGGCTTTTTATTATTTAGCCCTGAGGGCTCGGGGCTATTTTTCATTTAGCCCCGAGGGCTCGGGGCTTTTTATTATTTAGCCCCGGGGGCTCGGGGCTTTTTATTATTTAGCCCCGAGGGCTCGGGGCTATTTTTAATTTAGCCCCGAGGGCTCGGGGCTTTTTATTATTTAGCCCCGAGGGCTCGGGGCTTTTTATTATTTAGCCCCGAGGGCTCGGGGCTATTTTTTATTTAGCCCCGAGGGCTCGGGGCTTTTTCTTATTTAGCCCCGGGGGCTCGGGGCTTTTTATTATTTAGCCCCGAGGGCTCGGGGCTTTTTATTATTTAGCCCCGAGGGCTCGGGGCTTTTTATTATTTAGCCCTGAGGGCTCAGGGCTATTTTTCATTTAGCCCCGAGGGCTCGGGGCTTTTAATTATTTAGCCCCGAGGGCTCGGGGCTATTTTTCATTTAGCCCCGAGGGCTCGGGGCTTTTTATTATTTAGCCCCGAGGGCTCGGGGCTATTTTTAATTTAGCCCCGAGGGCTCGGGGCTTTTTATTATTTAGCCCCGAGGGCTCGGGGCTTTTTATTATTTAGCCCCGAGGGCTCGGGGCTTTTTATTATTTAGCCCCGAGGGCTCGGGGCTTTTTATTATTTAGCCCCGAGATCTCGGGGCTATTTTTCATTCAGCCCCGAGGGCTCGGGGCTTTTTATTATTTAGCCCCGAGGACTCGGGGCTATTTTTTATTTAGCCCCGAGGGCTCGGGGCTTTTTATTATTTAGCTCCGAGGGCTCGGGGCTTTTTATTATTTAGCCCTGAGGGCTCGGGGCTATTTTTTATTTAGCCCCGAGGGCTCGGGGCTTTTTATTATTTAGCCCCGAGGGCTCGGGGCTATTTTTCAGTTAGCCCCGAGGGCTCGGGGCTTTTTTATTATTTAGCCCCGAGGACTCGGGGCTTTTTATTATTTAGCCCCGAGGGCTCGGGGCTTTTTATTATTTAGCCCCGAGGGCTCGGGGCTTTTTATTATTTAGCCCCGAGGGTTCGGGGCTATTTTTCATTTAGCCCCGAGGGCTCGGGGCTTTTTATTATTTAGCCCCGAGGGCTCGGGGCTTTTTATTATTTAGCCCCGAGGGCTCGGGGCTTTTTATTATTTAACCCCGAGATCTCGGGGCTATTTTTCATTTAGCCCCGAGGCTTCGGGGCTTTTTATTATTTGGCCCCGAGGACTCGGGGCTATTTTTTATTTAGCCCCGAGGGCTCGGGGCTTTTTATTATTTAGCCCCGAGGGCTCGGGGCTATTTTTCATTTAGCCCCGAGGGCTCGAGGCTTTTCATTATTTAGCCCCGAGGGCTCGGGGCTATTTTTCATTTAGCACCGAAGGCTCGGGGCTACTTTTCATTTAGCCCCGAGGGCTCGGGGCTTTTTATTATTTAGCCCCGAGGACTCGGGGCTATTTTTTATTTAGCCCCGAGGGCTCGGGGCTTTTTATTATTTAGCCCCGGGGGCTCGGGGCTTTTTATTATTTAGCCCCGAGGGCTCGGGGCTATTTTTAATTTAGCCCCGAGGGCTCGGGGCTTTTTATTATTTGGCCCCGAGGACTCGGGGCTATTTTTTATTTAGCCCCGAGGGCTCGGGGCTTTTTATTATTTAGCCCCGGGGGCTCGGGGCTTTTTATTATTTAGCCCCGAGGGCTCGGGGCTATTTTTAATTTAGCCCCGAGGGCTCGGGGCTTTTTATTATTTAGCCCCGAGGGCTCGGGGCTTTTTATTATTTAGCCCCGAGGGCTCGGGGCTATTTTTTATTTAGCCCCGAGGGCTCGGGGCTTTTTCTTATTTAGCCCCGGGGGCTCGGGGCTTTTTATTATTTAGCCCCGAGGGCTCGGGGCTTTTTATTATTTAGCCCCGAGGGCTCGGGGCTTTTTATTATTTAGCCCTGAGGGCTCAGGGCTATTTTTCATTTAGCCCCGAGGGCTCGGGGCTTTTAATTATTTAGCCCCGAGGGCTCGGGGCTATTTTTCATTTAGCCCCGAGGGCTCGGGGCTTTTTATTATTTAGCCCCGAGGGCTCGGGGCTATTTTTAATTTAGCCCCGAGGGCTCGGGGCTTTTTATTATTTAGCCCCGAGGGCTCGGGGCTTTTTATTATTTAGCCCCGAGGGCTCGGGGCTTTTTATTATTTAGCCCCGAGGGCTCGGGGCTTTTTATTATTTAGCCCCGAGATCTCGGGGCTATTTTTCATTCAGCCCCGAGGGCTCGGGGCTTTTTATTATTTAGCCCCGAGGACTCGGGGCTATGTTTTATTTAGCCCCGAGGGCTCGGGGCTTTTTATTATTTAGCTCCGAGGGCTCGGGGCTTTTTATTATTTAGCCCTGAGGGCTCGGGGCTATTTTTTATTTAGCCCCGAGGGCTCGGGGCTTTTTATTATTTAGCCCCGAGGGCTCGGGGCTATTTTTCAGTTAGCCCCGAGGGCTCGGGGCTTTTTTATTATTTAGCCCCGAGGACTCGGGGCTTTTTATTATTTAGCCCCGAAGGCTCGGGGCTTTTTATTATTTAGCCCCGAGGGCTCGGGGCTTTTTATTATTTAGCCCCGAGGGTTCGGGGCTATTTTTCATTTAGCCCCGAGGGCTCGGGGCTTTTTATTATTTAGCCCCGAGGGCTCGGGGCTTTTTATTATTTAGCCCCGAGGGCTCGGGGCTTTTTATTATTTAACCCCGAGATCTCGGGGCTATTTTTCATTTAGCCCCGAGGGCTCGGGGCTTTTTATTATTTGGCCCCGAGGACTCGGGGCTATTTTTTATTTAGCCCCGAGGGCTCGGGGCTTTTTATTATTTAGCCCCGAGGGCTCGGGGCTATTTTTCATTTAGCCCCGAGGGCTCGAGGCTTTTCATTATTTAGCCCCGAGGGCTCGGGGCTATTTTTCATTTAGCACCGAAGGCTCGGGGCTATTTTTCATTTAGCCCCGAGGGCTCGGGGCTTTTTATTATTTAGCCCCGAGGACTCGGGGCTATTTTTTATTTAGCCCCGAGGGCTCGGGGCTTTTTATTATTTAGCCCCGAGGGCTCGGGGCTTTTTATTATTTAGCCCCGAGGGCTCGGGGCTATTTTTTATTTAGCCCCGAGGGCTCGGGGCTTTTTATTATTTAGCCCCGAGGGCTCGGGGCTATTTTTTAATCAGCCCCGAGGGCTCGGGGATTTTTATTATTTAGCCCCGAGGGCTCGGGGCTATTTTTTATTTAGCCCCGAGGGCTCGGGGCTTTTTATTATTTAGCCCCGAGGGCTCGGGGCTATTTTTTAGTTAGCCCCGAGGGCTCGGGGCTTTTTTATTATTTAGCCCCGAGGGCTCGGGGCTATTTTTCATTTAGCCCCGAGGGCTCGGGGCTTTTTATTATTTAGCCCCGAGGACTCGGGGCTATTTTTTATTTAGCCCCGACGGCTCGGGGCTTTTTATTATTTAGCCCTGAGGGCTCGGGGCTATTTTTTATTTAGCCCCGAGGGCTCGGGGCTTTTTATTATTTAGCCCCGAGGGCTCGGGGTTATTTTTTAGTTAGCCCCGAGGGCTCGGGGCTTTTTATTATTTAGCCCCGAGGGCTCGGGGCTATTTTTTATTTAGCCCCGAGGGCTCGGGGCTTTTTATTATTTAGCCCCGAGGGCTCGGGGCTTTTTATTATTTAGCCCCGAGGGCTCGGGGCTTTTTATTATTTAGCCCCGAGGGCTCGGGGCTTTTAATTATTCAGCCCCGAGGGCTCGGGGCTATTTTTCATTTAGCCCCGAGGGCTCGGGGCTTTTAATTATTTAGCCCCGAGGGCTCGGGGCTTTTTATTATTTAGCCCCGAGGGCTCGGGGCTTTTTATTATTTAGCCCCGAGGGCTCGGGGCTTTTTATTATTTAGCCCCGAGGGCTCGGGGCTTTTTATTATTTAGCCCCGAGATCTCGGGGCTATTTTTCATTTAGCCCCGAGGGCTCGGGGCTTTTTATTATTTAGCCCCGAGGACTCGGGGCTATTTTTTATTTAGCCCCGAGGGCTCGGGGCTTTTTATTATTTAGCTCCGAGGGCTCGGGGCTTTTTATTATTTAGCCCTGAGGGCTCGGGGCTATTTTTTATTTAGCCCCGAGGGCTCGGGGCTTTTTATTATTTAGCCCCGAGGGCTCGGGGCTTTTTATTATTTAGCCCCGAGGGCTCGGGGCTTTTTATTATTTAGCCCCGAGATCTCGGGGCTATTTTTCAGTTAGCCCCGAGGGCTCGGGGCTTTTTTATTATTTAGCCCCGAGGACTCGGGGCTTTTTATTATTTAGCCCCGAGGGCTCGGGGCTTTTTATTATTTAGCCCCGAGGGCTCGGGGCTTTTTATTATTTAGCCCCGAGGGCTCGGGGCTTTTTATTATTTAGCCCCGAGGGCTCGGGGCTTTTAATTATTCAGCCCCGAGGGCTCGGGGCTATTTTTCATTTAGCCCCGAGGGCTCGGGGCTTTTAATTATTTAGCCCCGAGGGCTCGGGGCTTTTTATTATTTAGCCCCGAGGGCTCGGGGCTTTTTATTATTTAGCCCCGAGGGCTCGGGGCTTTTTATTATTTAGCCCCGAGGGCTCGGGGCTTTTTATTATTTAGCCCCGAGATCTCGGGGCTATTTTTCATTTAGCTCCGAGGGTTCGGGGCTTTTTATTATTTAGCCCCGAGGACTCGGGGCTATTTTTTATTTAGCCCCGAGGGCTCGGGGCTTTTTATTATTTAGCTCCGAGGGCTCGGGGCTTTTTATTATTTAGCCCTGAGGGCTCGGGGCTATTTTTTATTTAGCCCCGAGGGCTCGGGGCTTTTTATTATTTAGCCCCGAGGGCTCGGGGCTATTTTTCAGTTAGCCCCGAGGGCTCGGGGCTTTTTTATTATTTAGCCCCGAGGACTCGGGGCTTTTTATTATTTAGCCCCGAGGGCTCGGGGCTTTTTATTATTTAGCCCCGAGGGCTCGGGGCTTTTTATTATTTAGCCCCGAGGGTTCGGGGCTATTTTTCATTTAGCCCCGAGGGCTCGGGGCTTTTTATTATTTAGCCCCGAGGGCTCGGGGCTTTTTATTATTTAGCCCCGAGGGCTCGGGGCTTTTTATTATTTAGCCCCGAGATCTCGGGGCTATTTTTCATTTAGCCCCGAGGGCTCGGGGCTTTTTATTATTTAGCCCCGAGGACTCGGGGCTATTTTTTATTTAGCCCCGAGGGCTCGGGGCTTTTTATTATTTAGCCCCGAGGGCTCGGGGCTATTTTTCATTTAGCCCCGAGGGCTCGAGGCTTTTCATTATTTAGCCCCGAGGGCTCGGGGCTATTTTTCATTTAGCACCGAAGGCTCGGGGCTATTTTTTATTTAGCCCCGAGGGCTCGGGGCTTTTTATTATTTAGCCCCGAGGGCTCGGGGCTATTTTTTATTTAGCCCCGAGGGCTCGAGGCTTTTTATTATTTAGCCCCGAGGGCTCGGGGCTATTTTTCATTTAGCCCCGAGGGCTCGGGGCTTTTTATTATTTAGCCCCGAGGGCTCGGGGCTTTTAATTTTAGCCCCGAGGGCTCGGGGCTATTTTTCATTTAGCCCCGAGGGCTCGGGGCTTTTTATTATTTAGCCCCGAATGCTCGGGGCTATTTTTTATTTAGCCCCGAGGGCTCGGGGCTTTTTATTATTTAGCCCCGAGGGCTCGGGGCTATTTTTCATTTAGCCCCGAGGGCTCAGGGCTTTTTATTATTTAGCCCCGAGGGCTCGGGGCTATGTTTTAGTTAGCCCCGAGGGCTCGGGGCTTTTTTATTATTTAGCCCCGAGGACTCGGGGCTTTTTATTATTCAGCCCTGAGGGCTCGGGGCTTTTTATTATTTAGCCCTAAGGGCTCGGGGCTTTTTATTATTTAGCCCCGAGGGCTCGGGGCTATTTTTTATTTAGCCCCGAGGGCTCGGGGCTCTTTATTATTTAGCCCCGAGGGCTCGGGGCTTTTCATTATTTAGCCCCGAGGGCTCGGGGCTATTTTTCATTTAGCCCCGAGGGCTCGGGGCTTTCAATTATTTAGCCCCGAGGGCTCGGGGCTATTTTTCATTCAGCCCCGAGGGCTCGGGGCTTTTTATTATTTAGCCCCGAGGGCTCGGGGCTATTTTTTATTTAGCCCCGAGGGCTCGGGGCTTTTTATTATTTAGCCCCGAGGGCTCGGGGCTTTCAATTATTTAGCCCCGAGGGCTCGGGGCTATTTTTCATTCAGCCCCGAGGGCTCGGGGCTTTTTATTATTTAGCCCCGAGGGCTCGGGGCTATTTTTTATTTAGCCCCGAGGGCTCGGGGGTTTTATTATTTAGCCCCGAGGGCTCGGGGCTTTTTATTATTTAGCCCCGAGGGCTCGGGGCTTTCAATTATTTAGCCCCGAGGGCTCGGGGCTATTTTTCATTCAGCCCCGAGGGCTCGGGGCTTTTTATTATTTAGCCCCGAGGGCTCGGGGCTTTTAATTTTAGCCCCGAGGGCTCGGGGCTATTTTTCATTTAGCCCCGAGGGCTCGGGGCTTTTTATTATTTAGCCCCGAGGGCTCGGGGCTATTTTTTATTTAGCCCCGAGGGCTCGGGGCTTTTTATTATTTAGCCCCGAGATCTCGGGGCTATTTTTCATTTAGCCCCGAGGGCTCGGGGCTTTTTATTATTTAGCCCCGAGGACTCGGGGCTATTTTTTATTTAGCCCCGAGGGCTCGGGGCTTTTTATTATTTAGCCCCGAGGGCTCGGGGCTATTTTTCATTTAGCCCCGAGGGCTCGAGGCTTTTCATTATTTAGCCCCGAGGGCTCGGGGCTATTTTTCATTTAGCACCGAAGGCTCGGGGCTATTTTTTATTTAGCCCCGAGGGCTCGGGGCTTTTTATTATTTAGCCCCGAGGGCTCGGGGCTATTTTTTATTTAGCCCCAAGGGCTCGAGGCTTTTTATTATTTAGCCCCGAGGGCTCGGGGCTATTTTTCATTTAGCCCCGAGGGCTCGGGGCTTTTTATTATTTAGCCCCGAGGGCTCGGGGCTTTTAATTTTAGCCCCGAGGGCTCGGGGCTATTTTTCATTTAGCCCCGAGGGCTCGGGGCTTTTTATTATTTAGCCCCGAGGGCTCGGGGCTATTTTTTATTTAGCCCCGAGGGCTCGGGGCTTTTTATTATTTAGCCCCGAGGGCTCGGGGCTATTTTTCATTTAGCCCCGAGGGCTCAGGGCTTTTTATTATTTAGCCCCGAGGGCTCGGGGCTATGTTTTAGTTAGCCCCGAGGGCTCGGGGCTTTTTTATTATTTAGCCCCGAGGACTCGGGGCTTTTTATTATTTAGCCCTGAGGGCTCGGGGCTTTTTATTATTTAGCCCTAAGGGCTCGGGGCTTTTTATTATTTAGCCCCGAGGGCTCGGGGCTATTTTTTATTTAGCCCCGAGGGCTCGGGGCTCTTTATTATTTAGCCCCGAGGGCTCGGGGCTTTTCATTATTTAGCCCCGAGGGCTCGGGGCTATTTTTCATTTAGCCCCGAGGGCTCGGGGCTTTCAATTATTTAGCCCCGAGGGCTCGGGGCTATTTTTCATTCAGCCCCGAGGGCTCGGGGCTTTTTATTATTTAGCCCCGAGGGCTCGGGGCTATTTTTTATTTAGCCCCGAGGGCTCGGGGCTTTTTATTATTTAGCCCCGAGGGCTCGGGGCTTTCAATTATTTAGCCCCGAGGGCTCGGGGCTATTTTTCATTCAGCCCCGAGGGCTCGGGGCTTTTTATTATTTAGCCCCGAGGGCTCGGGGCTATTTTTTATTTAGCCCCGAGGGCTCGGGGCTTTTTATTATTTAGCCCCGAGGGCTCGGGGCTTTTTATTATTTAGCCCCGAGGGCTCGGGGCTTTTTATTATTTAGCCCCGAGGGCTCGGGGCTTTCAATTATTTAGCCCCGAGGGCTCGGGGCTATTTTTCATTCAGCCCCGAGGGCTCGGGGCTTTTTATTATTTAGCCCCGAGGGCTCGGGGCTATTTTTTATTTGGCCCCGAGGGCTCGGGGCTTTTTATTATTTAGCCCCGAGGGCTCGGGGCTTTTTATTATTTAGCCCCGAGGGCTCGGGGCTTTTTATTATTTAGCCCCGAGGGCTCGGGGCTTTTTATTATTCAGCCCCGAGATCTCGGGGCTATTTTTCATTTAGCCCCGAGGGCTCGGGGCTTTTTATTATTTAGCCCCGAGGACTCGGGGCTATTTTTTATTTAGCCCCAAGGGCTCGGGGCTTTTTATTATTTAGCCCCGAGGGCTCGGGGCTTTTTATTATTTAGCCCTGAGAGCTCGGGGCTATTTTTTATTTAGCCCCGAGGGCTCGGGGCTTTTCATTATTTAGCCCCGAGGGCTCGGGGCTATTTTTTAGTTAGCCCCGAGGGCTCGGGGCTTTTCTATTATTTAGCCCCGAGGACTCGGGGCTTTTTATTATTTAGCCCCGAGGGCTCGGGGCTTTTTATTATTTAGCCCCGAGGGCTCGGGGCTTTTTATTATTTAGCCCCGAGGGTTCGGGGCTATTTTTCATTTAGCCCCGAGGGCTCGGGGCTTTTTATTATTCAGCCCCGAGGGCTCGGGGCTATTTTTCATTTAGCACCGAAGGCTCGGGGCTATTTTTTATTTAGCCCCGAGGGCTCGGGGCTTTTTATTATTTAGCCCCGAGGGCTCGGGGCTATTTTTTATTTAGCCCCATGGGCTCGAGGCTTTTTATTATTTAGCCCCGAGGGCTCGGGGCTATTTATTATTTAGCCCCGAGGGCTCGGGGCTTTTTATTATTTAGCCCCGAGGGCTCGGGGCTTTTTATTATTTAGCCCCGAGATCTCGGGGCTATTTTTCATTTAACCCCGAGGGCTCGGGGCTTTTTATTATTCAGCCCCGAGGGCTCGGGGCTATTTTTCATTTAGCACCGAAGGCTCGGGGCTATTTTTTATTTAGCCCCGAGGGCTCGGGGCTTTTTATTATTTAGCCCCGAGGGCTCGGGGCTTTTTATTATTTAGCCCCGAGGGCTCGGGGCTTTTAATTATTCAGCCCCGAGGGCTCGGGGCTATTTTTAATTTAGCCCCGAGGGCTCGGGGCTTTTTATTATTTAGCCCCGAGGGCTCGGGGCTTTTTATTATTTAGCCCCGAGGGCTCGGGGCTTTTTATTATTTAGCCCCGAGTGCTCGGGGCCATTTTTTATATAGCCCCGAGGGCTCGAGGCTTTTTATTATTTAGCCCCTAGGGGTCGGGGCTTTTTATTATTAAGCTCCGAGGGCTCGGGGCTCTTCATTATTTAGCCCCGAGGGCTCGGGGCTTTTTATTATTCAGCCCCGAGGGCTCGGGGCTATTTTTCATTTAGCCCCGAGGGCTCGGGGCTTTCAATTATTTAGCCCCGAGGGCTCGGGGCTATTTTTCATTCAGCCCCGAGGGCTCGGGGCTTTTTATTATTTAGCCCCGAGGGCTCGGGGCTATTTTTTATTTAGCCCCGAGGGCTCGGGGCTTTTTATTATTTAGCCCCGAGGGCTCGGGGCTATTTTTAATTTAGCCCCGAGGGCTCGGGGCTTTTTATTATTTAGCCCCGAGGGCTCGGGGCTATTTTTATTTAGCCCCGAGGGCTCGGGGCTTTTTATTATTTAGCCCCGAGGGCTCGGGGCTTTTTATTATTTAGCCCCGAGGGCTCGGGGCTTTTTATTATTCAGCCCCGAGGGCTCGGGGCTATTTTTCATTTAGCCCCGAGGGCTCGGGGCTTTCAATTATTTAGCCCCGAGGGCTCGGGGCTATTTTTCATTCAGCCCCGAGGGCTCGGGGCTTTTTATTATTTAGCCCCGAGGGCTCGGGGCTCTTTATTATTTAGCCCCGAGGGCTCGGGGCTATTTTTCATTCAGCCCCGAGGGCTCGGGGCTTTTTATTATTTAGCCCCGAGGGCTCGGGGCTTTTTATTATTTAGCTCCGAGGGCTCGGGGCTGTTTATTATTTAGCCCTGAGGGCTCGGGGCTATTTTTTATTTAGCCCCGAGGGCTCGGGGCTTTTTATTATTTAGCCCCGAGGGCTCGGGGCTTTTTATTATTTAGCCCCGAGGGCTCGGGGCTTTTTATTATTTAGCCCCGAGATCTCGGGGCTATTTTTCAGTTAGCCCCGAGGGCTCGGGGCTTTTTTATTATTTAGCCCCGAGGACTCGGGGCTTTTTATTATTTAGCCCCGAGGGCTCGGGGCTTTTTATTATTTAGCCCCGAGGGCTCGGGGCTTTTTATTATTTAGCCCCGAGGGTTCGGGGCTATTTTTCATTTAGCCCCGAGGGCTCGGGGCTTTTTATTATTTAGCCCCGAGGGCTCGGGGCTTTTTATTATTTAGCCCCTAGGGCTCGGGGCTTTTTATTATTTAGCCCCGAGATCTCGGGGCTATTTTTCATTTAGCCCCGAGGGCTCGGGGCTTTTTATTATTTAGCCCCGAGGACTCGGGGCTATTTTTTATTTAGCCCCGAGGGCTCGGGGCTTTTTATTATTTAGCCCCGAGGGCTCGGGGCTATTTTTCATTTAGCCCCGAGGGCTCGAGGCTTTTCATTATTTAGCCCCGAGGGCTCGGGGCTATTTTTCATTTAGCACCGAAGGCTCGGGGCTATTTTTTATTTAGCCCCGAGGGCTCGGGGCTTTTTATTATTTAGCCCCGAGGGCTCGGGGCTTTTAACTTTAGCCCCGAGGGCTCGGGGCTATTTTTCATTTAGCCCCGAGGGCTCGGGGCTTTTTATTATTTAGCCCCGAGGGCTCGGGGCTATTTTTCATTTAGCCCCGAGGGCTCGGGGCTTTTTATTATTTAGCCCCGAGGGCTCGGGGCTATTTTTTATTTAGCCCCGAGGGCTCGGGGCTTTTTATTATTTAGCCCCGAGGGCTCGGGGCTATTTTTCATTTAGCCCCGAGGGCTCGGGGCTTTTTCTTATTTAGCCCCGAGGGCTCGGGGCTATGTTTTAGTTAGCCCCGAGGGCTCGGGGCTTTTTTATTATTTAGCCCCGAGGACTCGGGGCTTTTTATTATTTAGCCCTGAGGGCTCGGGGCTTTTTATTATTTAGCCCTGAGGGCTCGGGGCTTTTTATTATTTAGCCCCGAGGGCTCGGGGCTATTTTTTATTTAGCCCCGAGGGCTCGGGGCTCTTTATTATTTAGCCCCGAGGGCTCGGGGCTTTTTATTATTTAGCCCCGAGGGCTCGGGGCTATTTTTCATTTAGCCCCGAGGGCTCGGGGCTTTCAATTATTTAGCCCCGAGGGCTCGGGGCTATTTTTCATTCAGCCCCGAGGGCTCGGGGCTTTTTATTATTTAGCCCCGAGGGCTCGGGGCTATTTTTTATTTAGCCCCGAGGGCTCGGGGCTTTTTATTATTTAGCCCCGAGGGCTCGGGGCTTTTTATTATTTAGCCCCGAGGGCTCGGGGCTTTTTGTTATTTAGCCCCGAGGGCTCGGGGCTTTTTATTATTTAGCCCCGAGGACTCGGGGCTATTTTTTATTTAGCCCCGAGGGCTCGGGGCTTTTTATTATTTAGCCCCGAGGGCTCGGGGCTTTTTATTATTTAGCCCTGAGGGCTCGGGGCTATTTTTTATTTAGCCCCGAGGGCTCGGGGCTTTTTATTATTTAGCCCCGAGGGCTCGGGGCTATTTTTTAGTTAGCCCCGAGGGCTCGGGGCTTTTCTATTATTTAGCCCCGAGGACTCGGGGCTTTTTATTATTTAGCCCCGAGGGCTCGGGGCTTTTTATTATTTAGCCCCGAGGGCTCGGGGCTTTTTATTATTTAGCCCCGAGGGTTCGGGGCTATTTTTCATTTAGCCCCGAGGGCTCGGGGCTTTTTATTATTCAGCCCCGAGGGCTCGGGGCTATTTTTCATTTAGCACCGAAGGCTCGGGGCTATTTTTTATTTAGCCCCGAGGGCTCGGGGCTTTTTATTATTTAGCCCCGAGGGCTCGGGGCTATTTTTTATTTAGCCCCGAGGGCTCGAGGCTTTTTATTATTTAGCCCCGAGGGCTCGGGGCTATTTTTCATTTAGCCCCGAGGGCTCGGGGCTTTTTATTATTTAGCCCCGAGGGCTCGGGGCTATTTTTTATTTAGCCCCGAGGGCTCGGGGCTTTTTATTATTTAGCCCCGAGGGCTCGGGGCTATTTTTTAGTTAGCCCCGAGGGCTCGGGGCTTTTCTATTATTTAGCCCCGAGGACTCGGGGCTTTTTATTATTTAGCCCCGAGGGCTCGGGGCTTTTTATTATTTAGCCCCGAGGGCTCGGGGCTTTTTATTATTTAGCCCCGAGGGCTCGGGGCTATTTTTCATTTAGCCCCGAGGGCTCGGGGCTTTTTATTATTTAGCCCCGAGGGCTCGGGGCTATTTTTATTTAGCCCCGAGGGCTCGGGGCTTTTCATCATTTAGCCCTGAGGGCTCGGGGCTTTTTATTATTTAGGCCCGAGGGCTCGGGGCTTTTTATTATTTAGCCCCGAGGGCTCGGGGCTATTTTTATTTAGCCCCGAGGGCTCGGGGCTTTTCATTATTTAGCCCTGAGGGCTCGGGGCTTTTTATTATTTAGGCCCGAGGGCTCGGGGCTATTTTTATTTAGCCCCGAGGGCTCGGGGCTTTTCATTATTTAGCCCTGAGGGCTCGGGGCTTTTTATTATTTAGCCCCGAGGGCTCGGGGCTATTTTTCATTTAGCCCCGAGGGCTCGGGGCTTTTAATTATTTAGCCCCGAGGGCTCGGGGCTTTTTATTATTTAGCCCCGAGGGCTCGGGGCTTTTTATTATTTAGCCCCGAGGGCTCGGGGCTTTTTATTATTTAGCCCCGAGGGCTCGGGGCTATTTTTTATTTAGCCCCGAGGGCTCGGGGCTTTCTATTATTTAGCCCCGAGGGCTCGGGGCTATTTTTAATTTAGCCCCGAGGGCTCGGGGCTTTTTATTATTTAGCCCCGAGGGCTCGGGGCTATTTTTATTTAGCCCCGAGGGCTCGGGGCTTTTCATTATTTAGCCCTGAGGGCTCGGGGCTTTTTATTATTTAGGCCCGAGGGCTCGGGGCTTTTTATTATTTAGCCCCGAGGGTTCGGGGCTATTTTTCATTTAGCCCCGAGGGCTCGGGGCTTTTTATTATTCAGCCCCGAGGGCTCGGGGCTATTTTTCATTTAGCACCGAAGGCTCGGGGCTATTTTTTATTTAGCCCCGAGGGCTCGGGGCTTTTTATTATTTAGCCCCGAGGGCTCGGGGCTATTTTTCATTTAGCCCCGAGGGCTGGGGGCTTTTTATTATTTAGCCCCGAGGGCTCGGGGCTATTTTTAATTTAGCCCCGAGGGCTCGGGGCTTTTTATTATTTAGCCCCGAGGGCTCGGGGCTATTTTTATTTAGCCCCGAGGGCTCGGGGCTTTTCATCATTTAGCCCTGAGGGCTCGGGGCTTTTTATTATTTAGGCCCGAGGGCTCGGGGCTTTTTATTATTTAGCCCCGAGGGCTCGGGGCTATTTTTATTTAGCCCCGAGGGCTCGGGGCTTTTCATTATTTAGCCCTGAGGGCTCGGGGCTTTTTATTATTTAGGCCCGAGGGCTCGGGGCTTTTTATTATTTAGCCCCGAGGGCTCGGGGCTATTTTTCATTTAGCCCCGAGGGCTCGGGGCTTTTAATTATTTAGCCCCGAGGGCTCGGGGCTTTTTATTATTTAGCCCCGAGGGCTCGGGGCTTTTTATTATTTAGCCCCGAGGGCTCGGGGCTATTTTTCATTTAGCCCCGAGGGCTCGGGGCTTTTTGTTATTTAGCCCCGAGGGCTCGGGGCTATTTTTAATTTAGCCCCGAGGGCTCGGGGCTTTTTATTATTTAGCCCCGAGGGCTCGGGGCTTTTTATTATTTAGCCCCGAGGGCTCGGGGCTATTTTTCATTTAGCCCCGAGGGCTCGGGGCTTTTTATTATTTAGCCCCGAGGACTCGGGGCTATTTTTTATTTAGCCCCGAGGGCTCGGGGCTTTTTATTATTTAGCCCTGAGGGCTCGGGGCTATTTTTTATTTAGCCCCGAGGGCTCGGGGCTTTTTATTATTTAGCCCCGAGGGCTCGGGGTTATTTTTTAGTTAGCCCCGAGGGCTCGGGGCTTTTTATTATTTAGCCCCGAGGGCTCGGGGCTATTTTTTATTTAGCCCCGAGGGCTCGGGGCTTTTTATTATTTAGCCCCGAGGGCTCGGGGCTTTTTATTATTTAGCCCCGAGGGCTCGGGGCTATTTTTTATTTAGCCCCGAGGGCTCGGGGCTTTCTATTATTTAGCCCCGAGGGCTCGGGGCTTTTTATTATTCAGCCCCGAGGGCTCGGGGCTTTTTATTATTTAGCCCCGAGGGCTCGGGGCTTTTTATTATTTAGCCCCGAGATCTCGGGGCTATTTTTCATTTAGCCCCGAGGGCTCGGGGCTTTTTATTATTCAGCCCCGAGGGCTCGGGGCTATTTTTCATTTAGCACCGAAGGCTCGGGGCTATTTTTTATTTAGCCCCGAGGGCTCGGGGCTTTTTATTATTTAGCCCCGAGGGCTCGGGGCTATTTTTCATTTAGCCCCGAGGGCTCGGGGCTTTTTATTATTTAGCCCCGAGGGCTCGGGGCTTTTTATTATTTAGCCCCGAGGGCTCGGGGCTTTTAATTATTCAGCCCCGAGGGCTCGGGGCTATTTTTCATTTAGCCCCGAGGGCTCCGGGCTTTTAATTATTTAGCCCCGAGGGCTCGGGGCTTTTAATTATTCAGCCCCGAGGGCTCGGGGCTATTTTTCATTTAGCCCCGAGGGCTCGGGGCTTTTAATTATTTAGCCCCGAGGGCTCGGGGCTTTTTATTATTTAGCCCCGAGGGCTCGGGGCTTTTAATTATTCAGCCCCGAGGGCTCGGGGCTATTTTTCATTTAGCCCCGAGGGCTCGGGGCTTTTAATTATTTAGCCCCGAGGGCTCGGGGCTTTTTATTATTTAGCCCCGAGGGCTCGGGGCTATTTTTTATTCAGCCCCGAGGGCTCGGGGCTTTTTATTATTTAGCCCCGAGGGCTCGGGGCTTTTTATTATTTAGCCCCGAGGGCTCGGGGCTATTTTTTATTTAGCCCCGAGGGCTCGGGGCTTTTTATTATTTAGCCCCGAGGGCTCGGGGCTATTTTTTAAACAGCCCCGAGGGCTCGGGGATTTTTATTATTTAGCCCCGAGGGCTCGGGGCTATTTTTTATTTAGCCCCGAGGGCTCGGGGCTTTTTATTATTTAGCCCCGAGGGCTCGGGGCTATTTTTTAGTTAGCCCCGAGGGCTCGGGGCTTTTTATTATTTAGCCCCGAGGGCTCGGGGCTATTTTTTATTTAGCCCCGAGGGCTCGGGGCTATTTTTTATTTAGCCCCGAGGGCTCGGGGCTTTTTATTATTTAGCCCCGAGGGCTCGGGGCTATTTTTTAGTTAGCCCCGAGGGCTCGGGGCTTTTTATTATTTAGCCCCGAGGGCTCGGGGCTATTTTTTATTTAGCCCCGAGGGCTCGGGGCTTTTTATTATTTAGCCCCGAGGGCTCGGGGCTTTTTATTATTTAGCCCCGAGGACTCGTGGCTATTTTTTATTTAGCCCCGAGGGCTCGGGGCTTTTTATTATTTAGCCCCGAGGGCTCGGGGCTTTTTATTATTTAGCCCCGAGGGCTCGGGGCTTTTAATTATTCAGCCCCGAGGGCTCGGGGCTTTTTATTATTTAGCCCCGAGGGCTCGGGGCTATTTTTTATTTAGCCCCGAGGGCTCGGGGCTATTTTTTATTTAGCCCCGAGGGCTCGGGGCTTTTTATTATTTAGCCCCGAGGGCTCGGGGCTTTTTATTATTTAGCCCCGAGGGCTCGGGGCTTTTTATTATTTAGCCCCGAGGGCTCGGGGCTTTTTATTATTTAGCCCCGAGGGCTCGGGGCTTTTTATTATTTAGCCCTGAGGGCTCGGGGCTATTTTTCATTTAGCCCCGAGGGCTCGGGGCTTTTTATTATTTAGCCCCGGGGGCTCGGGGCTTTTTATTATTTAGCCCCGAGGGCTCGGGGCTATTTTTAATTTAGCCCCGAGGGCTCGGGGCTTTTTATTATTTAGCCCCGAGGGCTCGGGGCTTTTTATTATTTAGCCCCGAGGGCTCGGGGCTATTTTTTATTTAGCCCCGAGGGCTCGGGGCTTTTTATTATTTAGCCCCGGGGGCTCGGGGCTTTTTATTATTTAGCCCCGAGGGCTCGGGGCTTTTTATTATTTAGCCCCGAGGGCTCGGGGCTTTTTATTATTTAGCCCCGAGGGCTCGGGGCTTTTTATTATTTAGCCCCGAGGGCTCGGGGCTTTTTATTATTTAGCCCTGAGGGCTCGGGGCTATTTTTCATTTAGCCCCGAGGGCTCGGGGCTTTTTATTATTTAGCCCCGGGGGCTCGGGGCTTTTTATTATTTAGCCCCGAGGGCTCGGGGCTATTTTTAATTTAGCCCCGAGGGCTCGGGGCTTTTTATTATTTAGCCCCGAGGGCTCGGGGCTTTTTATTATTTAGCCCCGAGGGCTCGGGGCTATTTTTTATTTAGCCCCGAGGGCTCGGGGCTTTTTATTATTTAGCCCCGGGGGCTCGGGGCTTTTTATTATTTAGCCCCGAGGGCTCGGGGCTTTTTATTATTTAGCCCCGAGGGCTCGGGGCTTTTTATTATTTAGCCCTGAGGGCTCAGGGCTATTTTTCATTTAGCCCCGAGGGCTCGGGGCTTTTAATTATTTAGCCCCGAGGGCTCGGGGCTATTTTTCATTTAGCCCCGAGGGCTCGGGGCTTTTTATTATTTAGCCCCGAGGGC
This sequence comes from Aleiodes leptofemur, assembly GCA_963942555.1. NCBI lineage: Eukaryota > Metazoa > Arthropoda > Insecta > Hymenoptera > Braconidae > Aleiodes > Aleiodes leptofemur. The sequence goes on from OZ012614.1 coordinate 10,733,017, forward strand.
TCGGGGCTATTTTTAATTTAGCCCCGAGGGCTCGGGGCTTTTTATTATTTAGCCCCGAGGGCTCGGGGCTTTTTATTATTTAGCCCCGAGGGCTCGGGGCTTTTTATTATTTAGCCCCGAGGGCTCGGGGCTTTTTATTATTTAGCCCCGAGATCTCGGGGCTATTTTTCATTCAGCCCCGAGGGCTCGGGGCTTTTTATTATTTAGCCCCGAGGACTCGGGGCTATTTTTTATTTAGCCCCGAGGGCTCGGGGCTTTTTATTATTTAGCTCCGAGGGCTCGGGGCTTTTTATTATTTAGCCCTAAGGGCTCGGGGCTATTTTTTATTTAGCCCCGAGGGCTCGGGGCTTTTTATTATTTAGCCCCGAGGGCTCGGGGCTATTTTTCAGTTAGCCCCGAGGGCTCGGGGCTTTTTTATTATTTAGCCCCGAGGACTCGGGGCTTTTTATTATTTAGCCCCGAGGGCTCGGGGCTTTTTATTATTTAGCCCCGAGGGCTCGGGGCTTTTTATTATTTAGCCCCGAGGGTTCGGGGCTATTTTTCATTTAGCCCCGAGGGCTCGGGGCTTTTCATTATTTAGCCCCGAGGGCTCGGGGCTTTTTATTATTTAGCCCCGAGGGCTCGGGGCTTTTTATTATTTAACCCCGAGATCTCGGGGCTATTTTTCATTTAGCCCCGAGGGCTCGGGGCTTTTTATTATTTAGCCCCGAGGACTCGGGGCTATTTTTTATTTAGCCCCGAGGGCTCGGGGCTTTTTATTATTTAGCCCCGAGGGCTCGGGGCTATTTTTCATTTAGCCCCGAGGGCTCGAGGCTTTTCATTATTTAGCCCCGAGGGCTCGGGGCTATTTTTCATTTAGCACCGAAGGCTCGGGGCTATTTTTCATTTAGCCCCGAGGGCTCGGGGCTTTTTATTATTTTGCCCCGAGGACTCGGGGCTATTTTTTATTTAGCCCCGAGGGCTCGGGGCTTTTTATTATTTAGCCCCGAGGGCTCGGGGCTTTTTATTATTTAGCCCCGAGGGCTCGGGGCTATTTTTTATTTAGCCCCGAGGGCTCGGGGCTTTTTATTATTTAGCCCCGAGGGCTCGGGGCTATTTTTTAATCAGCCCCGAGGGCTCGGGGATTTTTATTATTTAGCCCCGAGGGCTCGGGGCTATTTTTTATTTAGCCCCGAGGGCTCGGGGCTTTTTATTATTTAGCCCCGAGGGCTCGGGGCTATTTTTTAGTTAGCCCCGAGGGCTCGGGGCTTTTTTATTATTTAGCCCCGAGGGCTCGGGGCTATTTTTCATTTAGCCCCGAGGGCTCGGGGCTTTTTATTATTTAGCCCCGAGGGCTCGGGGCTTTTTATTATTTAGCCCCGAGGGCTCGGGGCTTTTTATTATTTAGCCCCGAGGGCTCGGGGCTTTTTATTATTTAGCCCTGAGGGCTCGGGGCTATTTTTTATTTAGCCCCGAGGGCTCGGGGCTTTTTATTATTTAGCCCCGAGGGCTCGGGGCTTTTAATTATTCAGCCCCGAGGGCTCGGGGCTATTTTTATTTAGCCCCGAGGGCTCGGCGCTTTTTATTATTTAGCCCCGAGGGCTCGGGGCTTTTTATTATTTAGCCCCGAGGGCTCGGGGCTTTTTATTATTTAGCCCCGAGGGCTCGGGGCTTTTTATTATTTAGCCCCGAGGGCTCGGGGCTATTTTTTATTTAGCCCCGAGGGCTCGGGGCTTTTTATTATTTAGCCCCGAGGGCTCGGGGCTATTTTTTAATCAGCCCCGAGGGCTCGGGGATTTTTATTATTTAGCCCCGAGGGCTCGGGGCTATTTTTTATTTAGCCCCGAGGGCTCGGGGCTTTTTATTATTTAGCCCCGAGGGCTCGGGGCTATTTTTTAGTTAGCCCCGAGGGCTCGGGGCTTTTTTATTATTTAGCCCCGAGGGCTCGGGGCTATTTTTCATTTAGCCCCGAGGGCTCGGGGCTTTTTATTATTTAGCCCCGAGGGCTCGGGGCTTTTTATTATTTAGCCCCGAGGGCTCGGGGCTTTTTATTATTTAGCCCCGAGGGCTCGGGGCTTTTTATTATTTAGCCCTGAGGGCTCGGGGCTATTTTTTATTTAGCCCCGAGGGCTCGGGGCTTTTTATTATTTAGCCCCGAGGGCTCGGGGCTTTTAATTATTCAGCCCCGAGGGCTCGGGGCTATTTTTATTTAGCCCCGAGGGCTCGGCGCTTTTTATTATTTAGCCCCGAGGGCTCGGGGCTTTTTATTATTTAGCCCCGAGGGCTCGGGGCTATTTTTTAATCAGCCCCGAGGGCTCGGGGATTTTTATTATGTAGCCCCGAGGGCTCGGGGCTATTTTTTATTTAGCCCCGAGGGCTCGGGGCTTTTTATTATTTAGCCCCGAGGGCTCGGGGCTATTTTTTAGTTAGCCCCGAGGGCTCGGGGCTTTTTATTATTTAGCCCCGAGGGCTCGGGGCTATTTTTTATTTAGCCCCGAGGGCTCGGGGCTTTTTATTATTTAGCCCCGAGGGCTCGGGGCTTTTTATTATTTAGCCCCGAGGGCTCGGGGCTTTTTATTATTCAGCCCCGAGGGCTCGGGGCTTTTTATTATTTAGCCCCGAGGACTCGTGGCTATTTTTTATTTAGCCCCGAGGGCTTGGGGCTTTTTATTATTTAGCCCCGAGGGCTCGGGGCTTTTTATTATTTAGCCCCGAGGGCTCGGGGCTTTTAATTATTCAGCCCCGAGGGCTCGGGGCTATTTTTCATTTAGCCCCGAGGGCTCGGGGCTTTTAATTATTTAGCCCCGAGGGCTCGGGGCTATTTTTCATTTAGCCCCGAGGGCTCGGGGCTTTTTATTATTTAGCCCCGAGGGCTCGGGGCTTTTTATTATTTAGCCCCGAGGGCTCGGGGCTTTTTATTATTTAGCCCTGAGGGCTCGGGGCTATTTTTTATTTAGCCCCGAGGGCTCGGGGCTTTTTATTATTTAGCCCCGAGGACTCGGGGCTATTTTTTATTTAGCCCCGAGGGCTCGGGGCTTTTTATTATTTAGCCCCGAGGGCTCGGGGCTTTTTATTATTTAGCCCCGAGGGCTCGGGGCTTTTAATTCTTCAGCCCCGAGGGCTCGGGGCTATTTTTCATTTAGCCCCGAGGGCTCGGGGCTTTTAATTATTTAGCCCCGAGGGCTCGGGGCTTTTTATTATTTAGCCCCGAGGGCTCGGGGCTTTTTATTATTTAGCCCCGAGGGCTCGGGGCTTTTTATTATTTAGCCCCGAGGGCTCGGGGCTTTTTATTATTTAGCCCCGAGATCTCGGGGCTATTTTTCATTTAGCCCCGAGGGCTCGGGGCTTTTTATTATTTAGCCCCGAGGACTCGGGGCTATTTTTTATTTAGCTCCGAGGGCTCGGGGCTTTTTATTATTTAGCTCCGAGGGCTCGGGGCTTTTTATTATTTAGCCCTGAGGGCTCGGGGCTATTTTTTATTTAGCCCCGAGGGCTCGGGGCTTTTTATTATTTAGCCCCGAGGGCTCGGGGCTTTTTATTATTTAGCCCCGAGGGCTCGGGGCTTTTTATTATTCAGCCCCGAGATCTCGGGGCTATTTTTCAGTTAGCCCCGAGGGCTCGGGGCTTTTTTATTATTTAGCCCCGAGGACTCGGGGCTTTTTATTATTTAGCCCCGAGGGCTCGGGGCTTTTTATTATTTAGCCCCGAGGGCTCGGGGCTTTTTATTATTTAGCCCCGAGGGTTCGGGGCTATTTTTCATTTAGCCCCGAGGGCTCGGGGCTTTTTATTATTTAGCCCCGAGGGCTCGGGGCTTTTTATTATTTAGCCCCGAGGGCTCGGGGCTATTTTTCATTTAGCCCCGAGGGCTCGGGGCTTTTTATTATTTAGCCCCGAGGACTCGGGGCTATTTTTTATTTAGCCCCGAGGGCTCGGGGCTTTTTATTATTTAGCCCCGAGGGCTCGGGGCTATTTTTCATTTAGCCCCGAGGGCTCGAGGCTTTTCATTATTTAGCCCCGAGGGCTCGGGGCTATTTTTCATTTAGCACCGAAGGCTCGGGGCTATTTTTTATTTAGCCCCGAGGGCTCGGGGCTTTTTATTATTTAGCCCCGAGGGCTCGGGGCTATTTTTTATTTAGCCCCGAGGGCTCGAGGCTTTTTATTATTTAGCCCCGAGGGCTCGGGGCTATTTTTCATTTAGCCCCGAGGGCTCGGGGCTTTTTATTATTTAGCCCCGAGGGCTCGGGGCTTTTAATTTTAGCCCCGAGGGCTCGGGGCTATTTTTCATTTAGCCCCGAGGGCTCGGGGCTTTTTATTATTTAGCCCCGAGGGCTCGGGGCTATTTTTTATTTAGCCCCGAGGGCTCGGGGCTTTTTATTATTTAGCCCCGAGGGCTCGGGGCTATTTTTCATTTAGCCCCGAGGGCTCGGGGCTTTTTATTATTTAGCCCCGAGGGCTCGGGGCTATGTTTTAGTTAGCCCCGAGGGCTCGGGGCTTTTTTATTATTTAGCCCCGAGGACTCGGGGCTTTTTATTATTTAGCCCTGAGGGCTCGGGGCTTTTTATTATTTAGCCCTGAGGGCTCGGGGCTTTTTATTATTTAGCCCCGAGGGCTCGGGGCTATTTTTTATTTAGCCCCGAGGGCTCGGGGCTCTTTATTATTTAGCCCCGAGGGCTCGGGGCTTTTTATTATTTAGCCCCGAGGGCTCGGGGCTATTTTTCATTTAGCCCCGAGGGCTCGGGGCTTTCAATTATTTAGCCCCGAGGGCTCGGGGCTATTTTTCATTCAGCCCCGAGGGCTCGGGGCTTTTTATTATTTAGCCCCGAGGGCTCGGGGCTATTTTTTATTTAGCCCCGAGGGCTCGGGGCTTTTTATTATTTAGCCCCGAGGGCTCGGGGCTTTTTATTATTTAGCCCCGAGGGCTCGGGGCTTTTTATTATTTAGCCCCGAGGGCTCGGGGCTTTTTATTATTTAGCCCCGAGGGCTCGGGGTTTTCTATTATTTAGCCCCGAGGGCTCGGGGCTTTTTATTATTTAGCCCCGAGGGTTCGGGGCTATTTTTCATTTAGCCCCGAGGGCTCGGGGCTTTTTATTATTCAGCCCCGAGGGCTCGGGGCTATTTTTCATTTAGCACCGAAGGCTCGGGGCTATTTTTTATTTAGCCCCGAGGGCTCGGGGCTTTTTATTATTTAGCCCCGAGGGCTCGGGGCTATTTTTTATTTAGCCCCGAGGGCTCGAGGCTTTTTATTATTTAGCCCCGAGGGCTCGGGGCTATTTTTCATTTAGCCCCGAGGGCTCGGGGCTTTTTATTATTCAGCCCCGAGGGCTCGGGGCTATTTTTAATTTAGCCCCGAGGGCTCGGGGCTTTTTATTATTTAGCCCCGAGGGCTCGGGGCTATTTTTATTTAGCCCCGAGGGCTCGGGGCTATTTTTCATTTAGCCCCGAGGGCTCGGGGCTTTTTATTATTTAGCCCCGAGGGCTCGGGGCTATTTTTATTTAGCCCCGAGGGCTCGGGGCTTTTCATCATTTAGCCCTGAGGGCTCGGGGCTTTTTATTATTTAGGCCCGAGGGCTCGGGGCTTTTTATTATTTAGCCCCGAGGGCTCGGGGCTATTTTTATTTAGCCCCGAGGGCTCGGGGCTTTTCATTATTTAGCCCTGAGGGCTCGGGGCTTTTTATTATTTAGGCCCGAGGGCTCGGGGCTTTTTATTATTTAGCCCCGAGGGCTCGGGGCTATTTTTCATTTAGCCCCGAGGGCTCGGGGCTTTTAATTATTTAGCCCCGAGGGCTCGGGGCTTTTTATTATTTAGCCCCGAGGGCTCGGGGCTTTTTATTATTTAGCCCCGAGGGCTCGGGGCTTTTTATTATTTAGCCCCGAGGGCTCGGGGCTATTTTTTATTTAGCCCCGAGGGCTCGGGGCTTTCTATTATTTAGCCCCGAGGGCTCGGGGCTATTTTTAATTTAGCCCCGAGGGCTCGGGGCTTTTTATTATTTAGCCCCGAGGGCTCGGGGCTATTTTTATTTAGCCCCGAGGGCTCGGGGCTTTTCATTATTTAGCCCTGAGGGCTCGGGGCTTTTTATTATTTAGGCCCGAGGGCTCGGGGCTTTTTATTATTTAGCCCCGAGGGTTCGGGGCTATTTTTCATTTAGCCCCGAGGGCTCGGGGCTTTTTATTATTCAGCCCCGAGGGCTCGGGGCTATTTTTCATTTAGCACCGAAGGCTCGGGGCTATTTTTTATTTAGCCCCGAGGGCTCGGGGCTTTTTATTATTTAGCCCCGAGGGCTCGGGGCTATTTTTCATTTAGCCCCGAGGGCTCGGGGCTTTTTATTATTCAGCCCCGAGGGCTCGGGGCTATTTTTAATTTAGCCCCGAGGGCTCGGGGCTTTTTATTATTTAGCCCCGAGGGCTCGGGGCTATTTTTATTTAGCCCCGAGGGCTCGGGGCTTTTCATCATTTAGCCCTGAGGGCTCGGGGCTTTTTATTATTTAGGCCCGAGGGCTCGGGGCTTTTTATTATTTAGCCCCGAGGGCTCGGGGCTATTTTTATTTAGCCCCGAGGGCTCGGGGCTTTTCATTATTTAGCCCTGAGGGCTCGGGGCTTTTTATTATTTAGGCCCGAGGGCTCGGGGCTTTTTATTATTTAGCCCCGAGGGCTCGGGGCTATTTTTCATTTAGCCCCGAGGGCTCGGGGCTTTTAATTATTTAGCCCCGAGGGCTCGGGGCTTTTTATTATTTAGCCCCGAGGGCTCGGGGCTTTTTATTATTTAGCCCCGAGGGCTCGGGGCTATTTTTCATTTAGCCCCGAGGGCTCGGGGCTTTTTATTATTTAGCCCCGAGGGCTCGGGGCTATTTTTAATTTAGCCCCGAGGGCTCGGGGCTTTTTATTATTTAGCCCCGAGGGCTCGGGGCTATTTTTATTTAGCCCCGAGGGCTCGGGGCTTTTCATTATTTAGCCCTGAGGGCTCGGGGCTTTTTATTATTTAGGCCCGAGGGCTCGGGGCTTTTTATTATTTAGCCCCGAGGGCTCGGGGCTATTTTTCATTTAGCCCCGAGGGCTCGGGGCTTTTAATTATTTAGCCCCGAGGGCTCGGGGCTTTTTATTATTTAGCCCCGAGGGCTCGGGGCTTTTTATTATTTAGCCCCGAGGGCTCGGGGCTTTTTATTATTTAGCCCCGAGGGCTCGGGGCTATTTTTTATTTAGCCCCGAGGGCTCGGGGCTTTCTATTATTTAGCCCCGAGGGCTCGGGGCTTTTTATTATTCAGCCCCGAGGGCTCGGGGCTTTTTATTATTTAGCCCCGAGGGCTCGGGGCTTTTTATTATTTAGCCCCGAGATCTCGGGGCTATTTTTCATTTAGCCCCGAGGGCTCGGGGCTTTTTATTATTCAGCCCCGAGGGCTCGGGGCTATTTTTCATTTAGCACCGAAGGCTCGGGGCTATTTTTTATTTAGCCCCGAGGGCTCGGGGCTTTTTATTATTTAGCCCCGAGGGCTCGGGGCTATTTTTCATTTAGCCCCGAGGGCTCGGGGCTTTTTATTATTTAGCCCCGAGGGCTCGGGGCTTTTTATTATTTAGCCCCGAGGGCTCGGGGCTTTTAATTATTCAGCCCCGAGGGCTCGGGGCTATTTTTCATTTAGCCCCGAGGGCTCCGGGCTTTTAATTATTTAGCCCCGAGGGCTCGGGGCTTTTAATTATTCAGCCCCGAGGGCTCGGGGCTATTTTTCATTTAGCCCCGAGGGCTCGGGGCTTTTAATTATTTAGCCCCGAGGGCTCGGGGCTTTTTATTATTTAGCCCCGAGGGCTCGGGGCTTTTAATTATTCAGCCCCGAGGGCTCGGGGCTATTTTTCATTTAGCCCCGAGGGCTCGGGGCTTTTAATTATTTAGCCCCGAGGGCTCGGGGCTATTTTTCATTTAGCCCCGAGGGCTCGGGGCTTTTTATTATTTAGCCCCGAGGGCTCGGGGCTTTTTATTATTTAGCCCCGAGGGCTCGGGGCTTTTAATTATTCAGCCCCGAGGGCTCGGGGCTATTTTTCATTTAGCCCCGAGGGCTCGGGGCTTTTAATTATTTAGCCCCGAGGGCTCGGGGCTATTTTTCATTTAGCCCCGAGGGCTCGGGGCTCTTTATTATTTAGCCCCGAGGGCTCGGGGCTTTTAATTATTTAGCCCCGAGGGCTCGGGGCTTTTTATTATTTAGCCCCGAGGGCTCGGGGCTATTTTTTATTTAGCCCCGAGGGCTCGGGGCTTTTTATTATTTAGCCCCGAGGGCTCGGGGCTTTTTATTATTTAGCCCCGAGGGCTCGGGGCTATTTTTTATTTAGCCCCGAGGGCTCGGGGCTTTTTATTATTTAGCCCCGAGGGCTCGGGGCTATTTTTTAAACAGCCCCGAGGGCTCGGGGATTTTTATTATTTAGCCCCGAGGGCTCGGGGCTATTTTTTATTTAGCCCCGAGGGCTCGGGGCTTTTTATTATTTAGCCCCGAGGGCTCGGGGCTATTTTTTAGTTAGCCCCGAGGGCTCGGGGCTTTTTATTATTTAGCCCCGAGGGCTCGGGGCTATTTTTTATTTAGCCCCGAGGGCTCGGGGCTATTTTTTATTTAGCCCCGAGGGCTCGGGGCTTTTTATTATTTAGCCCCGAGGGCTCGGGGCTATTTTTTAGTTAGCCCCGAGGGCTCGGGGCTTTTTATTATTTAGCCCCGAGGGCTCGGGGCTATTTTTTATTTAGCCCCGAGGGCTCGGGGCTTTTTATTATTTAGCCCCGAGGGCTCGGGGCTTTTTATTATTTAGCCCCGAGGACTCGTGGCTATTTTTTATTTAGCCCCGAGGGCTCGGGGCTTTTTATTATTTAGCCCCGAGGGCTCGGGGCTTTTTATTATTTAGCCCCGAGGGCTCGGGGCTTTTAATTATTCAGCCCCGAGGGCTCGGGGCTATTTTTCATTTAGCCCCGAGGGCTCGGGGCTTTTTATTATTTAGCCCCGGGGGCTCGGGGCTTTTTATTATTTAGCCCCGAGGGCTCGGGGCTATTTTTAATTTAGCCCCGAGGGCTCGGGGCTTTTTATTATTTAGCCCCGAGGGCTCGGGGCTTTTTATTATTTAGCCCCGAGGGCTCGGGGCTATTTTTTATTTAGCCCCGAGGGCTCGGGGCTATTTTTTATTTAGCCCCGAGGGCTCGGGGCTTTTTATTATTTAGCCCCGAGGGCTCGGGGCTTTTTATTATTTAGCCCCGAGGGCTCGGGGCTTTTTATTATTTAGCCCCGAGGGCTCGGGGCTTTTTATTATTTAGCCCCGAGGGCTCGGGGCTTTTTATTATTTAGCCCTGAGGGCTCGGGGCTATTTTTCATTTAGCCCCGAGGGCTCGGGGCTTTTTATTATTTAGCCCCGGGGGCTCGGGGCTTTTTATTATTTAGCCCCGAGGGCTCGGGGCTATTTTTAATTTAGCCCCGAGGGCTCGGGGCTTTTTATTATTTAGCCCCGAGGGCTCGGGGCTTTTTATTATTTAGCCCCGAGGGCTCGGGGCTATTTTTTATTTAGCCCCGAGGGCTCGGGGCTTTTTATTATTTAGCCCCGGGGGCTCGGGGCTTTTTATTATTTAGCCCCGAGGGCTCGGGGCTTTTTATTATTTAGCCCCGAGGGCTCGGGGCTTTTTATTATTTAGCCCTGAGGGCTCAGGGCTATTTTTCATTTAGCCCCGAGGGCTCGGGGCTTTTAATTATTTAGCCCCGAGGGCTCGGGGCTATTTTTCATTTAGCCCCGAGGGCTCGGGGCTTTTTATTATTTAGCCCCGAGGGCTCGGGGCTATTTTTAATTTAGCCCCGAGGGCTCGGGGCTTTTTATTATTTAGCCCCGAGGGCTCGGGGCTTTTTATTATTTAGCCCCGAGGGCTCGGGGCTTTTTATTATTTAGCCCCGAGGGCTCGGGGCTTTTTATTATTTAGCCCCGAGATCTCGGGGCTATTTTTCATTCAGCCCCGAGGGCTCGGGGCTTTTTATTATTTAGCCCCGAGGACTCGGGGCTATTTTTTATTTAGCCCCGAGGGCTCGGGGCTTTTTATTATTTAGCTCCGAGGGCTCGGGGCTTTTTATTATTTAGCCCTAAGGGCTCGGGGCTATTTTTTATTTAGCCCCGAGGGCTCGGGGCTTTTTATTATTTAGCCCCGAGGGCTCGGGGCTATTTTTCAGTTAGCCCCGAGGGCTCGGGGCTTTTTTATTATTTAGCCCCGAGGACTCGGGGCTTTTTATTATTTAGCCCCGAGGGCTCGGGGCTTTTTATTATTTAGCCCCGAGGGCTCGGGGCTTTTTATTATTTAGCCCCGAGGGTTCGGGGCTATTTTTCATTTAGCCCCGAGGGCTCGGGGCTTTTCATTATTTAGCCCCGAGGGCTCGGGGCTTTTTATTATTTAGCCCCGAGGGCTCGGGGCTTTTTATTATTTAACCCCGAGATCTCGGGGCTATTTTTCATTTAGCCCCGAGGGCTCGGGGCTTTTTATTATTTAGCCCCGAGGACTCGGGGCTATTTTTTATTTAGCCCCGAGGGCTCGGGGCTTTTTATTATTTAGCCCCGAGGGCTCGGGGCTATTTTTCATTTAGCCCCGAGGGCTCGAGGCTTTTCATTATTTAGCCCCGAGGGCTCGGGGCTATTTTTCATTTAGCACCGAAGGCTCGGGGCTATTTTTCATTTAGCCCCGAGGGCTCGGGGCTTTTTATTATTTTGCCCCGAGGACTCGGGGCTATTTTTTATTTAGCCCCGAGGGCTCGGGGCTTTTTATTATTTAGCCCCGAGGGCTCGGGGCTTTTTATTATTTAGCCCCGAGGGCTCGGGGCTATTTTTTATTTAGCCCCGAGGGCTCGGGGCTTTTTATTATTTAGCCCCGAGGGCTCGGGGCTATTTTTTAATCAGCCCCGAGGGCTCGGGGATTTTTATTATTTAGCCCCGAGGGCTCGGGGCTATTTTTTATTTAGCCCCGAGGGCTCGGGGCTTTTTATTATTTAGCCCCGAGGGCTCGGGGCTATTTTTTAGTTAGCCCCGAGGGCTCGGGGCTTTTTTATTATTTAGCCCCGAGGGCTCGGGGCTATTTTTCATTTAGCCCCGAGGGCTCGGGGCTTTTTATTATTTAGCCCCGAGGGCTCGGGGCTTTTTATTATTTAGCCCCGAGGGCTCGGGGCTATTTTTAATTTAGCCCCGAGGGCTCGGGGCTTTTTATTATTTAGCCCCGAGGGCTCGGGGCTTTTTATTATTTAGCCCCGAGGGCTCGGGGCTTTTTATTATTTAGCCCCGAGGGCTCGGGGCTTTTTATTATTTAGCCCCGAGATCTCGGGGCTATTTTTCATTCAGCCCCGAGGGCTCGGGGCTTTTTATTATTTAGCCCCGAGGACTCGGGGCTATTTTTTATTTAGCCCCGAGGGCTCGGGGCTTTTTATTATTTAGCTCCGAGGGCTCGGGGCTTTTTATTATTTAGCCCTAAGGGCTCGGGGCTATTTTTTATTTAGCCCCGAGGGCTCGGGGCTTTTTATTATTTAGCCCCGAGGGCTCGGGGCTATTTTTCAGTTAGCCCCGAGGGCTCGGGGCTTTTTTATTATTTAGCCCCGAGGACTCGGGGCTTTTTATTATTTAGCCCCGAGGGCTCGGGGCTTTTTATTATTTAGCCCCGAGGGCTCGGGGCTTTTTATTATTTAGCCCCGAGGGTTCGGGGCTATTTTTCATTTAGCCCCGAGGGCTCGGGGCTTTTCATTATTTAGCCCCGAGGGCTCGGGGCTTTTTATTATTTAGCCCCGAGGGCTCGGGGCTTTTTATTATTTAACCCCGAGATCTCGGGGCTATTTTTCATTTAGCCCCGAGGGCTCGGGGCTTTTTATTATTTAGCCCCGAGGACTCGGGGCTATTTTTTATTTAGCCCCGAGGGCTCGGGGCTTTTTATTATTTAGCCCCGAGGGCTCGGGGCTATTTTTCATTTAGCCCCGAGGGCTCGAGGCTTTTCATTATTTAGCCCCGAGGGCTCGGGGCTATTTTTCATTTAGCACCGAAGGCTCGGGGCTATTTTTCATTTAGCCCCGAGGGCTCGGGGCTTTTTATTATTTTGCCCCGAGGACTCGGGGCTATTTTTTATTTAGCCCCGAGGGCTCGGGGCTTTTTATTATTTAGCCCCGAGGGCTCGGGGCTTTTTATTATTTAGCCCCGAGGGCTCGGGGCTATTTTTTATTTAGCCCCGAGGGCTCGGGGCTTTTTATTATTTAGCCCCGAGGGCTCGGGGCTATTTTTTAATCAGCCCCGAGGGCTCGGGGATTTTTATTATTTAGCCCCGAGGGCTCGGGGCTATTTTTTATTTAGCCCCGAGGGCTCGGGGCTTTTTATTATTTAGCCCCGAGGGCTCGGGGCTATTTTTTAGTTAGCCCCGAGGGCTCGGGGCTTTTTTATTATTTAGCCCCGAGGGCTCGGGGCTATTTTTCATTTAGCCCCGAGGGCTCGGGGCTTTTTATTATTTAGCCCCGAGGGCTCGGGGCTTTTTATTATTTAGCCCCGAGGGCTCGGGGCTTTTTATTATTTAGCCCCGAGGGCTCGGGGCTTTTTATTATTTAGCCCTGAGGGCTCGGGGCTATTTTTTATTTAGCCCCGAGGGCTCGGGGCTTTTTATTATTTAGCCCCGAGGGCTCGGGGCTTTTAATTATTCAGCCCCGAGGGCTCGGGGCTATTTTTATTTAGCCCCGAGGGCTCGGCGCTTTTTATTATTTAGCCCCGAGGGCTCGGGGCTTTTTATTATTTAGCCCCGAGGGCTCGGGGCTTTTTATTATTTAGCCCCGAGGGCTCGGGGCTTTTTATTATTTAGCCCCGAGGGCTCGGGGCTATTTTTTATTTAGCCCCGAGGGCTCGGGGCTTTTTATTATTCAGCCCCGAGGGCTCGGGGCTATTTTTTAATCAGCCCCGAGGGCTCGGGGATTTTTATTATTTAGCCCCGAGGGCTCGGGGCTATTTTTTATTTAGCCCCGAGGGCTCGGGGCTTTTTATTATTTAGCCCCGAGGGCTCGGGGCTATTTTTTAGTTAGCCCCGAGGGCTCGGGGCTTTTTTATTATTTAGCCCCGAGGGCTCGGGGCTATTTTTCATTTAGCCCCGAGGGCTCGGGGCTTTTTATTATTTAGCCCCGAGGGCTCGGGGCTTTTTATTATTTAGCCCCGAGGGCTCGGGGCTTTTTATTATTTAGCCCCGAGGGCTCGGGGCTTTTTATTATTTAGCCCTGAGGGCTCGGGGCTATTTTTTATTTAGCCCCGAGGGCTCGGGGCTTTTTATTATTTAGCCCCGAGGGCTCGGGGCTTTTAATTATTCAGCCCCGAGGGCTCGGGGCTATTTTTATTTAGCCCCGAGGGCTCGGCGCTTTTTATTATTTAGCCCCGAGGGCTCGGGGCTTTTTATTATTTAGCCCCGAGGGCTCGGGGCTATTTTTTAATCAGCCCCGAGGGCTCGGGGATTTTTATTATGTAGCCCCGAGGGCTCGGGGCTATTTTTTATTTAGCCCCGAGGGCTCGGGGCTTTTTATTATTTAGCCCCGAGGGCTCGGGGCTATTTTTTAGTTAGCCCCGAGGGCTCGGGGCTTTTTATTATTTAGCCCCGAGGGCTCGGGGCTATTTTTTATTTAGCCCCGAGGGCTCGGGGCTTTTTATTATTTAGCCCCGAGGGCTCGGGGCTTTTTATTATTTAGCCCCGAGGGCTCGGGGCTTTTTATTATTCAGCCCCGAGGGCTCGGGGCTTTTTATTATTTAGCCCCGAGGACTCGTGGCTATTTTTTATTTAGCCCCGAGGGCTTGGGGCTTTTTATTATTTAGCCCCGAGGGCTCGGGGCTTTTTATTATTTAGCCCCGAGGGCTCGGGGCTTTTAATTATTCAGCCCCGAGGGCTCGGGGCTATTTTTCATTTAGCCCCGAGGGCTCGGGGCTTTTTATTATTTAGCCCCGAGGGCTCGGGGCTTTTTATTATTTAGCCCCGAGGGCTCGGGGCTTTTTATTATTTAGCCCTGAGGGCTCGGGGCTATTTTTTATTTAGCCCCGAGGGCTCGGGGCTTTTTATTATTTAGCCCCGAGGACTCGGGGCTATTTTTTATTTAGCCCCGAGGGCTCGGGGCTTTTTATTATTTAGCCCCGAGGGCTCGGGGCTTTTTATTATTTAGCCCCGAGGGCTCGGGGCTTTTAATTCTTCAGCCCCGAGGGCTCGGGGCTATTTTTCATTTAGCCCCGAGGGCTCGGGGCTTTTAATTATTTAGCCCCGAGGGCTCGGGGCTTTTTATTATTTAGCCCCGAGGGCTCGGGGCTTTTTATTATTTAGCCCCGAGGGCTCGGGGCTTTTTATTATTTAGCCCCGAGGGCTCGGGGCTTTTTATTATTTAGCCCCGAGATCTCGGGGCTATTTTTCATTTAGCCCCGAGGGCTCGGGGCTTTTTATTATTTAGCCCCGAGGACTCGGGGCTATTTTTTATTTAGCTCCGAGGGCTCGGGGCTTTTTATTATTTAGCTCCGAGGGCTCGGGGCTTTTTATTATTTAGCCCTGAGGGCTCGGGGCTATTTTCTATTTAGCCCCGAGGGCTCGGGGCTTTTTATTATTTAGCCCCGAGGGCTCGGGGCTTTTTATTATTTAGCCCCGAGGGCTCGGGGCTTTTTATTATTCAGCCCCGAGATCTCGGGGCTATTTTTCAGTTAGCCCCGAGGGCTCGGGGCTTTTTTATTATTTAGCCCCGAGGACTCGGGGCTTTTTATTATTTAGCCCCGAGGGCTCGGGGCTTTTTATTATTTAGCCCCGAGGGCTCGGGGCTTTTTATTATTTAGCCCCGAGGGTTCGGGGCTATTTTTCATTTAGCCCCGAGGGCTCGGGGCTTTTTATTATTTAGCCCCGAGGGCTCGGGGCTTTTTATTATTTAGCCCCGAGGGCTCGGGGCTATTTTTCATTTAGCCCCGAGGGCTCGGGGCTTTTTATTATTTAGCCCCGAGGACTCGGGGCTATTTTTTATTTAGCCCCGAGGGCTCGGGGCTTTTTATTATTTAGCCCCGAGGGCTCGGGGCTATTTTTCATTTAGCCCCGAGGGCTCGAGGCTTTTCATTATTTAGCCCCGAGGGCTCGGGGCTATTTTTCATTTAGCACCGAAGGCTCGGGGCTATTTTTTATTTAGCCCCGAGGGCTCGGGGCTTTTTATTATTTAGCCCCGAGGGCTCGGGGCTATTTTTTATTTAGCCCCGAGGGCTCGAGGCTTTTTATTATTTAGCCCCGAGGGCTCGGGGCTATTTTTCATTTAGCCCCGAGGGCTCGGGGCTTTTTATTATTTAGCCCCGAGGGCTCGGGGCTTTTAATTTTAGCCCCGAGGGCTCGGGGCTATTTTTCATTTAGCCCCGAGGGCTCGGGGCTTTTTATTATTTAGCCCCGAGGGCTCGGGGCTATTTTTTATTTAGCCCCGAGGGCTCGGGGCTTTTTATTATTTAGCCCCGAGGGCTCGGGGCTATTTTTCATTTAGCCCCGAGGGCTCGGGGCTTTTTATTATTTAGCCCCGAGGGCTCGGGGCTATGTTTTAGTTAGCCCCGAGGGCTCAGGGCTTTTTTATTATTTAGCCCCGAGGACTCGGGGCTTTTTATTATTTAGCCCTGAGGGCTCGGGGCTTTTTATTATTTAGCCCTGAGGGCTCGGGGCTTTTTATTATTTAGCCCCGAGGGCTCGGGGCTATTTTTTATTTAGCCCCGAGGGCTCGGGGCTCTTTATTATTTAGCCCCGAGGGCTCGGGGCTTTTTATTATTTAGCCCCGAGGGCTCGGGGCTATTTTTCATTTAGCCCCGAGGGCTCGGGGCTTTCAATTATTTAGCCCCGAGGGCTCGGGGCTATTTTTCATTCAGCCCCGAGGGCTCGGGGCTTTTTATTATTTAGCCCCGAGGGCTCGGGGCTATTTTTTATTTAGCCCCGAGGGCTCGGGGCTTTTTATTATTTAGCCCCGAGGGCTCGGGGCTTTTTATTATTTAGCCCCGAGGGCTCGGGGCTTTTTATTATTTAGCCCCGAGGGCTCGGGGCTTTTTATTATTTAGCCCCGAGGGCTCGGGGCTTTCTATTATTTAGCCCCGAGGGCTCGGGGCTTTTTATTATTTAGCCCCGAGGGTTCGGGGCTATTTTTCATTTAGCCCCGAGGGCTCGGGGCTTTTTATTATTCAGCCCCGAGGGCTCGGGGCTATTTTTCATTTAGCACCGAAGGCTCGGGGCTATTTTTTATTTAGCCCCGAGGGCTCGGGGCTTTTTATTATTTAGCCCCGAGGGCTCGGGGCTATTTTTTATTTAGCCCCGAGGGCTCGAGGCTTTTTATTATTTAGCCCCGAGGGCTCGGGGCTATTTTTCATTTAGCCCCGAGGGCTCGGGGCTTTTTATTATTCAGCCCCGAGGGCTCGGGGCTATTTTTAATTTAGCCCCGAGGGCTCGGGGCTTTTTATTATTTAGCCCCGAGGGCTCGGGGCTATTTTTATTTAGCCCCGAGGGCTCGGGGCTTTTTATTATTTAGCCCTGAGGGCTCGGGGCTTTTTATTATTTAGCCCCGAGGGCTCGGGGCTTTTTATTATTTAGCCCCGAGGGCTCGGGGCTATTTTTCATTTAGCCCCGAGGGCTCGGGGCTTTTTATTATTTAGCCCCGAGGGCTCGGGGCTTTTTATTATTTAGCCCCGAGGGCTCGGGGCTATTTTTTATTTAGCCCCGAGGGCTCGGGGCTTTTTATTATTTAGCCCCGAGGGCTCGGGGCTTTTTATTATTTAGCCCCGAGGGCTCGGGGCTTTTTATTATTTAGCCCCGAGGGCTCGGGGCTTTTTATTATTTAGCCCCGAGATCTCGGGGCTATTTTTCATTTAGCCCCGAGGGCTCGGGGCTTTTTATTATTCAGCCCCGAGGGCTCGGGGCTATTTTTCATTTAGCACCGAAGGCTCGGAGCTATTTTTTATTTAGCCCCGAGGGCTCGGGGCTTTTTATTATTTAGCCCCGAGGGCTCGGGGCTATTTTTCATTTAGCCCCGAGGGCTCGGGGCTTTTTATTATTTAGCCCCGAGGGCTCGGGGCTTTTTATTATTTAGCCCCGAGGGCTCGGGGCTTTTAATTATTCAGCCCCGAGGGCTCGGGGCTATTTTTCATTTAGCCCCGAGGGCTCGGGGCTTTTAATTATTTAGCCCCGAGGGCTCGGGGCTTTTAATTATTTAGCCCCGAGGGCTCGGGGCTATTTTTCATTTAGCCCCGAGGGCTCGGGGCTTTTTATTATTTAGCCCCGAGGGCTCGGGGCTTTTTATTATTTAGCCCCGAGGGCTCGGGGCTTTTTATTATTTAGCCCTGAGGGCTCGGGGCTATTTTTTATTTAGCCCCGAGGGCTCAAGGCTTTTTATTATTTAGCCCCGAGGACTCGGGGCTATTTTTTATTTAGCCCCGAGGGCTCGGGGCTTTTTATTATTTAGCCCCGAGGGCTCGGGGCTTTTTATTATTTAGCCCCGAGGGCTCGGGGCTATTTTTTATTTAGCCCCGAGGGCTCGGGGCTTTTTATTATTTAGCCCCGAGGGCTCGGGGCTTTTTATTATTTAGCCCCGAGGGCTCGGGGCTTTTTATTATTTAGCCCCGAGGGCTCGGGGCTTTTTATTATTTAGCCCCGAGGGCTCGGGGCTTTTAATTATTTAGCCCCGAGGGCTCGGGGCTATTTTTCATTTAGCCCCGAGGGCTCGGGGCTTTTTATTATTTAGCCCCGAGGGCTCGGGGCTTTTTATTATTTAGCCCTGAGGGCTCGGGGCTATTTTTTATTTAGCCCCGAGGGCTCGGGGCTTTTTATTATTTAGCCCCGAGGACTCGGGGCTATTTTTTATTTAGCCCCGAGGGCTCGGGGCTTTTTATTATTTAGCCCCGAGGGCTCGGGGCTTTTTATTATTTAGCCCCGAGGGCTCGGGGCTATTTTTTATTTAGCCCCGAGGGCTCGGGGCTTTTTATTATTTAGCCCCGAGGGCTCGGGGCTTTTTATTATTTAGCCCCGAGGGCTCGGGGCTTTTTATTATTTAGCCCCGAGGGCTCGGGGCTTTTTATTATTTAGCCCCGAGGGCTCGGGGCTTTTTATTATTTAGCCCTGAGGGCTCGGGGCTATTTTTCATTTAGCCCCGAGGGCTCGGGGCTTTTTATTATTTAGCCCCGGGGGCTCGGGGCTTTTTATTATTTAGCCCCGAGGGCTCGGGGCTATTTTTAATTTAGCCCCGAGGGCTCGGGGCTTTTTATTATTTAGCCCCGAGGGCTCGGGGCTTTTTATTATTTAGCCCCGAGGGCTCGGGGCTATTTTTTATTTAGCCCCGAGGGCTCGGGGCAATTTATTATTTAGCCCCGGGGGCTCGGGGCTCTTTATTATTTAGCCCCGAGGGCTCGGGGCTTTTTATTATTTAGCCCCGAGGGCTCGGGGCTTTTAATTATTTAGCCCTGAGGGCTCAGGGCTATTTTTCATTTAGCCCCGAGGGCTCGGGGCTTTTAATTATTTAGCCCCGAGGGCTCGGGGCTATTTTTTATTTAGCCCCGAGGGCTCGGGGCTTTTTATTATTTAGCCCCGAGGGCTCGGGGCTATTTTTCATTTAGCCCCGAGGGCTCGGGGCTTTTTATTATTTAGCCCCGAGGGCTCGGGGCTATGTTTTAGTTAGCCCCGAGGGCTCGGGGCTTTTTTATTATTTAGCCCCGAGGACTCGGGGCTTTTTATTATTTAGCCCTGAGGGCTCGGGGCTTTTTATTATTTAGCCCTGAGGGCTCGGGGCTTTTTATTATTTAGCCCCGAGGTCTCGGGGCTATTTTTTATTTAGCCCCGAGGGCTCGGGGCTCTTTATTATTTAGCCCCGAGGGCTCGGGGCTTTTTATTATTTAGCCCCGAGGGCTCGGGGCTATTTTTCATTTAGCCCCGAGGGCTCGGGGCTTTCAATTATTTAGCCCCGAGGGCTCGGGGCTATTTTTCATTCAGCCCCGAGGGCTCGGGGCTTTTTATTATTTAGCCCCGAGGGCTCGGGGCTATTTTTTATTTAGCCCCGAGGGCTCGGGGCTTTTTATTATTTAGCCCCGAGGGCTCGGGGCTTTTTATTATTTAGCCCCGAGGGCTCGGGGCTTTTTATTATTTAGCCCCGAGGGCTCGGGGCTTTTTATTATTTAGCCCCGAGATCTCGGGGCTATTTTTCATTTAGCCCCGAGGGCTCGGGGCTTTTTATTATTTAGCCCCGAGGACTCGGGGCTATTTTTTATTTAGCCCCGAGGGCTCGGGGCTTTTTATTATTTAGTCCCGAGGGCTCGGGGCTTTTTATTATTTAGCCCTGAGGGCTCGGGGCTATTTTTTATTTAGCCCCGAGGGCTCGGGGCTTTTTATTATTTAGCCCCGAGGGCTCGGGGCTATTTTTTAGTTAGCCCCGAGGGCTCGGGGCTTTTCTATTATTTAGCCCCGAGGACTCGGGGCTTTTTATTATTTAGCCCCGAGGGCTCGGGGCTTTCTATTATTTAGCCCCGAGGGCTCGGGGCTTTTTATTATTTAGCCCCGAGGGTTCGGGGCTATTTTTCATTTAGCCCCGAGGGCTCGGGGCTTTTTATTATTCAGCCCCGAGGGCTCGGGGCTATTTTTCATTTAGCACCGAAGGCTCGGGGCTATTTTTTATTTAGCCCCGAGGGCTCGGGGCTTTTTATTATTTAGCCCCGAGGGCTCGGGGCTATTTTTTATTTAGCCCCGAGGGCTCGAGGCTTTTTATTATTTAGCCCCGAGGGCTCGGGGCTATTTTTCATTTAGCCCCGAGGGCTCGGGGCTTTTTATTATTCAGCCCCGAGGGCTCGGGGCTATTTTTAATTTAGCCCCGAGGGCTCGGGGCTTTTTATTATTTAGCCCCGAGGGCTCGGGGCTATTTTTATTTAGCCCCGAGGGCTCGGGGCTTTTTATTATTTAGCCCTGAGGGCTCGGGGCTTTTTATTATTTAGCCCCGAGGGCTCGGGGCTTTTTATTATTTAGCCCCGAGGGCTCGGGGCTATTTTTCATTTAGCCCCGAGGGCTCGGGGCTTTTAATTATTTAGCCCCGAGGGCTCGGGGCTTTTTATTATTTAGCCCCGAGGGCTCGGGGCTTTTTATTATTTAGCCCCGAGGGCTCGGGGCTTTTTATTATTTAGCCCCGAGGGCTCAGGGCTATTTTTTATTTAGCCCCGAGGGCTCGGGGCTTTTTATTATTTAGCCCCGAGGGCTCGGGGCTATTTTTTAAACAGCCCCGAGGGCTCGGGGATTTTTATTATTTAGCCCCGAGGGCTCGGGGCTATTTTTTATTTAGCCCCGAGGGCTCGGGGCTTTTTATTATTTAGCCCCGAGGGCTCGGGGCTATTTTTTAGTTAGCCCCGAGGGCTCGGGGCTTTTTTATTATTTAGCCCCGAGGGCTCGGGGCTATTTTTCATTTAGCCCCGAGGGCTCGGGGCTTTTTATTATTTAGCCCCGAGGACTCGGGGCTATTTTTTATTTAGCCCCGAGGGCTCGGGGCTTTTTATTATTTAGCCCCGAGGGCTCGGGGCTTTTTATTATTTAGCCCTGAGGGCTCGGGGCTATTTTTTATTTAGCCCCGAGGGCTCGGGGCTTTTTATTATTTAGCCCCGAGGGCTCGGGGCTATTTTTTAGTTAGCCCCGAGGGCTCGGGGCTTTTTATTATTTAGCCCCGAGGGCTCGGGGCTATTTTTTATTTAGCCCCGAGGGCTCGGGGCTTTTTATTATTTAGCCCCGAGGGCTCGGGGCTTTTTATTATTTAGCCCCGAGGACTCGTGGCTATTTTTCATTTAGCCCCGAGGGCTCGGGGCTTCTTATTATTTAGCCCCGAGGGCTCGGGGCTTTTTATTATTTAGCCCCGAGGGCTCGGGGCTTTTAATTATTCAGCCCCGAGGGCTCGGGGCTATTTTTCATTTAGCCCCGAGGGCTCGGGGCTTTTTATTATTTAGCCCCGGGGGCTCGGGGCTTTTTATTATTTAGCCCCGAGGGCTCAGGGCTATTTTTAATTTAGCCCCGAGGGCTCGGGGCTTTTTATTATTTAGCCCCGAGGGCTCGGGGCTTTTTATTATTTAGCCCCGAGGGCTCGGGGCTATTTTTTATTTAGCCCCGAGGGCTCGGGGCTATTTTTTATTTAGCCCCGAGGGCTCGGGGCTTTTTATTATTTAGCCCCGAGGGCTCGGGGCTTTTTATTATTCAGCCCCGAGGGCTCGGGGCTTTTTATTATTTAGCCCCGAGGGCTCGGGGGTTTTTATTATTTAGCCCCGAGGGCTCGGGGCTTTTTATTATTTAGCCCTGAGGGCTCGGGGCTATTTTTCATTTAGCCCCGAGGGCTCGGGGCTTTTTATTATTTAGCCCCGGGGGCTCGGGGCTTTTTATTATTTAGCCCCGAGGGCTCGGGGCTATTTTTAATTTAGCCCCGAGGGCTCGGGGCTTTTTATTATTTAGCCCCGAGGGCTCGGGGCTTTTTATTATTTAGCCCCGAGGGCTCGGGGCTATTTTTTATTTAGCCCCGAGGGCTCGGGGCTTTTTATTATTTAGCCCCGGGGGCTCGGGGCTTTTTATTATTTAGCCCCGAGGGCTCGGGGCTTTTTATTATTTAGCCCCGAGGGCTCGGGGCTTTTTATTATTTAGCCCTGAGGGCTCAGGGCTATTTTTCATTTAGCCCCGAGGGCTCGGGGCTTTTAATTATTTAGCCCCGAGGGCTCGGGGCTATTTTTCATTTAGCCCCGAGGGCTCGGGGCTTTTTATTATTTAGCCCCGAGGGCTCGGGGCTATTTTTAATTTAGCCCCGAGGGCTCGGGGCTTTTTATTATTTAGCCCCGAGGGCTCGGGGCTTTTTATTATTTAGCCCCGAGGGCTCGGGGCTTTTTATTATTTAGCCCCGAGGGCTCGGGGCTTTTTATTATTTAGCCCCGAGATCTCGGGGCTATTTTTCATTCAGCCCCGAGGGCTCGGGGCTTTTTATTATTTAGCCCCGAGGACTCGGGGCTATTTTTTATTTAGCCCCGAGGGCTCGGGGCTTTTTATTATTTAGCTCCGAGGGCTCGGGGCTTTTTATTATTTAGCCCTGAGGGCTCGGGGCTATTTTTTATTTAGCCCCGAGGGCTCGGGGCTTTTTATTATTTAGCCCCGAGGGCTCGGGGCTATTTTTCAGTTAGCCCCGAGGGCTCGGGGCTTTTTTATTATTTAGCCCCGAGGACTCGGGGCTTTTTATTATTTAGCCCCGAGGGCTCGGGGCTTTTTATTATTTAGCCCCGAGGGCTCGGGGCTTTTTATTATTTAGCCCCGAGGGTTCGGGGCTATTTTTCATTTAGCCCCGAGGGCTCGGGGCTTTTCATTATTTAGCCCCGAGGGCTCGGGGCTTTTTATTATTTAGCCCCGAGGGCTCGGGGCTTTTTATTATTTAACCCCGAGATCTCGGGGCTATTTTTCATTTAGCCCCGAGGGCTCGGGGCTTTTTATTATTTAGCCCCGAGGACTCGGGGCTATTTTTTATTTAGCCCCGAGGGCTCGGGGCTTTTTATTATTTAGCCCCGAGGGCTCGGGGCTATTTTTCATTTAGCCCCGAGGGCTCGAGGCTTTTCATTATTTAGCCCCGAGGGTTCGGGGCTATTTTTCATTTAGCCCCGAGGGCTCGGGGCTTTTCATTATTTAGCCCCGAGGGCTCGGGGCTTTTTATTATTTAGCCCCGAGGGCTCGGGGCTTTTTATTATTTAACCCCGAGATCTCGGGGCTATTTTTCATTTAGCCCCGAGTGCTCGGGGCTTTTTATTATTTAGCCCCGAGGACTCGGGGCTATTTTTTATTTAGCCCCGAGGGCTCGGGGCTTTTTATTATTTAGCCCCGAGGGCTCGGGGCTATTTTTCATTTAGCCCCGAGGGCTCGAGGCTTTTCATTATTTAGCCCCGAGGGCTCGGGGCTATTTTTCATTTAGCACCGAAGGCTCGGGGCTATTTTTCATTTAGCCCCGAGGGCTCGGGGCTTTTTATTATTTTGCCCCGAGGACTCGGGGCTATTTTTTATTTAGCCCCGAGGGCTCGGGGCTTTTTATTATTTAGCCCCGAGGGCTCGGGGCTTTTTATTATTTAGCCCCGAGGGCTCGGGGCTATTTTTTATTTAGCCCCGAGGGCTCGGGGCTTTTTATTATTTAGCCCCGAGGGCTCGGGGCTATTTTTTAATCAGCCCCGAGGGCTCGGGGATTTTTATTATTTAGCCCCGAGGGCTCGGGGCTATTTTTTATTTAGCCCCGAGGGCTCGGGGCTTTTTATTATTTAGCCCCGAGGGCTCGGGGCTATTTTTTAGTTAGCCCCGAGGGCTCGGGGCTTTTTTATTATTTAGCCCCGAGGGCTCGGGGCTATTTTTCATTTAGCCCCGAGGGCTCGGGGCTTTTTATTATTTAGCCCCGAGGGCTCGGGGCTTTTTATTATTTAGCCCCGAGGGCTCGGGGCTTTTTATTATTTAGCCCCGAGGGCTCGGGGCTTTTTATTATTTAGCCCTGAGGGCTCGGGGCTATTTTTTATTTAGCCCCGAGGGCTCGGGGCTTTTTATTATTTAGCCCCGAGGGCTCGGGGCTTTTAATTATTCAGCCCCGAGGGCTCGGGGCTATTTTTATTTAGCCCCGAGGGCTCGGCGCTTTTTATTATTTAGCCCCGAGGGCTCGGGGCTTTTTATTATTTAGCCCCGAGGGCTCGGGGCTATTTTTTAATCAGCCCCGAGGGCTCGGGGATTTTTATTATGTAGCCCCGAGGGCTCGGGGCTATTTTTTATTTAGCCCCGAGGGCTCGGGGCTTTTTATTATTTAGCCCCGAGGGCTCGGGGCTATTTTTTAGTTAGCCCCGAGGGCTCGGGGCTTTTTATTATTTAGCCCCGAGGGCTCGGGGCTATTTTTTATTTAGCCCCGAGGGCTCGGGGCTTTTTATTATTTAGCCCCGAGGGCTCGGGGCTTTTTATTATTTAGCCCCGAGGGCTCGGGGCTTTTTATTATTCAGCCCCGAGGGCTCGGGGCTTTTTATTATTTAGCCCTGAGGGCTCGGGGCTTTTTATTATTTAGCCCCGAGGGCTCGGGGCTATTTTTTATTTAGCCCCGAGGGCTCGGGGCTCTTTATTATTTAGCCCCGAGGGCTCGGGGCTTTTTATTATTTAGCCCCGAGGGCTCGGGGCTATTTTTCATTTAGCCCCGAGGGCTCGGGGCTTTCAATTATTTAGCCCCGAGGGCTCGGGGCTATTTTTCATTCAGCCCCGAGGGCTCGGGGCTTTTTATTATTTAGCCCCGAGGGCTCGGGGCTATTTTTCATTTAGCCCCGAGGGCTCGGGGCTTTTTATTATTTAGCCCCGAGGGCTCGGGGCTTTTTATTATTCAGCCCCGAGGGCTCGGGGCTTTTTATTATTTAGCCCCGAGGGCTCGGGGCTTTTTATTATTTAGCCCCGAGATCTCGGGGCTATTTTTCATTTAGCCCCGAGGGCTCGGGGCTTTTTATTATTTAGCCCCGAGGACTCGGGGCTATTTTTTATTTAGCCCCGAGGGCTCGGGGCTTTTTATTATTTAGCCCCGAGGGCTCGGGGCTTTTTATTATTTAGCCCTGAGGGCTCGGGGCTATTTTTTATTTAGCCCCAAGGGCTCGGGGCTTTTTATTATTTAGCCCCGAGGGCTCGGGGCTATTTTTTAGTTAGCCCCGAGGGCTCGGGGCTTTTCTATTATTTAGCCCCGAGGACTCGGGGCTTTTTATTATTTAGCCCCGAGGGCTCGGGGCTTTCTATTATTTAGCCCCGAGGGCTCGGGGCTTTTTATTATTTAGCCCCGAGGGTTCGGGGCTATTTTTCATTTAGCCCCGAGGGCTCGGGGCTTTTTATTATTCAGCCCCGAGGGCTCGGGGCTATTTTTCATTTAGCACCGAAGGCTCGGGGCTATTTTTTATTTAGCCCCGAGGGCTCGGGGCTTTTTATTATTTAGCCCCGAGGGCTCGGGGCTATTTTTTATTTAGCCCCGAGGGCTCGAGGCTTTTTATTATTTAGCCCCGAGGGCTCGGGGCTATTTTTCATTTAGCCCCGAGGGCTCGGGGCTTTTTATTATTCAGCCCCGAGGGCTCGGGGCTATTTTTAATTTAGCCCCGAGGGCTCGGGGCTTTTTATTATTTAGCCCCGAGGGCTCGGGGCTATTTTTATTTAGCCCCGAGGGCTCGGGGCTTTTTATTATTTAGCCCTGAGGGCTCGGGGCTTTTTATTATTTAGCCCCGAGGGCTCGGGGCTTTTTATTATTTAGCCCCGAGGGCTCGGGGCTATTTTTCATTTAGCCCCGAGGGCTCGGGGCTTTTAATTATTTAGCCCCGAGGGCTCGGGGCTTTTTATTATTTAGCCCCGAGGGCTCGGGGCTTTTTATTATTTAGCCCCGAGGGCTCGGGGCTTTTTATTATTTAGCCCCGAGGGCTCGGGGCTATTTTTTATTTAGCCCCGAGGGCTCGGGGCTTTTTATTATTTAGCCCCGAGGGCTCGGGGCTTTTTATTATTTAGCCCCGAGGGCTCGGGGCTTTTTATTATTTAGCCCCGAGGGCTCGGGGCTTTTTATTATTTAGCCCCGAGATCTCGGGGCTATTTTTCATTTAGCCCCGAGGGCTCGGGGCTTTTTATTATTCAGCCCCGAGGGCTCGGGGCTATTTTTCATTTAGCACCGAAGGCTCGGAGCTATTTTTTATTTAGCCCCGAGGGCTCGGGGCTTTTTATTATTTAGCCCCGAGGGCTCGGGGCTATTTTTCATTTAGCCCCGAGGGCTCGGGGCTTTTTATTATTTAGCCCCGAGGGCTCGGGGCTTTTTATTATTTAGCCCCGAGGGCTCGGGGCTTTTAATTATTCAGCCCCGAGGGCTCGGGGCTATTTTTCATTTAGCCCCGAGGGCTCGGGGCTTTTAATTATTTAGCCCCGAGGGCTCGGGGCTTTTAATTATTTAGCCCCGAGGGCTCGGGGCTATTTTTCATTTAGCCCCGAGGGCTCGGGGCTTTTTATTATTTAGCCCCGAGGGCTCGGGGCTTTTTATTATTTAGCCCCGAGGGCTCGGGGCTTTTTATTATTTAGCCCTGAGGGCTCGGGGCTATTTTTTATTTAGCCCCGAGGGCTCGGGGCTTTTTATTATTTAGCCCCGAGGACTCGGGGCTATTTTTTATTTAGCCCCGAGGGCTCGGGGCTTTTTATTATTTAGCCCCGAGGGCTCGGGGCTTTTTATTATTTAGCCCCGAGGGCTCGGGGCTATTTTTTATTTAGCCCCGAGGGCTCGGGGCTTTTTATTATTTAGCCCCGAGGGCTCGGGGCTTTTTATTATTTAGCCCCGAGGGCTCGGGGCTTTTTATTATTTAGCCCCGAGGGCTCGGGGCTTTTTATTATTTAGCCCCGAGGGCTCGGGGCTTTTAATTATTTAGCCCCGAGGGCTCGGGGCTATTTTTCATTTAGCCCCGAGGGCTCGGGGCTTTTTATTATTTAGCCCCGAGGGCTCGGGGCTTTTTATTATTTAGCCCCGAGGGCTCGGGGCTTTTTATTATTTAGCCCCGAGGACTCGGGGCTATTTTTTATTTAGCCCCGAGGGCTCGGGGCTTTTTATTATTTAGCCCCGAGGGCTCGGGGCTTTTTATTATTTAGCCCCGAGGGCTCGGGGCTATTTTTTATTTAGCCCCGAGGGCTCGGGGCTTTTTATTATTTAGCCCCGAGGGCTCGGGGCTTTTTATTATTTAGCCCCGAGGGCTCGGGGCTTTTTATTATTTAGCCCCGAGGGCTCGGGGCTTTTTATTATTTAGCCCCGAGGGCTCGGGGCTTTTTATTATTTAGCCCTGAGGGCTCGGGGCTATTTTTCATTTAGCCCCGAGGGCTCGGGGCTTTTTATTATTTAGCCCCGGGGGCTCGGGGCTTTTTATTATTTAGCCCCGAGGGCTCGGGGCTATTTTTAATTTAGCCCCGAGGGCTCGGGGCTTTTTATTATTTAGCCCCGAGGGCTCGGGGCTTTTTATTATTTAGCCCCGAGGGCTCGGGGCTATTTTTTATTTAGCCCCGAGGGCTCGGGGCTTTTTATTATTTAGCCCCGGGGGCTCGGGGCTCTTTATTATTTAGCCCCGAGGGCTCGGGGCTTTTTATTATTTAGCCCCGAGGGCTCGGGGCTTTTTATTATTTAGCCCTGAGGGCTCAGGGCTATTTTTCATTTAGCCCCGAGGGCTCGGGGCTTTTAATTATTTAGCCCCGAGGGCTCGGGGCTATTTTTTATTTAGCCCCGAGGGCTCGGGGCTTTTTATTATTTAGCCCCGAGGGCTCGGGGCTATTTTTCATTTAGCCCCGAGGGCTCGGGGCTTTTTATTATTTAGCCCCGAGGGCTCGGGGCTATGTTTTAGTTAGCCCCGAGGGCTCGGGGCTTTTTTATTATTTAGCCCCGAGGACTCGGGGCTTTTTATTATTTAGCCCTGAGGGCTCGGGGCTTTTTATTATTTAGCCCTGAGGGCTCGGGGCTTTTTATTATTTAGCCCCGAGGGCTCGGGGCTATTTTTTATTTAGCCCCGAGGGCTCGGGGCTCTTTATTATTTAGCCCCGAGGGCTCGGGGCTTTTTATTATTTAGCCCCGAGGGCTCGGGGCTATTTTTCATTTAGCCCCGAGGGCTCGGGGCTTTCAATTATTTAGCCCCGAGGGCTCGGGGCTATTTTTCATTCAGCCCCGAGGGCTCGGGGCTTTTTATTATTTAGCCCCGAGGGCTCGGGGCTATTTTTTATTTAGCCCCGAGGGCTCGGGGCTTTTTATTATTTAGCCCCGAGGGCTCGGGGCTTTTTATTATTTAGCCCCGAGGGCTCGGGGCTTTTTATTATTTAGCCCCGAGGGCTCGGGGCTTTTTATTATTTAGCCCCGAGATCTCGGGGCTATTTTTCATTTAGCCCCGAGGGCTCGGGGCTTTTTATTATTTAGCCCCGAGGACTCGGGGCTATTTTTTATTTAGCCCCGAGGGCTCGGGGCTTTTTATTATTTAGCCCCGAGGGCTCGGGGCTTTTTATTATTTAGCCCTGAGGGCTCGGGGCTATTTTTTATTTAGCCCCGAGGGCTCGGGGCTTTTTATTATTTAGCCCCGAGGGCTCGGGGCTATTTTTTAGTTAGCCCCGAGGGCTCGGGGCTTTTCTATTATTTAGCCCCGAGGACTCGGGGCTTTTTATTATTTAGCCCCGAGGGCTCGGGGCTTTCTATTATTTAGCCCCGAGGGCTCGGGGCTTTTTATTATTTAGCCCCGAGGGCTCGGGGCTTTTAATTATTTAGCCCCGAGGGCTCGGGGCTATTTTTCATTTAGCCCCGAGGGCTCGGGGCTATTTTTCATTTAGCCCCGAGGGCTCGGGGCTTTTTATTATTTAGCCCCGAGGGCTCGGGGCTTTTTATTATTTAGCCCCGAGGGCTCGGGGCTTTTTATTATTTAGCCCTGAGGGCTCGGGGCTATTTTTTATTTAGCCCCGAGGGCTCGGGGCTTTTTATTATTTAGCCCCGAGGACTCGGGGCTATTTTTTATTTAGCCCCGAGGGCTCGGGGCTTTTTATTATTTAGCCCCGAGGGCTCGGGGCTTTTTATTATTTAGCCCCGAGGGCTCGGGGCTATTTTTTATTTAGCCCCGAGGGCTCGGGGCTTTTTATTATGTAGCCCCGAGGGCTCGGGGCTTTTTATTATTTAGCCCCGAGGGCTCGGGGCTTTTTATTATTTAGCCCCGAGGGCTCGGGGCTTTTTATTATTTAGCCCCGAGGGCTCGGGGCTTTTAATTATTTAGCCCCGAGGGCTCGGGGCTATTTTTCATTTAGCCCCGAGGGCTCGGGGCTTTTTATTATTTAGCCCCGAGGGCTCGGGGCTTTTTATTATTTAGCCCCGAGGGCTCGGGGCTTTTTATTATTTAGCCCTGAGGGCTCGGGGCTATTTTTTATTTAGCCCCGAGGGCTCGGGGCTTTTTATTATTTAGCCCCGAGGACTCGGGGCTATTTTTTATTTAGCCCCGAGGGCTCGGGGCTTTTTATTATTTAGCCCCGAGGGCTCGGGGCTTTTTATTATTTAGCCCCGAGGGCTCGGGGCTATTTTTTATTTAGCCCCGAGGGCTCGGGGCTTTTTATTATTTAGCCCCGAGGGCTCGGGGCTTTTTATTATTTAGCCCCGAGGGCTCGGGGCTTTTTATTATTTAGCCCCGAGGGCTCGGGGCTTTTTATTATTTAGCCCCGAGGGCTCGGGGCTTTTTATTATTTAGCCCTGAGGGCTCGGGGCTATTTTTCATTTAGCCCCGAGGGCTCGGGGCTTTTTATTATTTAGCCCCGGGGGCTCGGGGCTTTTTATTATTTAGCCCCGAGGGCTCGGGGCTATTTTTAATTTAGCCCCGAGGGCTCGGGGCTTTTTATTATTTAGCCCCGAGGGCTCGGGGCTTTTTATTATTTAGCCCCGAGGGCTCGGGGCTATTTTTTATTTAGCCCCGAGGGCTCGGGGCTTTTTATTATTTAGCCCCGGGGGCTCGGGGCTCTTTATTATTTAGCCCCGAGGGCTCGGGGCTTTTTATTATTTAGCCCCGAGGGCTCGGGGCTTTTTATTATTTAGCCCTGAGGGCTCAGGGCTATTTTTCATTTAGCCCCGAGGGCTCGGGGCTTTTAATTATTTAGCCCCGAGGGCTCGGGGCTATTTTTCATTTAGCCCCGAGGGCTCGGGGCTTTTTATTATTTAGCCCCGAGGGCTCGGGGCTATTTTTAATTTAGCCCCGAGGGCTCGGGGCTTTTTATTATTTAGCCCCGAGGGCTCGGGGCTTTTTATTATTTAGCCCCGAGGGCTCGGGGCTATTTTTTATTTAGCCCCGAGGGCTCGGGGCTTTTTATTATTTAGCCCCGGGGGCTCGGGGCTTTTTATTATTTAGCCCCGAGGGCTCGGGGCTTTTTATTATTTAGCCCCGAGGGCTCGGGGCTTTTTATTATTTAGCCCTGAGGGCTCGGGGCTATTTTTCATTTAGCCCCGAGGGCTCGGGGCTTTTAATTATTTAGCCCCGAGGGCTCGGGGCTATTTTTCATTTAGCCCCGAGGGCTCGGGGCTTTTTATTATTTAGCCCCGAGGGCTCGGGGCTATTTTTAATTTAGCCCCGAGGGCTCGGGGCTTTTTATTATTTAGCCCCGAGGGCTCGGGGCTTTTTATTATTTAGCCCCGAGGGCTCGGGGCTTTTTATTATTTAGCCCCGAGTGCTCGGGGCCATTTTTTATATAGCCCCGAGGGCTCGAGGCTTTTTATTATTTAGCCCCTAGGGGTCGGGGCTTTTTATTATTTAGCCCCGAGGGCTCGGGGCTCTTTATTATTTAGCCCCGAGGGCTCGGGGCTTTTTATTATTTAGCTCCGAGGGCTCGGGGCTTTTTATTATTTAGCCCCGAGGGCTCGGGGCTATTTTTTATTTAGCCCCGAGGGCTCGGGGCTTTTTATTATTTAGCCCCGAGGGCTCGGGGCTTTTTATTATTTAGCCCCGAGGGCTCGGGGCTTTTTATTATTTAGCCCCGAGGGCTCGGGGCTTTTTATTATTTAGCCCCGAGATCTCGGGGCTATTTTTCATTTAGCCCCGAGGGCTCGGGGCTTTTTATTATTTAGCCCCGAGGACTCGGGGCTATTTTTTATTTAGCCCCGAGGGCTCGGGGCTTTTTATTATTTAGCCCCGAGGGCTCGGGGCTTTTTATTATTTAGCCCTGAGGGCTCGGGGCTATTTTTTATTTAGCCCCGAGGGCTCGGGGCTTTTTATTATTTAGCCCCGAGGGCTCGGGGCTATTTTTTAGTTAGCCCCGAGGGCTCGGGGCTTTTTTATTATTTAGCCCCGAGGACTCGGGGCTTTTTATTATTTAGCCCCGAGGGCTCGGGGCTTTTTATTATTTAGCCCCGAGGGCTCGGGGCTTTTTATTATTTAGCCCCGAGGGTTCGGGGCTATTTTTCATTTAGCCCCGAGGGCTCGGGGCTTTTTATTATTTAGCCCCGAGGGCTCGGGGCTTTTTATCATTTAGCCCCGAGGGCTCGGGGCTTTTTATTATTTAGTTCCGAGGGTTCGGGGCTTTTTATTATTTAGCCCCGAGGGCTCGGGGCTTTTTATTATTTATCCCCGAGGACTCGGGGCTATTTTTTATTTAGCTCCGAGGGCTCGGGGCTTTTTATTATTTAGCCCCGAGGGCTCGGGGCTTTTTATTATTTGGCCCCGAGGGCTCGGGGCTTTTTATTATTTAGCCCCGAGGGCTCGGGGCTTTTTATTATTTAGCCCCGAGGGCTCGGGGCTATTTTTTATTTAGCCCCGAGGGCTCGGGGCTATTTTTTATTTAGCCCCGAGGGCTCGGGGCTTTTTATTATTTAGCCCCGAGGGCTCGGGGCTTTTCATTATTTGGCCCCGAGGGCTCGGGGCTTTTTATTATTTAGCCCCGAGGGCTCGGGGCTATTTGTCATTTAGCACCGAAGGCTCGGGGCTATTTTTTATTTAGCCCCGAGGGCTCGGGGCTTTTTATTATTCAGCCCCGAGGGCTCGGGGCTATTTTTTATTTAGCCCCGAGGGCTCGAGGCTTTTTATTATTTAGCCCCGAGGGCTCGGGGCTATTTTTCATTTAGCCCCGAGGGCTCGGGGCTTTTTATTATTTAGCCCCGAGGGCTCGGGGCTATTTTTAATTTAGCCCCGAGGGCTCGGGGCTTTTTATTATTTAGCCCCGAGGGCTCGGGGCTATTTTTATTTAGCCCCGAGGGCTCGGGGCTTTTTATTATTTAGCCCCGAGGGCTCGGGGCTTTTTATTATTTAGCCCCGAGGGCTCGGGGCTTTTCATTATTTGGCCCCGAGGGCTCGGGGTTTTTTATTATTTAGCCCCGAGGGCTCGGGGCTTTTTATTATTTAGCCCCGAGGGCTCGGGGCTTTTCATTATTTGGCCCCGAGGGCTCGGGGTTTTTTATTATTTAGCCCCGAGGGCTCGGGGCTTTTTATTATTTAGCCCCGAGGGCTCGGGGCTTTTTATTATTTAGTTCCGAGGGTTCGGGGCTTTTTATTATTTAGCCCCGAGGGCTCGGGGCTTTTTATTATTTATCCCCGAGGACTCGGGGCTATTTTTTATTTAGCTCCGAGGGCTCGGGGCTTTTTATTATTTAGCCCCGAGGGCTCGGGGCTTTTTATTATTTGGCCCCGAGGGCTCGGGGCTTTTTATTATTCAGCCCCGAGGGCTCGGGGCTATTTTTCATTTAGCCCCGAGGGCTCGGGGCTTTTTATTATTTAGCCCCGAGGGCTCGGGGCTATTTTTTATTTAGCCCCGAGGGCTCGGGGCTTTTTATTATTTAGCCCCGAGGGCTCGGGGCTATTTGTCATTTAGCACCGAAGGCTCGGGGCTATTTTTTATTTAGCCCCGAGGGCTCGGGGCTTTTTATTATTTAGCCCCGAGGGCTCGGGGCTATTTTTTATTTAGCCCCGAGGGCTCGAGGCTTTTTATTATTTAGCCCCGAGGGCTCGGGGCTATTTTTCATTTAGCCCCGAGGGCTCGGGGCTTTTTATTATTTAGCCCCGAGGGCTCGGGGCTATTTTTAATTTAGCCCCGAGGGCTCGGGGCTTTTTATTATTTAGCCCCGAGGGCTCGGGGCTATTTTTATTTAGCCCCGAGGGCTCGGGGCTTTTTATTATTTAGCCCCGAGGGCTCGGGGCTTTTTATTATTTAGCCCCGAGGGCTCGGGGCTATTTTTTATTTAGCCCCGAGGGCTCGGGGCTATTTTTTATTTAGCCCCGAGGGCTCGGGGCTTTTTATTATTTAG
This sequence comes from Aleiodes leptofemur, assembly GCA_963942555.1. Taxonomy (NCBI): domain Eukaryota; kingdom Metazoa; phylum Arthropoda; class Insecta; order Hymenoptera; family Braconidae; genus Aleiodes; species Aleiodes leptofemur. Next base: position 10,765,743 of record OZ012614.1, read on the forward strand.
CCCCGAGGGCTCGGGGCTTTTCATTATTTGGCCCCGAGGGCTCGGGGTTTTTTATTATTTAGCCCCGAGGGCTCGGGGCTTTTTATTATTTAGCCCCGAGGGCTCGGGGCTTTTTATTATTTAGTTCCGAGGGTTCGGGGCTTTTTATTATTTAGCCCCGAGGGCTCGGGGCTTTTTATTATTTATCCCCGAGGACTCGGGGCTATTTTTTATTTAGCCCCGAGGGCTCGGGGCTTTTTATTATTTAGCCCCGAGGGCTCGGGGCTTTTTATTATTTGGCCCCGAGGACTCGGGGCTTTTTATTATTCAGCCCCGAGGGCTCGGGGCTATTTTTCATTTAGCCCCGAGGGCTCGGGGCTTTTTATTATTTAGCCCCGAGGGCTCGGGGCTATACTTTGATTAGCCCCGAGGGCTTGGGGCTATTTTTTATTTAGCTCCGAGGGCTCGGGGCTTTTTATTATTTAGCCCCGAGGGCTCGGGGCTTTTTATTATTTAGCCCCGAGGGCTCGGGGCTTTTTATTATTTAGCCTCGAGGGCTCGGGGCAATTTTTCATTTAGCTCCGAGGGCTCGGGGCTTTTTATTATTTAGCCCCGAGGGCTCGGGGCTATTTTTTATTTAGCCCCGAGGGCTCGGGGCTATTTTTCAGATTTTATCTACAAACCCCCGTTTTTTTAAAAATAGCATTTTCCAGAAACATAACAATTTCAGCTTTTTTCACCTTTTGATTTTCAAGGAAAAGTAGTATTTACCCGAAAAAAATAGAATTCTCAAAAGAAATCAAAAAGAAGAATTTTTGCGCTCATTTTTCCTTCCAAAATTGCCTCATCTTTCCAATGATGTTTTAGTGAAGAAGAAAAATTGATACTTTCGAGTCAATACGAGAAAGTGGGGCAAAATGGACATCGTAATGGGATATAGAGTTTTTTTGATGATTCCATTGGAAAGCTGAGGACATTTTAGGTTGAAAACGAGCGCTCGACGCAATTTCTTTGAGTTTCTGGAGAATTTGGATTTCTTAGGCATTTTTGAAGAGTAAAAACATATTTTGATATTTATTAAAAAAGCGGCGGCTTGTAGGAAAAATCTGGAAAAATTAACCAACAATTCAGACGTATTTTAGCATCTTTTCGAATTTTTCAGATTTTCTCTATAAACCACCGCTCTTTGAGAAAATATCTCTTCCCGAAAACATAAAAATTTCAGTTTTCTTCGCCTTTCGATTTTCAAGAAAAAATAATTTTTACCCCAAAAAAATATAATCCTCAAAAAAATTCGAAATAATCAATTTTGGCGCTCATTTCCCGCTTAAAATTTCCTCATCTTTCCAATGATATTTCACTCTAAAAAAAAAAAATATGAAAAAAGTTTATACTTTTGAGTCAATAGGGAAAGTGGGGTAAAATAGACATTGTGATGGGAGGTGGAGTTTTTCTAATGATTTCATCGGAAAGCTGAGGGAATTTCAGGCGGAAACCAAGTGTCAGACGTAATTTCTTTGAATTTTTTTGGATATTTTTTAGGGGTAAACAAATATATTGATATTTTTTGAAAAAGCGGTGGCTTGTAGAAAGAATTTGAAAAAATTTACCAACAATGCAGACATATTTTAGCATCTTTTCAAATTCTTTCAGATTTTTTTTACGAACCGCCGCTTCTAAAAAAATATAATTTTCTCAAAACCAAAATTTTAATTCTTTTCGCCTTCCGATTTTTAAGAAAAAGTAGTATTTCCCCTAAAACATGCCCAAAAAAAAATAGAATTCTCAGAAAAATTCGGAAAAATTAATTTTGGCACTCAGTTTCCAGCCCAAAATTTCCTCATCTTTCCAATGATATTTTACTGTTAAAAACAAGCAGAGGCGTTATATCCTGTGCGTTATTTGCAAACCTCACACCTTATGCGACATTTAATATTTTGCCAATTCAATTGGCAAAATGCTTCCGAATGAAATTTAATACGGTATTCATCAAATTACTATTTATATCTCTCATTATTCCAAATGCCGTAACAAAATATGATCTTCTCAACAAATATGCACTTATGATGACAAATTCAATGATGGTTTGATCTTTGGTGAACTTTATTTATTCATTGTTTCCACAAAAAAAAACCATCAATTTTTCAATCATAAATGGATGATCGTACGACAAATCTGAAAAATTGAAGTTCAGGTTCCAAATAGGATTTCTATTCTTTCCGATTGTCATCATTTTATAGAAAAAATTGTCTACTTTCGAATGGTGAAATAAAAAATAGTAGTGTTCCTAGGGAGGAAGCTAAGAAAAACCGTGATTTTTGAAAAAACTAAGTTATCGAAACCTCTTACAAGAGACTGCCTCTGAAAAATCTGAAATTCTCACCATTTGTGGGGCTCAGTGAGATGAATCTTTTAAGCTGAACTTGGGCGAAATCGCTCCAGTAGTTTTCGAGATATAACCTCTTTTCATAAAATGGTTTTTGTGCAATATCTCAGAAACTACTGGACCGATTTCGCCCAATTCCAATACCAAACTTTTCGTTCATTAGATGCACAAACCCACGAAATTTCGAGTCTCTAACTCAAATAGTTTTTGAGCTATCGTGTATACAAAATTCAGAATAAAAAACACTGTAATTGAAATTATCCGCAAACGAAAAATCGCAGCAAAATTTACCCCGAGTGAAAATTGTGTGTTCAAATGAGATGAATTTCATCGCTGAGAGTGGGGGCTGTGAATCAATTTTTCGCGGAGAAAAATCGAAAAAACGATTTTACGAAAATTTGATTTTTCTCGAAAAGTACTCAACCGATTTCGCTCAAATTTCACGGAGAGCAATTTGCATGGAGAGAGAAAGTACTGTTAAATTTTCAGGTCACCAAATATTACCGTTCCGGAGCAATGAGCTGATATCTGTCACACAAACACACACACACACACACACACACATACATACAGACATTTTTTAAAAATGTCATTTCTCGACGTTTTGGAACATTCTGAGTCATATTCCGATGAAATCCCGAGATCGAAAAAAATCGCGTTTACAATGCTTCCATTCGGAAGCAAAAAAAGGTAAAAAATTGATATTTTTGAGTCAATAGAGGAGGGTGGGGCAAGACGGACATTGTAATTGGAGATAAAGTTTTCTTCATGATTCCATTGGAAAGCTGAGAAAATTTTAGGCGGGAGACAAGAGCCAGACGTAATTTCTTTGAATTTTTTAAGAATTTGCATTTTTCTAGGCATTCCTGAGGAGTAAAGAAATATTTGGATATTTTTTTTTAAACCGGCGGCTTGTAGAACAAATCTGGAAAAATTCACCAACCATGCAGACATATTTTAGCATCTTCTCAAACCTTCATCTTTTCAAACCTTTGAAATAAAATAATTTGAGATTTTTTAAAATGCAGCGGCTCCTCGTAAAAAATCTGAAAACATTTAGCAACAATGAATATATGTTGTAGCATCTTTTCAAATTTTCTTTTTTCATTTTTTTATGATTTCGTTGAAAAACTGAGGAAATTTATAAAGAATTGAATTTTCTAACGCATTTATCAGAAGAATAAGCCTACAATTTTCGAGAAAATTCTCTTGATCATTCCCCATCGATTCATGTGGATTTGAGTTCAAAAATATCGATGTTTCACATAATTATGCGTTTTTTAATGAAAAATTATTATTATCGAATTTTGCCCTATAATAATGCGCAATATCGGGATCTTTCAATTCAAAACCCCGTAAATCGATGGGAAATGATCTCAGCTTCCAGTCAAAAAAAATGCAGATCGCTACGACCGATAGAACCGGAGATATCAAAAAAAACGAATTTTTTTCAAGAAATAAAAAGTTTTTCCTCTAAAAATGCACAAAAAAAATCGAATTATCTAAAAATTGAAAAAAATCACTCCTGGTACTTGTTTTCTGTCGAAAATTCCCTCAGCTTTCCAATGGAATCATTAGAAAGACTCTATCTCCCATTACAATGTCCATTTTGCCCCATTTCCCCCTATTGACTCAAATATACCAATTTTTTTTACCAATTTTTAAAATTAATTTTTAACCAATTTTTTTTTAGAGAAAAATATAATTGGAAAGATGAGGAAATTTTCGACGGGAAATGAGCACCGAAATTCATTTTTACGAACTTATTTGAGAATTATATTTTTCTGGGCATTTTTTTGGGGAAAAAACTCGTTTTTTTTATAAAAAAAGGAAAAAATTGAAATCTTTATGTTTTGTGGAACACGATATTTTTCTGAAAAAGTGGCGATTTTTTGGAAAAATCTGAAAAAAATTGAAAAGATGCTAAAATATGTCTGTACTATTGGTGAATTTTCTCAGATTTTTCCTACGAGCCACCGTTTTTCAAAAAAATACAAAAATATTTTTTTACTCCTCAAAAACGCCTAAAAAAATTCAAATTCTCCAAAAATTGAAAGAAGTTATGTCTGGCGCTTGTTTCCCGGCTAAAATTTACTCAGATTTCCAATGGAACTATCAGAAAAACTTATCTTCGATTATTTTGCCCCACTTTCCCTTATTGACTCAAAAATACCAATTTTTTTTTTTTTAAGTGAAACATCATTGGAAAGATGAGGAAATTTCGGGCGGGAAACTGAGTGCAAAAATTATTTTTTTCGAATTTTTTTGAGAATTTTTTTTTTTGAGGTGAATGCTACTTTCTCTTGAAAAGTGAAAGGCGAAAAAAACTGAAGTTTACATGTTTTTGAAAAATGATATTTTTTTAAATAGCGGCGGTTAGTAGAAAAAATCTGAAAATTTTTGAAAAGATCCTAAAATATGTCAGCATTGTTGGTGAATTTTTTTAGATGTTTTCTACGAGCCGCCGTTTTTAAAAAAATATTTAAAAAATTTTCTACCCTTAAAAATGCCCAAAAATTGAAATTCGCAAGAAATTTTAAAAAATTACGTATGGCACTTGTTTCCCGTTTAAAATTTTCGTAGCTTTTCAATGGAATCATCAAGGGAACTCTATCTCCGATTACAATGTCCATTTTGCTCCACTTTCCCCTATTGACTCAAAAATACCAATTGTTTTTTTTTACGAATTTTTGTTTTAGAGTAAAACATCATTGAGAAGATGACGAAATTTTAGGCGGGATATGAGCGTCATAATTCATTTTTTCGAGATTTTTTGAGAAATTTTTTTTTTTGCATTTTTTTGGGGTAAAAACTCCTTTTTTTTAATGGAAAGGTGAAAAAACTGAAATTTTTATGTTTTTGGAAAATAATATTTTTTTAAAGAAGCGGCGGCTTATAGAAAAAATCTGAGAAATTTTGAAAAGATGCTAAAATATGTCTGCATTGTTGTTGAATTTTTACAGATTTTTTCTACGAGCCGCCGCTTTTAAAAAAAATATCAAAATATTTTTTGAACCCTCAAAAATGCCTAAAAAAATTTTAATTCTCAGAAATTTAAAAAAAATTACGCCTGGCACTTGTTTTCCGCTCAAAATTTCCACAATTTTCGAATGGATTTTGCCCCACTCTCCTCTCTAAATTTTTGTACGGGCATATATCACCACATCGTGAAAAAATTATATTTATGAGCGGGGCCCCTACTATGTGGTTCAATCCGGCACTGCGCTGTAAGCTTTCCTCGTTACCGACCGCACAGATTTCGAGGAAAAGCTTCAGCTTCGGCCGCGAAACGCGAGGGCGTAAAAACGCCATCGGAGTAAAAAATTATTACTACCGGGCCTTAATTTATTAATTAATAGACCTCAGAGTACGTTTTCAAACGAAAATGATTATATTTCAGCACTTATATGCCATTTTCTGCTGAATATAACCTTTTTTCACGTTCTCTGAGGCCAAATGAGACTACCACGCAAGACCACGCAACTACCACGCTGTTCCGTGGTAATCGAATTGCCAGGGATGGTTGGGATTGAATCTGAGGCATATCGGCTGAACGGTTCTCGAGATATTTTGAATTGAAGTTTTCACGAAAATAGGCTGTATCTTCCAAACTACTCATCCGATTTCATTGGTACAGAGCTCAAAAGATTCGTCTCCATGAGCTGAACACACCCTCAATTTTTGGAATTTCCAGATGAAGTTATCCGCTTATTACATTAAAAAATGTGTTTTTTTCTCAATATTTCCAAAAAAAATAAAAAAAATGCAATTTTTCTCGATTTTTTTGAATGTACACCTCTATTTTTTATTTATTTTTCTGAAAGAACACATTTTTCTCTTTCAAATAAGCCTCTCCTCACCTTCGTAGGACAATCAGAAACTGTACTCAAAAGGGAACATTAAGGATATCATAGTGGCAGGTTCAAATGATCGACTTTTTTTTTTCTTCCTCTTAGTTATTATAATTACTATAACTATTTCGATTTTTCAACATTTTACCGATACTAGAACGATGTCCGAGATGATGAATTGTAAATAAATAATATTATGAATATTCAATATTGTTCCGCATTTGACTCACGCTGTCCCAGCATCGAGGACTGGGATTGGAGGATTCTCAGATTTCAAATACCAATATGGCCGCCATTGATGTTTTCATGCAATCAATTGAATTAATCGTCACTATATGTCCGGTAACATACATTTTTCACGATTTCAAAAAAAAATAGACATTCTGACGAACAAAAAACATATAAGGTTATATAAAGAAAAAATAGGTCTGTGACCATGAATTTTTGCAGTGAAACTGAAACTGAGCCTCGCTTATGGAGTTTCCATGTTAATTTAATTATTTTCAAGAATTAATTTTGGCCTTATTTGTCCGGTAACATGGGGTAAACAAAATTTTAAAAAAATCTACTCATGCTATTCTATCGAAAGTGACCAAAATTGAGAAGGAAAAATAGATTGCCCGAACCACTATGACATCCTTAAAAGTAAAAAAAAGTGATTTTTTATGTAAAATTTAGTATATATAATTTTTTTTCGAGGGAGATGATAGAAAAAATTCAGGAAGAACCATTCGGAAGCACACTGCTAATTTATTAGCAGAAATTGAAAGAAAGAAACAGCGATTTGAAGGATAACGTAGAAAAAATAGCGACTAACGCAGCGACGAACGCCTGCTTGTTTTTTTTTTCAATTCACTTGGCGGGTAATTGGCGTTTTTCAAAAAAATTTGGTTGGCTAGTGTGGGCTATGTCAGCGCCTCCCAGTGGCGGGCTGAAGATCAGTCCATCTGGTCACCCTGGTAGAACATCGATGTATCGAATTACAAAAACATCGAACAAAAAGAATCGATGTTTTAAAAAAAAAGTATCGATTATTTTGAAACATCGTTCGATTAAAATCGCCCATCTCTATTTGTCACAGTACGAAAAAAAAAGACATACACTACGTGGAATTATGAAAATCGAACGATTAATGTGGCAGAAAAAATCAACAAGTTATTAAGAATCATGTTAATTGAATGTCACTGGAGTATTTAAATAATTCTCATTATTTTTTCGGATATTTTAATCATTTGGATACAGTGAAGAAGAGTGTTGAGATACCACAATTCTAATCAGAACGTTCCAAAATGGCTCTTGAAGAGGAAGAAAATACCTGGTGAGTATTTAAACATTTACTAAATTTTAACAGCAACTGCTATGATTTAATTGCCATTATCATCTTCAATTAATTAATTTACCTTTTCTTTTTTTTTTAATTACACATTTATTTCTGGATTAAATTTAAGGTTAGGAGTCATGTTTCTCCACAATTTGTAGGCCAAAGTTTTGTTTATCTAGTGAATCAATGAATTTTTTAGATTTCTTGGAAATTAAAGATAAAAGATCAGGAAATTTTCGATGTAATAAAAAATGATGTAATTAAATTGATTTCGTTTCACTAGTTTTCACATTATCAAAAAAAAAGCCGATTTTTTTTTTCAATCAATCGTAAAAAAGGTAAAACTGGATAATTCTCTTTTTCTGTCATTCCTTTATTAAAAATTAAGAATATCTCGGAAACTCAGTGAGATAGACAATTTCTCATAGTAACTTTTTTTGTAGCTCTTGCAATTCTCTTGAAATAAGATTTGATCAAAAATTTTGCTATTTTCTTTAGTTTCCGAGATCCTCGCCAAAAACGAATGACAAAAAAGAATATTTTTTTATAAGGAATTGAACCTTTTTTTTTTAATTTATGGATATTCTCAATAGAATATCTTGGAAATTAAGTGAGATAAAACTTTTTCACATCAATCTTTTATTACAGAGATTTTCAAGAGCTACAACAAAGGATTGGGGTAAAACTGTTCTATCTCGCTTAGTTTCCATGATATTCTCAAAAAACTAATGATAAAAAATAAAACTTGCGTCTCACTTTTTTCTCAATTGAATTTCTAGATTGAATTAGTGAGTCGCTGATAATGTCTCTGTAATCCTCAATTAACATACAAGTGTGTTATCAAAGTGCTCATGAATAATTCACCCACGTGGAAGCACAAAATTGTACTTTTATTTGAGATGAGAGGAATAAAAATTAAGGATGTATTGCCGCTATTCGTCATTTTTCATTATTTTTTTAGAGATTTCTCATGAATCATTAAGGTCATTTTATTAAGGTAATCCTAGTGGTTCCAGCGATTATTTTTTCTTTTTCAATTTTGGTCACGTTCGATAGAGTAGCATGAGGAGATTTTTTCAAAATTTAGTTTACCCCATGTTACCAGACAAATAAGGCCAAAATTAATTTTTGAAAAAAATTAAATTAACATTGAAACTCCATACGTGAGTTTTAGTTTCAGTTTCATTGCAACAATTCATGGTCACAGACCTATTTTTTCCTTATATTACTATATATATTTTTGTTCGTAAGAGTGTCTATTAATTTTTGAAATCATGAAAAATCCATGTTACCGAACATATAGCGACGATTAATTCAATTAATTACATAAAAACATAAATGGCGGGAATATTGGTATTTAAAATCCGGGGATCCTCCAATCCTAGTCCTAGATACTGGGACTGTGTGAGTCAAATCCACAACAATATTGGATATTTATAATATTACTTAATAACAATTCACTATCGTGGATATCGTTTTATTATCGGTAAAATGTTACAAAATCGGAATAATTAGAATATTCGTGGCAACTTAGAAAAAAATACAATAAAAGTAAATAGTTTGGACCTTTCGGTTGCATAATTATTTATTGTATCGTAAAGTTTCATTAGCACACGCCTATTTTTATGCGTTTTTTTGCACGTTTTTATGAGAATTCACAGAATTTTGCAGAAAAAAACGCAGAAAAATCGGTGTATGATAATGTAACTTAGTGAAGTGATAAATAATAATACCACCGAAAAATGTTATATTTCTACGCATCAATCTCATTAATAGTTTCTGAGAAATCTTCAAGAAACAATTAAAATCAGCTAATAACGACAGTACAACATTAAAATATGCGATTTGACAATATTTTTATGTTGTTAATGTTTTTTCCAATATCCACATGAACAATCAGTATGTTAACTCTTAAAATGGAAATGTATCCGGTAATTAACATTAAAATATTTTATTTTATTAATTTCAAAAGGGTTTTGGAGTTGGAGGCAGCTCTGTTGGACACCGATGTTCCTTCAGCATCTGATATTTACGCTATTTGCAAGGGACAACCAGTGCCACCAAGCCTCAGGCCTGATGTCTGGCAGGCGTGTCTCGATGTAACAGACAGGGGCAATCAACTAATTCATTTCAACGAAGTTTTTGATCTACCCGAGCAAAATCTCATCAGAGAGGATTGTCAACAACTAGTTGGTAAAATCATTTGCATCTCACAAATAAAGCGAAATAGCGCAATTTTAGGAAAATCCTTTTTTGTAGAAAATTTCAAGAGCTACAAAAAAGGTCTCTACAGAAATTTCGCTATCTCGCTTAGTTTCCGAGAGTCTTTTCTGAGAATGATCACAAAACCTTTCGCCTTGATTTTGAGAATTTATTCAAATTCATGAATAACTCGGAAACAAGTGGGTTTACAGGCACTGACCTCATGACCTTTTTTATGTAGAATTCAATTCTCTACAAAAAAAAGGTCTTTTTATAAATTTCTCTAAATCCAACACAGTTGACGAGATATTTTTTCCAAAAAAAAGAAAAATAATTTAAATTTCCTAATTTTTTGATTTTTTTTTCAGGGAAATTTGGCAACGATGATGAAGACAAGGTGTCAGTGGTCTCTGATTTGGAATCAATAATAACATTTTACTGCAAAAACAGAGGTAAAACATACGAAAGAGGTAATGGATGGCTAGAGCTTCTAGGACCTCTTATAGCCCTAAAATTACCGCGTTCACCTACATACAATTTGTTTGAGGCCATCAGAGACGTCTATATACCAAGGTAAATAACGACACAAGTATCCACATGTTCTCAAATATTCTTACGATAATATTATCATTATTTTTTCAGGGGTGAAACAAGCAGTGCTGTATTAAGATTACTTCTTCTTTATCATGAGCCTGAATTGTGCTCTTTCTTAGACACTAAAAGAGTATCACCAGATCAATACACAAAAGGCTGGGTCAATACATTATTTGCTGGTGTTTGTTCATTACCAGCTGTTTTTACAATGTGGGATTTGTATTTCATGCAGGCTGATCCATTTTTTATGATGTTTCTTTCTTTAATTATGGTGATAAATGCAAGGTAATAAAAATAAAGATAACTACAATCTTTGGAAATATCTTGGAAATTAAAAGAGATAGAGAAATTTTCGTAGAAACCTTTTTTTTGTAAAGAAGATGGAAAGATATGAGAAAGATCTTGATCAAAAATTTCTCTATCTCTCTTAGTTTCCGAGATCTTTACTACAATAATTGGAAAAAATCGAAGGGAAAAAATCACTCCTTAAATCTGTGTGCACTAAACTTCAAATTGCAAAAATTCAAAGATTCTCGAATTCTCAGCAAACTTCAAGAAAATTCATGAGATTTCTTGAAATCTGTGGAAATTGAATGGATTTCTGAAGATTTCATATGAGAATTTAAGAAATTTCAGGGAGTGCAAGAGATTTCAACACTTCATGGCAGAAACAAAAATATATGGAAAATAGGAATTTAATCAAAATAATGTTTGCTAAAATTAAAAATCTTCCATGAATTTTTTCAAGTTCTCGAATCAATTTTTCAGATATTATCACCATTTATTTTCGATGAAAATTTAAAAAAATTCACAGGTTTCATGAAATTTCCATCGGATTTCTCTAGTTTGTGAGCGATTCCAAGACTTCTATCCAGATTTTATAATTCTCCAAAAATTCCAAAATTTCAGAAATCTTTGAAAGAATTCTGAAATTTTCTTGAGATTTTCCATTTAAATATCCATCAGATTTCACAAGTGATTATTCCCTCAAAGAAAAAATCACCTTCAATACATTCTTTTTGTTATTTAACAGAGAACAAATACTGAGTATGAAGGACGAAGACAAGCAGAGCATTGTCGATACTTTATCAGCAATGCCAAGTGCCCTAGAAGCCGAAGACGTAACTGATTTTTGCTCCCTTGCCCAATATTACGCAATGAAAACACCAACATCGTTTAAACAAGATTTGTACTCAATAATGTTTGGTGAAGGTGGTGATGAAAAATTCATATCTCACGCACTATGTTTGCCAGTTTCTGCTCAAGAACTTGTGGAAAATTCAGTTGAACCACCAATGACAGCTGGTGGACCAATTGAATCAGTCAGATTTTTTCTGGTTGACTGTAGACCAGCTGAACAGTACAATGCTGGACATTTACCAACTGCCTTTCATTTAGATTGTAATTTGATGCTGCAAGAGCCAGCTGCTTTTGCAACTGCTGTACAGGGTCTATTGCAGGCACAGAGACAGGCACTTGCTGTTGGATCTAATGCTGGTGGAGAGCATCTTTGTTTTTTGGGCAGTGGAAGACAAGAGGAGGACAGATACACTCACATGGTTGTTGCTTCATTTCTTCAAAAACATACGCAGTATGTCAGCATGGTTGCCAATGGTTATCAAGGTACTTTCTTTCATCTTCTGATCGAAGACAGTACATGAAAAATATTTTTTCTAAATTTATTTCAAAGACTTTCTTGAAAATTCGCAATTTTTAACTGAAAATTGAAATTTTTATCTTAAATAATTTTTGTCAAATTAAAGGTATCTCAGGATTTGATGGAGACACGAGATTTTTTAAGGATACCTTTTTTGTAGGCCTTATTCTGCTCTACAAAAAAGGTTTCTTCATGAATTCTTGTGAACCTCGTCGTTTATGAGAGATTTTAAGAATAAGAAAAAGTTTTTTTTTTGTATTTTTTGAATTTATGATTTTTTTTATTCGATTTTTTTTTTCCAGCAATTCATGAATATTTTGGGGATGAAGTCGTTTCGAGTCTAGTTGATCATAACTCTCAACACTGTCTCGTGTGCAATGCAAATTTATCAGAGACAAATTCGACCGATGCAAGTCCAGTGAAAACAAAAAATAATAATTCTGATTTATTTGGAAAAATTGGCCTAGCAATGAAATTAAAGGGACAAGAAGTTAAGGGACGACTTTTTGATTACATTGTTAATCCATCTGCTAGTGTTAATAATGCAGAGAAAAAAAAGACAGAGCCAAATAATTCACGATACAATCAACCAGTATTCAGTATAGATGATGATCATGATCCAGATGTTGTTATGAGTACACCAGAGAGTGAAGAACCAGTTGAAGTTGTTTCAATTCAACAGTGGCTTAAGGATCCACAGTTGTTGCATTCTTTCAAGTGCCAGGAGGTCAAAGTCAATGGATATGTTTATGACAGGTAATTTTATCCTTTGATTTAAAAAAAAAATCTCTTTTTGGTAAAATTGAAAATAATATACTCTCAGTTTTTTTTTAGAATACCTCAGAAACTATATATAGGAGGTCAAGAAATTTTTGTGGCAACCTCCTTTCGTAGATAATTTCGAGGGCTACTAAAAAGGTCTCTACAAAAATTTCTTTATCTCGCTTAGTTTCCGAGATATTTAACGAAAGCTGAAAAAAGTGCTATTTAATGATTAATTTTTCTAAAAATCAATTTGTTTTATATCTCGAAAATTAAGAGACATAGAGGAATTTTTGTAGAGACCTTTTTTGTAGCTCTCATTTTTTTCTACCAAAAAGGTTTCTACCAAAATTGCCCTATCTCCAACGGATTTCGAGATATCATAAGCATAACGAAATTCAGTTCAATTTTCTCGAATATTAAATTAAATTGATTATAAAAAAATAATTTAAAAAATAATATTATCTTTTTACAGTCATCTATTGGTAACTGACAGCCACTTGATAGTCCTCAGAGAGATACCAGGTCGTCGTGATGCAGCTCATGTTATTGTTAAACGTCCACTCTCAAGTATTGTCAAAATAACATCGAGAAAACGTCATCCTGATTTAATAACATTTAAATATGGTACAACACAGTACAATGATAGTCTTATGATAACTGATATGGATAGATTTCTCATTCCAAATGCAAGTGAAGCAACTAAAATGATATCACAGCAAATTCTTGAGCAATTAAAAAATTCCGAATGAAGTGAGTGATAATTTTTATTAATTTTTATTTTTGTTTCTTTATTAGTTCTCACGATTAATTTTTTTTATTATTATTTATTCACTCGGTACTTACACCTTGGAATTTACCAAATTAATTTAATTAATATATATAAATGACGGAATTAAATCATTAATTAATGGAAAAGCGGTCAGTTACAGTATCAAATGTGTTTTTTTGGAAAGCTCTCGGAATCTAAGCGAGATAGAGCCATTTTCGTTGATACCTTTTTTTTAGCTCTTGATTTTCTCTACAAAAAAGGTTTCCATGTAAATCGCTCTATCTCGCTTAGGTTCTGAGATAATCTTGAGAAAACGTATCACAAACCGCAAAATCCTGAATTTTCACTATTTAATTAATGAAATTATTCAAAAGTATTATACGTCCACTGATTGCAATCAAGTGCCATTACGAATGAATTATTGTGAGAGCATTCCGAATTGCGTACAAAATTTAATTGTCACTAAATTAATTCATTGTTTGCAATTTAATTTAGTTTAGATTGATAAATTACTTTCTTTTTTTTTAACTTTGATAATTCTCAACAAAAAAAAAGCAATAATTTCTTTTTCTGTTTTCGTTGACTGGCTATAAAGAAAGCTTCACGCCTAAAATTTATTGAAGCAATTAATAATGTTACGAGAATATTTCAATCTTATTTTTTCAAGGTTGTGTGCTTCCAAACTCATATTTTTCATTTTATATTTTATTGAGAAAATAAAAAAAAGTTGAAGGAAATCGAAGAAAAAGTATTTAAGTAAAAATAGTAGAAAAAAAAATGAATTTGAGTTTTTTTTTCTTTTTCATTTTGGAAGAGATAAGAGATAATTCTAATCATTACTTAGACAAAGAGTTTATCGTCCGAAATAGGTGAGACAAGTTAATCTTGTTTACATATTGATAATGAAGAATTTTTTATAAGTCAAAACTGTAAGATATATTGACGTAGTAATTTATAAAAAAAAAAAAAAGGAGAAATAATTATAATAAATAAGTGAAAAAAAAGAAAAAATTGTTAAATTTTCATTCTGCGGATGATTCTAATGATTATAGTATGATAATTTTGAGAAAATTCACTTTATAGATTTATTCTTCAGATTAAAAAAAAAAAAAGAGATAAAAAATCTTTAATCAAACATATAAATCAAAGTTTTAATTGAATCAAATTTTTCTGACGACTTTTAATATCTTTTGGAGATAAAGTGAATCTTCTTGATGAATGAATCTTTATGTACATAATAAATAATTATATTGTAACATAGTAGATGAATTAATATATTAAATAAAATACGTAAAAGTATAATTGAATGAGACTTTTCTTTCTGGCGATGAATTCTTACGGTTTTTTTTTTTGAGAAATATGTGGAAATCTGGAAAAGGTACGAAAATTATTGTGCACATTTTTTGAAGAAAGGAATGAGCCTTACAAAAAAAAGTCCTATGACTTTTTTTTATGAAGAGGCCTTCATTCTTAAAAAAAATCCTAAATCATGTTGACAAGCAGGTCCAAACTATCTACTTCTATTTCATTTTTTTTAAGTGAACATAATCATTCTAATTATTTCGATTTTGTCAGATTTTTCCGATATTAAAACGATATCCACGATAGTAAATTGTTATTAAATAATATTATAAATATCCAATATTGTTGCGGATTTGACTCACACTGTCCCAGTATCTAGGACTAGGATTGGAGGATCCTCGGATTTTAAATACCAATATTCCCGCCATTTATGTTTCCATGTAATCAATTGAATTAATCGTCGCTATATGTCCGGTAACATGGATTTTTCATGATTTCAAAAATTAATAGACACTCTGACGAACAAGAATATATATAGTTATATAAGGAAAAAATAGATCTGTGACCATGAATTGTTGCAATGAAACTGAAACTGAAACTTGCTTATGGAGTTTCAATGTTAATTTAATTTTTTTTTCAAACAAATTTTGGCCTTATTTGTCCGGCAAAATAGGGTAAACTAAATTTTAAAAAAATCTCCTCATGCTACTCTATTGAAAGTGAGCAAAATCGGAAAGGAAAAATAGATTGCCGAAACTACTTCAATTACCTTAAATGATGAGAAAATCATTTGCATACGTTTTTGTGTTTCAGTGTAAGCATTAAAGCAAATGATAGTGAACTTCCTGGTATTGTTCATTGTCACAACCTGATTGTGTTATCAATTTTTAGACTTGTTTATCGCAGTTCAGTGCAATGGCTCGAGTAAATTGTAACGAATTCGCTTTCAAACAATCTTAATGCTGTAAAAATCGAAAAACATTGAAGAAATTTTGAAAAAACATTAATTTCGAATCCCCCGAAATAAATCGATAATTCAAATATTCAATAATTCAAAGAAAAGAAGATTGATCGATTTTCGAAAAAAATATTTATGCAAAAAAAACATTAATTTATCACCAGTAAAAAAATCATAAACGTAACATAATTTTTCTTTTCCGGCTGAAGAAAACGCGCATGCGCTCAACCTTAAACGATTATTTGTAACTCGCATGTGTGTTTGGAAATAGTACAACGTTTGCTGTTGCCCATATATGTCTTTTACTTCGACTATTAGTTTTAACTCTAATGACTATTTAAATTAATTCATTTATATTGTTGCTATTTATTCATGACTCTTGAATATGGGGTTCATCAGCTGGGGAGAACTCTTCCCAGGGCGATGGAGTGCAGTTATATTTGTATCCTATATGGCGCTATTTGTGAATCAAGGTAACAATGATAACCCAATTGAATTCAGTAGTGCATTGTTGAAAAAATTTGAGTTAATTTTGTTCTGTGGCTTGTTTTTAATGAATATCTCGGAAACTTAACGAAATTGTGAGATTTTCACCGGAACCTTTTTTGTGGGTCTCATTCCGCTCCACAAAAAGGATCCTTTTCGAAAATACCGTATCTCGCTTAGTTTCCGAGATATTTAGAGAAGAATGAAATTTAATTCAAACTATTTTTAATTTTTTTTTCAAATATCTCAAAAATTAAATGATACTGAAAATAGCAAACATTTAACAATTTTTTGGATTTTTTAAACAAATAAATTATTTTTTTTTTAATATTTAAAAAATTTGCAATTGTAAATTTTGAAATTTTCCACTGGTGCATATTTTCCTTTTTTATTGAATAATTTTTTTATTAAGAGAAAAAAAACCTGGAAATTATCAGATATCTGCTATTTTCAGCATCATGAAACTAAGCGAAATAACGAAATTTTTGAAGAGCGAAAGGAAACTTATAAAGAAGGTTTCTATGAAAGAAGCTGTATCTCGTTTAGTTTCCAAAATATGCGAAAAAAACTGAAATTACTGAATTTGAAAATACTCGAATTTTGAATAAATAAATGAATAAATACATTTTTATTTGCAGGAATCATTGTCACGTTGTCACAGGATAAAGGCAATTACAATTATAATATTGTTACTGTTGTGCTGATAACGGAAATACTCAAGTTGATGGTTTCTGCGATACTGTATTGGTGGAAGTTCGTATAATTTTTGAAATTTTAGGACAATTTGTATTTCAATTTTATGAAAATATCTTGGAAATGAAAACGTTTGGGTTTATGAGGATGATGATTCAAGTCTTTTTTGTAGAGATTCTTGTAGAGATTTTTGTATTTTATTCACTACAAAAAAGTTATCTTGATGAATTTCTCTAAATCCAATATTTTCGGAGATATTTGCAAAAAAGTGAAAATAAATTTTTGAATTTACTATTTTACACTTTTGCTCCTACTGATCACTCATTTTATCTATTAATAAATTAAATAATTATTTTTATATTTTTAATTTACAGTAATAGTCTCGGATCACTCTTCAATGAAGTGATAAAACACAAACAAGTTTTTCTACTCTACATGGTGCCAGCATTTCTCTACTGTCTCTACAATAATTTAGCATTTGTAAACTTGGCTGCTTTTGATCCAACGACTTATTACCTTCTTCTTCAATTTCGAGTGGTTGTCACTGGAATTATCTTTCAGGTAAGGATTCAAGAGTTCTTAAGGATGTTTTTGAGGTATATATACCTCAAGTGGTATATATACCTTGAATATATTCAAATAGTGAAAAATCCCCAAAACTTTTATTATTGATGGATAAATAAGTTGAAATGTTCACTGCCAAAATTTCAGGGTCGATTGCCGAACTCGTTTTTGAGTGATTTATCTTTCAAATTGCTCCTTATAGTGGGGTAAAATGGACACAAGGAGTAAAACGGACACGGGTTGATTTTTGTATTTTATACTATGAAATTTACTCAAAATGAATGAGAATATTGGAGATAGGCATTTTCTGACGATTCCATTGAAAAGACGAGAAAATTTCCCATAAAAATCATATGTTAAAAGTCATTTTTTTGAATTTTTCACAAATTTCATTTTTTTGCGCAAGATTTGAAGGTAAAACTCCTGTTTTTGAAGAATTTCAGTTTTTTTATGAATATCTCTGATTCTATTGATCGTAGCGACCTAGGGTTGATCTTAAATGAAAGGAGAGCTCATTTCCCATCGATTTATAGGGTTCAAAAAGAAAAATATTCATTTTTTCAAGTCTTTATAAGGCAAAAACTGATTTTCAGAAAATGACTAATAAATATTTGAAAAATTGATTTAAAAAAAAATTTTAACCACATAAATTGATGGGAGATGGGCTCACCTTTCATTTGAGATCAACCCCAAATCGCTCCGATCGACAGAATCGGAGATGTCGCCAAAAAAGTGAATTTTTTCGATTTTCAAAAGGGAAACTCCGTCAAAAATTGGTCAAAAATGTAAATTTTTCAAAAAATCGAAAAAAAAAATTTTGACACATGTTTTCCGCCTAAAGTTTCCTCAGCTTTTCAATGGAATCATTAGAAAATTCCAATCTCGAACCGTTCAATTGGAATCTTCATTTTACCCCACCTTCCCCTACGTCTGACAATTTGTTGGATTTTTTTCAACAAATAAATTATTATTTGAAAATTTTTAATTCCTAATTTTTGAAATTTTCTACATTCTATTAATTACTCAAATTATTTATCTTTCAGATTGTCTTCAAAAAGAATTTATCGAGAAAGCAATGGATATCGCTGATAATATTGACACTCGGCTGCATGATGAAGCATATAAACTTGAACTTTGACGGTAATTCAGCATTATCGAACTTTCCCCTCAACATAAATGCGTTCTTCATACTCATTCAGGTAATTTCCATGAATTTATAGGTAAAAATAATGAGGATTTTTTTTTCTTTGATACTGGCTGTCTATCAATGCTAATATTTGTTCAATCGAATCAAGTGATTTTCTGATTCTGGGACAAGATAAGAGAAGAATTCAATATTGATTTAGTAGAATAGAAGAAATCAGAAATTTCCGGATTGCATTTTTTGGGAATATCTCGGAAATTATGAGGTTTAGAAGAATTTATCAAGAAACTTCTTTTATAAGGAATCTCATGAGCTACAAAAGAAGTCTCTTGATGAATTCTTTTATAGCTCATCGTTTCAGAGATCTTTATTAAAGAAGGCACAGATGATTTTTGAAGATACTTCAATGATAAGAGGAATCAAGGAAAATTGTAGTTTCTTCTATGAATATCTCTGAAGCGAAAGGGGTTTAGAAAAAAATGTCTCGACTTTTCCTATAGTCCATAAAAAAAAATTTAAAAAATCAGTTTTATTCTAATATTTGAGATTTTTCAGAATTTTCAAAATTTTTATCAATTTTTTATGAAACTTTCATAAAACTTTTATAAAAAAATTTTCGAAATTTTTCTGAGAATATCATAATATTCTCTACAAAAAACGGTCTCTTGAAATTTTCTTTGAAAACCTCTTCGCTTCAGCCATATTTACAGAAGGAACTATAATTTTTTTGCATTTTTCTTAATATTGATCTTCAAAAATCTGTACCTTTTTTATAAATATTTCTGAAGTCACTAAATTTAGGATAATTTATCGAGAGACTTTTTTTGTTGTCCATAAAAATCACTACAAAGAAGTCTCTTGATTTTCACTCCTTTCAAAAATATTCGCAGAAAAGTGTCCAGAAAAAAAAGAATTTTTTGAATATAAATTTCCAAAAAATATACTTTTCAACCAAATAATGATATTAACAATTTTTCTTTTATTACAGACAATATGTTCATGCCTGGCTGGTGTCTACAACGAGTATCTTCTGAAAGGAAAAGGTGCTAACATAGATATTTACGTACAAAATGTATTCATGTACATTGACAGTATTATCTGTAATTTATTAGTATTAATAATTCAAGGTAATGAATCAGAAGCATTCGATAATATTGGTACAACTATATTATTTGAGCCAAAAGTATTAGCAATAATAGTTAATAGTGCAGCAGTTGGTATAATAACAAGTTTTTTCTTAAAAAATTTAAATTCAATATTAAAAACATTTGCAAGTGCCTTGGAACTTGTATTTACAGCAATTTTATGCTGGTTATTATTTGATATTCCAATTTATTTAAATACTGTAATTGCTATTGTAATGGTTAGTTATGCTGTTATTATTTATTCACAAAATCCGGTACAAAATCCAAAGACTGCTGATAAAGAATTCAATGAGGATGATTCAACGAGTGAATTGTTGAAAAAAAAAGAAATTGATGTTTGATGAGAAATTATAAAAGAAATTTCGTTGTTGTCTTCCTTTGGAAAGAAAATTATTGAGATTACTTAGAAGATTTATGGTTTTGTAATATAAAAATATCTCGATAAGTATTGAATTTAGGTAAATTTGTCAAGAGACCCTTTTATGGGAGGAATCAAATTCTGCACAAAAAAGGTTTCCTCATAATTTATCTTAAATTCACAAGTTTCGGAGATATTTAGAAATCGAATTACACTCATTTATTTGTGAAAATATGTTAAAAAATCGCGTGCGCTTAATTTTATGAATAATTGGTTTTTTTGATGAGTTATTCAAGTTGTCATTGCACGTCGATAGACATCGAAATTGTTTGTGATAATTTTTGTCATTAAATTTACGATAATTTAAAAGTTAAGTGGTGAAACAAGATAAATAGGTTTCATCTTGAGTCCAATTTCTTGCGAATATCTCGGAAACTCAATGAGATAGAAGATATTTTATAGAAACCTTTTTCTTGTAGCTGAAAAAATTTCTTCATCTCGTTTCGTTTCCGAGATATTCATGAAAAAAAAAGTAATTTAATATTTTTTCTCCCGATCAAATTTTTATTTTTTTGTCCAAATATTTCGGAATCCAAGCGAGATAGAGCGAATTTTGTGATGACTTGTTTTTCAGGGAAAAATGAGAACTGTAAATAGGTTTCTACGAAAATCGCCTTATCTCTTATAGATTCAGAGTTATTCAACAAAAAATGAAAATATTCATGAAAAGTTGTAAAAACGCTTGATTATCAATTAAATAAATAGTCACCAAAAGCACAATCGAACACAAACCAAAAGAAAAAAATAGGATAAACGAGGGGATAATCACTCCTAAAATATGTGTACACTAAATTTTTGTTTTGCATTTTCCCCAGATTTTATGAAGATTCATGAAATTTCTCGAAATCTGTGGCAATTGAACGGATTACTGAAGATTTCATAGATTTCTATGAGAATTCAAGAGATTTGTGAAACGGTACTCTTTAGGAAATCATTATTTTCCATACGTTGTACATAAAAAAAAATGTACCTCACAAGTCCGGTAAAGATTTTCAGACTCGTGCTATCACAAAACTCGTCTTTGGCTCATTTTGCAACCTCACACTCTTCAGAAAATACTTTACCGCACTTGTTAAATAATATACTATTATGTTTATATTGACCTGTGCGTCGATTTGTTTTTAAACTCATAATCTCAATTTGAATAAATAATCCTCAGCAATGGAAAAAAATAATCATCCAATAGATTCAAAAGCATATTTCAAAAATTTTACAAATTTTTTTTAAAAATTCTGAAATTTTTGTGAGATTCATGATTTTAATGTACGCTAGATTTCACAAGTGATTACTTTCCCTTGCGTTCAAATAGAAGATCAAAAACGTAAAATTTTATTTACTCTCCTCTCCATGATAATGATAGTTTCAATGAATTCAATTACTATAATAAAATATTTTATTATGTAAATAAAAAGATTTATGTTTATTTCAACTCTCTCATAATTTATACCATAAACAATAATAATAATCATTCATCGATTCAACAAATTTATGTCCTTGTTAATTGCCAGCAAAAAGCAAAAACGACAATTTTCATTTTATTCCTTTCTGCTTCCGAATGGAAGCTATGTAATCATCGGAATTTTCGATTGTAATTTTTTTAATAGAAGATACTTAAAATTATCTAAAAAGAGAGAAAAAATTCTCTTGAAAAACTCTATTTTTTAAGCTTTATTTGAAGAGAATCCAATCGATACTTTTTGAGGTATGTCCATTTTTCGAAAATCAGTTTTTAATGGAATTTCTGGAAACTATTCAACTAATGTTATTTATACTTGTATATTATTTCGAGAGTTTTATCTCGTAAATTCTGAGCTTATTTGCATGATTAGTTCTTGAATTATTGGCGTTTCAATGAATTTTCAAAATTTAATATTTTGATGATGGTTTGAAAAAAGTTGTATCACTTCCATTCAAGAGTATATTGCTAAAGTATTAGCAGAAAAAGCTATATCAGTTGGAAAGCAATACTATTATCCACTTGTTTTAGTTCGTTTTTAAATGAAATTGAAAAGAAAAAAAATTTAAGAATTATTTCGTTTGTAAATGTTTGCGTGAGGACGTAGAAGGAAGTTGAAAGCAGTCTCGTTATATTATTGTGTCTAACACCCCTCTGGGGGGTAGCTTGACCCACTTGTTCTCCTTTCTAATGTATTCGTACGTACATTTCTTTCGTTGGGCTATTATATTCATCACTGGTGAAATATTTAAAAGAAAATTCAATCAACGAGGAGAATAATTAATTCAGTTTTTACATTATAGAGGAGAATTTATATTATTCATTATTTGAGTTGTAGCAATGTTAATTGGCTTTGATTAATTTTAACTGATTTTTGGAGTACTTAAATTAATTGAGCAGTTAATTGAGTTTGGAAAACACGATGAATTCATTAAAAAAAGACTCCTGCAGTTTTTTGACGGTATCTCCAAAAATGATGGAGATAGCAAAATTTTTGTAATGACATTTATTGAAGCTCCAATTCTTCTCTATGAAAAAGATTTCTTTGGAGATCACTCTATCTCGCTTAGTTTCTAAGATATTCCATAAAAATTAAAAATTCAAGAATAAAATGAAAAAAAAAATTGATTTCGAACTGTTTTCAATTTTTGTAAAATATCGTGAAAACTAAGTGAGATAGAAAATTTTTTGTAATTATCGTTTTTGTAGCTTTCTTATCTTTTTTCTCTCCAAAAAAGGTCTTGACGATTTTTCTCTTTTCTACATTATTTTAGGAGATATTCTGGGGAAATTGATGCAGATTCATTTATATCTATTTATCACATGAATTTAAGGTAGTATCCCAGAGTACAGTCGTTCGAACAGGAAACATGAGGATTTGTAGATTAGTTTCCAATTAATTGCTGATAATTCGGGGAAACACGCTTTAATCCACCCGAAAAAGGTGATTAAACTATTCGAAAGTCATATCTTCAGCTTGTGAATATAATTTTTTTTTGGTACTCAAATTTTTTTTACATTACTAATCTCCTATCACATGCATGAGATAGAGAGAGAGAGGCAAATAGTTACGATTACCTTCTAATTAAAATTTCTCAATAACTATACGGTGAATTGAATATTTTTTTCTTCCATTATTTAGTTAAAATGCTGTTCTCTTCGCCAATTGCTTTTAAATAATGGGTCAACCGTGTGGTTTTTTAGTAATTTCGTTATTTCTGTCCGATTTAGGGCGATTCATCCCCACCACCGCTATTTTCAGTAACTTTGATGATTCATATCTCATCAACTACACGGACAAAAATTATGAAAAAATTCAGAAAAATGTAAATGAATATTATCTTTGATAAGGCATCAAAAAAATAAAGGATCAACTGTACTCAAATTCGCTGGAAATGAGAAATACCTCAAGAAAGGGGAAATGAGAAAAGAAAAATACAATTGATCAATTCAAATTAAAATCGATTCTTTCCCATTACTTCTATTATATCACATTAGAAGATTTTTCTTTCGAGGGCTGGCGTGCAAGAGGAGTTGAAAGGCACTTGACGCGCTTGAATAATTAACGAGTTCAATAGGTACAACTGTTCTATTTTCTGGATTAAAACTGATCGACGTGTCCTTAAACAATCGTCAAGATCAACAGCTCTAGCGCGTCTTTGACTTATCACCCGAGGACATGACATCAATTTCATTCCAATGTGTCAAGCTTAAAAATTATCATTTTTTTTTCGACATTATTTCTTTTGTAATGAAAAACAGTAAAACGTGATGAGTCAATTTAACTCTCAATTTTTAAAAAGGATCTCGAAAACTAAGCGAGATAGAGTAATTTTTGTAGAAACCTTTTTTGTAAAAAATCTCGAGAGCTACAAAAAAGGTTTCTTGGTGATTTTCTCGAAATCGAGTCATTACCGAAATAATCTCGAAAAAATGAATAAATTCAACTTTACTTTGATTCCCACGTTATGAGGAAAAGTGTAGTGTCTTGGCTGTATACCATCCGATCAACGGTTTGAGATGAGTATTTTTAAAATTTCCTTAATCTGTATTAAAATTATAAGAGATTTTTCTTCTAAAATTTTTTCGATTCTGTATGATATGAAGTTTGGGTTGATATTATTTCACGTGAAGCATTCGAGTTATTGTCAAAGAATGTTGAAAATAAAGTGCATATTATAAGTCCAGTGTGCAGAATGTAACGATTTTCGACTTAATATGAAATAAATTTTTTTTTGAGATTTGTCTTGAGATTTTTCACAAAAATGGAAAAACATATTTTTTTTCGAAACAATATCTCAGAAACTAAGCGAGATAGCGCAATTTTTTAAGAATTCTTTTTTGTACAGAACTTTCAAAGTTACAAGACAAGATTCGGCCAAAATCGCGCTATCTCGCTTAGTTTCCGAGATATTCATAAAAAAACAAACGACAAGAATCCTAAATTTTTTTCTATTCATCATTAAAAATTCGAGAAAATTGCCATTTTCATGAAAACGATTGAAGATAAATTTTTCCTGATGATTTCATTAAAAAGCTGAGAAAATTTCAGGTGAAAAACATATGTCCAATTTTTTTTCCTTCTTTTTTTCGATTCTTCCAGAAAAAAACTCCGATTTGAAGAATTTCCCAAGTTTTAATTTCGCCAGATTTAACATGTTTTGTCTTCTGATCTTAATTACATATTAAATTAATTAACAGTTGTATTTGGTAATAGTGAGAGCAATTGGTGGAGAGGTACCAGTGTAACCCAATGTTTCTACTGCCGTTGTTGGTATAATGAAGTGGTGGGGGAGTGGAGGAGCTTTTGGTCGATATTCATGCGCACCAAGTACACTTTACCCATAGGTAGCTGTAACAGAGAAAGAGGGAGAGATAGGAGGAATTACCCCTTCCCCCCCTCTCAAAATGAGGGAGGAAAACACAGCAGTCACATGCCAGTTGTGGTCGGCCGAGTTCGCGCTCAAACATTTCGAAAGTGGTTTTTATTTATTTTTTAAATTATTAGTATTGTTTTGTTGACTGAAGATTACAGGTGAAAGGGTCAATTAGGTGATTATTTGTTGAGTCGTTAAATGAAGTAATTAATCAATTGGAAAATGAGTGATTTCCAAATTTTTTTTTTAATTTATTTCTCATGTTTTTGTGGATTTTTTTGGGTTTTTAGAAGATATTTCAGAAACTAAGCGAGATAGAGAAATTTTGGTGATAACACTTCTTATGAAGGGAAAGAAAAGCTACAAAAAATGTCTTTATGAAAATTTCGAAATCTCGAACGGTTTTCGAGATATTGGGGGAAGACCGAAAGGGTGAAGAAAAGCTCTGATTTTTTGGATCTGATTTTTTTTTCTTCAGAATTTCTTGGAAATGGTGGGAGATAGGGAAATTTTTGTAGTAACCTTTTTTGCAGAGGGGAATGAGAGCTACAAAAAAGGTCTCTATGAAAATTTTGATATCTCGCTTAGTTTCTGAGATTCTTTTAAAAAATTGATTTCGCGTAAATATTGACCTATCTTTGAACTTTTTTTTGCTGCTGAATTAATATTATTAAGGAAGTAAATGTGAAAAATTTCCAACTATTAAGTTTATTCGATCACATAAAATGCCTTTCGTGTGTACCACTTTCTTTAACATTTCGTGTCTCAAGATTTAACGATAAATGTTTCCGTGTGTCGTCGATTTTTTTTTTGGTCACTTAGAAAATTACAATGAGGGGAAAATTTCTTGGAAAAATTATCATTATCGAAATTTCTATTTTTAGTGAAAGAAAAAAAAAGTAATCAGACAAAAATCTAAAACTTTCTTCAGAAGATTAAAAAAGACGTTTTTTCAAAATCTTAATAGAAAAAAAAATTGAAAAAAAAACAATATTTTATCAAAGAAAAACTATTTTTTTTCTAAAAAAACACATAAAGCAGATTACTCTCAACTTTCAAAGAAAACAAAAGTTTCTTTCTTTAGAAAATTTTTCGAAATTTCGAATCATTATCGAAATTTCTATTTTTAGTGGAGAAAAAAAAAGAAATTGAAAAAAAATCAAAAATTTCCTTTAAAAAATTAAAAAGGCATTTTTTCAAAATCTTTATAGAGAAAAAAATTGAAAAAAAAATATATTATCAAAGAAAAACAATCATTCCTTCGCAGAAAAAGCACATTTCTTTCAAATTTCGAAATGACAACAAATTTTCTTTGTTTAGAAAAAAAATAATTCGTTCTACTTTACGTAGTGAATTAACTCACCAAATTTTTAAATAAATAAAACATAAGGAAAATGCTATACACGAGTAATTCAAGTGTCTACCTTGAACCCGCAGAAGTCGAGACATTGAGGTTTCCTGTGTTACGGTATTGCAAAAAAAAAAGAAAAAAAAACTAACGGTATTAAGCCTTAACCAACTATAAACTTGAAATAATTCGCGTAGAGTCGATAAAAGCCCTTATGGACTTAACTAGCAATCATGTTTTTTTCGTCGATAAATGTCTGCGACTGTGGCACGTGTTTTCTTCGCATTTCTTTTAATAGAAATTTGTTTTTCTCCCACCCCCCCCCCCTTTTTCGATTGTTCATTTTCTTTGTATCAAAGTTTCGAAGAAAATTTCTAATTTCCGTTAATTTTCTTTCCATCGATTTCTCTTATAATAAATTCAATCAATAAAAAAAATTTACTCAGTGAAAAAATTTATATTAAATTTAAGGCCCGGATGGAGTAGGGTTTTTTGAGAAAAAGTAGATTTCACTTTACGAAGTCAAAAATGGTCCAATTTTCCAAAACTCCGTACAGCACCATACAGACAATGCAGAACAATGGTGCTGTACTGAGTTTTGGAAAATTGAACCATTTTTGACCTCGTAAAGTGAAATCTACGTTTTCTCAAATAACCCTACTCCATCCGGGCCTTAATTTGAAAAAAGAAATCAGTTTCATTTTAATATTTGATATTTTTCGAGATTTTTTCCAAATTTTTTCAAAATTTTTTTTCAATTTTTTTTGAAAATTTCTTTGGAAATTTCATTCGAAATTTTTTTCAAATTGAAAAAATATTTAATGTTTTAAGCATAAGAATTTTTTTTGTTATTCAATTTTCTCAAGTAAAAAAAAAATTTATTTAGTGAAAAAACCAAAGGGAAAATGTGACGAACGAGGAAGGTGATTGGGCACAATCGAGATGAAACGTAAAAAGTTATGTCCGGGTGTATCGAACGCCATCAGTTATTGTCCCCAATGACAGGATCAATGGGAATGGGGCATCTTCGCCCCCATGAAGAAGAACCAAAAACACAAAGATCAACAGATACAAATACATGTGAAATTGTATCACCCCATCATCGTCGTTCACGACACAAAATGACACCTGTTCCACTTGACAATGAGAAGATCGATCAGCCAATACAGCTTACACCACTTTGGGAACATGTGGTTTGTCATATTACATTATTTCCATTCAATTTTCCTCAATTTTTTTCCAATTTTCCGAGGAAAAGTTTAATAGTCAAGTCAACAACAAAAAAAAGGAGTTAGTATAATTATTGTTTTAAACTGTTTTCTTTACGGAAAATGGAGTATTGGAAAATTTTCCGGGGAAAACTGCTCGGAAAATTGTGAGAAATTCATTTTCCGGAAGTTTTGTTTTCTGGAATTTTCAGATAATTTTTTTATACTTTGGGAAAATGGGGTGGGAAAATTTTATTCTCTGGGGAAATTTGGAAAACTTCGGGAAATGGGGAAAATCCAATTTTTCGAATTTTTCTCGATCGATTGAAGAGATAATTAGTCCGTGTTGAGCCTCGATTCCATCTCAAATTCCCCTAGTTTGTTCACGGAGAGCGGAATATAAAAAGTTTACGAGGAAAACTGTTCTGGAAATTGAGAAAAATTCATTTCCCAGAATTTTCAAATAATTTCTTTGCACTTGGAACGAATGGATTGAGGGAATTTGATTCTCTGGGAAAATTCGGGAGACTTCGGAAAACTGTGAAAATTCACTTTTCCGAATTTTCCTCGATCGATTGAAGAGATAATTAGTCCGTGTTGAGCATCGATTCCATCTCAAATTCCCCTAGTTTGTTCACGGAGAGCGGAATATAAAAAGTTTACGAGGAAAACTGTTCGGAAAATTGAAAAAAATTCATTTTCCAAAACTAATTTAACTATCCAAAAATTTTCAAACAATTTTTTTACACTTGGGGAAATGGAAAGAGAACATTTAATTCCCCTGGAAAATTCGGGAATGTTCTTGAGTAGATTAAAGAGCTAATTGGTCCATATTGGACATCGATACCATCTTAAATTTCCCTAATTTCTCTATCAAAGGAAAACCCGTTTCATTACACAAAAAACTCAATGGGAAAATACCTCCGGAAAATGAATTTTCCAGAGCGAAAAACTTTTTCTTTCACTTTTTTCATTATCTCTACAACTGTTTCGATGAGCTAAAGAAAAAGGTGGAAATCAAGTCGTCGAAGCCTCCGGAAAATTCATAATCCATATTTGTCCGGAAAACTCATTTCCCGATTTCCTCAAATTACATGAAGAGATATTCCCGTCATGTTGGGTGTCATTTCCAGGTCAAATTTCCCTAGCTTTTCATTGCAGCTATCCTCATCACTCTACCTCCTCTCCTTCCCAATAAATTTCGAAAAAAATGCTCTAAAAAATCATTTTTTTGGTATTCACACCATGAATACACATTCCCCCTCCAAAAATCAATTACTCAATTATTCATAAAATCTATGAAATAATTAGGTACGCACGCAAGAGTTTCCCCAAGAAATCAACAAGCATTCAACCTTCAAAGAAATATCCGATAGACTCCGTGATCCAGAGTGGGAAGTACGTCAGCATGCACTACGTGTAATGATTGATGTATTACCAACATTACCAAAAGAACAGTTGGATGATATCTTAGTTCCTGTTGTACCAGAGCTCATCAATAATCTTGGACACTTAGCACCAGCAGTTAGAAAAGGTGCACTTGACGCATTGAGGGTTTATCTTGTCTGCACTGACGAAAGAGAGAAAATTGTTAATAATGTGAGTTTTATTACCATTAAGATTATTCACAAAAGTGAAAAATAAAGAGGAGAAAAATTTTCTGAATTGTTGCATTAATCATACTCTACATAATCGTCTTATTTAAATTCACCTCACTGCTGCAAATAACGAATTCAATTGCACGAAGTAATTTACATTCACGATGGAAGATTTTCTATCGTGAGAGTTCACGAGAAAATTTTCAAGTTGAAGGCAAAAGAGAGTTTCTAGATTAAAATCAAATTAAAATAACATTATTAAAATTTAAGGAAATAATTGAGATACAGAATTTTTTTACCAAAATATTTTTGAGAAAAAAAAAAATTATTCAAGTTTTCTGAAAATTCAGTTTTTCCTTTAAAACTGAATTTTTGAGAGTAAATGGCTCGATGAAATTGTTTGAAAAAATTACGCATCAATGCAGACATATTGAAGCATCTTCTCAAATTTTTTCATATTTTTTCAGCGAATCCTTCGCTTCAAAAAAATTCCCCTAAACCATTTCGCTCAGTCTTCCTCAATTCATTAAAAATCATGAAAATTTCTCGTAACCTTCTAGCACCAATTTTCCTCCCCAAAATACGTCATTACCAAAATGACTCTCATCCCAAGGTACACCCGAGGGACTAACCCCCCCCCCCCCCCCTCACAAAAAAAACCACAATTACTTCTATATCTCTCCCTAAATAATCTTAATTTCTCTTTCACAGATCTTACAAGCCAATCTAGCTCGTCAGGACTCCCTCGACCCCATAAAGACCAGCATCACCCAGGGTCTAATCCTCAGTATGCCCTCTCTCCTCTTTCCCTCCCCAGCCACACCCCAACCGTCCGAAAAAGCCCTCAAGAACTCAATAACATCTCTATCGTCTCATCTAATCCAAGTGAACCATCAAGAGTCAGCGCTCAAGTCTCTCGTGAAAATTCGTGACACCATTGGTCCCGATACCTTCAATTCTCACCTATCCGATCTCAATCCAAACATAAAAAAGGACTTCGAGTCACTTGCTCAAGTCTACAGGATCGATCAGAGCCCAAAACGCCGTAAGAAGCCCCGAAGATCACCGAAAAAATCGGCAGAATCGAGCGCAAATCGAATCTCACCGAAAAGATCGGCAGAATCCAGCGAAAATCGAATCGAAATCGAAACGCGTCTCAACAGCCTCGAATCGCAAGAAAATTCCCTGAATTCTCGAGTTGTCCTTGAGACCGAGATCAAACTGAATGAAGAAACTGCCATTACCATGACGATCCTTGAGCGAAAACACTCGGAATCATCCGAGGACGAAGTACCCGAAAAAGGAGAAATCGAAGCCGAATCGAAAGACACGTGGATCGAACGACGAAAAACCCCGAGACGCGTTCATTTTGGCGGTGAAATCGTTAAGCTTCGAACTCCAGATTCCGATGATTCGATTCATACCGATGTTCCACAGACTAAGATACCACTGCCGATTGCACCGGTTACAAAATTACCGCATCGCTCGAGGCCCTCGTCGACAATTCCATCTGGACCAATTAGAAGATCGCGTGGAAGCAGTGGAAGAAAATCGAGATCGGCATCAACGAGTCCTAAACGAGGATTTTACATTCATGATGGAAGCTTGAGTCCGAAAAAGGGTAAGTAAAGAAAAAGGGCGTAAGTGTCTTTTTTTTAGTAAAAAGGGGCGTAAGTTTTATCTTTGTTCAACCGATTTTTTATCTTTTTTTATACACTTTTAGGAAAAAATGGAAATTTCATAGACAATTTGATGGGAATTTTCATAAACATGATATTGAATGTTTTTTAATGGGAAGATGGCTATGAAATCTGTGAGTTTCAGAGGAAATTCAAAGGAATTCATGAGTCTTAAGTAGAATTGAAACGGAAATTCTACAACTTGCTTGAATTTTCAACTGAACATAAATATTTAGAATCAAAATGACTTGAATTTTCAATTTTTTTCAAATTTTCCTATTTTTGCTAAATTTTCAAGGAACAATTAAACTGAAATTCACAAATTTCATTGATATCCAGGCGTTAAATTATTTGAAAATCGATGATGTGTTCATTTTTCAATGACGTAATTATCTGAAAATTCAGTAGAAATGTGACTCGTTTAAAATTTCCGGGATTTCGCATGGAAAATTCAGATGGAAATTTTCAACAGTGTACAAATGTGTCTGACAGACGCCTTTTCAAATCTAAGTATTCCAATTTTTGATATTCATTGATATGAAAGAGACGTATGTCTTTCACATAAGCCCTTTCTATTCTGAGCATTTGGTTATTTTTAGTATTTATGAATATGAAAGGAGCGTATCTCCCTTACATACGCCTTTTTAATTTTAAGCATTTCTTCATTTTTTAATTTTTTTATATAAAATTCATAATAACAAAAAGGCGTAAGTGCTGAACTCACGCTTTTTCGTTACAACACACATTTAAAATTATATTTGGAAAAATTAGGAAAAATAGCTAATAACAGAAGGACTTATCTTCGGCACTTACGCCTTTTCGAATTCAAGCATTTCTCTAATTTTTACTATCTTTTAATATAAAAAAGACATATCTCGCTCACATGTGTCTTTTTCTTTTCAAACATTTCTCCAATTTTTAATTTTTTATATAAAATTGATAATAACGGAAAAGGATAAGTCGTGAACTTACGCCTTTTTGTTAGAGCCTGTGTTTCAAATTAAATGTTTTTCCAAAATTTATCAAAAATTTCTAATAACAGAAGAGCATATTTCCCTCACATACGCCTTTTCGATTCCAAGCATCACTCTAATTTTCACTACATTTATTAATATAAAAGGGGCGTATCTCCTTCATATATGTCTTTTCCATTCCATGCATTTCTTCAATTTTCACTTTTTTAAAAATAAAATCAATATAATATCAAAAGGACCTAAGTTCTGTATTTACGTCCTTTTGTTGCAATACACGTTAAAAATTATATTTGAAAAAATTAGGAAAAATAGCTAATAACAGAAAGACTTATTTTTGGAACTTACGCCTTTTTGCCTCTAATTCCATATGATTATATTTTTATTTAATGTTCTTATCTTCTTGATAGATTAGAATTTATTTTTCCTGCAGGCAAAAAATTAAAAAAAAAATACTTTTTTTTTTGCAGGTATTTTAACAAAAAGCTCAATGAATCGAGACAAATCAAGATCATTGGAGGACAATGATTTTTTTGAAGGTGCCGATGATATTTTTGAGATGAATGAAAACGACAGGAGTTGGTCCTTCGAGGTATTCGATGAGTTCGATGATAAAATTGATCTGCAAAAAATACTGAGTGTCAACAGTGAAAAAAAGAAACGTAAAGTAATAAATTCAGCTAAAAAATCGGAAAAATCAGAAAAAAATAAGATAAATGAGAAGAGAGGAGTTTCAAAGAGCGAGTGTAATTCACCAATTAATGAGAAAAGTGATTCAATCAAGAGATCAGCCAGTTCAATCGGATTAAGTGAATTAAATGATTTAATTAATGGTAAAAAAAAATCACCGATACCCTCACCAAAGAGATTAGTCTACGAAACTTTTCCAAGAATGGAGAGAAATTATATTCTCATGGAATTATCAAGTCCAGTTAAAATAAACTCGAGAAGTCGTGAAGTTTCACCAGTTTGTGAACAAGTTAATGGTGAGATTAATAGTGATAATGTTAATTTTAAAAATGAAGATAATAATATTGTGAATGAAATTGTTAATGAAAATGATATATTTGTGAGTGAAAAAAATGATAGAGTAAAGAATTTTGATAATAGTGAGGATAATTGGGAGGAATTAGGACTTGTTGGAAAGGATGTGCTTGATGATCTTCATAACAAGGTAATTAATAATTAATTATTAATAATTTCCTCATTTTTTATTACAAAAAACCAAAAAAAAGTAGAAAAAAAAGTAAAAAAAATTGTATTCTTCTCTTATTTTTTCTTCATTGAAAATCTCAGGAATTACAAAAAAAATATAAAATGAATGCAAACAATTAATTATAATTCATTAATTATTTTATTCTTCACATTCAATTAATTAATGGCTAATTAATGAACTGATCCAATAATCATCAAAATTTTCAATTGAAACGATAAAAAAAATTATAATTTTTTCGATAAAATTTTCCCCCTCGATTAATTAAATTCCACAAATCAAATTATTCAATCAATGTCTGTAATTAAAATTAGAGCAATGTTAATTTTATTCATAACTGATAACAAAAATCCAATAAATCATGGAATTCATGAAATTTGAATTGTTTAAGCATGCGACAATGATGACAATCGCATACGAAATCCATAATCTCGAATACTTCATTCAAAGTTCGGCCGAGATCGCTTTGATATAAAGCCGGACAGAAAAGTGGGTCGATCGATTTTTCTACTCACCCTTATTCGGCCATCCCCCTCCCTCCCCCTCTTCCTCCCATTGCCGAAAGTCCCTTTAGAACATGGTGAGAGAAACCCCTTGTTTTCAAAGTCAATGAAATTACCACAGAAAAAAGTAATTATGATGATAATAAAAATAGGATAAATCTGACAATTTTTTGGATTTTTTTAAACATAGAGGGAAGTGAGGCAAAATGAACCTGTTTGTTTGAATGATCTGGGATTTTTTAGGGAATAGGCAGCTTTGTGAAAAAATTTGAAAAAATTATACAACAATGAAAACATTTTGGAGCATCTTTCTAAATTTTTTCAGATTTTTTCATCGAGTCCTTAACTCCGAAAAAAAATCCTGAATTATGTAGTTGCAGAGGTCCATTTTGCCCCATTCTCCCCTATAAATTATTATTTTAAAAAAAGTTTCAAAAAATTGCACTTATAGCTTTCTGAATTTTTAAACAGTACACATTGTTGAAGATAGCAGACATTTGACAATTTTTAGTATTTTTTTTTTCTTAAGAAATGAATTATTGTATAAAAGAAGGAAAAATATTCTCAATGAGGAAATTTAAAGAACTATAAGTGCAAATGTTTCAAATATTTTTTTTTCAATAATTCATTTGTTTGAAAAATTTCAAAGAATTTTCGGACATGAGCTAATTTGATTCTCATCATATTTTTCTTTTTTAAAAATAATTTATTAAATTGGAAAAAAAATCTAAAAATTTTCAGACATCTGCTTCTTCAGTATCCTAATTATTGATTGAAAAATAATTGATATTGATTACGAATTAATTGGGGATTATTAAATATCTTCGGCGTATTGGTAATAACTGTCTGGGAAATAATCGAACATTTCGAAGTCCAGTTTAAACTTCTCGTAGAGTTTCGTAACGTGATCCATTGTCAATTGCTTGAAATAAATTCTTGCAGCATCCGACTGTCCACTGTTGTGTCTCCATCTCGGTTTTATCATCCTCGATAATCCTAATTTTTCAATTGCGTAAGCCTGATCCTGATTCAATGTCTCTACCTGAAATTAATTAATTTTTTTCTTAATTTTTTCGATTTTTTGAAAATGAATTTTGATAATTGAAGCGAAAAAGCGCTAATTTGATAAACTATGGGGCAAAATGGGCGGTATTCGAGGGTTCTTCATCAGAAATCATCTAGAATTTGTAATGATACTGTTTTCATCCCTCTTTTTTCTCCTCGAAATATCACGATGAACGATAAAAAAACGATTGATAAATTTTTTTAAGTTTCCTTAATTAAGAAATAATTAATTATTCATTAAATATCTCAGAAACTATTCGATTTACGGAATTTCATGAGAAGACTTTTTTTGTAGCTCTTGAAATTCTCTACAAAAACGGTTTCTTGACATTTTCCCCTAAAAAAACTCATTTCAAAGTTATCTTTAAGATAGTCTTTGAATAATTGTTTTAATGATTTCATTCTATTTTCATTATCTTAAAAAGATCTCGAAAACCATCGGATTTACGAAAATTTGTGAGAAGACTTTTCTTTGAGCTCTTCAAATTCTCTACAATAAAGGTCTCTTGACATTTTTCCCTAAACCCAATAATTTCTGAGATATTCGCGTTACAATCAAAGATTTCCATGAATTAAATAAATTACAGAATTCTAGCGATAAAAAAATCGAAGTTTTTCTTCTCAGAATTAATGTTCCGATGCGTAACAGCAATTTAGAAGAATTAGTTTAGGAGTCTTTAGGCAATTACCTTAGCAATAATTGTGTAATTGACAGAACAAGGGGTACAGTAAAGATAGTAAGGCATCCAGTGATCATCCCCATAACTTCCTAAATCAGTGTCAATTAAATACTCAACAAATTCTCTCCACGTTGGCTCAATACCAGCTGGTTGTGGTAAATCAGCAATTCTTATAACTTGTTCATCACTTGGGGGAATAAAACTGTCATCTGCAATAAAGTACAAATATCTACAAATAACTTCAACAAATTTGCACTTTTTCTTCAGTTAAGAAAAAAAAAAAAAAAACATCACTTCACAAAGAAATTCCAATAAATTGTGTTTGTCTTTCGTCTAGTCGAGTGGAATCAACTGAATAAATAAATATTTGAGTATCAAAATATCGATGGAATTTTATCTGCGAATTTTCATCGATAATTCCAGTTTATATTAAATATTCACTTTTTCGCTTTTATTTAATATCTTGGAAACTAAGGGAGATAGAAAAATTTTGATTGAAACCTATTTTGTAGAGCTTTTTTCATCTACAAAAAAGGTTTCGATTTAAAGTGCTTTATCTCGTTTAGTTTCTGAAGTATCTTTGGGAAACGAAAAATTCTGGAAGAAAAAAATACTAAAATGTTACAAATTTCGCATTAAAAAAATGGAGTTTTGCAAAAAAAAAAATCAAAAAAATAATCCCCGTAAAACTCTCACTATTTCCCCTCACCCGAATTTTTTTGAAATTTTCCCCCACAACTGCCCTTTTTTCTTGAAAGAAAAGTACAAAAATTCTGCAAATAAATATTGAATTCCACAAATGGAAAATATTTACAAAAAAAGTAAAAAAAAACTGCAATACCTCTATATTTTTATGCAATCATGCCCCCCCCCCCCCCATATTTCCAATAATGCTCCATCTCGTTCAATTTTTGAGATATCTTAAAAAAAAAGAACACACAATCTTGAAGAAAAATAAAAAAAATTCCAAAATTTGAATCGCAAAAATGTTTTTTTCAAACAAAAAAATTAAAAAAAAATTCCAATTAAACTCTCACTTTTTCCTCCCACTCCAAATTTTTTCACATTTTTCCCCTCAAATGCCTTTTTTTCCTGGAAAAAATACAAAAATTCCGCAAATAAATATTGAATTCCACAAACATAAAATATTTACAAATGAAGCGAAAAAAAAACTCCAATACCTCTATATTTTCGTACAATTGTAGCCCCGTATTTCCGATAAAAATGCAGTGTTCCATGCTCCCTTCCAGCCACCGAATTCTCGAGTTTGTCCCGATAAGCGCTCAACAGTCTCTCGAATGGATGGCGAACCACCACTAGTTTCGTGGTTCTTCTCATCGCCTGAGGGATCAAGGAAGAAAAGAAGAGAAAAAAAAAAGAGACAAATTGATATGTGAAAATAGTTGACTCGTGAAAAATGAGAGAAAAGAGTACTTTGGCATTGTATTATCAATGACCTCCTCAGCTTCTGGATAATCCATCTCTGGTAAAACTCTTCTGGCAATTGTTGATATCTGTTCTCTGCTCTTGATCAATTCTGCCTCGGGAATGTTCATCAATAAACAGAGATTGTAAAGCCATGTTGTAGTTCCGGATTTGTAAATTGGACAGTATGATATCTTGTGAATTCTGAAATAAATTAATTGATTTTTAATTTTAAAAAATTAAAATTAGAAGAAATCGAAATCGAAATTTTTCAATTTTTTGTATTTTTAATTTAAAAAAAAAAATCGAAATCGAAATTTTTTAATTTTTTGATTTTCGGTAAACAAGAAATTACAATAAATCGAAATCGAAATTTCTTAATTTTTTTATTTTTAATAAAAAAAAAATTTTTTAATCGAAATCGGAATTTTTTAATCAGTTTCAGGTTTTAGTTTTTGAGAAATAACTCGGAGTTTAAGCGAGATACGATAGTTTTTTTAGATGACCTTTTTTGGAGAGCTTTTTTCGCTCCACAAAAATGGTTTCTTTAAAATTACTCTATCTCCTTTAATTTCCGAGATATTATCGATTTTATGGAACTTTTAATCGATAATTTTGGATTTTTTAGAGAAATTAAAAAATTGCAATAATATTTTTCTAATAACTCTGTAAATAATGGAGATAGAGAAATTTTGGTCGAGACCTTTTTTGTAGTTCTTAATCTTCCCTACAAAAAAGCCCTGTATAACATTTCTCTATCTTCATTATTTATAGAGTTATTTTACAATAACTAATGAAAAAGTCAACTTTCTTATTACTTAATTTTTCAATTTATTTCAATTAATGAATTAATAAATTCCATCAGTAATCAAATATCAATTATATTTATTTATTTACTCACAGATCAATGTAAAAAACAGAATATTGTGGTGCAGGTGGATATTTAATTCCAATTTTTCTATCCTCAAGATGATAAAATCCCAAATTATATTCTTCACATTTTTCCCGGAGTTTTTTAATTCTCCTATTATTTTCAATCTCCCAATCATCCTGTGAACATTAAAAAAAAGTTACAAGTTCATAAAATTCTCGTAAACTCATGACAAATTGTTTTTACGGTCGCTTGAAAAAAAAGGCTGTACAGAATTGCACTTCCTTAAAAAAAGGGGAAAAATTGTTTTTTTCTTTTTTTTTTAAATTACTTACAACGGAAATTTTTTTGCGAATTTTCGTCAAATCACGAGGAATATTGTTTCTCAAAAGAAGAAAAAAAGCAGTGAAGATAAATATCAACAGAATTAATTGAAATAATTTTCTCTCCTTTCGTGGCATCTTTATTTGTTCACTTTTAATCACCTTTTACTTATTTTTTTAAAAAAGCAACTTTTTGACTCTTATTTCGATTCTTTAAAAGTGTACGCATGCTTCATCGCTGAAAAAACTTGTTCTACTGTTCTTTCAGAAGAAATGTGTCCTTGAAACGAGCAATGATCTTACCTGCATACTAATGGTTGCGTAACAGAATATCCGCGCCAAAATTTTCAATTACAAAATATTCATGGACAAAAAAAAACAATCATTAACTGAAACAATAATCGGAATTGAAGCGAGATACGATAAATTTTGTAGAAACCTTCTCTGTAGTTCTTTTTCCGCTGTACAAAAAAGATTTCTACGAAAATCTCTCTATCCCCCATAGATTCCGAGATCCCTTTGCTTTAATAAAAACCACGAAAAATAATTTTTCTAGATTTTTTTAAAAAATTCCGAAATTAAAAGGATAATATGGAAAATTTCATGGAAACCTTTTTTCTAAAAATTTTCAATCATCAGATAACTATTTTCCTCATCGAAACATGTTTTTTGCTTCTGAATGGAAGCTATGTAATCATCAGAATTTTTAATTGTAATTTTTTTAATAGAAGATACTTAAAATTATCTAAATAGAAATAAAATGATATTTTCAGCGCATGTCTGTGTGTGTGTGTGTGTATGTCTGTATGTACATGAAAGTCTCAATTACAGAAAAACGGTTCCTATTCTAAAAAGTTCATACACTTTGAATACAACGCTAAAAATCTCAGGTCTATTCCGCATTTCTCATTGGTTGAAGCGAAAGTGCGCGCTCAATTCAAAAAAACAAAATAGAAATAGAGGATAAAACAATTTTCCAACTTGATTATCAATTATTGGTGATAATTTCTGACTAACTGGAAAAATAATCATCAGAAAAATTGGAAAATACATTGAAAGAAGAAATTATGAGATTAGTTTAAGGGCGCAATTGGTCTTGGAATAGGAAAATTTCATATTTTGTGGAAAACTTTCTCTCGACGAGCTCTATTTTTTAAACTTTATTTGAAGAGAATCTGATCGGTACTTTTTGAGATATGTCCATTTTTCGAAAATCAGTTTTTAATGCAATTTCTGGAAACCATTCAACTGATGTTATTTATACTCATATATTATCTCGAGAGTTGTATCAGTTAGATGTCTGTGAATTTTCAGCTTATTTGCATGATTAGTTCTCGAGTTATTGCCATTTTAATAAATTTGTCAAAATTAAATATTTTGATAATGGTTTGAAAAAAATTGTATTACTTCCATTCGGAAGCATATTGCTAAAGTATTAGCAGAAAAAGCTATATCAGTTGGAAAGCAATACTATTATCCACTTGTTTTTTACATTCCTTTGAAATTCTCTTCTTTGTTTCTCAAATTTGATCAGACGAGAGAGAATGCACTTCAGTTTTTGATCTTCTCGTATAATTTCAATGGTTGCGTAACAGAATATCTGCGCCAAAATCTCCAATTAACAAAATATTCATGGACAAAAAAAACAATCATTAACAAAATCAATAATCAACAAGATTATGAATTAATAAAATCAATACACTCATAGGGTTTTTTCTTTTTTCAAACTTTTCCCTATTCCAAATTTCCTGCTTTTTGAAACCCCACACCAGCCTCACAAAAAACCACAAAATCACTTAAATATAAGTAAAAGCCTAAGGGCTGAAACTATGTCAATACTTGTCTAGCTGTAACTGTAAATAATATTTGTTATCCAGTTTTGTATTATATGTTAATAAAATCGCTTGAATTGAATTGAATTGAATACACTGAGAAAAAAAAGTGATAAAAACAATCAAATATTGATGCTATTGGTCCTTAGCAAATATTTTTTTTTGAAATAATTAAAAAAATTGTTGCATTTACTGAATTTAGTTAATTCAAACGGATTAACTAGTTGAGTTTTGAAAAATTCATTAAAATAGAAATAACTCGAGAACTAATCATGCAAATGAGCTCGAAATTGACAGGCATCTAACTGATAAAACTCTCGAAATAATATATATGTATAAATAACATCAGTTGAATAGTTTTCAGAAATTTCATTAAAAATTGATTTTCGAAAAATTGACATATCTCAAAAAGTTTCGATCGGATTCTCTTCAAATAAAGCTTAAAAAATAGACTTCGTCGAGAGAAAGTTTTCCACAAAATATGAAATTTTTCTATCAAACCGTTTTGCTGTAATTGAGACTTTTATACACATACAGACATATACACAGACATACGCTAAAATTATCATTTCTTCTCTTTTTAGAAAATTTTAAGTATCTTCTATTGAAAAAATTACAATCGAAAATTTTGGTATTTCTATAGCTTCCATTCGCTTCCATACTAGCAAAAACTCGTATCTTCACTAGATTCTGATATATCTTTAAAAAAAAGAAAACATTGTTTTTTTCTTTTCAATCTCTCAATTTTCATAATTTTCCTCCTATCTTCCTCCTTCAACTCAAATAAAAGCACAAATTTATGCGGGAAAAAAATCAATGAAATCGATTTACAGAGTAGACTACATAAAAATCCCGCTAATCTCGAAATCCCACTGCGGAAATGAGAAAATAATTCACCTTGGTAATGCGAAATCCCTGCAAGCTATGAAATTGAATTGAAAAAAAAAAGAAAAAAAAAGAATTGTTTAAAATTAGATTAAATGACCTTTAGTCCAATTTAAAGATAAATTTCTAAGTTTCATGGATTAATTAAAATTAAAAATTGTGAAAAATAATAATGATAAAAATCACAATAATCACAATAAACAACTAAAAACATTAAAAACAACATTTAATTTTTTTTAAATTTAATTCAAATATATTTTTTTAAAATTAAAATTTGCTAAAAAAAAATCAAACAAGAGTTTTGTTGAGAAAATTGAATATATAATAATAATAATAATAATCATAATAAACAACTAAAAAAGGAGGAAATCAATATTTAACTGTTTTTGAAATTCAATTAAAATATTTTTTTTTCTCATGAAAATTTGGTGAAAAAAAATTAAACAAGAGTTTTGTTGAATTACTAACTAGTAATGTACGATGAAAAATAATTAGGCACATGTTGCGTGTTTGTAAATGGCTATAGTCACTTTATGCAAGTGCAATATGCAAATTTTATGGTGGATTATCGTAATAATTTAAACCACGTCGTCCAAACTTATCAGATTTGTTGGCTCCATCTCTCCTCAAGAAATGAGGGAGAGAAAAAAAGTGAGAAACAAAGGAAAAAAATTGTTGCATTTTTGTGTTGAGGTAAAAAAAAATCTTATTGTTTTTATGAAGGACGACTGGAGGGCACGTGTACGTGGACTCGAGAGGGTGGCTTCAGCATTGAGAACATCATCAGCATTGATTGCCATTGAGCCAAGACTTGGATCATTGCTACAGGCTGTTTTGGGGGGCGAAAGAAGCTGCAGAGTCGCTGCTGCTGCAATGTCTGTCGCTAGGGTAAGGATATCTTGGAAACTACTAGCTTAATCGAAAAATGTTAAGAAATTTTTTTTGTGGAAAATTAAATTTTCTACAAAAAAGGTCTCATGACATTTTTTC
This sequence comes from Aleiodes leptofemur, assembly GCA_963942555.1. Classification (NCBI taxonomy): domain Eukaryota; kingdom Metazoa; phylum Arthropoda; class Insecta; order Hymenoptera; family Braconidae; genus Aleiodes; species Aleiodes leptofemur. Next base: position 10,807,401 of record OZ012614.1, read on the forward strand.
CTGAACCTAATCGCTACAAAGATATTTAAAAGAAAGTACAACAATTTTCAAAAAAAAATTATTCTATTTTTTAAAAAAGTTGAAAAAAGCGTTTAATTCTTTAATTCTTTAATTTTTGAAAAACTCCAGGCTAATAAGCCCATCGGAGCTAATACATACATGTTTATTACATATTAGAATGACGTAATTGCAATATTTCCTCATTAATTAATCATCTCATAGTTTATAGTTTATTTTAAAATGCACTCTGAAACTGTTATGTTGACGAGAATTTATGAAGAGACTTTTTTCGTAGAGAATTAAATTCTCTACAAAAAAGGTCTCCTGACAATTTCTTCTATATCTATTCCTTTTCTAGATATTCCAAATTTTCATTTTTTTTCAACAAAAAAATTCAATTGAAAATTTCCTCATAAATTCGTAAATTTAATACCACAAATGAAATTCATCTATTTCAATGTTTTTTTAAAGGTCGTTGTAGCTGGTGTATCGGAGGAAGCATTAAAACGTCGTCTGCCACAAGTTGCCTGGGGTCTAAGTAGACAAGGAGGTCCAAATGCAGCCCAACTTGCTAGAGTAGCTATGTTACGCCTTAGGCCAGCTCTCTTTCTCGAGCAACTGCTTCAACCCCACTGCATTGATGCAAGAAATGCCAAAGTGAGTTTCTTGAAATTATTCCAAGTGAAAACTCCTCTAAATTTCCATTTTTCCCTACAATTTCCCCATTTTCTTGGAAAATAACAAGAAAATCATAAATTCGACATAACATAAAACCATTAGGATCTCGGAATTGAAACGAGATACGTTAAATTTTGCAGAAACATTTTTTGTAGCTCTTTTTCCGTTCTACAAAAAAGATTTCTACAAAAATCGCGCTATCTCCCATAGATTCCGAGATCCCTTTACTTTCATAAAAACCACAACGAACAATTTTTCTAAATTTAGAAAAAAAAATCCCAAAATTAAAGGAAAAATATAAAAAATTTCATCGAGATTTTTTTTTCTTAAAAAATTCCAATCATCAAATAATCATTTTCTGCATCAAAACATGTTTTTTTTTCTTATTTTACATTCTTTTGAAATTCTCTTCTTTGTTCCTCGAATTTGATCAGACGAGAGAGAATGCACTTCAGCTTTTGATCTTCTCGCTTGTAACATTTCCAAGTACAGAATTTAAAGTGGAAAATGTTGCGAACAAAGTGGCACTGATGGTAGGAGATAGAAGAAGACGTGTGAGACAGGCAGCCCTGGATACACTAGCTGTATTAGCACAAATTTACGAGCCCGAGGTAATGTCAAAGAATTTTTTTACTATTATTTACTGTTTATTAAAAAAAAAAAATTTACTGTTCATACATTTTTCTAACATTTGCACTTAAATTATACATCGTAACCTTAGAAGCAAAGTGGCTTAAGTGCTATTTATTAGCATAGCACTTACGCCACTTTATTTCTAGACCAAAGACATGGTAATTAAAGTGTTTGAGTTTAATTTATTCTCTGATGTTTTTCCATTTATTTTTGCAGGAAGTGTTGCAGGCAGGTAATAGAGCTGCCAAGCAACTCAATGAGGGCACTGACATGGTAGCTGCTATAAGAGCTAGATTGGCTAGAAAATCACTTCCAATGGTATCAGCTGATGGACTCGTTGTTTATGGATTACAAATTTCACCAACTGTTCAAATTGCTACTGGTAAATTTTTTATTCATTGAAAAATAGGGTGATTTGATCAGTTTTTGAACTCATCCAGTGATGAACAAGTGGATAATAGTATTGCTTTCTAACTGATATCGCTTTTTTTGCTAATACTTCAGCAATATGCTTCCGAATGGAAGTGATACAAATTTTTTTAAACCATCATCAAAATATTAAATTTTGAAAAATTCATTAAAATGGCAATAACTCGAGAATTAATGATGCAAATAAGCTCAATATTGACAGGCATCTAACTGATACAATTCTCGAGATAATATAGGGGAAGGTGGGGCAATACGGACATAGGGGGTAATGGGCACATCAGAGTTTTTATGCATATAATATGAAAAAATCTTTAAATGAATGAAAATATTGGAGATGGATTTTTTTTAATGATTCCATCGGAAAGCTGAGGAAATTTTAGTCGAGAAACATGTGCCAGAATTAGTTTTTCTCAATTTTTTGAAAATTTGATTTTTTCTGGGATTTTTGAAGGGTAAAAGCCTTCCGATTTTTGAGCAAATTCAGTTTTTTGGAAATATCTCTGATTCTATTGGTCGTAGCGAGCTGGGATCGATTTCAAATGAAAGTTGAAATCATTTCCCATCGATTTATGGGGTTTTGGATGCAAAAATATCGATTTTTTGCATAGTTATAGGGCAAAAACCGATGATCATAATTTTTCACTAAAGTTCCCATAACTATCTGAAAAATTTATATTTTTTTATTCAAACCCCCATAAATCGATGGGAAATGATCTCACCTTTCATTTAAAATCGGTCCTAGCTCGCTACGACCAATAGAACCAGAGATATTTCCAAAAAATTGAATTTGCTCAAAAATGTTTTTCTGTGGAAAATTTAATTCCCTACGAAAATTCCCTTCTTGACATTTTCTCCTAAACCTCATAGTTTCAGAGATATTTTTAAAATAAGACAAATTTCTTAGGTATTCAGAATTTTTTTTGATGATTCATGATTTATTAATGTTTTTCAGGACCTGATGTTGATTGGATCGTTGCTGGCAGTGGCTCAGTTTCTCCAGGTACTGGCAGATCCAGAGGACAGATAATTCCACCGAATTTGAAGATCGGAGTTGAAAAAAAGTATTTAATTCTTTTATTAATGAATTTTTTTGTGAAAAAATTGGAAAAATGTGTTGATTTTTATTTATTATACAATGAAATTTACAGGAATGATCAGGAAAAAAGAGCACCATCACCAAAGCCTAATTTTGTGGCCATCGGTGTTGGATTGAGTGCCAAAAGTGAACGACCAGTGGCATGGCAGTTAATACAATCAGACAAGGTGAAAAAAAATTCAAGTATTGAATCATTATTTTGTTAATATCTCCGAACCCATTGAGTTTACGAGAATTCATTAAGAAATCTTTTTTGAAGCTCTTAAAATTTGCTACAAAAAAAGGTTTCCTGACATTTTTTTCAAATCCTAGTCGTTCCGGAAATATTTATGAAAGAAACCACAACAAATATCTTCGATTCTTTTAATGAAACGAAAATTTTTAAATCATTTATTTTGTATTTTTTTATTTTTGGATCATTTTAAAAATATCTCCGAAACTATTGGGCTTGGAAGAATTCATCAAGAAACCTTCTTCGAAGCTTTTGGAATTTCCCACAAAGAAGGTCTCTTAACATTTTTCTCTAAACTCACTCGTTTCGGAGATATCTTTGAGAGGAACCAAAAAATTCTTTTTGATCATTTTTTTCATAAAAAAAAAAATCCAAAAAATTATTTGTAATTTATTAAAAAAATATCTCGTGAAATAGTGAATTTAGGAAAATTTGTCAGGAGACCTTTTTTCTAGGAAATTGAATTCTCATTAAAAAAGCTCTCTTCACATTTTCCTCTAAATCTAATGGTTTTAGATATATTCGCAATAGAATTCAGCAGAATTCTTAAAATTAATTATTTTCACAATTTCCCTAAAAATTAATCTTTCCATACGTTCTATCGCTTTAGGATAGTCATTTGTATATTGTTTATTTAATTATTACTAACTTTAGCCTCAAAACATATCCAATTTAATTTTTTCATATAATGAATAAAATTCACCATAAATTTCATTTAACTGGCTCAATGTAAGTGTCAATAATTCGATGAATATATATATCGAAATTACAATTTTTATGTTTGATAAGAATAAACGGAAGTTATTAATAGAATAAATATTCAATAAAACATTTATGAAGAGGTTAGAGGATTAACTGACATTTCTCATTTAATTTTATATCAAATTACATAATTGAATAATTTAATTAAATATAATTTATCAGTGGATATTAAAGCAATTAATCATGATTTCTCTTTAATATTGCAGGAGGAGACCAATTCGTCTCAGGAAATTGAGGAAGACATCAGAAACGAGTCTCCAATATCTATTGGTAAAGTGTCATTATTTATTATAATTAATTTTAATCAATTTTATATTCAAATGTCAAGTGATTGACACACGTTTTTATTCAAAAAGACAGTTTTTATCAAATATCTCGGAATCTAAGAGAGATAGAAAATTTTTACCAAAACCTTTTTTATAGCTCTCATTTTTTCCTACAAAAAAGATCTCCTCAAAAATCGCTCTATCTCGCTTAGATTCCAAGATGATTCCAAAAAACTCCTGTTCAAAATTTAAGTAGTAAAAATCGATTCAAATTTGACTTCTGTTTTTTTGGAATATCTCGAAATCTTTGGGAAATATCGGAATTTTTGTAATAGGTCAATTTTTGTAAGGTTTTTTTGTAGCTTTTACTTTTCTGTACAGAAAATGTTTCCACAAAATCGCTTTATCTCTTTCTAATTCCAAGATATTCTCAAAAATTTGGAGATACATTTAAATAGAAAAATCATTTCTTATAAAATACCTCAGAATCTAAGAGAGATGGAGCAATTTCATAAGAACCTTTTTGGCAGCTCTCGTTTTTTTCTACAAAAAAGTTTTCCATGAAGATTGCTCTATCTCGCTTATATTCCGAGATAATTCCCAAAAAATCCTAATTTCAAAATTGAGTAGTAAAAATCGATTTGAATCTGCCCTTGCTTTTTTTTCAATATCTCGGAAATTAAGCGAGATAAAGTAATTTTTGTGATGATATTTTTTGTAGCTCTTTGTCTCTCCTAGAAAAAAGGTCTCAACAAAAATTGCCCCATCTCCCTCCAATTCCGAGATATTCTTAGAAAGCTAAAAATCAAGGCGAACAGCTCAAAATTCAATGTTTTTTTTATTTTTCTCAAATGCAATTTTTTATTCAATAAAACTCACAATTATCGAATTTTCATTCAACAGAAACAAGCAGCATAAGATCAAGATACGACGATCCATGCAGTCCATTTCCAATACTTCAAGAAAATCCAATTGAAACATACACTGAACCAGTGAATTCATCAAATCTAAAAAACGAGAAAGACGTTATCATGAAACAGCGAAAAACTGAGGAAAATTTTCATCGACGTATGGATCAAATTTATGGTGAACGTAGAGAGGATATTGTTAGGCTTGAATCAAAAATACCAGTACCAAATTCACGTGAACGTCATATAGTTGTCAGACATAGTACAGCATATCAACGTAGAAGACGTCAAGTGGATGAAGATGAGATTCAGCCATCTTCAGCACCTCACACGTCATCTGGTTTACGATACGAAGATTTCAGAGATACAGATGTACGATTCAATATTCAAGACATAAGATGAAAATTGGCTTTTTCTTTTATAGAGAGATACTCTTATATTTTATTGAAATTCCTTTTTTCTTAAGAAATCAAGAATTCTCAACTTTTTCATTTCTTTAAGAAGAAAAAAAAATCTTAATTTATTTATTTATTTTTTCTATTTTATTTATTTTATTTAATGTTTTTCTCTTCACGAAAAAAGAGATTTTTGATTCTTTTTTTCTTTTCTTCAACGAAAAAACGTTTTTATGTTTTTTTCTTTGAGACAAGAAAAATTCTTAATTTTCCTTTCTTGAAAAAAATATTGAAATTTTTTTTTTTTCTTTCGATATTGAAATTTTTTTTCGTGAAACTATATTGAGATCTTTCTTTTTTTACTTGAAAAAATATTGAGAATTCTTTTTTTTAATTTAAAAAATACATTATTCACTTTTTTCCAGTGAATACAGAATTTTCCTCTCCTTTTCTTGATCGTGCGATTTATTTTATTGCGAGAAAATACATAAAACCTTTCTTCTTTTTTTTTTTACAGATTTCAAGGAGATACAGAAGTGACAGAATTCAATTTTCATCTCGACCTCCATCGGAAGATCGTAGTAGAGATTCACGGGATGGAAATTCACCTGTTCGTGAAGGGTAAATACTTCTTTTCTTATTTGAGAGATGAAAAGAATGAGGAATGAAAATTTATTAATAATTTATTTTTCATTTTTAAACGTTTTCTGTTGTAGATTCGAGTCGGTCTATGATAACAGAAGGAGAAGAAGTGTTGTAAGGAGTTCGTTGACTGCTGAGGACGTGAATAATTCACCGGTGAATAATTAAGAATTGTTTAATTGGGGGAGAGTAATTAAATTATTTGTAGAATTAAAAAAAAGGGATTTTATGGCAGTTTTTGGAGAATATCTCGGAATTTAAACGAGATAGAGACATTTTCATGGAAACCTTTTTTATTGCTCTTGAAATTCTCTACAGAAAAGATTTCTACAAAAATTTCTCCACCTCCTATAGTTTTGAAGAATCAGAATATATAATAGGGGAGGCTGGGGCAAAATGGACCTCTAATGCAAAATTACTAATGAATTTTTTTCGGAGTGAAAGAGTTTGTGAAAAAATCTGAAAAAATTTGAGAAGATGCTCCAATATGTCTATATTGTTGCTCAATTTTTTCAGATTTTTTATCGAAGCTGCCGCTCTTTGAAAAAATGTTGAGCCATTTTACCTTGCAGGTCCATTTTGCCCCGGTCTTCACTATAATGTATAAAAAATTGAATTTTTTAAAAACGTAATTTTCTTTTAATTTTGCATATATTTTACTGAAATAATTTGCAATCAAAAGAAAATTCTCAATTATTTCAATTAAATTGAATAAAATTCAGTTTTTATGAAATATCTCAGAAATTAAGGAAGATAGAGCAAATTTAATTTTTTTTTAAAGTGTCTTACCACAAAATTGCCCTCTTAGAAATTCCATGATATCACCAATTGCACATGAAAATTCCCCAGCAAACGTCATACCTGTTTTTCCCAAAATAATTGAGTAAAAAAATAAATAAACGTAATTTTTATTTTCAAAGGTCGATTCGAGGTGCAACAGTTCATCGCATTCTGGATCAATGCAGCCTATATTTTCACCAGTTCAAAGAAGTGACCCGAGAACCCATAGATCCCACACACCCACAAGTACTCGGTAAGCTACTCTCTACATACTATAAAAAAGCAGCGAGGGATAAAAAAAATGCGGCCATAAAAATCGAAAGAAAAAAAACAATAATGTGGTAAAAAAAAGCCATCCTACACGAGTTAACAGCATTTCAGGGATCTGCGCTTTTCCATGATTCATCGATTGAAGTCACCCCTATCCTCACCCCCCACCCCCTCCCCCTCCTCCTCCTCCTCACCCCTCAAAGTGCTCGCGTGTGGAGATCCGAAATCCGATAGTGAAAAAAAGTAGTCCGAAACACTTTTTCGAACGCTTTTTTCCCCTTTTTTCAGTAGCATTTGAAATAGAAAAAAATATGGGAGGGAGAAAAAAAAGTGGTGGAATTTTAGTGATAAAATTCAGGTCAAGTTTATGGACACCAATTAAATTAAAATGCTCAAATTGGTCGAAATATTGGAGCTTTTAATTCGAAAAAAATTCGTTTTCTACTTTAAATCAATTATTTCATGGAAAAAATTGAGTTTATTGGTGCAATATGTTTTTTTTCGATTTTTTGCGGATTAAAATTGAGGGAAAAAAAGGGGGTAGAGGAGGGGGGAAGGGGAGGTAGTGTAATTGGAATTCAAAAATTGATTCTCTCGATTTTTCCAAACAATTTCATTAAATTTTATTGAGTTTTTCGTATTTCATTAATTTGAATTCATTCAATTTTCTATTATTTTTTTTGAATTTTTTTTAATAATAAATTATTAAATTATTTATTCATGAATTTGATTATCTGATCAAAGATTCATCGAGAAAAGGACAAAATCATGATTACTTCAAGTTTTATTTAAAAATTTAAATTTCGGTCAGATTTAACGTTTCGATAAATTCCGAGAATTCGTGCACAGGTCATAGATTGATTATTCAATATTTGAAATTGAATATTTGTCAGTGACAATCGTTTGTAATTATTGAAACTACCATCATATACAAATTTCAGTTATACTTAATTAATTCATGAATTAACGAGGTTAAAGTCGATTCAGGACAAATTCAAGGTTTCAATATGTCTAAAGCCACGAAGTGTGCTCGTTATTTCAAGTACATAACTACAACATTGTTGTTTAGTGGAAAAACAAGTAAACTTATTTCATTGAAACAATTCATATTTTTTTTGCTCTTGAAAAAAAAAATTAAAGTTAATTTTTTGCACAAATAATATAATGAAAAATTCATTGAGTTTTAAAATGAATTCTTTCATTGACAATGAAAATTACTTAATTTTCGAGAAAATTTACTTTTTTTTTTGTTATAAAGAAAAAACAAACATTTTATCATTATTTCTTTTTCAAGAAAATTCTATTGAAAATTTTGCGAATTTTCTGTTTCTATTTTTTATTTCGATAAAATTATTATTATTATCATTATTTTTTATTCAATTACAATTGTTCAATAATGGAAAAAAAATCTGTATTCCATTTCCAAAAATTCCTTATCAAAAATTTCTTCTTTTTTCCCATAAATCCCAAAAAATCTATAATCTCCATTTTTTTCATCTATAAATTTTTTTAAATCTAAAATTCATTGAAAATTTGTCAAAGTACATTGACTTGCGTATTTTTACAATTGTTTGGATTTTCCCGAATTTCCTATTTTTTTTCAATAAAATCATTATTATTATTTTTATGAAAATAGAATTTTTTAATAATTAAAAAAATCCATTTTTCGAAAATGCTTTATCGAAAAATGTCCTCTTTTCTTTCCCCCATAAATCCTAAAAAATCTATAATCTCCTTTTTCCCATCTATAAAAGAAAAATTATCTTAAATTCATTAAAAATTTGGCAAAGTACATTAACTTTCGTATTTTCACAATTTTTCGAATTTTCTGGAATTTCCTAATTTTCCAATAAAATAATAATCATTATTTTTATGAAAATCGAATTTTCCAATAATTTGGAAAAATTCATTTTTTGAAAATTCATTATCGAAAAATTTCCTTTTTTCTTTCCCCAAACATCTATAATTTCCATTTTTTTCATCTATGAAATTTTTTTCTTTATCTAAAATTTATTGAAAATTTGTCCAAGTACATTGACTTTCGTGTTTTTACAATTGTTTGAATTTTCTGGAATTTCCTATTTTTCTTCTTTGAATTCATTACTATCATTTTATGAAAATAGAATTTTTCAATAATTTCCAATAATTCATTATTCGAAAAATTTTCTCTTTTCTTTTCCCATAAATTTCCAAAAAACTATAATGTCCATTTTTTTACATCTATAAAAAAAAAAAATTTATCTAAAATTCATTTGAAAATTTGTCAAAGTACATTGACTTTCGTATTTTTACAATTGGTTAAACTGTCTGGAAGAATAAATGATATGACCATGTAGGTTTTTGAATGGCATGCGGGACCATTAGCTCACTGAATCCTCACTTCTCTTATCTTTTCGTTCCTCTTCACTGAATAATTTACCCGCACTACCCACTGAACGTGAAACTCACTTCCCAGTGGTTCACCATATAGGAAACTCAGCCAGTTCACGAAGAGAAACGTTTTCGTACCTTTACTTTGGGGAGATATTGATTCGTTGAGAGAGAGAGAGAGAGAGATAGAGAAAAAGAGGATAAGGCAAAAGAAGCAATACCAAAGTGTATCGGTTTAGATAGTTCCAAGTAGGCTCCACTGCCACTTGTCACTCCATTTTCCTTTTTTTTTTTGCATACAAATCGATTTCAGGGGATTTTCTATATAATTTTATCGATTTCAACTTGTTAGACCCCACGAGCTCAGTGTTGTGAGGATTTTATCACTCCTATGGTTTTTCCTCCCCAATAGAATTCATTGCAAATTGATGTTTCAGCCAGACAGTTATTTTCTTTGGTGATAAAAAAAAAGAAGGGAGAAAAAATTAAATGTGAAAACACTTTTTTTTTCTTCATTTAATTTTTACACTGAGAAAAAGAAATTTGTTGTAAAAAAATTCACTTGGTTGAAGAAAATTTACTTCACTCTAAAAAAATTTCAATGTATATAGATATAAGAATTTTGAAGGAAAATTTTGTTCAAAGGCAATTTTTTTACTACCAGAATTTTTTTTTTCTTAGTATAAGAAAAAAAATGTTTTCACATTTTTTTTTAATCGTAAAATGAGCATTTCGAACCAGTTTTTGAAAAATATCTTGGAAGCTTAGAGACATAGAGGAATTTTTGCAGAATCCTTTTTTGTAGCTCTTAAAATTTTGAATAAAAAAGGTTTCTTCAAAAGTTTCTCTATCTTTCTTGGATTTCGAGATATTTAAAAACAAACTAATTAAACCCTAAATTTTGCTTTTTATAAAAGTAATTTGATTCATTACAACGAGTAATCTTAGCGAAAAAATAATTGTACCATTGAAAAGCTGAGAAAATTTACCAAAAAAAACGTAGAAATTTAGATATCGAAAAATTATTTCGAAATTTCTATCAAATTTCGATTTGGTTTAAAGAGTTTTATTAACATGAAATAAAAATGTAACTGACTTTACAATAAATACAAGTTTTTAGACTAAATACAAGGTATTTAGTGTCTGTCCTTGGGCTTTTACATATATTCAAGTGATTTTGTGGGATTTTGTAAGATCAGTAAGGATGGGGTAAGTTCAACGGATTATTGGGAATAGGGAAAATTATTGATGGCAAAAATCCTATGACTAGATCAAATTTCGATTTACGGATTGGCGATTTGAAGAGTTTTATTAACATGAATACAACTAACTTTATGATATCTACAAGTTTTTAGCCTTAAATACAAGGTACATAGCGTCTGCCCTTAGGCTTTCATATATATATAAATATATAAATATATTTAAGTAGTTGTGTGGGATTTTCTAAGAACAGTGAGGATGGGAAAAGTTCAATGGAAAATTGGGAACAGGGAAAATTAGTATTATTATTAGCAACAAACCCTACAAGAGATCAAATTTCGATATTACGGTAGCAAAGGTTTCATTAAAATTAATCAACATTATGAAGTTATAACAATTATATACAATGAGTAATTAGATATTTTACATAGTATCAGCCCTTGGGCTTTGACGTATATTTTACTTGATAGGTATAGTAGATCTTAAGAGATTTTGTGGTGGATGATGACGTGTGGAGTAGAGAAAAGTTCTGAAAAAAAAACCCGACAGCTTCCAATTTCGATTTTATTTTAAATTTATTTCAACAAGTTTTTATTAACGTGTCTATGGAGCTATGTACATATTTACAGGCTTATGACTAATCATTTAGGCCGTGAAGTTCCACGTCTAAAAAGTCTGGTAAAGTTGCCAAGCAACCAAAGTTTATAAATATTGTGAAATAGAAGAGGTCATCATACAAATGTCAAACAGGCGCTCTGAAGTTTTCTATTAAATGGGAGAGATTATGAGCTGTACTTTTGGGAATATCGTAAGGTGCACTTTTAAACACATCTCAAGGTGCGCTTTTGAGTACATCTCAAGGTGCACTTTCAGGGACACCTTGAAGTGCATTCTCAGTCTCATCTTAAAGTATATACAGTTGTGCATGTTCTCTCAAATTTTCAAGTTGAGATTCGAATTATTATGGTCACTACCACCTTTCTTAGAAAAAGAGATTAGACCGTAAGGTCGCAAAAATAACCCTTTTCCTAACTTTAAACGCGTTTTTCGCGAAACGCCCCTTTCAAGAACGGTGGCCACTCTCAGAGCGAGAGTTTTCAAGCTATCAGTTTAAAATTTGGACTGAATATTCTTCATTTTATCCTTTATGGACCTAAGAAAGCTTTTTTTTTGTTTGAAATCCTCCGATTTTTTCACACGAAAAACTGTTGAAAAAAGGGATTTAATTTCGTACTTTTCATTCAAACCGCCGCCATTTTTTCAAATTGAAAAAAGGAAAAGAAACCTCTATAGGTACATAGCGACATCCTTACAGATTTGTAATCAATTTGCGTTTTTTTTTCTCAAATGCAAACCGCGGCCGCAATTTTGTGGCCACCAATAGCCCCCATTTTTTCAACACACGATTTTGAATGAATAAGAACAACGAGAAAAAATAAATGAAAATGAACAAAAAAAATATTTTTGTATTGTTCATTAGTGGTCTTATTCGTAAAAAAAAATCATTTCGAGCCCCTATCCTATCCATCCGAGAAAAAATCGCGAAAATTGGCTGCTTTTCGGCCGGTCACACTGCGATGGTCTTTTAAGGGATAATTCCGGGGACATTTTAAGATACATTTTCCAAGAAAATTCAAGACAATCTCAAAATTTTCCCAGAAGTACGCTTAAAGTGTGCTTAGAAGTGTACCTCAAGATGTTCCTAGAGTTGCACCTCAAGGTATCCTCAAAAATATACCTCAAAATCCTCCCCTCCTCTCATTTAATAAAAAAACTTGAGAATTTTTTTAAAAATAGTATTTTGTTCCGTTTGATTATTTATAAAGCAGAATATCCCAATTAAAGGTGTTAATTGCGACCATATTCTTAATTTATTACAAATTCAATTAGTCAAATTTCGAATGTCAAACGTCCTTTTCGACGTTTTTTAATGATAAAATAGCTTCATTTTCCGATATTTACAGATTTTGGTTGCTTAGCAATTATACCAGATCTTTCGAGACGTGAAACTTTACGGCCTTACTTATAAGTAATCATTTAACAATAATTTGAGCCCGTGGGCTTTTACATATATTTTTATCTAAGGATTCTTTTTATTAAAACTTGATTTTGGTGTGGGTGAAATACAATTTGGGATAGGGAAAATTATATTTCGCTAAAACCCCTATAATTTGATCCAAATTTCGATTATTTTTTTTAAATTTAATTTCCCCCATAACTCAAGAATTAATTGTCCCAGACATGCTTTCTTATTGTGTTTTTCACTGTAAATTTTTCTGCCTATCGAACGAGCCCACCCACACTAACGCGTTAATTACCAAAAAAAAGTGCCATTACAATGAATAAATAATTTAATGAATTTTTTCGTATTCTGAATTATAAATAGAATAAATAGAACTACTCGTTAGTGGTTGTAAAAAAAAAATTCGCAATAAAACACTTTCCCATTTTGTGTAAAAAACAGAAACACCTTTTTCACCGAAACAATAAAAAAAGCTGCCCCATTTTTTTTCGACTCCCCACAATTTCCCTTTTTTTTCGCTCAAAGTTTAGTGCCCAACGTGGGCTTATCAGTGGTCACTCGATGAATCTGAATAACGTGTATTTCCCCATACAAACATGAAAACCTGTGAATTGACATATTACGATGGTAGTCAAGTGTACACAGCTGGAAGCACACACGTGCCTTGAGACTGTAAAACAATTGTCTAAAACTTCCCTTTAATTCGCGTTTTTTCCCTGAAATTGCCCTATAAAAAAATTTCCACATCCCCCCTCCTCTTTTTCAAAACACCCCAAACCATCAGAAAATCCCAAAAATTTTCAAAAAAATAATACCTAATTCATTTTATAATTAAAATAAAAAATTGGAGTTGGACAATACTTTTACAATCAGCGCCCACGTTGTAAATCGGATGAGGGGGTGTAAAGGGGAGGGGAAGGGAGGGTGGAAAACCGACGAGGTAGAAAGGTGAAGGCGAGGAGGTAGGTGAGGAGGGGGGTTGAAAGAGTTTTTCCCCCCTTTTTATACACCGAGGTGGTCAGCGTCAGGACGCTTGCCCTATGCGGGCTGTGGCCAGTCGTGCGTGCTTTAGTGCTGAGAATATGTCGAGAATAGTAAAGCAAAATTCTCTCTACCGAAACATTAAAATGTTAAACTTTTTGTATTTAATTTATTTGAAAAATTTTCAACGCACAATTAATTTAAGTTTAATTAAGTTGAATTTCGTTTAAAAAAAGAAAGAAAAAAGTTTAATTAGATTTATGATAATTTGGTATTGTGTTTTTTTTAAATTTGAATAGTTAGAGAATGACAGAATCGATCTTCGCGTTAGCTTCAATGTTAATACATAATTTAATAGACAAGAAAACTAGGGAAATTATTACATAAATATTAAAAAATGATATTTAAATATTGTGTTTGGCCTAGTGTCCCCAAGGACGAGGCTAAACCACTTGTAAACATTATTAATTGTGGTAATACGGAGATACTCAAAAGTGCATTACGCTGCTGTCCTTGTGCATTTAGGCGCAGACAATCAGTTGGTATTGAAAAAGTTATTGATAATTTGTCAATTATAAGTGACATTGGAAGAGTTGAAACACCGGTTATTACACTGAGGACAAATCAAAGTGCTGAATCAATGTATGAGAGATTATGATTTAATTATTTATTGTTAAGGAGTTTTATTGGTTTTTGGGGTGAGCGGGAGGGGGTGGAGATTGGCGCCATTCGAAAGCCAGGAAAATTTGCGCTGGAAAACACTATAATCAAACCTCTCTAGGACAAATAGTTCTCGAGTTATGGGGAAAACAAATTTTTTCGATAGTAAAATCGAAATTTTCTGGAAATTTCGAAATAGTCGACGAAAAAATTCAGTTGACACTGTTTTTCATCGGGAATTCTCATGCTAACATTTTCGTAATGATATCTTCTCTCAATTTCAAAATATTTCATAATTTCGAGAAGAAAAATGAAAAAATTGACATTTCGATAGTAAAATCAAAATTTGTTGGAACTATCGTAATAATTATTGAAAAAATTCGCGAGCTAGTGTTATTTACCTAAAATTTCCTCAGTTTTTCAGTGGTGACACTCTCAGAACACTGTCACCTATTCTTCTCACCAGATTTCCAAGAAATCTAAATAATTTCGATAGTAAAATCGATACCCGTTGGAACTTTCGAAATAGTTGACGAAAAAATTCAGTCCACTCTATTTTTCATTGGGAATTCTGAGTGCGACACTCTCATGATGACATTCCCTCCCAATTTTGAGATATTTGATAATTTAGACAAGAAAAATGAAAAAATTGACATTTCGATAGTAAAATCGAAATTCGCTGGAACTATCGTAATAATTATCGAAAAAATGCGCGCTAGTGTTTTTCACCTAGAATTTCCCCAGCTTTTTAGTGATGACGTCCTCAGAACCCCACCCCCTCCTCTTCTCCCCAGATTACCAAGAAATCGAAATAATTTCGATAGTAAAATCGAAATCCGTTGGAACTTTTGTAAAAATTATCGAAAAAATCATGTGGGTAGTGTTTTCCAGCTCAAATTTCCTCAGCTTTCGAATGGTGATATTCCCGAAGCCCCATCTCCTCTCCTCCCCAAGATATTCGATGATTTTGACATTGAAAAAATCGAAAAAATGCTGAAAACTTCGCCAATCAATCTCTTCCTCTAAATTATTGTTTGCAGAGACAAAACGAACGTCGACGAAGAGGAGAACAACGAGAAAAATCGTCACTATGTATCAGCCCAAGAGAGTCCTTATCGCATCGAGACACACAGCGATCAGGCGTCTCAGTGCTCAGGTAAAAAAAAAACATTAAAATATTATCAGATCAACTGCTAACATTAGTCTTTCATTTCTCTACTCCCATTATCATAAACATCGAAATAATAAATTTTGCAATTTTTTTCTCCACATTTTACTCCGAACGATCGTTATTCTTCTCAGCTTCTATTTATTACTTTTTATTTTTGCTACGTTCTCTGACAAAAGCTGTTGTTGGTCAAAAACCTCCTGGCTATTTTCCATGCATTTTATAGATACTAAGTGGAGCGTGAGGTTCTTAACCTCTAGGCATAAACGTATACACACATATACATATATATATTAAACTCTCCACAATACTTGAGCCCGAGACAATCCTGGGGAGTTTACGTGTTTTCATCCAATCGATAAAATCGTGTTGGTCAAGTCTAACGACCGAGCCAACGGCCTTTTCTCGAATCGAAAAAAACGAAGAATTATTACCTCCAGAAGAAATGAAAGAAAAAAATTGTACAATTTCTTTTTTATTATTCATTTTCTTCGCTTTTGTCACATATGCGATTTCATGAATATTTAAAAAATTAGTTCACACGCAAAGAGTCGACAATAAAAAATATAAATAAAAATCGATTCTCATCTTTTTCTTTGATGGAATGCATTTATTTTTTTTCTCTCATTTTTTTTGCGAAATTCAAAATTTTAATAATTCTGATAATCTTTATTTTTTTTCTTATGGAAACTTATTCAATTTTCGGATTTTTTCAATTTTTTCTTTTTTGATCAAATGCAAAATTTTAGAATTTTTTATTTCCTCCGTATAGTTCTACACTTTTATGCATGTTTTTCATTTTAAATGCGGTGCATATTTTTTTTTTTAAATATACAAATAATTTTTTTATTATAGAAATGTCTGTGGTGTCCGCACTTTGTACTCTTATATTTTTACCTCAAAATCTAAATCTAGTACTAATTGATATTTATTTCACTACAAATTTTTAACTCTCTACATTTTTTTAATAAAAAAACTCCTTTTTCTTCAACTAATTCTATCTTCACTCTCCTTGCCTGAGTAAATACTTGCACTCCTTCTCATCAGCACCAAAAATTTTAATAATTTTGAAGAAAAAAAAATTATCAATTTTTTTCATTTATTTCCATTTATTGAAACCCCTACTTCAAATGAATCGAATATTCCGCCAATAAAATAATGAAAAAAGAATCCCCACACTTCATTATTTCCTCGATAAATTTCCGTTCACCCCCCCCCCCTCACCCCCACCCCCCACTAACAAAAAAGGAAATAGTGGGTGGCAATTGATTTAACGTCAAATATGATATACATTCAATAATGAAATTGTCAAAGACGAGACAGGGGTTTGTTAAGGGTGAAGAGGGGGAGGGGGGGGGAGAGGAAATACAATAAAGCGAGTTAGGCACCAAGTTCGGGGGTCTTAAACGACAAAGGCCTCCTCGTAAATGGGTGCAAGAACCCAGAGGGATGTAGCACAGACTGATGAAGGGAGGATGGTGGGGGGGGGGGGGTAGGAGAGGGTGGAGGCGCTTGTAGAACAGTGAATGGAATGGGGTAGCTAGATTGATTCAATTTATTCTCGTATACGCTTCTGGAAGTAATTCAATTTTCTAACGTAATTCAATTGTTCCATCAAGTTCTCTATCCTTCGCTTTTTCTGACAAAAAAGGTACCGATCATGTGCCCTACGAGGTATCCAGTGACTCCTCAAATTGCACGAATGAGGATCAAGTGAATGGCGAGATTGAGACAAGGATCATTGAAGAGCCAAGTGAGGAGGACAATGAGATAGTAAATCGTAGAAATTCATTTGGTGAAAAATCATTTGACATTATTACAAGTGAAACGAATCCATCTAGAAGAAATTCAATTGAACAGGTAATTTTATTTTAATTAAAAGAATTTGGATAGTAATGAGCAATAATGTTTCAACCAAATTTTTTAACGAAATTCCTTGACGGTGTATTTTCAATAAACGAGCATTTCTGAACCTAAACATGTAATCTGCAAATTTTCGAAAAAAAAAATGTTGGTTGAGACGTTATTGCTTAGTCACATCCATTTAGGGGAATTAAATGACGGGAACTAAGGGAAATAAGGATATTTTTATGGAGAGAGATAAGAACTATAAATAAAAAGGTTATCAGTCAAATTAATCTATTTCACTTAGTTTTGGAAGTGATATTGAGAGAGTTGAAACACCGGTTATTACAGTGAGGACAAATCGAAGTGCTGCATCAATGTATGAGAGATTATAATTTTATTATTTATTGTTAAGGAGTTTTATTGGTTTTTGGGGTGAGCGGGAGGAGGTGGAGATTGGCACCATCTGAAAGCCAGGAAAATTCGCGCTGGAAAACACTATAATCAAACCTCTCTAGGACAAATAGTTCTCGAGTTATGGGGAAAAAGAATTTTTTTGATAGTAAAATCGAAATTTTCTGGAATTCATAGGGTTTTAATTCATAGGGTTTTTTCTATTATAAATTTTTCCCTATTGCATTCAATCGTCCTAAACATTTATGTAAGCTCCAGCAATCAATCCTCACTTTATGTATGCGTTAAAGCCTCAGGGCTGTTGCCATTGACTGACATCCTGTCATCACTTTGTAAATAAAAATGTACATAGTTGTTGTTTATATACGTTAATAAAAACTTAAAAATGTTATAAAAAAAAATGAAATTTTCTGGAACTTTCGAGATAGTCGACAGAAAAATTCAGTTGACACTATTTTTCATCGGGAATTCTCATGCTAACATTTTCGTAATGACATCTTCGCTCAATTTTAAAATATTTCATAATTTCGAGAAGAAAAATGAAAAAAATGACATTTCGATAGTAAAATCGAAATTTGCTGGAACTATCGCAATAATTATCGGAAAAATTCGCCAACTAGTGTTTCTTACTTAAAATTTCCTCAGTTTTTCAGTGGTGACATTCTCAGAATACTGTCACCTATTCTTCTCACCAGATTTCCAAGAAATCTAAATAATTTCGATAGTAAAATCTAAATCCGTTGAAACTTTCGAAATAGTTGACGAAAAAATTCAGTCCACACTGTTTTTCATCAGGAATTCTGATTGTGACACTTTCGTGATAACATCCTCCCCAAATTTTGAGATATTCGATAATTTAGAGAAGAAAAATGGAAAAATTGACATTTCGAGAGTAAAATCGAAATTTGCTGGAACTATCGCAATAATTATCGGAAAAATTCGCCAACTAGTGTTTCTTACTTAAAATTTCCTCAGTTTTTCAGTGGTGACATTCTCAGAATACTGTCACCTATTCTTCTCACCAGATTTCCAAGAAATCTAAATAATTTCGATAGTAAAATCGAAATCCGTTGAAACTTTCGAAATAGTTGACGAAAAAATTCAGTCCACACTGTTTTTCATCGGGACTTCTGATTGTGACACTTTCGTGATAACATCCTCCCTAAATTTTGAGATATTCGATAATTTAGAGAAGAAAAATGGAAAAATTGACATTTCGAGAGTAAAATCGAAATTTGCTGGAACTATCGTAATATTCATCGAAAAAATCGTGCACATAGTGTTTTTCAGCTGAAATTTCTTAGAAACGTCAATCATTGAGGAAAATGAGAGCTACCATGAATGCCATCATCAAAATTGCTCTATCTCGCTTAATTTCCGAGATATTCTCCAAAAAACTTAGATTAAGCTATTTATCGATATTTTCATTTTCAACATTATTAGATAACAGCGAATGTACTATCGAGCGGTACAGAATCAACTGATCAGGACAAAGAAACAAGTTCCGATAATTCAGTACGTGATAATGAGAGCGATGAAAAAAATGACAATGCAAGATTATCAGCATCTGCCTCCTCAGTTGTCTCTATTGAGACAAATTCGACGGATTCAACTAGAAGAATAAGCGGCAGTCCATCACTTACCAATGGAATCAAGGCAATTGCCTTTGATCATGAGCCTGACAGCACCGATGCTCATGATGGCCCGGACGAATCTCTGGTTTGTATAAAAATTTGAAAAATTAGAAATTATTTAATGACTTGCCAGAAAAAACATTCTTTTGAGAATATCTCCGAGAGGACTTGTTTTATCAAAAAATATCAGGAAACCTTTTTTGTAGAAAATTTAATTTTCCATAAAAAAGGTCTCTTGATAAATTCTCGTCAACCCAATAGTTTCGGAGATCTCTTTAACATAAACTACAAATAATTTTTTTTCAATGTTTTTAATGAAAAATAAATTGAAAGAAATTATTTTACTTTCTCTTACAGATATCTTTAGAGCGAATAGGTTCAGGAGAAAATGTCAGGAAACCTTTTTCGATAAGAATTCAATTCTCTACAAAAAAGGTTTTCTGACATTTTCCTCTAAATTTACTCGCTGTGGAGATATCTTTAATATAAATTGTGGATACTTTTTCTACTCATTTTCGACATTTTTAAAAAAATTAATTAGGTCATTAATTTTTCGTTTCAGGATTTCGATCGAGATTATTCGACCGAATTGAAGATAGATATTGAATCACGGGTGAGTGCTTCCATATATCCAGAAACAACGACAAACAGCTTCCAACAATCAGAATTACGTGAAGAAAATCTGGAAAATAGTGTAAAAATTGATGATGAAATGAAGACTGGTTCAGTTAATTCATTGTCTATAGTTGTTGCATCACGTCCAAATTCACGTACAGCTAATACTGAGTATCGTGAGCCAGCATTTCAGCCACTTGACTTCCGTCAGCAACAGACCGATGAAAATAATTCCACTTCTAGTTCAATTTTTCACGTTTCACGTACATACGAGGACTCTGAGTCTATTGATGTGACTACCGAGAAAATCACGGTGGTCTGTATTTTACCATTTTTATGAGATATTTCCTTTTTCAAGCTGCATTGAATGAGAAAAAAAAATCTATTTTTTCAAGTAAATTAACAATTTTTGTAATTTTTTATTTCGAATTTTTCATCAATTTCAATTTTTTTAATTTTTTTTTCTATTCAATGTTATTTATTAATTATGAATTTTAGTTTATTCAGTTGATCAAAAGCTTTCAATTAATCCTCTGTTGATCAATGCTTCAATATGAGAGAATTTTTATTTTTATTTTTATTTTTTTAAATTAAACATCAATTTTACATTTTACATTCATTCATCTGTTCAATCAGAAATATCTCGGAAACGAGCAGATTTAGGGGAATCAACGTTTGAATTTTTTTTTGTAGAAAATTTAATTCATCTACAAAAAAGGTCTCTTGATAAATTCTCCTAACTCGAATAGTTCCCGAGATATTCACGATATAATGAGAATTAAATATCAAATTAATTCTGAAGTTCATTATTAAAGTTTTGGAAATGAAATTAGTTTATATCAGCAATATCTTTGAAGCAAGTGGATTTACAGGAATTTCTGAAGAGATGTTTTTTTTGTGGGGAATTTAATTATCTACAAATAAGGTTTCTTCATAAATTCCCTCAAACTTAACGGCTCTTGAGATATTCGAGAAGTACTCCAAAAGTAATTTTCAGACTTTATCAAAGAAAAGATCGAAAAAATTGAAATGAAAAAAGTTGCATAAAAGATATCTTTTAGGCGAGTGGATTTAGAGGAAAATATCAGGAGACCTTTTTTGTAGGCAATTAAATTTTCTACAAAAAAGGTCTCTTGACAAATTGCCCTATCTCCAACTTCATCAGACATATTTCAAGAATAATGGAAATCCATCATTTTTTTTGTTGAAAAAATTATTTATCAATATTTTAAGGAAAGATGGGGTAAAATGGAGACAAGAGGTAAAACGGGCACGGGTTGATTTTTGTATTTTATATTTTCTATATATTTTTGTATTTTATGTTGATCTTAAATGGGAGGTGAACTCATTTCCCATCGATTTATGGGGTTTACAAGAAAAATATCAATTTTTTCAAGTACTTATAGGGCAAAAACTGATTTTCAGAAAATGACCCATAAATATTTGAAGAAATGATTTTAAAAAAATATGAAACACATAAATCGATGGGAAATGAGTTTACCTTTCATTTGAGATCAACCCCAAGTCGCTACAATCAACAGAATCGAAGATATTGCCGAAAAAGTGAATTTTTTCGATTCTTAAAAGGGAAGCCCCTTCAAAACTCGGCCAATAAAGTAAATTTTTCCAAAAATTGAAAGAAAAAAATTTGTCACATGTTTTTCACCCAAAATTTCCCCAGCTTTTCAATGGAATTATCAGAAAATTTCTATCTCGAACCGTTCAATTGGAGTGTCTATTTTACTCCATCTTCCCCAATAAATAAAAAGGAAAAAAATTCAATAAAATTTTCAGGCAACCGGAGAGAGTTTTACTGAGCTTCCAGATAATCCAGAAATTCATGTAGTCACAATCAGCAAAATTCAACGTCACAAAACACCACCAAATGACAATGGAATTGTTCACGATATCGTGAAAATCCATGAAATTGAAACAACAAAGAGATTACCATCACGTGTACCACGCAGTCGTATTAAGTCACGTCCTGGTTTAAACAAAGTTGGACCAATTGGCAATAGTACTGACAAGACACCAGGAAGATCAAAGCCAGTGACAGTGCAATGTATCTCACAATTGGAGAGCAGTGATTGGTAAAAAATTGATTAATTTAGAGAAATACCTCGAAATTTTGTATTATTTAATGAATATCTTAAAGGCCGTTGAATTTTAAAAAAAATGTTAAGAAACCTTTTTTGTAGAGAATTTGATTTCCTTCAAAAAAGTTCTCCTGACATTTTTCCCTAACCCACTCGTTTCGGAAATATTCATAAAAAAAAGGCCAAATTTTTTTAAAAATTTTCCTATTAAAAACGATTAATAAATCATTTCTTGTTTATTTGAAAGAAATCTCTCAAACTATTGGGTTTGAGAAAAAATGTCAAGAAACCTTTTTTATAGGGAATTAAATTCTCTAAAAAAAGATATCTGAACATTTTTTCCTAAACTCACTCGCTTTGAATATATTTAAAAAAATGTGAAACAATTTTTTTTTTATTATTTTTAGTTTTAATTGCGTTTTTTATTGATTTTCAATGAATCGATGATAATTATTAGGGAAACGACAATCAGAGGATTGAAATCTCTCTCATCAATAGCGAAACAACATCCTGAACAGCTTGATAGCTGTCAGCCAGGTACAGTTTGTCGTTTATTGGGTCGTCATGTGAGAAATTTACGTTCACAAGTGGCTAGAACAGCTTGTCTAGCTGCTGGCGATGTCTTCACGTCACAGGCTCGTTGCATCGATCAGGTAATGAATTTTCCTCTTTTTATTTGCCATAAAAAAATTGAAAAGAAAAATGAAAAATTTGAGATTTCCATTTTTTTATCAATTTTTTCCTCAAAATTTCTATCGAATCGTGAAGATATCTAAGAATATCTCGGAAACTGTTGGAGATATGGCAATTTATTAGGAAACCTTTTTTGTAGAAAATTAAATTCTCTACAAAAAAGCTCTCTTAACATTTTTCTCTAAACCCACTCGTTTCAGAGATATTCTCCATTTAATCCACACTATTTCAGATAATCCCTTTTTTTTCATTTTTAAGGCTGAAAAAATAGAGATTTTTTCGATAAAATTAATGTTTTTCGGGGGGACTTTTTTTTTTTAGACATATCTGGATACATTTCATTTTATCTCCCTATTTTTTTTCTCTCTCTCTATTTTATCAAAGGATCTTGATGACATAGCTGGACCACTCCTCCAGAGAACAGCAGACACAAACAAATTTCTCAGGGCTGACAGTAATGCTGCTCTTGATCGCATGATTGAACACATTCCACCACATAAAACTATCGCTGTTATTGTTCATCGAGGTGCCAGGTACATTATCATTGTGACAAAAAAAAAGATGTTATTTCAGGGGTGAAGCTGGAGAAATAATGTCGAAGAATTATGTGACGAGGTTTTTTTTTTTTTTTTTTTTTTGAATTTTTGGGAGACGATTAGACTTGAGAGGATTGGGCTTTGACACTTCTTGTAGCGGATTTTACCCTCTAAAAAAAGGGGTTCTTCATAAATTTTCTATAAACCCAATGGAATTTGAGATATGTTCGAGAAATAATGGAAATTTTTACTTGAAATAGAAATTCTGAAGATTTTTATTTAATTTTTTAATTTAATGAAAAATCCAGGCTAACAAGCCCATCGGAGCTAATGCATACATGTTTATTGCATTTTAGAATATCGTAATGGCAACATTTTCCCATAAATTAATCATCTCATTAAACATCATTTATATTCTAATTTGTTATCTCCCGAAAAATTGCAGCTATATTTCATTGATTCTATAATTTCTAATATATATGTAATATTTGACTGTTTTTTTGAGAATATCTTTGAAGCGAGGATAGCTAGAGAAAAATTTTAAGAAACCTTTTTTGTGGAGAATTAAATTTCTTTCAAAAAAGTTTCCTTGAAAAATTACCCTCAACGCAAAAAAATTGAGAGATATTCGCAAAAAACGAAACAGTTAGTTTATTTTTTCAAATGAATAAACATTAAACACTGAATAAAGATGTATCATGATGAATATGAGAAAATATGCATATAATACGATATATATGGCATAGAAAAGATATCTCAAGAATTTCGAAATTTTTCGAAAATTTGAGATTAAATTTTTTTATTTTTTTTTCTCAATAAGTACATCAGAATAAATAAATTAATAAATAAATCTGTATTTCAGTCATCAAAATGCAATTGTACGTGCAGCAACAGGGAGACTATTACTGTCAGTAATTGATCGAATAGGACCAGATTTTACAATGACACTGCCACGCGATGTTCGGGATAAACTACTTGGCGCTGGGGCTAAACTGCTCATGGATGGAAACTTAGATGCTAGGTAATCCCCCCCCCCCCCCCATAAACCCCTCCCCATAAACCCCTCCCCATAAACCCCTCCCCATAAACCCCATGACTTTTCATTATAAAAAATCATTATTGTTAGCGATTTTTTTTTTTTAGTGAAAATCTTGAAACTTTCGAAATTAATTTTTTATTTTTACTGGAAAATTGATGAAAAAAAATAGTGCTGCCAGTTTGAATAAAGAATATATTTCGATCCTTTCCGGTCATTCGACCTCATGGAAACACCAACATTATACACGCTTTATTTATTTAATGTCTAGGAAATTAGGTCAATTAGGAGAATTCGATATTTTTTTCTTTTTTATAAATTAAAAATATGTTTTCCGGTTTTAAATTGAAATGGACGGAAAATCAACGTATACTCTTCAATACAGCCAGTGTGACCTTTGCCTCGGTTTAAAAATATATTTAAAAAAGTGGCACTTGCGCCTCTTCGACTCTGAAGCAACGATAAATAATCAAAAATTCCCCCTTTTCTCTGGTCAAGAGAGATTTTGAAAGGATCTCGAAAATTATTAGGTTTAGGAAAAAATGTGAAGGAACCTTTTTTGTAGGTCTCAAAATTCTCTATAAAAAAGGTCTCTGCAAATTTCTATCTAAACCTAGTCGTTTCGGAGATTCTTTTTTAGAAAAGGTCAAAAAAAATTCCAAATTCATTTTTAATTAAAAAAATTTACAAAATTATTTTTTAATTAATTTCAAAATATCTCGGAAAGTATTAGGTTTAAGAGAATTTATCAGGAGACCTTTTTTAGAGCCCTTGAAATTCTTAAGAAAAAAGGTTTCTGCACATTTTTCTCTAAATCCAGTCATTTTGGAGATATCTTCACTTCACGCTTGATTTTATATAATATCTCAAATTTTAATTTTTTAATTTTTTTCTCTTTTTTTTATAGAAATAACGCCAAGATGATTTTTAAGAAGCTCTCAAGATGCGATGGCTTCAGGCGTGCACTGACTGATGCTGTTCCCGACTCAACCCTTCGACACATCGAAAAAACCCTTCGTTCTCTCTAATTATCCACAAAAACAGCGATTACAGAAAAAATAAAGGTCAATAAAGCTCAAATAAAAAAAAAATTTAAAAAAAAGAAAGAAAAAGTCTGCAACATTTTCAAGCTACCGCAATCAGTCCGAAAATTAAAAACATTTTCGGGGTAAATCCAATTTTCGAAAAAAAAAAAAAAAAAAAACTAAAAAGCTTGAAAGGATTTTTTTTTAAATCCAATAAAGAATGAAATAAACAGATAAAAATCCGTCCAATTTTTGTAATAAAACTTGCATCACAATTTTGTAATAACTCTCATCCGCATTTTCATTGGGACGAATAATTTATATTTATACACGCAATTCATGTATAGTTGTTTACGAAAAGTAAAAAAAAAAAACAAAAAATGAAATAAAAAGGGAAATAAAACGATAATAATAATCAATAATTCATTTTTCCTGAATAAATATTTATTTTTAATTCACACAAAAAAAAAAATTTCATCATTTCGTAGCACATCAGCGAAAAATTGAGGAAAAAGAAAAAAAAAGAATAAAATCAGTTTGAAAAATGAAAAATTAAAACGCATTTCACAATAAAAATTGTAAATTAATTCTCACTCATTTTTTTTAATGCAAATACAACTTACCACATTTTTCTGAGAGTAAAAAATAAAATCATTCAGAGGCAAAACGAATTTTTCTTTTCATTTTTTTTTGCACAAAAAAGAAGAAAACGAACAGTTGGAAATTTTTTTACTGATTCTTAAGTGAATATCTTTAGAGCAAGTGGATTTATGAAAAATTGCCAAGAAGTCTTTTTTGTAGAGAATTTTCAGCTCTTCAAAAAAGGTCTCTTCAAAAATTTCCCTATCTCCCTAACTTTCCAAAATATTCTCCAAAAACAAGATTAAAAACCGAGTGTTGCCTCTTTTTGATGAATTAATTCTCCAGAAAAAATACTAAACTAATTAATTAACAATTAAAAATAACTGTGATAACAATGAAAATGCGTGACAATTAAAATTTTAATTCTCAACGAATTTATAGAATTGATTAAAAATTAAATTGATTATTGCCTTTTATTTTAAGGAAAAAAAAAACATTTCGTCACCTTAGAAACAAAGGGGCGTAAGTTTATACACAGGACTTACGCCTCTTTCACTCTAAGGTGATGATTTAATTATCAACTTCAATGATTAATTCCTCGTCTTAATTAAAAGAAAATAATAATAATAATAATTAATTATTCTTCATTTCTTAGGCTTTTAGTGTGTCAACTTGACTATCTGGTATTTCATTTTTTTCATCTTCAACAGTCTCAATGCTTCGTGTTGGTGTTGTCTCTTCTTTGGTTGATTCAGTTTGATTTTCCGGTGTTATTTCAGTAACTTCACCACTCGATTGATTATCCTCAGTTGCTGTCTCTGGATGCACATCGATTACACGAATTCGGAAGAACGAGTTGTCATCACCCTCGCCCTTGTAGACAGTTTCATTAATCGTAACCACGTGGCCGTCAATTACCTGAAAAACACAAGTGGATAATAGTATTGTTTTCCAATTGATATAGCTTTTTCTGCTAATACTTTAGCAATATGCTTCTAAATGGAAGTAATACAACTTTTTTCAAACCATCATCGAAATATCAAATTTTGAAGAAATTCATTTTAATGGCAATAACTCGAGAACTAATCATGCAAATAAGCTCAAAATTGACAGGCACCTAACTGATACAACTCTCGAGATAATATATGAGTATAAATAACATCAGTTCAATAGTTTCCAGAAATTCCATTAAAAACTGATTTTCGAAATATGGACATATCTCAAAAAGTACCGATCGGATTCTCTTCGAATAAAGCTTAAAAAATAGAGTTCGTCGAGAGGAAGTTTTCCACAAAATATGAAATTTTTCTATTAAACCGTTTCGCTGTAATTGAGACTGTTATGCACGCACAGACATACACACACACAGACATGCGCTAAAAATATCATTTTCTCTCTATTTAGATAGTTTTAAGTATCTTTTATTAAAAAAAAATTACAATCGAAAATTCTGATGATTATATAGCTTCCGTTCGGAAGCAAAAAGAAAAAAAAAGTCAATTTTTAGAATTTTTAAGAGTTTTTTTTTAAATATGTGGGAATTTGTGGGAAATACGAAAATTTTGGTGGATACTTTCTTTGTAGAGAATTCAATCCTCTATAAAAAAAAAAAGGTGTCTATGGAAATTTCTCTATCTTCAATAGATTTGGAGATATTCAAGGAAAACTGAATTTAATTTGATCAGACAATTTTTTGAGTTTTTCTTTTTAATTTGATTTTTTTTCTTTCAATTATGTTTTTTCGTTTAATTAAGAATATCTCGGAAATTATGAGAGATAGAGAAATTCTTGTAGAGACTTTTTTTGTAGAGTTCTTCCTGTTCTACGAAAAAGGTGTTCGTAAAAAATGTGCTATCTCGCTTCAAATCCCAGATCTTTAACTCAATAGAATAAAAATAAATTTTTTTGGACTGAAAAATGAAAAAATCCAATAAATTCTGGACCGATAGCTTTCGAAATATTACCAAAAAAACTGAATTTTTTTTTTTATCTCGAAAATCATCGGTCTGAAATTAATTTCATTACAGAATTTTCCAGCGCTTTTTTCCGTTCTTTACAAAAAAAACTTTTTTTAATTAAAAATCCCTAAACTTCGTTTTTTTTAATTTTTACTAAAAGCCACTTTTTTCCCCCAAGCTCCCAAAATCTTCTTTCAATCCCCAAAAAATAATTAAACAAATCCAATGAATTAAATTGAAAAAAAAAAAAAAATTATCTTGAAAAACTGCAAAAAAAAATTCAATTTTTATTTCCATTTTTATCATAATAAAAGTGTATGTCCTTTCCCCAGCAATTACGAACTCTACAATTTTCCTCATTTTTCTTTTTCTTTTTATTTTTGTTTTATTATCAACGCTTGGATATTTCGTTTAATACAGAAAAATTCCCCGGCATCACGCGATATCACTGATTTTATTTTCTCTATTCTACTTTTCTCTATTCTCATTTTTTTCAAGTTTTTTTTCTTCCTTTTTCTTCTAACTCTTCCTTTTTTTTCCACGATTCTCGGTGTGTTCTTTCGTTTCCTGAGTAAGTGGAGAGGCTTTCTCGTATTTCCTATTTCTTCTTTTTTGTTTTCTCTCATTTTCGTTTTGTTCATTCTTCCTCTTCTCTTTCTTTTTCTTTTTTTGTTCAACATCAATGCTTTTTCTCTCTCTCTCTTTCTTTTTTAATTCTCGCTTGTGCAACACAGTATTTTCGTTTGTATTGCATTGCGCGTCATGAGTCTCTGGATAAAAAAAGAGAATAGGGGGGAGGGAAGGGGGTGGCGTGGAATATGACGCCGGAGGGATGGGGGAGGAGGGGGGGATCAAATTTTTTTTCTCCTGAGTGATTGGCGGATATTCCATTTTATGATTACGAAAATAATTTTTTTTAGTTCAAAAAATGAGTAAAAAAAAATTGGAAAAATTAAATTGCGAATGAAAAGTGACACATTCGATGGAAAAAAAATATCTTAATTTAATAAATTTTGATTGAATGAAGAATTAATTCGTTTTTTAAAAGGATCTCGGAATGTGTTGGAGTTACGAGAATTTTGCAGGAGACCTTTTTTGTAGAGAATTGAATTCTGCATGAAAAAGGTATTTTGCAAAATTTCGAGAACTCTCATGGTTTCAGAGATCCTTTTAAAAAACTGTAAATTTAACTTTTTTTCGATTTTTTTTGTACAAAAATAAGAAAAAATTGGTCTTTTGTAAATATCTCAGAAACTATTGATTCCACGGAAAATTATGATCTGACCTTTTTTATGGGGAATGAAATTCTCTAGAAAAAAGGTATGAACATAAATTTTTCCATCTCCCTTAGTTTTCAAGATATCACTGAAAGGAAAAAAACTCTCGAGTAATCCAATTTTTCACAAGTGGAATAATTCAGAGAAGAAGAAAATAAGGAAAAAAAACCTTAATAAAGAAATGAAAATAAATTAAATTGTACCTTAGTAGTGGAGGTCGTGTTGGCGCCCTCCGGGATCATTCCCCAGGGGCCAAATCCAACTCCAGCAATGGCTGAGGCCATCCGTTCCCTCAGTGAGTTCATCGCTTCTGCAAATAAAAAAAAAATAAATAAATAAAATGAAATAAAAGGAAATTTAATGAAGTGGATATTTGCTGCTCCTCATAATTTTTTTATCAAAGCAATTAACATCGTGACAACTCCAACTCCTTTTCATTGCTATTCCTTCATTTTTCTTGCATTAACTCTATTGTTGCTGAGTGTACAGAGATGATTGAGGAATAAAAGAAAAGAAAAGCTGAATGGAAATTTTTTTTTTCCGTTTTTTTTCTTCGACAATGAGAGGATTCCAAACATTTGGTTTATGTTTATCATGTTTATTTATTTAAGAGGCTCCAGGCTAGAATTTCCATCGATGCCAATAAGATTGGAAATATACAAGAAGTAATCACATTGAATTGTGTATGAAAAATATATAAATAATTAATAATTGATATTTGCATTACAATAAAAATGATGAAACTTTGAGGTATCACAGAAATATCAAGTAGTTTCTAGTTAAATAAAATCAATACCATTAATGAAAGATATTACTGGAGTTCAATTTTTACAAATTTTTACAAATTACTAGCAATCACAATAAATGCAACTATTAATTGTTCATTAGTTATTTATCACAGCACCGATCTCTTGATTCATTAAAAATTGGAAGCACAGTTTTTTAAATTGTTCTGTTGAACTAGCAGAAGTTATCTCAGAAGGCAATTGATTCGAGAAAATTGATGCAGTTGTAAGGAAAGACTTTTGATGTGATGAAAGTCTCGATGTATGAACATAGAGTAAATCTTCACGATTATTATGAGGTAATTGTGCATTAAAAACTTAGGTTCGTTTGATGATGTTTTTGGAGCGAGTGGAATTAGGGGAAAATAGCAAGAAACCTTTTTTGTAGATAATTTAACTTTCTACTAAAAAGGTTCCTTGATAATTTCACGAAAACTCGATAGTTCCAGAGATCCTTTTGAAATAAACAATAATCGATTTTTTAAAACTTTTTTAATGAAAAGAAAATTAGGAAAATTTGTTGAATTTTATTTTAAAGATATCTTTGAGGCGAGTGGGTTTAGGAAAATTTATCAAGATACCTTTTTTGTAGGAAATTTAATTCTCTATGAAAAAGGTCACTTGACTTTTTTTCTCTAAATCTGATAGTTTTGGAGTTCCCTTCTAAATTTTGGAGATGCAACTATCGACTTTATTTCGAATAATTTTAAAACCGAGGAAAATGACTTTTTTTCGTTTTTTCATGAATATTCCGAGAAGTTTTGGGTTTTCGAAGAAAACTCATGAAACATTTTTCGTGGAAAATTGAATTCTCTATAAAAGAGGTCTCCTGATAAATCCTCCTAAATTCACTCGCTTCAAAGATATACTTGAATTTAAAAAAAAACTCGAGTTTTCAACTCGAGAAAAAAATTGAATAGCAATTACGTCGGATTTTTTTATTCATTTTTTTTTTTCATTTCCACTGAGAGAGAAATTGAGATTTTTTTTTCTTTTCCT
Source organism: Aleiodes leptofemur (assembly GCA_963942555.1). Classification (NCBI taxonomy): domain Eukaryota; kingdom Metazoa; phylum Arthropoda; class Insecta; order Hymenoptera; family Braconidae; genus Aleiodes; species Aleiodes leptofemur. The sequence goes on from OZ012614.1 coordinate 10,838,389, forward strand.
CCAGAATCTCATGGCTCAGAGGATTCTTTATAACTCAGTGAGACGATTAGTCCGTGATCTTATCGATTTTGAATAAGTCCTGAATATCATTCGTATACACTTGAACGACTCTTGAATTTTACATTCAACTGCGTTATTACTCGATCATGAGATTGTGAATCACAATTGATTTTATTAGAATTGAAATATTTGATTTTTCTCCGCGAAAAGAAGTTTAATTGTTTTTGCTTTGAAATGGAAGCTATGTAATCATCAGAATTTTTCATTGTAATTTTTTCACATGTAATACCACAAGAGCTTCAAAATTACCCGATTAATTTTGAAGCTCGAGTGGTATTCGGGGGATTATTTTTTCATCCAAATTTGGGCCAATAGAATTGCACCATGAGACAAATTCTCAGTTAGAAATTCAAAATTTAGATTTTATTTAAATCTGTCACATTTAATGGAGGGTTAACTGGATTGACAAATCGTTTGTTTTTTATATATATAGGCAACATGAAAAATTTCCAGTGGAATTTCCGAAAATTTCCAGTGAAATATCGTGTAGGCGTTATTTTATTTCGTCGAATGGTGCAATTCTATTGGTCGAAATTTGGATGGAAAAAATAATCAGTAGAAAATACTTAAAATGGTCTAAAAAGAGAGAAAATGATATATTTAGCGCATGTCTGTGTGTGTGTGCATAAAAGTCATAATTACAGCAAAACGGTTTTATAGAAAAATTTCATATTTTGTGGAAAACTTCCTCTCAACAAACTCTATTTTTTAAGCTTTATTTGAAGAGAATTCGATCGGTACTTTTTGAGATATCTCCATTTTTCGAAAATCAGTTTTTAATGGAATTTCTGGAAACTATTCAACTGATATTATTTCTACTCATATATTTTCTCGAGAATTGTATCAATTAGATGCCTGTAAATTTTGAGCTTATTTGCATAATTAGTTCTCGAGTTATTGCCGTTTTAATAAATTTTGCAAAATTTGATATTTTGATGATGGTTTGAAAAAAGTTGCATCACTTCCATTCAGAAGCATATTGCTAAAGTATTAGCAGAAAAAGCTATATCTGTTGGAAAGCAATACTATCATCCACTTGTTTTTCTCATTTTTTTTATGAGTGTTTTTTTTTTCATCACACTCTCCAAAAAATTTTTTCGATGGAATGAAGTCGTAATCTCTTTAATGATGAAAAAATTCATTTTTTTTTTGAATTTTCTTCACAAAAATTCAGGATAATACGGGAAATCATACATGCGCATATCGTAAGCTAGCTGAATAAATTCACGATGAAAAAAAAAATACAGTGTCGTGGATTTTAAATTCAACCGTGAATTTATTGTTACTATCAAATGACCCAGTTTTAACCGAATGAACGATGAAAAAAAAACTTTTCTCATCTCCTTCAAAGAATACAAAATCACAATTATCATTAAAAAATTTATTATTGATTGATTATTGATTATTGGAGAATGATTGGGAGGTATAATCGGAAAAAAGTCAAATTTTTGCGTAAAACTCGTTAATAACAATTTATACTAGATGAAATTCTCAAATCTAATTCAGTGAATCTGTGAAGAATGTAAATGAGGAATAAAATAAGCCCTAGAAACCAAAAATTAATTGAAAATTGAAAAATTTTCATTATTTTTTACATTTCTTCAAATTTTTCAAGATTCAAAAAAATGTAAAAAATAATGAAAATTTGTCATTTTTCAATTAATTTTTGGTTTCTAGCGCGCTTTCTTATTCCTCATTACATTCTCTACAAATTCACTGAATCAGATTTGAGAATATCATCTCGTATAAATTGTTATCAACGATTTTATCCAAAAATTCAACTTTTCCTCCGATTATACCTCCCAATCATCCTTAAGAATTTCTAAAAATCGTCAAAAAATTAAATCCCTAAATCTTCCAATTCAAAATAAATGAATAAAGAATAAAAAAATTATTTAAAAAAATGAAAACAGAAATTCAATTTTTTATTTTCTTTTTCCTCAAAAATGAAAAAAAAAACCTTTACATAAATATTCATTTTTTTCCCCGATTTTTATAGAAAAAAATTAAATAAAAAATTTAAGTGAATGAATTTTTCTTTTTAAGAGGGGAAAAAAGGGTAACAGAAGATTTTCCACGGACGAACGCATGAATAATTCCAATGAATAATAGAACGACGAAGGGAAGGAATTGGGTAGAAGAGGGGGGAGGGAGGGGGGGGTTGGATTCTGTAGCCATCCTTGCTGCGATTTCCACGTCGTAATAATAATCGCGCGGGGGCTCGAGGGGCTGAAAAGAGAGGAGGTGTACGCAGAAGTGGGAGGGAGGGGGGTGAAAAAGGGGATGGCATATTATACGAGAATCGGCTCCGCATATAATATTCTGTACACTCTCTGTAGCGAGACGCATTGTGAACGCCAGTAAAATATGCAAAATTTATCGGGTCGTTTGCCATCCACGCTCACACTGTATATTCCATCGTCCAGGCATAAATTATTATTATCATATATATATGTATATATGTATATATATATATATATATTTGGGAGAAATATAGTGGCAATTGTTTAAATATATTTTATTTTCAAGAAGTGAGGAAATTGAGAGATTTTCAAATTTTTGACATTTTTTTTTGTTTTACTGGGATATCTTGGAAAATAAGGAAGATAGGGTACCTCCATAGAAACGTTTTTTGTCGCTCTTGAAATTCTGCACAAAAAAGGTTTCTTCAAAAATTTCTTTATCTCGCTTAGTTTCCGAGATATTCGTCAAAATATCAAATCCAAAAAGAAGATTGATTTTTCCCATAATTTCTTGATCGGCATCTTTCTCCAAAAAATATCTCGGAAACTAAGCGAGATACGGAAATTTTTACAGAAACCTTTTTTGTAGCTCTTGAAATTCCCTACAAAAAAGCTATCCACCAAAATTTCCGTATCTCGCTTAATTTCCCAGATATTCTCAAAAAAAGAAAATAAAAATCCATTTTTTTTTCATTTAATTCCAATTTATTAATTTTAAAAATAATAATAATAATAATAATAATAATGAGAAAAAAAAATGAGAAGTGTCGTGGAATTGACGAGCTGACAATGGTGTGATGCATCGATGAAATTTCACTCCCAGTTTAAAATCCAACATACGGAACAATAAACATTAACGCATTGCCCCCTCCTCCTTTCCCCCTCCACCCTCCCCCTATAACTCGCAGTATTTTGTCACTACTTCCTGGTATCCCTTTCGTAACTCCCTCGGGTCACTGCTGTTTTTGCATATATTTTTTTTTTTTTCATTCTCGCATATCAATCGCAATGAAATTTTCGCCGATCAATGTGAAATATCAAAGCCCCCTGTATTTTATTCCATCGAAAAAAAAAAAAAAAAAAAAAAAAAAATGTTGAAAAAAAAAGAAAGTTCAAAATCAATAATAAAAAAAAAATACAACCTGACGAGTTGCGCTGTAAATTTGATACATGACTTGTACACGCGATTTAAATTACACAACACTCACCTCCCCCCCTCCCCCGCCCTTTCCCCCCTCTCATGACCCGTAACGCGAAACCAAATGAATGACTGCTTCCACTTGCTTATTATCTTCCGGATTTTTTTTTTTCAACTTTTTTTATTTTTTCATTTTTTTTTCCTCTCTGGTCGAACGATAATTATTCACACGAATCGTGCACATTGTGATGGTGGCCTTACTTTTAGTGAAAGTTTCGGTGGCAATTATTATTTTGAGAGGCCTTGATCCCCTTTTTATTTCGTTTTTTGGTTTTAGTTGAAATTATTTATGGGCAATTTGATGATTTTTGGAGGATAGAGAGGAGGTGAAGATTTTGGGGGAGTTTGTTTTGGGGATAACTTTGAAGCGAGTGGGTTTAGAGGAAAATGTTCAGATCCCTTTTTTGTAGGGAATTCAATTTTCTACGAAGAAGGTCTTCTGATGAATTCTCGAAAACTCTACGACTTTAAAGATATTTAAAAAAAAAAATAACAAATGATTTTTTTTATTATTTTGATGATAAGAAAATTATAAAAATTTGTTGTAATTTCTTTTGGAAATATCTTTGGAGCAAGTAGGTTTGGGGAAAAATATGGAGAGTCCTATTTTGTAGAGAATTTTCCGGGCTTTAAAAAATATTGAAGGAAAAATCTTCCCAAACCTCATATTTTCAGAAATATTCACGAGATTCTCGATTGAAAGCCAAGAATTATTGATGAAACAAGAAAAAAAAGAAAATTTGTAGGTCTCCTAAAATTTATGCAAAAATCTTTTTTGTAGAGCGTTCAATTATCCAAAAAATAGATTCCTCAACAAATTCCCTGAAATCCACCCGTTTCAAGAATATCACCAATTTGAAAACCTCAAAAATTTTTAATTTCTTCAATTTTTCTAATTTATCCCTAAATTCTCAAATATTGGAATCTAAGCCAGATTGCGCAGTTTCCTATTCACCCTTCTCCATGGAGCACCGAAACCCCCCCCAAAAAAGATTCTCCCAAAAAATTCTCTATCCCCCCCCCCCCCCAAATCCAGCACTATGCCCCATCCAAAAAAAACCTTTAAATCAATTTTTTTAATCAACTTTCTCATAATTTTCCTAATTTATGCCAAAATTACCAAATACCTTAGCAGTTAAGCGAGATAGCGCAGTTCCCCATTCCCCCTTTTCAATAGAAAACCAGAAACCCCCCAAAAAATTCCCTACCCCCCCCCCCCCCCCTGCCACAAATCCTGCACTATTCCCCACCCCATAAGCCTTCCAAAAAAAACCTTTCAAATAAATTTTTTTAATCAACTTTTTCATCATTTCCCTAATTTATTCCTGAATTCTCGAATGTCTCGGCATTTAAGCGAGATAGCGCAGTTCCTCTATCAACCGTTTTTATAGAGCCCCTCAACTCCCCTAAAAATTCCCTATATCTCCCAAATCTCGCGCTATTCCTTCCTCCCCTCCCCCGAAAAAAAACCTTCAAATCAATTTTTTTAATCAACTTTCTCATAATTTTCCATTAAGTTTCTTTCCCCCTGAAAAATAATGATTAAAAAAAAAAGAAAAAAAAACTCTTTAATGTTCGCCTTGACATGATTTCGTGACGGCTGCAGTTCACATTTTATCACACACACACACACACATTTCGCAAGTGCATAAAAAATAAAAATAAAGAGTCAATAATAAATGCACACGAATTTTCCTTTTTTTCTTTTCTCATTTTTCAAATATTTATATCCGTTTATTTATCGTTTTCAATTGTACCTCGAGGACTCAGATATTTAAATTAATTTAACGAGGAAAATCCAATTCATGTAATACACGAGCCAATAGAAGGGGGAGGAGGGGGGAGAGGGGGAATACGCGAGAGGAACCAGTGGGTGGAAGGGGTAGGAGGGGGGGGGGGAGTACTTTGTTTGCTGGTTGAATTACGGCACAAAGAGACCATAGCCTCAGGGGGGAGTAAAGATATTGCCAACGGCAGTGATCTCTCGTGACCTTTTGTACCGATGTTGAGAATAAATACAACAGCTTATGGAGCTGTGTGTATAAAGTGCGCTTTATAAATAGCCATAGCTTAAAAGACGCTATATACACTTAAGCATAGATAAATCGTTATTATTTAAGTGTTAAACATCAATGTCTAGACATTATTTCATTTTTTTTATTTATTTTTTTTTTTACGAGAAATTTAGTGGTAAAGTGATAAAACGCAGGATGAGTCGATTTTTTTTTTGATCATTTTTTGAGAATGTCTTGGAAATTAAGCGAGATAAGGTGATTGGATCTTTTTTTGTAGCGAATTTGAAGAGCTGCAAAAAAGAATTCAAGGGAAAATTTCAAGGCCTTATCTTGCTTAGTTTTCGAGATATTCTCCAAAAATTAGGAACAAGGAAAATGATTTATTCTGGAAAAATCTATTTTTTAATTAAAAGAAAATGAGAAAAGAAATGAAAGGAAAAAAGCAATCAAATAAAGTAATGAAAATCGATTTAAAAGTGACAATTTTTCGGATTCACATAAAGATTTTACTCATTAATTACAATTTGACACTATGACTCTTGCTCAAACCATGGTCCAGAGCGGCGATTAGCCTCTAAATACTCTTTATTCATCAAAAATTGAAATAACAAAAGTTTGTGAACCCTTAAAGCAGAATCGCTCGATCTCGCTTACATTCCAAGATATTCTTGACAAAAAAAATCGATAAAAAATGCTCCACTCATGTTAATTATCTCTTCACTACTGAATTATTTTTATTAATCTTCTTAATGACTCTCCTTCTGAATAATAAATTCTTGAAACTTATCGAAAAAACAGAAGTTTTGAAAATTTGATAGTTCACAATTGATTGATTTTCTTCATGAATTTCGAATGTTTCCATCAATTTTTAATTTTATCAATTATTTGTTGAAACTCGAGCAGACTTTTGATTGATTGAAAAATAAAATTACTGAATAAAAGAGACATGATTTACACATCTAGGATTTTGAAACACTGAATTTCGAATATTGTAACACCTTTAACTTTCGCAGATTCGATTAAAGTCAATCGTCAAATGTCTATCAAATTGAGTTATTCTGAGGATAAGAAGAATACTTGATCTACATTTATGAATAAATTGAGGTGAAACTGATTCCATTAACGAAATTTGAAGGCAAATCGTTTCTAATTCAGGGTCTGTCACAATTACATAATTAAAACATCATAAAATCTCCTAAAATAACAATGATATCATTAAATTATTTGTTACAAATAAAAAATTGATGAAAATCCCAAATTCAGTTCATTTCCAGTAATTATTGAATATCGAAAATTCCCAACTTTGCTCAAAATGATGAAAAAAATATATATCTATACATATATTCGAATCGTCACAGGCAAATTTTTCAATCAAACATTTATATGAAATCCATTTTCATCAATTTTATGGTTATTTCAGTAGTAAAAAGGTGAAACAGGACAAATCAACTCATTTTTCTGATTATTCACATTAGAATATTTCGGAAACTAAGAGAAGAGCGATTTTGCATCAATTTTTTTGTTAGAAAATTCAAAAAGCTAAAAAAAGAATTGCATCAAAATCACTCTATCTCGTTTACTTTCCGGGACGTTTTCAAAAAATAATTCTTCACAAAACTTTTTTGTAGCGAATTTAAAGAGCAGAAACAAGAAATAGGGCAAAATCGCTTTATTTCGTTTACTCTCCAAGATATTTTCAAAAAACTGAATTCAATAGCGGAAAAAAAAACCGAAAAATTTTATTTTTCTGCAATTTTTTCAAAAACATCTCGGAAAATAAGCGAGATAGGGCGATTTTGTCCTGATCCTCATTTGCAGCTCTCTTAAAATTCTCGAAAAAGAAGAATTCGAACGGAATCGCTCTATCTCGTTTGGTTTCCGAGATATCCGCAAAAAAATTAGTGGCAAGAAAAATGACTCATTTTTAATAAATTCATGTTTTTTTCCAATTTTTTTGAGAATATCCTGGAAACTAAGCGAGATAGAGCGATTTTATATGAATCCTTTTTTGCAGCTCTCAAAATTCTCTAGAAAAAAGTATTTCATCAAAATCATCCTATCTCGCTTATTCTCCGAGATATCTTCCAAAAAGTCCCAAAAACCTAGAATAACCCTTGAAAAACCCCCAAAAAAATCAAATTCGTCTCCAATCTTCTCACCACCTTCACCTAATTCCCAAAAACCTCCTAAAAAAAAATTCCCTCTCTCATCCAAAGTAAATGAATGACACTAAAAGTGCATTAAAGCCAGTGCACTTCACTGCAGAAGGAAAAAAAAAATATTGCGGTATCAGGTTTCAGAAGAGAGAGAGAGAGAGAGAATGAGTAGATCGATCATTCGGTAAATATACATGCAGTTCATGTATGTACCACTGTATATAACCTGTATGTTATGTTTTATGTACAAATAGAAGTGATACATACGTATATACAGATATAAATGCCGTTGGTAATTTCAGATGAAGGCGGATGGACGAATGATGCGGGTAAGGGGAGAGGGAGAAGAGGGAGGGGGAGAGGGGGTGGAAACGGAGAATCCATTGGTGAACGTGATGTGGGTATAGTGATATACATGTTTAATAATGTGGTGTATCGGTTGAGTGTGAAAACGCATGGACCACATGTATTGGTGGGCTTTACAAATGCGGATATGTGCGGTAAGTGATGGTCACTATCGCGTGTTGATGTTTTCGAGTAGTCGCAGGATTTTGGAGGTGACAATGAATCTTCTTGTTTGGGTCTTTTCGGTGAAAATTCTGGGAAACATGTTTCTGCGGGTTGTGGGTAGGTTCAGGTTGCTGGACAGATTTCGTTTTCTGATCATCTTTATTGTTTTTCTTTTTTAGGCGCTTCAAATAAGCTGAATCGAGGGAAAACTTTGAATTTTCTGAAGTTTTTGGGGTTCTTAGATTTTTTTGAGTATGGAGGCCCCTACAAAAATGAATGGAAAAATCAAACAACAATGTAGACATGTTGAAGCATCTTCTCAAATTTTTTCAGATTTTTTCGACGAGTCCTTCACTCCGAAAAAAAATCTTCATTGTGCACCGTGCGAAAAGTAGCCACTTTTCGCACGCTTCTCGGTCAGACATCCTTTCTTGATGTACATAAAAAAAAATGAACCTTACACGTATGGTAAAGATTTTCAGACTTATGTGATTACAAAACACTCATCACACTTGTCACATAATACTTACCGCACTTGTTGGGTGATATACTATTATTGTATGCCGTGCAAAAAGTGGCCACTTTTCGCACACCTCGTGTGTGATCAGTGGTACTTTTCACACGTTGTGCAATAATAGTATACAGTAGACTCTCGATAGTTGCACGTTCGTTAGTTGCGCGTATTTCCCCTAATCCCTTTTTCGGGCGTCCGAGTGCTTCCCCCACCACTGCCCGCCGTATCCCTTTTCTCCTCTCGTGCTGGCGATCGCCTTTTGTCTTTCGGTTGTTTTATCATACCTGGCCCTTTAAATTTCCCGGAACGAGGGTCGAGGCGGCCGCAGAGTGGGGACGCTCGTAAGTTGCGTATTTCTCGGAACTCGGTGACGTCACAGCCCCGTACGCGCGCAACTATCGAAAGTCTACTGTACTATCTAGCAAGTGCCGTAAACAAAATACTTTCTGCAAGTGTAAGGTACAATATTTTATTGCACAACGTGTGGAAAGTGCCCACTTTACGTACGGCGTGCGATAAAAATTGTACCTTAGACATGCGATGAAGATTTTCAGACTCGTATGATTGCAAAACTTGCCTTCGGCTTTTTCTGCAACTTCACAGTAGTGTAAGCAACTCTGAAGAGCCACTTCGTTTCTAAGGCAACGATATGAATCTCTGATATATAAGAAAGACCGGGGCAAAATGGACCTTTGAAATAAAATGATTTAGGAATTTTTTTTCAGAGTGAAGGACCTCGTGAAAAAATCTGAAAAAATTTGAGAAGATGCTCCAATATGTCTATAATGTTGGTGAATTTTTTCAGATTTTCTATAGAAGCCGCTGCTCTTAAAAAAAATATCGAATCATCGTACTTTGCAGGTCCATTCTGCCCCAGTTACCCTATTTACAAAAATCTCTAATTGTCTCATTAGGAAGTTCAGTTACACATTTTTTTCATTCATTCATTTAATTCCTTCCCAAAAAAACACTTTATCACACTTATTAGATAATGTACTAATGAAACCCAGAGAATTTATCTCAATTAATTTCCAACGATTTTCCATAATTCGTTTAAATTTGAAAATCATGTAAATTGATATGCATAGGTGGGGTATCAGGAATGCGGATATATGCGGTAATGATGGGCACTATCATGTGTTGATGTTTTCGAAGTAGTTGAGGGTAAATTTGGGGGTGTGGCAGGCAGTACGAGACTCTTCTCTTTTCGATGGAATTTTGAAGCACATGTTGGTGCGTGTAATTGTATGTACCTCTTCAGGCTTTGATACTGGGGCTATTCCAATGGTTTAGAGGGGGTGGGTGGGTGGGTGGGTGTGTGGTAACCTACAACTACTTCCGGTTACGGGCATTCGTCGACACGCGTATCGAGTACTTGATATTGGAGGACTGCCAGAACATGAATAACTAGATGTACTTGACTGTTTAATTTTTTTTTTTTTTTTTTTTTTTCAGTTCAATATTTTTGTTTGAGTTATCGAGATTTTTTGATGAATTGAGATTTTTTTAATTGCACAAGCCTGATTGTTAATTGGAGAAATAATAAATAAAAAATAAAAAAAATTCGAAAAAAAAATTAAAAAATCAACTTTTTTTAAATTTTGTCTCTTTTAATTGCAATTTCCTAATTAGAAAAATTCCAATTTTTTTTATCTATATTCTAATTTTCTCTTTAATTGACAAGATAATTTTTTTTTAATTAGATAATTGAAGACTACTTTATATTTTTTTCTCATTAATTGAAATTGATGAAAATATATTGAATAATTAATTTCTACAATTAACCAGTGAAGAATAACGTAAAACGAATTTCTATTAAAATAATTAAATTTACATTACATAAATTAATTGATTTCATTTTAATGAACATTATTCAACAATAAAAATAAAAGAACTTTTCAATCATTTGAATTATCAAGTTATATTGAATATATAGGGCGTTGGTGAGAGTAGGTGGGTGGAGAGGGAATTTGATGCCTCCTATCATTGAATCTCCCTGAATATTAATTCACTTGAATGTCAGTTTTAATGATTATTATTATTATCATAAAATTAATTATCATGGAATTAATTAGTTTCGTATTTGAATGGTTTGAGTGAATTTTATGGTTTACTTTTCAATGAATGAGAGTGAATTTTTGATGATTTCCTTGATTAATAAATTTTGATGAAATTTAAAGTACCAATGGGGGGCTATACTTGGAAATAAATAAAATGGTAATGATAAAATGAATAAATTTTGATAATTTTTTTTTTTTGATATCAAAATTTTTTTTCCAGCATTTTAAATAAAAACATTGGAATAAATAAAATTATTTCCAAAAAGAAAATTACCATAAATAAATAAACAGAATATATTAATCCGCAAGTTTTTCTCGCAATTGCACCGCAAAATTTTTTGTTTTTCATTCATTTTTTTTATTTTTTTAATAAAAAAAAGGCATCAAATACAGGCAACAGTATGTTTAATGTTGTTACTCATATTAATACTCATAAATACATTTACACAACAATTACTATCCGTGAGTCGTGTTACGTTAGTGTTTCGTATATTTCTGTGAAATTAACAGTCATGTATTCAAGTCGATTCTACGTGCAAACATAAGTACATGGTTTTTGTGTATATTAAAGTACATAAGGTGGATAAAACTTGGGTACACGAGTATGTAAATGAGATCAGCATATGTGTGTAAGGGGGGGGGGGGGGGGGAAGGGAGAGGAATTTTGTAAGACGTGAAATTGAATTTAAAAAAATTTTTATCTTCTTAATATTGGAGAATATCTCTTTTAAAAAATAATGGAGATACGCCCTTCTTGTCCTGAGACTATTTTTTGTAGAGAATTATCAGAAGCTATGAAAAAAATAATCGTGATTAAAATTGCGCTATCTCGCTTAGTTTCCGCAATTTTATCAAAAAATTGGGAGAAAAAATGAAGTTATTCGAAAATGAGTTATTGTTCTTGATAGTCATTTTTTGACAAAAAAATATCTCGGAAACTAAGCGAGATAGAGCGATTTTACTTCAACACTTTTTTTTTAGAAAATTTCAAGAGCTACAAAAAAGGTTTCTTCTAAAAATACGCTATCTCCCTTCGCTTCTTTGCTACTGAATTATTAAACTTACAATTTAAAAAAAACTATGCTTTCAATTTTTAATGAATCAAGAGATCGGTACTGTGATAAATAATTAATGAACAATTAAAAGTTGCATTTATTATGATTGCTCGTCATTTGTAAAAATTTGTAAAAATTGAACTCCAGTAATAGCTTTCATTAATGGTATTGATTTTATTTAACTGGGGAACTACTTGATATTTCTGTGATACCTCAAAGTTTGATTATTTTTATTGCAATGCAAATATCAATCATTAATTATTTATATATTTTTCATACACAATTTCATGTAATGACTTCTTGTAAAAAAAAAAAAAATCAGTTTTATTTTAATGTTTGAGATTTTTCGATTTTTTTCAAATTTTTTCAATTTTTTTGGATTTTTTTGGAAATTTTTTCGAAATTCTCTCAAATTAGCCGATATTGCCGATAAACATATTTTCAATCTTATTGATTCTGATGGGCATTCTAGCCTGAAGCCTCTTAGATAAATAAACATTAAACATTAAACATTAAACTTACTTTGCATGGAGTTGAGGATTCCTTCGAAGGGATTGGATCTGAACGGATCGATGGGGTCACCACCACCAAATGGCATCAATATGTCATCGTCATTGTCTTCATCGATACCACCGATTCCACCGATTCCACCGAATAGAGGACGTACTGGGAATCTGTGACCTGGGAGAACCAGAAGAGTGTCTGTATTTGGGTTGTCCATTGAATCTGCATCTTCTATTTCACGTCGTACACCTGGAAAAAAAAAAGAAGAGAAATTCCGATTATTATTGGTGCTGTTTCGTTTTTTTTTTTGGATTACTAGATGATGCGGCATCCTGCGAATTTTGTGAATTGTGCCTTAAAGGAGTTTGGAGAGTTATCTCCAAAATATGGAATCATTTTGAGAATCATACAGGAGGTTCCTAATGTCATCATTATTATGTGGTATTTTTTTCAAAATTTTCATGTATTTTGTTTGAGACTAATTAACAGTCAAAATTGCATTTTATACGTGGGCTCTTATGCATAAAAATCTGTCATAGCAGGAGACCTTTGTTACCACCTGAGTTGATAGCCCAGATCGATGCTAAACCCGATTTGATGCATAAGAGCCCACGTATGACATGCAATTTTGACTGTTAATTGGTCTAAAACAAAATACATGAAAATTTTGAAAAAAATACTACATAATAATGATGAGATTAGGAACGTCCTGTATGATTCTCAAAATGATTCCATATTCTGGAGATAACTCCCCAAACCCCTTAACGACGCTGATATTTATGCATGTCTTGATGCGTCATTATTTCTCAAAATTAAGGTAATATCCTAGAGTATGGTCGATAAAACAGGAAAAAATGAGGATTTGTAGATTAGTTTACAATTAATTGCTGATAATTCGGGAAAATGTGCTTTAATTTACCCGAAAAAGGTGATTAAACTATTCGAAAGTCACATTTTCAGCTCGTGAATATAATTTTTTTTTCTCGAATTTTTTTAACATTACTAATCTCCTATCACATGCATGAGATAGAGAGAGAGAGAGGCAAATAGTTACAACTACCTTCTAATTAAAATTTCTCAATAACTATACGGTGAATTGATTATTTTTTTCTTCTATTGTTTAGTTAAAATGCTGTTCTCTTCGCCAATTGTTTTTAAATAATGGGTCAACTGTGTGGTTTTTTAGTAATTTCGTTATTTCTGTCTGATTTAGGGCGTTTCATCCTCACCACCGGTATTTTCAGTAACTTTGATAATTCATATCTCATAAATTACACGGACAAAAATTATGAAAAAATTCAGACAAATGTAAAAAAATATAATCTTTGATACAGCATCATAAAAATAAGGGGTTAACTGTACTCGAGTTGAAATGAAAATTTGCCATGAAAATTTCTCTATCTCCCATAGATTTCGAGATATTTTGGAAGAATTGAAGATCTTCTGGAAAAATTTGATTTTTCAGATTTTCTATGAATTAATTATTATTTTGTGTTTTTACATGAATATCTCGAAATCCATGGGAGGTAGGCAAATTTTTGTTGAAACTTTTTTTTTTGAAAATTCCAAGAGCTACAAAAAAGGTTCTGAAGAAAATTGCTCTATCTCGCTTAGTTTCCGAGATTGTTTAATAAAGCGTAATTCCACAGCTTTTAGCAGTTCTTGAATTTTATTTAAATCCATGTCAATTTTCATTTAAGGAACGATATTCATAGCGAAAATATTCATTCCTAATCATTAATTCCTCGAAAGGAAGTCAATCGATTGAGGCCAATAAAACTGTCACTCCAGAAATAATCAATAATAAATAGAATATTTTAGTTAATATTTTAAAATCTCGAAATTGAAGGAACGAAGGTATTAAAATACTTTCAACTATTCCTGAATCACTTAAATCACATGAATAATCATGCTTGAATAAGTCATGCTTGAATAAATCATATCTTTTCAATTATAACTTTCAAAAATTTCCAGAAGTTATTTTTTAATCGCAGAAAAAGATTATTTAATTAAAAAATTCAAGTTTCTACCTATTTTTCGGCTAGTTTTTAAAATATCTCGGAAACTAAGCGAGATAGCGAATTTTTTGTAGAGATCTTCTTTATAGCTCTTGAAATTCTCTACAGAAAAGGATTAAAGCAAAATCGCTCGATCTTTCTTAGTTTCTGAGATATTCAATTCAACAAATAAAAATGTCAAATCTAACTCTACTTGTCAAAATAGAATTTTTTTCCCCCAAATAAATCCCCTCCCCCTTCCTCCTACCCTCAAAAAAAAAAAAATATATCGTTTGAATTCTCAACCAAAAAAATTTCCAAAAATAATGTTTTAATTTCAGAAAAGAAAAAATCATGAAATAAAAATTTTAGTTTCTCCTGATTTTTTTGCTAAATATCTTTGTTTTTTTTAATAAACATCTCGAAAACTAAGCGAGATAGCGTTTTTTGTGGGGAAATTTTCTCTATAGCACTTAAATCCTCCACAAAAAAAAAGAGAAAAAAAGGCGTATCTCCATTAGTTTACGAGATATTCAATGAAAAATAATCTGAAAAATAATTCTAATCGTTTGAACCAAATTTCCTTCCCCGAATAAATCCCCCCCCCCCCCCTCCCTACGTCCTGAAAAAATTCTTCCCCTCAACAATCCCACGCAATCCCTCAAAAAAACTTAAAAAACTCTATTACCAGATAAATATCACGTTAAATTATACCTCTGACAAGTAAACTTTGTTAAATTTCTCTATTTTTCAACATTTTCATCTATTAATCTTTGGTCTACTCTCTCTATTCTCTCTCCACCCCAGCCACCTCTTTCCATTTTCCTCTTTTTTTTTCTTCCTTTCTTTACTCTCTCTCCAAGTCCAATGGGAGTAGTAGCATCCACGAAGGTCCCTTAACCCTCTACCCTCAATTTCATCTGTCTCACTCTTTCTCTATTCTACGTAAAAAAGAAAAAAGAACTCTTTTTTTCTTTTTCTCTCTCCAGTTCTCTCTTTCACCCAAGAGACTCGTCGAGAATTCTCGAGTGCCTTGGAAAATATTCACGATCTTGGAAAACTAAAGTTTTCCCAACACAGTGGCCCCCCTACTGTTACAACTCCCTTTTTTTTCCCTAAAAAAAAAACAAAAAAAAACTTTTTTTTTCGTTTTTTTGAGAAGAGCGTGAATGTCACGTATAATTCAATTTTCATTGTTCGAAGGTGCTGCACCCAATGACCATTGCAGATGAAAGAGGAGGAGGAGGGATGAGGGAGAGGCGGAAAGAGGGGGGAGGGGAAGGAGGTGAAAGGGTTTAAGATCTGAGATTCTGCATTTCTGGCTATTATCCAATTTGCCAGGTTACCTCGTCAATTCTCGTTGGTGCATGGACGGTAGGAAAAGGCAATTGAAATCAATTTGTCCTCTCCAATGTTCTCACTCTCTTCACTATAACCTCAGCGAAATTTCTGTGCAGTTATCTCATAGTGAAAATGATCGTTATGCACTTATATCTGCGAAGCAATGTGCTTTTTTCTTTTTTTTTTTCCAGAGGATTTTGGTGAGAAGCTTTTAGTGGGATTCTTCTTTAGGTAACGTGGGAATAGGGGGGAGGAGGGAGGGGGGGGGGGGGCAGGTGGATTGGGAGGTGGATGAGTGGGTTTTGATGAAATATGATGGTTGGGGTCGATTTATATCCATTTGTTTTTAAAATGGGGGGCTTTGGGTGATGAAGATTGGCTGGGTGAAGTGCTGAGAGGAAATTGGAAGAGGTAATACTGCAGTGAGGAAGAAATGAAAAGCGGTAAAAAAAAAACTATCAAATATTGATGGCATTGGTTCTTAGGAAATATTTTTCATTTTTTAATAATTAGGGAAGTTTTCGAATTTTTTTGAATTTGGTTAATTCAAACAGATTAACTGGTTGAATTGACTTAGTTCAATGAATTCAACAGATTTTTTAAGTATAAAAAAATATAGATATTTGTTAGCTAAGGACCAAATGCTAATGCCATTGATATTTGATCATTTTCACCCTTTTTGCTTGCAAATGGAAGCTATGTAATCATCAGAATTTTCGATTGTAATTTTTGTAATAGAAGATACTTAAAATCATCTAAATAGAGAGAAAATGTGTGTCTGTGTATGCATGAAAGTCTGAATTACAGCAAAACGGTTTTATAGTCAAATTTCATATTTCGTGGAAAACTTTCTCTCGACGAACTCTATTTTTTAAGCTTTATTTGAAGAGAATCCGATCGGTACTTTTTGAGATTTGTCCATTTTTCGAAAATCAGTTTTTAATGGAATTTCTGGAAACTATTGAACTGATGTTATTTATACTCATATATTATCTCGAGAATTGTATCAATTAGATGCCTGTAAATTTTGAGCTTATTTGCGTGATTAGTTCTCGAGTTATTGCCATTTTAATGAATTTTTCAAAATTTGATATTTTCATGATGGTTTGAGAAGAGTTTTGTTACTTCCATTTAGAAGCATATTGCTAAAGTACTAGCAGAAAAAGCTATATCAGTTGGAAAGCAATACTATTATCCACTTTTTTTTTATATTTTCCTTTCATTCTTCATTAGTAATATAGACTTCAAGTTTGAAAATCCATCGAAGCCTTTTAAAAAATCTCGAAAACTAATGGAAATACGCACTTTTTTGTAAAATCGACCTATCTCCCTTAAATTTGCTCTATCTCCTTAACTTTTCAAGATATTCTCTAAAAACTAGAAATTCAATTAAAAAAAAAAAAAAAAATGACTCAATTTTTATTATTAATCTGTTTTCAAAAATATCTCGAAAACTAAGCGAGATAGTGCGATTTCATGAAAAACCTTTTTTATTTTACAGATAATTTAAAGAACTACAAAAAACAAGTTTAGAACAAAACTGCTTCATTTCCTCTACTTTCCAAACATTGATCGTATTTTCAAAAAATCCGACCAAAAAAATCGACTCATCCCACTTTTCCCATTCAATTCCCAAAATTCCCACTGAAAAGAGATAAGCTAAAAAAATAAATTGGCGTTAATAATCCCAACGTCATTAATTCACGACATTGTTTACGTGTTTACTGTTCCGAGAAAATGAAAATAAAATTTGAAAAAAAAAGTAACAATATGGAAGTTAAATTACAAATGCAGATAGGTCAGGCATGAAAAAAAAAAGGAAAAAAAAAAAAGAATAAATACAGTTACCTACACATATACATATAACATACACATATATGAACATTTTTTTCTTTTATATGCATTGTGGAACTGTTAATTATAGCACACGCTGATTGGCGGTTGGCGAATGGGGCGTGTGTGGCTCGAGCGTGAACATTCCTAGGTGTTTCACTAGCCGGTTGAAGCCCCGTGGACGCTGAAGGTAATTAGTGTAATTAGGTCGGAGCATCGGTGTCTCCACTCGGGTGCAGTTGTACGTGCATAAACCAGAAAGCCCATGCCCCTCTCTCATTCCCCCTCACCCACTCATCCTAACCCTAGTCCCCTTCCTCGCCCTCCTCCCTCCCCCTCTTCTCCCCCTCATTTTGATATAGCTGTACTTGTCTAATGCCCAATGTATACACGTGTATGAATTCATGTGTGTGTGGCAGTACACCTGGATGGTTAGTTGACAGTTAATCATGGGGCTTTATTATTTGATGTTTATCAACAAGTGGAATATTGACAGTTGTGATAGGACCATAGTTTAATTGATAAATAAATGTTTAAACATTTATCATTGACAATTAAGATAAACTGTGGATAGAAGAGATTTTGAAATTGATTATTTGACTTTTGATTTTTTTTGAAGTTTGATTTTGGGGAAGGGAGGGGATTTTTTGGCGAGATTTTTTTGTGGGGAGGGGGGGGGGTTAGATACAAAGAAGATTTCCACGATAATTTACGTTTTTCACTTCTTTCAAATGATATTTTTCTGAATTTTGCAAAAAAATGCGGAATTCAGGGGTTCATTTCAATTTATGGGGAAATGAGGGGGATGGGGTCTTGTCTAGAGACAGCTTTTTTGTGAGAGGGGGGAGGGGAGGGGGAGGGGGTTTTTCTTGAGTTACGAAACGGTTTTTCACGAAAATTTTGGGATTTAATTTGTTTTTCAGTGAGCGGAATTCAGGGTTTTCTTTTTTAATATTTGGAGAAATAAGGGGAATGGCGTATTTTTTTTGGGCTTTTAAGCTGTGCATTCACAGCTTAAAAGCCCAATGGAAAAGTTTTTGAATTGATTATTTGGCTTTTGATTTTATGGAGTTCGGTTTCGGGGATTGATAGATTTATCTTTTTTGTTTTCTTTACTTTCGGAAAATAAGGGGATAGGCATTTTTTAGAGAGCTTTTTGTTTGAAGGGGGAGGGAAGGAGGGGGGAGGTTTTTTTTTGAGCTACAAAAAAAGTTCTCATGAAAATTTTGGTATCTCCTTTTTTTTTTTAAAAATCCGCAAAAAACTGCCGTATTAGGGTTTTTTTTGGAAATTCGGAGAATAGGAGGTTTTTTGGAGAGTCCTTTTTTATGAGCTTTTTTTAATGTGAAAAACAGATTTCTGTGAAATTTAAGCATTTGCCTTATTTTTTTTAGATAATCCGGAAAATCAGAAAAATGCTGAATTTTTTTTCCATTGGAATTTTTTTTTCATAGAGAATATCTCGAGTATTGAGAGAGATGTAGAAATTTTTATAAAAAACTTCTTCGTAGAGCTTTTTCTAAACTCTGAAAAAGATCTCTATGAATATTTCTCATCTCGCTTAGATTTTGAGATATTCATGAAAAACCGGAATTTCCATGAAAATTCAAATTTTTGGTTTAAAAATCAATTTTTTTATTTTTCAGGAATTGTTAAATTTCGAGAAATTAATGAAAATTTTCATCATTACTCTAGTGTGACACATTGAAAATATAATAAACATGTATTCAATGGGCTGGAGAAGGTTTAACATATATATTATTTGAATGATACACACACACACCTGTCACGGATTATTAATTTCTCAAGTACACGAGGAAATGCACACGTTGACAGTGGTGCTCTGAAGTGTGCAACGTTGGCTGAAAATACTCCACAGATGCACTGGAGTTAAATTCAAAATGTGCTAACCTCATCATTATACATTGCATTACGAATTCCATTCGATTTTCTTTGGGAATTTTCATTTAAAATTCGATTGAAAAATATTTAATTCGTTTTTTCAAAAAAAAAAAATGAGAAGAGATATAATACTCTTGAAAGTCAATGAATTGTGAATTGGGACGAATAGAATAAAAATTATATTTTTTTAAATATTAATTTAAAAAAAATCCATTTTATTCCAAAAATTGAAAAAAAAATCCCATATTTTTTCAAATATCTTTGGAGCGAGTGGAGACATCGAAATTTATCAAGAGCGCTTTTTTGTAGAGAATTTAATTCTCATCAAAAAAGGTCTCCTGACAAATTTTTCTATCTCCACTCGCCGCAAAGATATTCTTAAAAACCTACACCAACTGCTAAAAATATTTTTTTTTTACACTTTTCAAGGGATTCGATTTTCATCAATGAATATCTCCGAAACCATTGCTTCTACGAAAATATCCAAGAATACCTTATCTGCAGCAAATTTGAATCCCTACAAAACAGGTATCTTGACAAATTTCTCTATCTCCAATCGCCTAAAAGATATTCTCAAAAAACTGCGCTGATCCCTAAAAATCAATTTGTCTCAAGTTTTCAAGAAATTTGATTTTTCTCAATCAATATCTCCGAAGCCATTGGTCCTACTCAAATTTACAAAAATACCTTTTTTGTGGAAAATTTAATTCTCTTATACATTCATCCCCCTAAACCCATTAGTTCCCTATATATCCACGAATAACTGAACGATTGCAGTATTGATGAATTTTCTCCTAAAAAATTCATAAATTCTTCAATAATACGGGTGTATAAACCGGAAGTGCCAAGTGTCCAGAGGCACCTGAATGTTATAAACCACCCACCACACACACACACACAAACAGAAAGACACACATATAGGTGTGTATGTGTGTGTGTGTGTCGACACTGGTATTATGAAAGTTTGTAGCCCACAGATATACAGTTACTCTCATCCCTCCCCCCTCCCTCTCTCCCCCCTTCTCGTATACAACAACGTTAAGGCAAAACGAAATAACGGATATATTCAACGTCAAAGTCGTAATAACTTGGGTAAGGTACTTGAAAGCTAGTGTGGGACGACGCACGTACACCGAGTTATTGCGTCTGGGGGTACTCCGTTGTTACATGCGCATATAAATACATTATGTCAAGTTGGTAGAAAAAAAAAGCAAATGAGGAGATGAGAATGTGGTTGAGGGTGGAAGAATTTCGGCTCATATTACACTCCACCATAGGCTAGATGAATATTTTTTCCTTTTTTTTTTCGTAATTTGTTCTTGAAAATTTTTTTGCTTCCAAATGGAAGCTATGTAATCATCAGAATTTTTGATTGTAATTTTTTTAATAGAAGATACTTAAAATGGGCGAAAAGAGAGAAAATGATATTTTAAGCGCATGTCTGTGTGTGTATGTATGTATGTGCATAAAAGTCTCAATTACAGCAAAACGGTTTTACAGAAAAATTTCATATTTTGTGGAAAACTTCCTCTCGACGAACTCTTTTTTTAAAGCTTTATTTGAAGAGAATCCGATCGATACTTTTTGAGATATGTCCATTTTTCGAAAATCAGTTTCTAATGGAATTTCTGGAAACTATTCGACTGATGTTATTTATACTCATTTATTATCTCGAGAGTTGTATGAGTTAGATGCCTGTCAATTTTGAGCTTATTTGCATAATTAGTTCTCGAGTTATTGCCGTTTTGATGAATTTTTCAAAATTTGATATTTTGATAATGGTTTGAAAAAAGTTGTAACACTTCCATTTCGAAGCATATTGCTAAAGTATTAGCAGAAAAAGCTATATCAGTTGGGAAGCAATACTATCATCCACTTGTTTTAATCAATTTTTCAGGTAATTTTTCAGTTTTTGGGGATTATCTCATAATCTATGGAAAATAGAGAACTCTTTGTGGTGATCTTTTTAGTAGCTCTGATTTTTCTCTATAAAAAAACTCGTATGGAAAACATATATATATGCAAAAATATATGTCACTTATAGGAAAATCATACAACATATATGTGTGTGGCGAAAAAATGTAATAATTGACATATATTGAATATATATAAATTTTCAACGTATATATAAAATACATATATGTCATTCATACATTATATATATGCGTATATATGTGAGAAATATATTCGACATATTCATTCTTCATATTCATATATATATGCTTGTTCATATATAAATTTTCATGCGGGAAGGTTTCCATGAAAATTTCGCCTTAATTTCTATTTTTTAGGGTTTTTTTTTTGTATTATCTGGGAAATTAAGCAAGATACAGAAATAATTTTGATGATAAGCTTTTTTAGAGAGGCTCAGCTCTGTTTATTCTTGCCAATAGATATTTTGTATTTTGAATATCCCGCGCAACTCGTCGACCAATGAAATTTAGGCGTTTCCTAGATTTCGATACATTCGATATCGATTATCGCAGTTCGATAAAATTTTGCAATTTTTTTTGAAAAAGAGAATACTTTTGAATCTCAAGAGAGATGAAGGAATTTTGGTAACAACCTTTTTATGATAAAAGAGAGTTAGAGCTACAAAAAAAAAATTTGAATAATTTTTTTTTTTTCTTGATTTTCGAGATATTATTAAAAAATTTCGAATTTCTCGCTAATTTCAATTTTTCATTTTTTTTTTGATTATTTCGAGAATAATTGAGATAGAGAAATTTTCATAACTTTTTTTATAGAAGGTAATGAGAGCTACAAAAAATTATTTCTTTATCTCACTTGGTTTTCAACATAATCTCTAAAGATTAAAAAAGTTTCAATTTATTTGCAAAAATTCTGTATGGGCACTATTCTGCACATTTACCTGAAGAAAGTGTTACTGTAAACATTCACTGTAAAAAAAACTCTCAGGATAAATTATAAAATGAAAACAAAAATTCCATGCTCTCGGATTTTCTCTCCATTTTTAAAATGAAACCCATTTAAAAAAATGAGTAGATCGACGCTTCTGATAATCCCCATGTCATCAGTTCAATATTCACAAAGTTTGAAAGGGTAAAAAATATCTAGAATAAAAGATGAAAAAAACACATGTGAAGTTTATAAAAAACAAAAAAAAATAGAAAGAAATTTATCAATTTTTTTATCCTTATCAATATAATGGATTTCCGAAATGGCCTCCATTTTTTTGGGAATTCGAGGGAAAATACGTGAAATCCTTCAATACAATGAATCCTGATTCATGAAATCAAGAGTTAATTGCAAAAAAAAATTCATAATATTGCCTCCAGACCTATTTTGGTACATTCGATGAATCCAGTGATAATTGATTAAAAAATTAAACAAGTGGATGATAGTATTGCTCTCCAGCTGACATAGCTTTTTCTGCTAATACTTTAGCAATATGCTTCCGAATAGAAGTGATGCAACTTTTTTCAAACCATCATCAAAAGTCAAATTTTGGAAAATTCATCAAAACGCCAATAACTCGAGAACTAATCATGCAAATGAGCTCAAAATTTACAGGCATCTAACTGATATAACTCTCGAGATAATATATGAGTATGAATAACATCAGTTGAATAGTTTCCAGAAATTCCATTAAAAACTGATTTTCGAAAAATGGACATATCTCAAAAAGTATCGATAGGATTCTCTTCAAATAAAGCTTGAAAAATAGAGTTCGTCGAGAGGAAGTTTTCCACAAAATATGAAATTTTTCTATAAAACCGTTTTGCTGTAATACAGACTTTTATGCACGCACAGACACACATACACACAGACAAGCGCTAAAAATATCATTTTCTCTCTATTTAGATCATTTTCAGTGTTTTCTATTAAAAAAATTACAATCGAAAATTCTGATGATTAGATAGCTTCCAATCGGAAGCAAAAACCGCAAATTAAACTGCAATTCAGACAATAAATCTGAATAAAATTGCACTAAAATGAGTCATAATTTGAAAAATCCCGTGAACCAAATTATTCTTTATTTGTCCTGATTTCTCTAAAAATAACTTGTTTATCTTTATTATTACATCTAGAAACTCTCAATGTCATATTTTTTTTTTACATTAGAGTGCCTCTGCTACATTAGGAAGAAGAAGTGACTCACTAATAAGGAGAATGACTCATTCAATGCTAAATAAAACTGAAGAACGTCTTGCATGATAATGTGATGATACGTGGACTGTTCCCGTCTATTCTTTCTTATCGCTAAACATTTTTTTATTAATACATCAAGTTGTTTTGCGCATCGTTGATGTAGAAGAATCTCAAAGAAAAGGAAAAATCGGGTTTTTTTCATTATTCTTGATCAAATATCTCGGAAACTAAAGGAGATAGAGAAATTTATGTAGAAACCTTTTTTGTAGAGGAAAACAAAAGCTATGAAAAAGGTACTTTTCAACTTACTCTATCTCGCTTAGTTTCCGGGATATTCAAAATTCAATTTCTTCAATCCCCCTATTTTCCCCTATATCTCTTTTCATTCGCGAGATAATCCCAAAAAATTTGATGAAAAACGAAATCACTTTAATTTCGAGGTTAATTGGGATATTGGACTGATAAATTGAATATTTGAAGTCAATCTTCACATTTATTTTCTAAAATCACGCCGTTTCGCTCCTGATTAGAAGCTTCTTCAGGCTCTTCAGATTAATGTAAATTGTCATGATAATATTAAACTTAAAGAATTGTTTCGTATTTTAACACTTCCCATCATTATTTTAACGATATAACATTTAATGAATAAATAAACAAATTGATTTTAAAACTTGATTGATTTCAATTGATTTGAAATTGATTTTGCAACAAAAAAAAGCTCTTCACAAAAATTCTCCTATCTCTCTTCATTCTCGAGATAATTCCATAAAATTTGATGAAAAAACAAATCACTTTTTTTTTGCCACTCAAAAATAAATCATATATCTGATGAAATAAATGGAGAGAAATTGACATCATTATATAGTGGATAGAAATTTGCCGACAATTGACGTCAATTTTCATGTTTCGATGAGCTACAGGACAGGGGACTGATTGAAGTCAATCATTTCGCACTTGATAGACACACATGATATTTTGTCTATTCAACATTTTACGACGCACAATGTAACGCAAAAATTTCTCCATTAAATTCATTTTTTTTCACATTTTTCGTTGGTTTTTTTTTTTGTTAGCCTTCTATTTTTCTGCTATTGTTATTTTTAACAGCGAAAAAAGACAATGGAAATGGGAAAGAAATGAGAATTTATTCATCTCACTGAATATTATTTTCATTATTATTATTATGATTTTGTTTGTTCATCGTGAGTGGTAATTAGTTTTAACAAAGGATAGCCTGAAAGTGACACGATAATGGAGAATTTTAGAAAAAAAAATAGCGATTATATTGTCGTATATGAAATGAGACAACTGTTATGTCTGTTTACTGTGAATAATAATTAATCGAACACTTGCCAATGTTGCATGATGAGGCTATTATTTTATTTTAAGATTGTCCAAGGGAATTTAATGTCTATTTCGTTGAGGGAAATGATGCTCTATTGATTTTAAAAGGGAAATTAATTTTTTTTTTTCTATGTTGGTAATAAGGGTTGAGGAGTATTTTCTGTTGTATTAATGCTGAATATATGTGTAAATAAATGGAATGTGGAAAAAATGAAGCAATTCAAATGTTTTGTTTTTGGAGTATCGAATATTTTTGGATTGAGGCATTTTTTCTGTATTTTAAGGTAGTTTCTCAGCGAACTCGAGTACAGTTAACTCCTTATTTTTTCGATGCTTTATCAAAGATTACATTTTTTTACATTTTTCTGAATTTTTTTCATAATTTTTGTGCGTGTAGCTTATGAAATATGAATTATCAAAGTTACTGGAAATAGCGGTGGTGAGGATGAAACGCCCTAAATCCGATAGAAATAACGAAATTACTCAAAAACCACACAGTTGACCCATTATTTAAAAACAATTGGCGAAGAGAACAGCATTTTAACTAAATAATAGGAGAAAAAAATATTAAATTCACCGTATCGTTATTGAGAAATTTTAATTAGAAGGTAGTCGTAATCATTTGCCTCTCTCTCTATCTCATGCATGTGATAGGAGATTAGTAATGTTAAAAAAAATCGAGAAACAAAAAAAATGACCTTCGAATAGTTTAATCTTCGTGTAAATTAGAGCATATTTGCCCGAATTATCAGCAATTAAGTGAAAACTAATCTACAAATCCTCATTTTTTTTTCTATTTTATTGACTGTATTCTGGGATACCATCTTAATTATTCCCAAAGATATCAGGAATTGGAGTTTGTGAAGGAGACGATTGATGCGTAATCTATCTCGATAATTCCTTCAATTGCAAATATCACCATAAATAATTGAGATAAAGAAAAATCATGAAAACTTAGAATATTCGTCTTTTTCAGAGCAAGATTTCTTTAATTGCAAATATCTCCGTAAATAATTGAATTACAAAAAAAATGCCCCAATCCTAATTAGTTCTTCTTGATGAGACGAAAATTCTTCGTTCCATAATTTTTTTCGTATCTCCAATCGTTTTCACGTTAATAAGAAAAATTAAGGATGACGTCATCAGTAATAATCAGGAGTTCCTCAAAAAAAAAAAGGAAAATTCTCATAAAATTGTAATGCATTACGTAATTCATCGAGAAAGCTATCGAGCTTTCTCACCCCTTGAAATTCCCAATTTCATCAGCTCTAGAACAATGGAAATCCCTTTTTGTCCTCCGTCCAGACTCTCGAAGTTTCCAAACGAAAAACTTGTAATTGAAAACTTGTTTTGTAAATATCGCATACCTAGAATCCAATGAAAAACTGAATTGTACTGTTTCGAATTGGTAATTTATCAAGAAACATTGTGAAAACACTTCCCCTCAACGTTTCAGTGCAAAAAAAAAGAAGAAAAAAAAATGTTAAAGAATTCTTCTCATCAAAAAACAATGCGATGAGAAATATTCCCCGGATTCTCCTACCGTCTTAGCTATTGATTCTACTCTTCAGCGGATAGAAAAAAAAAGCAGGGAAAAAACAAAGAAAATGAAATATTTATTTAACCCAGAGTAAAGAACCTGGAAAATCTTTCCTGTCACTCTAATCCTCTTACAAGTTTTGCACTCAACGTAAAAAAGAATTTCACTGATTTCTCAAGTTTTATTTATTTATTTTTCATCTCTGCGGAGAATTGATTCTTTTCGATGTAACAAAACTCATGGATTTACAGAAAAATAAAAATTTCAAATGATGGCAAAAAATTCGAGAAATAATGAAAATTACGTGCTTGATCGAGTTTTTTTAGTTTTTAGGAAATATTCCGGAAACTAGGCGAGATAGCGTATTTTTCGACGTAACCTTTTTTGTAGCTTTCATTTTTCTCTAGAAAAAAGGTCTCCACAAAAATTTCTCTATCTTGCTTAGTTTTCGAGTGCTCTTTATCTATTCCTCATTTTTTCAGAAAAGAGAATTTTCTGATATTTCAAAATTTCTGGATTTTGAGACAAGTCCAATTTCATCGAAAATATCGGAAACTCTGAGATGAAAAACTGTATAATACAACCCCTGCTGGACCAATAGTTTCCGAGATAACTGGAACAATAGAAACTACGTGGAATTACGTGAAAAATAGTTTCTTCGATAAGTCAGAAACTATCGGTCCAAATGACCTTGTATTATATCATTTTCCGCTTCAAATTTCCCATTCTCACCAAACGGAACTACCGAAATTCCCAAAATTCCATTCACTTCGTTATCTCAATATTCCAATAATCCCGAGTTCGTGACTATTTTCACAGTTAGAGTGAATAAAATAATTTAAAAAAAAAATAGGGGGAGAGAATGGGAACGATGAAAAGGGTTGTTTTATGGCTTCTCGAGCGGTAATTGGATTGTCTTCCGGCCGACCAAGCGTTTCCGCATAATTCTTGGAGCCACAACGTGCGACAACGAGCTTCGAGCGTAATTCTTATAGAGCACGATTCTCTTTCCCCTCTGGTTCTTGAAAATAACAGAAAAGAAAAAAAAAGAAATAACACTTTCACCCCCTTCGTCTGTCTCTTTGCGCGCTTCATTTCCGGTTCATCACCTCCCCTCGAGTCTCATTTATGTGCCGAGATATTTACGATTCACATTCGGAAAAAAAACGCCATCTATCGGGGGAATTTATTTAAATCCGAATATCTCTGTAAATAATGAAGATACGAAAAAATGACTGAATTCAAATTTGTTCTTCTCGAAAAGACGCACATAGTAGGGTTTTAATGATTTTCTTTGTATTTCTCTATTATTCATGAAGATGTTCAACGTCAAAGAACAATGCTCGAGATAACACGTGAATGACTGAGGGCCAGTTTAATTGAGAGAGAACAAAAATGGTGGTGATCAGCGTTAAGAATTATGACGAAATGCAGAGTAAGACCCAGGTGTATAAAGTTAATCGCCGATTAGCCGTAGTCACTCAACTGTACTGCCATAGTTAATTGACATGTGAAGTTAAGTTTAAGCGATTAACTTCAGTCAGTTAACTTGGCGCGATTAGGAAGAATTTAAGATAGCGTGCTGAAAAACGGTCGAAAACAGCTTGAAATGGCTACGGACTGATGACCACTGTACCATAACTGGATGAATTGTTTCTTTTTCATTCATTGGGAGCTGAATGAAACAATTTGTTTCATCTAGTTATTGGTTATGATTCCAGATGCCACTTGGGTAGTCATCTTCACTTATCACCGAGCAAAGTTAACTGCCTAAAGTTAACCATACATGTAACTGCGACAACTCCATTAGCTAATCGACGATTAGCGCTAATCGAGCTTCATACACCTGGGCCTAACACTGATATTTTCACCTTTGTTAACTTCAATCTCGAATTAAGTCAACCCGCGATTAGTGATTTGAGGTGCAAAATTAAATGAATCTAACACGGAATTAGCGCTAATTTTGTTTTCGTTTACTGGGCCTTAAGGAAGTTCATCTGGTATCAATTTAGTAGTACAGTACGATTTTTGAAAGAATTACTTTTTCGGAAGGTCCAAACTGTATCTGAGCTGAGTTTAACGTAAGTTAGAAATAGTAAGCCTTTCAGTAATCAGACTATAAAAAAATTTATTACGACTAGCGTACTCGGCTCAATGACAAGCGTCTTTTGTACCTTCTGTACCTTCAGCCTTATCGTTTTTTTTTCTTCTTAAGAATTGAATCAATCGAATTGAATTAAAAAATGATAAATCACATGTTTTTGAAATTTTTTTGAAGGTGCTCGGGATAAAAAAATAGTAGTATTCCTAGGTAGAAAAATCGAAATTTCTGAAATGTGAAGGTATCTGTGATTTCTCGCTGAGAAAATCATTTCAAATCTTTTTTTCTTACCTCTAAATATTATCCCGAGCAAACCATTTGTATCATTTAATTTCACGGCCTTCATGGCTGTTTACGAATCATGCGCAACGTCAACTCCAATGATATCTCCTCATCTTTTTTCTTTCTCCTTCTTTTTCTTCTACGTCTTTCGTAGTATCTTTAACCTCTCAAGTTACTTTTTATGTTATTACTTTTGTTTCACGTTTTTTCAGATTATTCTGGAGGATGTGAGCTTTGATTTGGTTTTTTATTTGTTTCTAACTTAGTTGGTGGAAAAGTTTTTTCCTTTTTATACGAGTTACGAGATTTTTCCTCTTCCCGCGAATTTTTTTTCGATATTTATTTCTCAGTTTTTTTTGTTGTAATTCTTAGTTTTTTTGATTTGTGGCTTTCAGTATTTTGAGAATATCTTGGTAAATAAGGGAAATAGGAAAAATTTGTTGAATCCTTTTGTCTAGATAAAAATGAGTGCCACAAATATGATGATGATGAAATTTGCCCCATCTCTAATAATTTCCGAGATACTTTGACAAAACTGCGACAAAATCACTAATTTCCCACATTTTCTTCAATATCTCGAAAACAGTAAAGGTTGGAGGGTTGTCACCGGTTCCATTGGAAAGAACAGGAAATTACCAATCCAGAAAAAGTAGTCTCAGAGACCCCGCTACTCGATTGGATTGAGAAATTCAGCGGTTAAACGATTTTCATAAAGAAAAACTGATTAATTTCCTGATTATCATAGGGTATTTCATTTTTTTAAACTTGTCCCTATTCCAAATCTCGTGCATCTCAATTTGGACACTAAGCTCACAAAAACCACGAGATCACTCAAATATAAGTAAAATCCCAAGGGCTGCAACTTTGGGAACAAATATATATAGCTGTAACTGTATCTAATTTCTGTTATCCAGTCATTGTAATATATGTTAATAAAATTGCTTGAACTTGCTTGAGTCATTTGTCACAGCCTCAGCGTTTGTCATAGGATTTTTTTTTCTTTTGAGAATTTTTGCTTATTCCCGATTTTTTTACCCAAAATCCAACTCTCAAGACTCATCAAAATCCATATAAATCTCTTAAACATGAGTGGAAACCCAAGGACTATAGCTATGTGAATAATATTATCTGTGTAACTCTAAATGGATGGTGATTGTTTCACTATTGCACGTTTCTCGAACTCGATCTCAGAAAGGTGGACATCGAGAAACGTGCAATAGTGAAAAAATTGATTGATTGTGTATTTATTTATTATTTCGGATAATTTGCATTGTTGCTAGGACTCAACATGGATTCATTCAAGTTCAATTCGACAAAATACTGAGAATGTTAAGAGCCTGAAGAAGCTCAAATTATAAGCAAAACGTCGCGAATTGACAATATTTTAGTATTGTATTTATAATCTCCCAATCTCCTATGATATATAATTAATTACTACATACATGGAAATGAATCCGATTATCAGTTGGTTGAGACGTTATTGCTTACACAAAGAAAAATGTTTTCTTAATTTAAGAATGTGCAGGTCACTTAAATTAAGAAAGAAAAAGTCACTTGATTTAAGTGAGAAAAGTCACTTAATTTAAGTGACCTGCACATTCTTAAATTAAGAAAACATTTTTCTCTGTGTATAACGGTCCAAATATTGTGTTTAGTTACTCCACTATATATTAAATTAATAAGAATCGTTTGAGTAATTTGACCTCTAATAAGGTTTTTCTTCTTATACGGTTTTTTGCTAACAATAATTTTCACAATTCCCAATCTTCCATTGTATTCCTCCCATCCTCACTGGTCTTACAAAATCCCACACAGTCATTCAAATCTATGTAAAAGCCTAAGGTCAGACACTATGTATCTTGCATTTAGTCTTAAATCTTGTAAATATTGTAAAGTTGATTGTATTTATGTTAATAAAACTCTTTAAATCAAGAAAAAAATGAGTAATTTCCTTTCCTTCAATTTTTTTCATCGAATAATGAAGATAAATACGTTCAATTACTATGTCTCACATTGGAAATTTTCTTGTCTATCCAGACACATAATTTCTATCGAATCACTCCCTTTCTGCTTGTGGGAAATAGAGAAATAACACGAAAATAATATGAAATCTTTAATTTCCTCATTTTGCTCAATTAGAAAATCATTTTCAATGTTTCAATTGTGAATATCTTCGTAAGAAATTGAGATATAGGAAAAATGCCCGAAGGCAAGTTTGTTCCTTTCGAAAAGACAAATTTTCTGGGATCTCATGATGTTCTTCGTATCTGCGTTATTTACGGAGATATTCAACGTTAAAATGAACATTCTTTCGAATTTTGGAAAAAAATTACCAAGAAATTTCCAACAAAAAAAACACTTTAATCGCAAATATTTTCGTAAATAATTGAGATACGGAAAAAATCCTAGAAACCTGAAAGGTTTGGCTTTCTGAGAGGGAAAAACTTAATATCGGGAATTTTACTCGTATCTCCATTATTCATGGAGATGTTCAATGTTAACCCGTCAGCGGTCGCGCTATGAGCATTTCTCTCACACTTTTTTTCAGGGTATAGGAATGTACTATAAAAATGCAGAAAAATGACCGGGGATTTTTGGTATGCCTCAGAAAACTATCTTTATCACCTCTCAAATTGAAAAAGTCAGTCATTACTGTGGTTTTCATTTCCAAAAAAATTATTTTATTCGAGGCGGTCGCGTGATGTGAGGGTTTCTCTCACGGCGCGACTACAGTCGGTTGGGGAGTAGGCATCGTTCGGGTTAGCTCGGTTCCGGACGGTGATATTCGGCACGCTCGTGGTCCGGGGAGGGGGTTTTCGTTCGAGCAGCTGATGGATAAGTGCCGGCACCAAGTGAAAATAATTAATGTGATAATTTGGTAAATATAACAAATTTTACACTCAGTCTTTCAACATTTCAACAATATAAATTATAGATAAATTATTTCGTTCTTCTATATTTGTGACATTCGGAAAATGGTGCAAGTCAAGTAATTTTTTTCTGTTTTAAGGTCGATGTTGACGTATTTTGAGAATTTTAATGAGAAAAACTAATTGTGTTTTAAAGTTTAACGCAAAATTTTTCTTATTCTATTCATGATAGAATCGGAAAATACGATTCTAAAGAGTTTATGACATGACATTTTTACCAAAGTTGGTCATTGAAACAGGCTATTAATTGATAATAAAAGTAAATAAAAAGTGCTTGAATTATGAAAATAAATTTATGAAACGAAGATATAAATAATTTTTTCCATTTAATCCGTTTTTTAATCCATCCACTTCCCAATTTCTTGGCCTGATCTATAGCTCCCGATCGACCGTGTGTCAGTCTTGTGCGTGAGAGAATCCCTCACGGCGCGACTGAAGAACGCTGGTGAGAGGGCGCGACCGCTGACGGGTTAAAAGAGAAGAAAAAAAAAATTCGAAGAAATTCTCCACAAAAACAACTTTAATCGCCAATATCTTTGTAAATAATTGAGATACGGGGAAAATGTTCAAATCCAAGTTTGTTTCTCTTAAAAAAACGAACATTTTAGGTCCTTATAATCTTTTCCTATCTCCATTATTTACGGAAACATTAAATATTAAAGTAAATAATCAATTTTAAACAAAATTTCAAGAAATTTTCGTCAAAAAAAAACTATAAACGCAAATATTTCCGTAAATAATTGAGAATCAGTTCGTGAATTAGTTTTATTCTAATGTTTGAGATTTTTCAGAATTTTCGGAATTCGTTTGAATTTTTTTTTTATTTTTTTCTAATTTTTTTCGAAATTTTCTCAAATTAAACTCCGTTGACCTTTCTTTGCCAACATACATTTCAAAAATCAGTTCCATTCGAACATTTGAGATTTTTCAGAATTGAGATTCGAAAAAAATGCCCTAATCCAAGTTTGTTTCCCTCAAAATTACAAATATTTTACGTCTCCTCATTTTTCATCGTACTTCAATTATTTACAGAGATATTCGCAATCAAAGCTCATAAAAAAAGAGTGCAATTTCCTTTTTCTTGTCTAGACATTCGATAAAAAAAAAAAAAAGAAATATTCGTTGAATAAAGAAATAATGCTAAAATCAGATTAAGCCGTTCAATCTCCTTATTCCGCCTCATTAAAAAATCATTTTCAATCTTTGCTAATATCCGTCAACTGGCTTCCCACGGTCGACTTGTGCTCTCGTCAAGTTCACGCCCACGGCGAACAAGTTGAGTTGCAAAATGCAATATTTTTTTCGCTCCCTTTCACTTTTAAATTCTTCAATTCAACCGAAAAATGAAGGGAGAGATTGTTTATTTTTTTTAAATTTCAATTAAAAAAGAGAACTCGAATGATATTTCTCGGTTCGAGATAATTCAAGTGCATGGATACTTGGAAAAATAGAAAATTTCCGGGATGAGAAAGAAGATAAACCGGTTTTTCAAGAATTATTTACATCCTGTGTACAAAAGTCAAAGTCGTGAGACTCGATATTGAATTACGAATGAGGAAAAAAAAGGTGTATTGAGGATAAAAAAAAAAAAAAACTTAACTTTTGAGATGTTTAAGGTATTTTTATACTTCTTCGCACTAGTCGTTGAGTGTCAAGCAAAAATCGAACAGAAAAACCACCCAAAAATTGATATTCATGATTTAAGAAAACCTATTTCTTGGTATTTAAAGCGAATTTGAAGAAAAATTCAGGAATTATATTAATTATTTGTAATTCATCACTTAAGGTAATGTCTGTATTCGATTGACTATTCCGAAAATTCTGAAATTTGGCACATTCGTAGATTATGACAAGATAATGATCCAGTTAAATTTTTAAAGGGCTTCAGAGAACGAGTCAAAAGATATTGACACTTGAAATTTCACGAGTTTAACATTGAATCTTATGGGAAATCGCACATTTTATCGTATTTCACAAAATTGACAGTTCCGATTTCGATTTAAAAAAAACAAGCAGGCATTCGTCACTGCGTTAGTCGCTATTTATTCTACGTTATCGTCTAAATCGCTATTTCTTCCTTTCAATTTCTGCTCATGAATTAGCAAGATGCTTCCGAATGGTTCTTCCTGAATTTTTTCTATCATCTCTTTCGGAAAAAAATTATATATACTAAATTTTACATCAAAACTCTTTTTTTCACTTTTAATTTTCCCTTTTGGGTACAGTTTCTGATTGTCCTACGAAGGTGAGTAGAGGCTTATTTGAAAGAGAAAAATGTGTTCTTTCAGAAAACCAAATGAAAAATATGGGTGTTCATTCAAAAAAATCGAGAAAAATTGTATTTTTTGGAATTTTTTTGGAAATATTGAGAAAAAAATACATTTTTAATGGAATAAGCGGAGAACTTTATCTAAAAATTCAAAAAATCGACAGTTTGTTCAGCTCATGAAGACGGATCTTTTGAGCTTCGTACCGATGAAATCGGATGAGTAGTTTGAAAGATATAGCCTATTTTCGGAAAAACTTCAATTCAAAATATCTCGAGAACCGTTCAGCTGATATGCCTCAGATCCAATCCCAACCATCTTCATCAGAAACTACATATACAGAAGAAATTTGAAGTCTTCAAGTCAATTATTCATTGAGCTATGGTCGACAGACCGAGTTTTTGAAAACAGCACAAAAAAATTAACAACTAATAGAAGAATGTCATTAAATTCATAAAAATTTGCCAAAAGTTAGATATTATGATTGCGAATCTTGAGTAAAATTTTGAACGGAATTCGTCTCACGCAAATTGAGAAATTTTGAAAATACGATTTTTACAAAATTGCTATATCTCAGAAACAATTGGACCGATCTTGCTGAAATTTTTATGGAACATACACTTTATCAAAACTGATAGCTTGCCAAAATTTCAGTTTTTTATTTATCACAGTTCTCGAGTAATAGAGAGTCGTAGCGCCATACAGACAGACATACACACATACATGTCTACTTTTTTTTCTCATCATGATTTCTCGACGTTTTCGATCATTTTAAATCGTTTCCAATGAAAATTAGCATTTTGAAAAAATATTGCGAAAACAAAGCTTCCATTCGGAAGCAAAAGGAAAATGATAGAAAATTATGTATAAAACATTTTAAACCCTTGGAAATCCAGCTTCCGAGCATGTAATAGTAGTAATTAGTAAATAACTATGGAAATTATGTACTATGTACTTTTTACATTTATCCTCAAAGTCAATGAAAACGAGAAATCTCGGATAAACAAATGATTTCTCAAAAACAAGTGAATCAAAGAAAATAAACCATTAAATTCATTATTAACTGATTTACAAGCTGTGTGTGTCATGAGAGGGCAATTTGAAAGTGCACAGAGTGGGGGGGAACAATTAGTCTGTCGCTTGTTGACCGCATAATTGAATTCTCAACATTTTGTACATACAATTTTTCTTCTTTCAATTCTCTCTAGAATATATTTTTCCCTCGAAAATTCCATTTTCTTTTTTCCACAGTGAATGTTGTTTTTTTTTTTTTTTTTAATTTCTTTTCAGAATTGGAAAAAAATGTGTAGTGCATATATATATATATATATACATATATATAAATATAGACATATATATCTATAGATATTGTCATCGCGGATTGAATCCGGTTTTAATTGTTTCCGGTGGAGTCCTCTCGATGCCGTTAAAATAATTTTTCCTTCCTTTTTTTTTTATTATTTTTTTTTCTTTTTAATTTATAGATTGATACTGAAACGAAATGTGAAAAATTCAGAATTGCGAGGATAATCTATTCATTTGCGTTGTAAATGTGGAACGGAATGAAAAAAAAAAAAAAAAAATTATAATTAACAGGAAGCTTGTGCAGTGAATTTGAGGTAATGAGGAGAATGAAAAAATAAACGGAAATAATTTGAATCGATGGAATCATGAAAAAAAAGTGTATTTTTTTTCATAAGATAAATTCTTTTTTGTCATTAGTTTTTGTTTTTTTTTTAAATATTTAAGAGATTAAGCGAGATGGAGCGATTTTGTGCGAATTCTTTTTTGTAGAGAATTTTAAGAGCTACCCAAAAAAAAAAGGATTGACGCAAATTTCGCTCCATCTCGTTTATTTTCCGAAATATTCCATTGAGAATAATCACAAAAATAAATAGATTTTTCTTGTTTTTCCACTTGTCGGTAGAATATCTCGAAAACTGGTGGAGATACGCCCTTTTTATCCGAATCTTTTTTTATAGAAAATTCCTAGAGCTACAAAAAAGGATTCGTGGAAAATTGCTCTATCTCGCTTAATTTCCGAGATATTCGAGAAGAAAGTTAAAAAAATACAGTCATCCTATTTTAATCTGTTTTTTTTTCTCGATTTTTCTTGAATATCTTCCTTTCTTTATTTATATCTCAGAAATTAATGGAGATACGCCTTTTTTCTCCGAATTCTTTTTTGTAGCGAATTTCAAGAGCTACAAAAAAGTATTCGTCCAAAATTGCTCTATCTCGCTTAGTTTCCGGAATATTCTCAAAAAAATGCAAAAAAAGCCTGGAGTTTTTCAAAATTAAAGAATTAAAGAATTAAAAAAAAAAAAAAAAAAAAAAATAACAAAAACTGTCCCCAAAAATTAATCTAAAAAAAACAATCTAATTAATTAATTAATTACTCACCAGGATATGAGTGTACCAATGCAATGAGCATTGCAACAGTAAAAACTCCAAAAATTCCCTTCATCATGTCGACAAAACTTTTTTCAAATTTTTCACAACAAAAAAATTAAAAAAAACTCGTAATGAAGAAAAAGAAAAAAAACTAAAAACAATTTTTTTTTCTCTTCGAAGGAAAAAAACAAAAAAAAAAAGAAACACAACACTGTTGAACTTGCTTCTTCAATAAAACACTGTAACGTTCTGTGGTCTAAGTTGCACAGTGGCCGGTATATGTATCCCAAGTGGGCACCCCAGTCAGTTTCAGCCAATCCGTACATCGATGTGGGCAATACGTCACGCGTGTTAAGTACACTACTACATCTCAACACTTCCCCACTTGTTACATCGTTGCCTTAGAAACAAAGTGGCTTAAGTGCTTATGCTCTTGCATAGGACATACGCCTCTTTGTTTCTGAGGTGATGAATGTGGAGACTGAGTGTGGTCAAGCCTAACACACACACACACACATATAGAGGGGGGGGGGGGAAGTGGGACAAAATGGACCTGCTTTGTAATATGATTTAGGCATTTTTTTCGGAGTGAAGGAGTTGATAAAAAAATCTGAAAAAATTTGTGGAAATTCTTCAATGTGTCTATATTGTTTGTGAATTTTTTCAGATTTTTAATGACAACCGCTGCTTTGAAAAAAAATCTTGAATCATTTTATCTCCTAGGTCCTTTTGCCTCAGTCTCACCTATATA
This sequence comes from Aleiodes leptofemur, assembly GCA_963942555.1. NCBI lineage: Eukaryota > Metazoa > Arthropoda > Insecta > Hymenoptera > Braconidae > Aleiodes > Aleiodes leptofemur. The sequence continues at coordinate 10,875,499 of OZ012614.1, forward strand.
TATATTGTCGTCTTAGAAACAAAGGGGCGTAAGTGCTATGTTTATATACATCACTTGAATATAGTTTTATCTTTGTTGCGTGATGAAGAAGTGTCTCGAACAATTGTTGGAAGAAAAGTATTTATTGCCATGTAATTTGAGCGAAGAATATTCTAGGATTCTTTTAATTATTATTATTGTTATTATTATTTCAAAGTTTCTTCATTTAACCAGAATAAAAGGAGATTTGTCTTGCTGATTGTTTTTTTTGGGAATATCTAGGAAACTATGGGAGATAGAGCGATTTTACCTGAATCCTTTTTTGTAGAAAATTTTGAGAGCTATAAAAAATATTTGGGGAAAAATCGCTCTATCTCGCTTAGTTTTCGAGATATTTTCAGGTAAAAAATCCACAAAAATATTCCACTTTTTTTTTTTAGAATATTTTGGAAACTGAGCGAGATAGGATGATTTTCCTTGCATCCTTTTTAATAGCTCTTGAAGTTTTCTATGAAAAAGGATTCGGACGAAAAGGGCGTAACTCTATTAGTTTCTGAGGTGTTCTTAAAAAAATTGAAAACGAGAAAAAATCGGGTAAAATGGAACATGAATTTTTTTTTGCACTTTCTTCTCAAATATTTTGGAAAGTAAGCGAGATAGAGAAATTTTACCTGAATACTTTTTTGTAGAGAATTTTAAAAGCTATAAAGAAGCATTGAAGCATGATTGCTCTATCTTGCTTAGTTTCTGAGATATTTGGGAAAAATGATGAATTTTTCAGTAACCTCGAATTTTCTGTTACATTCGAGATTTTTCTGTCTTATTTCCAATATGTATTTTAATGAGTCTTTAATGACTTTTTGATAAGGCGAAGGCCGCAATTGATGACTTTTCCAGTAATTTCGGAATTGTCATAAATTTTGGGCTCTTGTGATAACGAAATTCGATTTTTTTTCGAATTTTTTCTGAAAATAAATAAAAAATCAATCGAAAAATCGAGAATTTTCGAATGAAAAATGAATACGACTTTTTTTTGCTTTTAGTGGAGATGTAGAAGTGGTGGGGCGAAATTGATGGGATAACAGCATTTTTCAAAGGGAATTTCCCGACCTAGTTAATGGACCGGATGTACTTCATGAAGTTCATCAGCTTCGTTGATGGCAAATGAAGATTTTTTTGAAGTGGAATGAGAAGAGGTCAGGGTTTTTTTCAGTTTTTCGAGGATATCTATAGATCTATAAGAGATAGAGGAATTTTGGTAGAGACCTTTTTTGTAGAGAATTCTAAGATCTACAAAACGAGTTACGATCGAAATTTTCAAATCTCTCATATTTTTCGAGATATTTTAAAAAAACTGAAAAAAAAACGATTTTTAATCAATTTTTAAAATCTAATTCTTCGATTTTCAGTTTTTTTAAGAATATCTCGGAATCTATGGGAAATAGAGAAAATCCTGTGGAAACGTTTTTTGTAGAAAAAAATAAGTGCAACAAAAATGATATCGGTGAAAATATCTCTATCTCGCTTAGTTTCTGAGTGATTTACAAAAAATTTGAAATAAAATGGTTTAGTCTATTTTTAAAATTAATTTTTCACGTGACTTCTATCTTCTGACCACTTTACTTATCTGCTCTAACCCGTCAATTGCTACGTCAATGTCAATAGTTTGCACATTCGACAGTAATTCCGTTCTGCGAATGATTACTATGTTAAAAATTGAGGCGTAAATACATTTGCAAATTCAGTAAAATGAATAAATGACTATGAAAAATGTGGAAAAGTGGGACAATGTGGAAATTCTTGTGGAACAGTTGGAGATAAAATTTTTTTGTCGATTCTATTGAAAAGCTGAGGAAATTTCACGTGGAAAACATGTGTCACTATTTTTTTTTCTCTATATATTATCTAAAATTTTCGAGCTTTTGGTAATTTCTTTTGTTCAATTTGATTTTTGCTTCCGAATGGAAGCTATGAATCATCAGAATTTTCGATTGTAATTTTTTTAATAGAAGATACTTAAAATGATCTAAATAGAGAGAAAATGATATTTTTAACGCATGTCTGTGTGTGCATAAAAGTCTCAATTACAGCAAAACGGTTTAACAGAAAAATTTCATATTCTGTGGAAAACTTCCTCTCGACGAACTCTATCTTTTAAGCTTTATTTGAAGACAATTCAATCGATACTTTTTGAGATATGTCCATTTTTTAAAAATCAGTTTCTAATGGAATTTCTGGAAACTATTCAACTGATGTTATTCATACTCATATATTATCTCGAGAGTTGTATCGGTTAGATGCCTGTCAGTTTTGAGCTTATTTGCATGATTGGTTCTCGAGTTATTGGCGTTTCAATGAATTTTTCAAAATTTGATATTTCGATGATGGTTTGAAAAAAGTTGTATCACTTCCATTCGGAAGCATATTCCTAAAGTATTAACAGAAAAAGCTATATCAGTTGGGAAGCAATACTATTATCCGCTTGTTTTTTATATTGTTTAAAATTTTGGAGATTTCGGTCAATTTTTTTGTTAATTCGATTAGGTTTTTATTCTCATACAAAATTCATTATTCTCAGAATTTTTCCATGATAAATCTTCTGAGCTTTTTTTTTGGAATTCTGCAGAATTATGAACAAATAAATGGGGTAAAATGGGTACTGTAATGAAATGGTTTGAGATAGAATTTTCCTGAGGATTCCATTGAAAAGCTGAGAATATTCCACATGGAAAACACGTGTCAAAACTATTTTTTTTATTTTTTTCTAAATATTTGACGATTTTGACCAATAACTAAAAGTGTTTCTCTTTTCAGTTCCAAAAATTTCCAGTTTTTTTGAAATATCTCTGGTTCTATTTGTCATGGCAAAAAAAGTCGATGACCTATGGAAACATAAGCTTATTTCCCATCGATTCACGTGATTTCTAATTATTTTTTCATAATTTTCGAGAGAGATTTGGTGGCAAAACTGATCTTCCATAAAATGACTCACCAGTCCCTCAAATTTTGTAAAAAATTAATTAAAAACTCCATGAATCGATGGGAAGTGATCCCACTTTTCCACGGGTGATCGTGTTTTTCCGCTACAACACTTAGGACCCGAGATATTCTCAAAAAACTGAATTTTTTTGAAAATCAAAAGACTTGGGTCTTCAATTCTTTTCCAAAAATCTCGAATATTCGAAAAGTTGCTACAAACCAATTGCGACACATGTTCTTCCCCTTCAATTCCCTCAATTCCCCAATGAAACCATCAAAAATATCCTATCCCAACTCCACCACATCCAATCCTTCAAAAATAAAAAAAATATTTATTAAAAAATTAAAAAATTGTCAAATTCCACAAAAAATTTTAAAATAAAAAAAAAATAATATTCAATTAAAATCATAAATTGACAATCCCCTTCATGTCACCTCTTTTCAATGACACTCGAGTCTCCAACTCGATTTAATTGACAGCAGTTATATATTCATGTAGCTTGACTGCTAATTATGATAACAGAATTAGAGCCAAATGAATTTAAAATTTATGTGAAAAAGTAATGCCACACGATTGGCTCTTGAATATTTTGCATAAAAATTAAATGCGTTTACTTCACCACTATGCTAATTTCATTTTTCTTTCAAGAAAAAAAAATGATAAAACAAATAACGAAAAAAATCTAGAACTTTTTTATTTTGCAATTAAATTTAAAAAATAAATAAAAAATACTGAGAATTTTGTAAACATCGAAAAAGTCTTAAAAAAGTCTTTAAAAAATAGTAAAATCCATTTTTTACATCATTTCTATTGTCTTCAGTGCCTCTAAAATTAATTCAGTGGTAAAAAGATAAAAAAAAGATGAATTTGCTCATTTTTATGTTTTTTTACAATAGAATATCTCGGAAACTAATGGAGAAACACGTTTTCCACTCGAATTTTTCTTCATAAAGAATTCCAAAAGATACAAAAAAGGATTAATTATGGTAAAAAAGGCGTGTATCTCCATTGTTTTTCGATATCCTTTTAAAAAATGAGAAGATCTCGTAATTTTTACCTGTTTCACAGATAGGAGAATATTTTATTCATTTTTACCAAAAATCCCTAAAAATCCCGAATTAACTAAAATCACTAGAATGTTCTCATTTTCTCGCTCGATTTCTTCTAGATTTCAACGAAAATCATTGAATTAGCGCAAATCCTTGAACGTCAAATAAAATTGTTTTTTTTTTAAATAAAATCACAACAAAAAATGACTAATCGCGAGAAATCCACTGATGACCTCCACTCGCCTTTTTTTCTTCTTTTTCCTCTAAAAAAAACTCCCACGCGTAAAACTCGACTACCGGAATTTTCTACGTCTCTCCGCTGTGTTAATGACCTTGGTATGCATGTATGTCATCAAGGTCATCCCGATAATATTTCATAATTTTTTCTTTAATGCGACGAAAAGAAAAAAAATTGTTCTCGAAGCACAAGTAAGGTGATATCGACAAGATCTGGAGCACGAAATACGTTTTGAAGCATGCACACGAGGCAATGTAGACGCCACCCACCCTTGACACCCACCCACTTTTCCCCTGGTTGAAGCCGCTTTTTTTTTGCTCTTCTCTCTTTTCCCTTTAACTATTTTTTTTTCTGTGCGTTCTAGAGGCTGAGGTATTTGCGTGTTATAACGGCTTCTTGCGTGCCACAACTTCTTGGGCACGCGCTTCGGCCTGTGTACTCATGTTCATTACTATACCGTTAGTGCAAGAGGAGGGGGAGGAGGGGGGAATGAAGAAATATTTCATTTCTCTCGCGAGATGAAACAAATAATTTTTTAGGATTTTTTTTTTCGTTAATTATTCATTTGAACGGGTTTTTTTGGAATATCTTAAAAACCGATGGATTTAGGGAAAATTGTGAGGATACCTTTTTTGTGAAAAATTTGATTCTGGACAAAAAAGGTCTCTTGAGATTTTTCGATAACTCTACTCGTTTCGGAGATCCTTTTATTATAAAATATTTTAATTTTTGAGTTTTTTTTTTTTTTTAATAAATTCGTGAAAAGTGTAAAAAATTTGGCTTTAGGTTCAGCTTTATGTTGTAATTTTTTTCGTTAATTAAGGCACATTTTGGTGAATTTACTATGTATTGAAATTTATCACAAATGCTAATATTAAGTGTCTGTGCGTTTGTAAAATACTTTAATGGAATTATTTATGTTGTGAGGAAAAGTGGGGCAAAATGGACATTGTAATGAAACAGTGGGAGATAAATTTTTTTCGATGATTCTATTGAAAATCTGAGAAAATTCTAGGCAAATAACAAGTGTCAGAATGAATTTTTTCATCATTTTTTAAGAATTTGATTTTTTTTTAGCATTTTTTAGGGGTAAAAAGGTTTCGAGTTTTGAAAAAATTCATTTTTTTCGAAGTATCTCCGGTTCTATTAGTCGTAGCGACATGAGACCGATTTTAAATGAAAGCTGAGATCATTTTCTATCGATTTATGTGGATTTGAATTCAAAAATATCGATTTTTCAGATAGTTATGGCAATTTTTGTGAGAAATCTTGATTATTAGGTTTTGCCCTATAAATGTATGAAAAATCGATATTTTTCAATCCAAAACCCCACAAATCGATGGGAGATGATCTCAACTTTCATTTAAAATCGGTCCCAGGTCGCTACTGCCAATAGAACCGGAGATATCTCCTAAAAATCGAATTTTCTCAAAAATCGAAAGGTTTTTACGCTTCAAAAGAGCAAAAAAAAACGAGTTCTCAAAAAATTGAAAAAAATTAATTCTGGCACTTGTTTCTCGCCTAAAGTTTCCTCAGCTTTTCAATGGCATCATTAAAAAAAATATATCTGCAATTTTTTCATTCATTTCAAGATTTTTTCATAATATAGGCATAAAAAACCAAATGCGTCCATTTTACCCCTTATGTCCGTTTTGCCCCACCTTCCCCTATATGTTCATATAATTAATTTTGTACTGCTTTTTTTATGTGATCCTGTTATTAGCTATAAACTGTCGGATCTCTAAACCAGTTTGAATAAATCAATGAATAAATGAATTTCCTTCACGAGCTCTGGATTATGAGAATAATCGAAAAATATCAAAAAATTATCTGCAACATTTTATTTTTTACTATTTAAGAATTTATCAGAATTGATGAATTTTTATTTTTCACTGAATATTTCAATGAAAATTAGAAAATTCATGAGGAACAGAGAATTAACTGCACGACAAAACGTTTTTTTTTTTTATCAATTCAACTGAGAATGAATGAACATGAAGCGAATTACGACAGTGTCAGAAAACATTGCACACTGACCCTGATGACATTAAACGATATTATCGTATTATTATTTTTTTCTTTCCTCATTTTTTTTTGCCCCTCTCTCGTTTTCTATTTTAAATTGACTTCTAATAATATATTCTTTTGAATTGAAAAACACATGATTCTGATAAAACTGGTTATTTTCCATTTTTTTTTTTTTTAGTTCAACGTTTATCTTTGAGCTTTACATCAACTTCTGTTGAATTTAGCGAAAAGTCAAACTCAATTGATATTTCAAGAGTTTCATAATAAAAATTTGATGAATTAAAAAATTGTTTTCAGTTTTTTAAAAATTGCTTTAAAATTGTTGGATTTTTGGGAATTTTTCAAGAGATTCTTTTTATAGAAAATTAAATTCACTACAAAAAATGTCTCTTGAGTTTTTTTCACAGAGTTTGATTCGAAAAAACATGGAAAAAAGACCAATTCCGCAACATTTGTATAAAAGCAAAAAAAAAGAATGACCCCAACCGAGGAATTCCGGGTTTTGTGTTATCAAATCAGTTTATTGTATATATATATTTTTGTTTCTCTTCTGTCCAAGGATTCACGTTCACTCGTGTCATGCAAATACAAACTACTTCATTTCTTTTTAATTCAATATTTTTAAATTTATCCCTTCCAATAGCTCTACCAGAAAAAAAATTCATGAACCAACAATAACAATAACAATTTTAAAAAACTGAAAAAATTATAATAATTCCGGTTTTATCTTGAATTTACTTTTTTCCTCCCTAGAAAAAAGGAAATTAGAATGAGGAAACAATATTAATATCCAACGGCTTCAGAAAAACAATTCCGGGATTTTATGTGAGCGATAATTCGTGAGTTCATTTAATTCCGACAACTAAAATAATTAAAAACAGAATAATTCAATTTTTTTGGCCTATTTCTTTGGGATCATCTCGAAAACTCATGGAGATACGCCCCTTTCCATATAACCTTTTTTTGTACATAATTTCAAGAGCTGCGAAAAAGGTTGAAACCTTGCTTGGGTATTCCATATTTTTTCCGAAATATGATTCCTCACTCTGCCGAGACCTAAAAGGCCATCGAAGATATTGATTTCTTGACAATTTCTTAGTTGTAAGTTTGGTGATTATCAATATTATGAAATGGTAGAGCAGAATTATGCTATCTCGTTTAGTTTCCGAGATATTCTCAAAAAATTGGAAGAACAAATAGATTTATTGGAAATGAGTCATTTTTCATCCAACTAATTTTTGAAGGTCACAGCCGCTTTTGTCTCGGATCATAACATCTCAGCAAAAATATCTGAGAAATTCTATCTTACGCAATAATATCTCATGCCAAAATGATCTCGGATTATAATATCTCATGGCAAATCTTGTCTCGGGAATTATATATCACGCAATACCATTTCATGACAAAATGATCCCAGACTATAATATCTCGTGACAAAAATATCTCAAAACGTGTCATGAGATATTATATTTTGAGGTCATTTTGCCATGAGATATTAGAGTCTGAGATCATTTTTGATCTCTTCATGATAAGATTTGCCATGAGATATATAATCTACACGGAGAGAATTTTTCAGTGTCTAGAACTAAAAAATATAGTAGAAAAAGGCCTTGACTATAATCATATAGTTAGTAAATATTGTGATCAGAAATATAAATTTTTTATTCTGAAAATGAATTTTTTAGCTTCAAGTATAATTATCAGATAGTAGACATGAGTATCAACTGTTGGTTTTCGTTATGTGAAATTTGATTTTCATAGCTGCAGTACAAAATTAGTTATGATACCCAAAAGAAGACAATTTATAATTTTTTTCTTTTTTATAACTTTCAAAGTTTTTTATAATTTCGTTTCTGCTAGGAAACTCTTCAGAAAAATCGGATATTAATGACAAATTTACAAAGATAGAATTTGAATTTACTCAATCATTAGTAAATCACATATGATTTAATCGATTCTGTTCTATTGCAGTCGAGCAATACTTCATAAAGTGTGGGTTATGATATGGAAATGGCTAACAGAACTAAAATATAATAATGCATATATTGTGCATCTTCATTCAATGCAGTGATCTCAAATAGTAATCCTAACATTATAATTCTGGGCGTGATAACTAGTTTGAAATAGTTGATTTTGACTTTGACTATAAGCAGATAGTCAGGGCAGTATGAAAAAATTCCCTCAGTGTATCTCGAGAAAATATGTCACGCAATAATATCTCGTGATCAAATGATCTCAGACTATAACATCTCATGACAAAAGGATCTTAAAATATAATATCTCATGATGAAATGATCTCAGACTATAATATCTCGTGGAAAATATCTCGAGAATTCTATCACAAACAATAATATCTCATTTAATGAAATGTTTTCTATTGAGATTATATTGATTATTTTGTCACGAGATGTTTTTCATTGAGACAATATTTACTGAGATACTTTTATTGAGATTAAATTGTCATGAACTATTTTTTGAGAATATCTCGAAAAATCATAAATATCCAAATTTTCCTCCAAAAATCCTTTCTTGCAGTAAATTTCAAGAGCTACAAAAAAATATTAGCCCAAAATCACCCTATCTCGTTTATTTTCCAAGCTACTCTTATAAAAACTGATGACAAGAAAAAAATAGATAATAATTCTTGTTTTATCCTCAATGAATTTCTCGCTAAAAAAAAAAGAGAGAAATTAGAATGAGAAAATAATGTTAATATCCACCGTTGGCTTCAGAAAGACAATTCCGGGATTTTGTGACAAATAACACAGTCACCGATGGGTGGAGTGTGGGGGGGGGGGGGGGGCGGCGCGCGAGGAAAATGGGTGGGTGGGAGGAATCGATTACGAAGCTCGGGCACGAAGTCGCATTAATCAGCGATAACGTCTACCCAACGGCTCCGCAAGTTAGACAAAGATATTAAACAGTTTTCGTTGATGTGAATGAGAGAGAAAGATTGCAATACAATGGATGTGTATGCATAGTTTTCGAGGAAGGCCGGGAAATGACTCGACTCTGCCAACTGTATTTGTATACAATTTCACTCTCTCTCTCTCTCTCTCTCTCTCTCTCTCTGTATTTGTATGTCCTCTTGTCCCTTTTACTTGACTAATCCAAATGGGCTCTTTTGTCGGACGAAATAACCATACCTAACTTCTAACGCATGATAGATTACTGTGACTCTCCTACCTGTCTTCTATAACTCAATTTTTGAGTTACAAATTTTTTTTCGCATTGTTTTTTGCAGCGCTGCGAGAATTTTAGAGATGGAAGGAGGTTAGTTCGGAGTTTCCGGAGGATTTTGCAGCTGAATATCTCGGTAAACATGGGAGATAGGGGGGTAATTTGTGGGACACAAATGTGAGTTGGGGGAAGAGGAATAAGTTTTGTATTTGCACTTTTTGCGGGGGAAGGGTACTTAGAGAGATATAGGGGAATGAAAAGATCCTCCAAGTAGATGGCGCAACGGGAGACTTGTGGCTTTCATTTTTGAAGACGATTATCTCGGTAAATATGGGAGATAGAGAAAAAGCTGATATGACCAAAAGTGTTCATTTTTTCAAGACTAATAAAATTGATTTCTATTTAATTTGAGGTTATGTGGGATATTTGAACCAAATAAAATAAATTGTAAATGTCAATCTTTACATTTATTTCCAAAATTCGCTGATCAGGAGCTTTTTCAGGCTCTTCAGATAAATATAAGTTGTCATAATAAAATATACACAATAAAAATTGAGAAACTCCAGAGAATACTCCAATTGCTCTTTCACACTGTTCATCTTCAATTAACTGTAATACTCCACTAATTCACAACATTCAAAGACAAAGACTCAATAAATAAGTACATAAATTAATTAATTAATTAATTGACCGGTTGTGACTAAATCTGTAAGCGTGTGAAGACTAGAATAACTAGACTAATATTGATTTCTATAATTTCTTTGTATTTCCATTATTTACAGAGATTTTCAAAGTCGAAATTTTTTTAGATTTTCGTTGGTGTTTTGGATTATCGATTTTCAATTGCGAATATCTCGGTAAATAATTGAGATACGAAAAAAACACTTCAGACCAAATTTGTTGGACTTGAAGAGACGAACATTTTTTGTATCCTCATTTTTTTCTGTACTTTCTATATTCTTCACGTAGAGTCCAGTCGAATAATAAATCTCACAAAATACGATAGTCACGTTTTCTCCTCGATTTTTTTTTAATTGCGCAATTAACCGACACAGTCAGTCAAAAATATTTGTCATCAGTTTGATCCGTTATGTTTTGAAAATGAAAAACATTCCTCTGTTATCTTCAGTAAATCAAATAATTGCTCAAATATTAACGATATTTAATTACGTCGTTAAGTCAAATGAGTTAATTTCGAGAAATTTTCGTCGTAATTCTCGAATTTTATGGGTAAATGAGAAATTTATCATAGTCAATTTATTTACCTTTGGCTCTCGTCAATTTTATGAACAAATGTATTTCAAGACACTTGTGATCCACTTGTTATTCCCAAAATCCTGGAATTTTTCGCAAAGTAAAAAAAAACAATTTCTAGAAATTTCTTATCACTCTTCAAGACATAAAAAAAGAGATAAAAAATGGAGAGACAGAAGTGATAAATATTAATTGAAAAATCCATTAAAGATAATAATAATATTAATACGAAAATGATTCATTCATTTATTCATTAAATAATTAATTTTTCATGAAAACCGTTAATTTTCCTTTTCTCATGGCTTCATTACCTTTTGAACATGGAGATTTATGACTTCTCTTCCTCTATCAGCTGTTTAAAAAACCGTAAATAAATGAATAAAAGAAATAAATTAAATAACTCCTTACATTGCAAGTAAATTTCCTCTAATAATCGATGAATCACTTGAATTTCCATAAAATCCATGAGTCATCAAAAGAGTGTAACACTTTAATTATCAAGAAAAAAAAAAGAAAAAAAAAAGTTTAAACATTATTGTTCGCGGAAGATGTTTGTGCAATTAAATGTTAATTCTTTGAAGCAGCTCGTAAATTATTTATCCTGAATTAAAAAATAATTCAATGATAATCCATGAGTTCATTTAATTTTTGCAATTAAAATAATTGAAAACAAAAATAAATTGTTTTTTTTTGCCGATCTTTCCTTGCCAAATATCTCGGAAAATAATGGAGATACGCCCTTTTTTCGTGAATTCATTTTGTAGAGCATTTCAAGTACCAGATGAAAAAATCAGCATAAAATCGCTTTATCTCGTTTATTTTCCCGAGATATTTTCCTAAAACTGATGACAAAAAAATTAATTTCTCCAATTTTATTTTTTTTTGCTATTGAAAACTTCGAGAATATCTCGGATATTAAACGAGATATGGCCACTGTGCCCTGGCCCTTTGTGTAGCTCTTGAAATTCTCTACAAAACGAGATTAGAGTAAAAAGGGCGTATCTCCATTAGTTTTTCAAAATATTTTCAAAAAAAAAGCAATAAAAAAAAAAATTAACAAATATTTTAAATTTTCGCAACTAAATTTTCGGTAAATTCCTCGAAAAAGAAGGCAAAGCTGCCCTATCTCGTTTAGTCACCGAGATATTCCAAAAAAATTGAAAAAGAATAGAACCATCCTATTTTACCGCTCTGCTCCAAAAATCCTTAAATTTCTCCGAAAAACAAAAATATAAAAAACCCTCGAATTACTTTGTTGATAAAAGTCAAGAGCATCCTGCATGCACACTTGGAATTTAGCTCGAGGGCGAATGCTTTTCTCTGTCACCCAGTGACCCCCTCGTACTAGGAAGTACCAGGAACTGTTTATAGATTGTATAGACGGTTGCTATAGCATGGAGGTGAAGCTTTAGGCAGCTCAGTGTTGTTAGACCTTCGTATTCCCCAGTGCAGTGTCAGTAAACCATCGCCCTCGGTCCGATAATCCCTCGAAAATGTTGATTTTCGGCTTTAAAAAAATGGGTAGTCGCTCTTGAGCCCTAGAAGCCCCTGGAAACAGAGGTAAAACTCAAGTGCAAGTGTTTAAGAACATGTGGACCGGTTTCTGACCGTGAAAAACCGGAAATGGACAAGAAAATGATCGAGAATTGACCGTAAAAATGAAGCTGCTGCTTTTCTTCTACTCCCCAGCATGAACTAAAGTCGAAAAACTAATATCTGACACAAAAATGACCGGAAAATCTTCTAAACGTTCTAATTAACGTCCGGAATCGATCCGGAAGCGGTCAGTAACCAGTCAGAAGTGGTCAGGAATCAGTTAAAAGCGGTCAGAAACCAGTCCAAAACAGTCAGAATCCCTCAAAAATCACTGAATGGGTAACGTCTGTAATTTCCGTAAGCGTGACAGTCAGGTAAACGCTGGCTCAATACTGGACCGTGTGATAAGTCAAGCAAGCAACGAGGATCAATGCCTTCTCTATCGTTTAGCGAATTACAAAAAAGGCGGCGAGCTCATTGACGCTTACACACGTGGTGGTCAAAGCGAAGTGGAGAGACTGATCAAAGGACAATTTGGCATATTGATGTACTGCGATGGCAAAGGACAGATAATAAATAGGGCGGAATATCTCAGATGGAAATTCCGGGATTTGGAACAAGTGGTGCTACCTATTGAGGCGTCTTTGAGCAGATTCGATCCATTAGCACAATGGAATGATCATGAGGCATGCTGGCAAATGCAGTATAGAGGATCACTCGGGGAAACACTGCTTCATGTCTTAATTATTTGTGACACAAGGAGTCACACTAGAATTGCTCGTATTTTATTGAAGTGCTTTCCAAGATTAGCTATTGATGTTGTTGAGGGCGAGGAGTATCTCGGTGCTGGTGCACTTCATCTTGCTATTGCCTACAATAATAATGAACTTGTGCAGGATCTTATTGAGGTGGGGGCAATTGTCTCGCAGAGAGCTATTGGCAGCTTTTTTCTGCCAAAGGATCAACAGGGTCAGAGACCTGTTAGAAATACGGACTATGAGGGATTGGCTTATTTGGGAGAATATCCACTTGCTTGGGCTGCGTGTTGTGCTAATGAGAGTGTTTATAATCTACTGCTAGACTCCGGGGCTGATCCTGATGATCAGGACTCTTTTGGCAATATGATCCTGCATATGGTGGTCGTCTGTGATAAACTCGTGAGTCTCGGAAATTTGGGGAGAGTGGGGCTTCTCTTGGGAATTGTTTGGTTTAGAGGAAAATAGCCGGTAGTGATGGGTGATCTCCGAAAAAAATCGATTCTTGAAGAATCGATCTTTAGAAAATACGATTATTTGAAAATCGATTTTTCAATTAAAAAAATCGAAACGTGAAAATCGACGAATCGATTTTGTTCAATAGAAATAAATATATATGTATATGTCAACTTCCGATCGATCAGTCTCAATATCGATTAATTGAATGCGATATCTCGCACTGAATTCGAGAATCGATTTCTTCTAAGAAATAATGGAAAAATCGATTAATTGAGTTTCTTAAAATCGCTCAAAAAATAGATTTTTAGGAAAAAAGAATCGATAATCGATGTTACAAGATCAATTAAAAATCACCCATCACTAATAGCAAGAGAGCTTTTTTGTAGAGCAAGAAATTGTGTAAAAAACAAGTTTCTTGATATTTTTTCAAAAAACTCGAATTTTTTTGAGACATTGGCAGTTTTATAGATTTTGAGTCTTACTGAATCGAAAATCTTATGAAAATCGAATTTTTCCATTTTTTTCAATAGAAATCTTTGAAAATTTCTGTTTACAATCAATTTTAAATGACCGATTTCAATGAGTAATTCACTCAGTTTCAATTTGCATTTAATTTTATTACTACACTGAAATATTTAAAAAAAAAATAAAAAATTCACACTCTAAAAAGTCAATTTTTTCAAGAAAATCAATTCTTGATTTTGCCATTTTTCCATCAAAAATTCGACATCAAATATTTGCTTCCCTCAAAAAAAGAAAAAAAAATTCTCTCCAAAAATGGAGCAAAATTCCATCCAATATATTCATAGATAGTTTATTTTATCCCTCTTTTTTTCGGCGTCAGAAAAAAAAAATCAGAAAATATAAAAGATAAAAAATAAAAAAAATGAAAATATGTACTGTTGGATGGTGACAGGATATGTTCGGGTATGCCCTCCGTCATCCAAAATTTCCAGCACGGAATGGAATCGCCAACAATGCTGGATTTACACCGCTAACGCTTGCCTGTCAGCTTGGACGTGCCGAGGTATTTCGTGAAATGTTAGAGCTATCTGCACGCGAATTTTGGAGGTACAGCAACATAACGTGCTCTGCGTATCCGCTCAATGCACTGGATACACTTCTTCCCGATGGTAGAACAAGTAATTTCACTATTTTTTTTTTATTTTATTTATTTTTTTTCCTTTATTTCACGTGAATTTCAGATAAATTCGGAGATTCTTTTGAGAATATCTCGGAATTGAGTGGGTTTAGGGAAAAATGTCAAGAAATCTCTTTTGTAGAGAATTTCAAGAGCTACAAAAAAGATTTCTTGATAAATCCTCGTAAAACCTCGTTTTTTCAGAGATCCCCTTGAAATAAACTTTCAAGCAATTTTTAAAAAATTTTTTCAAGGAAAAAATCAATAATCAATATTTGCTTTCTTTTTTCGAAAATATCTCGGAAACCAAGAGAGACACGAAAATTTTGGAAGAAACCTTTTTTGTAGAGGATTTTAAGAGCTACAAAAAAAGTTTCTACATAAAAGGGCGTATCTCCATTAATTTCCGCGATATTATCATAATAATGATTGAATTCCCAAATTCCTTCAATTTTTCTAAAAAAAAGTGTCAACAATAAATGAAATAATTTAATTATATGATCTTCAGAAAAAAGTGGCCATCCACAAAAATAGATTAATTGAAATAGACAAGTCAAACAAAGAGAACAAGAGCTCAATGAATTCAATAATTCAATTATCAAAATCCAATCATCCGTAATAATTGAAACGTGAATTTCTAAAACAGTCTCGTATTAATTCTTCACATTGGGAAAATAGTCTTAATTGAGAAAATGATTTTGCAGTTCAATTCAGATCTCTCCCAGTTTCGTGAAACAATAATCGGATTATATTACTCGCTTCTCCTTCTCATCTAGAGATCATTCTATCATAAGAGGATAAATTCATCAGATCCATTAGACTGTACAGTTATTAGTTGGAGCATCGAGCATTAATCAGTTTCTCAAAGTGATTAGCTTCATTGTTACTGGGATATTTGAATTTTCAATGAATGAGCTAATTATTAGTTGCGAACTTTGATAAAAAAAAAAATCTGCTTTGTGCTCACTTTTTTTTTTAAATCCATATTTTTCCACAATTTGAGATTTCTGAAATTAGATTCACAATGATTCTTATAATTTTGAAAATTATTTTGAAAATTTTGAATTTTTCTCTGGAAATGTCGAAAATTATTTCGAAAATGTTGGAAATAATTTCGAAAAATTCGAAAATAATTATGGAAATTTTAAGAATTATTTATAATTTTTTGACAATTATTTTCGGAAATTTTGAAAAATCATTTTAAAAAACCTTGTATCCCCACATTTTTCTAAGAAAATTAGTATTTTTTCCACAATTTCAGATTTTCCAGGATTTTCAGAATTATTTTGAGAATTTTTATTATTTTTTTTTTAATTCTAAACTTTCTCTTGAAAATTTGAAATATTTAGAAATAATGTTAAAAAATTTTAAATTTTGAAAAATTATTATCTATTTTTTTTAAGAATTTTCTCAAATTGAACTCCTGCAAATTTTCTTTTCCCTATTTTTTCTTTCAATTTTCCTTAAAAAAACCAAGTTACTAATCGTTTTTTTTTCTCAATTATTAACTAACTTTTTTTTTCCTTGAAGATTGGAATTCTGCACTTTTTATAATTCTAAATGGAACAAAAGAGGAACATTTAGACATGCTCGATGGTGGAATTATTCAAAGGCTACTTGAGGAAAAATGGAAGACCTTTGCACGAGTGAGTGATCAATATCGCCGTTTCTTTCTTCAGCAATAAAAAATGAGGAAAAATAATAATCTGAGTAATTTCTTTTTGCTTGGGGTACTAAAAAAAAAAAAAAAAAAAAAAGTTGCAGTTTCTCAAGCGTCTTATCATCCTCGTATTTCACCTTACAACATTGTCACTCGCTGTTTATCAACGTCCAGCCGAAATGGATGCTGAATTAATGGCATGGCCAGATGAATTAAGTGACATTGGTAGAATAATTGCTGAATGCATTACTGTACTTGGAGTTGTTGGATATATTCTCCTGCAGTTAGGTGGAGAAATTGTTAATATTGGACCGATATCATTTCTCAAACAATTGGTAAGTTTTCTCATAATTGTAGTTAATTGTTCTTTTGCTTCCGAATGGAAGCTATGTAATCATCGGAATTTTCGATTGCAATTTTTTAAATAAAAGATACTTAAAATGGTCTAAATAGAGAAAAAATGATATTTTTAGCGCATGTCTGTGTGTGCATAAAAGTCTCAATTACAGCAAAACGGTTTAATAGAAAAATTTCATATTTTGTGGAAAACTTACTCTCGACGAAGTCTATTTTTTAAGCTTTATTTGAAGAGAATCCGATCGCTACTTTTTGAGATATGTCCATTTTTCGAAAATCAGTTTTTAATGGAATTTCTGGAAACTATTCAACTGATGTTATTTATACTCATATATTATCTCGAGAGTTGTATCAGTTAGATGCCTGTCAATTTTGAGCTTATTTGCATAATTAATTCTCGAGTTATTGCCATTTTAATGAATTTTTCAGAATTCGATATTTTGATGATGGTTTGAAAAAAGTTGTATCACTTCCATGCGGAAGCATATTGCTGAAATATTAGCAGAAAGAGCTATATCAGTTGGAAAGCAATACTATTATCCACTTATTTTTAAATTAAATCTTCCAAACCCAAAAAAGGTTCCTTTAAAGGTACATGAATTATGGACTTATTTAAAAAACACAGTATCTATCTATAGATCTGTCTATGAACATTGGTATGCATAATGTTATAGGAGAGACCGGGGCAAAATGGACCTGCCTATTAAAATTATTCGTGATTTTTTTTGACATCGAAGGGCTCTTCGAAAAATTTTCAAAAAATTCACTAACAATTTTCACATATTGAAGCATTTTTTCAAATTTTTTCAGATTTTTACACAAAGCCTTTTAATTCGATTTAATTCTCTACAAAGAAAGTCTTCTGGTGAATTTTCCTAAATCCAACAATTTCCAAGATATTCTTTATTAAAATAAAATCGTCATTTTCCACTAGAAATAAAATCTTTGAAATGTGTAATTTGTAATTTATTGCAGTAATTTCAATCGTCATTTGTAATTGTAATTTTAATTGTAATTGTAATTTATCGCATTATGACTCTAGGCAAAACGCCCATCAGAGCCAGATGAAGGTATATGAAATATTATATAATTTATTGAATCTTAATGCATTAGTGATTGAACAGTGATCATTATTCTTTGAGTTAACATAATAATTCAAATAGTTTCATGTGAATTTCAATAATTAGTAATTCTCCAGTATTACAGAGCAGCTAATAGAATTCTGAGTAAAACACATTGAGTTTAGAGTCATTAAACAGCTTTTTCCCAGTATTTTACTGTTTTTTTCCAAATATCTCCTAAGCGAATGAGTTTATTAAAAAAAAGTCAAGAGCCCTTTATTGCAGATAATTTAATTCCCTACAAAAAAAGGTCTTTTCACACTTCCTATTCTCAAAATAAAATCATAATTTTTGCACTAGTCCAAAAATCTTCAATACGTTTTCTCCACACTTTTTCCAAAATATCTCAAAAGCCATCGTTTCTACAAAAAAATGTCAAGAACCCTTTTTTGTAGCCCTCAAAATTCCCCACCAAAATGGTCTCTACACATTTTCCCCTAAACCCTCTTGTTTCTGAAATCCCTTTAAAAAACTAGAGCTACAACTCTCAGCCATCTGCGACAAAGTTGAAAACTGTTTCTAATTACTCAAAAAATGTCAAACACACCTGGAAAAAAAGAAGCAGAGGGGAAAAAAAAAAGGAAATTGAAAAATCTGAAACGATCAATCGCTCCACTCGAGCGAATCGTTCGCCACCGATCAATTTGCTCTGACTCACGAGTCAAGAGGTTTTAACGGTCGAGAAAAAATGGGGGGAAAAAAAAAAGAGAATGAGGAGGAAAAGAAGAAAAAAAAATAACAGAAGGAGGAATAAATAAATGATGGAGGATTAACTATGTTCACAAGAGTAGAGGTCACGTCGATTGCACGATTGTTACATCAGCCAACGTAATACAAATTGTACAATCAAACGATTTACAACCAGGAAGAAAATAACTTCATTGTAACACACGCGAGACCAATCCTTGAAGTGAACAATAATCATCATTTTTATGTTTTTTTTTTGTTTTTTATTATTTTGTAGCTGTGATTTTTATTGTTCTTCTGTTGCAGACACATGAACCAGCTAAATTTATATTTGTTATCAGCAATCTTCTCATACTTGCTTGCATACCGTGTCGTTTTGCTGGTAATAGACATGCAGAGGATGCTATTCTTGTTGTCGCTGTACCAGGATCATGGTTTTTACTCATGTTCTTCGCTGGGTAAGAAAAACAATAAAATTGTAATAATAATGAAAAAAAAATTATCTTTTTTACGTTTGAAAAAAATTGAAGAATTCTATTGATTTTATCAAAATTTGGTTATTTTGTTTTTTTATATATACATATATGAATAAATATATAGAGGATGAGTGTGAAAGATTTTTTTTTTTTTTAAATAAAAATCTCATTATTTTGGGAATTATTTTCAGAGTATATTTTTGGATTTATCTTACTGTTTTTTTTTCTTCTGGAGAAATTCGAGTGGAAATTTTGGAGGTCAGTAGAAGAACAATGGGGTAAAATGGGTATTGTAATGAAACGGTTTATGGTAGAATTTTTTTGATGATTCCATTGAAAAGCTCGGAAATTTTAGCATGAAATTTTTTTTTTGTCTTTTTTTTTAACTTTTTAAAAAATTGACGACTCTGACTGAAAATTAAATGATCGAGATGACGCAATTTCTTCCTGATTTTTTTTCTGTACATTTTCAAATTTCTTATGGAAAGAAGGCTTTGAGCAAAAAAGGTGTATTTCCAATAGTTTCTGAGATAGTTTAGGAAAGAATTTAAAATTTCTAGAGGGAAGAAATTCGCAAAAAAATCAGAAATGCCCAAGCGAAATTCTAATCCGCGACTTTTGGATTTATTTCTATTTTTGTTATCATCCATAATGATGAATATTAACTTTTGAGGTTTTGATTAGAAATATTAGACAGATGAATAAATAGAAGAAGTCAATTTTTGCTTCCGCATGGAAGCTATGTAATCATCAGAATTTTCGATTATAATTTTTTCAATAGAAGATACTTAAAGTGATCTAAATAGAGAGAAAATGATATTTTTAGCGCATGTCTGTGTGTGCATAAAAGCCTCAATTACAGCAAAATGGTTTTATAGAAAAATTTCATATTTTGTGGAAAACTTCCTCTCGACGAAGTCTATTTTTTAAGCTTTATTTGAAGAGAATCCGATCGATACTTTTTGAGATATGTCTATTTTCCGAAAAACAGTTTTTAATGGAATTTCTGGAAACTATTCAACTGATATTATTTCTACTCATATATTATCTCGAAAATTATATCAGTTAGATGCCTGTGAATTTTGAGCTTATTTCCATGATTAATTCTCGAATTATTGCCGTTTCGAGGAAATTTTTAAAATTTGATATTTTCATGATGGTTTGGAAAACGTTGTATCACTTCCATTCGGAAGCATATTACTAAAGTATTAGCAAAAAAAGCTATATCAATTGGAAAACCATACTTTTATCCACTTGTTTTTCTTTACTGTAATAGCAGAAGTGAAATTTTGAATTTATATTATTTAAAGAGGCTTCGATGGTTTTTTTTAGAAACCTGAACTCTACATATTAATAAAAAGAGAAAGGAAGATATTCTATTGAGAATAATCCCAAAAATAAGTAAATTCCTCTTATTTTACCTTTTTACAACTGAATTGACCCCTTCATCATCAATTCAAAGCCCTAGCATTCAATGATTCTCCCATAGAATCAATCTCTCTCAATTCCTCCCCAAATCCGAAAACCTAACGACCTAATTTCCTCCCCCACAACTCGATTAACCACTCACAATAGCCTCCCCTCATTTTTTTATTTTTTTTCATCACTCATAACCTGCCGAAGCCGAGCATTGAAATCATCAGAATCACCCTATCACAATATCCAACCGATTGACAGTGGCATGACAGACGTAAACAGATAGACTGATCACTCAATTCGTTGAATTTTACGTGGAATTTTATGGAAATTCAATGGAGGTATGAAAAATTCATTGAGTAACACATAAATTGATGGGAGAATTGAAAATTGAGGAATTTCGAAATTTACATGATTTTATTCGGAAAAAATCAGCCTCCCCCCTCCCAATTTGATATTTTCCAAAACTTTCCAGATTTTTCCGCAATTTTTTAGAATTGTCCAAACTTGAATTTTGGAAACTTTCCTTTTCCTTTTTTTCCCTTCACATGATTTCTCTCAAAAAATCAGGATTTTCTCTCAATTTGAGATTTTCCATAATTTTATCAAATTGAACTCCAGCAGTCTCCCTTTCCCCACATAATTCCCCAAAAATCATGATTTCACCCTCATTTTTTATTTTCCACGATTCTTCAGGATTTCCCAAAATTTTCCAGAATTATCCCAAATTGGACTCCGGCAACTTTCCTTTCTCCTCTTTTTTCATACACATAATTTCTCTCGAAAAATCAGGATTTTTCCCAATTTCTCTAAATTGAGAGAAAATCGGGAAAATGTGATTTTCCAGAATTTTTCACTATTTTCTCAAAGTGAACTCCAGCAATCTTCCTTTCCCCACATAATTCCCGAAAAATCAAAATTTTCTTCTGATTTCGTATTTTCTCCGATTTTCCAGAATGTTCCGAAATTTTCCAGAATTATTCAAAATTGGACTTCGGCAACTTTCCTTTCTCCTTTTTTTTCATCCACATAATTTCCCTCGAAAAATCTGGATTTTTTCTCAATTTTTCCAAATTGAAAGAAAATCTGGAAAATGTGATTTTCCAGAATTTTTCACAATTTTCTCAAATTGAACTCTAGTAATCTTCCTTTCCCCACATAATTTCCCAAAAATCAAGATTCTTCCCCAATTTCATATTTTCCACGATTTTCCACAATTTTCCATTATTCCCAATAAAAACCACAAATGAATACTACGATATCAATTTTTCCTAATTTTTCCTCATTTTTTTTCATCACTCATGATGTGTCAAACTAGAGCATTGAAATCATCAGAATCACCCAATCACAATATCTCCATCCCGATTGACATTGACATGACAGACGTAAACAGATGGACTGATCATTCAATTCGACATGATCTGTCTCGTTCCATTTCAAGACTAGACATTCCCATGAGGTAAGGGGAGAGGAGGGGGGGGGGGGGGGGGGGGAGAACTATGAATAGAGTATGGGCAGTGATTGTTTGGAAGTCAGTTGTTTAGTGGAGGATTATTATCTTGAAATGTCCATGATCTGATGATGATGAAGAGTCATCGATTAATAATTCACTCAATCTGCCAACGAGCCATGTGGCATCAATCGAGACCAGAAGGGGGAAGAAGGGGGGGGGGTGAAGAGGGGGTAGAAGGTAAGGGGATGGAGAATACTCGTGTATCTTCAGTCTGTACTTCCATCCTATCGTAGATATAGACGTCCTCTATTCTCCTCAGCAATTTGAATTACATCCGACAATTGAATGGGAGAAATTGGCGATTAATCTGGTAAATTTTCCAATCGAGTACCTCATTATTGGACTTGAGAATTTTTATTTGCTGTTAATTGAGGATATTCCAAGATTTTTTTTTTTTCTGTGAAGAAGTGGAAAAGTTTTTTTTTCTTGACTTTCTATTAGTTTTTGGGGAATATTTTGGAGTTGAAGGGGAATAGAGGAATTTTTATGAAAAAAATTTTTTTTTTGTGAGAATTCCAAAAGCTACGAAAAAGGTTACTAGCGAAATTGCTCTATCTCGCTTAATTTTCGAAATATGCAATAAATAATGATCGATGAGATGACGATTCAAGTAAAAATGATCGATTTTTCAAAGTTGGATCTGACTTCTATAGACTATCGACTCTATTTCGAATAAATCTCCAAAAATCCCATTTTTTCCAATTTTTCAGAATTTTCCTAGAATTTTTCATCAAATTGTTAACTAAATATTCATAATTAAACTCCCCATTTTCCTTAAATTTCTAGTTTTTGTTGGATATCTCGGAATCTACGCGAGATAGCGCAATTTTTCTAGAAACCTTTTTTACAACCCTCCTTCTCCTCTACAAAAAAGGTCTCTACCAAAATGTCTCTATCTCTTTAATTTCCCAAAATATTAAAAAAAATCGAACAAAAACGAGATCCATCAATTTCCGACACCTGCAGCGTTTCGCAGCGCTCTCATTGGTCTAACAAAATAAGAATTACACCCTTGCCCTATGACGTCATTGACCGCCAAAACTGTTGGCAAAAATTCTTTCGTCCACTTATCATTTTCTTTTCTCTCATCCTTTTATTTCTTAATTTTCTTTTATGATACATCTGTCGCCTCTCTCTCAAGCCACCAATGACGTCAAAGTACCTGGACGACAGTTGAATGAAGGTTTTGAAGCATCCTCGGTTGAGCATAGAGGAAAATGAACGGCTGTGACATACCAACACATGCAGAGACAAACACGAGGACAAAAACACACACATGTATATATATATGAATATACATACACACAGACAGTGATAACTCACAGCTCCGAGGAAGAATCGTTGACGTGATTGGCATATCAAATCACTGGAGTCAGGAGTGTTGGGAAAATTTCGTTCTTTTTTTTCTCTTTTTCTCCTTTTTTTAGTAAAGTTTTCAAACAAGTTTTTCGGTTTTATATTTTTTGCATGACAAATTGGAGGTACAGTAGATTTTTTGGATTCTCTTGATTGATTGATTGTCAAGGAACTTTTGGGTATTATGGATTTTTTTTTTTTCGTTGGTTTTGGATGGAATTTGAGGGAAATTGGGTGGAGTTTTACGAATTATTCGAGATGAAGGATTTTTGATGATTTTAATGGGAATTTTAGGAGAATTGAGGTGAGAAATTGGTGTTTTAGGGTAATACGAGCAATGGATAGACGGGTGGAGAAAAATTGGGGTTTATAGGAGCGTAGAAAATAGGCAAATCACGTGATGAAACTGCAGAAAGGAGCGACAAATGGAAAAATAAATAATGAAACGTTAAAAATCAATTAAACTTGGATTGTGAAGAAATAGTTAATGAAAATCGGGAAAAAACTGGAATATACTCCAAACTCCCAATGAATGGACAGTAGTGAAAATCGCAGTGCCATTATTATGAATTTTGATCAATTTCAATTGGTATGTGATCAAAAGCGCATAAATTTAAAAAAAACATTATTTAGGATCTATCGGTTCCCCCTAAAATTTCTCCATTTCGACAAAATCGCCACCCACAATCCCACCCCTCAATCCCCAAAACCCCAAAATTCACCCCCATCCAAAAAGCCCATCATAAATTGTCCATCATTCCCAATAAAACCACAAACGAATATCACAATATCAATTGAATTTTACGATGAAATCAATTCTCCCATTTTCCCCAAAACCCTCGAATTTTCAAAAAATCCCTAAAAAATGCCAATCTCCCAAAAAAAAAAAAAACAATTCTCAATTCCTAAAAATCCCCAAATTGACCCAGAACTACCCCCCCCCCCCCCCAAATTGTCCATCGTCCACCCTTTTCCCCTCCAATTGAACCCAAAATATCCCGAAATATTTTACAAATTCTCAAACTTCCCCCAAAACCCTCGAATTTTCAATAAATCCCCGAAAAATGCCAATAAAATCTACCAAAGAGAAAACAATTCTCAATCCCTAAAAATCCCAAAATCCACTCAAGAACCCCCCCCCCCCCCCCATCCCCCCTAGATTGTCCATCGTCCACCCCTTTCCCCCCCTAATAGACCTTAAAATATACCCATAAATTCAAAAATTCCTAAAATTTTTTCCTAATGCCTCAAAAATTCAAGAAAAATCCCAATAAAATCCCCTCAAAAAAAACCCAATTCCCAATCCCTAACAATCAGAAAACCCCAAAAATCTACCTCCCCCCCCCCCCCCCACTCCAAAAAACCCCCCATCATAAATTGTTCATCGTTGCCGATAAAACCACAAATGGATATCGCGATATAAATTGAATTTTACGATAAAATCAGTTGAACATGCACAGATAGAAGGGCATCTGCCCCCTCCCCCTCCTCTTCCTCCATCCCTCCCACCCTTCAGTATTCTCCCCAGCACGTTATTAATCAACACAACGCGTTGCATTTGGACGTTTAACATAAATCGTAACGCAGCACTGTGTATTTGTGTAACCAACCTCCCCCCCCTTCTCCCCCTTCCCAATATATGTACTACCACGATGTGAATCTAGTTGGCATAAATGCATGGATACCCAAAGAGAGACAGAGACAGAGAGAAGAGACGTATATTACATAGCCGTGACTATTTTGGAGTTTGGTGGATAGTGGAAGAGAAGGATGTTACAAAGGTAGATTAGTAGAGTATAGAGATATATTTGTATCTGTATACATGTGCACAGGGAGGGAGGGAGGGAGGGAAGGGGCTAATGGATGGAAGTGAATGGAGAATTTTGATTGGCCATCGATCCAACTGCATTTAGTCTAACCAACAGAGAATTGCCTAATCCATGATAATGATAATGATAATAATGAGGAGGAGGGGGGGGGGGGGGGGGGAGGTTTGTACTGGTCATTTGGTAATGGTACACAAGGGAAAGGATTCCAGGGCTTTTACACCCCCCCCCTCTTTCCCCCTTTTACCCCCCCTGCACTTTAAACAATGGGCAAATGATAGGACTGGACCTTTATCTGTTCACAGAGCTGTACGGTTGACTGGGCCGTTCGTCACTATGGTCTACAGCATGATAACTGGTGATATGCTGACTTTTGGAATTATCTACATGATTGTACTATTTGGATTTTCCCAGTCTTTTCATTTTCTTTACAAGGGATTTCCGAGAGTTGGAGCATCACTGTACCACTCGTATCACTCAACGTGGATGGCACTGTTCCAGATTACACTTGGGGATTATAGTGTGAGTGTGTTTGGGAAGGGGGGGGGGGGGGGGGGGGTTGGATGTGATGCTGGAGTCGACTTCTTGTTTGGTGTAATCGAATTAACTTTTTTTGCTATCATTCACGAGGGAATATTTGGGAGACTATTGGAGATACGCCCTTTTTTGAACTTTCGTGATTTTTGGAGGGGATTTTGAGAGTTAGAGAGAAGGATTTAAGGAGAAATTGCTCCATCTCGTTTAGTTTCAGAGATATTTTTGAGGATAAATGAATGATGAAATGAAAATCCGTAGTTCGGAGGTAAAAAAATTGGATAAATCGATTTATTTCTTGGGAATATTTTGAAAACTATTAGAGATCAGTGATCGGCAAAAAAAAATGTATCTATTTTCATTACATAATTTTTCTAAAAAATTAGTGATTAGCCGGAAAAAATTAGCAATTTTTCTGAAAAATTAGTAGTTAGCCAACAAAAACGACTAATTTTCGGCACTTTTCGTTAATATAATAATGTACCGTGTACTAATACCATTTCTGTTGACTCTAGTCAATTGACTTCAAGTACGATCGATTGCTTAATTCAACTACTTATATTCATTTTCAAAACATTCTACTCAATGTAACTAGAGGGAGAAAGGGCATAATAATGAAATCCGAAAGTAGAATAAAAGGAAAAGAGAAATAATGTCACATTGACAACTTTTCAGAAAAAAATAATTAATAATAACAAATTGTTTAGGAAAATTATTGTTTCTTTTGTCCAATTACTAATTTTGTGGAATTTTTTAAAGGGATTAGTAACATTTCCTTACTAATCATTAATTTTCAAGAGTAATTAGAAAAATTTTCTCACTAATTAGTAATTTTTTAGAAAAATTAGTATTTTTTACAATTAATTATTAATTTTCTGATTTTTTTTTTTTTGGCTAATTTCCATGAGTAATTAGTAATATAATCGAAATCGTTGACACATGCATTGTTTTAGCTTGAAGATTTTTTCGAGAAATATTAGAAAATTACGAGAATGTTTTGAAGAAAAATTGCGTTATCTCGTTTACTGTCCGAGATATTTGAGGAAGAATGAATTATGAAAAATAAAATTAGTAGCTAAAAGGTGATACAGAATAATAAAAAAATTTCATCTTTTTTTCAGATGAAATTCGTCCAGTAAATTCTCTATCACTTGTAATAAAAAAAAAAAAAAAAATTTTTTTTGCATCTTGAGATACTCCTCAAAATATTGATTATTAATTACAGAAGGACTGTAAAAATTCGTGATAGAATTTGAATTTAATGAGTTGAATTTACAAACTTTCAAACAGGGGCAGTTTTAAAACTTTGTTATGAATTTACGTAGTGCAGTAAAAAGAGAGAAAATAATAGTAAAAAAGTAAAATTTTATTAGACATCACGGGCATTACGATCGGGTCGTAAGTCGAGACGACGTGTTGGAATGAAATATCGTTTTGGCTGTTCGAAATATTGCCATTCGGGATTCGTTTAGTGGTGCAGTAGTAAAGTTTTTTTTTTTCTAATGTAATCAATAATCGCTTGAAGTAATTATTTGTCATCATTTTTTAATGATTTTTAAAAAAATAAAATTTTCAGTATGCAGATTTGAGCGACACGACCTATCCAAATTTGAGTAAAACTGTATTTGCTATATTTATGGTACTTGTGCCAATTCTCTTGCTCAACATGCTGATTGCCATGATGGGAAATACGTATGCACACGTTATTGAACAGAGTGAGAAGGAGTTCGTTAAGCAGGTAATGAACATTAATTATTTGAGGAATTTATTAGTAAAACGAAGTGGGTTGCTTGTTACGAGTTGTTGGGAAATTTCTCGAAAATTGAGAGAGATAGATAAATTTCTGTGGAGACGACTTTTTTTTTTGTGGAGGAAAATTGGAGCTACGAAAAATATCATTACAAAAATTTTGATATTTCGCGTAGTTTTGGAGATTTTTTTGAAAAACTGGTGGCATTTGAGTTTGTTTTTAGTAATTAAGGTAGTGTCGAAGAGTACGGTCGATAAAACAGAAAACATGAGGATTCGTAGGTTTGTTTTCAATTCAGTGGTGAAGAGGTAAAACAGGATAAATCGACTTATCTTTGTGATCCTATCGAAGGAAATATCTCGGAAACTAAGCAAGATAAGGTGATATTATTGTTTTTTTTTTGTAGAGAATTTCAAGAGTTACAAAAGATTTTCAGGGTAAAATTGCTCTATTTCGCTTATTTTCTAAGGTATTCTCAAAAAATTAAATGAGAAAAAAAAAGACTTATCTGGTTTTATGTCTTCGTTACTGAATTAATTGCTGATAATTCGGGAAAACGTGCTTTAATTTACACGGAAAAGTGATTAAACTATTCGAAAGTCATATCTTCAGCTTGTGAATAAAATTTTTGTTTTCTCATTTTTTTACATTAATTTCCCATCATATGCATGAGATAGAGAGAGAGGCAAATAGTTACGACTACCTTTTAATTAAAATTTCTCAATAACTATACGGTGAATTTAATATTTTTTTCTTCTATTATTTAGTTAAAATTCTGTTCTCTTCGCCAATTGTTTTTAAATAATGGGTCAACTGTGTGGTTTTTTAGTAATTTCGTTATTTCTGTCCGATTTAGGGCGTTTCATCTCCACCACCGCTATTTTCAGTAACTCTGATAATTCATATCTCATAAACTGCACGGACAAAAATTATGAAAAAATTCCGAAAAATGTAAAAAAATATCATCTTTGATATGGCATCAAAAAAATAAGGGATTAACTGTACTTGAGTTCACGGAGATGCTACCTTAAGCCCCGGGTTTTTGGGAAATATCTCTCAATCTCTGAGAGATAAGAAAATTTTCGTAAAAACTTGGTTTTCTAGAGAATTTCAAGAGTTACAAAAAAAAATATTACAAAAATTTGAATATCTCGCCTTGATTCTGATATTTTTTATGAAAGCTGATTCAATTTTTATTCGTCTTTTATGAATTTTGAAATTTTCCGACTTGAAATATCCGGCAAAAAGGAAATGAGGCGAAGATGAAGTGCTTTATTGAAATGTCAGGAGAATTTCCGTTGGAAAACTTTTTTTGAAGCTCTTCACTCCAGTAGTTTCTATCAGAGAAAGTTTTTCGATTTCAAAAATACTCCAAATTATCTCAGAAACTCACGTAATAACACGCTATTTCCTCCCTTTAATCTTGAATTTTCCTGGTTTTCCTCAATTCTCAATTATTGTTCAAGTAATTCAATTTTCACCAATAATCACGTAATCATTCATTTTATTCGCATTTCATAAAAAAATGAAACATTTCATCAATTCTCGTTAACATCATTGCTTTTTCCAAAATATCGCCTAAAATACGCTAAATAGAGAAATTTTCATGTCAATCTTCATTTTATGTCTTCTTTGTAGCTTTAAATCTCTTCTGCAAAAAAGGTCATTACAAAAAATCCTCCATCTCCCATGAATTCGGAATAATTCACAGAAAACTGAAAATGGAAGAAAGAAAAATTAAAAAATTTGATTGAAATTCTTTCCCAGTTTTTTTTTCCTCAAAAAAAACAAAAGATATTAAAACTTGATAGGAACCTTAACTGTAGCTGTCATTCTCCCCTCAGAAAAAAAACTTCACAAAAAATATCCCTGTCCCCCATAGATTCCAAAATATTTTCGAGAAAATGAAAATAAAAAAAATACAATCCTAAAAAAATTATTAAAACTCTTCATTATTCAAGTTTTTCCAAAATGTTTCGGAAAATGCGCTAGATATAAGAATTTTTAGAAAAACCTTCTCTGCAGCTCTCAATCTCCCCTACAAAAATGTCTCCAAAAATCTCTCTATCTTCCCTAGATTCTGAGATATTCTCCCAAAAACTCCATGACCTTATTCCTCCAACTTCCATAAACCTCAATAAATTAATCTCAACTTTCTTCTCACCAACAGTGGGCAAAGATTGTCGTATCACTGGAGCGAGCAGTGTCACAGAAAGATGCCCACAATTATCTCCAAGAGTACAGCATAAAGTTGGGTCCAGGCGATGACCCCAATAATCCAGCCTGTGAGCAACGTGGAGTTATGGTGATAAAGAGTAAATCCAAGACAAGAGCCAGACAGAGAAAAGGAGCTGTCGCTAATTGGAAGGTACATAACACTAGTACCATGAATAAGGCCATGAAGTTCCAACGTCTCAAAAAGTCTGGTATAATTGCTAAGCAACTAAAATCTGTAAATATTGGAAAATGAAGCTGTTTTGATCATAAAAACGTCGAAAATGACGTTTGACATTCGAAATTCGACTAATTGAATTTGCAATAAATTAAAAATATGGTCACAATTAACAGCTTCAATTCGGATATTCTGCTTTATAAATAATCAAACGGAGCAAAATATTATTTAAAAAAAAATTCTAAAGTTTTTTTATTAAATGGGGGGGGGGGGGGGGGGGGGGGATTTTGAGGATACCTTGAGGTGCACCTCTGGGAACATCTTGAGCTGCATTTCTAAAGACACTTTGAAGCATACTTCTGGCAAAATTTTGAGATTGTCTTGGATTTTCTTGGAAAGTGTATCTCAAAATGTCCCGGGAAGTATACCTTTAGCTGGCCCTGAGAATGCACCTCAAGGTGTCCCTGAAAGTGCACCTTGAGTTTGCTCAAAAGTGTACCTCGAGATGTGTTTAAAAGTGCATCTTAAGATGCTCCCAAAAGTACAGCTCATAATCTCTCTCATTCAATAGAAAATTTCAGAGCGCCTGTTTAATGTTTCTATGATGACCGGTTCTATTTCACAATATTTATGAACTTTGGGTGCTTAGCAACTTTACCAGACTTTTTTAGACGTGGAACTTCATGGCCTTAATCATCACACTCTCTGACTTCCTGAAAGCCTAAGAATCTAAAGGACTGAATTGAAACAAGGAAATGTGGCAGAGTCCTAATTTTTTGAAATTCAATTTTATGCACTAACTTAATTCTAGAGAATTAGTGTATGTTCTTAATAACTCAACGAACTCGTTCAGAAAGTCTTAGGACTTTGCCACATCTCCTTGTCTTCAATCCATCTGCTGAGATCCCTCCTTAAGATAATCCAAGTAGTTCCGGCAATCTATCTTTCCTTCTCAATTTTGGTCACTTTCGATAAAGTAGTATGAGGAGATTCTTTCAAAATTCAGTTTACTCCATGTTACCGTACAAATAGGGCCGAAATTAATTTTTGAAAAAAATTAAATGAACATTGAAAATCCATAAGCGAGGTTCAGTTTCAGTTTCATTGCAACAATTCATGGTCACAGACCTATTTTTTCCTTATATAACTGTATATATTCTTGTTCGTCAGAGTGTCTATTATTTTTTGAAATCATGAAAAATCCATGTTACCGGACATATAGCAACTATTAATTCAATTAATTACATGAAAACATAAATGGCGGGAATATTGGTATTTAAAATTCGAGGATCCTCCAATCCCAGTCCTAGATACTGGGACAGTGTGAGTCAAATTCGCAACAATATTGGATATTTATAATATTATTTAATAACAATTTACTATCGTGGATATCGTTTTAATATCAGTAAAATGTTACAAAATCGGAATAATTAGAATCTTTATGGTAACTTAAATAAGAATAAAATAAAAGTAGATAGTTTGGACCTGTTACTAGGATTACCTTAACTCCTCAAGATCATTATTTGATCTTTAAATTATTTACTCATTACTCTTAAAACTTTTCTTTTTGATCTTTACGAGCCTTTTTAGAGAGTTGGAAAGGTCACAATTGCTGAATTAAGAAAGAGGGAAATGACTGGAGAGCAACTCAGGTGCATCATGTGGGGCAGATCGTCCATTTCTACTCCAACTCGTGCTAGGTATTAAAATAATTCAGTAGTTTTAAAGCAAGGAAAATGAGTCATAAAACTCTTTTCTATTCTTTTAAGGATATCTCCAGAAACTATTAGGTTTAAGGGAAATTGTCCAGAGACTTTTTTTGTAGAGAATTTAATGGGCTACAAAAAAGATCTCTTCATAAATTTTCATAAACCTGACTTTTTTTTGGAAATAATCATAAAAAAGGTGTAACATGTTTTTTCTTATTTTGAATTTACTAAAAAAATAAAGAAAATGAGATTAAATGTTTTACAGAGAGATTATCTTCGGAGCGAGTGGGTTTAGGAAAAAAATATCAGGATACCTTCTTTGTGGAAAATTAAATTCTCTAAAAAAAAAGGTCTCTTAAAATTTTCCCCTAAACTCAACGATTTTCGAAATATTCACAAAATAGTCCCTTGATTTTCCGTTTTTTCGTATTATAATTCGTTAATCGATGACAAAAATTGAATTTTTCATTTAAAAAATCGACTATAGAAATAATTGAAAGGACTTTGAGATATTCATTTTACTTCAATAATTCAATAGTTCCTATAAAACCTTTATGTTTTTTATTTTATGGATTGAAAAATGGGTCATTGGATTGTGTTTGCCAGTGGAAATTTTGCTGTCCGTTCAAAGAGACCATTTTCAATTTTTTTTCCTTTTCCTTAAAAAAAAACCCAATAAATCCGAAGAGAATTGAAGAAAATTCTCCATCCACAATTTATTGGATTTTTTTTTGAAATTAAAAATAAT
Source organism: Aleiodes leptofemur (assembly GCA_963942555.1). Classification (NCBI taxonomy): domain Eukaryota; kingdom Metazoa; phylum Arthropoda; class Insecta; order Hymenoptera; family Braconidae; genus Aleiodes; species Aleiodes leptofemur. The sequence goes on from OZ012614.1 coordinate 10,907,643, forward strand.
TATTGCGACAAACAGTTTTTTTTCGTTAAATTTGCTAAAAAAAAAGAAAAAGCTTTTTTTTTGCGCCTCTTACCTTTAACGTTTTGTATGCAGTCCTCACATAGACGAGCCAGAAATCTCAGCGTCAGCGGGCGTGACCGGTGGCTTTGGTGATGCTCTGACTGCAGCACTAGACGTAATGGCCTTTGCCCACGACATTGACCTGGGTAATGTTACCGAGGGAATACCAACTACTGATGCAGCATCCAAAGCAAAAGCACACCAGGCCAAAGTACCAGTGTCCATCACAACAACTACAAATCAAACCGATATACAGCCAAAGGCAACTGATACTAGTACTAGAACAAAAACAAGTGAATTGACAAATGTTAAAAAAGGTATTTTTTTATTATTTTTGTGGGAATTCTATCAATTAATTCTTTTTTTTTAATTGAGCGATGGGGAGGGGGGGAGGGAAATGGTTGGGGTGGGACTTCTCTAAAGAGAAAAATGTCGAGCTTCAAAGAACGCTGTCAAAACTTTTTCTGTAGTTTTTCTATGGATTATGAAATTTTTCGAAAAAATGAAATTTATTTCGATTTTTTAATGAAATTTCGTGCTTTTTAAAGAATATCTAGAAACCTATGGGAGATAGAAGAATTTGTGAAGATACCTTTTTTGTAGCTCTCATTCGTATCTACGAAAAAGGTCTCAATGAAAATCGCTCTATCTCGCTTAGTTTCCAAGATACTCATCAAAAACTAAGTGACGAAAAGGTGAAAATGGATTTTTCGATTTTTTTTTCATTGATTTCTTTTGTAAAATATCTTGCAAAATAACGGAGAAACGCCCTTTTTGTTCGAATATCCCTCTTTCGTAGCTTTTGAAATTCTCTCGAAAAAAGATTAGCGAAAAATCGCCTTATCTCGCTTATTTTCCAAAATATTCTCCAAAAAATAGTAAAAACGAAAAATCACTAATCCTGAAAAAACCTATTTTTTCCTCCAATCTCTTGAGAAAATCTACAGAAAATAAGCGAGATAGAGCAACTTTACCTATATCCTTTTTTATAGCTCTCAAAATTCTCTACGAAAAAGGATTAGAGTAAAAAGGGCGTATCTCCATTAGTTTCCAAGATATTCTATTGAGAATGATCACAAACCCTAAAATCAATCGATTGATAATTAATTCTATCATTAAAATTCTTTTTCAGTTGAACCGAAAAAAGCACCTGAGCCCACCCTTCAACCACCACCACCAACTGATAAACTTGATCCTCTTCTGAATCTCGTAATAGCTTCAGAATCACCGGATTCTCATCAGGCGTTACTCTTGAAAATGGCAGAAGAAGCGAGAATTGCCAGTGAACACAAAGTCGCAATTGATTCACAAATATTAGATACTTTTGGACTCGGTAATTTCTTACAACCAGTGACAGCCAATGAGCCAGTTGCCAAGGAGAAGAAGTACATGGCTGAATCCAGTGACAATGATATATGTGGAAGTAAGAATTCTCATTTTGTTGAATATCTCGGAAACTATTGGATTTAGAAGGATTTATCAAGATACCTTTCTTTTTTTTTTTTTTTTACAAAGAATGAAATTGTCTACGAAAATAGGGAATTTGAAGAATTCTCGTATATCCACTAATTCCTGAGATGATTAACAAAATAAGAAAAAAACTAATTTTCTCATGAAAACACTTTTTACGATAATTGTACACAATTTTTTGAGATTCTAGATTTTTTTTAAGCTTCAAAAAATCAAAATTGAGGGAAATAAAATGAACTTCTGGTTTGCCTATTCAAATTCTTTGGAAAATTTATAAAAAACTTCAGAATTTAATTAAATGGAATAAAATTCTTCTCAATCCACAGTTTGTACAAAATATCGTAAAAATTATTCGAGACATCGGAATTTTCATAGAAATCTTTTTTCTAGTTCTGATTTTCTTCTGCGAAAGAAGTTATATATATCATTGCCTTAGAGCCAAAGGGGCGTAAGTCCTGTGTTCAAGCATAGCACTTACGCCCTCTTGTTTCTAAGTTGACGATACAATTTTCTCGTAAATCCACTGATTTCTGAAATAATAGAAAAAAAATAGAATAAAAATTCATTTTTGTAAATATTAAAATTTTTCAATTTTTTAAATAAAAAAAATTTGAAATTCATAAATTCAAGTAAAAAAAAAGAATTTTCCATCCAATCTTGGATAGTTCACGACAATACCTATTACCATGTCTCCGTGAATAATAATCTGAATTTTCTCATTCTCCAAACAGATGAAAATCTCTTGGGAACAGAATCACGTTTACGTAGAATTCGTTCAGCAAGCCTGAGATACTCAACTGTACGTCACAGTCGTTCAAGTAGATCAAATTGCATGGATTCCTCCTCATCATCTGCAGATGAGAATCCAGAGAATCGTGTCGTACAGAATAACATCAAGGTCAACGATTCTGAATCAAGAATAATTGAAATTAATTCAATTAAATCAATGAATACTGAGAAATTGGAGACTAATGATGATTGTGAGGATCAACGAGTTAATAAAAATCACAAACGTCGTCCAAAAACAGCAAAAAATAGGTAGATACGTGATTATATTGAAAATCATGATTTTAAATCATGGACATAATTGGAAGATAGTGAGAAAAATTGAGATAGCATTTTTTTGATTTTTTTAAAAATTATCTCGGAGTACAAGTGAGATAGAGGAATTTTTGTGAAAACCTTTTTTGTGGCTTTTGAAATTTTCTGCAAAAAAGGTTTCTTGAGATTTTTTCCCAAACTCACTCGTTTCCGAGATATCTTCAAAACCATTTATACAAGAATGTTAGTTTTGATGTTTCATATTAATAAAACTGGGGGGAATTGCGGGAAATCTTTGAGATAGGATTTTTCTGATGATTCTATTGAAAAGCTGAGGAAATTTTAAGCAGACAACAAGTGGCAGAATTAATTTTTTTTAATTTTCTGAGAATTTGATTGTTCGGATTGTTGATGATTATACCGGATAATGCACCAAAATAGATAAATCGAGTGGACTGTATTTACGAGTAGATAAATGCCCCCAAATTAGCACCAACGCTGGTCTGAAAATTGGATAGGTTTTTTTTCTCCAATAAAGAGAATCCGGATACACTTAAATAGACATTTAATTAACACTTTCGTTACTTGATAAAATACATTGAGTTATGGATAATTGAACTGACCGAAGCACAAATGGATATTGATAGAAAACCGTCACATTGATAAGAGATAACACCGAATTACATGGATTGACCGTCTTGCCCCATGGCTTGATCATGAAGAATGCGACCGTCTTGCCCCGTGGTTTGACGATGATTCCTGCCGAATCCCTCAGCCTCGTTCCCCGGTAGCGATGCTGGCCCACCCGAATGTAACTGAGACTATCCGATCTTATTTGACCGGATTTGTCCAGGGTTTTTGTCAAAAGCCTGAACATCGCCCTTCTTTGGAAAAATTGGAGGTCTGATCCGATACGAAATTGAAAAATTTCAGTTTTTTGAGGGTATCTTCGATTCTATTGGTCGTAGCGACTTGGGACTGATCTCACTTGAAAGATGAAATCATTTGCCATGAATTTATGGGGGTTTCAAAAAAAATTATCGATTTTTGAAAATGATATGATGGAAGAACTGATTTTCATAAAATAAGCTATAAGTTACTCAAATTCAGTAAAAAATAAATTTAGAACCACGTTAATTGATGGGAAATGATCTCACCTTTCATTTAAGATTGGTCTTGGGCCGCCTACACAAATAGAACCGTAGATATTCCGGAAAAAGTGAGAATTTCCAAAAGTGAAAAGAGTTTGACTCTCAATTTGTGCCCAAAAAATTAGAATTTTCAGAAAATTGAAAAAAAAAATTCATTTTAACACATGTTTTCCACCCAAAATTTTCTCAGCTCCCCAATGAAATCATCAGGAAATCTCTATCTCAAACTATTTATTCGGAATGTCCATTTCACCCCATCTTCCCTTAAGATTGCTCTTTGATGAATAATTATCGGAATAATTATTTAGGCACAAGTTAATTTTCGAAGCAATTATAGTATTTTGTATTCAAAAAGATATCCAAGTACTCCTGATAATCAATTTTCCCATTTCAATTTTGGTCACTTTCGATAGAGTAGCATGAGGAGATTTTTCAAAATTTAGTTCACCCCATGTTACAGGACAAATGAGGCTAAAATTAATTTTTGAAAAAAATTAAATTAACATTGAAGCTTCATAAGCGAAGTTCAGTTTCAGTTTCATTGCAACAATTTATGATCACAGATCTATTTTTTCTTTATATAACTATATATATTCTCGTTCGTCAGAGTGTCTATTAATTTTTGAAATCATGAAAAATCCATGTTACCGGACGTATAGCAACGATTAATTCAATTAATTACATGAAAACATTAATGGCGGGAATATTGGTATTTAAAATCCGAGGATCCTCCAATCCCAGTCCTAGATACTGGGACAGTGTAAGTCAAATCCGCAACAATATTGGACATTTATAATATTATTTAATAACAATGTACTATCGTGGATATCGTTTTAATATCGGTAAAATGTTACAAAATCGAAATAATTAGAATATTTATGATAACTTAGAAAAACAAAAAAAAAGTAGATCATTTGGATCTGAATTTCCAGCAAAAAAAAAATAATAATAATTTCTATTTTTTAATCTACTTGGATTTTCTCAATCGTTAGTAGATCATTACGTGTTACCAAAAAACGAAAATAAAAAAAAACTCTATCCTCAATTTTTTTCAGAATTCTCCAAAAACTCATTCACCCCTAAACATCAGCCCCCGAGCTTCATCATAATACCCTAAAAAATGTGAAAATCAGTTGAATCGTAATAGCACCAAGCGACAACGATAATGCCGAGCAATTTCACTCTCCACTTTCTCTCTCTCTCTCTCTTTCTCCGCCCCTTGATTCCCTCTTTTTTTTACCCACTGACGAGAAATTGCTCGCGATCTCTCGGTACTTGCGAGGCAGAAAAAAAATAATAATAGCAGGAGAAAAAAGAAGGAGGATCGTTTTGGGTGGAGAATACGAGTGAGCAGTGACCTCGTATTTTTTCCCAAACTGTGAGAATGAAGAAAAAAGAAAAGAAGTAATAAAAAATAAAAGATAAAATGAGTTGGAGAAAAATACCGCGAAATATCATAAACAAAATTTTCTTTTTCTACTTTTCCTCGTTTGTCTGAATTTACGAATACAGGTTTTTATTTTTTATTTTTCCTTTTTTTTTTTTTGATTATTTTTATGTGTTTTTGCGGCTCATTCTACACATTTAATTTTAAATAATGAGTTGTTAAATTTATGAATAGATTTTTTTTTTCACTTTTTTTTTGTTATTTAGGGGAAAATGGGGTAACATGGACATTGTAATTGAATGGTTCGAGATAGAATTTTTCTGATGATTTAATCGAAAAGCTGGCGAAATTTTGGATGGAAAACATGTGCCAAAATTAATTTTTTTGAATTTTTTGAAAATTCGTTTTTTTTGGTCGAAATTGAAAAAATTCACTTTTTTGGGGATATCTCCGGTTCTATTGGTCGTAGCGAACTGGGGTTGGTCTTAAATGAAAGGTGAGCTCATTTCCCATTGATTTATGTAGTTCATTTTTTTTAAATCAATTTTTCAATTACTTATAGCCCATTTTCTGGAAATCAGTTTTTGCTCTATATATATTTGAAAAATCGATAATTTTTTTTTACAAATATATAAATTGATGGGAAATGAGCTCACCTCTCATTCAAGATCAACGCCAGTTTGTTACGATCAATAGAACTGAAGATATCCCCAATAAAGTGAAATTTTCGAAAAACGAAAAGATTTCTCAAATCTTCAAATATTGATCGAAAAATCAAATTTTTGAGAAAATTCAAAAAAAATCAATTCTGGCACATGATTTCTATCGGAAATTTTCTCAGCTTTTCAATGGAATCATCGAAAAAAACCTATCTTCAATATTTCCATTGATTTCGAGTGATTTTCATAATATAACACATTAAAACTAAAATGTGCCTTTTTTCTTCCTTTTCTCCCTGAATTTTATTTCACTTTTTTTCTTCACTTATCTATTTATTATTGTGATTCAGGGTAGCGCCGAAGGAAATAATTTGCAATGGAAGTAAAATTGAGAAGAAAGAGAAGAAGAAGAAGAAGAAGAATGGGAGTGTAACACCACCATCGCCAACAGATCCCCTTGAGCCCTGGAGCACTAAAGGCATCAGTGATATGAATACGCTATTAGCATGGAAGGAGAATGGCTTAGACAGTCCATAATTGAACAATATTTATTTTTCATATTGTGATTAATAATTTTTTTTCAAATTTTCACAGATAAATTAGACATTTTGAAAAATTGTGAAAAATTGTTGATAATTTTTGTGGAGTTTATTTGAGTTGAGATTGAAAATATTATTGTCAAATTGGAAGAAAGATTGAGGATTAAGGGGGAGGGGGGAGAAGGGGAGATTGATTTGGGGGCTGTTAATATTTGAATTTTTTATTAATTGAAATTTTTGTGAATAAATTTTTGTAGTTTATAGAATTAAAAAAAAAAAAAGTCTCTAAAAAAATTTCTCTATTTTTTCTATAGATTTTGAGATAATGGCAAAAAAATTGGAGATTTAAAGTTAATTAGTAGAAATTAACTTGAATCTATCTTTAATGTTTTTTTAATATCTTGGAAACTAAACGAGATAGAAATTCAGTAGCTTCAATTTTCTCTAAAAAAAAAGGTTACCATAAAAATTTTCCAAAATCCCCCAAAACCCCTTCATCTCATCTTTTCAATCCCTTAAACTTAAAAACCTCAATATTTTCCCCATGAAAAAAAAAAACATCCCATAATAACAATGAATAATAAAAATGTTATTACCATAAAGAGAAGCTTGTGAATGCTCGATACCGAATAAATGTGTCAGTGCAGTAAATTTATCGTATTATTCAAAGAAAAAAAGAAAATAATTCACAATATTCCCATTTTTCCCTTTCTCACCAAATGGTCAAAGAAAATTGTTGCATCATGGTCCATTCGGGATTTTCTCTTTATCCCACAGGATAAATCCTCGTTCTGCGTCACGTAAAATGCGGGGGCTGAAGCCACTGGTACATCGGCAAAACGTAAAACCATAAGAAAGAGACGGGAGGCAAAGCCAGAGAATGAAAAAAAAAATAATAAAAAAAAAATGAGAAATAAGTAGTAAAGGAAGTGGAAGGTGAGACGAAATCGATTTTCGATTATGTCAGCGAGGCTCTATCCGTAATGGGCTAGCTAGGACACTTCAAGACTTCTACAGCCTCGAGTATAATATTGAAGAAGTAAGAAAAAAAAAAAAAAAAATAAGTGGAGTTAAAAAAAAAAATTGAAAATAAAAAAGATGAACTTATGGAAAGTGGAAACTTAAAAATGTATTTTGCCAGCCACGATTGCCATTTAGCAGAAGCTAAACTTTGCTTCCACGTCCATCCAACTTATTATTTTCAATTTTTCTTAATTTTCTTCTTTTTTTTTTTTTTTCTTTACTTTATTATTATTATTATCTTACTCTGCCTACTTTCGTTTAAGTCCTCTTTTAAGTGGACCAGAGTTGATGAAGAAGTAGCATAAAATTATTTTATAATTTGCTGTGAACTTTTTGTTTTTAATGGATTTTCTTTTTTACTTGGATGAAATAGTTTTTTAGGGGTTTTTCTTTTTTTTTAATTAATAATTGTATTATTTGTGCTTTGTGCTGTTTTTATCAGAGGAAAATGGGGGATTTGGAGATTTTCTTTTGTTCAATGATGAGGAAAAGCTGGGGAATTAGTGAAATAATCGCAAAATAGTCGCATTTGGAGGAGAGGAAAGTAGCGGGGGGGAGGGGGGGGGGATGGAGAGGGTTTTTGATGTTTCAGTGATGCTATTGAAGGCATTGGAGATGTTTTAATGGCTTATTATATACAGACTTTAAAACTGATTTTTTTTTGTTTTTTTGATGCTTTGGCGATTTTATGAAGAATATTCCGGAAACCAAGCGAGATAGAGAAATTTTTGTCATGAACTCTTTTGTAGCTCGCATTTTCCTCAACAAAAGAAGTTTCAATGAAAATTGCTCTATCTCTTATGGATTTCAAGATTTTTGTTGAAAATCCGGAAATTAAAGTTAAGTAGAAGAAATCAAGTTGAATCTGCCTTCACTTTTTTCTTTTATATCTCGAAATCTATTGGAAATAAAAGAATTTTCATGAAATATTTTTTTTAGCTCTCATTTTTCCTCAATAAAAAAAATTTACATGAAAATTTCCCTATCTCTTGGAGGTTCTGAAATATTTCCAAAAAAATCCGGAGATCAAAAGTTAAGTGATAAAAGTCAATTCAAATCTGTATCACTTGCTTTAGAATATCTCAAAATCTATTGAAGATATGGAAATTTTCATGATAATCTTTTTTATAGCTCATTATTTCTCCTATAAAAAAACTATCTTCAAAAATTTCCCTATCTCTTCTAGATTTCGAGATATCATGTGGGCTAAAGTTGAATTTGAGAAAATTACATGAAAAAAATATTGAAATTTTTTCAAAATATTTTGAAAATAATTACAAAATAATTTTTTGAAATTTTTTTAGTGAAATGTAACGTTTTTTTTTTCAATGAATTTTTCTACCCATTAAAATTTATTTAATTCCTCTTTATCCACCTAAAAATAAATTCAGTCTCAACGTAATATTAAAAATTTATTTTTAATTAATAAATACGGATAATCGAGATTTTTTTTTGTTGTATACACATTCAGAAATAGCTATTTTCCCAATTACTATTCCAGTTTCATCACAAAGTGGAGAGTTTACTCAAATTTTTTTTTATTTTTGGTTTTTAGAGATCTCGTGAATGAAATGGAAAATAGGTCAGTCAAAAATTCCATTGAATCATCAATGAATAGAAATAAAGCAATTAAAAATAATAATATTCAAAAATGAGAAAATAGAATTTTACATAAATATGAATTTTGTGTTAAATTTATAAAAACTTAAGGGGTAACACCACTGTAATAGTCTTAAAAAAGCGTTTTTTGGCTATTCTTTTTTCTATAGAAAAAGTGGCAATAAAGTGATGATATTTGGGGGAGTGATTGAGCATATATTTGAGTCTTCAAAAAAAAAATTCATCAAAAAATATCAAAAAATGACGACACGAGAGCCATTTTTGCGAGGCCCCTCGAATTTAAAACACTCTGCAGCACGCAGTATAAATGGTTCAAATTTCAGTTGAAAAAAACAAAAAAAAAATTGGCTCAGTCTAGATACACATAGCTACAGAAATACGTAGGGGATTTCGAAAATATTGTTTTTTGTGGAATTGGTGACCATTTGAATGAAAAAATTCGAACTTCGGCCAAAAAACCGGGAATTTTTCATCAATAAAAAATGTGCAAATCAATTTTTTGAAAATCCCCTACGTATTTCTGTTCAAAATATTGTTTTCAAGATGCTGTAGGGAAATTCAAATGAAAATAATGAAAATTATTGGAGTTATGCTGCGTGCCAATTTGAAAAATCATGTTTCGAGAAAAACACGATTGAAGTTTTGACTTAGGCTATGAATATGAAGAAATGCCTTGGGAAAAATTCAAAATTTCATGTGAAATAATGGGTTTCAGGTGATAACTTTCCTTGCCCGTATTCTGGAAGGCCCAAAGTCATTTTTAAAGCAAGAAAAAAAAATAGATTTTTTGAAAATTCTACAGTGGTGTAACCCCTTAATAATTACGTCCACTTCATTCGACCAGTGATGATAGAAAAGAGCTCTTTAAAATTCTTGACTTCCCCCCTCCCCGCTCTTATCTTCCCATCAAATCCTCCAATATCTAAGTGACATTTACTTCATTAAATCCCTTTGATCATCGACAAATAAGAATTTTCTAAGAGTAACCATCAACCCAACAATTTCCGTTACAGTCCCTTTTTTCTCGATATCCCTAAAAAAAAAGCCTTCAAAAGCTCTGAAAACTCATTAATTACAAAAAAAAAAGAGAAAAATCTGAAGTCGACATTTACGTAATAACTTTAAGTGATGAAAGATAAATCTGCTTTATAATCTCCCTCCCCCCCCCCCCCCTCCCTCCCCCCTTTGAAAAAAAGGCAATAGATAATCCCACCCTTTTTTTTTACCTCAAGATGTCTGATGATCTACCCAGCAAAATATACGAGAATAATGTTCACTACCTCCTGGGAAATTACTCCAAGATGGCGGTGAATAGGGAAGCCCAGGGGCGGTAGTGGGAGGAAAAGGGAGGGGGGGGGGAGAGTAGAAAATACGACAGAATCGATACTTTTGGAAAGTATCTTTGTTCTGCACTCGTCTAGTCGAGACTTGTGACTCTTCAATCAAGATTAATTACCACCACCCCCTCCCCCCTCTTTCCTTCACCCTTCACACCCCCCCCCCCCCCCCTTCGTCTGCTCTTTCGTGTCTGGAAATTTTCGATTCTTCAAGTGTATGGGGGCAAATACTTGCACAGACGATATTATGATGGGGCGAAAAGGAAAAAGGAGAATGGGAATGAGAAGTAGAAAGGACTTTCCAATTTTCACGTTAGTGGGAGTTACGTTAATTGGTTACTTGACGAGGCATCTCACTCACACACTAATTCCAATGTATTATATCGCCCACTTTTCTATGTATTTGTGTTTGTGTTTGTGTGTGTTGGGGCGTTGTGCGAAAGTGCCTGCGAAGTTTTGACATATCGTTCTCTCGTCTCTTCAGGTGGTGGAATTTTTCTTCGTTTTTTTTTTTTTTTTTTTATTCGCGTGTTAGTCGAGTACTGATCTCCATCACTGTCACGATTTATAATTTTTTCAGGGCGCTTCTCGCTGGGTAATTAATTGTTTGGGTTAACTAAGGCGTCTGGGGAATTTTTGGGATAATGGGGCGAATGGGAGAGAGAAGAGGAGGGGGGGGGGAGGAGATTTTAGGGGTGTAGTTGGATTTTTTGCGATTTTTTTTGAGAATATCTCGGAAACTAATGGAGATAAGCCCTTTTTTCCTGGAGATTTTTTTGTAGTTCTTTACATTAAAAAAAAAAGGATTAGGAAAAAATCGCTGTATCTCACTTAGTTTCCTAGATATTTACTATCATATCTTCAAAATATAAATTTTTTTAAATATCGTAGTTTTCAAATCTATTCAGTTTTTATAGGAAATGTATTTGGGAGAGGAAGCGAGATAGAGCGATTTTGCACTAAGCTTTTTTTGGGAAGAATTTCAAGAGCTACAAAAAAAATTGGAAAAAATCGCTCTATCGTCATTTTTTTTGGTGTTATTTTGTCGTTATTTATTTTGTTTTTAATTATTTCATAGTTAATTATTGTTGGAACTGTTATTCTATCGTTAATTATTTGTTTTTTTAGGTACTTCATCGTTGATGTTTTGACGTTGTTATTTTGTCGTGGTTGTATTATTATGGAAATTAGTGGATTTGGAGAAAATCAACAAAATACATTTTTTGTAGAGAATTTATAAAAAGAAAGGTGGGGCAATACGGACATAAGGGGTAAAATGGACACATTTGAGTTTTTATGCATATATTATGAACAAATCTTGAAATGAATGAAAATTTTGGAGATAGATTTTTTTTGATGATTTCATTGGGAAGCTGAGGAAATTTTAGGCGAAAAACAAGTGCCAAAATTAATTTTTTCCATTTTTTTGAGAATTTGATTTTTTTGCCTTTTGATTTGTGAGAAAATTCCTTTTTTTGGAGAAAATCTCCGGTTCTATTGATTGTAGCGATCTGAAACCGATTTTAAATGAAAGGTGAGATCATTTTCCATCCATTTATGGGGTTTTGAATTGAAAAATATCAATTTTTCACATAGTTATAGGGCAAAACCTAATGATCATAATTTTTCACAAAAGTGCACATAATTTATCTTAAAAAATCGATATTCTTAAAGTCAAATCCACATAAATCGATGGGAAATGATCTCAGCTTTCATTCAAAATCGGTCTCATGTCGTTACGACCACTAGAACTGGAGATATTTGAAAAAAACGGAATTTTTTAAAATTTCGAAAGGCATTTTACCCCTCAAAAATGCAAAAAAAAATCAAATTCTCAAAAAATTCTCGAAAAATTGATTCTGGCACTTGTTATTAGGATTTCTTGATCAGGTTCCGATCAATCTTTGAAAGAATCGATCTTCAAGAGATTGATCTTTTACTGCTCGATCCGATCTATGATCGATCAAAAATCGACCGATCAGGATCGATCTGAAGATCGATCATTATTGGTCCAATAAAGAAACCCTACTTGTTATCTGCCTAAAATGTCCTCAGCTTATCATTTTTTTAAAAACATTTTAGAAGTTTCTTATAACATATCGTCGCCTTAGAGTGAAAGGGGCGAAAGTGACATTTTTCCGATTTTTTTTCTTCAAAATAACAAAAAGGCGTATCTCCACCATTATTGCTCCAATAGACTTTCTAAGGCCTATTACGCAATTTAGTAAAAAAATAAAAAATAATAACATATAGGCGTAAGTACCACTGACTAATAACAAAGGGGCGTAAGTGTCGAAGATACGCCTTTTTGTTTTTAGTGTTTCTACTGAATTTTCCCTAATCATTGGAGAAAGACTAATAATAAAGGGGCGTAAGTGTCGGAGATACGCCTCTTTGTTTTTATTTTTTTTTATTGAATTTTTCCTAATCATTGGAAAAATACTAATAATAAAGAGGTGTAAGTCCGGAAAAATAGTTCAATGAAAAGAATTTAAAAACAAAGAGGCGTAAGTGCCATAATTTAGATTAAAATCGAGAAAAAAAAACAAAAAGGCGTAACTCCGAAAATTCTCATATGCTATAAAAAAAATTATAAAAACAAAGAGGCGTAACTCCAAATATTCTCATGAGATGAAAAAATTATAAAAACAAAAAGGCGTAAGTGCGGAGATACGTCCCTTTCATTTTTCAAATTGGTAGTTACGCCACTTTGTTATTTTAATTTTCAATTACCCAAATAATGTTCCAGAGACCATAAAAAACAATTTGGAGTGATAAATGGACGTACGCCCCTTTCACACCAGAATTTCGTATTTTTGCACTTACGCCCCTTTCACTCTAAGGCGACGATATATATACAGCATCTATGTACATTTATTTACAAATAGATATCAGAATCTGAGTTGCGGAAAAAATAGCCCATGGAAAAAATAGATCGGAAAAAATAGACCGGAAAAAATAGCCCATGGAAAAAATAGCCCATGGAAAAAATAGCCGACGGAAAAAATAGTCCATGGAAAAAATAGCCAACGGAAAAAATAGCCCATGGAAAAAATAGATCGGAAAAAATAGACCGGAAAAAATAGCCCATGGAAAAAATAGCCCATGGAAAAAATAGCCGACGGAAAAAATAGTCCATGGAAAAAATAGCCAACGGAAAAAATAGCCCATGGAAAAAATAGCCGCGGAAAAAATAGCCCTTGCAAAAAATTGGGTGAATGAACAGTGGGTGGGTGGTTAATATGGTCGATGTGGGGGTTGGGTGAGGGAAGGGGGGTTGGGTGAATGGACAGTGGGTGAGTGGTTAATATGGTCGGTGTGGGGGAGTTGGGTGAGGGGACAGTGGGTGGGTGGTTAATATGGTCGGTGTGGGGGAGTTGGGTGGGTGGTTAATATGATTGATGTGGGGGAGTTGGGTGAATGGACAGTGGGTGGGTGGTTAATATGGTCGGTGTGGGGGAGTTGGGTGGGGGGACAGTGGGTGGGTGGTTAATATGGTTGATGTGGGGGAGTTGGGTGAATGGACAGTGGGTGGGGGCCATTTTTTGCGTATTTTATTTTTTCCATAGACCATTTTTAGCGTGGTCTATTTTTTCCGCGGCTATTCTTTCCATGGGCTATTTTTTCCGGTCTATTTTTTCCGTCGGCTATTTTTTCCATGGGCTATTTTTTCCGTCGGCTATTTTTTCCACGGGCTATTTTTTCCATGGGCTATTTTTTCCGGATCTATTTTTTCCGGTCTATTTTTTCCTGGGCTATTTTTTCCACGGCTATTTTTTCGGATTACCTCAGAATCTAGATCGATGGCAACAGCCCGGGGGCCTAACGCATTATTATCCTAATGTTACATTGTTTGTGTTTACATGATGGTAGAAAAGGAACAAAATTATAATAGAGAAAATTACTCAAAACAAAAATCCTATAGAACAGCTTATCAATAGAATCATCAAACAAAATCTATTTTTCCACTGTTTCATTACAATGTCCATTTTGCCCCACTTTTCCCTATACATTTATCATCCCTTCGGTCCCTTTTGGCATTTAGTATAAAAAAAATGTGTCTTGATATATTTCCTCGAATCTAATCATTTTCAAGATATTCAGGTAAAAACTGAAAAATTTCCTTGTTAAATCATGAAATCATTAATAATTTTTGCCCATCAATGTTCTACTTCGTTGGATATAATTCAATTCGAATTTTAATGACTTGAATAATTGACTTAAGTTTAAATTGTCTGATGAATTCCACCAAAATTCATAATTCTGTTAATTCAATCGTCTTTAATTAAAAAAGAATACTGAATATTTTTGTGTAACTGGTAGTCAAATACAATTGTAAAATTTCAAATTAAATTTTAACAACGAAATTCCACTTAATTTACAAATCAAATTTTCCCAACGTAACAGGAAATTTAATTAACTACACATTCAAAGAATCCATTACTTGAGAAATTATTATATAATTGACAAACAAAATTAACTATAAATAATGAAGAGAATTTGATACAATTATTTATCAAGAATTTCAGCAATAATTCTATCATTAAATGTCCAATAAAATTCAACAATACCTCGAATAATTTCATATTCATGGAATTCATGTTAATGATTCGTCATTCCATCAATTTCCATCATTTTCCTTCAGATTAAAATGATTTTATTCATGAAGAAGACACTTTCTTAAATGAATTTTGGAAGATAATAGAGATTGGCAAATTATTTAGGAATATTACTGATCCCTAATAATTTACTTCCTTTTATTTGAGAACTTTTTTTGTAGCTCATTTGAAGAAAAATTTTCATATCTCGTTTAGTCTCCAAGATATTTAAAAAAAACTTGACTCAAGAAGATGAAAATAAATTTTTTAGAAAATACCAATGTTTAATGTTCTTAATGTTTATTTATTTAAGAGGCGCCAGGCTCTAAAATAAATTAAGATTGAATAAATTAAGGCTTCAAGATTAAAAATATACAAGAAGTGCGCATTGAATTGTGTATAAAAAATATATAAATAATTAATAATTGATATGTGCATTACAATAAAAGTAATCAAACTTTGAGGTATCACCGAAATTTCAAGTAGTTCCTAGTTAAATAAAATCAATACAATTAATGAAAGCTATTACTGGAGTTCAATTTTCACAAATTTTTACAAATTACTAGCAGTCACAACAAATGCAACTATTAATTTTTCATCAGTTATTTATCACAGCACCGATCTCTTGATTCATTAAAAATTAGAAGCATAATTTTTTAAATTGTTCTGTCGAACTAGCAGAAGTTCTTTCAGAAGGCAATTGATTCGAGAAAATTGATGCAGTTGTAAGGAAAGACTTTTGATGTGATGAATGTCTCGATGTATGAACATAGAGTAAATCGTCACGATTATTATGACGTAATCGTGAATAAAAAACTCGAAATTGAAGTTCATTCGTAAATGAACTTTTGTGATTCAACTTGATTGCTTTGTAAATAAAGGTTGTTCACTAACACATTCTTGTGCTAATATCTCCGGAACGAGCGAACTTACAAAAAATTTACAAGATACCTTTTTTTTAGGAAATTCAATTCTCTACAAAAAAGGTCTCTTGAAATTTTTCCCTAAGCCCACTCGTTTAAGAAATCCTTTTATCAGAAGCAATAAAATTCTACAAATTTTTGTAATGAATTGTAAAAAAGTCTAAAAATTACATTCTCAGTATTTTAAAAGTACCTCCAAAACCATTGGCTCTACAAAAACTCACTAAAATATCTTTTCTATGCAAAACTAACTTCTCTACGAAAGAAGTCCCTTGAAATCTTCCTCTAAACCTACTCATTTTGAAGATATTCTCACAACAACCGAAAATTCTTTCCAGACTCAACAAAAAAAGAGAATTTCTGCATTGAATTGGCAACAGAGAAACAAAATAATTCAGTGCACGTTCATTCCCAAGAAAAAAAAATTATTGAACGTAACATATTGCTTGTCACTGTCACGCCCCCTCCCCCTTCCCCCTCCCCACACACACACGACTATCCAGAAATTAAATATCCGATGGATAAACTGTAATATTTCAGTTTATCCAGAGATTGAATGGATGAAAAATGAACGAAAAAAAGAAAAACCTAGAAAACAACAAAAAAAAAAAAGAAAATTGAAACAGAAAAATGGATACGTAGAAAAATTCAATATTTCATATATTTTTTTTTTAATCTAATAGAAAATAAAATGAAATAAAATCATAAAAAATGAAAGGGAAACCCTTGACTTGTCTGTCTTCGTTTCAAGTGCTTCAAACATTTAAATGAATACAGAGAAAATGACAAGACATTTCAGACGAGAATATCGAGGGGGATGAAAAGGAGGAGGGGAGGGAGGGAGGGGGGGGGGGTGAATGTCGAATGTGATGCTCAGTCTGGCAGGAGAGTATGACCCAGATCGTGAGATTCACGTGTAACTAACTTTCAACCCCCTCCCACCCCCCTCCCCTCTTTATTTTCAACGAAAGTTTTAAACTCATGTGTTGAAACACGAGAGAAAACACACACACACACATATATATATATAAAGGGTAAAAAGAGGGGGGAGGGGGTGAAACAGTGCTCAATGCTCCATTACTTCCTCGTAAAATTTACTGGGAATATTTTTGAACTGAATTTCAGTGCTCTGGATTCAGATTTCAATTATTGAAACAGGGCCATTTTTATTGGGGTGAAAAAAAAGGGAGGGGGAGGGGAGGGGTTTAGTGGCAATTTGGTAATTGGTTCAAATGCTTTGGTTACTATTGAATTGTATTTCTTTTCGGAGAAAATTTATGGGATTTGGGAGGTGATTTGGGAGGTAATCAAGTTTTTCATTAAATTCTTTTGGTTTTTTTTTTTGGGGGGCTTTGGTGGGGTGAGGGATGAGGGGAGGGGATTTTTATTTGGGGGAAAATTTGAATTTTTCCGTGGAGGCACTCGTTTTAGTGTTATTATTATTGGAAATTATGATATTTTAAAATTTCTTTTTCGTTGTAATTTGTAATAGTGTTGATTGGAAATATCGTCGAGTTAGAAACAAAATGGTGTAAGTACTTATGCATAACATTTACACCCCTTTAATTCTAGGCGATAGCTTACGGCAAAAATGTTTTTGTAGGAAATTAAAATCTCTACAAAGAAGGTCTCTTGCGAATTTTTTAGAAATCAACTCGTTTTGAAGATATTCTCTCTACAACACAATTCGAAAATTAAAAAAAAAGTGAATTTCATCATTTACATTCTTAGAAAATCATTCATGATAAAGCAAAGCCTCAAATTTGATATATTATTTAATTATTATTATCCAATTCACTTGTTAGCAACGGAACTGTCTATCACAAAGGGAGGGGGGGGGGAGTCAGTATTCTGATACAATACAGCAATAACATGGACTTATGACGAATATTTTCAAACAATTCTCCTTGATTAAACAAAAAATATTAAGCATGTAGTTGATTCTTCATTGAGAGAGAACAAAGACACGCAGCTGGAGGCTGGCGTTAATGAAGTGTCATAAGCAAGGCCGTGAAGTTCCATGTCTAAAAAAGTCTGGTGAAGTTGCTAAGCAACCAAAGTTTATAAATATTGTGAAATCGAACAGGTCATCATACAAACGTCAAACAGGCACTTTAAAGTTTTCTATTAAATGATAGAGATTATGAGCTGTACTTTTGGGAGCATCTTAAGTGGTCATGTAACTTATCATCAGAGTAAAATCTTTGATCCAATTTTTCTCTGCATAGAATGAATATTTCAGAAAAAGCGAATTTTTACATGCTGTATAATATTGTGATGCAGCATGTAAGAATTCGCTTTTTCTAAACTATTCATTCTGCACCGACAAAAATTGGATTAAAATTTTTACTCCGATGATAACTGACGTAGCCACTTGAGGGGTAACACCAATGTAGAATTTTCAAAAAATCAATTTTTTTTTCTTGCTTAAAAAATTACTTTGGGCCTTCCAGAATACGGGCAAGAAAAGTTATCACCTAAAACCCATTATTTCACATGAAATTTCGAATTTTTCCCAAGGCATTTCTTCATATTCATAGCCCAAGTCAAAACTTCAATCGTGTATTTCTCGAAACATGATTTTTCAAATTGGCACACAGCATAACTCCATTAATTTTCATTATTTTCATTTGAATTTCCTCACAGCATCTTGAGAACAATATTTCGAACAGAAATACGTAGGGGATTTTCAAAAAATTGATTTGCACATTTTTTATTGATCAAAAATTGCCGGTTTTTTGGCCGAAATTTGAATTTTTTCATTCAAATGGTCATCAATCCCACAATGAACAATATTTTTGAAATCCCTTACGTATTTCTGTATCCATGTGTATCTAGACTGAGCCAATTTTTTTTTGTTTTTTTCAATTGAAATTTGAACCATTTATACTGCGTGCCGCAGAGTGTTTTAAATTCGAGGGGCCTCGCAAAAATGGCTCTCGTATCGTCATTTTTTGATATTTTTTGATGAATTTTTTTTCTGAAGACTCAAATATATGCTCAATGACTCCCTCAAATATCATTATTTTATTGCCACTTTTTCTAAAGAAGTAAATATCAAAAAAACGCTTTTTTAAGATTTTTACAGTGGTGTTAACCTTTAAAGTGCACTTTTAAACATATCTCAAGGTGCATTCTCAGGGCCAGCTTAAGGTATAATTACGGGGACATTTTGAGATACACTTTCCGAGAAAATCCAAGACAACTTCAAAATTTTCCCAGAAGTACACTTCAAAGTGTCCTTAGAAGTGCACCTCAAGGTATCCTCAAAAATATACCTAAAAATCCCCCCCCCCCCCATTTAATAAAACAACTTTAGAATTTAAAAAAAAATAATATTTCGCTCCGTTTGATTATTTATAAAGCAGAATATCCGAATTAAACCTGCTAATTGTGACCATATTTTTAATTTATTGCAAATTCAATTAGTCGAATTTCGAATGTCAAACGTCATTTATGACGTTTTTATGATGAAAACAGCTTCATTTTCCAATATTTACAGATTTTGGTTGCTTAGCAACTATACCAGACTTTTTTAAACGTCGAACTTCATGGCTTTAGTCATAAGTTCTTCAAGATTAGTATAATTTCAATCAATATGACCTTTTCTCCCCTCTCCCAAAACAGATGATAAAATACAATTTCGACAGTTCCTTCCTCGACAAATAACATTTCTACGACTGAAAAAAAAGGTGGTAAAAGCTATCAAATATTGATACTATTGGTCCTCAGCAAATATTTTTTTTTTAAATAATTGAAGAAGTTGTTGAATTTACTGAATTTAGTTAGTTCAAACAGATTAACTAATTGAATTGCCTAGATTCGGTAAATTCAACAGCTTTTTTTAATTATCCCAAAAAAATATTTGTTAAGCACCAATGGCATCAATATTTGATAGGTTTATTCACTATTTTTTTTTTCTCAATGTTTTGAATGATTAATCAACTCATTGTCACACTTAGTATCTGGTAAAAATGCCCCCCTCACAAAATAACTAGAAACAAAACTCACTGAAAATACAAAACGAAGCCAACATTTCACCGTAGAGACATGAGTTACTCAACGACCCTATATATTTCTTACTCGTGATAGCTAACACGAGTTATCATGTGTCACCTGTGTACGAGGACGACTCAAGGCGTCACACCATGTGTCTTTTTCCTGTTATGTATTTACATACACAGTGAAAAGAGAATACAATAACTCAACTATAAATTATTCATTCTGTGAATTTAACTAATTTTCTTTCACCTCTATTTTCGTGAAATTTGATTAATTGAAGATGAAGAAAGTGCTCTAAACTTTATAAAATTTGGAAATATTTGTAGAGGCTTTTTTTTTGTTTGGGGAGAAAAAGATCGTGGAATTTAATTCATTTTATCTGTCATGATGAATAAATTATTGGACTCTTCAAAAATTTATGGAAATTATTTTGAAGTCGTGGCCCAGAGTATGATCGATAAAACAGAAAAAATGAAGATTTTTAGATTAGTTTTCAATTAATTGCTGATAATTCGGGAAAACGTGCTTTAATTTACACGAAAAAGGTGATTAAACTATTCGAAAATCATATCTTCAGCTTGTGAATTTAATTTTTTTTTGTAGCTCTCATTTTCCTCTACAAAACCGATTATCCCAAAAATTTCTCTATCTCGCTTATTTTCCAAAATTCCCTAAAAAAAAATGAAATCAACACGAAATTGCGAAAATGTTTCCTTATTTCGTTCATCACTTGTCAGTTGATTATCTCCGAAAGTACTAGATTGGGGAAAATTGATAAAGAGACCTTTTTTTTTGTCGGAAATTTGATTTCCTACGAAAAAGGTCATGACGTTAACTCGCCTAAATCTGCTCGTTTCTGAGATATCTTAAGAAAACTGGGAACTCAATTATTTATATTTTTTTGTCTACCAGTTTTCGTAATTGAATCATTGAAAGGATTTGGTTCGTGAAACTTTTTGCTATTTCTGGAATTTAATTTCATCCAAGATAGCACATGTCTCAGTTTTGCAAATATTCTCTCACTTATTTTTAACTTTAATCACTTGATTTAATAAACGAGTCGACGAATGAAGAATTCTATCAAGAAGTCGACGATAAAATGAGAATAATTCATTTGAAGTGAACTAAATTCTCTACAAAATCCAATTATCAATAATTCGACATTGATTTTACGAAAATTTTAAAATCCGATGATTAATTCAACGATTTGTCCATCATTGGTGACAGAAAATTGACTTAATCAGAAATACGTTGATGTAGGTTCAGAGCTAATTGTCTTCTGTCAGTCTTTGCGGTCATCCAACTATTTTATAATTGTAACAAAGAAAAATCTCAGAAACGTGTGGGTTTAGAGAAAAATGTCAAGAGACCCTTTTTTGTAGGCAAATTGAATTTTCTACAAAAAAAAAACGTTTCAGTATAAATTCACGTAAACTTAATATTTACTGAGATATTTATTAATCAAAGTTACATATTTTTTTTGTTAATCAGAAGAATTTATTAAGAATTGGAAAAAAAACTTGGATAAACTATTTATTAAAAATATCACCAAAATCAGTGGGTTTAGCGAGAAATGTTAAGAAACCTTTTTTGTAGAAAATTTGATGAACTACCAAAAAGATTTCTTGACATTTTCCTCTAATTCGCCTCGTTTTGTAGATATTTTTCGAATAATGAACTTTTTAAGAACAAACATTAAAAATGAAACAAAAATCTTCGAAAAATTGAGCGAAAATTATTGAAAGAATATCTCCCAAGCGAGTGGGCTTGGGAACAAAAAGGCAGAGGAACTTTTTCTGTAGAGAATTAAGTTCTCCACAAAAAAGGTCTCCTGATAAATTCTCGTAAATCCATTATTTTCAGAGATATTCCAAAAATAAATGAACACTTAGAGAAAAATGGAAAAAATCTGAAAAAAAAAATTTCAGCCGAACAAAATATCGGAAAAAAATGAATAAAAAATAGATTGAATTATTGAAATGAATTCAAGCTCACCAAATTGAATAATCTCTTGCTCTTCTTGCTGTCTCCACCCCTCCCCCTCCCCCCGAAAAACTAGTATGCCCATTCCAGAGTTCTGCACAAACCTCGAGAATTGTGATCTAGATGAGAAAGAGATACAATCAATACTACACGGGCACAATCTCAATCGGAATCAGATAGCAAGTGGTCAAGAAACACGTGGCAGTCCAGGACTCCAGTAACCAGTAAAATACATGATGAAACTAGTAACTCTCAAGGATTTCACCCCTTTTTCCCCTCTGAAATAATTAAATTCTTGAAATTGTGGAAAAGTGGACTGAAATGAATCGATTTTAGTGTCACGTATTTTTTTCTAATATCTAGGAATCTATTGGAGATACGAAAAAAATTGTGGAAACCTTTTTTGTAGCCCTTGAAATTCTCTACAAAAAAGGTATCCTGAAGATTTTTCGTAACTCTATTGGATTCCGAGAGCCTTTTCAAAAATAGTTGACATCAATTTTTCGCAATTTTTTTTCACAATTCCGAAAACAAATTGCTTTCATCAACTTTAACCAATGAGGATCTCCGAAATGAGTGGGTTTAGAGAAAAATGTCAAGAGACCTTTTTTGTAGAGAATTTCAAGGGCTACAAAAAAGGTATCCTGACATTTTTCTCTAAACCCACTCATTTCGGAGATTTTCATACTATGATGAAAAATCTTCCAAATCGTCTGTTTTCAGCATTTCACCCCTGCTTTGAGGGTTGTATCACAAAAATCAATGTTTTCTCAGTAAAAAATAACATTTTCATGGCTTGAAATGCCCTCGCAACACGGAAATTGCTACCTACAATAAACTGCCTCTTTTTTTTCTCTCAATTTCTTTAATTTTCAATTTTTTATGATTTTTTTTGCTTTTTCTCGACTTGAGGAGTTTAGACGAGAGGCTCACTGGGCTCGTAAGGAGATGGGCACTTCAGTGCGTACCACTTGAGATAGACGAGTGTAGAGATGTTGGCAAGTATTTTTCATCCCCCAGAACCTTTTTCCAACCCCCTAAACTTTATTTTTCACTATCCAAACTCAATATCATTTTCAAAAAAAAAAATTTCAATTTTCTTCTTATCTTCAATATCAAATTGTTCTTGCAAAGAATTTATTTTCTGGGGATTTCTTCTCTTTTTTTCAGGGCAATTTCAATTTTTATTATGTATTATTGAATATCGGCGGGGATCAGTTTCATGTCGCCAGTTTTATAGATGCAGTATTTTTTTTTATCGAACGTTTTATTATTCTAGTTTTGAGTGAATTCAATTGTTTTTTGCGTTAAAATTATTTTTGGGGGGGTTTTTTATTGGATTTTTTATTGGGACGTTTTTGGGGAAAGTAATTTGGAGAGTTTACGAACGTTTATGGGATGGTCAAACCTGTAAAAATCATCATTTGATGATTTTGAAAAAAACTTCATTTTTTTTGAGTGAAATTAATTAAATTCAGGTGAATTTGTGTTTTTTTTGGGAATATCTCGAAAACTATGAGAGATAGAGAAATTTTTTTTCATAATTTTTTTTTTGTCGCTCTACTTCTGTTTTTCAAAAAAAAGATATCCACACAATTCTCTCTATCTCGCTTAGTTTCCACGATATTCTTGGAAAATTAAAGAACTTGATTTTAAACTAAAATTCGATTCAATCTCACTCTGATTAGTTTTCTCAAAATATCTCAGAATCTATGAGAAATAGAAAAAAAGTGATGAGAAACCTTTTTCGTAGTTTTTGAAATTAACTCCAAAAAAGATCTTAAAATTTCTTTTATCCCCCTATAGAT
Organism: Aleiodes leptofemur; assembly: GCA_963942555.1. NCBI lineage: Eukaryota > Metazoa > Arthropoda > Insecta > Hymenoptera > Braconidae > Aleiodes > Aleiodes leptofemur. The sequence goes on from OZ012614.1 coordinate 10,931,244, forward strand.
TCCGAGATATTATTTTAAAAAAAAAATCTCCCTCTAAGTGCATTAAAATCAATAAATCCCTTCAATTCTCACATTTTCAAGCGTATCTCGAAAACGAAGCGAGATATCAAAAATCTCCTAGAACCCTTTTTTGTAGTTCGATTTTCCCTCTACAAAAAAGCTCTCTACAAAATTTTCCCCATCCCCCACCCCCTCCAAGATATTCTCCAAAACCCCCCAAAAATGTCCAATTTCCCTGCACTCAAACATTTGCAAAAATCAGTTTTATTTCAATATTCGAGATTTTTCAAGATTTTCAAAATGATTTTGAAAAAATTTGAAAATAATTTCAAAATTATTTTAATTTTTTTTCTAAATTTTCTCAAAATCAACTGTGGCAACACCTCCCTTCACCCACATAAAATTGCCAAAATCAGTTATATTCCAATATTAATTTCCATTGAATGACTAAGAAAAAAAACCTATTATTATTTCAACTTGATAAAAATGTTAACGTTTTGAGGATGAGTACAGTTTGAAATGGGCACTACTAGCAAGTCTCTACACAATTCCATTTCCCATACAATCGTAGCTGGACGACATTGAGAATTTCGATACCACTGAAGTTTGGTAAAGATCGAGTTTATTGAATTGCATCGTCGATTTCAACTTTATATGAGAAACTCTTCTTGCTAGTACATTTTCTATATATACATGAAAGAGTAGTGTACCAGTAGAGAACTTTATATATATTTACTTGGACCACTTTGACGTTTTCTTCTTATTGCAATTTTCTTCTTTTCTTATTTTTCTTCTTTCAATACTTTTTTTTCTCCTTTTTATTTATTCTTTTTTTTCTTTTTTACTGAGATGCACGTGGCATCATGGACCCCGAGGAGGAGGATTCCACTTGATTACATCTCGACCATTCCATTGAATCGCAGACGCTTTTGATAGTCGAATAAAGCCATTACTCGAAGTCCGAAGAAAACTCCGGAGGATCATACAACTACCATCATATATATACCTTCACTGTATATCCCAGCATCACTGAGTCATTGATTATACGGAATTTTCCTTTTTAAAGGAATTTTATCACGAGTTTTTTTTATTTATTAAATTTTTTTTTTCTTTATGAAACTTTCATTCTTTGCTTCATTGGAATTCAATTGATTCTATGCCATGAAAAGAAATTTTTGAATTCCTGGAAATTTATGGGAATTATTTTTACTGTAGTGATTATTATTATTATTATTTTTATTTAAATTGGCACTTTTTTTTGCAGATATGTTGTATTTTCAGATTTTGGGGGGTTGTAGAGGAAATTGAGGGGGCTAAAGACATTTTTATGGGGACCTTTTTTGGAGTGGAGATTTAGAGATAAAAGAAGGGTTTTCAAAAAAATTAGGCTATCTCGCTTATTTGCCGAGATATTCAACGATAACAGGAATCCAAATGAATTATTGAAAGTTTTGTGGAATTTTAATTTGATTTATTGGGAAGTATTTCGGTAATTGAGGGAGATGGAGCAATTTTTGTAGCTCTCGTTTTTCTTCATAAAGAAGATTTCAATTATTATTTTTTTATCTCATTTATTTTTCGAGATATTCTCAAAAACTAAAATTTTCACTACTTTGGGTGTTTATCAGTTATTACTGAATATCTCGGAAACTAAACGAGATAACGAAATTTTGGTGGAAACCTTTTTTGTGGTTCTTGTAATTCTTAAAAAAAAAGTTCCCACGAAAATTTCCCTATCTTCCATAGATTCCGAGATAATTTCCAAAAACAACTCGAGCTGAAATTCACGAAATTTCGCCTTTTTTAAGGTATTATCTCCGCTAACTCGAGTACAGTTAACCCCTCATTTTTTTGATGCCGTATCAAAGATGCTATTTTTTTTACATTTTTCTGAATTTTTTCATAATTTTTGACCGTGCAGTTTATGAGATATGAATTATCAAAGTTACTAAAAATAGCGGTGGTGAGGATGAAATGCCCTAAATCAGACAGAAATAACGAAATTACTAAAAAACCACACGGTTGACCCATTATTTAAAAACAATTGGTGAAGAGAACAGCATTTTAACTAAATAATAGAAGAAAAAAATATTCGATTCACCGTATAGTTATTGAGAAATTTTAATTAGAAGGTAGTCGTAACTATTTGCCTCTCTCTCTATCTCATGCATGTGATGGGAGATTAATGTAAAAAAAAACTCGAGAAATAAAAATTATATTCACAAGCTGAAGATATGACTTTGGAATAGTTTAATCACTTTTTTCGGGTAAATTGAAGCACATTTTCCCGAATTATCCGCAATTCATTGAAAACAGACCTACAAATCCTCATGTTTCCTGTTTTATCGACTATACACTGGGATACTCCCTTAATTTAATTCCACCTTAAAAAAAAGAGAAAAACCAAAATAAATTGATATTTAAACGAAAATGTAATTAAAAGTACATAATTCATTCGGGACGACATTAATTAACATCCAGAATAGTGGACTTTTCACGTAAAGAGAGAGAGAGAGAGAGAGAGAGAGAGAGAGAGAGCGAGAGAGTGAACCTTACATTGGAATTGCAGCTGGGATGATAACCCGAGTTGGTTGCGGTCGTGCGTTGTACACAGTTGAAATGTGGTACCATGAGGAGGTGGAGAATTCATTGTCGTCAATGGTGAATGGCTTGGGGAAGAAGCAAGGGGAAAACAACAACTCCACTGTACCAAGTGCCAGCGTATACTCTAGTGTTACCAGTAACCGACTCGAGATTCTCGTCTGCAATTACGGACCTATCGATCCTATGGAAACCAGGATAACTATGTGGATAGATGGTATACCTTGGCAACTGTCCCTTGAGTTTTTCCACAAGTCCAAGATACCAATATTTATGCAGTGAGCTAAAGTGTTACCTGTCATTTTAGTAGATTTATTTGTTTTTATTTTTTTAATCTATTAAAACAATTGTTTTTTTTTCTTGGATATGTTTCGGAAATTGAGGCGAGAAAGAGCAGTTTTGCTTTAATCCTTTTTTTTTTGTAGAATTGTAAAAAAAGACTAAGGCACAACTGCCCTATCTCGCTTAATTTCCAAGATTTTCGGGAGAGAAATGAGCAAAAAAAATTTTTTTTTTCTGTTTTATTTTTTCATTAAAGAAATCTCAAATGGTTCTTTTTGGAATATTTCGAAATTTGTGGGAGATAGGGAAATTTTTGTAATTGCCTTTTTTTGAGCTCTCATTTTCCTCTACGAAAAATATTTCGGCTAAAATTTCTCTATCTCCATCAATTCCCAAAATAAACGTGAAAAAACAGAAAAATTGATGATATCGACTCATTTTTATTTTATAATTTCCTCTCAAACTCCTCGAGAATAAATAATTTCAGGTTTTTCTTCGATGAATCGGTGGAAAGAATGGGAATGGAAGTAAATAATTCGATTTGTTCAGATGAGATAGATTGAATGGATGATCAACCTTTCAGAAGAATGTTTTCGTCTGGGAATTTTCCTCTGAAAATTTAATTTTCAGTTTTCATTTGAGGGAAATGGAACTTCTGGAGCTTTATATAATTCTAGTCGAAGTGGGCCAATTCAAGCTGTGGAACACTGATGGATAATCGATTGACGATTGGGTGTCCAATTAATTTTTAATTGAATTATTGAAGTTAAATCATTAATGACAGAATACTTTATCGCTGAAATAGTCAGAGAAAATTACTAAATTTTTTATTGACTTCTTTCATGATTATCTCTCAAGCGATTCGATTTACGGAAAAATGTCAAGAGACTTTTTTCAGGAAAAATTAAGTTCTCCACAAAAAAAGTTTCCGGATAAATTCCTTTAAACCTGATAGTTTTAGAGATATCTACTTTAAATTAATCAACGTGTTGAAAAAAAACTTTTTTCATTTTTCTTAATTCATAAAAATTATTGCAACAATTTTTCCACTTTCCACCTCAATTCTTCATCAACAGCGAGGAAGAAAAGTGGATGAAATGAAAAGTATAAGAGAGGTCAATAAAGAAAAATTAAAAGTTGACTATCCACTCAGTTGTAGACTCAATCGTAAATAGTAGTAGAAACTTTACTTCGTACCAACGATCCTGGATAAATACAAAACTTGAAGGGGTAATTCAACTCTCTGCTTTTCCTCCTCTATTCTCTTCTTCAATTCTTCGTTCATACAATTAGAGTGAATACTGTGTTTGCTTTTGTGTTTGTATCACTCGATAACTAGTCAATTTGCTTTCATTAGACTTATGAAGCATTTCTTTTCATTTTTCATTTTTTTTTGAAGGATATTAAAGTAGTTCCGATAATTTCTTTTTTTCCTTCAATTTTTGTCATTTACGATAGAGTAACATGAGGAGATTTTCTTAACATTAATTTTGCACCATATTACCAGATATTTTCAGCCAAAAAATAATTTTTGAAAAAAATAAAATTAAAAATTATCGCTATAATTGTGATTCCTATTTAGTTTTACTGCAACAATTTAGAGTTATAGACCATTTTTTTTTCTTAGGGAGGGACCACAATGTATGCAAACACGACGCAACAGCAATTGTATGCGCAGCGCACTTTACGCACCAGAATAAACGTACGCAATTGGTGTGTCCTTTTTTGAGATTATTTGACTATTTTAAACTCTCCAATGACAAATTCCAAATCATTAAAAGGATTTTTTCTTCTAAAAACGAAAAATGTATGAACTAATAGGAACTAAATTTGATGACAAATATCCATAAGATAACATCAATAATTCATTTGGGTCCATTTCTGTTCACGTAAGCAGGGATAATGTGACAGATATCACTTTTGATGATCTGCAGATCTTCCAATCTCAATCAGTTTTTCGCGTTAGCTTTGAAACTCCTGTTAATGATTTGGAATTTATTATGGGCAGTTCAAAATAGCCGAATAACCCCATAAAAAGACGCACCAATTGCATACATTCGTTAAGGGTAGTGCTACGATGGTCGCAAATGTAGTGCAACACCAAACTCATGTACGGTGCAAAACCAAAAAGCGTGCGTGTGATCTGCAGTATGATTGGTGGGTGCAAGAATTTTTTGAATTGGAATGAATGCTGGAATTGCATATGATAATTATGAAAATTTTAATAGCTTAGACTGCCATAGAATCGATCATCTCGAAGAATGCAGCAGTGAAATAATAGAAAGAAATAAGTTGAAAGATTTCTATGAGACCATTTTTATGATCTTTTTATGAATATTTTTGAAACTTTCCTTTCGTAAAGCATATATTTCTGTTCAATTTTTCAGTCACTGTCACGCAATAAATCCTTTCAGGTTCATAGTCTCACTTTATAGGCTGAATCCACTACATCCTTGTATTTCGAGATTCAAATAAATACAGATACATTATTAACAAAAATGAATCAACCTGTTGAATAAGCATGTGTTGATATCAATAATTCTTGAACATCCATTCCGGACAAAAATATTGTGACAGCTGACAGTGCTAACTGAAGTAAATTCAAAGTTTTTCTGTCTGCGCTTAGTTGTGCGCTAACTATTCGAGTTGATCGTGCTATAAGCGTTGCAAGCGCTGCACCACGTCACGTTTGCGGATATTGTAGCATTACCCTTAGGGAGACACCACAATGGACGTAAACGTAATGCAACATAAATTGTATGCGCAGCACACCTCAATGAATGTATGCAATTGGTGCGTCCTTTTATGAGGTTATACGGCTATTTTGGACTGTCCATGATGAACTCCAAATCATTAAGAGGAGTTTCAAAGCTAGCGCGAAAAACTGATACAGATTCGAAGATCTGCAGATCATCAAAAGTGATATCTGTCACATTATCCCTGCTTACGTGAACAGAAATGGACCCAAATGAATTGTTGATGTTATCTTATGGATGTATGTCTTCAAATTTAGTTTCTATAGGTTCATATATTTTTTGTTTTTAGAAGAAGAAATCCTTTTAATGATTTGGAATTTATCATTGACAATTTAAAAGAGTCAAATAACCTTAAAAGGAGATGCACCAATTGTGTACGTTTATTCTGGTGCGTAAAATGCGCTGCGCATATAATTGCTGTTGCGTCGTGTTTGCATCCATTGTGGTTCCTCCCTAAAGGCATGCCACATAAGATGCAGGCGCAGCGTAAGCGCAGTGTTGTGCGTTACCACGTGAATTCATTCAATTTGAATATGATTTAAATGACAGCTGTCAAAATTTCAAAATCTCATTTTATTCCAAGTTTATTGAAGATGCAAAAAAAAGAATGGATTCCAATAAATTATCACTATTTATCTATGGTTGGATTTAACTTAATTCATTACTTTTTGAATTTTATATCTATATTATGAATAAAAAATCGTTGTGGTGAGCAGGTTAGACCTAGTAACCAAAAAGAAGATTCCCATGGCTTCTATACAAATATTTTCTTGGAGATAAAAAACAATGACCATGAAGAATCTTTCGAATTGACGAGAAGATTATGACTCTATTCCTTTCATTTTTATTAATTGCGATTGTATTTTTTTCTTAATATCTTTCGAGTCCATTAGCTGAAAATATTTATATCGTCAATTGTTCGATTCAAATTCAAAAAACGGGCGTTACATTGCTGCCTGCGTTGCGTATACGTTTGTGTCTTAAAGGCTATGCCACATAAGACGCAGGCGCAGCGTAAGCGCAGTATTGTGCGTTACCACGGGAATTCATTCAATTTGAATATAATTTAAATCCCAGCTGTCAAAATTTCAAAATCTCATTTTATTCCAAGTTGATTGAAGATGCAAGAAAAAGAATGGATTCCAATTGATTATCACTATTTATCTATGGTTGAGTTTAACATAATTCATTATTTCTTGAATTTTATAACTATATTATGAATAAAAAGTCGTGGTCGTTAGCGGGTTAGACCTCGTAACCAAAAAGAAAATTCTCATGGCTTTTATACAAATATTTTCTTGGAGATGAAAGACAATGACCATGAAGAATCTTTCGAATTGACGAGAAGATTATGACTCTATTTCTTTCATTTTTATTAATTGCGATTGTATTTATTTTTCAATATCTTTCGAGTCTATTAGCTGGAAATATTTATATCGTCAGTTGTTTGATTCAAATTCAAAAAACGGGCGTTGCATTGCTTCCTGCGTTGCGTATACGTTTGCGTCTTATGTGGCATAGCCTTAACTAATATTTACGCATGTTTTTATGTACACCATCAGGGCCAGCGATTTGGTATTGAAGTGGGCACAGTCATGGGAAAATTACCGACCGATCCAGTATAATGCATTCACTCATTTGGTACATATGATAAAAAGTTTATCATTTTTTCATTCCTAAAGAAGGATCTCTTCAATCACAAGTCTCTGTTGTCCCACGATTACCGGACTGAACCAGTAATTTTTCAGGATATTTCTTCTCTGTGTACTAGTCTACACGTATATTTTTCCATTTTTACACTGGATCAAATTAGTTATTCGTCAATAATGATTTCCAGGTGCACATCTTGTATTCCATGTTAGTGAATTGATGAAGAAAAACGTCTTGGGCCGTGGTGCGAATTACGCTCACAGCGCGAACGCTGTACACTTTACGTGACAGAAACTGTACAATTTTTGTACTGTAAGCTGCTTTGAGCGCAATTTGGACCGTGGCCTTGGAGAGTAATTTTAGGAGTCCTCATTTATGTTTCATACTTTCGAGTATCGAGTTTATGTATCTTATCGCTATGTCTTTGTGGATAAAAATCTTCATAAAATAAATTCAAAATGTATTTATTCATTTCAATCAACCATTCATCACGCAGAGTTTAAGAATATAAGAATATGAGTAAATATTTTATATCAACAATATTTTGTGTTGGCGTATCTCTAACACATACGTCTCTATGTTATTTTGAATTGATGGTAGCAAAAAGGCATAAGTCCAAAAAATGATTTAATAAAAAAAACTATAAAAACTAAGCCGTTAGTGCTATAAAGTAGCTGAAAAAATAAAAAAATAAAAAATAAAGCTAAAAGTTCTCAGATTAGATGAGGAAGTTATGAAAAGAAAAAGGCGTAGATGCCAAAGTCGAATTTTTTGTAATAAATATCCAAAAAACAAAATGACGTAAGGTCAGCCTAACGGTTTTGAGAATACTGTAAAAATTCCGTAGGTATACCGTATAACCATATTTTTATCGCATTATTTCATTTATTTATGCCAGTTTTTCTATTGTAAATATGCAGCACATTTACGGCATTATTACCGCATAAATGAGGTAATAATGCTGAAACTCTTTAAAAAAAAAGTCCCAAGGATTTTGAGGGGAATAAAGAAATGAACGAAAATCTAAATACTTTAATGAGTGGATAAATGCATAAAAAAATTTTAAAAAAGAATTTCAGAGAAAAAAAAATGGGGACCGAGTGGGGATCGAACCTGAGCCCACCGGTTACCAGTCTGCCTCTCTACCAAGTGAGCTACCAAAAGGTTCTCAAATAATGACAGCAAATTTCACTCCTCCAAATTTCATCTGAACCTTTCTTCCTTAGGCTAATGAAATGAATTGAAATTTGTAGAGAAAAGACGTTCGAAAAAAATTGGGAATATTGGAGCGGAATCGGGACTTTATTTTTCCATTTATGAAAATAAATATCAAATTCTATCTAATAAAGTTTTTTTTAATCACTTGATGTAAATATTCGGCATCCGCATTGATGTCGAACACCAGCAAATTATCACATTATTGCAGTTTATTCAATCCGCTCTACCTGAATACACTAGCTAATTTATCAACAGACATCTTTTCGTAATCTCCGAAATTTTCTGTAGCAAGATTTTCTTGAAATTTTGCTAATAATCTTATATATTCATGTATTACTTTCATTATAATTACTTAATTCAATTTTTTTCATGTTGCTGTCATCACTAATTTTCTTGGTTCGCCTGGTATTTCTCGGTTGCTTCTCAGCTGAGCCCTAGATTAAATAAATGATGCACCCAAAGCCCATGTTAATTTGCTTTAAAAAAATAATGAAAAACGTTTGGAAAAAAATGAGGATTTGTAGGTTAGTTTTCGATCAATTGCTGATCATTCGGGAAAATGTGCTTTAATTTACCCGAAAAAGTGATTAAACTATTCGCAAGTCATATCTTCAGTTTTTGAATATAATTTTTTTTTTGCTGCTCGAATTTTTTTTACATTACTAATCTCTCATCACATGCGTGAGATAGTGAAAGAGGCAAATAGTTACAATTACCTTCCATGATGTAGAAAAAATATTTAAAAAGTTAGCATTTGTAGTTTTTTGAATTCACTAGATATGCATATTTTTAATTTTTTTTTTTAAATTTATTTGTTGACAGAAAAAAATCCAAAAATTGTTAGATGCCTCCTGCTTTCAGTGTCATGTAATTGTGCTACAATTGTATCTATCACTCATATAACCTTAATTAGGAAGATTTTATTTCAATAATTGTTTTTTTTTATGTTAACGGTAACTCAATTCCAAAAAATTACTGTATGTTTTTAATAACTCAATGAACTTGATCAAAAAGTTTTAGGACTCTGCTCCATTTCTTTTTTTAAAATCCAATTGCTAATTCCTTCCTTAACCCGTTGACTGTTTTTATCCACTATAGAAGACATTGAGATTCACGCCCTAGACTTGAAATCAGTCAACGACAATTGTTGACTAGTTTAAATTTTAGGGCATAAAACTCAATGTCTCCTATAGTGGACAAAAACAGTTGACGGGTTAAAATTGTATTTTTTTTGGGAATGTCTCTTGAATTATTGAAGTTGGGTGAATTCATCAAGCAGACCTTTCTTTCGCAGCATTCCTCTCTTCTTCTTCGCGTTGCGCTTGTGTTGGCTTGATGTGTATGTATAAAACATGATGAAATTTTTAAAATTTTTAAATTTTTTTTTTGTTTTGTAACTGATCTTTAGTTATAGAACTATGTAACGAAAAAAAAATTCTCTCCGGCAGGGAATCGAACCCTGATCGTCCGCGTGACAGGCGGAAATTCTGCCATTAGACCACCGAAGACATATAATAATACTTGAAAGAATACTATAATATTGTAAAGATGAATTGTTTAATCGAAGTAATTAATTAATCGAATTGATTAATTAATCAAAGTAATCAATTAATCGAAGTAATTAATCAGGCCAAAGGCGTTGGACGTATGCAGAGTTTCAATGAGGAACAATGCAATAAAAATCATTCTAGTCCACCGAAGATATATAATAATACACGTAAGAATATGATGATATTATAAAGATTAATTGTTTAATTGAAGTAATTAATTAATCGAAGTAATTAATTAATCAAAGTAATCAATTAATTGAAGTAATCAATCAAGTTGCAGGCGTTGGATGGCTGCAGAATGTCAATAAGGAACGATGCAATAAAAATCATTCTAGACTACCGAAGACATAATAATACATGTAGGATTGTAATAATATTGTAAAAATCAATTGTTTAATCGAAGTAATTAATTGATTAAAGTCATTAATTGATCAAAGTAATTAATTGATTGAAGTCATTAATCAAGTTGGAGGCATTGGACGTATGCAAAGTGTCACTAAGAAACGATGCAATAAAAATCATTCCAGACAACCGAAGACATATAATAATACATGTAAGGATTTAATAATATTGTAAAGCTTAATTATTTAATTGAAGTAATTAATTAATCAAAGTAATTAATGAAGTCGGAGGCGTTGGACGTAAGCAGAGTGTTATTTAAGAGGTGTATGACCAAGTCCTCGTACAACGTGGCACTGAAGACAGCTGTAACCCTTCTCAGGGGGATTGGAGCTGCCAATTATTTATCACTAGAGAATGATAGCAATGTGTGACAAAATAAAATAACAATAACTGAGACTCTCGAACTGAATGCATGATGTGACAAAGTGATAAACCCTACTGATGAATCTTCTAGATTAATTAATCAACAATTACATCTTGAGCTCTTGGAGAACTTACCAGTTCATGGTAGAGATAAAATCTTGAAAATGAAGTAAATGAAGATCAATCTTGTGTAAAGTGTAAATATGCTGCTGATTTTTTCTTTAAATTCAAATTATATCCCATGTATAAGCAAATTAAAATTGAAAGGAAAAAAATTAGGCCGTAATCGTAGATAATGATAGCAATAAGAAAAATTACAAATTAAAATCAAAATTTCTAGAGGAAAGGATCTCGGGAAAAAAAATCGAGACTCAGTCAGGACTTGAACCCACCATCTTCGAAATGCCAATCTGGTACTCTATTAACTGAGCTACTAAGAGTTTCGATACCTTCTTCATATTGCCGCATACGTACCTGAGGTGAATGACAGTAAATTATAATTTCTAGAGGACAACAACAGCGTTGGGATAGAATACGAAAAATATGAAAAACAAAAAATTTCATTCGACGAACGTATTTAATCGATTATATAGTTGAAGATGAGAATTTATGATATTTGCCATTCACCTTGAGATAGGGAAATCAAGTATAAGAATTATATTCCCATCACGAGCAAAGTATTTCTTACAAATTATACATTTTTCCGAATACTCTATCAGCAGTTGATTAATTCCATATGAAATGTGGAGATGTGTAACAAGCCACATATGTTATGATTGAAAGATAAACATTCTTTTGACATATCTATTGCATAGATTTTGAATATATATATATATATATTCTCTAGAGCATTAGAAATATATGGTGAATGTAAAAATAAAATATTTTATATATATGGAGCATATATCGTAAAATATATTTTTACATTTGAAAATATATATATGTTGAATATATGTCAATTATTACATTTTTGCTGCACATATATGACGTATGATTTTTATATATGTAACATATATGTTTGCATATATATATATTCCATACGGGCTATAGATAAAACGTAATTTTCAAGAAAAAAAAAAAGTATCAAAAAACAGACTTTTCCAAATTTTTCTCCACTTTTCTCTTGACTCAGTAAAATAATCTCTTTTATTCTTCAACCGAGACAGACAAACAGGATGACGAAGACTGGATGGTAGAAAATGAAGGTAGCACCAGCATTGGGAGACGGCATTGTGCCACTATTCTACTTTTATTTGCACTCCACAGATCACTTCTGAATCTATTGTCTGAGCGATAAAAATTTCACTGAGATAGATAGATACTTCTCTCCCTCTTTCTAAATTTTTTTTATCTCCTCTCTTTTATTTTCTTTTGAAATGCAACTCTTCATTCTCCATCCAACTATTCTTATTCTTTCACTTCAAGAAAATTTACTTCGATTTCTTCTCTTTTATTTGAACACTTTTTTTTTTTCTCAACTCTCCCTTTATCTCCATTCTTCAACAACAGAGACGTGAACTAGACGGAATATGGAAGGTAAAGAAAGGAATGAAGAGTTGAAAGAACAGTTTGAAGATAAAAAAAAAAGAAAAACGCAAACATTCCCCACGGCAATTAGTCCCTTGCTTTTGTACTTTCGTGTCTTTGGGTGATGATAAACTTGTCTTTAAGCCAACGTCAATTTTATTCTCTTTTTTTTTGCTTTTTTTTACAGTTTAAAGAGAACGAGTGAAGAAGAAAATGGGGCTGAGAGAGTCTGATGATCATTTGACAGCTGTTTGAGTGCTTTTCCCTCTTTTTTTTTTTTTTTTTTTTCATTTCACAAACGTTTGGAATTGGTAAACACTGGGATTATTTTTTCACGTTGTGTTTTACGTTTTCATCACGCTGAATTGTTTGAGAAGGAGGGGGAAAATGAATAATCACTCTCTGAGGGATTTGCAGATATTAGAATGGGATAGAGCTTTTTTTGGGGGAATTTTATTGCCTATAAAAAAGGGCATTATGAAAAACGCGCTATCTCGCTTAAATTCAGAGATATTTTTTTTGGGAGGAGGGGGGGGTGAGGGGGAAGAAGTGGTTTTTATGATTTTGGCTGGTTTAAAATGAATTTTTTTAGCTTTTTCTTATTCTAGAAACTAAGGGAGATAGAGAAATTTTTGTAGAAACCTTTTTTTATAGTTTTCGTTTTTTTTTATGAAGGGGGATCTCATAAGAATTGCTCTATCTCGTTTAATTTCCAAGATACCTTCGAAAAATTGAAGACAAAAAGAAGTTTTCATATTTTAATTCGTCTCGAAATGATTTGTTCTAGGAATACTTCTGAAATGAGGCGAAAAAGGGAAATTTTTAGTAGAAATCTTCCTATGAAAATTGCTCGAAATCTTAAAAATTCAGAAATATTCTCGAAAAATTACAGTGTTTGAAAAAAAATTAAATTTTATAGACAATTTAATGGGAATTTTCATGAACGTGATATTGATTTTTTTTAAATGGGAAGATGATTTTGAAATCTTTGAGTTTCAGAATAAATTCAAAGGAATCTATGAGTCTTAAATAGAATTGAGACAGAAATTCTACAACTTACTTGAATTTTCAACTGAACATGAATATTCAGAATCAAAATAACTTGACTTTTCAATTTTTTTAAAAATTTTCCTATTTTTACTAAATTTTCAAGAAACAATTAAACTGAAATTCACAAATTTCAGTGATATCCAGTCGTGAAATTATTTGAAAATCAATGATGTGTTCATTTTTCAATGACGTAATTATCTGAAATTCTAGTAGAAATGTAACTTGCTAGAAATTTTCGGGATTTTTCAGAACGGGAGTCTTCAGAAAATATTTCGAAATCTAAGGGAGATAGAGACATTCTGGTTGAAATCTCTTTTGTTACTCTTATTTCTTTCTACAAAAAAAGTTTCCTTAAAAATTGCTGGATCTCTCGTAGATTTTGAGATATTTCCGTAAAATTTAGAACAAAAAAGGAGTTTTCATATTTTAACTCGTTTTGAAATGAATTTTTTTTGGAATATCTACAAAAAGGTCCCTATCAAAATGACTTTATCTCTCATGAATTTCGATTTATCCTCAAAAAATTACTCTTAAAACCCAATTTATCCTCATTTCATCCAATTCTGAATCATTTTTTTTTTAATGTCTCGAAAACTAAGTGAAATAGGAAAATTTTTGTAGAAGTCTTTTTTGTGGCTGTTATTTTTCTCTACAAACAAGGTCTCCACAAAAATTTCCCTATCTCCCCCCCCCCTCTCCTATCTTCCAAAATATTCATTAGAAAACCCTTCTCACGGAAAAAAATCAATTCCCCAAATTTTCTACATTCGCACAAATTAAATATTCTCCCCTATCTGCAGATAAAAAGAAGAAAAAAAACGAAGAATTTGTCTTCAGGAATAACTTAAATTCCTCAATCTTCCGGATATTTCATTCCGAACTTTTCTTATATAAAACTAAATGGACAAAACAATTCAAACAATTTTTCTCCGCATAGTTTCGTATTTCAAAACCACAAGAATTTTCTTTCCTTCACAAAAAAAAAATGGAAAAAAAAGTAATGAAAAAAAGAATTTCCTCATTTCTTCAAGGTTTTTCTTAAATTCTTGTAAAACGATATTCAAGTGTATATATATATATACGATGCCTGTATCTTCTAGAAGTGGGAATCGATCAGTCTCCGAAGATGAAACGCTTGAGTCCCTTTATTTTCTTTATTTACTTTTTATTTCTCTTCCCCTCGTCTCTGTTTGTCCATGCCTTTACCGTCAAGGGGAAATGATACTTCTTCCCTTCAGACATTCAGTGACTAAAAGCTTTTTCAAGAGTCATTCCTCCATCCATCTGAGAAGTAAAAAAAAGGGGGAAAAAATAAATAAAGAGAAAAAGGCGAAAAAAAACAAATATTTCAACTTTTAACCGCAAAATCAAATGATTTTCATCTTGAAAATTCATTGAATTTCATGAAAAAGGGAAAATTAATATTTTTCTTAAATAAAAAAAATGGAAAAATTTGTTATTTGATGTTCTCGATCATGAAAATTGCTTGGAATTGATGGTAGTACTTGGGATAGAATATTTTTGATGATTTCACTGAAAAGCTGAGAAAATTTCAAGCAGAAAACACATGTCACAATTGATTTTATGTTTTTTTTTTGGAAATTCAGCATTTTTTTGAAAAAAATGAAGATCCTATTTTTTTAATTTTCAAAAAATTATTTTTTCTTGGGGGAGGGGGGGGGAGAACTTAAGATGGAATATTTATGATGGTTTTCTTGAAAAGTTGGAGAAATTCCAGGTTGAAAACGTGTCACAATTAATATTTCAAATTTTTTGAAAATGTGACAAAATCTTCGTTTTTTTAAATTGTTTTTCAGAGATATCTCTGTTTGTAATGATTGCACTGTAAAAACTCGATGATCAGCAGAAAGCTGAGCTCATTCCTCAAGCATTCATATGGTTTTTAATCAATTTTCATTGAATTTTGATGAATTCATAACATTTCCAAAAAAAAAAGTTTTTCCCCATAAAATTTTCCAAAATCATGAAAAACTATTCGAAAACCATATGAATCGCTCCGAAATGATCTCTCCTTTTCATTAGTCATCGAAATTTTGCGCCACGATGAATAGAACCGGCAAAATTCTTCAAAACCCTAGAAATTCCGAAAAAAAATCCATCAAAAATACTTAAATTTCCAAAAAATTAAAAAAAAATCATTATGGCATATATTTTTGAGGTAAAATTTTTGTCACCTCATCACTGAAATCATCAAAAAAAAATATCTCTACTCCCCTCCCATCAAAACCCCTATTTTCCTCAGAATTTAGGAAATTTCGTAACGAAAAACGGAAACACGACTACATTTTCCTTTCTCCTTCTTTTTGGAAATATTTTGGAAACTACTGGAGATACGCCCTTTTTGTCCTGAGCTTTTTCTGTACCTTGAAATTCTTCACAAGAAAGACTTCCGACAAAATTATCCTATTTCGCTTAAATTCCAAGATATTTGCAATATCCCGCTAATATCTTGGAAATATATTGAAAAAAAAAATATCACAGTTTCAAAATCAGTTCATTTTTTTAAAGATATCTTGAAAATTGAGCAAAATAGAACAATATTGCGCGAACTCTTTATTATAGCCCTTGAATTTTCTACAAGAAAGGATTCAAACAAACTTATCCCATAGGAAAAAAAAAAATTGACTCAATCCAAGAAAATCTACTTCACTCCAGAAAATTTCAATATATATAGATGTAGAAATTGTGAAGGAAAATTTTGTTAAAAGGCAATTTTCTTGCTACAATAATTTTTTTTTTCTCAGTTTGTACAGTGAGAAAAAAAATAGGGGTAAAAACCATCGAATATTGATGTGATTGGTCTTTAGCAAATATTTTTTTCGAAATAATTGAAAAAAGCTGTTGAATTTAATGAATTCAATCAATTCAACTAGTTAATCTGTTTAAATAAACTAAATCCAATAAATTCAACAACTTTTTTAATTATGTCAAAAGAATATTTACTAAGGACCAATTACATCAATACTTGATTGTTTTTACCACTATTTTTTCTTTTTTCAGTGTACCTCGCTTAGTTTCCAAGATATTAAAAAAAATGACCAAAACAAAAATCCAATTTTTCTCATTAAAAAAACATATTACTTTCTATTTTATTGTATTCAAACACTTCATTTAACTATTTAGCTCTTCATTTATTTATTCATCCACCCTTTTTCCTAAGTGAAACAGTTATTGTTGGCAACATATTACACGTGGATGTGCACACACACACACACACACACCCCTATATACACCTATATACATCCATGTATACACAGAGAGATATCCATCTGAAAAGACTGGAAGCACTTTTTTTTTCCACCTTTTGTACTTTCCATTTACTTGTTCCTCTTAGTAAACTGCGGGCTCCACGGTTTTTAATTAAATGTTCTGTTCTTTGTGGTTATTTGATTCCTTCTTTTCTTTTTACGTTAATTATTCTCTTTTTTTTTTTACCCCTTGTTTTGTAACACTTGGTGAAAAATGTGTCGCCAAGGTACAACCATTGTACACCTCTTCAGACTGCACGGATGCATTATTCCATTTTTTTTTCTTTTTTTTTCTGGGATATATTTTAAATTTTGGATTTTTTGGGTTTTTCTTAGATTTAACGCAATATATTCGGGACTCGATTTTTGAGGAATCATTGAAGGAAAGTAGGTTCGCGGGAAATTCTTTTTTGATATAATTATATGTAATATGGAACTTGAATATTTAATTTTCAATTTTTTTTCTCCACTGCAATTGATTTATTAGGATTAGTTGAGTATCAAAAAAAAAAAAATAATAATTGAAAAAGTTTGTTTATGTTTTTTTTCACTTTGAAAATGAATAAATTTCAAACAGCCAGAAAGCGGAAGTGACGTCGATATACTATATAGTTTCGAAAAGTATCATTAGCTGGCGCTCCAGCTTCAATGTGATTGGTCAACGCGTATACTCTGTATGATGCAGAGGTTATGTAGTGGATATAAAGAATCATTAGAATTTTGCTTATGAAGTTTTATTATTCACATAATGTCTGAAGTAGACGAAAGCATCACCGCAAAACATCTTTAAAGTTGATTTGGGGATGCGTATGGATTGTTTAGCACTGATATTCGAGTTCTCTCAACTCAGGCTAGACAACGCTGTCGAATCATTTGGTATTTTGACGTCACTTCCGATTCATCGCCTTTCAAAAAAAGCAATTTTTGATAATTCATAGTTACACAGAGAAAATTTTTTTCTTAATTTAAGAATGTGCAGTCACTTAATTTAAGAATGTGCGGGTCACTTAACTTAAGAAAGAAAAAGTCACTTGATTTAAGTGAGTTTAACTTTCTTAAATTAAGAAAGAAAAAGTTACTTGATTCAAGTGAAAAAATTCACTTGATTTAAGTGAGAAAACGCACTTGATTTAAGTGAGTTTTACTTTCTTAAATTAAGTAAGAAAAAGTTACTTGATTTAAGTGAAAAAAGTCACTTGATTTAAGTGAGAAAATGCACTTGATTTAAGTGAGTTTTACTTTCTTAAATTAAGAAAGAAAAAGTCACTTGATTTGAGTGATAAAAGTCACTTAATTTAAGTGACCTGCCCATTCTTAAATTAAGTGACTGCACATTCTTAAATTAAGAAAATATTTTTCTCTGTGTAATTAATCAAGTAATTGAAAAAAACCAAACATGATTTTCTCATTTCAAAACCTGTCCCCTGTAAGAAAAAATTTTTTTAAAAAAATATGCAAGTTCCTTATTAGATATATTTAAAACCATTATCTCGAACCATTCAATTAAAATGTCCATTTTACTCAAATTTCCCATATTTAATAAAGTGAGAATTGATGAGAAATTTATTGAACTTCTGTTAAAGTTTTGGATAAAAAAAAAGGGGAAAAAATGATTTTTACCTTTTTTCCAATGATTTCACCGATTAATTAGAGATTTCTCATCTCCCAAGTGAAATCACGTTACTACAGACAGTTGCACATTTGTTTGTAGAGGTAGATTTGTAATTTTAGTTTCTCGCTGGTTTGTATTTCCATGGTTTTTTTTTTTCCGTGATTTTTTGTTTCCAACCGTAGGGAAAACCGCAGAGACCAGAGAACAAGTGTGTCGCGTACGAAGTGATTGGATCTGTGGCTTTTACAACAGCTCATGCATTTTTATTGGATTTAAATTTTCAACAATTTTTGTGTACTAGTTTCATTGATATTAATTCAACTAGAGAAATGAAAATGTTTTGAAAATTCTGGTTTTGAAGAGGGAAGATGGAGGAAATGTTTGAGGTGGAGTGATTATTTTAGGGGAAAAGGAGGAGATTAGAGGATTTTGAGGATAAAATCATTTTATTGGGAATATTTTGAAAATTAAGGTAGATAGATTATTTAAAATTTAAAGGAATAAAAATAAATATAAATATATTAGTCAATATATTATTTACAAATAAAATTCTGTAGATTTTCAATTAAATATTTCGTATTTCCATAAAATTTTCTGATCCCCAGGAAATAGAAAAATTCTCGCAAATCCCTTTTTTTTGCAGAAAAGAAGGAAACACCTGCCAAAAAGCTCTTCTCAAGAATTCCCCCATTTTATTCACATATCCCCCCAAAAAAATTCCAATTTCTTCCCAATTAACAAAAAAAAACGAAGAAAAAAAAATATATATATCTGTTATTCCTTAACACCTCAATAATTTCTTCTCCCCTATTATCAATAAAAAAAAACATATCCACCGATTATTCAATACAGAAGGACGATACGAATCCCCAGGACTCTCTGCCCATAACATAACCTACTCGATCGATCACGTGTCATCTGTCAAATATTTCCCCCTCTCTCTCTCTCTCTCGCCCATTTTCCCCCTCTCCTCTTCTGTTGCTGTCAGCTTGAAGCCCACCCACTCCTACACGCCTCCCTGTCACTTGAAAATTGATGTCTCCCCTCCATAAATAAAACAATCACGAATAATAAATTATCGAGTTCATGTGTTCATAAATATTAAAAAAAAAAAAAAATGAGAAAAAAAATGTAAAAA
Organism: Aleiodes leptofemur; assembly: GCA_963942555.1. NCBI lineage: Eukaryota > Metazoa > Arthropoda > Insecta > Hymenoptera > Braconidae > Aleiodes > Aleiodes leptofemur. Next base: position 10,950,662 of record OZ012614.1, read on the forward strand.
GAAGAGAAAAAAAAATCGATGAATAAAAATCTCTAGGTTTTTAATATTAATTTTTAATGGAACAAATTGGAGTCAAGTGGTATCACCAGAATTCAATGAATTATTTACAACGATTTGTAAGTATAGGTTATGAATTAATATTTTTTTTTCTCTTTTTTTTTTTGAGGGGGTGAAAATGGAGATATTAATTCAAATTGATTTCAGATGTGGAAATTTATTATTGCGGATGGTGAAATAAGGGCAATTCTTCAAGTCGGTAGAAATTGTGGATTTGTCACATTTTTCATGATTATTTTGATCTTCGTCACTGTTTGCTGCTCATTAATGGTGAATTATTGTGACTTTATTAATTATGTTGATGGAGGAGGGAGATAAAATCGCTGTGGAAACGTCAAATAGGAAATTAATTTGTTTTCAGTTCTTGGACGATATATTGGGGTTTAGGGGAGGTGGGGGAGATTCTAAGGAGTTGAGTAGTTAGGAGGGGGGGGGGGGGGAGGGATCGGGAAAAAGTCATTACAAGAATTAATCTATCATCCATAGATTCTGGGATATGGGGGGGGGGGGGGAGGATTAGATTGAGGGGAATAAAAGACGTAATTTTTTCGAGAAAAAATTACGTTCCACAATTTTTAGAGAAAATCTCGAAATTTCTGGGAAATATAATTTTTTTTTAAGAGAAGAATAAAAGAAAATTTTTCATGGAAATTATTTTGATATCTCGCTCAATTCCCGAGATATTCTCAAAAAACGAGAAAATTCTAGGAAGTCAATTGAATTTTTTTTTATCGGTTTCAGTTTTTTTTTGAATGTTTTGAAATTCATGGGGAATAGAGAAATATTTTGAACAATCTCTTTTGCAGCGAATAGTAAGAGCTACATAAAAGGGTTCCACGAAAATTTCTCTATTTTTCATATTTTTGCAGATATTCTGAAAAAAAAACTGGATTGCTCTAAAGAATTTTCTTCTTAAGGTAGTACCCCAGCGAAGTCGAGTATAGTTAACCCTTAATTTTTTTGCTGCCATGTCAAAGATGATATTTTCGTACATTTTTCTGAATTTTTCCATAATTTTTGTCCGTGTAATTTATGAGATATGAATTATCAAAGTTACTGAAAATAGCATTGGTGGAGATGAAACGCCCCAAATCGGACAGAAATAACGAAATTACTAAAAAAAAACACACAGTTGACCCATTATTTAAAAACAATTGGCGAAGAGTGTTCTAACTCTCGAAGAAGTTAGTCGTAACTATTTGCCTCTCTCTCTCTCTCTCTCTCTCTCATGCATGTGATGGGAGATTAATGTAAAAAAAATCGAGAAAAAAAAATTATATTCACAAGCTGAAGATATGACTTTCGAATAGTTTAATCACTTTTTCGGGTAAATTGAAGCACATTTTTCTGAATTATCAGCAATTAATTGAAAACTAATCTACAAATCCTCATTCTTTCCTGTTTTATCGACCATATTCGCTGATACTACCTTGATTTACTGAATTCTTCTCTTTTTTTGAGAATATCCCGAAATCCATGGGAAATTTTCGACCATTCCCGTAAAAACATTTTTTGCAACTTCACACCTCCTCCAAAAAAAAATTTCCATTGTCCATAGATTTTGAAATATTCTTCAAAAAAATCGAAAAATTAAATTAACAACTGTATTCCACAATAGTTTCCTCCAATTAATTAAAATAACAAGTCTCAGAAACTGGGAAAAGGGCTATCAATCCTCTGAATTCTTCGATGAAAACCACTCAACTCTTCTTGCCCCATTACCCCCCAAGCCTACAAAAGAAATCCTCCAATTCAATTCGTAAAAGATAGAAAAATGAAACGACAGAGAAAAAAACTACCTCTCTTCAAGATTTGAGTGGATCAAAAAGGCTCTTTTCAACAATTCAATGGGATTGGAAATTTCCCTCTACCAATGTGTCATTGTAATTCACTTTATTGTTCCTCCTCAGACTCCTCCCCAACCCCATAATTCCCCTACGAAGTCTCCTCAGAAATCCAGAAGAAGATCTTGTCAATTTTTTCCCCTACAGGCATTAAGACAAAATAAATAACAGGAAAAAAAAAAACAATCATTTTTCTTTTCAGATCCCAGAAGTCGTCAATTGGAATGAAAATGTTTTCCTAAAGACCAACATATTTTTTTTTTTTACTGATAAGTAGATATTAATGATTTTATCACTGAAATATTTCGTTCTTTCTTTGGAATATCTCGGAAATTATTGGAATTAGGAAAATTTTTGTAATGACTTTTTTTGGAAGAGAAAATGAGAGATAGGAAAGAGGTTTTTACGAATATCTTTCATATTTTTAGAAATATTCACAAAAAAACTAAGGGTAATTCCAGGAATTTTCACTAAACTCGACAAATTTTTTTCCACCTTTTTTGAAAATATCTCGAAAACTACAAAGGATAGAAAAATTTAGGTGATTATTTAATTTGTAAGGAAAAAATGAGAGCTATAAAAAAGCATATTCACAAAAAAAAATTTATCTCTTACATTTTCTGAAATATTTGCAGACAACTGCAATTAATCACGAGAATTTCCAGAAGATTCTAAAATATTTTTTCAATTTTTCAAAAATATCTCGAAAACGACCAAAAAATAATTCATTTTTCATAATAACCTTTTTTGTACAAAAAAAATAAGATCTATAAAAAAATGTATAAACCCAAATTTTCCTATCCCTCATATTCTCAAAAACTGAGAGCAACCCCAATAATTTCCACCAAAAACGATCCAAATTTTCAAATTTTTAAAAAATATCAAAAATTACAAAAAATACCACATTTTTCATAATACACTTCTTTTATACCCCTAATTTCATTTTCTCACCGAAAATGCACTCCACAGCATTTCCTCTATTCCCCTCACCCTCTAAGATAACCCCCCCCCCTCTCCTCTAGATCCCACCCCTTTCAAAAAGCCCCAAAATAATAAACCAATAATATTTTTCAGAGCACAAACATCGTGAATTCAAATGATACACTCTGCCATTCACTGCAGAATCAGGCAAACGAGGTAAATAACTTTTTTTTCTTTTCTCCCCCTCAAAAGAAAGAGAGAGAGAGAAAGAAAAAGAAACTATTTTTTCTTTTTTTCTTCTACTTGAATATACATGCAGACCATTTGGGATCGTTGCAGAAATTGCCTAGGAAACGTAGTATTTTGAGGGTAAAGCCAGCATACAATTTCATTCACAAACACGTAAGTCCACGTCTTATAGCTGACTCAATTGTCCTTCCCACGCCCTTTCTTCATTCCTCCTCTTCAATTTCACTGTCTCTGTCTAACACACACACACACACTTAACACATGTGTATGTATGTGTGTGTGTGCACTATTCTTGGCTTTCATGGAGCATGAAATATATACCAGGGGCGTGAGACAAAAGTATATAGATATATACTTATATAAAGATATATATATATGTATATATATAGTGAAAAGAAATGCCAAATAAAAGGAGGAAGTACAATGTTAAAAAAAAAAGTAAAAAAAAAAAGAAAAGAAATCATGTTTAAACCAACGAGGCCCTTAATTTTCAGTTGCAGCAAACAGACGTTTTTCAAGAAAAAACAAGGCAAACGGTGAGAGAGTACATTTACCTCATAATTCCTGAGATTTATCCTTTTTTTTAAATGTTTATTTCTTCATAATTATTATTATTATTTTTTATCATTATTTTGTTAATTTTTTTTATTTTTGTGTGTGTATTTTTTTATTGCTCATGTTTTTTTATTTTTTCCCTCGTTAGTTGCAGAAAGAGGCACTGGAAATCGAGCTGATGAGAAGTCGAATATCATGCATGAATGAGCTTTTAAATTGGATTTAAAAATAAATGTTTGTTTTATTTTTTTTTCGTCATTTATTTTTTAATGGGAAAGGGGGGGGGAGGAGTATCGACGATTCAGGAAATAAATGTGATCAATATTATTTTTACCTCTGGAATTATTATTATTATTGTTATTGGGTAATCAAGCTTTGGGGAATTATGGGGATTTCTGGCTTCAGGGAAAATGGAAAATTTGAGGTGTAATGGGATAGGGCAATTGATTTTGGAGGTATTTTTGAGGTCATGTAGCGGATAAAAATGAAGAAAAAATGCGTTTTTGACGAATCATTAGAATTTTCAATTGTAATTTTTTCGATAGAAGAAACTTAAAATGATCTGAATAGAGAGAAAATGATATTTTTAGCGCATGTCTGTGTGTGTATAACAGTCTCAATTACAGCAAAACGGTTTTATAAATAAAATTTCATGGTTTGTGGAAAACTTTCTCTCGACGAGCTCTATTTTTTAAGCTTTATTTGAAGAGAATATGATCGGTACTTTTTGAAATATGTCCATTTTTTGAAAATTAGTTTTTAATGGAATTTCTGGAAACTATTCAACTGATGTTAGTTATACTCATATCGTTGCCTTAGAATAAAAGGGGCAAGTGCCATTTTTTTCGATTTTTTTTCTCTTCAAAATAACAAAGAGGCGTATCTCCACCATTATTGCTCCAAAAGGTTTCCCAAGGCCTTTTACACAATATTAGTAGAAAAATAAAAAATAATATCATGTAGGTATAAGTACCGGAGATACGTTTCTTTGTTTTTATTTTTTTTTTATTGAATTTTCCCTAATCATTGGAAAAATACTAATAACAAAGGGATGTGAGTCCGGAAAAATACTTCAATGAAAAAAATTCAAAAACAAAGAGGCATAAGTGCCATAATTTAGATAAAAATCGCAAATAACGAAAGGGCGTAACTCCAAAAATTTTCATATGCTTTAGAAAAAATTATAAAAACAAAAAAGGCGTAAGTACCAAAATTTAGATGAGAAATCCTAAAAACAAAGAGGCGTAAGTGCCATTTTTCCCGATTTTTTTCTTCAAAATAACAAAAAGGCGTATCTCCACCATTATTGCTCCAATAGGCTTTTCGAGGCCTTTTACGCAATATTAGTGAAAAAAAAAAATAATTACATAAAGGCGTAAATACCACTGAGTAATAACAAAAGGGCGTAAGTGTTGGAAATACGCCCCTTTGTTTTTAGTGTTTTTATTGATTTTTGCCTAATCATCGGCAAAAAACTAATAATAAAAAGGCGTAAGTGCCAAAATTTAAATAAAAAATCCTAAAAACAAAAGGGCGTAACTCCTAATATTCTCATTAGATGAAAAAATTATCAAAACAAAGAGGCGTAAGTGCGGAGATACGTCTTTTTCACTTTAGCATTAACAATTATATAGCGTTCAAAAAGAAAATAACAAAGGGACGTAAGTGTGGAGATACGTTCATTTCATTTTAAGATTGGTAGTTACGCCACTTTGTTATTTTAATTTTCAATTACCCAAATAATGTTCCAGAGACCATAAAAAACATTTCGGAGTGATAAGTGGACATACGCCCCTTTCACACCAGAATTTTGTTTTTTCAGCACTTACGCCCCTTTCACTCTAAGTCGATGATATATTATCTCGAGAGTTTTCTCAGTTAGATGTCTGAATTTGGAGCTTATTTGCATGATTAGTTCTTGAATTATTGCCGTTTTAATGAATTTCTCCAAAATTTGATATTATGATGATGGTTTGAAAAAAGTTGTATCACTTCCATTCGGAAGCATATTGCCAAAGTATGAACAGAAAAAGCTATATCAGTTGGAAAGCAATACTATTATCCACTTGTTTTTTGAAGTTTAGGAATAGTGGTTTATTTTCTTGAAATTATCTCAGAAAATAAAAGAGATATAGTAATTTTTGTAGAAATCATTTTTGTAGAGAGTTTAAAGAGCTACAAAAAAGGTTTCTGCAAAAATTATCCTATCTCACTTAGATTCCGAGATACTCTTAAAAAAATCGTAACAGCCTTCTTTTTTCAATAATTCCCCAAAAGAAAAAGGTTCACGAAAATTTTTTTAAATCCGATTTCATTGGAAAACAAAATGGAATTTATTTTAATACCAGAAAATAAAAGACTCGAATCCCCTCCCCCCCCCCCCCCCTCACAAAAAAAAAAGAAAAAAGAGGAAGGATGGAAAAAGACAGACTGCGATAATTTCTATCGCAGTGGAAAACAGTTTTTTTTTTTTTTATTATTTTTTTTCTACGGAGAGGTCCGTTAACGAGCGCTAATAACCCATAGCATTCTACTCCTCCCCCACCCCCACCCCCTTTACCTCTCTCTTTCCCTTTCTCTCTATCTCTCTCTCTCGTTTGAACCAAGAGAAAAAAAAAACAACGAAAAGTTGGGCAAAAGGTTTGGTAGGTAAAACGAGGCGCGCCACTTTGAAGCATCGGCTCGTTAGCGCACGTTGGGCCAATTCTTTTCAAATAGAAAATAGGGCTTTTAAAATGCTAACGAATTTTCCACGATCCCAGTCGCATCAACTAGAGAAACTGAAGAAAATAAAATTAAAAGGAAAAAAAATTTACGTCTGACCGTTGAGTTTCTTTCACTACTTGAAAGGGAAAATTGAGTGAAACACTTGTTCAATAGAATGAGAAATTCGTGAAAAATGTGAGTGTCCCCTTGAACTAAAAGCGGTAAAATGAAATCGAATTATCGATCGATTCGAAATTCGATTAATCGAGTGTTGGAATCGATTAGAATCGAACTTTTTTAGAAATTAATCGAAGGGAAGTTGATTTTCTCAATCTAAAATGGGGGAAATGGAATTATTAAATGATATGCGATATCTCGAAATTGCATGCGATATATCGCATCGATTAATCGATGTTTGAAAAAGATCTATCGAAAATGACTGTTTTCTGGAGGAAGAAATATTGATGCACGCTTTTTATAGCGCGTCCTCTCAAATTAAAACAGGTAAAATGGAATTGTCCAATGGAATGCAATATCGATTAATCGAATTCCATGAATCGATTAATCGATTCTTGAAATCGATCGATTGGTAGTCAATTCTCTTCAACTAAAATCAACTAAAACAGGCAAAACGGAAGCGAATTATCAATCGGTGCAAAGTTCGATTGATCGAATTTTGATATCGATCAATGGAATTCAATGCAACATATCGCATCGATTAATCGATTTTTTAAATTAATCGATCGGGAATTAATATGATATTATTTCTCTTCCCCTCAAACTAAATCTGACGAAACGGAACTATCGACAGAATGCGATATCTCGAAGTTACTCGAGAAATATCGCATCGATTAATCGATTACTTGAAATCGATCTATCGGAAATTGGCTTAATACTGTTTTTTCTCCCTTGAATTCCCGTTTTCCCTTTAAACTAAAACAGATAAAACGGAGCTATGGAATGATATGCGATATCTCGAATTTAATGCGAGGTATCGCATATCGATTAATCGATGTTGGAAAATGATCTATCGGAAATCGCTGTTTTTGGATGGAAAAAAAATTGATGCAAACCCACTTTTAATTGCCATTTGTGTCATCAAATTTCGAATCAGATGCGAGATATCGTTTCGATTAATCGATATCATGAAATAATCCATCCCAAGCTGAAATGAAATTTTTTTTTTCTCTTAAAAAATGATATATTGAAAAAAACGTAAAAGCTTTTTAAAAAAAAATGCTTTCCCGAAGAAAATTCATGCAGCCGCGCATAGTGTGCTTTTAATTGCTAGTTAATTGAATAAACTTGTTATACTTCCTGTGACAGTTTCAACATATCGTCCAAGAGTGTAAAAAAGCCGATAATATCACTTAGTCCCTAACTTTATGGCTCTTCAACTTTCGCCTATTTGAATAATTCAAGGGTCAGTTTTTCTCTGCCGCAAAACTATTTAATTCAACGGAGAGGGAAAAAAAAGGAAAAAAAAAAAGGCGGCAAATTCAAAGTGACAGCAGGTGATAATAAAGCACTTTAATTCTCGATATTTAATAAAATAATTAAAATTTCCCTCTGCAATAAATAAAGTCTCTTTTTTTTCTTCAATTCAACTCGAATCGTACGCGTTGAGGAGAGAGGGGTAAATATAGTTGTGGCGCATGCGCAGAGATGGCGCCAGTGTCGTCACTTCGATTTTACCCCCTCCATGCGCCAAACCCCACCTAAACACCTCCCCCACTTCGTGGCCAACCAAAGGCACTTCTCTCTCTCCTCTCTACTCTCTCTTTTCCTCTCTCTAGGCTCCTCTTTCAACCAGCACTCGTCTGAACTTTTGGGTGGAAGACTAGAGGAGACCGTGGAGAAACATACACGCTCGGTTATAAAGCGCACCCAGAGGTCTTTGCTCCCGTTTAATATTTCAGGAACAGTCCAACCGCCAATGGCCTCTCACCCCTAGTACTGTACATTTGCTATTTTATGAAAAGCACTTATCTGGGAATTGTATAAATAAAATCGTAAAATAGATAAGGAAATTATGAGTAAATACTATTGTTTAATTCTTGGTTTATTTGCAAGGGTTCGCCGATTTTTTTTGAAGGGAGGGGAGGAGGGGGTGGGCTGGAGAAGATGGCG